>JAPQWV010000029.1:2445625-4891250 GCA_027422505.1 Craterostigma plantagineum
ACGACAAATGACTAATATACCCTTATCGCCTTGAAAGTATTAGTTGGTCAATAGGCACGCAATGGGCAAGGGCAACGCCTATTCGACAGCAACTGCCAAACATGGCTTGATATATTTCTTTCGCGAAGCCCTTAAAAAGACGACTCTAGTAAAATTAGGTCTGAAATCAACAAATTGCTTGAAAAAATCTCAATTGATTAGGGAATTTGATAATGGGGGCCAGTCGGAAGCTCCAGGGGGAGATAGATCGAGTTCTGAAGAGGGTTCAAGAGGGGGTTGATGTGTTCGACAGCATTTGGAACAAGGTTCTTATTCGATGGTTTTTTTATCTCTAGTTGCTTGCTGTTGGACTTGATTTTCTTATGAAGAACTACGTTTTTTCCCCTTGTTGTTAGGTATATGATACTGACAACATTAACCAGAAGGAAAAATTTGAGGCGGATCTGAAGAAAGAGATAAAGAAGTTGCAGAGATACAGGGACCAGATTAAGACATGGATACAGTCCAGCGAGATCAAGGATAAGAAGGTGGATACTTAATTCTTAGTTTGTTTGGGGTGTTTCACTCAGTTTGATGTATGCAGACCTGTTTCATTTTTAATGGTGTTATGTGCCTGAACAATCGAATGGTTGTCTCTAAACCACTCGTCTCCCAAACCCACTGGTTTTATAGTAACTTCATTTTATTTCTGTCATCATGGGGATGATTCAGTTTTGAAGTCATGTTTTTCGTCCCTGATCTTTCCTTGCCTAGACTGTTGTCATCTACAGCTTGCTTAGGTCCTTTTTTTTAACTTGATTCTCATTCCGTACTATTTGACATAGGTTAGTGCCTCTTATGAGCAGGCTTTGATGGATGCTCGGAAAGTTATTGAGCGAGAGATGGAACGGTTTAAAATATGTGAGAAAGAGACCAAGACAAAGGCATTCTCAAAAGAAGGCCTGGGCCAACAACCCAAAACAGTAAGTGCTTTTTGGCATTAACGATGTCCTTGTCAGATCATTACCCCCTTTATGTGTTATGGTGTACTGAAATACTTGTTCTTTGTTCTTTTTCAAATTTCTGTGGCTCTAGGGGACATTTGCGACTGCACAAAACATATAAGTCAGTAGGAGATGCGTCCTTATATCTAGCATATATGCTTAAAAGCACGTTCACTTGTCTTACTCTTCAGCATATTATATATAACATTGAGATTATCTAAGCAGCATGTATTTTGGCCAATGTTGTAGGATCCAAGGGAGAAAGCTAAATCAGAGACAAGAGATTGGTTAAATAATGTGGTACGTTCTTAGAACTTATGTCTGCATTATATTAACCTTGTTTCATAAGTGAATATCATTTGCCTTATTTTGGTATTTTTTTTCACCTGTCTCGTCTGTCTCCCACTCATTTTGTTGTGTATATATGGTCCCATGAACGAGACATGAAATTTCATTTGCAATTGCTAATTCATTAAGAGTACCTATACATAACTTGATCAGCACGAGAACCATGAGTTATTTGAGGAGTTAGATAATTATAAATATGAATACGCTGGTGTGAATGCCATAAGTTGCTTTTATACATTGGAGCCGTGCCATTTCCTATAATCAGATTCAAGTTGTTGAAGCACCTTGGAAAAACTAGAGTAGGTTCGACGTGATTTTCTGGCCAATGCTGATATTAGTTAGTTCTCATTTTTGTTGCAAAGGAATTTTATCTGTTTCTCCCTTTGTGTAGGTCAGCGAACTGGAAAATCAAATTGATAGCTTTGAAGCTGAAATGGAGGGTCTTCAAGGGAAGAAAGGGAAGACAAGGCCTCCGAGACTGGTCAGATAAAAAAGACGAGATCTTAATTCTCTGTTCTCGGCTGATAGTTATTAATTATATTGTCCCTTTTGTTAGATGCATCTTGAGACATCCATTGCTCGGCATAAGGCTCATATTATGAAGTTAGAACTAATTTTGAGGCTTCTGGACAATGACGAACTGAGTCCAGAGCAAGTCAACGATGTGAAAGACTTCTTGGATGACTATGTGGAGAGAAATCAGGTTTTTGTCAGAGAGAACTGTACTGTTTTTATTACATTTTTGGTGCTAAATATTCGTGAACAGTTGACAGTTTTTGTGATTCGTACCATCTCATCATTGAATTTGCTTAGTCTGTATTCGAATGAAAAATAGAACTTCTGCTGTGATGATCAGATTATTATCAGATATGGAGGCATTACCAAGGCTTTTACTGGCTAGGTTAAATTTGAGTTTGCTATCCTATCCAATTGCTAGGAAGACTTTGACGAGTTCAGCGATGTTGAATATTCTATCTAGAACTCAAAATCAAAATATTCGTTTAATTTGTCTATGTGTTTTATAACTTATTGGGGACCCATCGATATTGCTGACGATGCTCAGTTTTGTTTTCTTATGCGTGCAACATGTAGGATGACTTTGACGAATTCAGTGACGTTGATGAGCTATACAGCTCTCTACCCCTAGACAAGGTGGAATCCCTTGAAGATCTTGTTACTGTTGGCCCTCCTGCTATCACAAAGGTGAACTGATAAGCTGCCGCACTCCCTTTTTATTATTTTTTTGTTCCTTATCTTTTGCACCAGAATTTTCTTTTTATTTCTCTTATATCGACAAGGAAATAGTAGACCAGAAACATGATGTTTTCTATATGCAGAACGTTAGTTCCTCTATTACAGCTGTGAAGCCTGCTTTGTCCACAGCACCAACTCAACATGCAGTAGACTTGTTTTCTAATATTTTCTCTTCCTAAGATCCCATTACTTTGTTCATACATATTAACTATGCTCTTGTGACTTCAGGCGACAACAGTGATGTCCATACATCAGCCTGCTTCTGCTGCCTCTGACCAAGGAGATGGCACGTCTCCCCATGAAGATATTACTCCAAGAACCCCACCGACGAAAATTGGGGCCCTCAGTATGTCTGCAACACAAACACCAGCAGCTGCCCAAGTTACCCCTGGTATTGCTACATGATCAATAACTTTGCTATATATCCATTCCCTATCTATTCCGGCCTTAAAACATAACTAGTTACAATTAGGTGTTGCTGCTAATGCTTCACTGTCTGTAATTATTTCAAGTGCTACAAAGGATGAGGATACAACAAAATCTCCTATATCCAAACCTTCACCTGCTGTCAGTGAAAGTGGAATTCAGCCTGTCGGTAGAGGTGTTGTGTCTGGTCAGTCAACTCCCAACATCCTACCAACTTCTGGAAAATCAGTTCCGAGTAATGGAACTTTTGGGGCTATTTCTTCGCCTTCTGATGTTGGAAAAAGAAACCTTTTCGGATCTGAAGATCGAGCAGGGAGTCCTGGAATTGTGCAATCGCCTTTAAGTAATAGAGTATTGTTATCACAAACTAAGGTTAATGATGGACTGGGATCAGCTGACACTGACGCTGCAGCTTTGGGCAGCAGGGTGTTTACTTCTCCTGTGGTACCGGGCATGCAGTGGAGACCAGGTGCTTCTTTCCAAAATCAGAGTGAGACGGTATGCATTTATACGTAATTAACAATATTAAATTGATGTTTGTGATCACCTGAATATGAGACGTGGGAGCAATTTTTCTTTGGAAAGGTCGAAGGTGGTGTAACTCATTCCCTGATGAAATTGGTAGGAGTATGACATGTTCGCATTTCCAGTTAGTCCTTTCAAACTGCAGTTAATTTAAAATATATGTAATTTCAAGATTGGAGCCAATTCACAACCGGTGTCTCAACTTTGTGGTGTTCCTATTTTATTCTATGGTTAGATGTGGGTTGTACTCTTCAAATTGTGCACAATTGTGCATTTTACTTTGCCCTTACGGTGGAATCAAACGATCACCTTTGGATGTTTACGTACGTATACATATTTACTCTTATTTGATAGTAAAGGTTTTTTCTAACATGAAAACTGTTCAATTGTTCTTAACGGCCAAATTAGTGGAAGGTTTACTCTTATTTGATAGTGAAGGTTTTTTCTAACATGAAAACTGTTCAATTGTTCTTAAGGGCCAAATTCGTGGAAGGGCCGAGATTGCTCCAGATCAAAGGGAGAAATTTCTTCAAAGACTTCAGCAAGTGCAGCAGCAAGGTCAGAGTACTATTCTTAGTATGCCTCCTCTTGCTGGTGGAAAGCCCTACACACCTCAGCAACCTGGCCTATTATTGCAGCAGGTGCCTTGCTAATATAATTACCATGGCCAAACTGTGTGATTACTTTGTTATGCACTTGTCGTTTAGTCGTTGCCTTTAGTTTACCATCCAGCTATTCAATGTGTTGATAGCTCCTAATTTGTGCACAAAATCAATTATAAAGCAAACACATGAGAGTTGAAAAAATGGATGTTGTCAATTAAGCAAGTGACAATGAAGCTGTTCACTTCTTTGTTGCAGTTCAATGCCCAAGGACCATCTATCTCACCTCAGCTTGGAAGTTTGGGCATTGGTGTCCCAACTTCAGGTGGGAACAGCGTTGCAACATCTGCTCCTTTACAGCAGCAGATACAGAGTCCTGTGTTCCAATCATCAACCCAGCCTGCAATGTTTTCGACAACATCTAAAGATGCTGGTATTATATCTCTTCTGTTGTATCTTCTGCTGCCTTAATGTACAGGCTGAAGAGCTTAATGACAATATTGTTTGAGGACGTCTTACAAATGCTATTTGGTATTGGACATATTTCCTGATTTGCAGAAACTAAAACTGAGGATTTGCAACAGAAGCATCCCCTGCCTGAGGATTCAGCAGTAGCTACTGAGTCTAACTCTGGGCTTGGCAAGGATCTACTTGAGGAGGATGATACGAAATCTTCTTATGCTATGGATGCCATGGTATGCATGAGGTCTTTTATTTTGCATTTGTTTGTTTCTGCCTCCCTACGGTAATGTAATGAAGTCGGCACTTTTTTCTGGATGCCAAGCTTGTCTCTTCACATCCAAGTTATAAACTACCTTTTCATGTCTATGATTGAATAAATATGTGATCAGAAATATCTCGAGGGTGTAGTGTAGACCCATTCCGTTTACATCAAACATAAGTCAGTATCATTTCCTTCGCGACAGCCATAAGATTCGGTATGTACTTGTGCACATGATAGGCTGGTGCTGCTGGAACGCCTTCAATGTCTGAACCTTCACAAGTGACCGTAGAAACCGATCTATCTACAGAACAACCACTGCAAGCTTCTCCATCATCTGGAAATGTTGGCGCCATCGGTCGAAAAAGTGCATCTGACCTTGGCACTATATGGGATAGCATTAGTCCTCCGACTGAAAGTGGAGCAATGCATGACCACTTACATTATGTCCAGATGCTTGATGCTGCTTTCCATAGACTTCCCCAACCTAGAGATTCCGAACGTTCAACTTACATGCCGGTAAGACAAAATCAACTTCGTAAGAAATCATATTTCATATGTATTCATTTCTACTTATTATGATGTTTTTCATTTGACTACTTGACACAGAGACACCCTGCCTTGACCCCTCCAAGCTATCCTCAAGTACAGGCACCTATAATCAACAATCCTGCATTTTGGGATAGGCTGGCCGGAGATACTGACACATTGTTCTTCACATTTTACTATCAACAGGTAATCATGTTAATGTATTTCCCGGTTGTTTTTTTTGAATTAGTATACACTGTTTCCTTAGTAAGGTGTATATATGCATGTGCAGAATACGTACCAGCAATACCTGGCTGCTAGGTCTTTGAAAAAGCATGCATGGAGATTCCACAGAAAGTACAACACTTGGTTTCAGAGGCACGTGGAGCCACATGTTACGACGGAGGAGTACGAGCAGGGGACATATGTCTACTTCGATTACAATATTGCCAATGAAGAACATGGATGGTATGTTGACTTTCGATTCATTCGTTCCTTTGCCTGCATTCAATTATGATTTGGGCTTCGGTGATTCTTTCGTAGTGATTGAAGTCCCCGTTCGATAGATGCCTATGTTGATTGATTCTCTGAAGTTATCGGCCTGTTTATGATTAGTTTCTCTCTTTTTTTTTTCTGTGCAGGAGGCAGAAAATCAAGAACGACTTCATCTTCGAGTACAGTTTTCTTGAAGATGAATTAGTACTTTGATTTGAATACCTCTCTCCTTTGTGATTGTAAATGGAGTTTGCGCATTCTTCTAACGATTTGGTTTTTTATGCGTCGTAGTTGCTATGAATATACCTTTTTGATGTTTAGTTGATGATCTAATTTGCTTTTGTAATCCCGAGAAATTACCGGGCCATTTGCTATGGGGCATAACCCCAAAAGCCATGAGCCATAAGCCCAACAACCATGGGCCAAAGCGCCCAACGGCGCATGGGCCAAAGTGCCCAACGGTCCAAAAAGTGCCGTATAGTCCAACAAGCCCAACTTCTCATGACCCATGGACTACAAACGCCCAATGGCCCATGGGCCACAAAGCCCAACGGTCAGAGGGCCGCAAAGTCATACGAAATATGGGCCACAAAGCCCATCGCTCAAAGGGCCATAAAGTCCTAAGGTCAATGGGCCAAATAGTGCAAACGCCAATGGGCCAAAAGTCATAAAGGCCAGGGTCCAACAAGTCCCATAGTCCATGGGCCTTAACCCTTTTTTATTATTAACTTTCTTCAAATTATATTAGGTGTTCAATTTCCCAAGACGAAAAAATATTCAAGGCGCATAAAATTAATTCATAATTATATATTTTTGTATATCAATAGTTATATCTAAAATGATTACATAAATAAAAGATTCCAGGCCTGATAAGCTTGGGCCGTGAAGGCCCGGCCCATCAAACCACGGGCTCGGGCCATGAAGGCCTTGACCCGCTGAAGTTCAGGAACCGACACGACGCGGCCCGTATTTTTCCTGCCAACCGGCCAAATCGGGCCGAGCGGTAAGTAAATCTATAGAAGGAAAGAACAACAGTAGTCTCGTATCTTACCTACCATCCTCGGCTCTCTTGCTTCATCACATAAATTTACAGAGCTCGAAAACTTTACAAAACATAAATTACATACATAGGTTTTAGTCGACGGTTCAGTCGAGGGGACTGGAGGAATAGAATCAACATTGTTACGCAAAACCAATTATTATAAAGTGTCATTAAATTAGTCGAATAAACATTAGCAACATGATTCATACATCCTTTCTTAGACTAACTTCATATTTCAATAGGCTTAAAACTAGTATACAACAAGGTTCAATGCGCCGATATTTTCGACTTTCAGCCCTCCGATATTGATATCCATATCAATTATCACGTGTCGCTTATTATAATTAACTACCGTTGTCCTCTTCGAACTGTATCAGCACTAGTATTTCTGTGAAATTAAAGCACTGACGCTAACCTTCTTGAAAAATGATGAGTACGAATTATCCCAGGTTAGTGTGTATTTTCCGGGTACACGTGCAGAAAATTCCCTGCAAAGAAAATGACGTTTAATGGTGCAGAAGTATTGATGTATACATATATATTTGTAGTATAAACTGCGAGTAATGTTGCAAGAAACACAATTACTAACTTGATCAGATTCGCAGCGCCTGTATGGTAAGATCATCTGAGTGGAGCAACAATATCAGAACCCAAAATTAAAATATATATAAGTCAAAAGGGGGCAAAGAACAGAAGAGATGGGAAGATATGTAAACGCCAATGGGTAAAGAACAAACTGTTTTCATCCCAGAAGCATCGGTGCACTCCACCTTAAATCCCATATCCTGTTGGAAAATCATTAAGTTGGAGCAATAGTATGTAGAACTAATATTGAAATGCCATGAGCGGAAAGGCTTATGTTCAAACTACAACATAAATAGGTTTTGATAAGATGCAGAGAATATATTGTGTATGGTACGATAAGGTGAAAATTTCTAGAGAAATACCGAAGTCATTTTGCCTTGCACCAGTGAGAAGTCCCAAGGAATGTATGAATTTACTGATTCCGCTCTAACGAAACCTACAAGGAAATGCATTAATGTAGTCTGAAGCTAGAAAATGCAACTGATAGAACTTTTGCGAGCGTAACAGACTTAATCTACAGAACCCATCAACAAAAAGACTCGGAAGACAAACAAGCTTAGGTGAAGCCAGAGAATCTGAGTATGCAAGTTCACCTCACTCATGGTTACATTAAATAAAAGGACATTCGGTATATAAAGTTGCACATTGGGTAAATCATAAATTAGGGTCAGGAAATCACAAAATTTCATAGCAAGTTCAAAAACAAACCTCGTGACTTTGACCAGGCGCAACGCTTGTTTCCCTGTAGTAATCACCGTTCCTGTTATATTTGCATAGAAGCAATTCACATATACATTAAGTTTATACCCATCTAAAAGGCTAGTTGGCTAGCTGTATAATGGAACACCTGGCGGATAAAGCACCAGCATCTTCCGCAGTAACAAAGAAAGGTGAGTTTGTGATGACTTCCCTGCATTGTAGGCATGCAATTCGAATATCAACCATTAGGAAGTGCTCAATGACCGTGGACGTGTGAATGAAAGGGACGGACAGCAATAGACTCATTACCCAATAAATTTGATGAATCTTTCGAATTCAGATGTATATACCGCAGTTGCTTCCTCCAGTAAGAGTAAATGGGGTCACTCCCTGAAAATGCACACACTCAAAGTGAATAGCAGAAATACAGAAGGGGTCACGCTGGAAACCTGTATTATATATAAATTCATAATTTCTAGCTTGATAAGATTCCAAAATACTCGGCGTCGATTTGAACTTCTCTTGGAGACGCCCCAAAGCTCCTGCGAGTTCCATGGTTCGCAGGAACGGGAACGGACATCGGAACGGACACGAGCGTTCCAGTTCCATTGTATTATCGCGGAACGGTAACGGACGTTCCAGTATTTTTATTTAATAATGTATAAATTATTTAATAATTAACAATAAAATTATAACATAACATAATAAAATTGTCATAAATTAAAAAAACTTAAATAAGTGCTTCATAAAATATAAATTATGAGATAGAATATTGAATATTATACAATCTCATTTATTTAAAAATAATAAGTTATCATGTTATAATAATATTATATTATTTACCTCAATAATTCATTATAGAAACTTAATTAAGAGATATGGAGTCATCAGTAATATAAGAAAACAAAAAGCCTAAAAACAATAATATAGAAAATTAAATCATTATATTAGTTTTACGTTGAAAACAAAGCCCATTGTAAAATAATAAGAAAAAGATTAGAGATTCTATGTTATCATTACATGAGCCAAGGGCCATTTAGTTGAATTAATAATTGGCCCAACTAAAATTTGACCCATTAAAATTTAAAATCCAAATTAAATAAAATTAGGTTTTTTCAATCGTCATCTTCCTCAGCCTTCACATCACGGCGTCGTCTCTAGCATTCATAATCAATGAAGGCCGTTCCACACGATAAACTCCGATTCTGACCGAAAAAACTCCGATCCGGCCGAAACATTGCCGTTCCGGCCGATAAAACGCCGTTCCGGCCGTTTTAACGGCCGCGATAATACAAAACGTCAAGAAGCCGGAACTTTGGCACGGAGGCCTTCGTTCCAGTTCCGACGCGGCCGTTCCGGGCGTTTTAACGGGGTTCCGGCGAACCATGGCGAGTTCAGTGTCTTCAACAGCAGTCTGTTGCTTAAGCTGCTCATAAAGAAATATTTCCACGACCGATGCTATTATGGGTTCACGCATAGTCAAACTCACACAGATTTATGGTAGAAGTTCAGTTAACAAATAAATCTGATAGAAGTCATTATTGTATAACTTACTGCTTGGGGCCAATGAGAAACATCTAACAAAAAAAAGAACCTCCTCAATCTGTTCCCTATTCCTCCACACGTTCTCATCGACTTTATAGGGTGGCTCACCCTCAGTTTCTTTTACCAATAACTTCTCTCCTGATACAAAATCAACATGGCAGCACTGATAAGCCGAAATAATAAATTTCCTTGACCAAAGAGAAAATAAAGTTTTCTAAGGCAAACTACAATATTCCACAAGAGAATCAAGCTCATTTGACCAAACATAAAAGATACACAATAACAGCGCTAAAATCAAAACCTTCTGCCGGCGGAGATTCGCTAAGGAGATCGTCGGCCACCGCACGATGATCCGAGAGACGCGGGACGTCATCCGAGAGGGAACTAAACCCTCCGTCGATACCATCTTCAACGCTGTCGTCCGACGGCAATCACCGACAGGTATATCAAATTGACAATCAACGCTTAAAAAAGTAGCAAGGTTTACCAATCCTTTGTTTTGTTGGTTTCTTATATCTCACGTTTCATCTCTCTTTCTTTTGTTTTATTTATGCTGAAATACAAATAACCACCTAACGTTTACCTATTTCTCCCAATTGCCCCCTAGAACTATCTGATCGTACAAAAAGAACCCCCTATTATCAAATTACTGAGATATTATTATTTATTTGTAGTAAATCACCAATCACCACCATTACCTACTATTCCAAGTGTTAGCTTGAACGAGAAATAGCGTTCTCTAGACTAGACGATCGTTAGCTACCAGCTGGGAACGAAAGGAGGGACAGAAGGGAGAAACAAGAAATTCCAAGTTAATCAATCGAGCGCTTAACCATGTCCGCATAATTGCTACCTGGAGATAAGTTTTTCCTGTCGAGAAATTTCGAAATCATCGAAGATAAAGAAGAAAATGGGTGCAGATGGTGAAATCGCTGCCCAGCAAAACTATCGGATTCTGACGTCTTGGATTGTGGGTGGGCTCGTGATTGGAGTTTCCTTTCTGGGTTATCGTTTTGCTCTGCCGATGAACAAGAAGAAGAAGAGGCCGATTAGGGTGTACATGGATGGGTGCTTCGATATGATGCATTACGGCCATTGCAATGCTCTGCGCCAAGCTCGAGCTTTAGGTGACCAATTGGTTGTCGGTGTTGTGAGTGATGCGGAGATTACGGCTAATAAAGGGCCGCCCGTTACCCCTCTTGATGAGAGGTTTGATTTGATTATCTTTTTGGTACCGTTGGTTCTTTGTTTGTTCAAATGGGGGTACTTGGTTACTTTTTTATTCGATTGATTGGCGTGTGTTTGAGAAATGAATTTCATGGCCGTCGCTATCATCCTTATGTTCTTATTTTGCAGCTCGGATAGGCTTGTATGCTTGTACGTTGACATTGATTGTGTTGGTTTTCTTTTTAGTTTTTTCCAGTACAGTTTCGTGCTTTAGTTTTGCTTGTTTATGATTCTGTTGATTTGGGTTGAGTTCTTGTATTTGCATCTAGTCTTGTAAACAAGTCACACTCTTCTCTCTAAGCAAATAAAAAAGATCAAAGATTGTACCTAGTATAAATCTCTGACACGTGATA
Organism: Craterostigma plantagineum; assembly: GCA_027422505.1. Lineage (NCBI taxonomy): Eukaryota > Viridiplantae > Streptophyta > Magnoliopsida > Lamiales > Linderniaceae > Craterostigma > Craterostigma plantagineum. Next base: position 2,456,959 of record JAPQWV010000029.1, read on the forward strand.
TTGTTTCTTGTGGTATAGGATGATCATGGTCAGTGCAGTAAAATGGGTGGACGAAGTAATCCCTGATGCTCCCTATGCTATCACAGACGATTTTATGAGGAAGTTGTTCAACGAGTATAACATTGATTATATTATACATGGTGACGACCCCTGCATACTTCCAGATGGCACTGATGCATATGCCCTTGCTAAGAAGGTTGGGCGTTACAAACAGATAAAGCGTACTGAAGGAGTATCTAGCACCGACATCGTTGGTTAGAGAACGGTTTCTCTTGCTATTTAAATTGTCCTTTCGATTGTTGGTTGATTATATGATATTATGTTACTGATAAAAACTATGAGCAACTTTCCACGAAACGTATAAGCAGTTTTTTTGACCTTTTTCATGTATGACTAGGCAAATTCTTTTAATGGTGTAGATATCAGCCTTTTCTTCCTTATCTCTGAAGCATGTGACTAACTTTCTTGGACAGGGCGTATGCTTCTCTGTGTAAGAGAGAGGCCTTCAGAAAGTCATAACCACTCATCTCTGCAAAGACAGTTTAGCCATGGACATAGCCACAAATCTGAGGATGGTGGCTCTGGAAGCGGAACACGGATATCTCATTTCCTACCTACTTCTCGTAGGATTGTTCAGTTTGCTAATGGGAAGGCGCGTAAACTCGCCTGTGGATATTTATTTTTATCTTTTTCAGCACTTTCTTTTCAAGTTATTTCTACATTCGTTCTCGTCTTTGTTATGAGGGTTGCAAGGAGAATATTCTAGCCTTGTGAGTGAAATGCTCATTCAGGTAATTCCCTTCCTGAATTTATGTTATTTCTCTTCAATAGGGGCCTGGACCAGATGCCCGAATAGTTTACATAGATGGAGCATTTGATCTTTTCCACGCGGGGCATGTAGAGGTACAAGATGCTAGCCCATTATATTTTTTAGTTTACTTTTTTTGTTCACTGAATAATGATGCTTGCAACATAATAAATTTCAACTACTCGTTTTTAATGGATAAAGTTACTGTTGCAGATACTCAGGCTTGCCAGGGGACTTGGAGATTTTCTTCTTGTTGGCATCCATCCTGATCAAATTGTGAGGTTGGGAGCGTTCTTCTCGCCGTTTGCTTGTTTTTTTTGCTCCCTTTCACCGCACTATACCTATTCTTGTTCCTTCTCATAACAATTTATGCTTGTTCAAATAGTGGGTCGTAGCATTCCAAAATTTTGCGTCAATGCTCCTTTCAGCTGCTTCATATAGTAAACAGAGTCAGGTTTCACCATAGTTTTCCGAAATAAGCTAAATGTCGATAGTGCCACTACGAAGTCAGATTGTAAAGTTTTTGATATTTTAGATGGCTATACTGTTTGATGAAGAATTTATCATTTCTGTAACATATTCATGATCCATGCCGTCGCGAGGGTGGAAATATAGACGAGATAATTAAATACTTGTTAGAGAAGAAACGTGACAAATTCATTATGACATCCACTGCAGTGCACATAGAGGAGCGCATCGTCCAATCATGAATCTCCACGAAAGAAGCTTGAGCGTCTTGGCCTGCAGATACGTCGATGAGGTAATAATCGGTGCTCCATGGGAGGTGTCGAAAGACATGGTAAGCCTCGCAATTAGTTTACTCATAAATAAACTTTTCCAACGGATTGGTAGTTCCCTTCTTAAGATTCAGAAGAATTACGGTACTCATTTGACTGGTGACGGAAGAAATTTCACAAACAAACACTTCTTACTGCAGATTACGACCTTCAATATTTCTTTGGTCGTCCATGGAACTGTAGCCGAGGACAACGATTATCATAAGGCATGTCTATATACATGATGTATTTTAGTCTTTTTGTAATATCTGCTACTCACGGGGTGGCTGATAATATTACAGGAGAAGAGATACGCTGTCCCTATTAGCATGGATATCTTTAAGCTCGTCGAAAGTCCAATCGACATAGTAACAAGCACAATAATCAAGAGGATCGTCTCAAATCACGAAACCTACCAGGTTGGACACTACTCTCAACACCATTTCAAAATTCGGTATTTTGTGTTCATTATTTGATAGGAAAATAGTAAACCTCGGCAACATATTTGTGATTCGGATAAGTTTGGCGCAGAAACGAAATGCGAAAAAGGCTGAAAGCGAGAGAAGATACTATGAGGACAAAAGCTACGTTGAAGGTGATTGAGTTTGTTGAGGCTTATTATCTTATCTGAGGTTAAATGCATGCGCACTAAAAGACCTCATCGACCTCCCCAGCAAGTGTGCTATCTATTACACTTTCTTTAGTTTATTGATTTTTGGTTTTTTTCGGACGTTGCTTTTGTGGGGTTTAATTTGATGTTAGAAAACGATGGGATTTCGAGTAGCTGTAGTAGTTAGTTTAGCAGTACAAAAAAGACCATGCTTTGCTATGTATATGGAGTATTTTGACTTGCCATCTCTTTCTTGAAATTATATCTTCGTGGAATTTAAAATCACGTTTTAGCCCCAAACGCATAAGCCAACAAAAGTGAATGAAACGAAAGTCACCGTTTCTAGAACACACACACAGTAAAGCCCGACAAATCTGAACTTCATAGCTTAAGCTAACCTGCTAATAATGGACTTTCCTTCTCGAAAATCTCAACAGAAGTGTTATTGTACTCTACTAATTTTGGAACCCATTAAGCAAGCACGTTTCATAAATATGCTAATTTACCTGACTAACAACTACCAAGGAATCGGAGAAAAAAAAATGAACTCCTCCCAACACGAATTTGCGAAGTCGAGTTTTCAAAAATTCTTTGTAATTTCTTTTAATCTTCATCGTACGATTGTCTACAAACTGGTATCGAAGTAGCTTCTTGAATAGTAAACGACAGATCATACGGTTTAAAGTACAAAAAGACAAAAAACCAACGTACACATTCATATTCAACAATGGAGGCGAAGGAGGCTGTCCAAGATTAGCCTTAACTAAGGTAAGCTAAGCTACAGAAAGAAAGAGTCAATGCTAATTCAAAGCTTCCTGCCAGCCAAACCCCGAAGATCATAAGTACACATACGTGGACTTAAAAAACTCCATATAATGTAATAACAAATGCCATTCTATGCAAACCAAAACAGCTTCGAATCCTTCGAAAGAGAGAAAAAAAAAAAAAAGAAAGAACCAACCAATGGAAACGGAGTCGACGCCGAGGCAAAACGGCGACGAAGAAGAGGGCCGACTCATATCATCCCAAGCCAAGAAGAGAAGCAGAACCTGCAAATGCCTAACAATCACAGCCGCCATCATCATTGTCCTCGGCTTAGTGCTCTTAATCCTCGCACTCACCGTCTTCAAGGCCAAGGACCCTCAGCTAAGCGTCAAGTCAGTGACCCTTAGGGACGTAGACTTCGACGCCGACGTACCTCAGCTGAGGCTCAAGCTGAACGTCTCCCTCGACGTGCAAGTCTCTGTAAGAAATCCCAATAGGGTCGGGTTTAGGTACAAGAACAGCACCGCTTACCTTAGGTACAAAGGGGAGGACGTCGGCGAAGTCCCCTTAGCCGAAGATGGGATTGGCCCACGTGAGGAAAGGGATGTTAAGGCAACTCTCACTTTGATGGCCGACCGTCTGCTTTCAGACAGGGGATTCTATTCTGACGTTGTCTCGGGCTCGCTGCCACTCGAGACCTATGTTAGGATTAGTGGTAGGGTTAGGATTTTGTTCGTAAGGATTCATGTCGTTACTTCTTCGATTTGTGAGGTCGTCGTGCATATAGGCAACCGTTCCATGTCTGATCCCTCCTGTAGGTACAAGACGAAGCTGTGATAGTAGCCGTTTTTTCCTTGATTTGCCTCCTCTACATACCCATATCAGTTTTCAGGGTTCTGACAGAAACGTGAACTCGACGATACGCTGCAAACTTATATCGATTTGCAACACAAGGATTTCAAAGGACATTGCTAACAAATCGATAGGCGCATATAATGTTTTTTAATTCAAGCAGTAAAATTGAGTACTAGTACTACAACAGCATCGGCAGCAAGTTTATGCAAAAAGAAAAGAATATAATGCCCTAGCTAACATACTACAGTCTACAGAACTAAGTCGCAAGTCAATTTCGTACCCATTACGAGGACAATCAGAATTCCAATTTCCTACATATGTCCTTGTCAAAATGCCAGCGGCGATTCGTTACCCTCAGTGGAGCTCTTGGACATGTCTCAGCTACCCAGTTGATTCTAGGTGCGAAATCAGGCGTTCGATATTCGTCAGAATCTGAAACCTGGGCGGCCAGCTCGGCAAGAAGTCGCTCGTTGTGCTCGGAAACAACAGAGTCCAATATAGCATCGTAGAGAAGCTCAAACAGACTCTGCTCCTCGGACTCGTTAACGCAACCGATTTCTGGGATCAAATCTTTGCCAGGTCGAAAGCTGAGGCGCCGATGCACGTTGGGAACCAATGATTGACTTGTGCACTCGTTGCAAAAAGGCGATCCCATGATCTTATCAGAACCAGCAGTGGGAAACGCATCGAAGGCGCAATTTACAGGGATTTCATAGCACGAATTGGTGCGGGAGTGAGGAGAGAGTGGCGACGATGAGCTTTTTGGGCGCTCTTTTTGCTCCTCCCAGCCCGAATCCTGAGTTTCAGGTTGTAATGGTGCTGTAGAAAGTCTCCTTTCGTTCGAAGAAGACGGGGACAATGATGGCGTTTCGATGTTACTACCTTCAAAAATGCAATAGCTTTCTTCATCAGCTGTTGTACTATTTTCTTCCTCGTTAGTACACAGCCCAACGATACCCATATCAATTCTAACACAAGGACACTAAAACTCAGACGAAGGTCTTACAAGAAACTTGTGTAACGGCCGGCCTGAAAGAAAACAGCAATACCTTACAATCCAGACAGAGTAGGCCAAAACCTACATTCTTATTCTCTGCCTGCGAAAAATTTAGTAAGACAATACATGGAAAAAATTGGGAGAGGTGGAAATTACCAGACAAAAGGTAAGGAAAGGACGAAACTTCGCCGATAGAGGTTGAATGAAGTAGATGCCTCAAAGACTGATCCTTTCAATTCAATCAGAGACAACTAGGTAATTTAATAAAAATTGAAATCAGCGCCGAGCTCATAAACCCTAGCCGAAATTCATAAATTTAAGATAAGCAAACGAAAAACAAACCCCTGAAAGCTCGCTCGATACCGTTATTAACCCGATATGAAATTACAAATTCTAGGTTTAAGATTTATTTTGGAGGAATTTTTCCGAGGATAGCGCTGTCTCGAAGCTGAAGAACAAGTCAAATCGCATGAAAAAAAGCGCTGGAAGAATGGAACTCTATTGGGCTTTATGGATTAATGGGCTTTTACGCGGCCCAACTCCAAGTCAAAGGGTTTTAATTTTGAGCAAAGAAAAAAACAAGTAAAGAACAAAAGTTTACCGGTTAGTTAAACGAGCTTTTCAATAGTTCAAATCCGAGCTTAACAAGCTCGAGACTTTTTTTTTTTTCGAAACGAGTTCGAGACTTATTCGAGTCGAGGCTTAAGTATCAAAAGTTGAAAACGTGTCCCATATCAATTTTGTTGTTACTTATACTCCCTCCCTCTGTCCCATCAACTTTATCACATAAGTTGCTGAAGACTCAAATTAAGGTGTCATTATTATAATAATATAGTATTATGGAAAGATAAAAAAGTATATATTTTGACATGTCTTTTAAAAATATTTAATATCATTATATTGATTGGTTGTGATAGCGTTTTGCTAAATAAGAAAATGTGATAAAATTATTGGGACGCCCGAAATGGAAAAGTGTGATAAAATTAGCAGGACGGAGGGATATTAAATAAGAGGAATGATATGGTGCTCACCTTATGTGAGCACCTTATATGGCACCTGCTGATTTGGCACTGATTCGTGCCAAATAAGCAGGCCACCTCAACATCAAATGTGACGTGGCATCAATCAACACTTCTTAGGCATCATAAATCGACACATACGATTCTGATGTGGCATTTTCACGTCTTGTGTGGCACTTGCTGTGTGGCCTTGATATACTCTACGTGAAAATGCCTTATCAGCATCATATGTATCGATCTAGGCCTAAGATGTGTTGATTGATGTCACATCACATTTGATGTTGAGGTGGCCTGCTGATTTGGCACGCTGTCCATATAAGGTGCTCACCACCATATCATTCCTCATTAAATAATATATTTGCTTGGCCTTTGAGTTAGTTGATATCTTAATCGCACTCCAAAGTAATAATGCTCTATCTCTAATGATTGAATAATAACCATAAGACAAATAGAAAGAGAGAAAGAGGAAGGAGAGGAGATGGTATTCAACGGCACGGTGGTGGTGCGTGTGGCGAACGTGTCGGCAAGCGCGTGCCAGTACATCGCGTGCAACCCCGAGCATCTCAGCAGCGATCAAGTTCTCTACCTCGTCTGCTGCTTCCCCTTCCAGCAATTGCGAAGGCTCGCCCTCTGCTTGTGGACCTTCTTTTGCTTCCCGCCTCTCAACAGCAACTACCTCCTATCGTCGTCTTCGTCGTCGTCCTCGGATTCAGATCCATCCGATCTCGGCGAACAAGATTGGCACTCTGATTGATATTTTCGATTTGATTTTTTTTTTTGTATTGTTTGCACGCTTATCAGAGGCATGTGTTGTAAAAAAGAAAATCCATCGAGCTATGTTTTGTTGAGTTGAGGTGCGGAAATGGGATTGAGATCGCCGGCGAAACCTGTGGGGAATGAATTCATCACGCATGTGGTTAGAAATTCGTTTTTTTTTTCCTTTTAAATTTGGGCGATTTTTACTGTAAATTTGATGGTCAAAAAAGGCACGAACCCTTGGTGGATTGATGCTGTGTATCTGTGAGCCGTGTATTACGAATTCTTCAAATCATGTTTAAGGCTGCTTTGATTCTGAAATTATTCTACTCAGATTATGTATATATGTTCAGAGTTCTTTCAATGGAAACGTATGCGCAGCTGCTTAGTGAGAAGAAATTGCCATCATTATTCATACAAAAGATCAGTTTTACGATGAATTGACTCTGCTTTTTCAGTAGGCGATTGAGCTGTGTTTCCACCGAGAAGGAAGTTCACCGAAAATGTTTTCTGAAAATTAAGAAATTGCAGATATTATATTATTAAGTGTGCTATAAAAGGGAGAAAATTATAAAAATATAGCATAATAATATATTACTGAAAAAAGAAAAACAAAGCGGGCGAAGATGTTGACGATGAAGAGTGTTGCAGCTGCTTTGACGCCAACCTACGCTACTACCTCAATACTTATTCGCTCGATTCCTCTTCTCTCACACCAATTCATCAGCCATCGCCGTTTTACTTCATTGATTGAAGCTTATTCCGTTAATTGGGAAGCTGCGAATCGTTCTCTCGCCTTCAAACTTCGCTTTTCTCCCATTCGCGCATCATCGACTTCATCGATGCAGGTATTTGTGCGTTTCGCTTGTTATATTTAGTGCTCGGTTCCTGGTATGTGCTTCGCCTTTTTTGTTTGTTTGTTAGCTTTTGTGGTTCTTAGTTCGATTATTATTTTTTGCGCTTAGAATATGGCTGCGACCGATGCCAGTGGTGAACTCGACATCTATCACCTCATCCAAGCTCACCAGGTTCAGAATAGATGGATATATACTTAATACCTTTTTTGTTCCCCTCCTTTTTTCTCTTTTTTTTTTAGGACTTATAGTATTGTGGTTTTGAATCGAATTTTTGGTAATTCAGGAGAAAGCTGCGAGGCTTCCTCCTATTGAGGAAGTCAGGACATTTTTGCATCACACCACACGCGGGGTTCTTTCTACATTCTCTTTGGTCAGGGAATTTCTTTCGATCAGATAAACAAAGTGAACTGATCAAGTATCATGCTTGCTTGATAGGCTTTGGATCGAATGCTAGCCAACCATGAGTTTATGCTTAATAACTGCACATATAAAGAATCCGCTATGATATGATCTTTTCTGTTCTGTTATGATGACTTACTTGGAAACTCTACTTTTTGCTGCCGAAAGGGTTCATTTTGGTTCTCATTAATTTTATCATTAACATCAGAAGAACGAAGGTTATCCATCTGCATCCATGGTTGACTTTGCTTGTGATGCTTCGGGATCTCCATTGTTGGCTGTTAGTAGCCTGGCTGTTCATACCAAGGTTTGTGTATAATCATCAGCTATTCTACACCTTCCTCTTAAGAAATCGCTGTTTTCAAGAAGATGATTACAGTTGGAAGATGAGTTATGGCTTATGTTTTAGTTGTGCTCGTTAGTTTTCTGTTTTGTAATTCACTCGAAGCTTTTGTTATCTATTATGCAGGACCTTTTAGCAAATCCGAAGTGCTCTTTGCTTGTTTCCAAAGACCCAGAAGATAGGACTGACCTAGTGATTATAGTCCATGGCGATGCAATAGCCGTTCGTTTCACCTTTTTTACTTTACCTTCTCACTTACGAGATTCAGCTAGTAGACAGTTGATAACTTCTTGTTAATCATCATTTATTCCATGTTATTTTCTAATGGAACTGACACTGACCTTTTTCATTATATACCATAGATCAGTGAAGAAAACAGGGAAGCTGTCCGTATTGAATATTTGGCGAAGCATCCTGATGCATTTTGGGTATTTTCAACTATTTTCCCCTCAAATTCATACATTTCTTTTGCTAATCAACCCGATGATACTAATAGTTGATTTACCATATGAAGGTTGATTTTGGTGACTTCCAATTCATGCGTATCGAACCAAAAGTTGTACGGTATGTCTCAGGTGTTGCAACCGCATTATTAGGATCTGGAGGTTCGTATGCTAGCTTATTATGGTTTGTGTGTTAACTTTCAAATGCTTGCTTACTCTAATCTGAGGGAAATAGTGTCCAGCATACGATACATTCAGTATACATCTTACAATCTTTGCATGTACATGCTGTTATTCCCTTTTCTCAGTTTGACATGTATGTTCAAACTATAATCAGAGTTCAGTAAAGATGAGTTTGCAGCCACAAAAGTGGATCCTATCTACCAGTTCTCGAAGCCCATAACGGTGAAATCAGCAATAAAAACATACTTCAATTGACTTGCGTCCTTGTTGTCTTCTGATCGATATATCTAACACCATGATTTCCTCTCTTTTGTGTACAGTCCCATATGAACAAAGATCATGAAGAAGATACAAAACTAATTGTGAAGCATTCAACCTCTATCCCGGTATATGTTCTCGCTTATGTCAACCCGATTTACTTTTGACTTTTTCGTTTCTCCATTCAATAGAAACTTCACACATTGTTGGGCAAATGCTTGGAGGCCGTAGATTCGTCTGATGGCTAGCACAAATAAGCTTTGAATCTTTTAAATTCATCACACATCATATTTTTTTTCAGGTGGAATCAGCGTACATGTTGAGCGTAGACAGCCTCGGTTTTAACGTGAAGGTTCATATTCGACGTCATCTCTAATCCATCGAAGCACTCATATTAATCTTCTTATAAACTTTCTCATGGTTCATATATACTACTGACATTCTGACTTGTACTACTACTGTTCTTGAAGGCTGGGTATCAAGGGAACACCTTCAAGCTGCGTATCCCTTTTACCAGGCGTGCTTCGGACAGAAAGTGTGTTATCGAATTCAATAATCAACTTTCACGACATATGCCTTTATGTATAACATTTCATTAATGCGAACTATATTAACCTTCGAATCTTTTTGCAGGGATGTGAAGACTCTCATCGTTGAAATGCTCCAAGCTGCTAAAACTAGTCATCAAGCCGATCAAATAAAATAGTCCGACTCTATTATGTGTGTATATACTCTCAGATGAATATTTCCTTCAGATCATTATTATCACTAATCATTTTCTCGGCGAACTCGTCGAAAATGCCCTTGATAGAAACAGCGCGCAGTTCAGTGTGCCAAACGAAGCCACCTGTCGGAGCTAAATAATAAAAGAATACTAAATAATTAATTTAATTTAATCAAAGAGTAAGTTAAGTAGACGACAAGCGACGACAACCGAGCTATAGCCATTGTCCCCACTGAAGCGTTGGCGACAGCTGTACACGACTATCTTTCTTTGGTTTCTCTAACTGCACAAAGCTGTAACGGAATATTATGTAATGTAAAAATAACAACGGGCACGCCGGGCGGGCAGCTTTATTTATTAAGTAAGATAGAAGGCGATTATTATTTAGCTGTCGCTGATCATCTTCGGCCAGCATTTTCCTGCCCGAAAAATTTTTATATTTTGCTAAAAAACTTGAGAAGATCCATCCTTTTTCGTTCCTATAAATCGAAAACAATCCCAACATTTCCTTCTCAACTGAACTCTCTCTCTCTCTCTCTCTCTCTCTCTCTCTCTCTCTCTCTCTCAATAGCTCAGGCAATTCTCCGTCCTATAATTGAAATTAATGGAGTCGTTGAAGATGAAGATTGTCGTGGCGACAATGCTGGTAGCTTTGATGTCAGTACATAGCGTGGTGGCCATAGGCGAAGCGCCGGCGCCGAGTCCAGTCCCAGAATCCGGTGCTTCGTCGTTCATACCGGCGGCTATTGCCTCTGTAGCTGCGATCGCCGTCGCAATGCTTTTCTAAACCCCGCGCGTGTTTCGGTTACTTTTTGTACTTTTTTTGTGATGAGGTTTATGTTTTAGTTATTCTTTCACTTGTGTTAATTCGCATGTACACTTTTGGGTTTTTCTTTTGTGGTATTTAATTTTCCGCTTGTCCTGTGTGTACGTACGTGTATGTATTGCATGCAATGCAATATTCTTCATTGATGATCTCCTCCTTCTTTTCTGCTTTTGCTTCATCATCCATGTTTCATTCTCCGATTCACATGATTTAAATCAATCAATCCCAAGCTTATTTATTGGATTGGAGGGGAACAATTTGATAAGGTAGTATAGAATGCATAAATAACATGATTGCTCGTCAGCTTAGAATTGTGTACTGTAATAAGAATGAGAGCGTGCAATCAAGAATCCTACGTTGTTCTTGTGGTTGACGGGAGACATCGGCGTAGAGGATTTAATCCAAATGGAACTCAGAGCAGAGTCGCATGTGAATGAGGTTCAAAATAGCTGATAATGGGTTACAGATTCCAATCACATTGTATTGTAGGCCAAGGTGATTACTTAGACTCGTGAAAAGCAACAATGAGATTCAGTATAATTGATAACGAAAATTTCGGTTCGACACAAATTAGACGGGACAAAAAGTCATGCCAACTCTGAACAATCCCAATCAAGGCCAAGGAAATTCATAGTACTAGAATCATAAAACAAGTAAGGTTGTTCTCAACGTTCACAATAGATAATAAAACCGAAACAGAAGAAAATAGACGCAAAAACAAACATTGGTTTGAACCGAACAAAAGCTGAATTTTTCAATTTGGGATCTTCCGATCTTAACGGTTGGCCTTGGCAACTCTCTCGATCTCATCCTTCTTTTTGATCGCGTAGCTACAAAGAGGACGAAATTATCAGCAATGCGAGTGCAGAAAAATTTCTTATATGCAAATATAAGCTTCACTCAATAAATGAACAGTTTCTTTTCTATCTTTTTTGTTACCTGTTTGAAGATCCTTTGGCAGCATTGATAAGTTCATCAGCAAGGCACTCTGCAATAGTCTTGATGTTCCTGAAAGCACTTTCACGAGCACCAGTCGTGAGCAGATAAATAGCCTGATTGACGCGGCGCAGAGGAGAGATATCAACCGCCTGCCTTCTCACGACGCCTGCGGATCCAATACGAGTGGCGTCTTCTCTTGGCCCACTACACAAATTCAAAAGAGGGGGAGAAACAACACAAGCCAATTCACTGACACCAAGTTATTGCATTTTGCTTATGAAGAAGGTGAATCAGCGTATTGCATAGAACTAGTCATCAAGAACTTGGAAATGAGATAGCAGATATGGTAGATGCATTGGACCTGTTGATGACGGCATCAACAATGACTTGAATTGGGTTTTGGTCAGTCAACAAGTGGATGATCTCCATAGCATGCTTAATGATCCGAACTGCCATTAGCTTCTTCCCATTGTTTCTGCCGTGCATCATAAGAGAGTTGGTCAGCCTCTCGACGATCGGGCACTGAGCCTTTCTGAAGCGCTTCGCTTGGTATCTCCCAGCCGTGTGGGGCATGTACACAGGGTGCTTAGATGCAGTTGCAGTGATGTAGTCTTCCACAGAGAGGTCATTAACCTATTAAAACCAGTGAAGCAATGAGGATCGAACGCATAAGCATACCTCCTTAGATCACAATGGTGCACATAAGACGTCTACTCAAAACTGATGGCATTAGTAATACTCTAGTGTGTTTTCACCAGCTGAGGCTATACGTTCATGCATATATAACTTCATCAGTTAGATTTGATTAAATCTCTCAGCTCAATGCACACCATGAATATCGCAAAGGATCCAGCCAAATAGAAGTTGTTTTCTATAGCTCAAAAAGCAGCAGTATCAATCATACTTCAGTCAGCTCAATAAGAAAAAAAAGAACATGACAGAATGATACACGATCTACAAAGCGATACCTGAACTTCGTCGTAGGACCATCGATTGAACAGCAAAACACCGCTGTTGACTTTCTCTCCGTCGGTTATGACTCCCACCTCTTCCATATCTCTGCACTCAACCGAAAATAGACAGAGACACAAAAATCAATAAGCTCAAAAACCACCTAGATTCGCAACGCCTACGACTACATGCGTCGCGTTGCAATCGCAACTGCGAGGAGGATCGAAAACGAGCCGTACCTTAAAGCTACGAAATCCTAATCTGCTTAATATCACGAAGAGAGATGCGCCGCTCTCAGATGGTGGATGATACAACACCGAAGCCCTAGTTCGAGCAAGCTAATAAAAAGGTTTGGGTCACGATTGGGCTAAGTTGGACTAACAATACACCTTGTGGGCCAGAATAGATCACGTGCCGGCCCGCGAACGCAAAAGCCCTTAAGTATTATTGCACATTAGAAATGGCCTTGTAGCCAATTTTTCTAAAGCCAAGGTTATATAGCCCATATCGAATGGACATACAACCCAATCTATACTCTTATGTAATGGTGAGGGTGAGTTAAGGTATCTATTAACCAATGAGAAATTTTTTCAAATTAAAAATTGACATAAAATAAAAAATAAATATTAGATCACGTTCTTTAGCCTAATGAAACTGCCTTATCTATTTTCAGTAAGGTGTTTATTTTCTTACCAAAATATTAAATTCAAAATTAAAACAAAAACCTCTTATCAATTTTTATTTTCATGCACACAGGTAGAGCTAGTGTGTGCAGCATCTACTGGTGTCAATTATGGGACGATCTTAACTTACAGCTTCAGACATATCGATAATCAAACTGACCAAGCAGAATGGAAAGGCAACTCTCCTCGAATATGAGACAGTGGTGAAGCCACATGAGGTCTAGTGGGGTTAAAAATTTTATTAATAAATTAGTGTAACTTTTTAATGGTAGGTCAAAATTGAAAAAAAAAAATGCACTGAAAGGACCAGTGTTGTTTTTTTTTTTAAAATATTGGGCATGTGGTTTAATTATAATGGACCTCACTGACCCAAGTTTCTGCCTCCGCCACTGATATGAGACACGTTCGACTGAAGACAAAACTCTCACTATGTATCTAAAGGTATTAACGGCTTCTGCACTTGGATTCGTTAAACCTTATGGACGAATGTCGTTATAATTCACCCCTCAAGTAATTATTCATCGGATTCCGAGGAAGTGTTGGAGCTTATGATGCCTTGAGTGTGCACTTCTGCGTTGGCAGCGGAATCTGTCTTCTCTCCCACATTTATTGGTGATGTGATATTTTCGTGTTCGTTTGTGTCAGAATCCGATGAGGCGTTGACATGGTTCTCTGATACCTCATCAACATGCTCATCTGTATTGGTAACCGAATCCATCTTCTGCTCCACTTTTTATCGGCGAGCTAATATTTTCATGTTCATCTGCTTCAGATTCCGAGGAGGCGTTTGACTCGGTGCCATGATTATCGTCGACGTAAATCATCTTCTCTTCCACTTTTGCCCCCAAACTAATATGCTCATGTTCATTTGCTTCATTAGCCTCATCTTCGGCGGGTTTCTTCTCCATCTGTGCTTCAGCTTTGACTGTTAAGCCCAAATCGCCGTCTTCTCTTTGATGGGGTGATGATTCTTGCAACTTTTGTTCGGGCGATTCCACCGATTCATTGTGACCGCCGCCTTCCCAGGATGAGCTGGAATTTCCCGCTTGATCTCTCGAGAATCCTCGAACGTGACCTTTTTCGCCAGTGATTTTGTAGCCTCGTCTTTCTTACACGAATTGCCAGCCTCTAATTCGTCAGATTTCGCAGACGACTTGAATTTCATGGCCCCAGCTTTGCTTGATCTTATAGGTCAGGGCTCGTGCATCGCGCGCTGCCTCGAGTTGCTGAAGAAACGATGACTGCGACGCGAATTTAAAAAAAATCCATCCATACAGAGTTTCACAGAGAAAACAATGCCAAAATATTTTATGTACTTACCCTGAGAAGTTCAACTCTTTCCTTGAGATCCTCCTCCGAAGCTTTCTTATGAATGGCACTCAGAGCGTATAGAATGTGAGAGTCAAGATTCTCAGTGCGGTGTTCGTCAACCTTACGCTGTGGGACCGAAGAGTAACAACCAACGGAGAGGAAAGGGCACTTCACGAGCTTCATGGGACAAACTGAAATACAATGTCTGTCCATCTCACGCCTCATGACGATGGCCGAGCACTTCTGTTCGCAGTCGAGCATCTTAAAGGGACAGAGAGAGTCATGACGTCCAACTGAGCAGCGCTGACCTAGCGTTACAGCCCTCGTTATCGCAGATCCATGTCCTAAAACCACACTGCAATCTATGTTCCTCTAAATCTTCCCTAGTCTTGAATCTCTCGACGCAACTGTACAAATTTCTGAAGTCAACGTTCTTCAGGAGAGTTTGAGCAACAGATCCCTCCTATTCAACGGCCATAAACCATTTACCTCCATCTCCTGCACGAATTCGTCGATCCTATCTTCCCTTCTATCGCTCAACAACCATGCCGAGACACTGCTGAAGAAGTTCCTCTTCGAACTGGCAAAATCGTCGATGAATTCCATGATAATATCATGAGGGTCAGCTAGTGCTACCTCATCTGCACCATCGTCGAGGATCACAGTCTCGGCCACATAGGTCTCGCTCCTTCGAACGAGGCAATCGACCATCTCTTCTGATGGCGATGGCTACTGAGGCAGGGCTCTTGAAGAGGCCGCCAATTGTGTTATCGACGCATGCCGATGCCAAGCCAGGCAAGAATTCTTCGGCTAGTTTGTGGATTTTATCTGCATCGCAAAGGTCACAGAGGTGTGAACCAGCTTCATCGTTTGCTAGTGCTACTCCTTCGTTTCTGTTATTTTCTAGTTCGATTTCGTCAAGAGGCGGATTCATGCTGCAATAGGTGATCAAATGACCAAAATCCTTACAGACGAGAAAATAGAGAACATCATAGATCAGAAACTGCGATCCGTTATCATTTCATATACTCCCTGCGACACAGAAAAACCACTTAACATAGGCATTTCCTCAAATGCGTGCCGATCGACCTATGAAAACGATCACTGTTTTTTCTGTTTTTTTTCTACGGCATTGCCTCAAATGGAAGATCATGAATAACGAAACGTCTAACACGAGCTATGTAAATAGTCATATTATTGCAACGATTATCATCAGCTCCACGTACACTATTGGTCACCTGAATCGCTCTCAAATCGGTGATCGGCGTTCTGAAACGGCGTCGCCGGCGATATCTTGATAGGACTGGGTCGTTTTGGGAGATCCGCAATTCAATGCTAGAGCTTCTTTGTTTTGATTCTCGCGTTCGTATTCTATATTAGTACATTTACCTCGGAATTTTTTCATAAAAAGCGTCTTGAGCAAATGAACGAAAAGGGATTGTAAATCACAATTACTACAATACCCTACTGAGTAAAATATCTTTATTCGAATCGACCTCATTTACCCCATACAGCTAACTTTTTTAGTACTAATTTAATTCTCTATCAAGTTCAGTGTCTTGCACCATCCATATCCTTAAAAATTAATACGCTCTTAATTATGATTTTTTTGTTTTGCTAGCCCTGGGAGTTTGTAGCCTAGTAAAAATTTAGGGGGCTGACAAATAAGCCCACAAACTAGGCTATGTGATTTCATTTTGGTCATCCGCCTTCTTTCATTTATAGCTCTCATCTGTATCCAAAATCTCTTAACCACCATTTTGATTCTTCTCATTATCACCGCCGTCAAAATCACGATTGATGTAATATTCTTACATTAGATATCATATCAACTTGGAATTAATGAGCTCCATACACAAACGTGACTTCACAAATTTGCTCCATCTTTGGATAAGCCTTGTACATCTCCAAACGATTCGTTATCCACTGACACGCTGTGCCATAAGTGAAGTCTCAATCATTAGCAATAGGCAAAAGCTTTGGATCTTAGTCTGCTTTATCAGAGCAGTTAGGACTATTTCACCATTTTGTGGGACGTGTTAGAAAAGCTTGCCCATATGTGAGAAAAGCCCTCATTCAACCCATAATAAATAGATAAGCTCCAAGGAAAATATCATCCCATTTATTGCAGTCAGTCCTACTCATTGGGACCCCTCTGTCTTATTGCAGATAACCTTTTCGGACTTCCATTTTCCATCCATCCAATCCAATAATTCATTCACTTACAGGTCTACTTTCCAAATCCAAGTCTCTGAAATTTTGTACCAAGAGTTGGAAAAAAGAAAAAGAAAAAGGAACTGGGGTTGAATACGAATCAAGAACCCTCAAAGAAGGGGCAGCAAAACATATTTTTCTTACAGAAAGTTACATGCGATTGCAGATGAATAAAAAGTTCTTCTGCAGTTCATTTCTACACAAACAATAACAAACACAAGATTGTCGGAATTTAAATGCAGACACAATACAAATCCTTACTTACAAATCGCAACACATATTAAATCTCTACGCAGCAAACAGATTGCACAAACCCGCAAAACTCGTCTGGGACATCCTCGATTTTTACCAGTTTCACAGGTTGTTCTTGATTTTGGTCTTCAGTAGTACTACTCTTCTTTCTCGCTATGTAGAACCCAGTTGGCCCGCCCTGGTAACCCGAACCGGTAACCAATACCCGATCCCCGAGATCCGCCCCGCAAGTACCCACTCGAACGTTGGGATGGATCTCATCCCAGCGCACAAAGCCCGCACCTTTTTCCCACCCGATGGATCCCCTCGGACCCTTGTTACTCGATGCCCACACGTCGTCGACCCGCCTCCACGTACCCGACCCGATATCGTACACGTCGGCGCTGGCCTTGAACGACCCTTGGGTCTCCGTGCCGTACCCGCTTACGACCCAAAACTCCGACCCGATTATCAGCCCCTCGCACTCGTCTCTCTCCTCGCTCATCTGCCCCAAATCGCTCCACTCGTTCTTCTCCACGTCGAAGACCCACGCCGATTTCAGGGCGTTCTTGCCCTCATCGTGCCCTCCGGCGACGTAGACCTTCCCCTCCGACGCCGCGGCGGCGAAGAACGACGCCGTCTGGGGCATGTCGGCGCACCGCCTCCACCTCGCCGCGGCGAAGTCGTACAGGTGGACGCCTCTCACGGGCTTGCACGCGGTCGGCTCCCATCCGCCCAACACCACCAGCTTGCCCTCCGTGCTCGCCACGTGGCAGAACAGCGGCAGCCCGTCCGGGTAGCCCGGAATCGGGTCGAATCGGGTCCACGACCCAATATCCGGGTCGAATAGGGATAATCCGTATCTGTGCTGATGAGGCGACGGCTTCGACGAGCTCGACGGCTCGGTTTGACCCGGGAGGATCTGGACGTTGCAGGCGGTTTTTCGGGTCAACCCGTTTTTCCTCCTTTGGTAGTAAAAGTACTTGCTTTTGATTAGGCTACGCCATCGTTTGCAGACTTGGGATGAGGTTTTGTGCGATGAGGGGTGAAGACGATATAAGCAGAGAAGGGCTATGTCTAAGGGTAAACCTGGGATAAACTCCTCCATGGATGATGACGATGATTCTTGCTCGAAAATTTCTTCTTTCCTTAAAACTTCCCTCATATATCTCTCTCTCTGTTCTTTTCGATGCTATCTGTTCAGTTGGTTTTTGAGATCAGTGATGGTTTTCTGATGATGATTAGTGATGATGAAGATGATCTTTACACTGGAGTGGTGAAGGTCGTTATATAGAGGGGACGATTATTACACGGTGTTAAGAGAAATGACAAAATAGATAACGCCAAACAGTTAAATGTAATGGTTATCGCTATTCGCTAAGTAAAGAACCGAACCAATGGGCGACACTTGGCCGCTGATGCGTTCTATGAGGCGGTTTCGGGATTCAACTCGTCCTTACAAAACGAGCAACAAATAGCCCACACTTTCATGGAATGTTCGAAATTATCCATGGATTTATTACGGGGTGATATTTTGTTGGTTATTCAATCAATTACGTACTTGATATTTTTAATACCCTCATTTAATTCGGCTACCGCCAATAGTTTCCACATTTTTTTTTTGTATTTTAACACGCTCGTTTGAGCGTACAGCCGTTGGACGAATACAAGACCAAGACTATTCGGGGTTTTGTTCTGAGGTGATCCTCCAAAACATCGTTGTGGTCTCCACATCACCTCCTCATCTTGTTTCTTAGGTGATAGAGTTATCAACGTAATAAAGGATTACCTAGGTGATCAAAGTGCGGTGATATTCCAACTTATGGATCACCCACCAAAAAGCTAGGTGATCCAGTATTACGGTGGTCAGTTAATATTTGGAATTTTTATTTGGACATATTACCCATGATATTTTAACATTATTCCTTATATGCCTTTTTATTCATATTTTAAATTATATAACTAATTATTTTAAATATTAAAAACATATTTAATAATTAAAAGTACAAATATTGATAGTTATATAATAGACTATAATTTTTTTTTTGTAGAATGAAATGTTCATTTACCACAACCTCCTGAGGAGTCCATTACATCCATCCACGCATGTACATGTATTATGAACAAATGTGTAAAAACAGACTATTATTAGCAACTTTTTCCAAGCAAGCAAATTTATTGAGTCTCCATGTCATCTCTCGTGAACACACATTGATGCTTAGAAAATTTTTAAACTCGACATAAAATTATTAATTCACATTATTTATAAGGTATACATGGGGTCAAATATGTCATTTATGCAATATCACCCCACACATCACCGTGATTAATCAAACATACTATTCCAATATCACCTTGATAATGGAAATGCTATTCCAAAACAAAACAATGATGATATATCATCTTATTCACATTACGGTGATGTGAGTACCAGAATGATGCTGATCACCAGAAACAAATACCCCTTAAGTCTCCGCGATAGCCCACATGAGATTAGTTTTCATATAAAGAAAATATAGATTATGTTCGTAAATTACATATATTTTGAAGTTTTTATTTAGGGTGATTTCCTTATCAACCCCTTTCAACATTTCAACTTCCAGTTAAATACCCCTCGAATTATTTCTTCCTTATAACTACCCATTTGAAAATTTATTCCTGTTCAGTACCTCAAAAGCTCTTTTCAGCGTTAAATGGACGAAAATACCCCTGTCTCACATATCAAAAAAGGTGAATAATTATTTTCATTTGCATTATACCAAAAAAAATTTGTACCAAGAAAATTGGACATTGTACTAGAAAATGGTGAAATTATACCATCTGTTTTGGTTATTATACCAGTAAATAACGTTATTCGAATTTTATACAGTGAAATTAGAAGTAATACCATCTGATTTTCAAATTATACCAGAAACTGTAGAAATTACACCAAATGTTATGGTAATTATACCAACAGAGTTATACAATATACCAGTTGGTATAATAATGATAACAGTTGGTATACAATAACAGTTGGTATAATAATCAAAATAGTTGGTGTGATGTCCAGTTTAATTTCAGAAAAGAGTATTTTCGTTCGTTTACCGTTTGGGGTATTAAACACACAACTTTTTCACAAATGGATACTAATAAGGAATAATTTTTGTCAGAGGTACTGATAAGGAAGTTGAAAATTTGAAAGGTACTGAAAGGGAATTTACCCTTTTATTTATAGGTTAAATCAATTAGTGATCACCATTCACCAAGTGGCTCGTCCGATCGTCTTCACGTGACAACTGCGGGCCCCAGTTTTGTTAATATTCGATTAATTGTAATAATCTCTGTCGTAACATTTCAATCAACTCGAGCGATATTTCTTTATTCAATGGGATTAGATTACAAATGTATCATCGCCCATCGCTTTTATTACTAGATAAGCTCCGGCACAACCAAGGAAAAGGATGCCTTTCTTCGACAAGGCTATTATTAACTGGGCCCCACACGGAATATTTTTCTATTTTTTTCTACTACATATTGCTTTATTTTGCAAGATTTTTGTTAATTACATATACAAATATATGATGGTTTTGCTTTTTTTTTTTTTTACGTAATCTATATATTTTTTTGTTTTAACCGACGCAGAAGACATCGAATTCCACCGCCACCCCTCAAAGATTCCTTATCCAAAATTTGAACTTTTTTAAAAACCAATCTCATACACACCCAGATGATATAATGGTTAAATAGGTAATAATCATCAAAATTTATGGATACATGTAATGAGGTTTTGGTTTCCCACCTACCGTGAGCAACCACAGTGAGCACCATAAGCAAATTTCTCAATTGTTTGATTTTTATCAATTCTCAACGACGCCAACACCTCCGTAGACCGCCAACACATCCGTAGAGCCTCTCATATCCATTGCTAACCTAAATCGCTATCACAAACACGTTAATTTTTAAGAAAATTCATTATTTCTTATTCACTATGGACGACGTACCGAGGTGATGATTTTCCGAAAAATTAACATGTTTGAGATGGCGATTTAGGTTAGCAATTGATATGAGAGAGTCTACGGAGGTGTTGGCGTCGTTGAGAATCGATAAAAATCAAACAATTGAGAGATTTGCTTATGGTGCTCACGGTGGTTGCTCACGGTAGGTGGGCACCATAGGAAACCTCTACATGTAATATGTATATCTACATTAACACTTATTTTCCGCACACTCTACATCTTTGTCCCTAAAAATATAATTATTTTATATTACTTCGATTTTGACATTTATAATATTTAATAAATGAAATATAATTTTAAATATATAAAGTAAAAACTAATTTGTTGGAATATAATTACAATAAACAAAAAAATTAGAAGTTAAATGATAACTTATTAAATTAGTTAAATTACAAATAGAATAAATTGCGAATGAAAAAGACAGAACAAATCGATAATTTTTAGCAACCTAGGCCCTCTTACATAATAGAATAATGAAGAAGTAAATTAACTCGATAAGGGCCACAAATAAAAAGATAGGCTTTAAGCTTAAACATGCACCCCATTTTCACAAATCATCTTACATTAATAATTAAGTAATGTTCGTACTGTTGATCTTGTATTTTTTATGCATATATTAACTGTCGAATTAACGTTATTCTTAATTAATTATATATAACACTACCCAATTTAGCACTACAAAGCCCATACGTTTTTAATGTATAAGATATAACGGATAGGGATAAGCATTAAAGATTCAATAGGCGACGTTGACAATGCACAAGTACTTTTTTAGCAAGGCAGCGAATAGAAATCAGTCGACATTTTGTATAGTAAAGGTGCAATTATTGATCGTGATTTAATATTAAAATGGAAAGTAAAGATTATCTAAAATAAAGTTGCCTCGTCATTCCGTTACGTTTGCCTGCTCTTCACATGGTTATGGAGACAATTTAAAGTGAAAATTATTCTACTTCAATTGACGTTTGGAAAGATGATAACGTCTTCTTCACCTTACGCCCATGAGGATTTTTCTTTACGCAACCCCTAAACACTTCTCCTTAGTAACTGAATAAATTCAATTTAAAGCAATTATAAATTTCATCATCGGCTATGTAAGGCTTCAACTAAATTCAGTTTTATGTCTAAAATTCATCTGTCAGCTTCGGACTATTTGGGGGGACTAATTCTTTGGTTTTCAATTGCCGGACATGTACAAATAAATACCTAACTGAATAAAATTTTTACAGATAGGTACCCATATCAGAAAATTTACAGATAGATACCCAATTTAATTTTTATCAGTTTCTTCAGTCATGGCGTACCTTCCTATGTGTGTATGGCGTATCATAACATGTTTGATATATGGTACCTAAATTTGTTCGTACGGCTTATCTATGTTTAAAATAGGGCGTACCTAAATGTGCTAATACGGCGTACAATTTTCTATTATATAGGGTACCCAAATGTGTTGGGTACTCGAATGTGTTGTATGGTGTACCTGCGGTGGATCGGGTACCTATGTGGAAAAAATTTATTCTGTTACGTACCTACATATAAAAAAATCCTCACATGGTACTAAATTATAAGTTTTTATCCAAGTAGGTATTTATGTTTAAAGACCCATTCAATTGCACATAAATAATTGAAAGACTAGATTGTGAAAAGGAAATTTGCAATGAGGCCATAGCCCAATAAGCCAAGAGGTTTGTTTCTCTCTATTTCTCTTTTGGTTTCAGATTACCAAATGGGCTTATTACATCCACTTATTGGGCCGACGACGACAATCCAAAATGGAACCATTTTGATTGCAAACAGACTAGAATTTGAAATGTAACCCTAATTGTAGAGAACACGTCATCGTACTCATTTATTTCATAAGCAGTGACGTCATCCGATTTACTATAAATATCAAATACGTCGTTTGTTCAAAGGCCAGTGAAAATCGCAGATTTGGTGAGTACACATGGCTCAATCGAGCAGCGCCACGGCGAAAACGCTCTCGGGCCGGGTAGCCATAGTCACCGGCGGATCGCGGGGGATCGGGCGGGTCGTCGCCCAACACCTGGCGAGCCTCGGCGCGAGGGTGGTCATCAACTACGGTTCTAGCGCGGCGGCCGCCGAGTCGCTTGCCGCGGAGATAAACTCGGGGTCAGACGTCACCCGCGCCGTGATTTTCAAGGCGGACGTGTCGGAACCGGATCAGGTGAAGGCGCTCTTCGACGCGGCGGAGTCGGCTTTTCAATCGCCGGTCGATATCATGGTCAATTGCGCCGGCGTACTCGATTCGAAGTACCCTAGGCTCGCCGAGACCACAGTTGAGGATTTTGACCGAACTTTCAAGGTCAACACACGCGGAGCTTTCCTGTGCTGCAGAGAAGCTGCAAATAGGTACGGCGAATGATTTCTAGGGCAGCAATTGCTTTCAACTTGATTTGAATTGCACCTATGTTCATAAGCAGAATCAAGCGCGGCGGAGGGGGGCGAATCATATGCTTCACTTCATCGCAAGTCGTCGCGCTGAAACCTGGCTACTCGGCGTACTCGGCGTCGAAAGCCGCCGTCGAGGCGATGGTCAAGACTCTCGCGAAGGAGCTCAGGGGAGCGGCGATAACGGTCAAGGCCGTGGCGCCTGGGCCAGTGGCCACTGAGATGTTTTACAGCGGCAAATCGGAGGAATTCATTCAGAAGATAGTCGATGAGTGCCCTTTGGGACGGCTCGGCGAAACGGCGGACATTGCGCCTGTGGTGGGCTTCTTGGCCAGCGACGCCGGCGGGTGGGTCAACGGACAAATTATTAGGGTGAACGGTGGTTATATTTAGACGGGGAAGGAGCTTCTTCGCCGTTTTATCGCTGTGATGTAATGTAAATGTGATTTCAATCAACTTCACTTCGTCAATGGATTTAATTTGAGACCCATCCAATTTAAAATTAATTATTTGTTGGGATCTTTACACATAAGTATCTATTAAAAACTTGTAATTTAGTACCTGTCAGGATTTTTTTATATGTAGGTACCTAACAGAATAATTTATTGCATATAGGTACCCAATCCCCGAATGTACACATTTAGGTACCCTATATAACATAAAATGGTACGACGTATGCTATATTTAGGTACGCCGTATGTAACACACAGGTATGTCGTAGGTACAATGTATGCTACATTTAGGTACCTTATATCAACGTGTTATGGTACGCAATATCCACATAGGAAGGTATGAAATGACTAAAGAAACTGGTAAAAATTAAATTGGGTACCTATTTGTAAAATTTGTCTGACATGGGTGCATATAGTGTAAAAATTTTATCCAATTGAGTATTTTTTATAGATTCACCATATTTGTTTAAATTAACCCTATAAAATTTGCTAATAATGAAACCGCGGTCATAAATCAGAAGCTCGCCGAACTCATCGCTTACTAAAAGTCGCCGACATGTTTTCCCCGTTAGGCCGATTTAGCCGCCGGTTTGTCAACGTACGGAAAACTCTCCACCACTCTCTATCGAAAGATGTATCATTTCAATCGTCATTTTCCACAACTACTGAGTCGACGTCAAATCCGTCATCGCCGCCGCCGATTATCGTTGGAATCACCGATTATGCCGGCAGAGGTGTGTTCGCCTCTCGGAGAATTGGAGCCGGCGAACTCATCCACACAGCTAAACCTGTAGTCGCTCATCCTTCTATCTCTTCGCTTCGTAGTGTGTGCTATTTCTGCCTACTGAGACTTCAAAGACGCAATATTAGCTCGGAGGATGCTCAGAAAGTGTCGTTTTGCAGTAGGCAGTGCGAAGACGAATCAGAGGTAATCCATATTCACGTCATTGTGAGAGGCTGATTATATCAAGAAATTTATGTATGAGTTGGAGCGAAAATTAAATCAGTGTCGTCATTTTCTTGTTCACTCAGTAGGAATTTACGTCTTTCGTCTTCACTTTTGGATATTTAGGCTTTTTATGAAGTCGAGAAGAAGGCGGACTGGTCAAGGTTTCACGAGTACTGCAGGTATGGAGAGTGTCATTTATGTATTATTTGAAAAGGCTGAATATTTACTACACTGTGTGAAGACTGCAGGGTCTAAAATATCCTCTCTTGGTGAAGCGATTGGCTTGTCTGGTTATATCTGGTGCTGTTTCTTCTAATGTTCTTGACATACTTCAGCCAGAGATCTCATCTTGCGTGAAAAGATCGCTGGTAAGTATTCCTAGTTCTAAGAAAACAATGCTTTGCATGTATATGAGCTTCAGCATCATAAAGAAAGCTCTTGGTGGTGGATATGTGTGGTTTGAAGGAGACTGACTGCTTGCGATTCTTTCGTCGCTGATTCTCAGATGGAAAAGGAGCATTCCCTATTGAGAAGCATTTTTGAGAATACAGATATTGAAAGAGACCGGATGGCATGTATCCTTAAAATGTCAAATTCATCATCTGTTGAAGTTGTTTAAGTGCCAATGTTGACTACTTGCTTGAGAAAATTATATGAAACCATTCATGCCTCGCTCTGCTTGAGATATGGAAAAGAATTTCCCCTGACTTTCTAGTTTTTAATGAAGAATGGTATGGGGGTGTTTTGGCACGGATTCGTATCAATGCTTTCCGCATAGAATTGGCTTTAGGATCCTACGTAGATCTTCATGCTATGGCATCAGCCTCAGTCGAAGCAGAAGCTGCTGTTGGAAATGCTGTTTATCTTCTTCCATCTTTATATAACCATGATTGTGGTAAGAATCCTCGTCTAACGATAGGTCTCGGCCGCTTCCCTTTGTTTGCAAATGCAAGCTGGGGACTGGGGTTAAGGCTAGCCATTTGCTGCATTATTTGGCACATGTTTTGTTTCAGTAAAAAAAGGCAACAAGAAGCATCCCTTGATTATATTTTCCCTTGACCGCAGATCCCAATGTAAACATTGTGTGGGTCGAAAATGCGGATGCTAAGATAAAGGCTCTTTGTGACATTGAAAAAGGTGTGTTTCTCTATAGCAGCTTTATTCTCTTAAGCTGAGTTTCATACCTCATTTCTGAAGATTTTTACCACCGAGTGTTTTTTTCAATCAAGGGCATGTGGTCTTTGTTTATCCACTTTGTCACACTGCAGGGGAAGAACTGAAAATATGCTACATTGATGCTAGCATGGATTATGAAGCTCGACAAAGGATTCTGTACGAAGGGTTTGGTTTCCATTGCAACTGTCTGAGATGCATGTCAAAAGACTAGTAACCTTTGGATGTTTGAATGAACACACCACCTTAACCCGAGTTCCTTATGGCGCTTTAATTCATCGAAGATTATCTGTGATCGTTCTAACGCGGCAAATGCAGTCGCGGTGAAGATTATCTTTCGGTTTATTAATAATAATTCTAACACCTTCCCAGTTGTATGCTTGAGATTTACATGTCAAAAGACCAATAACCTTTCGGTTTATTAAATAATAATTTTATTTTTTCCATTTACCACATGTTTAGCACTCCAATATGATACTCTTTTTCATTTACCACATGTTAAGGGTACTTAGGTTGACATTATATGCACTCATTCATTGGATCTTC
Source organism: Craterostigma plantagineum (assembly GCA_027422505.1). Lineage (NCBI taxonomy): Eukaryota > Viridiplantae > Streptophyta > Magnoliopsida > Lamiales > Linderniaceae > Craterostigma > Craterostigma plantagineum. Next base: position 2,483,431 of record JAPQWV010000029.1, read on the forward strand.
TGTATAAAGATTGTCTTTCTGCGTTGGCTTGCTTGCCTCCTCCAATTTAGTCGTTTTCCTAACCGTTCAGAGAGTGGATTTAGTTGTAACACAAAGGGAGCTTTCTTGTTATTCTCCTACTTCTCATCTCCCTTCTCCTTAAAAGCCCTTACTAACTCATTCTAACTTTCATCACACGTCCTAGATTTAACCAAACTCATATCTTATAACCAAAAAAGTTTGTTTACTTGTTTTCCTACAAGAAAAAAGCTGATCATCCAAGTCTGTGGACCGAATACTGCAGAAAAGCATTTTGTTTATCTATTTCCCCTTTTCTCTGAGAAACAACATGGAAGCTCTCTCTATGAGTTCCATCATCTCCATTGCCCCGAGAATCGCTGTAAAGATGTCGAGCAGGGGAGAAACTTGGAAGAAGAGGTTGGTTTACTGCCAAAGTGGTAATAGCCATGCAATTAAGTCTGGTGGGATTTCGACTGCTGTTACAGAGTCGTCACCTCTGATAAAGCCTGGCAGCTCGGTTCTAAGCCCCAACGGGAAGGATTTGGCAAACCCTAATGGGCAGTCTACGTTTACCGTTGAATCCCACGAAGAAGGTATTGGCGTTGTGAAGTTTCTCGGGGGAAAGACATTTCTTATTACGGGCTCAACTGGTTTCCTGGGAAAAGGTAAAGCTTTTTCCGATTACAGCTCCAGTGTTTATTTTGTTTAGAACTGTTGGGTCACTTAATGTTTCTGCCGTGTAACGAGTTTTTGCAGTTCTCATTGAGAAGATGCTCAGGACAGCTCCTGATGTTCGGAAGATTTACGTCCTGATCAAGGCGAAGAGCAGAGATGCTGCAGTAGAGAGGCTGAGAAACGAAGTAAATTTCGATTATCATTTTATTGTAACGATACTTCCCCGTCGTACGGCTCTGATACGGTAAAAACAACTACCAGGTAATCAACTTAGAACTCTTCAAGCGTCTCAAGGAGGTCCACGGGAAATCTTACCAGTCGTTCATGATGAGCAAGCTGATTCCCGTGGTCGGAAATGTCTGCGAAGCAAACCTCGGCCTCCACCAAGACGTAGCTCAATCCATGTCTGAAGAGGTCGATGTAATCATAAACTCTGCAGCTAACACGTCTTTCGACGAAAGGTTAGTTTCTAGGCGCTTCTGTTTAGGATAAAAAAAACTAGATTTTTCTACTTACCTATGCATTCCGAGATTCCAGGTATGACAAGGCTATAGATATAAACACCAATGGGCCCGCACGTCTCATGAGCTTCGCTAAACGATGCCAGAAACTTAAACTATTCCTCCAAGTCTCAACAGGCAAGTACAGAAAGCAAACACAAAAACAGAATTTAGCAGATAGTTTCTCTAATACTGGTAAAATGATGGGACTGCTGCATATTCAATGCATTTATTGTCTGATTCAATCAGCTTATGTGAATGGAAAAAGACAAGGCACAGTCATGGAGAAGCCATTCTGCATGGGAGAGAGCATAGCAGATGAGATGGTTCATCAGTACGGAAATAGCAGGCTTTCAATTCCAAACCTGAACATCGAGGATGAAATCAAGCTGGCTATGGAGTCGAGAGAAGCTGCTCAAGACAGTTCGGTGGCTCAAAAGATGAAGGAATTAGGGATGCAAAGGTATGCATACAATCCCCAAAAAAATGAGAAAAAAAGATAAAAAAAAAGATTACTACCTACCATTTGTCATCTTACGAACTAATCCACGATTTCATCTCAGGGCGAACAAGTTTGGCTGGCAAGACACTTACGTATTTACCAAGGCAATGGGTGAGATGATGATCGACAGTCTCAGAGAAGACATACCAGTAGTTGTAATAAGGCCCAGCGTCATAGAAAGCACGTATAAAGAACCATTCCCAGGCTGGATGGAAGGAAATAGGTTCCTTTTTATCTCAGAGTTTTCACAATCTATAAGAGAGTAAAGATAAACTCACCAAATTTGCCGACAAAAAATTTATTTTTTATGCCAGGATGATGGATCCAATCATTCTGCAGTACGGGAAGGGTCACCTCACTGGTTTCCTAGTCGACCCCAACGGAGTTCTTGATGTAGTAAGTAGCCCAGAGAATCAATCTCTATTTCGTCAGTAATAATTCCAGACATGAAAATAATAAACGGTCTCGTGTTTAGGTTCCAGCAGATACGGTCGTTAACGCGATTTTAGCAGCCATGGCCAAGCACGGAGCTGTCCCAAAAACAGAGTACAGCGTTTACCAAGTTGCTTCTTCTGCTGTCAACCCTTTAGTTTTTAAGGAATTGGCCAAGTTGCTCTACGAACACTTCACTTCCACGCCGTTCGCCGATTCGTCGGGCAAACCAGTTCATGTCCCGAGAATGAAGCTGATCAATTCGATGGACGAATACTCAGCTCACCTGTGGAGACAAGCCATAAATCAAACTGGGCTCGGAGCTCTGACCAATCTCGATGGGAAGCTGTCCCAAAAGCTCGAATCTATCTGTAAGAAATCAGTGGATCAAGCCAAGTACTTGGCATCCATATACCAACCGTACACTTTCTACGGGGGAAGGTAACACAACTCTCTATCATACATAACTCGCTACATCAGAGGTTAAACTAAAATTTTAACAACGACTGCTAAATTACAGATTCGATAACAGCAATACGAAGAGCTTGATTGGACTCATGTCCGAAGAGGAGAGGCAACAGTTTGGTCTCGACGTCGAAAGCATAGATTGGAAAGATTATATCACCAATGTCCACATACCTGGGCTGAGGAGGCACGTCATGAAGGGGCGGGGATTGATGTTGAACAGCAACTGATTCGTCTCCGTTTATGCAAAAAAAGATCATTTATAGTAGCTATGGTTTCGTCTTCGTTCCTGACTATCGTAGAAACAGCCCTCGGTTTTTATCTAATAATGAAGTCTGAGGCGTATATGCTGAAGTCATACTTGTTGTTAGCAAGAAAAAGGACACAATTTGGAGACAAGAAATTATGCGTAGAAGAGAATCTTTCAGACTCAAATTTCCTCAGTAAGAGGACAGAACATCCTTACAGTGGATACTATATTGCAATGAATTAAGCTGAGTCACTACACATGCCCGAAAAATGCAAATACCTTATGGCTACTAATCATCTAAACAACAATCACAAACCTAGCTGAGAGAATATAGAAGGGACAAGGTCGACGACCGACCAAGCAAGGCCAGCGTACTGAAAGAGCCTTATGCCCGTATCAACGTCGAACGAAGTCTGCTTTGAGAAGAATAGCAATCTATGAAGATAGCTCGACTGCTTTATTTCGTCGGTCTTTTTCTCGGGGGCTAAGGTTAGCGCAGGCACGTAGGTAGTGGATCTTATAGGGATTCCCAAGGCATTTGCAAGAACGGGAAGTATCCACTTTGCAAGAGCCTTACTGCAGTACTTGACGAGAAGGATCGTAGGGATTCCTATAAGCATTCGACACACAAAGGCGGGAAATGTGAGTTGAGGGGAAAAGATTCGCGGGACGTTTTCGTGGTGGAACTGATCGTACGTTTGGTGGACACCGATTACCTGGAGAAATACGAACGTTTGGTGGAATGTGTTATTTGAGGTTTTGAGAGATAACATGATCGGCGAAAGTAGATGTTCATTATCTGCTTACAATTCCCAAGGCGACGCCGTCGAAGGCTGTGTGAAATTCGAAGCTTGGCGTGGGAAACTCGGGAGTTGGGTAGGCGAAGAGTAGCAAGAAGCTGAGGATGGCCCAGAATGTAAAAACTGCAGATACATGGACAGAAACAAGACAAAAAACACAACTCAATGCAGTGTAATGGAGTTACGACATATAAAAAATGCTTTTTTTTTTCTTAATGTACTTCCCTTACCGTTTTGACCAGAAACCACGAAATTGTCGATTGTTTCAGACACATAGAGCCACATTGCAAGGATGGCGAATCCCAAAATTAGGCCGCCGATTATATCAATCAAGGTGTGCATTCCAAGGTATATCCTCCCTGATAGTGTTACAGAAATTTAGGACATGAACCTTAAAAAACTAACTAACGAGAAAATCCCTGCAATAAATTGAAACTTACCGAGCCCAATGAGACCAACAAATACACAGACCGTGAGGATCCCAATAGCAGCGAGCAACCCGTTATTGCTCCCGTTGTAGTCAAGAATGTAGCTTAACAAATATCTGAGCAGGGAAGAATGATCATCTAAAGGGTTGACACACGAGGCAAAAATATAGCGAAGGGATAGATTTCTAACTAGCATTTAATTGAAGAAAGAAACGCGAGAAAATACGTACCCTGACAAGCAAAGAGTATTCAGCGTGTGGGAAGAAGGCAGTCCGTATTCCATAGCGTTCTCTTTCTCATCTTTTGTAGCTGTTATTCTTCTAACGGGTGGAGTATTTGGTCTAGGGGCTGACACAACATCCTAAGGATCGAGCCATCGAGATATTACAAAACGAGCCGTGAACAAAAAGGAGCATACCATCCGCATGAAGAAGAAGAAGATACAGTGAGACGCTCAGTTATCGAATGGTGAAAGAATTGATGTTACCTTTATACAGTTTCCCATGTAATCACAAAAAGCCATTAAGAGAGTCATTTGCCTGGCCAATTTGCAATGCCCAGTCTAAAACAGAAAACAAACAACATCTTTACAAGTTTTTTCGAGAAAGATGTTAGAAATACATGGATTTAACACACACACACGAAATAGGCATAAGAGAGAAGGTGTTAGAAATCGTACCCAGAAGAGCAGGGGAAGAAAGGCAGTGTAAAAAGGCACAGAAACAACACAAGACAGCACAGAAAAGAAAGCATCCAAGTATTTATGCTGGTATTTCTGCAAAAGAAAAGAAGGAACCAATAATACTCAAAATCACATCGAAAGAAATGATATCAAAAAAGCTCTTGAGCGCGTCTACTGAACACACCTGAATCCTGAGAGAAAGAGGAATGCCAGAAATCACGCGATGAGAAACCCACGGCTGCGTCAAAGATCTGACCTTTTGGGTCACGTTCAAAAGCGAAGAAGCCACGATCCACAATGCTAGCCCACATACCGAAATTAATTGCCAAAAAGCTACAGTTTCCATCGAAATTTCTTCAATCGATTCCTCCTTCAAGGGAACAGAAGATAACCCAAGAATTTTGATTTCGAATCAGAGACCCAAAGAGGTCAAATGGTTGAAAACTCCACGCGGCACATCAAGAATTATTCTTGATCTTCTTCCCTCGAAAGGCAATTAACCAACGAGAAAAAAGCCTTATATTTTCTTGTTAATCACAGCTGATTAATTCTGTGGTGGGCCGAGACATTTATGAAGAGTGGTGTGGGCAAACAACGCGCTAATCAACAATAGAAGCTTCTTGGAATTGTAGCTGGCGCTTAGTAGATCACTAAGAATTTCCGTTTTATTTTATTTATTGAAAATGATATCAGGTTATGACATCATCTTCTTTCTTGCAAGTACAGTACAACTCCGTGATGTAAGTCGTTGAACTTCAAACTGTGGGTCGCCTAGTTCGACTTTGTTGACCATATCATCAGAAGTAACTACAATTTCGCTTTATTCTCCGACTTTTTTTTTATGTATCTAACTGCTGTATTGTCTCTCTTGTCTCACCCGTGATGATAAAAGGTTTTAAAAATTGTCTCATTTTGTCTGAAATCTTTCTCTGATCTCTCTCAGGTTTAGTTTCTGTACTTTCTTTCTACAACTGAGCCCGTACATGGATAGAAGCTTCATCATGCATATTTATTTGTTCTTGCTTATATGTTCGATTTGCTTCAGATTTTTTTACGTTAATGCTCTGCTTGCATTATTCAGTTCTGTATCTTTTTAGCTCGATGGGGCGAGGAAATGACAAAGAACTATTTTTTCTCATCCATTTGTTTATTTGGCGACTCATAAACCATTTCTCATCAATGTTCTTCACATGGGCTCATCCTTTTTCTCATCCGTTGTGTGTTATAATGAGATATCAGTCGGCATTTTGTAGTTTCAAGAAGAAAGCAAAGGAACAGATGGAATTATGTATAATTTAGATGAAAAAATAGTGTATAAATATCAAATTAAGCAAAAAAGGCCGGGCCGAGTCTTGTAGTACAAATAGTGTATAAATTGTTACGGAAAAAAAAGGAATTTTTATTCTTCCAAATTTCTGTAAGGCAAAACCCTAACTCCTGTAATTCCACCAGGTTTCCGATCCAAGCCACCGATTGTTGGCTCGCTCTGGGATATTTTTCCTGAACTCGATTCCGTGAACTGGCTGAGGAATTCTGTTAATTTATTCTCTGACGTCTCTGTTCGGAATCTAAAGCTCGTCCCCACCAATTTTGAATCAAATTGTGCTGTGTTTATTCTTTGGGACATTTAGCTGTTGGGGCTTTCAACAGTTCATCGCTGGCGTGGGGAAATTAAGAGGTTATGGCGGATCAGCCGCAAGCTTGCCAAGGATTAACGACTGAATTTTCTCGTTTTGCCGTTGTTACATTGGATCTCAGAGCGACGCGGGGCGTGGATCTTGGACTTTTAGTAAAATGCTGAGCATTTTACGAGTTCACCTGCCGTCCGATATACCTATTGTTGGCTGCGAGTTGACCCCCTTACGTACTTTTGAAGCGTTTCGATACGTCTTTGATCGACGATGATGTTCCCGAGTCCAATCCAGTCGATCGCTGTTTCTTGAGATCAAAGTGGTCAGCGTCTCTGTAGTTTTGTTTTCTAGGCAATTTCGTGTTTGGCAGCCACAAGTAGCGCATTAGTGTGTCTATTGTGCAGCTCCGAACATTCAGTGTGAGATTGAAACTTTCAGTGTAATTAATGCTAACCATGGAGCTTTGTAAAGAATTATTGTGTTGTTACAGTTAATATCCTTTATACTGTTTTGATAATTGAGGTTGTTGCTTCCCTGAACTAGTCATAGAGGAATATAAAGCTCTTTCTGTAAAACGGTGCTCTGACTTGCTGCTTGATTTCTGTTTTGTATCGGTATGATGTGAGCATCTTGCATAGGTATTTTTTACACAATTTAGCCATTAGTCTTTTCATGTATAATGACTCGATTATATAATATACACACACCTTTTTTTGCTGACATGTGGAATAGTTTATTATTTGATTATGGATTTCACTTGCAATCGTGGTTTCTGCGTAGGTATCGCATACAAAGTGACAAAAAGGTTCCTGTTTGTAGTGTTCACCCAACTGAGCAGGCTACATTGCAATGCATTTTGTGTATTAAGGCCAAAATACCTGCTGCAAAGAGTTACCATTGTGCTTCGAAATGCTTTTCTAATGCCTGGCGGCATCATCGTGCTCTTCATGAGCGCACAAACGATGCTACTAAAGAAAATGGAAATGAAGAGGAAGATGTTTTTGGGCGCTTTAATAGTAGCAGTGCACCGTCTAGCATGGTGAACTTTAACTGGTCTGGATCTCTATCAAATGGAAGTGCCACAGTGTATCCTGCTGCAATTAGTCAGCGAAGAGGTGGTGAGATATGGTATGAAGTTGGATATTCGAAAACGTACACACCAACACTTGATGATGTTGGTCATGTGCTTAAATTCGAGTGTGTCGTGGCTGATGCTGAGACAAAGTCAACTACGGGAGCTGCCAGTACCTTGGTAACTTCACGTGTGATTCCAGCTCCAACTCCGAGTCCTCGGCGTTTGATATCTGTGAGTGGAATTGATGGGATAGGGCATCTTGATATGGATGGTCGTGTTAGTTCTTTAGGGAAATTTTCGGTGCTTTCTTACAACATCTTAGCTGATACATGCGCGACAAGTGAATCATATAGCTATTGCCCGACTTGGGCTCTTTCATGGACTTACAGGAAGCAAAATCTTTTACAAGAGATAGTTACCTACGATGCTGATATTGTTTGTCTTCAAGAGGTACTGGTTTGTCACTCATCGATTTGATGTGATAATTGGTAATCTAATGAATCATATAGGATGAAGAAAATTGGTTCTGCATAAGGTCTTAGAGAAAATGGAAGGTTGAGAAATAATATTTCCTATATCTGTAACTTATGTGCTTTGCCTTTGATGAGATTTTGATCTCTTTATAACTACGTTATATGAGGGGGTGTGCGAGACAGCTTCTTTGCATATTTGCCTAAAGCTGCTCGCTTTTTGACTATATAATTCTGTCAGGTGCAAAACGATCATTTTGAGGAATTCTTTGCCCCTGAGCTGGATAAGCATGGTTATCAAGCTCTTTATAAAATGAGAACAGCCGAGGTGTGTATAAATATCCCATCTAAGCAGACGGGAAATGTCAACAGACTTTTTTAACATTTTGTACTATTATTCAGGTTTTCGGTGGAGCCGGCAGCAACACTGATGGTTGTGCTACATTCTTCCGTCGTGATAAATTTTTTCAAGTGAGGAAATACGAGGTAACAACGGAAAGAATCACCGTGATAAATTGCTTCTTGAGTGTGATCTGGCTTATCATTTTTCCAGTAATACAAATGCGTCATTTGTAGGTCGAGTTCAATAAAGCTGCTCAGTCTTTAACTGATGCCTTAGTCCCCACTGCCCAGAAGAAAAATGCGTTGAATCGAATGATGAAGGTGCTTCTCCAGAATTGAGTTTTGCTTCATGGATCTCAACTGCATTACAGCTTAATCTCACTTTATAACATAGTTGATGTCATAAATTTGCTTTCCACAGGATAATGTTGCATTAATCGTAGTCCTAGAAGCCAAGATCAGTAACCAGGGTATCGACAATCCTGGAAAGCGCCAGCTCATCTGTGTCGTACGATCTCCGCCCTTTGTCACATGATAGTTTTCTCTTCTTATTAAATTGATACTGAATGCTTATAGCTTCTTTTCTTTTTCTGGTTTTCCTCTCTTTATTGCAGGCGAACACCCATGTTAATGTGCAACAAGAGCTGAAAGATGTTAAGCTTTGGCAGGTTTGCAACTACCTATCGCTCACAGCATATTCCCTACCCGAAAGTGCACACTCATCGAAGTCGATGTTCTATGTGTTCATAACTATCAGGTTCACACTCTTCTTAAAGGACTCGAAAAGATTGCTGTTAGTACCGACATCCCAATGCTAGTGTGTGGCGATTTCAATTCACTTCCTGGAAGGTTATTGCTTTCTTTTCCAATCGCTTAAAAGAAACGAACTAAACTATTTAATTCCTCTCCTTCTCAACAATGCAGTGCTCCTCATACTCTCCTCGCCATGGGAAAAGTTGATCAGCTTCATCCCAACCTTGCCATAGAACCCCTCGGATCCTCCCTCCTCCTTCAAAACTAACACATCAGCTTCCATTGGTATCTCATTGTTACCTATTTAAACCTTCTGAAATCATGAAACGTTTTTCGAATGAAGATCTTTCGGTTCATCGTCTTTTATGTCCAATTATCCTTCCTCGACTTAGGTAAGTGCGTACTCATCCTTCGCAAGAGCTGGGCCGGCCCATGCCCTTGAGCAGAGAAGGAAAATCGATCCTTCTACGAACGAGCCTCTCTTCCCAAACTGCACCAGAGACTTTATCGGCACTCATGACTACATATTCTACTCGGGTATATAATCTATGCCATGCTCGTTTTTCTTTTTTTTTTTTTTCATCGTCTCCTTTTAGAGCAGTGCTCGTTAACGATGTACGATGTTTCAGCCGACACATTAACGGTGGAGTCTCTTTTGGAACTGCTCGACGAGGATAGCGTGAGGAAAGATTCTGCTCTTCCTTCTCCACAGTGGTCTTCAGGACCACATAGCACTTTTGGCTGAGTTTCGATGCAAACCGAGGATTAGACACTGACGAGGAGAGACCATATACTTATTCGAGAGAGATAGAAACGAAGAAAAACGCACGGAGGTAATTGTCGATTGCAAAACAAGTGTAAATTTACCCTTCATTTTTCGAGGTTTTACTTTTTAGTTCAAATAGATCATATTTAGTTATGGAGCTCCTTCTGTACCATTGCTGCCTGTAATCTTACACTTCGAAACAATTATAGCATTTCCTTCATCTCATCGTGGATTTTGCAAGAAAGAAGAAAATTTGGTGAATATAAAAATATCTTTGCAATCCAATTCAGTTTGAAGTGAATTAGAAATTCATTATCAGCTCAATCATATGATTCATAGGCCTAATTTTTCTTGTTAGGTCACATTACAAGTCCAGAAAACCTACATGTACTATTTTATCAAGGTTAAGGGGGTTAGGATAAACGGTTAAGTTGGTCAGTTTTTATTAGGAAACAATTAGTTAATAAATTTAAAAGGAAACTACTCATACTGACCGTGTTTAATTACTAGTTTTAGTTAATTATTATTCTATATTAATTTTATTAATACGATGCACACGCATGTGTGTGCAAAAAGTGGGAATATTTAAAAAAATGGCCTTTGACATAGTCAACGTTAAAAAAATAACCCCGCCGATTTTTTATGTTTTTTAAAAAAATTCAAATTAAGGGTATTTATGTCATTTGACAGGGCATCTTTTTAAAAATAGCAGGGGGACCCCTGCTATACAGCACAGGTACCCTGCTCAGTGGACCTGTGCTATATAGCAGGTGTCCCGCCCATCTGGTGTGCAGCATGGGCGGGACCCCTGCGCTGTGTGCTGGGCCCTTGCGCTGTGTGCTGGGGACCCCTGCGCTGTGTGCGGGGGACCTGGTGCTGGGGACCCTGCGCTATGTGTAGGGGGACCCCTGTGCTGTGTGTAGGGGACCCCCTGTGCTGTGTGCTGGGGACCCCTGCGCTGTGTGCGGGGGACCTGGTGCTGGGAACCCTGCGCTGTGTGCTGGGGACCCTGCGCTGTGTGCTGGGGACCCTGCGCTGTGTGTAGGGGGACCCCTGTGCTGTGTGCGGGGACCCCTGCGCTGTGTGCGGGGACCCCTGCGCTGTGTGCGGGGACCCCTGCGCTGCTGCCCGCAGCGGGTCTCCTGCTCTGTGTGCGGGGACCCCTGCGCTGTGTGCCGCGCCATGCTGCAGGGGTCCCGCGCCATGCTGCAGGGGTCCCGCCCATGTTGTAAAAAAATAAAAAAAATTACGTGTTGGGGATTTGAACCCATGACCTACTAATTGAACGTCGACTACACAACCACTGGACTACGACCCGCCCACCCACCCTTTTGTGGCCCCGATAACAGATATCGATTTCAAAAGTGGGACCCATTTAGTAAGGGTATAAATGTCATTATACACTTGGAGGCTATTTTTTTAACATTGACCATGTCAAAGGCCATCTTTTTAAACGACCCCAAAAAGTGTATATTAAGAGTATCTCCAACCCATACCATAAAAATAAAGTTAATCTTACACAAAAATACAGTTGCTACAGTGCTTTTATTCCAACCCATAAAATTTGTTTTCAACGCTAATTTTTACTCCAATCTAGCAACTCTATTTTCTACACTAAAAGATAATATATAGGTTCATATCGTTATTAATAATTTAAAATAAGTTTTAAAATAAAAAACAAATTAAAAAATAAAACTCTAGTTTTGTGTTGAAAATTGTGTGTGTTCTAGATCTAGAGTATCTCTGCAGATCAACACAATATTAATGTTAGATATAAAGTTCCATTGGAGCAAAGATGTACTCTAGTTTTGTGTTTTACACAAAAATTAAGTACCCATTCTAAGGATTTCTAATGAATTCACGTGATTTTTCCTCGACTTCACTCTTCAGAACGTTTTTTATAAATGGTTCGTTATAAGAAAGGCTACAAAATTCCACAAATTAATAACAAATGTAACAAGAAAATCATTCAAAGAAATCAACTAGAATTGGAAGAAGTGTATCGGCCGCCGTGGCTATTAATGATATCGGAATGATGAGAGGACTTCGCTTCACGCATGAGATTCTGAACCGGCCGGTTTTGCGTTGAGGAGCGGCTGCAGAGCTTTGACGACGATCGTCATGTTCGGCCTAAAGTCCGCCTCGTACTGCACGCACAGCGCCGCCACGGCAGCCATCTGCGATCGCCGGAACTGATCAGTCGCAAAAATTTCCGTGCTTATTGCTTCAAAAAATGCCCAAATTACTACTTCAACCATACCTTCGCCACCGCCTTGGGAGGGTAATCGTCGTTGAGCTTGGGATCGACGCATTGCTTCACTTTGTCCTCGCTCAACCTCGGAGTTGCCTACGGCGAGCGATCGGCAATCGAGGAAAGAAAAAAAAAAAGGTTCGTGAATAATTTCACCGCTTGTCGAAACCCTAAATTAGGCTAATTCTATTTCTATGCTTTACCCAAGTAACAAGACTCTGTTGCCCTTTAGGCATTGTGTGGTCGACGGGTTTCCTCCCCGTGAGAAGCTCCAAGAGGACCACTCCGAAGCTGTAGACGTCGCTCTTCTGAGTAATCTGCCCCGTCATTGCGTACCTGCAAAACATCGATCAGATTGAATCGTAGTAAGCCTTCATTTCTTCCTTTCTTGTATGTTTTAATAGCGATGGGTTATATTGTCATCAGTTTACTCAGGCGCATGGTATCCAAAGGTCCCAAGAACCCTAGTCGAATGCAGCCTAGCCGCAGTGTCTGAATTCTGATTCGTCAGGTTAAAATCTGCTATCTTGGCCAAGAAATCGTCGAATAGGAGCACATTGCTCGATCTTATATCGCGGTGGACGATCGACGGCTGGCATTTCTCGTGGAGGTACTCTAGCCCCTTCGCCGCCCCAGAAGCTATCTTCACCCTTTGATTCCATGTGAGGACTGGGCCGGGCTCTGCCCCTTGAACTCCCTTTCGACCTAGACAAAAGAGAAGCTCGAAAAAGAATCCTATTTTTGTTGGGAAAAGAAGAAAGGAAGGATGAAAAAGCCCATCATTACCATGTAAGACGTCGTGTAGGGATCCCATGGTGGCGTATTCGCACGCCAAGATTCTGTTGTTGCCTTCCAAGCAGTACCCAGTCAGTCCCACAAAGTTGTCGTGCTTAAGCCTCGACACCATCGATAGCTGCGCATTTTTGAGTCTCGAAAATAAGTTATTACAACGATCCCTTTTGTTCGAATTGCATATGAAAAGTGCAAGAAAGTTATATATATACGTGCCTGGGCTGTGAAGTCAGCGTCGGGCTCGGTGGATGAGCTCGTATCGAGCATTTTAATGGCAGCTTGCTTTCCATTGCTGAGCTTGGCCAAGAAAACTCGACCATAAGAGCCTTCGCCTATTAGGGCCTTCTGCCCGAAATTGCCCGTCGCCCTATTGAGCTCTGCCAATGAGAGGGCGGGAATTTCGATCGGTAGGACTTTGTTGGGGGCCCCGCTCCTTGCAGCAGATGGCCTCGGCTCCCCTCTTTCGCTTCCTGGTAATTTATTTATTTATCTATTTTTATCGAAATATGATGGAGAAATTACTTTCGTAATTAAATTACCTCCGCCGTATGCATTGCCCGGTTTGGCTGGGGCTGTGAATTGATTCGCCGGAGGGCCGTTGAATGCTTCTTCTTCTGCCCCTCCACAGCACGACATATTTTTTATTTATTTTATTTTATTTGATTCTTGTTCTTGAATATTCCGACCACAATGAAATCTTACGTTCCAAATGCAGGCCAAGAATGAGACGATTAAAAGCGATGGGTGTAGAAAGAAGGCCTGCGTATTATGTTATAATTTCCATGTAATAATGTAAGTTTTCAATCTCTTTCTTTTTCCTTTCCTCTGTTTTTTGTATTAGCGGGAAAGTCGCGTTCAACGCTTTCTAACCGTTGAAACCAACAAATGATTCCCCATATACGTGCTTGCCTCGACGTGGCACGTCTGCCTAATAATGTACCTCCAAGGTATTTGGGCTGCTTCTCGGCCCAATTACGTAGGCCCAAATTGAGATTAATGGGCCCATTGTGTTGGAATTTTAAGCCCATGATAACTGAGGTCGATTAGTTAATTAATAAATTGACGGTGCTTTTGGAAGCTAATGGGAATGCCATGTGGTGACAATCTGTGCTTTAGTGATGCGGTGCTACTTTCAGTTAAATCTCTACTTACTTTTTTCTAGTAACATGATTGATGAGGTTAGGATATACATATAAGTAAATAATTAAGTTGAATCAATAATAACACAGTCAAGTGACAAAAAGGCTGAAAATAGTACCACGAAGTCTTCAAATCTATACTATTTATTAATGCTCAGGACATGTTAAAACGGTCAATTTTAGTCCAATTTTATGTATCAATTACACCATAAATTTGAACCAATTTTAGAAACTGACAAATGAAAGAAATGCCCCTTCTAAATAAAAAAACTGCTCACCCCACTAACTACTCATCTCACCACCTCTTCATCATTTTTTTGGGCTAGATTTGTTTGTGATGTATCTACTAGGTTTGAGAAATTGATATAATAAATTTAATTATTTCATTCACACACGCATGGTGTGCACTATATGCTAGTTATGAATTGATCACAAACCACCTGTTCGTGAAAATTGAGAGCAAGGATAGAAGTAATTTGCTTAAGCTCGTGACAGCTCAAGATTTGTAGCACGATTTTTTTGTACGTATCATTTGTCTTTATGCCGTCGGTGGAACTTTACTAAAATAGTTTGGCACTACACAAATAATTCGCAGAAGCATTTATGTGACAGGGCCCCTCTTTAATATATCATTTGATATATTTTCCTCTTATTCATGGTATCAAATATTTAACGGGAACTATCACTTTGTCCAATCTCTTACAAATTCAAATATACATAAATAATATGTTTTTACCATAGACAACTATACATTCTTGGTAGCTAGCTTCGTGATTCTTCCATTCTCAAGCCTGTGAATAGGCCAGTATTTTGCTCATCGAGTTTTAATCTATATTTGATAAACATACAACAAGTCGTTGTTATTCAGTTAATTACATAGTTCATTAATGGGTATTTTCATATTTAATATATACAATAATTATTATTCCTTAAGAATTAGTTCGTGGAGCACTTAGCATACGACGTCGTTGACGTTAATTTCAGCGTTTAAGCGTACGGAGAGACCAAAGCCGACATCCATCAATCTTCGGTCCACACGGAAACATACTTTCGACAACTTCAATATTATTACAATGAAATAAATAAGATATATTACAAATTCTTTTTCCCTTTCTCCTCCTCCACATTCCCCATCTCTTTTCCACAACCCAATGAGTGGAAGAATTTCACACTTATTAGAACAAAATAAAAAGAAAGAAATCGCCACAATTATTTTCACCATTTTCAGCTCTCAGAGAAGCTCCGCAACCATCAAAAACAAAGTAGGTGAAAAAAGTTCATCAAAAAACGGCCCTTCGTCTTCTTCACAACATCAAACATTAAACAGTCGTTCGTTCATCCATCTATTTCAATCTTCATCTGTCCATTCAATCTCTTGAAAGCCCAGAAAGGGAAAATCCTCAGTCCTTTTCTTTACACAAAATTCCATTAGACACATCACTCTTTTCCCAAGAAAATTCCCGTGAGTACTTTTGCCTTGGAGAAGAAAGAACAACAATAACAGCATGCCACAGTTAACGAAGTATGCTCCCATCAATGGCGAAAACCTCGTCTCAGACTACAAATCGAACTTGTCCTCATCTTTCAGAGCAAAAAGAACCGCCGTTTTCGCCTACGCATCTGTCTTCTTCTTCATCGCCTTCACCATATTCTTCGCCTTCAGCCCTTCCGTAAACTCTTCGACGCCATGGTATACCAACGTCTTCAACCTCGGAAGTGTTAGAAGAAGCAACATTACTGAGAGCCAATCTCCTCCAAGATTCTCAGGCGAATCTTCTTCTTACGGATCTCAATTTTCATCGATTTACAGTTATTTCTTCCCAAATTCCTCACAGTCCCACAATGCTGCTTTCCCTGATTTTGATGAAGGGCCTCCATTAGCAGCAAATAAGACCTACCATGAAGATGAAACTCATAAAGGTGAAGCCTTTAACCAAAACAGTACTTCGATTTTACCTCAGACTTCGCCCACCGTTCAAAACGCCACAATCCCAGCAAAAGCGTCGTGGGATTCGAAGAATCGGACAAGGGAAGAACATTCGGACATCAAAGGTGAAGCCTTGAAAGCAAATCAGAGCACAGGCGAGCTTTCTGTAACGAAGAACAGTACTGTAAATGGTGGAAAGAGCATCACAGAGGAGAGCGTGGTTAAGAATCTAACTTCTTCCCTCGTAAAGAAACAGAGCAGTAATAGTACTAACGCTAACGCCGCCTCGGACAAGAAGCAAGGGTTCGATGATTTGATAAAGTCTCTGATGAACTGCGATTTCTTCGATGGGAATTGGGTTGAAGACGAATCTTACCCACTGTACAAGCCTGGCTCTTGTTCTTTGATCGATGAGCAGTTCAACTGTTTCCTCAATGGTAGGCCTGACGATAATTATTACAAGCTTAAGTGGAAGCCGAAGGGCTGCAATCTTCCCAGGTAATAAATCAAAGCCAAAGGGCATGTTCTTACTTCTGATTTTAAGGTTGTCTTTTGTCTAAAACTGAGTAAAGATCAAACCTTCGGAAAAAAAAATTCAGGTTAGATGGGAAACACATGCTTGAGATGCTGAAGGGGAAGAGGCTTGTTTTCGTCGGCGATTCGCTCAACAGAAACATGTGGGAATCTCTGATATGCATACTTAGGAACTCAGTTAAAGATCAGAGCAAAGTGTACGAAGCGTCGGGGAAGCACCATTTTCGCGCCGAAGCTGAGTATTCGTTCATATTCGAAGTAAGGAATTTCTTCAGGCATCTGTTTTTTGTTAGGAGAAAGAATGCCTTAAAAGAGAATGTGTTCCCTTCCCAGGACTACAAATGCTCGGTGGAGTTCTTCGTATCGCCTTTCCTCGTCCGAGAATGGGAGTTTAAGGACAAAAACGGCGCCAAGAAAGAAACCCTTCGCCTCGATTTGATTGGCCAATCAGCAGACAAGTACAAGAATGCTGACGTCATCGTTTTCAACACTGGGCATTGGTGGACTCATGATAAAACTTCTAAAGGGTGTGTAATGATATACCGAGGATAAAGAAAAGCCATTTTTCATGGATGAAAGGAAGTTGAGATTTTTTTTGTTCTTTATGTGTTTTTTCAGGAAGGATTATTACCAAGAAGGCAGCCATGTCTACGGCGAACTGAACGTCCTCGAAGCGTTTCGAAGGGCGTTGACGACGTGGGGAAGATGGGTCGATAAGAACGTCAATCCTAAGAAATCGCTCGTGTTCTTCAGAGGCTACTCAGCTTCTCATTTCAGGTAAAAGAAAAGACTGAACGTTTAGGGTTAATAATTTTTTCAGTGTTTGTAAATTAGGAGGTGGTATGGTATTATAGGAACAACGAATTTATCAGATGACATTATACGGACAATAATTTTCAAAATTAAGCAATCTAATGGCATTATACGCCGAAACACTACATTTTGCTCCAATTTTCAAAATTAAGCAATTTTGGGTCAAAATCTAGAATTTTTGGCGTGTAATGTCCCTAAATTGCTTTGTATTGGAAGTTATTCTCCGTATAATGCCACTCTCTACATTCTCCGTTCGTATAATACCACGACCACCTTCTAATTTACAGGTCGAAAAATAATCAGTTCAGCCGTTTACATACACTAGTATGTTAGCACACATGACGTATGTGAAAATACATAAAAATATTATCTGAACATTTTATATTTATTTTATATTATTAAGTTCACTAAAATATAAAATTTTAATTTAAGGATAAAAGATTGTAATAAATTAAAACATTAAGCTAAAATTTTGACTAGCAACTTACCAAATTGGTTCCAGTTTTACCGTTTTTAAACATGCTGACTGCTGAGTATCTATAAACTGTCATACAATTGGTCTGTCAATTTAACTTTATTAAAGAAAAAATTAAAATAAAAATAAAATAACCCACTACCCTTTAAATTATTTTACCCCTCTATTTTTAGTTAAAGTTAACATAAGATGTTTATATATTAAGCACACGTATCTGAGTGTGCAGAACATGCTAGTCTATATAAGAGTTAGATATATTTCGGACACCGAACTCACTTCTTGCTTATATTACAAAAACAAACAGCGGTGGGCAGTGGAATTCGGGCGGGCAATGCGACCACGAGACGGAGCCCATAAAGAACGAAACTTTTCTCTCGAACTATCCGCCCAAAATGGGCGTACTCGAGAAAGTGTTTAAGGGTATGAAGACGAGCGTTGCTTATCTCAATGTAACGAGGATGACCGATTACAGAAAGGACGGTCACCCTTCGATCTATCGAAAGCAGCATTATTCGGACGAGGAGAAGAAATCTCCCCTCGTTTTTCAAGATTGCAGCCACTGGTGCCTGCCCGGCGTGCCCGATTCTTGGAACGAGATTCTCTACGCCGAGCTTCTGCGCAGAATAAGCCGACCCAAGTAGAGAAACTACTCGGAAAAAAGAAAGGATCTTCACTGATGATTATACTGAAGTTTTCCTTTCTTTTGTTTTTTTTTACTTGTACATTATAGATGGGAAATGTACACGTATAATATCCAAGAGAATGGTATAAGGAAACGTATGGTTATAACATACATATTTGTGTAGAAAATCAGTGGGGTAAGAAGAGTTCGTATTATTTATGTTTTGCCTCATTTAGGTTTCTGTATGCGGAGGTTCGAAACGTGGGATGATTAGTTTATTACATACGTGTGCATATTTTATCCATGTATATGAGATGTCGATATAATATGTAACAGACTTGCGATAAATAGGCCTGACATGTAACTACACCTATATTGTGGAGCGATTGGGATTCAGGCTCCTAGGTACATCTTTTTTAGGGTTCAGGCCCATGTCAGACGAAATTTAGTTTTAGGGACCTGTTTTTGTTTACGTAGAATAAAGGTTGTCTGACGAAAATACCCTTATAAAAGAGTAATGAAAAATAGTATCCAGCGCTATTTTTGTGTTATCAAATTGCAATATATCGTTATCGCTTAACAAGCAGTATTACAACGCACAGATGTATTATTGTATATCCAATAAGTGGTATCAACACAATAAAATATAGTTTTTAAAGCGTGTGCCATTAACATGCTTGTTTGATAACACTTCATACTTTTACGTAACACTTCCTTGTTTTAGGCAACACGTCATGCTTCCCTAGTAACACTTCATGCTTTCCGGGTAACACTTTCTTGTTTCTGCTATTAACATACGCGATTAACATGTTGGGTAACAGTTCATGCTTTTCGGATAACACTTCATTGTTTTCGGCTAACACTTTCTTGTAATCTTTTTTTTTTGTAAGAAAATGCAGCTAACCCATGAAGTGTTATGTAGAATTCATGTAAGTGTTACTCTATAGTTAATAAGTGGTATCAACAGAGTAAAATTAGTTTTTAAGCATGTGAGATTAACATGCTTGCTCGATACACTTCATGGTTTTTTCGGTACCACTTCATGCTTTTCTGGTAACACTTCCTTATTTCTGGATAACACTTTCCTGTAATTCATTAACTGTTACCACTTCATGCTTTTCTAGTAACACTTCCTTATTTTTGGATAACACTTTCCTGTAATTCGTGAAGTGTTTACACTTCATCAAGTGTTACCCAGAATGCACAAAGTGGTATCCGTCGAGTGTTAGGAAGAGCTGATGGCAAACATGTGTAATTTTCGCAACAGGAAGGGGCAAATGAGTCATTTTGCTCAGAATTGGTCCTTAACTTTAAGGCAAAAACTTCAAATAGATCTCTATTTCTATTGTAAACGTTATTGGGTCCTAAAACCTAAACCATGTTAATTGGGCCTGAAACTTAGTCAACTAATAAGACAAATATACGTGTTGGTTTCGTTTATTGCATTCTTTTATTAGACATGTCTCGAAGAAGAACGAGGAAACCGACCAACAGTGGTATTGTGGTTATCATGTGCATGCAAAATTGTTTTTTCGTATAATATTCTTTGCGTTTGTTTTTTTAATTTTAAAGTTGATTCTTCCTGATGAAGCACACGCTTTATGTGTACAGATCTTGAATATTATACAACGGAGATTTACAATCTGCAAGGACGTACTATTATTTCACGAATTTTTCATGTCTATATATTAGTTACTACATATTTGATTGAACGGAATTATAGACTTGATGAATACTATCAACCGTTTCTTTCTTGATTTCTGTTGCAAATGGATATTTCTTTCTAACCTCAAGATCAACACTGTGGTTTTGTTTAGGACATCGCTATGTTGTAAGAAAAAAGTAACACATACTACGTACCTTAGGGAACTCAAAATATGCAATTAAAAACAAGCAAATGAGTGGAGTGGAGTGGAATGAAGCTGCGAAAAATGCAAAATCCAAGACGTTCCATTGATTCGAAAACCACAACAAAATAGTATTTAAACATACAAACTCGATAAATCAAATACTGTAACAGAAGAAAACCGTTTCTTCGTACGATGTCCAAAACTAAAAGACACAAACGAAACAGACTCGGAGAGAAAAGAAATAGAAAGCAAAACACAGCACCTGCAATCACCAATCAAACAAACCCTTCTACAGCATTTCTCAGCTTGAGAAGAAACTTTCTTTGTTTAGAAGCATTTTCTGTGAACAATGGATGGCCCGGACTCATCATACTCAGCCTTTGCTATCCACATCTATGGACAAAAAAGGAACAAAAATAAGGATCAGTCAACAAAACCCATTTGTCTACTTTCCATTTTCTTTCGCAATGAAAACTCCATCATAAAAAACCTCAAAAAATGGTTCATTAGGTACCTGCTGGAATGTACTAAGAGAAGCCAAAATCGAGCCTCCAATCCAAACACTGTACTTCCTCTCAGGTGGAGCCACGACCTTAATCTTCATACTGCTCGGAGCCAAAGCAGTAATCTCCTTGCTCATCCTATCAGCAATACCAGGGAACATGGTAGACCCACCGCTAAGCACGATGTTGCCATACAAATCCTTTCGAATATCAACGTCGCACTTCATGATCGAGTTGTAGGTAGTCTCGTGAATGCCAGCAGCTTCCATACCAATCAATGAAGGCTGGAAAAGGACTTCAGGGCACCTGAATCTTTCTGCCCCTATAGTGATCACATGCCCGTCGGGCAATTCATAGTTCTTTTCCACCGAAGAGCTTGACTTGGCTGTTTCCAGCTCTTGCTCGTAGTCGAGGGCGATGTAAGCTAGCTTCTCTTTTATGTCTCTCACAATTTCCCGTTCAGCGGTTGTGGTGAATGAGTACCCTCTCTCAGTAAGGATCTTCATGAGATGGTCAGTGAGATCACGACCAGCCAAATCGAGACGGAGGATAGCATGTGGGAGGGCGTAGCCTTCGTAGATTGGGACCGTATGGCTCACACCATCGCCAGAGTCAAGGACGATACCTACCAAGAACGTAAATAATTAGATTCTGATCATCTTAAGATCGAGAATACTGCTAACGGATTTACATACCAGTAGTACGACCACTGGCGTAGAGGGAGAGAACGGCCTGAATAGCAACATACATGGCAGGGGCATTGAAGGTTTCGAACATGATTTGAGTCATTTTCTCGCGGTTAGCCTTGGGATTGAGAGGAGCCTCGGTCAATAGAATTGGGTGTTCTTCGGGAGCCACACGAAGTTCATTGTAGAAAGTGTGGTGCCAAATCTTCTCCATATCGTCCCAGTTGCTGACGATCCCGTGCTCAATTGGGTACTTTAAGGTCAAGATACCTCTCTTGGATTGAGCTTCGTCGCCAACGTAAGCATCCTTTTGGCCCATTCCGACCATCACCCCCGTGTGACGAGGGCGCCCTACGATACTGGGAAAGACGGCTCTGGGAGCATCATCACCAGCGAATCCAGCCTGAAAATAACAAAAATAGCATTCATAAGAAGTAAGACCGAGCAATATGCACGTTGTTTCATGGAACAAACAGAAAGTGGACAAATATTGGCAACGTTATCATTGGAAATATCATCAGGTGAAAGCTTAGACTTACCTTGACCATTCCAGTTCCATTGTCACAAACAAGGGGTTGAATATCCTCAGCGTCTGCCATGCCTTAATGAGATCTGGAGAAAAAGAATTGCCAGAGTGAGCTGCAATTTCGTAACTATCATTCGATCTTGACAATAGAGTGCGTAAACCATCGATCTAAAAATTTGATTCTTATAGCACCAACCACCTTATGGTTCACTTTCAGAACTTCGAAAAATTAGAGGATCGCAGAATTGATTTTAAATCAAATCAGAGTCCAGTCCACGTGAAATCAGGCATTGAACCAAGATGAGGAAGCACATAAAGAGGAAGCTTTCGTGACATAAATTCCAAGTAACCGATCACCCATAAGCAAAACACTGTGCTTTTGGAAATCTCTTTACCACCATCAGGCATCAATAAACACTATCAGAAATACTGATTTCCAGATCTACGAATCCTTCGCGAACAGCGTAACCATTCAGATCTACCACAAGACAGCTGAACAAAAGCAACAACTCCTACAGATCTACGAAAATGATACGGCGCACTCACACCACAAGCTTCAATAATTCAATCAAAACACGCATAACTCGCCTCGCCTACAACCAAAGAGACCAAAGTCGTTTCAGCTAAATAAGGATTGTACCTTTGAGCTCTCAGTTGAAAAGTAGACCCCTTATGTTCTCTCGCTATCTCCCTGTGTGTCCTCTTCCAATCGAAGCCCTCACCTCAGAGTAGAAAGAAATACAAGTGTGAGGCTCAGCTGAATAAATAACAGTAGTGATTTTTGCATCGATCGCAGCCGTCCATTTTAATCTGATCTCGTGGATGTGGTCCCCACGGACTATCATTCATTCCCTTTGAAATTTCAAATTTCTTATTAATTAAGCAATACGTACGTATGTGTAGGTAGTAGGTTAGGTTTGTCAATACATGAGTGGTCGGCAGTTATAACACCGTGTTTATGTGGATATTATTATATTGATTGAATATTCTGGTTTCATGAGGGTTATTATTATATTATATTGGCATTGTTCTGGCAAAATGATATTGGGAATCAAATCCAATCTCCACGTACTTTAGATAAAAAATTTATTAAATGCATCATCTAATCAATTAGTTGGTTTAGAATAAACTTTTACTTCAAGCTAATACGGTGAAGTTCTAGTCATAAGCTATTGGGATTTTATGTCATTAACAAAGTGTTACCAAATGTTCTAGTCTGAATATTAATTTATACCGTACACGACTTTTGCAAATATTCTTGCTCAAATCGAGCATGTGTTGATTACACGATTGAGAGAAAAGCTAAAAGGTTGATAATCATTTGCAGACCATGCTGAAATTGTTCAGATGAAATATTATAAAGTTGCAGTTAGCAGCAGCAATTTCTACAGAACCATCGTGGCTTTCATAAATGTTAGTGAAGTTAGTTTTAAAAAGAACGAGAAGCAGTTTCGGTGATAGTGTGTAAGGCTATCTCCAATCGAGAAGCCGGTTTATAAACTCATTTTTGCAGTAAATGTCACATCAACAGTAATTCAACTCCAACCATTTAACTCATTCTTAAACCTAAAAGAATATTCTTAGAATATTCTCCTTCACATCAACTTTTACAACTTTTTATATTAATCACATATTTTGTCATAATTATATATTTGACCACACTATTATTTTAATTTTGATTTGGAAAAAATGCATAATTTTTTCGGCATGTAATATATTGTTATTTTGGTAATAGTATGTTATTTTATCGTTTTCATTAATTGACATTATTTTTAAATTTTATAATTGTGTTATTGTACAACTCATAATTAAAATCAAATAAATTTAATGATGATGAATAATAATAATAACAATAATTATGATAATAATAATAATATTAATATTAATAAAAACAACCATAATAATAATAACAATAATAAAAACAACAATAATAGTATAATAATGATAATAATACAATATAATAATAGTAATGATAATAATAATAATAATAATAATAATAATAATAATAAAAACAAACCATAATAAGACTGAAAATGATTAAAAAATATTTTTGGGAGTATATGTAATTTACCAAATAGGACAAATAATTAAGTAACATTATGGGGCAAAAATCTAGTTTTATCAAATTTTTTGGTTTGTGAACTAAAAACGAAAAAATGCGTCTGAAAAGAAAAAAAATCAAAAAACGCATTATGGGTTTAAGTTGCAGTTCGGTTGGACTTCTTTTCTCTACCCATTTTACGTTTTGGGTATTGGGTGGAGAAGCCCTAAGATTACACTTGAGAGATTAGTGTTGAAGAGCCTGCGATGCGAATCTGTGTAATATGTAGAGGAGAGAGAATGCTCTTGCACGTCGTAATCTCAAACAGTCAATTAGAATCCCCTGGACGTAGGATGCGTTTTGAATCCGAACCACATAAAATTCCTCTATTGTTAACTTTTGTTTATTGACTTGTCAAAAATCTAGGACTGAACGTAAATCCCGAAACACCCAATGAACCATGATACAAGGTCAATTTTATGGGGAATATTCAAATGACATTGGTTAAACAAAAACTTTTTGAATGGCTTTAAACTAGGGGTGGGATCAGGTCGGATTTTCCGGGTATCGAGTTTTTCGGGTCGGGTATCCGACATGTGCGGGTTTCAATTTTGAAACCATCGGGTACCCGACTATCGGGTATCCGAAACCCGATTATCGGGTTCGTGTCGGATTTGGGTTTTGCCTTTTATTTTTTTTTTTTAAATTCATGGGTTCCACTGGGCTTTAAAGCGCAAATTCATTTTCCATTCAATCACAACCTACCTCGTTAGACCTTCTTACACTTCTTTTCCTTAATCTTGATAAAATTAGGACAGGCAAAGGCGAACGTCTTGATCCCGGCATCACATATTCTGCACCCCTTTATGCAGAGTTCTTCAGTGAGACGAAGATTGCAGCAATGCAAGAAATCTTAGATTTACATCCCAACCAAAAATCCTACCTAGTTTTACATCCCTGCATACCTAAGATTTCCCCAGTTCTTTGGCAATCGATTCAATTCTTGATTTTCTTGGGCTAATGAAGAACGTTTTTTCTTTCATAATCATATTCTGGGGTCTTGTATTTAATCAATCTTAGGTACTTTGAAATAGATTAATGATCTCTGAGCTCGTGTGGACTGATTCAGATTTTAATTTTGAATCGTGGGTTGTTGATAGAACTGTTAAAGTGGCATGCGGGTAGTCGGGTACCCGATCGGGTAATTCGCGTAGCATTTTGCTACCCGAAACCCGAACCGAATTAAGTAATCGGGTATCGGGTTTTGAACTCGATACCCGATTTAACCCGAAATTTCAGCCCGATCGGGTCGGGTCGGGTCGGGTACCCGAAACCCGAACCCGTATGCCCACCCCTACTTTAAATAGATTATATTTCAACACTAATATTTGAAAAATATTGAAACACTAGTCATCTCTTCTCTCTCTCCATTCTCTCTTGAAAAACCCCTAATCACCTATCAGCCTCCGCGCAACACTTTCCTTCCCCATCCTCCCCCTCCTCCATTAATGGAGGCATGGGGAGCTTGTTAGTTTCTGTTTGTTTCATTTAAAAAAACAACCACCCCCCACCACCACCGCCTTCTGCCTGGCGCCGCCGCCGCTCCAGCCCCCACGAGCCGGCCAAGGACGGGCAGTGGGAAGCACCCCACTTACAGAGGCATAAGCAGCTGTTGGGGCAAGTGGGTCTCTCAGATTTGCGAGCCCAAGACAACCACGAGGATTTGGTCGCCAGAGAGGGCCGCCAACGCCTTCGACGTGGTGGCGCTGGCCCTCAAGAGAGGAGCCGCCGGGGTCAGCCGACGGCAGCCAAAATTACTATGGATGGCAACTGGCCGGATATGGGTCGGGTTTGGCCGGACCTGGGGCCCGACCCGATTATTTATTAGCGGACCCGGCCGGGTAGAAGAATTCAAATCCATTACCCGCCTCATACCTGATTATTATAAAAACACCCAGCCGATTAGCGGACCCGCCCCATTGCCATCCCTAAAAATTACCTTGTCGCAGACACCGTATTGACCAATTACCTTGTCGCGGATGCCTCGCCGTTTTCACCTGCTCGCAGGAGCCTCCTCCGTCGTTCCACCGCCTCCACCGCCGCCTCCTCAGTCGTCCCAACCTCGAGTTTCCCGTAGTGGGACCTCGTCTCTCCGACTCTTGGTTCAGGAGTCTTTTCTCCCTTGTGGAGCCCCTAGTCCGATTAAGATAAAAATCCAGAAGTCGAAGGCCAAGTGAAAGTGAAGAGTATTGTAGATTTAACTTAATAGCTTTTTCTGTTATAGATTCTTTAGTCCTTTGTTGTAGATAATGGATTTTGTTTTCTGTCGTTTTTGTCCCTTGTGGACTTTTTTCTCCCCATGTGGGAGTGTTCTGCCCCTTGTGGGGTTGTGCTGTGCTCGTTTGTGACCCTTTATTCTCCCGGTTGACAATGTACTGCTGAGATCCATGGCCGAATTTGGGCCCGTGCAAGCAGGCCTGCAGCACAGGGCCACAAATCCGGCCTAGCTAACATAGGGCCAAATAAGGGCCACGGTAAAGAAAATTTTATAATAATGCACGTGATTTGTCTGGACCGAAGGTTTTTGTTCTTCCACGTTTTCACAGCCATTGGATCTGTTTTGCGGGACCACGTTTTCACTCTGCTTTTCTCTTTTTCAGGTAACATAGGGCCACATAATAAGGGCCACGTTAAAGAAAATTTATAATGTGAATAAAGGAAATATCATTAATAGAAAATCTTTCAATCGTTTGTTTGACAGACAGCAGACATAAAAACGACTCTATTTTGCTTTAAATGCTCTGTAATTATCTTTCGGACCAGCCAACGTGTTTCTTTGATATGACGTTAAAATATATTAAATATATCAAATGAATGTTTAAGAAAAATTTAAAAATTAAATTATTTTCAGGGCCACGAAAAGAAAAAACCGGCCCTGCTTAGATCCTTTGGTTATTTAGCTCCGGTATACTTATTGTTCGAAATAAACAAATATTTTGAAAAATAATAATTAAAAAAATTTAAAAGATAAATCCGATAAGTAAGTTTAGCTTTAGACGGCACCGTGGTACTCACGCGCTGTTCTGCCAACTAATTTCTTGATTGGGTTTCAATTGTTGAGGTTTCTTTGTCGGAGTTTCTACGACTCGCCTCTAAAGAAAGAAAAATATCGTGGCCATGTTCAACAGTACACAGCTTAAATAGCGTCCAAGATTAGTCGATCTCTACTTTTATAATGCTCAAAGCCATACAGTTTCTTGTGTCGTCATCTTCTTCCTCAGGTGGGTGCTCTTCAATTTCCCTGAATTTGAAGAAAGCCCACGCAAATCTTTCCGTAGTTTCGGTTCCAATACAAGCTAGATTGTTCAAGTCTTCAGAAACACGGCCGTACCCTCTTCACCTGAGGAGAAGCTGTTCATTTAGGGCTCATCGAATGTCATCGCGCACTAATTTCGAGTCAACCCCAGATGGGACATCGTCCTCGTCGCCGTCGTCCAATGCGATTAAGTCAACTGTGAGTTTTATTAGAGATGGGCTTTCTTTGAATTTCGATTCTTGACTGATGCCGACGGTCTTAGGAGGGTGGAAATGGAGGCTTATTAGGCGTATAGTTGTATTCTGAAATGAAGGAGCAGATATTTGGTTATTTTCTTGGCTATTCTGTGATTCATATGTTGAGTAAGATGTGGTTTGGATCTTATAAAGGACTTTGAGTATCAGCTCTTTGATGATGAGTTGGTTTCATTAGTTCCATTGGAACACTGTTCTTATTTGTTCTCGTTTCATAATGCATCTCTTCAATGCTAGAATGAACACTGAAGATAACGAGCAGTCCTCTTTCAAGAACCGAGAATCGTGAAGTACCTTCCGAGATCTATGGACAATAGCAGTTAGTTGTAACTATGGTTTTTTCCACTGGGCGACTGTATTGATTGTGTGTTGAAAATTCATCTGTTCTTCTTCTCAAGATATATGTTGAAAGCTTTCAAGTGTTGCTCTTAATATCAGTGTGCTTTTTATCGCAGTGTTATCTTTTCTGTTCTCTGATCTCTGCTATCAATACTTCTGAAAATGCTTAGGAGCTCTTTCTGATTATCTTACAATCTCCTGATAATGATAAGACTCGAACTTCTGCTCTTTCTTTAATCTTCAGGGAAGCGCTAGAAAATTAATTTTTGTCAATCTTGTGGTGCTCCAACAAAGCATGAGATACCCGACGGGGAAGAAAAGACACGAGCCATCTGCACGGCCTGTGGAAAAATCTCTTACGAAAACCCTAAAATGGTGAGCTGTTTCGAGCAACACTCATAAGTATACAAAATTCTTAAGAGGGATATATCTTTTCGTTAAATTGTTTACAGCAGTCTAGTCTGCTCTTGGGTTATTTTTGTTTAATAGGTAGTTGGTTGTCTCATTGAGCATGAAAACAAAATATTACTATGTAGACGCAAGATTCAGCCATCGTATGGCCTGTGGTAAGCAATTTTCTCATGTTACAGTTACTTCTTTTTTCAGACGACAAATCCATTTCGCTGATATTATCCTCTTTTTTTTTTCAAATTTTCTTACTCTTAACAGGACACTCCCCGCGGGATTCATGGAGCTAGGAGAATCTGCTGCTGATGGAGCAGTTAGGGAAACATGGGAAGAAGCAAATGCAGATGTTGAAGTCCTAAGTCCATTTGCACACTTGGACATACCACTTATCGGTCAAGTAAATCAATACTTTCTCTTGGGTATTTTCTTGAATCTATTCTACGGAGGTTGAATGTTAGAACTTTCATTTTTAACTAACAGACATACCTGATCTTCCTGGCGAAATTGAAAAAGCCCCACTTTTCTCCTGGC
This sequence comes from Craterostigma plantagineum, assembly GCA_027422505.1. Classification (NCBI taxonomy): domain Eukaryota; kingdom Viridiplantae; phylum Streptophyta; class Magnoliopsida; order Lamiales; family Linderniaceae; genus Craterostigma; species Craterostigma plantagineum. The sequence goes on from JAPQWV010000029.1 coordinate 2,512,209, forward strand.
CCAGAATCATCTGAATGCAAGCTCTTCGCCCTTGAGGATATTCCTTTCGATTCTTTATCGTTTTCTTCGATGCTCGTGACGTTAAAATTGGTGGGTTCTTGTAGACTCAGACAGTAGATGAGCTATTAAGTTTCTTCTTAGCTGATGTACTGTGATTTGTGTCTAAAAAAAGTCTGTTTTTTTTTCCACGCAACGCAGTATATAGAAGATAGAAAGGCTGGAGGACCTAAGTTTCACTACGGCGTCATAAACAAAAAGTAAGATCTTTAAACATACGTACTTTTGATGCAATCGAAGATGAAAAAAACAAGTCCCAACCCTCTAAAATCGGTATGCATATACTTATTGTTGTATGTGGTTTATGATATTCACAGGCCTGGCACAAGCCCTTCGGCCATCAATGCTTATAGCTTCGATCATCATGTGAGTTGTTGACTATATCTGAGTTAATCTTTTCTCTTTTTTTTTTTCCTGCTGAGGAGTCATCATGTGAGTTGTTGACTATATCTGAGTTAATCTTTTCTCTTTTTTTTTTTTCCTGCTGAGGAGTCGATAGTGAACGAATACCATTTTCCAGATGTACGAACTCTATCAATCTTCGAATCCCACTTTTTTTTTTCGGTGTTTCCTCTGTTTTTTGATCTGCAAGTATGAGATCCACTGTCCAAAATTATCCTCTTTATGAAGTTCAGAAGGCGAAGCATAAGTTCATAGGTTCTCTGATTGAAAGAAAATGCAGAAATGGCTTGAAACCTGAGCTTCTCATTCTTTGAGTTTTAACTCAATGGTTACCAACTTATAATACCCTTACTTTTATTACAGTTGTTAGACATACGTAGGGAGAAAGAAACAAATGTCTGGTAGTCAAATTTAATATTAGTGTGGGAAATCACTTTCAGCAAGATCAATTTAATTATATGTATGGGAAAGAAATTCGGATCTAATGCAGCATCCTCTACTATATTATTATTAAAATAAATATATATTTGAATTCTTGGGGAGAGATATTAGTGTTGGGTGGACATCACAAAACGTGACTGGCCCCAACCTTTTCTTTCTCTTTCGTGCTTTTCAATTTTGAAATATCACGACCCAACTTTTAGTCGGATTCATAGACGTCTTTACTGTTTAGTCATTAAATAAAGCCTTTATTAAATACATATATTGAAAAATAGACAAATTACTAAAAATATATAAGCACAAATAACTAAAAAAAATAAAAATACCTTTAACAAAAATTTGTTAACTGGTCAGTCATATATGATTAAAATCACAAAAAAAAGTGACTAATTAAAGCCGATTTCAAATTCTTTTGAATGAAAAAAAATACGTTGGCATAATAATCTCTCCTACCAATCAAAAAGTCCCCGAAATCAATAGCATTTCCATATCGAGACAATACCGAGAATATCTGTAATGTAATATTTCACCTATAATATTGAGGGCAATAGTGTCATTTCCTACTTTGGATAAAACCTAAGTCACATTGTCGACATTATTAAACAAACAAACCCAATAACGAAAGCCCAAGAAAAAATACGAAATAAAATTGGAAATTTATTTAGTAAATAAAAATCTTTGTCGTAGTAGTAAGTATAAAATCAACAAAAAACGCCATTTTTCAATTTATGAAACAAAACACAACCCTAGCTAGCCCAGACCATCCCACCTCCTCCGATCACCGATAACTCTCCGGCGACTTTTACAATTAGCGGAACGAAAGAACACGACTTATAAATCTTATGAAAAAGCTTAAATTGTAGGAAGGTAATCGGAGAAAACCGCACGGTAACGCACCGCACCTCACCACACCACCACGCTTGAGATTTGAGAGAACAACCCAAATAGTAATAAAATAAAAAAAGGAATTCTCTGTATGACCAAACCCAGCGACAACGATGTCGTCTCCGATAAGGAAGAGAAGGACGCCGGGCCGACGACGGCGTCGTCTTGGGGGACATGGGAGGAGCTCATACTCGCCTTCGCCGTGAATCGGCACGGCACGGGAGCGTGGGATTCAGTGGCGTCTGAGCTTCAGAAACGGACGTCTAACCCTAGCCTTGAGCTCACGCCGTATAGCTGCAGGCTCCGGTACGTAGATCTCAAGCGGCGATTCGCTCAGAATGACGTCGGAGAAGACGGCGAGTCGGACGTCGTTGAGGAGTCCCTGCCGCTGCTCGAAGAGCTCAGGAAGTTGAGAGTCGCCGAGCTGAGGAGAGAGGTGCAGCGTTACGATCTTAGGATCGAGTACGTGTTTTTTTACCGCTGTTGTTCGCAGATCTATGGCGGACTGAAATAATTGAAAATCGGAACGTGTGATGTTTTTCATAGACTGTTCGTTCTCTGTTCTGATTTTTGTGTTTTCGTCTGATTTGTTCCTGAATCTGCCAAGGTCTTTGGAGTCGAAGATGAAAAAAATGGAAGAAGAGCGTGAGAAGAGCCGGAAATCAGAGTCCGATCCAGAAATGAAGAACAACGATGTCACGCCGACTTCATCGACGGCGCCAAAGGCGGATGGAAACGAAGCAGACGCCGGAAACGAACCGGCAAAGGACAGGCTATCGGTGAACGAATCTAACTCCACAAATTCTCAGCCGCACAAACAACAAATCGCCGAAACACCACCGCTCGAGCCAGATCGAACCGTCGAGGCGAACGCCGTCCCCGACCGAACCACGGCGGAGCCGGACGAGGCAAAACCACCGGCGCCAGATCCCAAACCTCCGAACGAAGATTCCTGCAACGGCAGCTCCAACAGCGTCGAAAAGGACACGAACCGGCCGCGAACCGAACCGGTGACCGAGTCAATAGGCTCAGAGGACAACAACAAAGCCAACTCAGACGTGCAAAGCGAGGTGAGTAGGTCAAGGAAGGACGAAGAAGAGGGAAGCGATAAGGTGCGGCGCGGGACCGGCGCTGGAAGTGGTGGGGAGCAAGGACACGTGGACGAACCTAGTGCAGTGAAGGATGAGATTGAATCAGGGCCGTTGATTGAGATTTTGAAGTCTCTGACGGGTACCAAGTTCGGGTCGGTTTTCTCCCGGCGGCTTAAGAGCCAGGTAATAATTACTTATTTGTGTACGTTACGTTTCCGCTGACGTAGGGCTCCGTTGCTTTCATACGAAGGTTAATCGCGTAATTTGCTTGAATCGTATCCCCATTACTGTCTTATCATCCACATTAGCTTTTGAGTTTGCCTCGGTACCATTAATGGAGATACTATAGATGTTGAAGGGTAAAAATGGTAAATTCAACAACGCATGGCCTGTCCTGTCGGCAAAACTATGTTCGTCTCTCATCTCATCTATGGAACTGTTGGGTTTAAATACTTGCAGGGTGAATCTGATTATTTTCTCTTGTTCTCTTAAATATATTGTGCTATACTAAACCAACGTGGGAAAAATCTTTGAAATTTTGAATTTTGAAATCCAATGAATTTGGATTTGATTAATCATATACTATTATTTAGCAGAAAGAAAACGAGCTATTGATTGCTGAATGCAAAACTCACAATACGCAGGAAACAGCCAAGTACAACAAGATAATCCGCCAGCACGTGGATTTCGAAACGATCGAATCAAGAATCAAAGAGGGCTCGTACTCGGACTCCATCAACAAATTATTCAGAGATCTCTTATTGCTCGTCAACAACGCCATCGTCTACTTCGCCGACAACTCCTCAGAAGCCAAGGCGGCCCACGAGCTTCGAAGGCACATCTCAAACGAGATAGCCCACAAGCAGGCTAGGTCCGAGTCTTCCTCAGGCAAGCAAGTATCTCTACCATCCCTCTCCAAGCACGAAGAATCCGAGCCCTCGAACTCTCTAGCCCTAAAGCCAATACCCTCCCCCGCACCATTACTAGCCTGCCGCAAACGAAGCTCGATGGCGAAGGCTTCGTCCTCCTCGGGCACGAACAAGAAGAAAGAGCCAATCGAAGAAGAGGAAGAAGAAGAGAACGAAGCGAACGCACGGCAGAATCAGTGCTCGTCTCCTCCGCCGTCTAGCGAATCCGACGAGGAGCCTAAGGCGACGAAGAAGAGGACGAGGGATAGGTCGTCTGCTGTCTCAGTCCCAGCGAAGAAGAATGGTAAGAAGAACCAATCGAACAACAGCAGCAGCAAAGCTCCTACTGCTGTAGAATCGTCCGGGAAACAGGGGAAGGCCAAGAACGATACAGCGACGAAGAAGAAGAAAGGGACGACGGCGAACGAATCGAAGAAGCGCGGGGCGGCTGATTTCTTGAACAGGATGAAGCAGTCGTCGCCTCCTAACAAAGGGGATTTGTTGCTCGATGCTTTGAAGAACGCTCCTCTCGGTGGCGGGGAAGGAGGCAACGGTTCGAAGAAGAAAGAGCAGCAAAGCAGCAAGAGAGGGGCGGAGGCAAAGGCGCAGCAGAATAAGGAGAAGGGTAAGAAGAAGACTATTGGGAGGCCGCCGAAGAGGGGAGGAGCTTCCGCGGCGGCGGCGGCGGCTCAGCCACCTCCGGCGGCGGCGAAGGGCGGGAAGAGGGGGAGAGGGGGAGAAAAGGAGGCGGCGGCGCCTGCGAAGCAGCAGACGAACAAACGGACTAGGAAGTAGAAAGAGGAGGGAGGAGATAGGTTAGGGATGTTTGTTGTGTTTTGTATTTAGGGCTTATTTAATTGGACTTGCTTTTTCTCTTTTCTCTTGTTGGGTGTTTGTAACTTATAGGTTTGCTTTTTTCGTTTTTGCCCGTCCTTTTCTGTTTGCTTTTGTTGTCGTGTTCTTCGATGGAATTCTTAGACAGGGTCCTCTCTCTCTCTCTCACCAAATACTAAAGAGCACTAACAAAATTTGGCCTGCCGATGTAAGTCTTGAATTTGCAAAAGCATGATCGTTTTCTATCAGGCTTTCCATATTATTATGTACAAGCTTACCAGAACAAAGACCATTCTGAGAGAGACAGAGAGAGATTGTTTCTTATATATACCCATGATTTGCTTCGAACACCTTAGAATATGGAATGGACGACCTCTTTCTCCGACATGAATTGTCTAAGTTGGTCGATCTTCTCATCGTAACGTAGATTTCTATAGGTACCAAAGATCGGCGCTATCCCACATCAAAATCACAGAGATGAATGGAAAGATAGAGATAGGTGTGAGAGAATATATATATATATACGACGCGTACAAATCTCTCACAAATTAACTAAATGAAGAAGAAGCCGAGATTATCTTCGGATATTTGGTGGCAGAGAATAACTGGGCGCTCGACGCTCGCTTTGGATTTTTACATTGCCAGCTCAGTATATATGTATATCCCATCCATAAGCAACGAAATATTTGGTTTATCTCTATATTTGATTATATGGAATTACCTTTTGCTTCAATGACAAAAATCGCTGGGCTAGGACCTAGAAATAGGAACATAAAAGGCTTAAATAATAATAATACTAGAAAAATCATGTTCGAGTGGTTGGGACGCTCATTACATTAGCAAATCTTCGTACCCACAAATTGATGCAACGTTGATATTTATGTACAGGAAGAAACCCATAACTTGGATTACTTAGTAAAAATCTCCACTCGAAATATTCATCAGAAAGATACGAACTCCTAGAAATGAGTTTCTGCAACAACATTATACGCAAGACACAGCTCAAATCCTTCACTATCATTACATAAGACTGAAAGAACCTAACTTTTTCATGTTTGACGATCCTTGAATTTGGGAGTAAAAAGAGAAGCCAAAAAATATGCATATTATGAACATCGATAGAAAAGAGAGAGAGCTTCAGAGCCTTGCCCTTGGAAAATGGAGAGCATCGTAATGGCCGTAACCATGATAGAGCACTTTGATAGGATTGTCCTTTCCATACTCTTGACCGTACTCTGCAATCGAAATGAGGCCGCCCGACTCTCCATCGCGCATGTAGACTGTGATCGGCATCCTGAAAGTTAAAAAATTTGAAACGATTGTTATTATTACGAGTGGATGTATTAAATCCAACCAATTATACCGAACCATTTCTCCGCCAATTAGATATGGTGATAACTTTTTTAACAAGAACACCATCCTCGGATTATTCATCTGCTTCAGAAGTACAAAAACTCAGTAGCTTCGAAGGTTTAAGGTTACCAGAGAAACTATCATGGGGTCACAGTAGCCCATTAAGAATAATACTCCTAAGGTAAAATGGAAATATCTGTAAAGAAAAGATTTTTTTCTTGCTATTTACTTCAGGGTGTGTGCATATGTAGCTGTAAACTTTGACTTACTGGAGAACATGAGAAGCCATCAACAGTTCAGGCTCGCCTCCCCATACATGAGGTTTCCTTATCTGTGTGATATATGTATCAAAATCGCCTTCGATGAACCTGAGAGATTTCAGGAACTCTAAGATATAACAAACAAATATTGCACGTCAACTAGATCCACAGGCAAAGTATCATAAAAGAACCATTGGTCACCATGACAAATTCAGCACGACGAGCTCAAGTGTATGAGAATATGGTTTTACAAAACGTTACTATGTAACTTACTTTTATGAGTCATGACTACTTCACACAATTAATATGCAGATTTTAGTATCGTTTTCACTAAACTAGCAGTAATGCTCATAAGGTTAGTGTATCTTGAGTAAGGAATAAAAATATAAAAAAGGTGTAACAAGAAACCTCAGCAACAATGGAGTTTAAATACTCACCATTCAGTTTCCTCTCGTCTTTTGATGAATTCATCTGCAACCTATACGGATAGGCAGAGGACTCGTGACACATAGATACAACATATACAACTATTTAATGAAGACACATGTTGAATTGAACAGTTCAATCTCACTTCAATAAGACTGAGGTTCTCAATAACTAACACTTTTTTTGTAACTTTCACCTCTGCTTTGAATTCTACTTCATTGGACAGATTAAACTTTCTGAATCAATAATTCACAACCTAAATGGGAAAAAAAAAGGAATCTTGTTGCGTACATACCATAGCTCGCAATTCATCTGCCAGTTGCCGCTGAAGGTTCTCATCTGGAGCAGGCTTTCCTGATCGAATGCAGGCACCATGAGCCACCGAGCGAAACAAACATCTGCCATCTCCCGGTATGCCTACACAGCACCAACCAATAATTTAATTCACCGTCAATCGCGTTAGTCAATACATTAAAATACGTTAATCAATAAAAAAGTCAATGTATAGTATCTAGACGTATCTAGATGATAAGATATTTCTTATGTGGGTGACTACACAACTTTATAAAAGAGATGGACAGCATCCAATAAAGAGTGTTGTATCACAGAAAGTCATAATAAGTCTGAGGAACTCCCATCGCGTTCACGTAATATATGAAGTTAATAATTACTACTGAGTACTGACCAATCACGGAGTAGTCGTTCAAAATTTTCTTCCCTTGTGAGAAGCTTGGAGAAGCATCAATGCTGAAACGTCCCTTCTTTTCATTTCCCTCGGGCGCTTCTGCATAAGAAGGTGTGGATAAAGAATAACACACCAACATTCCAATACATAGCCCGGCCGACGCACCATGACGATGCCAAGTGAATGGTCCCACCTTACAATCAACTTTGGAACTTTGCCTCTGTTTAGGTACCAAAAGCCTCAAATTCAAGTCGTGGTGTCCAGTCGTTACATTGAGGCGTGTTCTACGACGAAATCTAGGATTTACTACACCTTTAAAGGTCAGAGAGCATAAATTTGCTGCGGACATGTTTAAGGAACAGTGACTCAGCATTCGCTTTTTGTTTAAGGTGCTGTAGGAACAGTACTGCGATTGCGAGAACGCATTGCAGAAACCGTTAGACGTCTGTTTACGGATATTTCCAATGAAGCAACGCACATTATTGGAGCAAGTGCTGATCGGGGTACACATCGTCATCTTCGCATAGTATGAACCACAACCCTGCACAGCATATGATCAGATGTAATCATCGAAATTCATAAAAACCAAGTAAAAAACTTGACAACATACACAAAACTGAATAGCTTCTATTCTATCATATATGGAAGCGACGTTATTCACCTTAACAAATCTCTTGCACACCGCAGAAGATCAAATGCACACTTCCAAAATTCAAATTAAGTCTTCACAACTTCAGCAATCCATCACGAAATTCGAGAATAAAGAAAGACTGTGTGCGTCGAAATTCATGAATGATAAATGAAAATCAATCGACACAATCCATCCTTACGCAAATGGAAAAACTCGCCGAAGACAGCTTTTCAATAGCAGCCAACACAAATTACAGTAAAAATTTTAAAAAAATGACAATTGCATAAAAATATGTTTTAAGTTAACATGCTCAAGAATAAGTGAGCTGCGATATTGATTAGAAGCTCTCACAAAAAGCAACAAAGAACACCGAGCTAAAATGAGTACAAGAAAAGCAAAGTATAACTTATGCATAGCATCAAAGTAAAGTAAAATCACCTTTGAATCTTCTCAGGTGATTTCAATTGGCGAAGAAATCAGCAGCTGAATGAGCCTTTGTCGGTTTGAAACCAGAAAACAGAAATAAGAACGAAACCTCTGTCTAATGACGACGGCAAGCCCAAACGGCAGCGTTTGAATTGGGCTGGGCCGAAACAATAGATGTATATATGGGCCTTATGGGCCTAAACTATAGCTCGTTCTTCACAATTTTCTGTAACGTCCCAAATTTTGTCCCTTCAATGGCGGACAGAAATAACACGCCACGCCACTCCACTAAAACTCCCCCGACATAATTACAGCATCACTTTTCAGTTCTTTTACAATATCGCTACGCTGTAAAGTGTTAACTCCAGATGTTTGAATTGTTTTAAGACCCTTTCGATGAACAAGTAACGGAACAAATTTCTATTGAGCTGCGTGGCCATGGCGTGGGGACCTATTCTTTGGTTGATATTTGCGATTATGAATCTCACTCTCATAGGATTGAATTTTTACCAGGTATGTTTATATATCCTTCTAAGCTCTCTTACTACTAAACTGTAGCTAGCCCTTTGTGTGCTTTGTTCCGAGTATCCAATGCTTTGGTTTGATTCCGCTGGGAAACAGAGTTTCTAGCGGATGATTGTTATCGCTATATTAGCTTTAGCCCACATAAGATTTTATTGCGTTCTACTTTATTGAAGCTTTAAGACTGTGATTTATAGTGGGACTCTTTAAAGGAATGTATAGCTTGTGGTTGTCTGAAAAATAGGGATTATTAGTTGTATTTCTATATCATTTGACGCCCCTGTTGATCTTTGATCATAAGCTGCAGCATTTGGAGATGGATATAGTTTGATTCCGTATGTGCATCTCAAATCATCCTTTTTGAACTCTACAGTTTCTTGGTTTCTCGGATCTTGAGGCAGACTACCTAAATCCTTACGAGCTATCTTCTCGCATCAACTCTGTCGTAATTCCCGAATATCTACTCCAAGGGGCACTTTCCCTTCTTTTTCTCATCTCAGGGCATTGGATCATGTTCCTACTGTCGATGCCTCTTGTATACTTTAATGCTAAACGGTAAGTTCCCATAATGTAGCATAGGATGTCTTGTTGTGAAAGACGAAGAGTATTATGACAATGTAGGCGAAATTGTCTTTATTTTTATAGCTACCTTGCGTTAAGAACACCTCTCCCTTCATCACCTGTCGTTATTTCTAAGTAAATATCGATGATACCTTCTTTTGGCGCTTGTTCAGTTACCTTTCGCGGCAGCATCTCGTCGATGTCACCGAAGCCTTTCAAACGCTCGACGCTGAGAAGAAAGTTCGAGTTATCAAGTTGGGTTTTTACGTGGTTTTCTTCGGCGTAGTCTTTACCAGGTTAGAGAAAGAAAGATCACTTCCACATCCTTTTCATACCTACCTACAATCATGGATTAGTTAGTAATACTCTCTCTCGTTGATCTTACATATAGAACTATTGCTTCTGGGACTTTCTCTTCTGTCTTCTCTGTACTCTACTCGGATAACGAGGAACTAAAAATATTCGTTCCTCAGTGCTTGAATTCTAGAAAGAGAAAAAAAAAGCCATCTTTGAAGTCGATTGGTATTGCCCTTCCTTCATTTTCTTCTCATTCTCATCTCAGATACGTTACCATTCTCTTATTGATACTAAAGAAACTTGGATCAATTTCTCTGCTTTTCGCATTTCTTCTTTCTTCAAGCTAACTGCGATCTCCTGCCGAAGTTTACGCGTTCATCTTATTTATTTTTTTTTCTCCTTGCGATTCGTATGATAAGATGAATTGTTCGTACGCTGCAGACTCGCTTTATCTGTTATATACGCTGTATTCGGCGACGAGGACGACCAAGTCCATTGGTTTAACTGAGCACACAATGCAGAAAGTCTTGGCAAACTTTTCATCTGCTATAGGTATTATTTCTGATTAATTTTTTTCCCCTCATTTTCTTTGCGTTTTCTGTATGCATACCATTTTGTACGAGATTCTCAGTTTCTAACCGTTGTAATAGTTGGACATGTTTTGTAACACTAACTAGCTAGACTACTCTTCGTTCCTTGTTCTTAACTGTCCATCGACTTTGCAATTGGTTAGCTATTGAGTGTCGGGTCGGGTACGTGGGCCGTTGCTTGGGCTGGGCCATGGATATGTAATGGTAGAAAGCTGGCATTGTTATTTATTGTACGAGGACCATTGAAACTTTAATGTATACATCTATATTATATGTCATTTTTTTTATTTAACCTTTTTACAGAAGTTCTAATTATTGAAAACATCATTTTCATGGCCTAGTTCGCACACCCAATGCCTGTGGCAATATGAATATTAGTATTTTTGCACATCCATAAGTGTTTTCTATATATTATTATTTTAATTACAAAATAATAATCTACTACAAATAAAAGATAAATTGGAAATGTTAAAATGTGTCGTGAGTGGTTTTTTTTTTATTGATTGTTATTTTATGACAGATCAAAATACGGTTTAACTAAGGTCAGAGCCCTATAGAAGAGTATATATATAATATTAGCTTATATTTAAGTTATTTACAATAGGTGAAACTATAATACTTTAAGTTTAGTTTTATAATATTTGTAAGAGTATAAAAAAATGATTTTAGAGGATATAAGTGTGATAAATTTAAAATCAATGATAGAATAATAATAGGTTGTCACACCAATCAATTTGACTTACCATTTTTTATTTTTGGTAACTAACCCATTCACAAATAATATTTTTATTTTTATATATGGCGTCTTTACACAATAAATACACCTCTGCAAAAAACTTGTAATTAAGTACCCTGTCAGCATTTTTTTGTATGTAGGTACCAAACATTAAAATTTTTTGCACATAGGTACCCGATCCCGCCGCAGGTACGCCGTATTAACATATTTAGGTACAATGTAGCAACGTATCGTGGTACGTAATACGTTAGAAAATGGTACGTCGTATTAGCACATTTAGGTACCATATAAAAACCGTCAGTCGGGTACCGTATAAAGGCGTGACATTAAATAATAGCGAAAATTCTTCAATTGTGCATAAAATAATAGCACATTTCAACTTGAACTCATACCAAAGTCATCGGTCAATAGGTGACAATAAAGTTAAATTTTATTCATATTGGATTTAGGGTGTGTTTGTTTTAAGTGATCCAACATTACAGTGATATACATATCACCATTATGTAAGTACCACCGTGATGTGGATTCAACGCAATATGTCATCATTGTGTTTGTTTTAGAGTGATATTTCATTTTGCATATCATGGTGATATTAGAATATTGTGTTTGTTTGATTACGGTGATGTGCAGGATGATGTTGTGTAAATGTCGTATTTAACCCTCTGTATATCATCTTGGTGATGTGGATTAACGTGTTTGTTTCATGGTGATTTTTGGAGATTAATATTTAAAGATTTAACTTTTATTTTTTTATGAACATGAAGAAAAAAAGCAAATAAAGATTGATGCACCGAACGCTTACCAAAATTCAACTTCAAATGGATTGTTGAAAGGAGAACGAAAAAGGTAACGTGAGTGTTACATCGAATTCTGATAAAGAAGATGATAAAATAAAAGGAGATATTTTATATCTTTAAGAGATCGGTAGAAGCACGCATGATGTGATGCTATTTGAGTTATCGAAGAATTTATTGTTCTTATTATCGATTTGATTTAAGGGTAATGAAAGGAAATAAAATTAATTATAAGGGATAATTTTGTCCCGAAAGAGTCAGAAATATCACCCCGTCACGGTGATGAAGAATCACTGAGGTTTTTCGGGGTGATCCGTATGCGAAATATCACTGCATTTTCATCAACTAGGTGAGCTTTGACTACATCGATTACTCATCACCTAGATCAAACAAAATAGAAAGCCTTAACGAGGAGTATGATGATATTTTGGAGGATCATTCCAAAACAAACGCCGCGTGTTAAGAGCGTGAGGACTTTCACCGTGATTCTTTTTCGAATATATTACAAAAAATAATATTTAGACTAACCCTAATTTAATTAATGAAATAAAATAAAACAGAGGACTATTGCTCTGTTTTCATGGACAGAGACTTGGGGAGAGTAGGGACCAAAGAAAGCATACGTCCTTTTTCACCACTGACAACACACAGAAAACATAAAATTTAAAAAAAAAAAAATAAACCATTTCCATGCTCAACATACTCTGTAGAGTGATGAAGTGCGCAGAAGAATTAGCCTTTGACCGCCATTGAAGCTCCTTACTTTACACCCGCCCAAAAGGCAGAAACCCAAACCCGCACGTGTTGTTTCCATCGCTTTGCTGATATCAGCAGTCGTGAAGTTGTTTTCTGCGTCGTCGGAATCATGTGCGCTTTGCTATGATCTCATTATAGCCGTTGGTGCTGCTGATTTTTACTTCCTCGGCCGATACGAGTTCGATTTCTGCTTCATTTCGTGGGTTCTTTGCTCGTTACGTTTCGAATTCAGCTGTAATTGACGATTGAAGCTCGTTCGAGCTAGAGTTTCAATCAATTGCTGCTTAGTTGCTCTGACACGTTTGATATCTTCCCTTTGAATCGAGCGGCCGGGGAATTTCTCGATTCCTTGAGGAGCTGCTGCTGTCCGTTCGCGCATTACGTGTAAATGGAGCACAAAACCGAAGAGGGTCACCAACTATTCAGATCCGAGCAACTCGGATTCGGGCTAGGGTTGGACGATGGCTCTTTCACGGCGCTTCTCGAGCTTCCTCCGCCGCAGGCGGTGCAGCTGTTGGTCAAAGAAGATTTCCCGGCTGCACCCCCAATTTTTTCGTCCGATGCCCTCGCTGACCGTGCTTCGAAGTTCTCGGTGTTTGCATCTTCTCAAAACGATGGCTATGGCGACATCAGCGATAAGCGTAATAAAAATGATAATTCGAGTATGACTGATACCGTGAAGCAGGAGCCCATGGATTCCGATTCCAACCACAGCTCGAAGCGCAAGGAGAGGGAGAAGAAGGTACTTTTTACTTTCCTACGTTGTATATCTTATCTTCAGCTAATACGAACAATGTCATGGGTTCCATTTAGTCGACTGTAATTTTGTTTCTCTGAATTCAGGTTAAGGATTCGAGTAAAAAGAGCAAGAAATTAGCAGCCAGTGAATCTTCCGATGCAGGCGGTGAGAAGCTTCCTTATGTTCACGTCAGGGCCCGCCGTGGCCAAGCCACAGATAGCCATAGTTTAGCAGAAAGAGTAAATCACTCCATTATAGTCAATTTACAATTCTGAGTAGCTACAAGCTTAGGAAAAGGAATAGTTTCAAACTTTTTGTTTTGTCTTGGCTAATACAGGCGAGGAGAGAGAAGATCAACGCAAGAATGAAACTTTTACAGGAGCTGGTCCCAGGATGTAACAAGGTTAGCTGCGAAAACTCGTTTTATTAACTGTAATCATAGTACGAGATGAGAGCTTTATACGTTGATCATCCTGAGTTTGGCCACTGATGATGGTGATGATTGGACTCTTTTTCTTTTAAAAAAAATCTCTAGAGTAATGATGACAACGTAAGGCGTCGCCATCAACTTTTTAATGTCTTTTGGCCAACGAGATAAGTGGGGAGGGCCGATTGTTGAAATGTCCCTCTCGTTCATTATGTTTTCACCGTTTCTCCCACTGGTTTTCCTTATCCTTTCCTGTCTGAAGAAGGTTGTTTTCAGACCAAAACCATACGATTCTGTGACGTTTCATTCGAACTTCGGACCTTGCGAATATTCCTGTTATTCTTTTTCCTCTTTATGTTGACTCACTTGATGCGTGGAGCTTTGCATGCGTATCCTTAGAAACTGCTCATGGGTTGTGTTCTTCTTTATTCTGGGACACTTCTTCAAGCTTACTTCTTGAGGATTTATTTCATTTATCCTCCTTTTAGATGTCAGTGAAGAAAGGGTACAGAACATTTATCTCATTCAATTGAGCTGCAGAACTTGCTATTAATCACTGACATACCGGACCACACTCACTGTTAAATTTGATGAGAGAATGTGCAGAATTAATTCTCAGGACAGTGTAACAAACCTTGATTATATATTATTATTACTTGAAAGATGTGAAGGGATGCAAGCAATCTCCGTCTCCTTCCACACTTCTACAGTAATGGTGCTCTGTGATTGCCTGGAACTGATTTAAATGCTGTCCAGCCTTTACCATGTTCTGGAGGGATAGTGAGAAAAAAAAATGTTTGTCAGGGCTGTTCTGCTCTGTCCCATTCTTATTGCAGTACTTGTGGCTATTTCTCGGTCAAATGTGAACAATTTGCATGTATAACTGAATGACCTTTATCTTGTATGTATTTCATCACAACTATGACAGATGAAATCCTTTTCTCCTTGTACAGATTTCAGGTACAGCAATGGTTCTAGATGAAATAATAAATCATGTCCAAGCACTCCAAAGGCAAGTGGAGGTCAGTTCAGTCTCACCGTATAATTCTAACTATATGCTTGTTTTGTACTAATTTGAGTCCGTCCCAGAAACACATACTCATGAACAAACACATTTTGCCTTTCGGTTCACCTTAAGCTTCCCTATGATTTCAGTTTCTATCCATGAGACTTGCCACTGTTAGCCCAAGAATTGACTTCAACCTCGACGCCCTATTGCTTTCAGACGTAAGTATCAAAATTTCCAGGCTTTCAATTCTGCCAGTTGACCTATGATCGCCTTGTGATGGAAGATGTGATATATTCTCGAACTCTCTTGATTCTTCAGCATGGACCCATGATGGATAACAGCTACCCAGGCATGTTTGCATCCCCACTTTGGCCCGAGGGACAAGTTAATGACGCCAGACAACCTCAACAGCTACCACTACTGCCATATCAGCAACATCCATGGAACCTCGAAGGGCTTTATCATCAGCCCACATGGTGTAGCAGAGAAGAAGATGAACCTAACGCTGTTACTCACGACGCCATAAGCCTTGAATCTCCAGCCAATTCAGGTTGAATACTGGTTATTGATCTACCAATATCCACCAATACAGTTTTTTAATGTTGCAGATGAGGAACTGGTTATTGGGCTTCTTTTTGCAGCTACACTACATGCGAATCAGTTGAAGATGGAACTGTGAAGCAACACTATATATCTGAAGATGTAGGTATATATATACATATATTTATCGTATTTAGATGGAAGAATTGTAGAGCAGGCCAGATCTGAGGAATCTAGGTTTTTACATATGAGTTGATTTAGTCATTATAAGCAATCTAGATTACTATTGTTATATATAATTGTAATGCTGATTTGATTTCTGACGAATTCTCAGTGTACTACTGTAGAAGGATGAGGCTTATTGTAACCTACATTTGAAGAAGCTTACCGTTATATATAATTTCCAGCAATTAATTTACAAACTCTTTACTTGCTCCGAGTTTTTAGTTAAGATCCATATGAATACGGTGAACAACAACAAAACATGCTTCATAAGAATCATTCAACGCCATTATTTTCTCCACCCAAACAGCATAAGACAGCTAAGAGTCGGACACTTGAGAGTTCATCAGTTCACTTCAAACACTCAGCAATCATCTAACGTTCCCGACCTAAGCAATGCACTCGGAGAAATGTCCATGCGCGGCCTTGACATGAGATTCAGAGACTACGATGCGTTAATAAACGATTGCGTAAGCCAAAAGTCTTTAATCGGCGGGCAGAGGGTACAGGCACACATGATCAAGACTCGTTACCTTCCTCCATTGTACCTTAGGACTAGGCTGATTGTCCTGTACGTAAACTGTGAGGTTCTCAGGGACGCGAGGAAGGTGTTCGACGAAATCCCTCATAGAAATGTTGTGGCTTACACTGCTATCATCTCTGGGTACGCCAGAAGTGGGCTTTACTCTGATGCTTTGACTCTCTTTCTTCAAATGCTGGGATCAGGTATCTATCATTTAACAGTCTTGCGTATAAAGAGGATTTCTTGACTCTGTGCTGTTGTGAAAAAACGACAAATTTGCAGGTACCAAGCCAAACGAGTTCACCTTCGCCACCATTCTTACATGCTGCTCCGGCGCTTTTGAACTTGGAAAGCAGATCCACTCGCTCATAGTTAAAACCTCCTATGATTCGCACTCGTTCGTAGGCTGCTCGCTTCTCGATCTGTACGCTAAAGCTGGAAAGATACACGAAGCAAGGTTGATATTCAAAGGTCTGCAAACAAGGGACGTCGTCTCATGTGCTGCTATTATTTCGGGCTATTCTCAACTGGGACTCGACCAAGAGGCATTAGACATGTTTCGATCGATACGAAGCCAAGGAATGTCATCAAACTACGTCACTTACGCCAGCCTACTCACCTCTTTGTCAGGGTTAGCTGCATTCGAAGAGGGCAGGCAACTCCACGCCCACGTTCTTCGCCTGGGGCTCTCTTTCCACACGATCATCAACAATTCTTTGATCGATATGTACTCGAAATGTGGATACCTCACTGCCGCAAGGAGGGTCTTTGATGGGATACCCGAAAGAACTGTTGTGTCTTGGAATGCAATGCTGATGGGGTATGCCAAGCATGGGATGGGGAGGTCCCTAATTGACCTGTGCAAGAAAATGAGGGACCAAGACGCAATTAGCCCAGATAGTGCCACTCTTCTGACCATTCTATCGGGCTGTAGCCATAGCGGGATGGAGAACATAGGACTCGAACTCTTCAGTGAGATGGCTAACAAAGAAAATGGGATCGAGCTAGGGCCCGAGCACTACGGCTGTGTGATCGACTTGTTGGGACGAGTGGGTCAGTTAGAGAAGGCCTTGAAGTTCATAAAGGCTATGCCTTTCGAGCCAAACGCTGCTATATGGAGTTCGCTCTTGGGCGCCTGTAGGGTTCATCGAGAGATCAAAGTCGGGCAAGTTGCGGGGCGTAGGCTTCTTGAGATGGAGCCCGAAAAGGCGGAGAACTACATAGTCTTCTGTAATTTATACGCTTGCCGCGGGATGTGGGATGAAGTGAAGACTTTGAGGAAGCTGATGGAAGAAAGATCAGTGATGAAGGAGCCTGGAAGGAGTTGGATTGAGTAAGGAAGATGATGCAAAATCATAGCTTGAGAAGATTAGTTGACTAGAAAAGGCAACAAACTGAAGTTCGAGTGAAAGAGCCAAGGAAAATCGAAAAGCGATCGACGGTAAGCATCCAAGAGCTCAGATTGCACCTTTATTCGTTCCCAAAAATCAGAAGAAAAACTCGAAGCACGCCGTGATTCGTATAGAGAGTAGGTTATTCTGATTCCAATCGGAGCCTCTCCATGGCCTTTTGGTGGGCCCACGCCTGGGATGGTGATTCCAAACACACCTCTTTTGTTTGGGCGAAGATCGCCGATAAGATTCTCGGGGCTTACCTTTTGCTCAGGTAATAAAAACGCCATCGTTGATATAACCGTAGAAAAAAGGCTTGAGAGTGGTTTTGAAATCCCAATATTTCATGTGAAAAGGAGGCTTCAATTCATTTGCATACGATGGAGCAAAGGCTAATTGATGGGCAATACCAAGAAACGATGGCCGAGAATTTTGAAGCGATCAAACGAAATTCACACATCAATGTAGTGACAGAGAGTAGACGACATTCAATCCACCACAGAAATAGCAGAAAAGAAGGAAAAATTGTACACAAAAGCTAAGCCCTAATTTCAATACCAAACAAGCAAGCTGAGCTGAGCTGAACAATCTCAGCCGCCGAACCCATAGAGAGTCCTGCCCTGCCTCTTGAGCGCGTAAACGACGTCCATCGCCGTCACGGTCTTCCGGCGAGCGTGCTCGGTGTAGGTAACGGCGTCGCGGATGACGTTCTCGAGGAAGATCTTGAGCACGCCGCGCGTCTCCTCGTAGATGAGACCGCTGATGCGCTTGACGCCGCCTCGCCGAGCCAGGCGGCGAATCGCAGGCTTGGTGATGCCTTGGATGTTGTCGCGAAGCACCTTACGGTGGCGCTTAGCTCCGCCCTTGCCCAAGCCTTTGCCTCCCTTTCCGCGCCCAGACATTTTCTTTTCTTGTCCTTTTTATCTCTTTTTTTTTCCGCTCTAGTAAATGGTGAAACGAACGAGACGAATTTGATTGATTGTATTATAGAGGGTGTTGGGCGTTTCTGACCGTTGGATCGGATGGATTAATCAACGGTTTAAAGTGCGAATCCTCGTGGATCTGGCTTGGTGACACGCGAACCGTTGATGATAGCGATCGACGGGTGTAAAGTCTTGTGTGTTTGAAATTGTGAGACGAGTGAATTGGAGGAAAGGAAACTAAATTTTAAAAAAAAAAAGAAAAGAAAGTGGCCTATTTAGAACACCTTTTAAGTCAATAAGAGCCCATTTACAACAACTTTTTTTTTTTCCTGTCATTTTTCTGTCCCGCGTGCACATTTTGTGGGGTTGTGTTGTGCTCGTATGCGAGCATTTGTTCTCCTGGTTGACGATGTATCGGTGAGATCCTTTGGGCTATTTAGCCCCTGTATCTTTGTTTATGACTCAAGCTATCATTTCGAAAAAAAAATAATAGCCCATCGATAACAGCATAAATCTTAAATCTTTTGACAAGTAATTAAAATTCTACACCAAAAAAAATTATCTCAATAAAAGTTAAGTAAATAATTGAATATTAATTTAAATCTGTCTTCCATGGCATACAATATACATACGGCATAATATCGTGTTGGAAATAAATTATATACAATTAAAAAGTGATGCACTTATTTCAGGATTAACCTTTTAGGAAAAGTGGTTACTTAACATGGTAGCAGAGCTTAGGGACCCACAGGTCTTCGGTATGAATCCTCACGACCATCCATTTATGAGAGTTACACGTCTAAGGCTAGATAATAGAAAAATCAGCCTAGTAGTGAGGGGGCGTGTTGGAAATAAATTATATAAGTTAAAAAGTAATGCACTTCTTTCAGGCTTAACCTTTTAGGAAAAAAGGTCACTTAACATATCGAAGACAATATAACTCAATTTTGGCCAATAACTAATTTAGAGAATAAAAAAGGAGATTAAATTAAACACATACAATCGAATCCAATAATAATAACTGGTATTCTTGCACATTCAATGCGTGTGTTATAATATATAAATATAATATTAAATTATTTAATTTAAAAATTTTAGTTGAAATTATAAATGTAATTATATATATTTACAATTAAAGATATGAATTAACTAAAAATAGTGATTAACTTGAAATAGTAAATAAAAGATAGTGAGTAATATTTTAATTTAAAAATTATTTTTATTTGAAATTGACAGACCAAATGACAGTTTACACTCAATTAATGAAATATCAACTTATGATTTAAATTTAAGTGTATATGTATATAAATTATAAAATTAAAAGTACAATACTAGTTAGCTATAAGTTAAAAATAGTAGAGACGTTGCATGTAATGGTTTTTTTAGTTATTTATCATTTTCTTAATTGAAAGGCCAAATTGACAGTTTAACATCACCCCTCACGCTTAATAAAATAGAATAATTATAATAATTCTACAACAGAAGCCAATCATAATAATAACAATCTATAGCTGTTTCTGTTTCTAGCCACCACTTGAGCAGTATAGAAATGAACAATCATCACATAGCATAAATAGTAAACTCAAGCATATGCACCTGCTGCAGATCAATGGATAAACAACTCAACAATCTATAATTATCTGCTCGACGAGGCCTCGCCGTCGATCTTAGGCTTCGCTGGTGCGACTTTGGGAGTCGTCGATCTCTCCGATTGGGAGAATTGAATCAAGATTTGCATAAGTATTGTGACAATACCCAAACCAATAGCAGAAAAGGTGATTCCTTTCCAGGACGAGAAAAGAGAGAACCAATAAATAACTTTCATAGCTCCCAATATCATTAAAATTGCCCAACAAGTGATCACCTGTTTGAATTGCGCCAGAGAGATCAGAATTTGATGAAAGAAACAGATTGTCAATGAACTTAGATGTGAATTGAGTAAATTACCACAAGAGACTTCACTGGTCGGCCGGTGTCCTTCAGTTGTTCACCGAAGGAATCGTCGGCTGTGTGTTTGTCCAATAACTTGTCCTGTTTATTCAGAGGCTCCGACAGGTTACAAGTCTGATATTTGGATAAATTTACAGGTAATATTGAAGTAATTCACCTTAGCTACGAAGGTGTCCCTGCACCATTGAGCAACTCCATCGTCTGTTTCAGGCAAGTCGTTCATTGGGTGTCGTCTGAGGTGGACGTGGACCTGATAAAGACATATTTTGGCAGTTTCGATTAGGAAAGAGTTCTCCATATCAAGACGAGTGAAATAAAATCAGAATAGTTCCGATGTATGATTTTCCATAGCACAATTACATTTTATTAGAAAGTCTTATTAAGGGAAAACTAGAACTTACCACAGAAGGTTGCCCTTTAAATAGTCGTAGCATGGTTGGTGGAGGAGAGGACTTGGGGATAGCAACAGTTACGTCATAAATGGCTGGGACAAATGAGCGCATATGACTCACTGCTGTAACAAATCCCTGAAGATTGTAACGTACATACAAGTTAAGCTAGGAAATACACTAAACTTGCATATAAAATACTGCAAGTTAAGACAAACGTAGTTTTCATATGCTTTAGAAAAATAGCTAAAATTTTAGGTAGCTCATTTCAATAGAAGTTGGATAGGAAACCTTTGTTCGGGGAATCAGAACATTTCTTGGAATGGGTAAACCAGTTGAGGATGCATATTCTTGAGCAGCTAGAAGTTTTGCCTGGGTGAACCTAGTACCCTCGACAAAAAGTGCTAACCAAAATGGCCGAGGGAAATCCCTCAGCTGTTGAAGTCCTGACTGCAATATATGTAAAGTAAGTTTCATAAAAGAAAGTACGCAAGTATGCATTACAACAAGGAATGGGAGGGGTTGAACAAAAGAAAAAGGAAAAAGAAAACGCTAATCATCTAAATATAAGAGAGGTATAAAAGTAAATCATGCGTTGTAAACAAAACGACTTAATGGTACCTTCAATGTGTTTTCATCCTTTGCCCAACTTCTTTCGAGAAAGAGATATTCGGAAAACCACATTGACCATCCGATCACCTTCACAGACGGCATAAATATTCTTTTCATGAGACTAGGGACAATGGCAGACACACAATAGTGAATAAGATGAAGAGAAGCACAGGAAATTAATGACCCTTCATTGCTAGCATCTCTTAACTATTTACATCATTGTTGAGAGGTAAATCAATATTATATCATGCTCTGATTTAGCACCAATCATAACAAATTCATCAGATATCAACAACCATGCAACTGTATCAACCAAGATCTAAGTCGAAATTTGAAGCATTTCAAGTTACAGACGACAAATTTTGTATGTACTTACAGGTAGGAATTTTGACGATTTCTTCATGACAGCTAATGTGCTTCCAAGGCAACCCGATCGCTGTCGATTCCAAGATCCCAACGGTAAGATAAAGAGCAAAGAATAGCTTTAGCCAAATGTTTATCTAATAGCCAGCTAGTGAATCACATTGAAGTGAGCAGCAAAAAGACGACCAACCCACCTGAGCCAACACCCATCCGACAAGCCAATCAATGTCACTTCTGTGGTTGGATATGACAAGTGCATGTTCTTTACCTGAAATATTGTGCATCTACTAAGTGAATCTAGCAATATCAGAATTTTCGATCACAGAGAGGTGTATAAGAGACCAAATACACTCTCCTTACCCATAAGCTTAAAAGTCTCAGAATCCGTGTACAATTCAATCTGCAGTGAAAGTAACAGTTAATGATCAGATGATTAAACAAAGAACAAGAAAATCGAACTACAATTGAGTTCTAAGTTCCATTTGCTTTGCCCCTCTACTTGGATTGAGATATAAGAAAATCAGGGGAAGCCATATCTCAGAAAATGCGGAACATAACATAGAACGGCGCCCACTTGGAGAACACTCACCTTGACATGAGCCCACCAATCTACGAGCCACACAAGCTCTAGCCACAATAATTCTGCGGTCTCTCTATTAATCCTTCTATAGGTGTTTTTAGAAATTGGCCTAATCAACACAAAACATATCGCCTGCACCAACAAATAAAGTCCAGCCTCATGCGTAGATATTGTCACAAATACCGAACATACTAAATCAGGCAACCAAATCAGGCAAAAAGTAAGCAATGATTATTAACTTAGCCACAAAGTTCACAAACAAATAGAGCAAACAAATATACCTGGATCAAATTAACTACAAGCCCAGACGCGAAGAAGAGAATGCCCAAAGGCAAAATAACAATTGCCGCCGCGATAGCCATATCAAAGAAAAGACCTAAAATGATGCAGGTTCTCCTCAGAGGCAAAACCGAAACTATTCGAGCTACTACAGCTCAATTATCGATGACGAAGAAAGAGCAATTCAACGATTGATTCGCCAAGCTTGCTTGCTCTCGAATTTGGAGTGTAGCTTAGGTCGACGGATATGGGGCTACGCCGCGGGGGGTTTGCTTCACATAATTCACTTCTTAGGTAAACGTTGTACGTTAGAACAGTGTTTATAAATGGTATTTACTAATGTTTGATTAATTACCAAAATGTTACAGATAATACATTTGCTAATCATCTACATAAAACCTCTATAAATTAATAACATTGAGATCATGAAATTTTATTAACTTAGAGAGATATTAATATATCGATAAATTAATATTTTATTAAAATATATCGATAAATTAATATTTTATTAATTAAAAGAGAGACACTTTAAATTCAACAAATTTAGAATGTTTTGACGTTAAATGAATTCAAATATGTTTCATTAATTATATTCATGTACTCAAAACGATTTACAAGTGTTAATTAATGAAAAATATCGTTTGGACATTAGTCAATGTACAATATCAAATGCTCTCAGGATATCATTTGAATATCGTTCAACCAACTTTTCAGAAGGGTGGGGATATCAAACAACACTGGCGACACACTTCACAATTTTCTGTTGCAGTTAGAGAACTCGACATCGGAACTATTAACTCCAATTAAAAGGTTATGGATGAAATCCTAGATTAAAATTTAAGAAAACCTAGTATCAAATAGATTCTTATTTTAGCAAGCTACCACAATTTATAATTGTAATTTTTATGAATATTAATTTAGAGTTTTAGTGGGACCTAATATTTATAAAGGGATTTTTCGAAAAATTATTACATTATTATCTTATCGAATTTGATGAATTTCTACAAAGGGCCAAGTCGGGACCGAGAGATCTTATTATTTTAGAGAGTTTATTAATTTATAGAGTATTAATTTATAGAGGTTTTACTGTATTACCAAAATGTTACAGATAATACATTTACTAATCATCTATTCATAAATATGACCAAATAACATGAATAAAGAAATATCGCACTATTGACTGATGCATACTTCTTACACCCGCCGGCGCCACCACGAAACCCTCCTCCGCCGTCACCTCCTCCGTCGCCGGCGTGGAAGCACCGATCTGTCGACTGTTAGTTAATGGCCGCCGTCAAACAGGAATTTTGGCTCGCGACGTCGGATTTTTCGGCGTTAAACTTCCGTTAGTTACTCCATTACGCAGTCACCGTTCCTCGAGCTTCAATTTGTTTTGAAACGTCTGGGTTTTTTATTTGTGCGGTGGTGCTCGTCGATTGACGGAGGATTTGCACCTATTTGTGCCTAGTGCTGCTATGATTTAAGGGAAGTTTTCCATTTGTTCACCGCGAAAGTGTCGAAGATATTTTGAAGTTTGTATCTTTTCGAGTATGTATATGGGCAAAATGCTTTTCGCGAGCTAGCTGACACTTGTACTGTATGCATTCTTTGAAGCTATTCAGACATTTCATCTGATATGGGAGTTATGCGTGCACCTCCTTCTTCCTCGGATTGAACCCTTTCTTCTTTCAGAAAGAACAAAGGTATGTTATCCCTCCTATCCCCACACGGTTTTAACTTCTCTAAACCATTGTATTTATACAAATTGTGTGATTTTGGGTGCCTATTAATAATATCCTTCGACAAGGAAATGGTGCCATCAGAGCAAGTGACTTGAGGCGCATGGATACTTTCCCTCGGATAAAGGCAAGCTTTCTTGATGAAGAACATTTCCTTATCCTTAAAATCCAATCGTTCAATTATCTCTGTATAGGCTGTGGCAGATGCATGTTGAGCAGTAGTATATAATCATCATGTTGAGTAGCCTTCATCGCACCAATCGTTCGTTTTTCTTGCGGCCCAATTCTCATCCTTAACTCTTCTCGCTTTATCCTCAGGCGTCACTGGCAATCTGTTCTCAACTACTAAATATATTTTCCCAAGAGTTTCCTTACATGGCTATCTTATTGAGGATGTCTCGTATGGTAGTTTTGTGCCAAGCATACTATTTATTCCTCGTGATTGCAACAATGGTGGTGGTTTGTGGGCTTCGAAACGTTGAATAAATTGTGAGGTAATTGATATCTTGTAACCGAAATGAATAAATGAATTACTTGTTGACCCAGCAACTTCCTTCCAACGACTCTTTTAAGTCTTAATTATGTCTTAAATGTCGATTTTATGACAGTGCAGCAATGAATGTATCGTAAATATCTTGTAATGTATGTGGTAAAAAACAAGGTTTTTTGTAGTTAGCATCATTTATATATTTTATTAAAAACGGCACTGCATCAAGAAAAAAATGAGCTATGATTGGAAAAAATTCAGACGATCTAGGTAGGGCAAGCGCCGTGTTAGGCTGGTTGAGTTCAAGACATTGTTAGACAAAAGTATAATAATTCCTTAATTAACTCAAAAACCTTAGAGAAAATTCAACAAAAATAACTCGAAGGGAAGGAACTCTTTACATTTATTCCTCTCTTCTGTTTCCATTTCGGTTCCACCCAAGAGAAAGAAACCGAAGGAAAAAAATTAACAGCTCTCTCCACTTCTGTAGATCCCAGGTAGCTTTTGCTCGCACACCACCTATTCGATGATAAGCGCTTGACGTTCTTCATTGGTTGAGTGAGTCTTCTTCAACTCTCCGAGTAGTCAAAATGTCTCCGCCGCCGATATGATTCTCGGTCTCCTTTTCGAGGACCCATCTTCTCGCCGGCGTTAAAGGTTGCGCCTTTCCTTCTGTTCCATCGCTTCCTGTTGTGATCTGATCTTTTTTTTTTGGCTTCGAATCTGTTTTTTCTGAATTCTAGTTCTGAGTCGAAGCTCTGTGATATAGAGATGGCGAGCACTTACAGAAAAATCCGAGCAGCAGATGCTTCCTTCCGCCGATTAGCCACCGTCGCCGCCTTGGGATCTCTTCTCTTGATATTACTACTCTTCAGAACAAGCGCAGTCGTAGATTTACTCAGCAGATATTCCTTCTCCACCGCCGCCGACGAAGCAGATGAAACCACCGTACTAACCTCCTCCGACGACGACGACGACCCATCGAAGCCCACCAAGAACAACCCTAACCTCCCAAAGCAAAACGAGCTCTCAATCTCCTTACACCGTAGGAATCTCCTCCCTCCCAAGAACTCACACCTACACCCAACCCTAGCCAAGAACCACATAGTCATCGTCCTCTACGTCCACAACCGCCCACAGTACCTCAGAGCCGCCGTCGACAGCCTCTCTAAAGTCGCCGGAATCGGCGAAACCCTACTCATCGTCAGCCACGACGGCTACTTCGAAGAGATGAACGAAATCGTCCAGGGCATCGATTTCTGCCAGGTAAAGCAGATCTTCGCCCCTTTCTCTCCCCACCTATTCACCGACACTTTCCCAGGCGTCTCCCCCGACGACTGTAAGAACAGAGAAGACCCATTGAAGGAAAACTGCAAAGGAACCACAGATCAGTACGGCAACCACCGTTCGCCAAAGATCGTCTCTTTAAAGCACCACTGGTGGTGGATGATGAACACCGTTTGGGACGGGCTGGAAGAGACCAAAACCCACTCGGGCCACATCCTATTCGTCGAAGAAGACCACTTCATATACCCCAACGCCTACCGAAACTTGCAGCTGCTGGTCGGGCTGAAGGCCAAGAAATGCCCCGAGTGCTACGCCGCGAATCTCGCCCCCTCTGACGTGAAGTCGAGGGGCGAAGGCTGGGAGAGTTTGATCGCCGAGAGGATGGGAAACGTTGGCTACTCCTTTAACCGTACTGTGTGGGGAATGATACGCAAGAAAGCTGATGAGTTCTGCTCGTTCGATGACTATAATTGGGATATCACCATGTGGGCCACGGTCTACCCTTCGTTTGGTAGGCCCATATACTCTCTAAGGGCACCGAGGACCAGCGCGGTTCACTTTGGGAAGTGTGGGCTGCACCAGGGTCAGGCAGCTGATAAGGGGGCTTGCATAGACAATGGCTCGGTGAATATTCAGGTCGAAGATTTGGACAAAGTGGCTAATGTGAAGTCCAATTGGGAGGTTTATGTGTACAGGCGCCAGCCTGGGTACCAGGCGGGATTTAAGGGCTGGGGAGGATGGGGTGATGTTAGGGATCGCCAGCTGTGCTTGGAGTTTTCGAAGATGTACCACCGTTTGTAATGATATAAGCGTTCAAGGTCGTCATCATCAGCAGCAGCAGAAGCAGCCTCTTGAATTCTTACACGAGCTATTAGGATTCAGGTTTTTTTTTTCGGCTTGGGGGTTGATCTGTTTCTAACATTCTTCACCTTGATGTAATGTACTGATGACGGCTTTCTATTTGCCTTACGAACGGTCAAACTTGAATAGCTGAATGTTGTATGTTTACCAGGATTCAGACCAAGCTCGACTATTTCTAGCTGAAATTACCTTAACTGTTGTTCTTGTTGATGATGCAATAATGGTCTCAGGCCCAAAACAAGTTTCTACCAAAAATCCTGGCAAGAGCAGATTCCGTCGACAAACCTATGGAATCGTATCCTATCCCTCACTACTATTTCCCTGCCGTACAATCTACTGAGATTTTTGGTCACTTCGTGACAGTCTTGGCAGACTCTAAGGTTCTTCACTACCCTAATTACTACGGGCGCTTCTGTCTTCATCAGACCGTAAGCTATGGCCAGTCGTTCACTATGCTCCCAAAGTGCGTCTCTTTTCTCTCCCTCGGTCACATTTTGCAGCACCATAGCGAGCCAAGGCTCGTGCCCACAAGCACGGACTCTCTGAGAAACCTCTTTCAAGAACTCTCTGATCTCTTTTGCCTCGGGATGGGACCAACTGCCCATCGTAAATTCGTGGACATGGCCGCTTATTTCTATCGAACTGCAACCTGGGACAGCTTTGATTCCTCGTTCTTTCATCTGCATCCTCACTTGGCTCATCTTGGCCCAGTCTGAAGCTGAAGCGTATAGGCTCGAGAGAAGAATGAAGTTTTCTGCGTTGAGTGGCTCTATTTCGAGAAGATTACGCCCGATTGCTTCGCCTCTCTGTAACAGCTTGTTCTTCTTGCAACCCACGAGCAGCGTGCGAAGAATTGCTGGATTGGGACGGATGGGCATGGATTCGACGAACTCTTGAGCTTCTTCGATCTTGTTTGTTCGACAGAACATGTCGACCATGCAACCGTAATGCTCCATGGATGGCTCGATGCTAGATTGAAGCATGCTCGACCAATACTTCTTGCCTTCGGCGAGTAGACCGCCGTGGGCACAAGCAGATAATACGCCGAGAAGTGTTACATGGTCGGGCTCGACCTGAAAATGATGATCATCTATCACATACGGAATCATTATGCATAACTGATGTCTGAAGCTGTGTGTCTAACCTTAGCTTGTCCCATCCTCTCAAAGCAGTTCAAAGCCTCCTTCGCAAGGCCATGAACTGCAAACCCTACGATCATGGAGCTCCATGCCTTCACGTCCCTTACCGACATGCCTTCGAAGACTTCTCTCGCCTTTTCGATTGAGCCACACTTTGCGTACATATTCACGAGCGCAGTACTCACCTCGAGGTCCTTCTTGATCCCCTTCCTATCGATGAAATTGTGCACCCATTTCCCCAAATCCAAAGCCCCCGAAACAGCGCAAGCAGAAATAACGCCAACCATCGTCACTTCGTCTGCTTCGAACCCACTCATCTGCATCTCCCTAAACAAGCGCAGAGCCTCGTTTACCCTCCCCACCCTCGCGTGCCCAGAAATCACCGCGCTCCACGCAGCCACGTTCCTCTCAGGCATTTCGTCGAACACCTTCCGACCCAACTCGACCTCCTCGCACTTCATGTAGAAGCTCAGCAAGGACGTCGAAACGTACAGATCCCTATCGAACCCTTTAACAAGCACGTGCTTGTGGACCTGTTCGCCGGCCTCGCGCGCGGTTATAAGCGCGCAGCACTTGAGTACGAACGACATGGTGTAGGAGTTCGACGGAGGGAATTTCTTCTGAGTGAGCTTCTTGAATAGGAAGATGGGCGCCGGCGATGGGCGCTGCGATAGGTAACCCCTCATCAGGGCGTTGTAGCAGAAGATGGTGGGGAACGGAATCTGATAGAGAATGGCCCTCGCGTAGTCCACGTCACGGTACGCCGCGAAGCAGAGGATCTTTGAGAGGACGAATGAGAAGGAAGAGAGGGGCAGGTCCGTGTGCGTGAGTACGTGGCCATGGATTTGAGAGAGGATCCTCATGTTCGGACATGTTTGGATCAGCGATGCTATCCTTTGCTCGGCCGCTTTTGCCAGTCTGCTTCGCTTGGCTTTTCTATTTCCAACAACTTTTCTTACTCAACTCGGACTCTGTTTTCCCTCTACTAATTGTTGTCAAGCCGCGCACTTGTTTAGTACTTTAGTCTTACCCATCATTCATACTAAAAATAGGAAGCCTTTGGATGCAAATGAACGTTATTGCATTGCAGAGAGAGACCACAAATCATGGCCATTATTTATTACATCAAACAACATAGGAAGTCAGAAAATCACGGCCGTCATCAATTCAATTCCTCGAGATATGCGCGACGAACGAATCCAACTCCACCTTCGAGTCCCCTCCCTCCCCGGCCTCCCAATTCAGTGGCCAAGCGCCAACGGCACACCCATCGTCAAGCTCTCGAGGACCGAATTCCAACCGCAGTGAGAAACGAACCCGCCCGTCGAAAGGTGGGCCAAAACGTCGACCTGCGGGGCCCAATCCCTGACGACCATCCCTACACCTTTAGTCCTCTCCTCGAACCCCCGAGGGAGTTCGATCCTTCCCGAGCCTCCTCCGTCGGCACCTCTCAGTACCTGCGAAATTTCGTTATCGCCACCTAAGTGAAGTACAGTTTCATCCTAAAACCAATTGGTGATAAGACGGAGTAGTCCACCAACTTATAAGCTACTCAATCTCTTCCGAATTATCAGACGTGGAAACACATGTATGTGACTTACTGTGACCTGTTTGGTTCACGAGCTTAGTTATTTTAAAGGTGAGTTTAACATGTTCAATTGTTAGATTCATATGCATACATAATCCATGTGTTTATATAATCCTACTTTAAACTCATGCCAGCGGGTTTAAATAAACACACTCCCTCACACGTGAAACCTACTAACCAAACACAGTCTATTTTATAGCCCTTAATCCGTTTTCTATAAAATTTACTAATTTAAATCCTCCTACTACATATAAACCTATTAACCAAACGAGTCCTTTAGGTTTTATCTTTTTAACATTACACAGAGAAACTTCGAACCACTCTCCTCCAACCGACGCCAGCTCGGCCACCTGCTCGGCCGACAGGTCCGTGGTGGTCCCAAACACTAGGTAGACCACGGAACACAGCTCGTGCCCGCCGTCGCGCCACTCGAGGCACTCGTGCGAACCAGCACCCTCGGCACGCGGGGGGAGCATGGGCCCGACCGCCCACACCCTTCGTCCCCTGGAGACCTCTTCCTTAGCTACCATGTCGAGGAAAGGCGCTTCGACGGAGCTCACCAGGCTTCCCGAGCTGTGATTCCTCGCCTCGTTAACGAGGGCGCAGAAATCCCCCGAGTCGTCCGAGTAGGCATCCTCGAAGGCGACCGAGGGGATCATTGGGACACGGGGAAAGGAGGCCATGGTGAAGGTGGAGAAGGGCTGAAGGCATAGGCCTCGGCGTTGCAGCCCACCGCCGAGGAAAATTCTTGGACGAGGAGGAGACCATGAAGTCGTGGACTATGGCGACTCTTCTGAACCCGCGGGCCGCCCCACGGATGTTGTATATTTTAGTGTAATTGGAAATAAAGCAAACACGAGTTAGGAGGTGCGGAGTGCACGCTCGGGGTGCGTTTTATTTCGGAACCCGAAACCCTTTCACTCGAAAGGGTGTGCATGGGCGAATAGGTGCTCATGGCGATTAGGTGTGATGTCTTGATAAACAGACACCACCTTTAAATGGGTTATGTGTATTTACGAATAGACACAACTGAAAATACTTTGGGTTATAAATATCAGAGCAAACAATCGACTTAAACAACGAGAATTCACAAAACGCATTAAGAATAAAAAGCGCTCTAGTCTTATCCCGGGACAAATTTGGTGTAACTCGACAAAAGGGTCCAAATATTGTCTTTGGAAAGTGATTTTCCAAACACGATTCTAGAGTATATCCGGCCATATAATCAGAAAACCCTAAATCCTCCAACATTCAAAGACAATATTCCGGTTGATTTTAATGGCTGAAACATTGGGAGACATGGCTTCAAAGATCTGCAAATTGGATAAATTCGAAGGGGTGGATTTCCGTCGTTGGCAGAAGAAAACGCACTTCCTCCTGACGAACCTCAAGGTGGTGTACGTATTAAGCACGCCCATGCCCGAACCTGTCGAAGATGAAACGCTGGAGGCTGCCCGGAGGAGGAACAAGTGGGAGAACGACGACTACATCTGTCGCGGCCATATTCTGAATGCTATGTCGGATGCACTATTCGACGTATATCAGAATTTTGACTCCGCGAAAGCCTTGTGGGATGATCTCGAAGCGAAGTACATGGCAGAAGACGCCTCGAGCAGGAAATTCCTGGTTAGTAATTTTAATAACTATAAAATGATCGATGCAAGACCGGTGATGGAGCAATACAATGAACTACTTCGGATACTTGGCCGGTTCGCTCAACACCAACTGGTTATGGATGATGCGATAGCGGTTTCGAGTATAATCGATAAGTTGCCGCCATCGTGGAAAGATTTCAAGCACACTCTTAAACATAAAAAGGAGGAATTATCTCTGGTAGAATTGGGTAGTCATTTGCGTATAGAGGAATCTCTTAGGGCGCAGGAAAATGACCAATCAAAGGGCAAAGCCATTGCTGGAACGTCGAGCGTTAATATGGTGGAAGAGCGTGCCAAATACAATAAGAAGCGCAAGAGTAATGGTAATAACCATGTAGCTTCCAACAAAAAGCCTAAAGCGGCTTGTTGGAAATGCGGCAAATCTGGTCATTTTAAAAGGGATTGCCGTGTTGGAAAAAGTGGTGGTCAAACAAAGGACACCAACAGAGCAAGCACCTCGGGTGAAGGGTCTAAAAACCCTAACCCTAAACAAGGTCAGGATTTGAATATTTGTTATAATTCTGGTATACCTTATGTATCCTTTAGTCCTGAAGCATTTTATGCGCAGGATGATGATGGAGAAGCATGGTGGATTGACTCGGGTGCCACAACTCATGCATGTAAAGATAGAGGCTGGTTTAAAGACTTTCGACCAGTTGAAGACGGATCTGCTTTACATATGGGCAACGAGTCAAGTGCTCCAATAGTTGGTGTAGGAAGTGTTATTTTAGAATTTACTTCTGGGAAAGCTATTACTTTATGTAATGTGTTGTTTGTACCTAAGTTGCGTAAGAATTTAGTGTCTGGTCCTGTCTTGAACAAATGTGGTTACAAGCAGGTGTTTGAGTCCGATAAGTTTGTATTGACTAAGTCCGGTAATTTTATCGGTTTTGGTTATTATAATAACGGTATGTTTATGTTGAATTTAAATAAAAGGCATTCTCACAATAATTTCGCGTTTATGGCATGTTCTAAAATTAATGATTCTGTGCTTTGGCATGCTAGACTAGGACATGTTCATTATAAAAGAATATATGAAATGTCGAAGGAAGGTTTAATACCTGCATTTGATATAAATACTGAAAAATGTAAGTCTTGCATGCTAACTAAAATAACTAGGCAACCTTTTCGTAAAGTGATGCGTGCCTCGGAAGTATTAGAACTAATTCATAGTGATTTATGTGATTTGCATGCAACTCCTTCCTTAGGTAACAAACGATATTTTGCTACGTTTATAGATGATGCATCTAGGTTTTGTTACGTTTATTTATTACATACCAAAGATGAAGCATTGGATAAATTTATGATTTATAAGAATGAGGTTGAATTGCAACAAAATGCAATGATAAAAAGACTCAGAACGGATAGAGGTGGTGAATACTTTAATCCGACCTACTTTCAATCGGTAGGGATTATTCACGAGACTACGGCTCCATATACACCACAGCAAAATGGTGTATCTGAGAGAAAGAATAGAATCCTGAAAGAGATGGTAAATTCCATGTTATCGTACTCTGGATTGAGTGATGGATTTTGGGGTGAAGCTATGTTGACAGCTTGTTATTTGCTTAATAGAGTTCCTAATAGAAGGAACAAGTTGACTCCTTATGAACTTTGGTTCAAAAAGAAACCAATGTTGAATTATCTTCGTGTGTGGGGCTGTAGGGCTGTTGTAAGGATTCCCGAACCCAAAAAGAAAAGTTTAGGCGAAAGAGGTATAGATTGCATTTTTATTGGATATGCTGAGCATTCCAAGGCTTATAGGTTCTATGTAATTGAACCTAATGACTCTATCTCGGTTAACAGCGTAGTTGAGTCGAGAGATGCAATTTTGATGAGAGTCGTTTCTCAAGTATACCTAGACCAAAGGATATGATTCCAATGACAAGTGAAAAGGAGGAAAGTTCTGAGCTGACTAGAAACAAGTCACTTGAACTTAGGAAAAGCAAAAGGGAAAGAAAACCTAAGTCATATGGACCGGATTTTCAATTGTATTTAGTTGAAGGTTCTAGGGATGAGGTTTCTACCCAATACCTATATTGTTTTAATGTTGAGGATGATCCAAAAACATTTGATGAAGCAATGAAGTCTCAGGATGTTGCCTTTTGGAAAGAAGCAATTAATGATGAGATGGAGTCTATCATGGGCAGTAACACTTGGGTGTTGTCAGACTTACCACCAGGTTGCAAACCTTTGGGTTGCAAGTGGATCTTCAAAAGAAAAATGAGAGTTGATGGAACAATTGAGAAGTTCAAAGCTAGACTAGTCATTCAAGGCTTTAGACAAAAACCTGGAATTGACTATTTTGATACGTATGCACCCGTTGCTCGTATAACAACGATTAGATTGCTGATTGCATTGGCAGCAATTCACAATCTTGTAATTCACCAAATGGATGTTAAAACGGCATTCTTGAATGGTGATTTGAATGAGGAGGTTTATATGAAACAACCTGAAGGCTTTATAATGCCGGGAAATGAAAACAAGGTGTGTAAACTTGTTAAATCCTTGTATGGATTGAAACAAGCACCTAAGCAGTGGCATCAAAAGTTCGATGATGTGGTCTTGTCTAACGGGTACAATTTGAACCAAGCAGACAAGTGTGTATACAGCAAGTTTGATAACTCTGGCAATGGAGTAATCATTTGTTTGTATGTTGATGACATGTTGATTTTTGGCACTGATGAAGAGCAAGTCAACATGACTAAGGAATTCTTGTCATCAAGATTCTCCATGAAAGATATGGGGGAGGCTGACGTGATCTTAGGTATTAGGATCAAACGTGAAAACAAAGGTATTTCCATTACACAATCTCACTATATTGAGAAAGTGTTGAAGAAATTCAATTGTTTTGATTGTACTCCCATGAGTACACCTATGGATACAAGTATGAAGTTGTTGCCTAATAAAGGTAATCCAGTTTCTCAGCTTGAATGTTCTAAGGTGATTGGATGCTTAATGTATGCCATGACGAGCACAAGGCCGGATATTGCGTATGCTGTAGGAAAACTTAGTAGGTTTACTAGTAATCCAAGTACACATCATTGGCAAGCAATAAGGCGGGTACTTAAGTACCTAAAGAAGACTATAAATTATAGTTTATATTACGTTGGCTCACCTTCGGTTCTAGAAGGATATTGTGATGCCAGTTGGATCTCGAATCCTGAAGACCATTCCTCGACAAGCGGATGGGTATTCTTGCTTGGAGGAGGTGGAATTTCGTGGGCTTCTAAGAAGCAAACTTGTATCACGAATTCGACGATGGAATCTGAGTTTGTTGCCCTAGCGGCCGCTAGTAAAGAAGCAGAATGGCTGAAAAACTTACTCTATGAGATTCCGTTGTGGCCTAAACCTATATCACCTATCTCAATCCATTGTGATAGCTCTGCCACTTTGGCTAAGGCTTATAGTCACATGTACAATGGAAAGTCGAGACACTTAGGTGTTAGACACAGCATGATTCGTGAGTTAATCACGAATGGGGTGATATCTGTTGACTATGTTAGATCGCAACAAAATTTAGCGGACCACTTGACGAAGGGGTTGGCGAGAGATTTGGTTAACAAATCTGCAATAGGGATGGGATTAAAGTCCACATAATTTCTAATGGTAAGATACCCAATTCCCCTCTGATTTTGAATTAGAGCATGAATTCAATGTGGAAAGCTTACACTTAGAACTTTGAGCACATAATAGTTTGCATATCATCCCAAGATATGTGCTCGGATCTGCATGACAGTAGGTTGAAGTAAAATCTTAATAGCTTTTTTGAAAAAGTGCAGGTGCAGATGCGCGAAGAAAGAAGCTACCTATGTGAATGTGAAGTTTAGCCGCTTCAAGAATCTTTGGATTGAGATTCCGTACATTCATGAATGGATATGGACACATGGCTTATAATAGTGTCAGGTTTAGTTTTGTTTATTTTGAAAAACTTGTGTCTGCATTATCTTCATGTATTCAAATGGGTCGAATGGTTCAATTCATAGAACACCCTATCTTCTCGAGTATTTGGAATGTGTAGTGTACTAAAGTGGAAATTCAATCTTTTACGATATTTTCATTTATGCATAAGTTTGTTTTGTGTTGATTGTCTAAAGGAATTACTCTAAAATGGAGGAGGATTGTTGTATATTTTAGTGTAATTGGAAATAAAGCAAACACGAGTTAGGAGGTGCGGAGTGCACGCTCGGGGTGCGTTTTATTTCGGAACCCGAAACCCTTTCACTCGAAAGGGTGTGCATGGGCGAATAGGTGCTCATGGCGAATTAGGTGTGATGTCTTGATAAACAGACACCACCTTTAAATGGGTTATGTCTATTTACGAATAGACACAACTGAAAATACTTTGGGTTATAAATATCAGAGCAAACAATCGACTTAAACAACGAGAATTCACAAAACGCATTAAGAATAAAAAGCGCTCTAGTCTTATCCCGGGACGAATTTGGTGTAACTCGACAAAAGGGTCCAAATATTGTCTTTGGAAAGTGATTTTCCAAACACGATTCTAGAGTATATCCGGCCATATAATCAGAAAACCCTAAATCCTCCAACAGCGGAGGTAGTCGGCGAAGGGCGCCCTGAGGCTCAGCAAGCCCATCCACCAGGGTTGTTGAGGAGGGGATCGGCTGCGGGCGGGAGCTCGTGGAAGCGAATCTTGGTGGTGGTGGGTGAGATCGAAGTTGCAACAATATTAAAATGAATCTCTGATAACATATTACATGAGATTCTGACTCATTACCGCCTAAATAGAACAGTTCAAAAGGATACACGCACTTATATCTTCCTTTGTAATGGACCAACTGTGTGCTCAGATGTCTCCATCCCATAGTTCTTGAATAGTCTTGTAAGGACCATATGGTGATGTGTAGTCCTCACCAAGGCATGCCCTCGCTTGAGGGATTTCATTGATCTTGTCAATATCTTCACTGCTCAGTGACCAGTCGAATATATCAAGATTCTGCTTCATCCTCTCTCTGTTAAAACTCTTCACCACAATTCCAATCCCTTGCTCGTAAGCCCATCTCAGTGCCACCTTCAATTTATTCAACAGATAT
The DNA here is from genome assembly GCA_027422505.1 of Craterostigma plantagineum. Taxonomy (NCBI): domain Eukaryota; kingdom Viridiplantae; phylum Streptophyta; class Magnoliopsida; order Lamiales; family Linderniaceae; genus Craterostigma; species Craterostigma plantagineum. The sequence continues at coordinate 2,548,624 of JAPQWV010000029.1, forward strand.
GATACAATACAATACAACCACCCTCAACAATCCTGAAAACAACTTATTCTTACCTGAGCAACAGTTTTCCCTCTGGCCTCTGCTATTTTCTTCAAAGCCTGCGATTCCATAACCCTCTCTGTGCCGTAAAATGTCCCACCAGAACCTAAAACAGAGTAACCCACCACAAGAATCCCATTTTCTTTGCAGTATTGTCTCAGCTCCTTTTGTTGCCAACATGGGTTTACCTCAACCTTTTTTTTTTTTGCAAAATCAAAACGAATGAAACAATTTTCCCCCCATATCTTTTCCAAGATCAGTTGTGGGTTTCGCGTTATACCTGGTTGACGGCAGGTTGAATCTTTGACGTGGCTAGCAGTTGACCAAGCTTCTTGACTGTGAAATTGCTGACCCCAATCGCTCTTGCGAGACCCTCTCTGCAACACTCTTCCATGGCTGACCAAACCGATTCATAATCCATGGCGGCGAAGTCCTCTTTCTTGATGGGATACTCGATTTTCCCAGGCTTGGAGCTCACCGGCCAGTGTATAAGGTACAAGTCAACATACTCCGTGCCAAGATTCCTGCGCGAAAAAAGCAAAACTGGGGTTTAGCTGATCGGATTACACCGCCATCATTTCCGATAAAATTCACACACTCGAGAGTTGCCCTAAGAGCTGCAGCCACGCGTGGGCCGTGGGCATCGCTGCACCATAGCTTCGAAGTGACGAATAACTCATCCCTCGACTTTATCAGGCCGAGGTCGACGGCTTCCCTTACGGCTTCGCCGAGGGGCTTCTCCGTTCCGTACAGCGAAGCTGTATCGAAATGTCGATAGCCGAGCTTGATTGCTTCTAACACGGCTCTCTTCGTGGTTTCTGAATCGAGGGGAGGATCCGATGCTGTCCCAAATCCCAAAACAGGCATGCTTTTGGCGCCCGAATTAAGGTTGATCGTCGGTACGATGCGATCCATGGTTGACGACGATTCGAAGGTGGTTGATTGATAAAAACAAACTGCATAAATAATTGGGAATTTATATATCCAAAGATTTACGCTGCAACACACGGAGGGTATTTATGTAAAAGAAAACGGTGATTAAATGCGAAGCCATCAATGCATTGCACGTCTCCTTCGTCAGCTTGTCTCAGAGAAGGAAAAGAGAGTCCTTCATCTCTGTTCTTTATATCTCCAGAAAAGGACAGAAAAGTCACGGTGGTTGGTTATATTATTACTATCCAAGGAAAAGGACATAAAGCTGTTACGAACCTGCTTGACGTGTGTGTGATAGTACTTACAACTTTTATGAGTTTTTCTGTATATTGATCGTAGAAATGAGAGAGATAGATAGGTAGAAGAAGAAGATCAGAATAAGGGGTGAGATTGAGAAAGAAGAAGAAATTAGAAGGATAGAAAATTAGGTTTAATCTTTCATACCATTGTTTGGTGTAGTATTTAACCAGAGATGAGATTGAGATGAGATGCTAGATTCTGTAAAAAGTCATCGTGAAATCCAACCAAATTCCAAATCCACCCATTGTCGTAAAAAACGTAGAAATTGTCGCTTCCAAATCGAGGTTAAGGGAGGTCTCGTCTCTTTTTTCTTTCATTCCTCTCGTCTTTGTCCGGATAGGTATGTGATCTTTCCTTTTCTTGTTGATGTTAGCTTTTTTGTTCATATTCTGTTTGTTTTGGTGTCGGCCCGTTTGTTTGGTTTCGTCTTGGTGGGTCTGTGCTTTTCGGATGTTTTGTGCGTCCATATGTGTTCACGATTCGTGAATTTGTCCGCGTGTTTTGTTGGGTGGCCCTTTGGTTTGTGTTTGTGACGTGTGTGTGATGTTTTTTTTCCTCTGTTGCGTTCATGTTTGTGTTTTTGCGTTTGATCTTACCCTACGCCTCCCCATTGTGGGAGTTTTTGCCTCCGAATTGTGAGAGTTTTTGTCTCCTTTTGTAGGAGTTCCTTTCTCCCTTGTGGAGTGCATTTCCCAAAGAACACGAGATTTTGAAGTTGAAGACAAGATAAAGTGAAGAGTATCGTAGATTTGATCCGTAAGAGACATTTTCGTTTTCCTTGTTCTGGTTTGATTCTCTATGTGTAGATACTTCGTTTCTGCTGGATGGTCGATTGTATCAAGAGGATTCTGTCTGGCTATTTAGTCCTATATTTTTATTTTTTGATAATCGGGGAACTGGGGCCGATGTGATAGCCTGCAAACCACGCCGATCAGAAAACCACACTAGGACAAGTCCATGTGTGACAGGTTCAGACTGCGTTCACTTTTATTGATAGGAAAATATGAGATGAGTTATCAAATGATTATTTATCGATGAGTTTATCCAAGGCGCGTGTTCGCTTTACAATATAATCTAAGTATTATTTGTAAAATTACAAAAGTAACCTTTAACTCATCTTTACATAGTTTTAAATAAATTATTGTTGTGAATATCAAAAAAATAAGATGTGCATATAATTTAATCACCATGAAACAAAGAATAAATTGGTGTTGTCTATTTAATTTTATCAAAATCACGTGAAATAAAGATGAATTTATGATATGGTGGTGTAAGGTTATTATAGTCAGTTTGTAATAATAAGCTTTGGATTAGTTGTCCTGGCCCAACCCATTTGAATAATTAAACTGGGCTGATTGATTATAATAACGGGCCTATATTTCATCTCGGGCTATATTTCAGAACGAATACTGAACCGAATTGTTTGTTCGGTATTCGGTACGTATAGAAATTTTGATAGTTCGATCGGTTTGATCATTTACCCACTGTGGCCACGCCTACTTTGAGTGCCTCGGCTTGACCACGAGAGTATGTCTCATTTGCTAGTCCTATATATTTGTTTATATATTAATCTATCATTTCGAAAAAACAAATACGTGGCTTGGGCTTTCGCACTACCTGGGCCAATACAAAAAGAAACGATAGAAAATAAATATATATATATAGAATATATGTTTGAAATAATTTCTGAATGGCCCAGTCCTTCAGCCTTGCGTGGCTCGAGTTTACCATAGCCAAGTCTCTCATGGCTTCCAAAACACGTGCCATTCACACATCTTTCGAGAACCACCTGTAAAAAAATATAATTATTACATCATATACGATGATTAGTTCGATTTAATCTTCCTTACATGTAAAGATCGAAAGGTAAAGAAAGCCTCAAAAGGACAAGTAACTTCCCATGATCACAAACAGCAATAATAACTCAACTTCTTCTTCCCGGCCACCACCACCACCATGGCTCATCCTCGAGCTCGTCGCCGCCCACCTCGACCCAAAAACCCTAGCCACCGCCTGCTGCGTCAGCAAAACGTGGCTCTCCTCCATGTCCGCCGACCACCTCTGGCGACCCATCTGCGTCGAAGCCTACCCTTACCTCTCCAACCTCCGTCACGCCACCTCCGCCGCCGAGTGCTCCTACCTCAAGCTGTTTTCCCTCGGCCGAGCTTCAGAGAAGCGACGCCTGAAGAAACCCTCAAAGCCGAGGCTCTCCGTGGAGGACTTGGTGTTTGCCGTCGACGTCGAGGTGGGCCCTGAAAATAGAGTCATCAGCGTAGTTCAGTCCGGAGGGAGGCTCAAGCTCGACGGTCATGGAGTCTTCAGGTTCGACATCGACGGCGGCGGCGAAGGGTTTGAGCTGGCGGAGTGTGGGACCATGAGGGTGACGTGGAACGTGCTTTTGGAGGGGTTTAAGGGTCTTTTCACCATGATGGACTGCGAGGGTAAGGGTAGGTTCGTCATGGGTTTGGAGGGTTGGTTCTCCAAGGTTCTGCCGGAGACCGGATGCTGCAGCGGCGGTGGCGGCGGTTTGGTGGCGGAGGTGCGGCTGTGCTTGGGGGAGGCCGCCGCCGGCGGGAGTAAGAAGGTGGTTGAGAAGGTTAGCGTTGGGATTTTGAGCGTGGTGAGTTGGAGGTATTTGTGCGTCGAGGATGCTCTCAGATACTTGGATTCTTTTCTCTTGTACTAGATTTAATTTAATTAGTCCGACTATATATATATATATTATATATAGCCGTTAAATAAATACGAGCTAGCTAGGGGTTTTTGCTATAAATAAAATAGGATCAATAGTCTTCTGTCATATGTAAATTTCTTTAGTTTTAGCCATGTGTATATTTGTGAGTTTTATGAAATAGTCATTGGAGAACAAAAAAGGCACCATATTTTGGATATATTGAAAGAAAGGCCTACTGAAATATAGTTTATGGGGTCGAAAAAAAAAACAAATAGAGGAAAATTACGTTTTTCTTCTCCAAAAACCCAACGAAATAGGGTGAAACTAACTTGGAGAAAGCTCTCTGCCTCTCTTAGCAGCAGCAACGACAGCATTCATGAGAATGCCTCGAAATCCCGCCTTTTCAAGCTCGTGTATTCCCGCAATAGTCGTGCCGCCGGGGGACGCCACATCATCCTTCAACTGCCCGGGATGTTTCCCGAGAGTCGTCACCATCGACGCTGCGCCTAAAACCTGTCGAAACAGCGAAGGAAGATAACTTTTTGAGCACAAAATCACAGACACACTTTCATGGCCGAGCTTAGCTTAGCTTTATAGCCCTTAAGCATTGCTTCGTTTGGCTATGGCTTACAGTTTGAGAAGCTAAGCCGAGGGCAAGTTCTCGAGGCAGGCCAGCAGCTACGCCGCCATCAGCTAAAGCTTCGATTGCCAGGTATACGTAGGCGGGCCCACTACCACTGAAACGTAATCCAAGAGATAGGCAAAGTGTAATGAAACTGCTGTTAAAAAGAGTAGTTCTTGTCTGAAATTGGATATGGTAATAAGCCAAGTTTGTTCTTCACCTGAGACCAGTTATGGCGTCGAAGAGCTTCTCGGGCGCCGTCCAAACTTTGCCTATCGATGCGAATAGCTTAGAGATCAGTTCCCCGTCGTCCTTCGTGGCTTCAGGCCCCAAGGTGATGACTGTGCGTACGACGTAATTGTTTTATTACCTGATTTTGATGCGTTCATTCGTAATGTTGTAATGAAGAAAATAGATGAGTTTTTTTTTTCACCTGAAGCTGCTACGCCGACAGCTGCTGGGGTGTTGGGCATTACTCTTATAATTCGACTATGGCCAGCCCATTCCTGGGGAATAATATGGAAAAAAAAGAGACTGCTTTTGTGGTAGATTTATTGAAGAAGGCAAATTGAACTTAAACGTGTCTGAAAAAAAAGATTGAATTTTTACAGAAGCAGTTGAGAAAGAAAGACCTGCAAATCTTTTAGATTGACGCCGGCGGCAACAGATACAAGGAGCTTATTTGAGAGGTCGGGTCGTAATTGCTGTACAACGCCTTTAACTGCATATTTGGCGAATCGACGATAATATAGAGATTGAAGGAGATCGAACAAAGCAGACGAAAAGTTAACAAGGATGGCCTTTTTTCTGTATATGCTGTTATTACCAGACAAAGGCTTGAATAATACAAGTAAGAAATAAGGTGGTTTAGCATAAGGTGAAGGTCATTACCAATTTGAGGTTTCACTGAAAAGACAACCACATCACTCTCTTGGACAACCTGCCAAGACGACAAAGCTATGTTTCGGTTCTTTTTCCCCCAATTAGCAGCAATTTAACAAACAATTCGTCGCATCAGTTCAGAAAAAGTAACTCTTCTTCTCAAGTGTTGTAAGCAGAGGTGAAGGTCCCAAATAGAGACATGGAAAGCAAACTTGGATTGCACTTATTTTTACCTGAATATTTTGATCGTAGACTTTCACGCCGAAAGAATCAAAGGCATCGCGGCGAGCCGAGGATTGATGTGCGGTTCTTATCTGGGAAGCGGGCAAAACGCCAGATCTTACCACTCCTTTAGCTATGCTCTCGGCCATTTTTCCAGCCCCGATAAATCCGAGGTTGTAAGAGTCGGTTGGGATTGGGACAACATGGGCCATTTTCTTGATGTGTAGCTACAGAAAAACAATAGGTTTCAAGTAAACAGCACCACTGATACATAAAGTGGTTCATCATCAAACACAAAGATTAAGGAGAATAAAGGATTACAGAAGCACATTGGATTTTTTCCATTAATTTTTTCATTTTGTGTGCTTCTTCTAATCAACCCATAAGCGTACTATTGTTTATTCAACAAGTAATGTGATATGATTATGCCACAACATGTCCACAACAAAATCAGAGCCTACTTTCATCTTTTTTCCACCGCCATTTTCGACGCTGCTCCGCTAGGAAAAATCAAATCCAAATCGCCATTTTTTTCCTTCAAAAACGAAGACCCCAATAATCCTTTCAACAAAATAAATTGCGGTAGAACCGATCTTTATTTGATATCAATTGAAAAATACAACGCCGAACACGATAAATAAAATTATAAGAGGCACACCCTCTCTCAAACCCATTGGAGAACGGATACACTGAGCAAAATAAAATAGAGATTGTGAATGCAAAGTTACTACCTTTACAGAACGAAGACTGCAAGCTGACTGTTGGAATTCCTCTACTGTCACTGAATTGTGTGGGTGTGTTTCTATATCAAATATTATATATTATTTCTCAAACGACTAGGTTTCAGACAGCGTAGGAATATGCAAATGCAACACATCGTGGAAAAAAAGGGTGAGTGGATTTTATTTTAATTTATTAAATCGCTTCATAATTTAGTTGTATTGTGTAGGACTCAATTGAGGCTAATTTACTATGCTGTTGATCATTTACGTGATGAAATTCTTATCATCTCAAATATCAAATGGCTCGTGTATTTTCTATTTGTCAACAATCGCGAGGTCATAATCGTAAGTAAAAATGAATCCATCACGAAAAATATGAGAGAAGAGAAACCGCCATTTCTGGAATATGATTTACATATAGATATCGTCAACAACCAATAAATGCTTGAACATTTAAATCTTCCAATTTAGGTATTGGTACGAGGAATGAAAATAACATGCAACCATATGTTATATAACTTCTCACTCGGAGGAAGCAAGAGCTGACTGCAACACATCTTCAAGGTACTTCTCAGCAGATGCGTATTGTCTCTTCTTGTCTTCAATCGCCAAAGCTGCTAAAGCCTTGTCCTGATTAAGACAAAGGCCAACAAGTTCAAAATCTCCATAATCAAAAGTTATGGAGAAAATGAAATATTTTTTTTGTTGGCAAGAATTGACAACGTACAGGTGGCAAGTCTTGGTAGCTTCTCAATGTGTCGAGGATCGGTTTTGTTTTCTTTTCCAAATCCTTCTTGTGCTCTGCCATTTCAACCAGAACCCCATGACTTATCTCGGAGCTGTATCCCACACGGTTGAGCATTGCCTATATGGCGTAGTAATATGAATCAGCAGATAAGATTATCATTGGCTATTTTCGTCTAGTCCCACAGAATATAAACTAAAATGGGGCATCCCACACGGTTGGCCTTGCCTATATGGTGTAGTAACATGAATTAGTAGTTAATATTTAACATTGGCTATTTTCGCCTAGTCTCACAGAATAGAAACTAAAATGGGATATGATGTTCTTGAGTATGAAGCTGATGTATTTTCTGAGCATCTGCTGATGATGCGAGATGCGTAGAATGGCCAAAGAGAATCTGAATTAGATACCTTGTAATTGGAATATTGTTGCAGATATTGCCTTTCTTTTGACTCCATTATTGCCAAGTTCGTCTTCCACTGCTCCATTTTGGCTTCACAAGGGGGAAGCTCATCTTCCAATTGGGAAAGTGTTCTGTTATAATCGATTGTAAGACGATTAAGATGGACAAGATACAGTCTACATCAAAGTACTAAAACCAAACATTAATGGTCTCAGTTGAAAAAAGAAAACGAGATTCGGAAAAAACAAACGACCTCTTTAGATAAGTCAATCTTGCAATTGCCTTTCGAGTGTAGTCGAGGAGCTCTTTGGATTCCTGCTGCACTTTGGCCCTCTTTTCTTCCACGGTGGTTTTTCTGAGAGATAGATCAGCCATTGCTACAAGGAAACTGAAGCATTCTTCATTAGCCATAAATATTCCACCGACTCAACTCAAATCATCAAATCTAACTAAACAACTTTGTAAGAATTGAACAAAAAACTAACACCCACCTACTCAGTTCTGTATCTCGAATGTTCAACAGATTCGCGACGCTCCCAAGAACTTGCGAAGATGAAACTGCGTTTGACGATAAACTGTCTTGCCCTAATCCGACATGATCAAGTATCTCTCTTATCCTAGCAGCTGCAGCGATCACATTTTACAAAGCAGAGAGTTTTCAAGATCTAATTCACTATGTCACTGCAAGAACAGATTAAAAACAAAATATGGGCATAAATACAACTTTGTGAACGGTACTCCGTGGCCTTTTGACGGAAATCATTGGCAACAATGGCAGAGGCTTGAGTTTTAGCTTGGGACAAGGTGGCAATATTGTGCAAGTAAGCAATGCTCTTAGGAGTGTACTCGAAATCAGGGACATCTTTCCCAACTACATCAAATTGGGAAGAAAGCCATGATTTGACTTCTGCAATACGATTAGCATCGAGCCCACCATTAACAGGGGTGTTCGAGCCAGAACTCCCACCCGTTTCACTCATTCTTTTGGTCTTTTTTCTTGTTTCTCAATCGTACCAAGCTTTGACGAAAAACCTTCACACACAAAAACGTAGTAGGACAGTAAAGCGTTTATAGCAGCAGCAATGGATTACCAATTTGTTCTATTTATCAATTCTAGGCAAGACGTTTTTTTCTGTCACCTAAAGATCAGTTTCTACAATAAATCGACACACTTACTCAAGACAAATCATCAAAGTGGAAATTTTGAACAACATATGCATCGCATAAAACACAATCATCTAGGGCACCAACACCACAGTGCAATCCACAAATCGAACATCACCCAGAGTGGGCATTCAACACAATTTTAGACAAGATAACATGGGATTAACTAAACTCTTACCACAACGAATTCAGAAAGGAGCAACGATCAAATACCTTGAATTCAAACTCTAAAAAGAGTGCGCAACTTATACTCTACCAAAACTCCTTGACTGAAGAGCGTAGACGGGACGCGACAAGCGAAGCGAGTGGGATCGCGGTGGATCGCCGGCCGCGCTTCATTCATTCACATTTGTCTTCATTTTCGAATTGTTTTGAATTTTTTTTTGCAGTTGCAATACAATAACCGAAGCAGCAAAATTGCAATGCCTATCAAAAGACCACTTTAATAAGGCTTTGCAGTATTGGGCCATACTAATATGGGCCTAAGCCCATATTAGTAACGGGCCGATTTCAATCGCAACAAAAATTAACTCTACAATTCAGATCTCTCCTCCTAGTTGGGGAGGACAACCACTGATATGAACTTGTGCAGCAAAGCCATGGAACAAATCAGGGATCGAAGAAAGATTCGGACAATCCTCGATGTAAAGCCGCCGAAGAGAGCTGAAGCTCAGTATCCAATCGGGCAATTCGATCAAGTTGACGCAGTTGGCGATGCGAAGAAATCGAAGCGATTGTTCGAAGTTGCTCATAAGCCCTTTGGGAAGGTCAATCAGCTTGGGCAATCCCATCAAAAGCAGGGATTTGAGGCCTGTGAGGCCCTTCACTCCTTCGCTCTCAGACAATTCGAGCTCGTCGCAGTTCCAAATCCACAGCTTTTCGAGCGAATTCAGGCGTTCGATGCTGTTGGGAAGAGAAACCAATCTGGGACAATCGTAGATGCGCAGTACCTTGATGCTACACGTGTGATGTTCGAATACTTGGGACGGTAGGTAAACGAAATCGCAGTTGTATAGCAGCAGGAATCTGAGAGAGCTGAAACTTCCATGTCCGAATTTCTTTCCTAGGGATATGTTCGAGCACGTTAAGTACAGGGTTTTGAGGCTGACTAGGTTTCTGAATCTCCTAGGCAGGTCTTGAAGGTTGTCGCAGTTGATGAGGTTCAGTGTACGAAGATTTACAAGCTTGCAGAACGATTCGGGGAGGAACTTGAGATTCGTTGAGTTGCTCAAATCGACGTACCTCAGCTGCTTCAGTTTGCCTATCGAACTGGGCAATTCCTCGATTTCTAAAGCAGTCAATGTCAATACCCTCAATCGTCTGAAGCTTGTCATGATCGCTTTGACAGAGCTTTTGCCCAAAGGCTTTCCCTTGATTTCGAAACGAAAATACCTCAGATACTTCAACCTGAGAAAAGGGTTGGTGGGGAAACTTTCGCTGGAATGGTCGTCATCAGAATCTTGAAAATACAAGTGGCGGGTTTTCTTGGGTACGCTCTTAGTAGTACCAGCTTTTGCGTTTAAGTATTCTCCATCAGCTACTGACTTTGCTAGCTCATGGACGAGCGTGTGGATTCTACAAGCCAAGACCTCTCCGTCGAAAGCTTCGACAACTTCTTGGAAGCAGAATCTCGATAGCAGCTCGTCGAAGTATTGATTAGCAACGTCCTCGATTGGTCTGTTACTGTTTCTTGAGTGCACTAAACCCTGAGCTATCCAAAGATCGATAAACACTTCCCTTGGAATCTCCAAACCTTGAGGTAACATCGAACAGTTCGCAAAGCAATGTTTCAAGTGGGATGGTAATCTTTCGTAGCTTAGCCTAAGGATGGGTAAGATGTCAGTCTGCTTTTGGTCTATTTCCCATATATCGTTGTCTCTTATACGCAGCCACTCTTTTTCGTCCTTGTTCATGTACAACAAGCTTCCCAAGGTTTTAACCGCTAGTGGTACACCACCGCACTTCTTCACTATTTCTTTCCCTATAGAGATCAGATTGGGCAGTTGATCCTCTTGAGATCTGAAAGCACATTTCAAGAAAAGTGATAAGCAGTCGTTTTCTGATAGGCCCGTCAAGTTGTAAGGCGGCACCGTGCTTGTAATAACATCAGCAACTGTTTTGCTTCTTGTGGTGACTATGATTTTGCTACCTAATTTGCAGTTTACCAACAGTTCTTTCAAGTCCATCCACTTGTTACGATCTTCGTTCCAAACATCGTCCAAGACGAGCAGATACTTCTTTTCTTTCAAAACTTGGGCCAAACGTGTCTGCATTTGGTCTAACTCGAGGTGGCCTAAGCTCTCACCCGTAGCAGACTTCAGTATCTTTTCGACGACTTTGCCCGTGCTGAAGTCTTCGGACACTGAAACCCACATCCCAAGGTCGAAGCTTTGCATCACAAGTTCGTCCCTGTAAACTAACTTGACCACAGTCGTCTTCCCAAGACCACCTATGCCAACAATGGGAATGACAGAGACATTTTCGCCGTTTTCAGGGCGTAGAAGGAGCTGCAAGATGTGTTCTTTATCATCTTCTCTCCCGACTATGTCCGAGGATCTTACAAAGGAGTGAGACTGCTCCTTATTACCCTCTAAAGGGATCGAATTGGCTTGTTCAGTGAAGTGAAACTTCCTTCTGTCTTCTGCAATCTGATCTAATCTCTGCCTCAGAGCTTTCACCCTTCGACCGATTTTGTACCTGCCGATGATAGGATTCGATCTTGAGAAGAATCTACTTACCTTGTTTAAGATGATCGACGGCCCCATAGAGTCTTGGATCATGCCTGAGATTCTTGTACTGTAGTCGATGTCATCGAACAGATCATCGATGTCATATACAGCAAACTTGAGCTTCTCTAGCCAGTCTCTAACCTCGTGATTCTTGTACTTCTTCTCATCTGCATCTAAGATGACTGCTTTAATGGTGGATAAAGTGCTTTCAAGTCTGCTCACTTCAGATCTGCTGTTCCAAGCTAGAGATATCTGTTCTATTGCAAGAGAGGAGACTTTGCTTAGTACGTCTTCTATGATGCAGAACAAGAACTCCTCGGCCATGCTTCTTTCTCCTTGGAAAGCTCAAGAATGACAGAAAAATCCCAGAAATAACGCACAGATCAGTTGCAGATGGTTGAGATTCGTCTGATGTAATGATAAGAGGCTAGATAGAGCATTGACTCGTCTGTCAGTGGACCAAGTCAACTATAGTTAAGGATTGTTTTATCTTTTATGGAATAAAAACAGAAATTGAAGGTTTATATTGTAATTATGAAATTGTCCATCCACAGTTATTAGATTGCTCTCTCACCACAGAACTTGTGTCTCATTGATACATTTCCGTCGAACTTGAAATTGAAACTCGAGATGTTTATACAAATATTTGATTTAATGCAACTATTAATGAAAGTTGGCATTTTGGAACGGCATTTATAGAAAGTAGTCTATATTAGGCAAAGCTATGATGGCATTTCAAAAGCTTATATGTATAAAACCTTGATCAAGAATATGAAACTCAGCATTACTGATAAGCCTTTCTACCTTCGGAATCACAAAGGCTTTTCATATAATGGCCATTCCTCTTGTTTTCCAAGCTAGAGCTATGGCCACAAGTATGCTTTCCATGGCAATAGCAGTTTTATTAACTGCCATAATATTATTATACAGCAGCTGCAGAGCTTCCATTGATCATAGCAACACCATGGAAATTCAACATTCTATGGCTATTGTTATTGCAGATGTTACGATTATGCCACAAAGAGTCAGAACTGGGACATATGATCGATGGCTCCACAACAATCACAGCAGATATCAATAGAAAGGAAGGAGAAATTCTTTAGCTTGTTTTCGACTTTTCAGCAAACTAAGAACATGTTCTTATGTCCCTGTCTCACATGTAAACACTCGTTCGATATGAAGTAATAATATAAACGGCAAGAATTTTCTGATTGCAGAGTGCTCGGCTAACGAGTCGTGCGATAGCTCTTACAAGATCTTCCACTTGCGTTCCACTGACGTGGTGATTATCGATATGGCGTAAGCAGCGCTCATAGGGAACTCTGAAACTGCAAGGGCCCATTTTACCGTATTATGATGTTATATTTGACGGAATTGAAGTGCAAGTAATGAAGTAACAAGAGAAGAGCAAAGAAAAATTAAGCATACTTGAAATATAATCTTCAACGTAGTCTTGCTCGATTTTTCCATGGGCCATTGCGCCCACCTGCCAAGTATGAAAAAATTGCAGCTGATGTCAAAGATGATCTAACAAGGCGAAGAAGACGATTGAGAAGTTGAGGGAATGTACCACAAAAACAATATCTGAATCCTTGTCGATAGTGCCAATATAGTCGTACATATCAACCAACTTCTCCGAACTGTGGGAGAACCCTGAAAGTCCACGAGAAAGACTAAGATGGTCTCTTAATAAACTGATATGCACACAAAGACACGTAGCGTAATATTTCGTACCTATTTTACGGGAACTGACGGGTAAGTACTGGGTGACAGGGTTCTTTATTACACGCAGTAGCTTTTTGCCCTTACCAGCTGCAGTAATGTGCAGCTTCTGAAGAAGTTGCACTTCAAGGTTATTCGAAAGGTTAGTTAGAGACAGTTCATTAACATGTGGTGATTTTTTTTTTCTGGGCCACTCACCCATGAGACCAGCAAAGCGTTTATACGTCCTTGGCATTCGGGCATGAGGTTTGATCTCTATAAGTAGGCCTTGCTGTGTCCTTACGTATAGCGCTTTCAATCTGCCAATTTTGTTCACGCGACTGTCCAAGATCGTTTGAATAGCCTACGAGTGACACGATGGTTACGATTTTGTAAGTAGCAGGAAAAAAGAAAACGAAACAAGGAATTATCCGAGCCAGGAGACAAAATTTTCAGCAGTATCATACGTTGTTACGTGAAGTTCGAAAGAGGACATGAATCAGTTAGAAGCCCAAGAAGGAGGCAGACAAGCAAAGTTGCAACCAACAAAAGTTTCTTAATGATCGTGTAATTGGGACAATGAAAGCGATGTCTACTCTCTCGTATATAAGGTGGAATTGATTTGATGGTGGTAATAGACCAACCAGGCACGAAAGCAAAGAAGATAGTCTCACTAGGTTGTAAAATGAAATTCTAGCAATAGATTCAGTAACACAATAGCAAAGTCATGTCAGTGTTTAACAGAGTGAGAGATTGTTATCGAGCATTTCCTTCCAACAGTTAAATGCAAATGCAATCAGCACCGTATAAAGACCACCTAATGGCTAACTTCAGCCGTGAACTACAGTCGTGAATTTAAACTCCAACTTCATATGCATTATGCTCAAACCTGAAATGCAATGTCTGGCCGATATTCTGCAGGGTTCCTCTTGTTCTTCACCAAATAATTCGCATGCTCGTCGGAGCTCAAAAGCTGATATGTCTGCACATACGTAAACATACTCATCACAACTATGAACTCCATGGAAAACAACAGAACAAAGAAGTGAATCTTTATCGTTTCGAAACGCACCTTTCCAACTTTGGCAATCTCTAGTGAGGCCTTTTCAAGAACAAAAATAACACCAGGTTTCTTAACACCGTCATCCACTGGAACAATTGGAATCCCAGGCGTATCGTCAGTAACTACTTCTTCAGCTATCTCCTCCTTATCTGACTCAAAGCATCCACCATTGACCTTCTTGGACGAACCCTGTTCCTCTATTTGCTCAGAATCATCACCTTTATCGTACTTCTCTTCTCTGTTCTTCCTTTTCCGCCCTTTCATTTTATAAGCCCTCATCAGTTTGCACGGAATCAGAAGGGGGCGGCGGCCGGCGCTACAAGGGTGGTGGTTGATGGCGTCGACATTGGCATTCTTTTTAAGAAGATTCGTGAAACTTATAAGAGGAAGCTGATCGGGAAAGAAACCTAAATTGCTCTCTTAGTGGGCTGAATATTTTATCGGGCTACATTCTAAAAATAATAATAACAGTTGCATAGGTCCATTCCAATTAAATTTAGCTATTAATGTTCAAAATTTCAATTATTCAAGAATTAACAAATTAAAGAAAAGAATTAAATTTTATTAATAATATAAGTTTAAGATAATTTTTCTATAATAACCAATAAATTAATTTATTTAATGTAATTTCTCTCTATATTAATTTACTTCTATTTTCATGATGAATCATATTCGTAAATAATATATTATTACAAAAAGGTTATATAATCTAACCATAACTTTGGTGCAATTTAAATTAGTAGTAAAAAGACCTATATTTACATTTTATATTTTGAATTATGTTGAATAATTTGGATTTTATTTTTATTTAACCAAATATGTTCCATTACATTATAAATCTATTTTCATATATAAACTAAACGTGTTATGAAAACATCATTTTAAAAGCAATTTTCTCGACTCTTTCAAGTTATAATTACTGACTATGTCACTATTATAATATGTTATTTCTTCTTGTATATGTAAACGTTGTGAAAAATGTATATGAGACACATTAAGGTTTACAAAGAGCTTATCGTTTTTGTTATTTTGTTTAAAAAGTTATAACTTATAATATTATATTGATTATAATATGGAATTAATTTTCATCTGTGCACTAAACATCTATGCAAAACGTATATAAGACATTTTGAAGATTAGATAACAGACTAGACGCTGCTTATTATTGTTTTTAAATTTATTCTTCGACTTCTTCGCCCTAAATTCTCATTCAATATTGTACAATAAAATCAGCAAATATTTCGTAGTTCTTTGCTTTCATCAGCAATTTTTCACTGTCCCAATAAACCGTACAAGGATTTGTTTTCTTTTTTTCCAACTCATCGTCTGATTAGCATCTACATAATTAATTTGAAATCGTGTGGTGATATCAAATTAATGTTTCTGATCGGCCCACAGCGACATGACATTTTAAGTTATAAATACAAACAACGTTCCCCTCTCGGTATTTTTAATTAAATAAACCAAAAAATAACAATCATTAACAAAATAAACAAGAATTTGAAACTATTAACAAAATAGAGAAGTTCGTCATCTGGGAATACGAATTAGTAATTCGTCACCCCAGATGACGAAATACTAATCCTATGTGGCAGAAATAATGACGTGGAGTATCTCGCCATCTCAGAAGACGAATTAGTAACTCGTCATCTGAGATGACGAGTTAGATCTGCATTACAAATCGCCGCAGTCGCGACGAAATACCATAAGCCGCGACGACGAAGACGATAACCGACGACGACGAAGACGAAAGTGAGCCCCTGAGACGGCCGCCCATCCGCCGATTCGCCGCCGTGAGCCCGCGCCCGAATCGCCGCCGTGAGCCCGCGCCAGATTCGCCCGATTCGCCGCCCCCGCCTCCGATTCGCCGCCCCGCCTCCGATTCGCCGCCCCGCCTCCGCCGTCGTCCCGCAGACCATGTCAAGCTTGAATATATGAGATATCGTAGCCATATCTATCCTTCACGAGCTGTTGTACATTCTTGGGTAGGAATTGCGGATCGACTTTCACGGTTCCAACCAACAAATCAGCAATAAAATTTCGAGAGATATTACGGTGTGTGCTCGCAAGCTCATTCATATAGCAAGTGTGTGGTCCTTCAATTTTTGTAATAGACCAGTAACCTTTTTTGGGCTTAAATGATGCCCTCAGTCTCCAAGGGCAATCAGTTGTGTGATCACATTGAACGCTCCACCGTGTACTGCTGCTCTCGTTGACGTTGTACTCGCATCTAGCTACCCTGATTGAAAAATCGTCGACGGCACGTTGTAAATGTTTCTTAGATTGAAAAATCATACCTCGACAAAACGTAGGGTTATCTCTGTCGTAAAACTCCCCAAGACCACCGTACTCGTCACATCCAGGAGGTGGCATTTGGTACGTTCGGAAAAATGGTACTGACTGAAACAGTATTGGAGCAGCAGAGTCCAGCGGAGCAGTCTCATCTGGGGCATCCTCGTCATCGTTCTCGTCGTCGTCGTTGAGATCGGGTAACTCGGTCAGTGGATCCTCATCGTCTGCTTCTGAATCACTTACATCAACATCGTCCTCGGGTTCAGGCTCGAAGTCTGGCACGGGTTCTGACACGGATTCTGTCATATTGAACGGAGCTCCAACCGTCGGCATCTCCAAAGAAACATTGCCGAACCCTGCCGTAACTGAGACAATGTCGGGAAAATCCGGACATGTATAACTTGAAGAACCAACTTCAAACGCAGGAATCTCGCACCGCTCCTCGAAATTGCGATGAGGCTCTTCGTTCAAATCAAAGTTTGAATTTTCAACCGCCTGAACAAAAACTTCAAGACAGTCGTTCTCCGAATCGGGATGTATAAAAAATTGTAAGTCGTTGTCGTTTGAGATTTGGAGTAGCTGACAGAAGTGGCGGGAATATTGAAAGTATTCATTTTTTGCAGAGACAGTCAACGAACAACGACCGCTATCAGCACCCGTAATTTCAAATAATAACGATATAAACTCGGAAAAATTGGTGTTGCGACGAATTCGCCTATACCCAATAGGGCGGATGCTATATTTGATGGTGGAATCGGAGGATTGGATTATTTCGCCTCCGAAATATACTATGACTTGTACGCGATTTGACACCATTATTTATGTTATGTTACAAATGATCGATGGGGGTATATATAGACGATTAATTCGTCATCCGAGGGTACGAGGCAGTAACTCGTCATCCCAGAAGACGAGTTACTCGAATTATTGGCCGACACACTGCATGGCACGATGCATGATCATGCATGGATTGTCGGCCTTTAACTTAACTCGTCACCTGGGAATACGAGTCATAATTCGTCATCCCAGATGACGAGATACCTTGCCATGTCAGACGGTCAGCTTGGTCAACAGTATTTCGTCATCTGGGAATACGAGTTACTAATTCGTCATCCCAGATGACGAGATACCTTGCCATGTCAACGTCAACTGGTCAGCGGGCCAAAGTAATTCGTCATCTGGGGTGACGAATTAGTAATTCGTATTCTCAGATGACGAAGTTTTCTATTTTGTTAATACTTTCAAATTCTTGTTTATTTTGTTAATGGTTATTATTTTTTTGTTTATTTAATTAAAAATGCCTCCCCTCTCTGTTAGAAAATCTATATCCATCATACATCTAGCAATAAAAATATTTTTTTTTTTTGGAAATTTTCACTAAATAAAGAAAAAAAAAGGTACAGCCGCGTACATGAGCAATATTATGACGCTCCAAACCGCTAACATGCAACCACCAAACACAAAAAACTAACTCAACCAAGCAATACACCACAAGCGGCATATGCTCCCCAACATCCACTTGATTGTTAAAAAATAATTTATCAGCAAAATAAATACAACAATCAACAAATAGGGTATCATTACAACAAAACATAACTAAGCGCATACTTAAGCTAAGCCGTTTATGATGAGATGATGATGAGAATCTCTTTTCTTTCTTTGCCAAGAACTAGCCGCCGCCCTTAATCATATTCGGGGTTATCTTTCAGAATATTTTCGATAAACGGGTCAAGACCCATAGGATCCGAATCCATTATTGGTATCATACCATCATCAACGTGCATCATTATATTATTACAGTACGGTTTATAGCAGTGATTATTCTCCTCGCTACAGTTCTCAGCCTTTGACATCATATCACAGCGTCTTGTATTATCCTCAGACGCCAGCTTCACCGCTCCGACCTCCGCCGCCTCCCCACAGCCGTACTCCGCCGCACGCCCTTCATATTCCGGCCGTCCGGCGTCCTTTCCGGTGAATTCTTGGACCAGCGCCCTGAACTCCGAGGCGCTTTCAGTCTTGAACATTATAGGGTTTGTTATGTAAACAACTTTGAGTGGCTGCTTCTTCTTCTTGCTCTTTGATTTCTTGCGGTGGTTCCTTTTTGGGTTCGGCGGCGGCGCTCTGTTCATATTTGGAAGGTTTCTACTAATCAAGGGTCGTGAGTTTTATTGCGTTTCTATTATATATATATATATAGAGAGAGAGAGAGAGAGAGAGAGAGAGAGGAGAGAACTGTAATGGAGATGAAGGATATATGGAAATCTACGTTGTAGATTCAGATGATTGATGAAAAAAATTAAAATCTCGAAGCTAAACGAAAATGACGTGTGGAAATATTATATAGGGATATAAAACACATAGACGTACGTGTGGGTGTGATGGAAGGCACGATATGACCTAATTTATAATTTTAGATATTTACTGGCTATGCTACTGTTTCTGATTATAGGAGGACTTTATTTCTACTATTTCTTGTTATATATTAATCGTAAAAATATGTGGTTGAAACATTACATCATAAATGGAGCTACGGCGTTGTCATTAAATAAGAAACCCCGAGGTTGAATGCACACGAAACATATTTGGTCCAAAAACTAGTGGCGTCAGATTAACGAGGAAGCGCAGAGCCGATGACGTCATATGATGATCGAAGCAATGGCGTCATCATGCTCAGAAATGGCTAATTAACAAGAAATTACCTCACGTGCAAAATATAAAACGTACAACGAAGTATCTAAGCTCGTAGCTCTGATTATTTCAAAGAAAATAGTTCATTACCTTATAACGAACGTAAAGATAATTTGTCGTGGCACTTCGAATGTGATTGGTTATATATCCTTTCATCCTAGTTATTATCTCGACTAAGATGATTACTTTTCCCTAAAAGTCGATCCTTGCACGCTTAACTCTTTCCGCACTTGATCTAATTGGAAACAACGTACGAAAAATAATAATTCCAAGCTCGTGCTTGACTTCAAGGACTCGTTTGATATCAGTGTTTAGGGATTACATGGGTATAAGTTATTTGTGTATAGCTATACAAGGATTTTGTTGATGTTGTGTTTTAACATGTTTGATATGTGTGTATTAATTATTTGTGTAATGATATAAATTGTGTTTGATAGATGTGTATAGGTGTGTATGGATTAGTGATACACACCCCATAACCACCTTAAAGGTGGGTATGGATATACAAGGCCTATAACAAAAAACCTTGTAATAGACGTTTATAGTCATACAAGGCATGTATGGCTAAACACAGATATCAAATACGACACAACTTACTCATACACATCGCATACACACCCATACACGCCCATACACACTTATCAAACAAGCCCCAAATGTCAACACGAAAGCTCAGTTGCGATATCTCTTAAAAGATTGGAGATTTTCTCCATATTTCCATATTTCCTCGTACAACTGTCTAGCAAGACTATTAGAAGTACCTATTGTGTTCTTTAACAAGCAATAGAAAGAAGAAACAAACCTTAAACTTGAGTTGAGTGTAGCAACAAGCTTAGCTTGCAAATCCCAGGTACCAAAAAAGATCCCTTTATTCCAGCAAATCGTCAGCCGTCGAATTCCTAAGCCTCTCTGATTTAGCCAATAGCATGGCGATGGATCTGTTTGGAAACATATTATCAGCCTTCATCCTCTCTACGAATCCATAAGCAGGTGTTTTAGCATTTAAATACGCATTAAGCAGCAGCTCATAGTGTCGAAGGTTCGGGGCATAACCAGCTTCCCTTATCTTAAGGAATACCTCCTCGGCGTTGCGAACGCTGCCTCTATTAGCATATTGTTCCAAGACGGCGTAGAAAGTAGTAAAGAACGGTTTGTCCGCTTTGTTAGCTTTGTCTAGCATGGAATTGGCTTTCTCGACTTCCCCAGCTGCTACGTAGAGCTTCACAAGGGCATCGTACGTTAGCGAATCGACTTTACAGCCACGATCCATCATTCGCCTCATGAGATCTTTACCTTCGGTCAGCATTTTGTGGTCCGCGTATACGTTTAGCATGGGAACGTAAAGCCCTGGAGAGGGCTTTTGAGCTATCTTTAAGAGTTTTTCGAAAGCTGCTTCAGCGTTTTCGATTTTGCGCAGCTGTCCCCAAGCAAAAATAGCAGCTGTGCATTCGAATACGCTCGTGTCAGACTCATCACACAGTTTCCAGATTCTTTCAACGTCTTCTTTCCTTTTAAGCGAAGCGTATATAGGAAGCAGTAGTTTGTAAATCCATCGGGTTTTTTTCAGGTCCCTGACTTCCAACTCCTTCAGTACTTCCTCGGCTTTATCTTTCAGCCCAGCATGAATGTAGTGTCGGGCGAGGTCGGCCTGAGTTTGGTAGTTAATTCTGAAGCCTTCAGACTTCATTTTCTCAACGATTTGTTCCATCCCCTTAACATCTTTCGACTGCCCTTTCACGTCGATCAAGAGCCAGTACGTGAAAACAGTTGGTTTGATGTTGTCCTTCTCCATCAACGACAAAATGTCTGCAATTTTTTTCCTGTCGACCTTCTTGTACAGAATTATCATCTGATTGCAGGCAAAACGTGTTAAGGGTAATCCTAAATCCTTAATTTTATTGAACAGCGCCTCAGATTTCTTTATATGGACTCCAGCGACACAGTTGGCAAGAAGTGAACCGTAGACTTTTATGCCTCTAAAAGACTCGGGAATACTCTTGAGGTAATTTTCTGCCTTTTTGATGCCATGTACTTTCGCTACTAAATCAAGGTGAGAAGCATAGTAACTTTCACCAAAATCGATTTTCTTTGTTGCTTCCAGCCATTCAGATAGCTGCGAAAAAAAGGAAAATGGAAGTGTGAACACTGCCTTATCAGAAATTACACCGAATAACAATTAATGCGTCGCACAAATGAACAATGCTGGTTTTTGAGAAAATATTTAATAAGTACATTCATTCTCAATCGATGACAGCATGGGGTAAACAACGAAGATCTCAAACAGAGCCTCTATAAAAAAAAAAGTCCAAAAAATACCATAAAGTTGACTGAGCAACATAACAACCTCAGTCACTGTCCCTAATATAAGGTTCTAGCCACAATTATTGCCATTTATTGTATCCCAGTTATGCCTGCAGTGGATTGAGGGAGAATTCTAAACAAAAACAAATATTGAAGGCAACTGAAAAGAATCAGATAACTCAACCTGCAAGGCTTTCGCAAACAACCGTCGCTTACGAAGATGTTGCATGGCTAACAAAGCTGTCTCTTTGGTCACTTCATTGCCTTCTTCAATCCATTTATCCATAACACTGCCCACCAAAGATGAGCGAGCAGCGAGTATAGCTTTAGCAATGCCTGAATCGTCAGCAGTAGCAGATTTCCTCGGCGATTGTAAAACCTCCAGCTCATCAATCAGATCGGATTCAACACCTTCATTTTCAGATAAATCGGGGTCAGATATTGAATCATCGTCTTTCTCAATTGGAGCTTCGAGCTCAGAAAAGGCATCTTCCAAGTCATCGTCTTCCTCTCCAGTGCTCTTAGCACCAGCCTGTGAAGAGAACGAGCAAATTCCCATGTGCAACTTTGAACAATTCGATGATGTATTGTAGAATCTAGTCAAAGAGAACAGTTTGCTAAATAGCTGTCTTCGTTGTCCAGTCGTAGCGAGGTCATGATTTTCCAGAAAACCACTCCCAATCTCTGAGTTCACATTCACAATTCGAGCAGCAGAGGGACTTAATCCTCGACTTTTTCTGGAAAGGAGATGCAATGCACATGAAAAAACATTCCAATTATGACAATGAGAAAAAAAGAAAACTATGTTCCATATAACATTATAAATAAAGAAGAATGGGTTACAAGAGCAAGATCAACCAAACATATCCATATAACAGAGGCATTAACAGTTCATAAACATCACTTAGCAAAATCACCCAGGTTCATAACTTCAGAAAATATCCTTTTAACCCACAAACAGACGTAAATCTGAAGAAGCTCTCAGCAAGGTAATCAATTAAACACCAAATTCCCAGCAAAAAAATCGTTAAAAGAGATATTTTTTGCAGGCACGTCATCCGAAAACTATCACTTGAGGTCGAAATAACATTACTTGAGCTGAACCGAAGCTCTTCGAAGGGTCCACATAACAGATGGCACCGCAAGAATCCTTCAAACGACGAAAATGTATTTGGATACAGATCAAAATGAGTTCGCCATGGTGCCACTGAACTGAACGATAAGGAAAGAGTTCGTTGGTGATGTGTTTCCAACACCCTACCCTAGAGAAGGGGTCGTTTAGGGTTCTTTTAACAGAAGGGAGCGTTTCTAATTTTTATTAAACAAAAGGGAACGGACCGAAAGTTACTGAAATACCCCAACTTAAGTAGCATTTATTCGAGTAATTAAAAATTTCGAATTAATTCGAATAATTTTTTTTTTAATTCGAATTTATTCGAATTAATCAATTCGAGTGAAAAAAAACTCGAATTGAAAAATATTAATTCGAATTTTTAATTCGAAATTTTTTTTTCTCGAATAAGTGTTATTTTTCTATTCGAATTCATTCGAATAGTTCGAATAAAATATTCGAATAAATCGTTTTTTACTCGAAAACGTCGATTTCAAGCTTAAAAACACGAAAATTCACCCAGATTTGGGGTTAATACATGTAAGAATCACGAACCCATCGATTAAAATCTCATTTCGACATGAAATTTCAGTCGGGCGGATCAAAATGATAATCAAACACTTCGATTTTTTTTTTAAAACACCCAATCCCTTTTTTTTAATTAGAAAACCTAGAATCTCTTTTTTTTTAATTTCGCACAAAAGTAATTCTATTTAACAAAAAAATCCGTTTAATTAGGATCGTAATATATCAGAATTACTCCCTCAACTATGAAAAATTACAAAAAGAGAACCCAAACTCTTTGTAATTGTAATTTGTACCGTGTTTTTCCTCAGTATTCAGAAACGTCGTACGTGGGACTCGCTCCTTTGAATCTCCGAATACTCAGCATCAGATGCCAACCCATGCCATGTTTCTCTCTCTAACGCTAGCATGCATAAACGCATAACTTCCCCCCGATCTCCTTCTCTACTTTACACTACCAGCATTTCATCGTCGTTTGTCGCAAATTTTCTTGATTCAAACTAACGAATACGATCGATGGCTGCGCCAAACGGATCAAAAGTTTCGCCGGGCCGTTCGGCCGACGCGTACGGCGAGGTTCAAGCTAGCAGATTAAGCATCAACCTTCCTTTGCCTGATGTTCTCAAGAACTCCTTCAATGTTGTCGATGGCCCACCAAGCTCAGCTGCTGGAAATCCAGGTTCTTTAATTGTTGTCGCTAAATCACGAAATAAATAGTTAATACTGACGACGAATTTCGACGTTCTTGGTTTGGGTTGGGTCGAATGAAGCTATTCGATTGATTGCTACGTTACAGTTCATGGGTTCCAGCTTTTGTTTTGTCATACTCACTTCTCCCTCGAACAACAGATGAAATTGCAAAGCTCTTTCCTTGCCTTTTCGGACAACCGTCGAGTGTCCTTGTGCCAGGTGTCATGCCTTCATCTACCCCAAATCAGATCAAAATAGGCGTTGTTCTATCTGGTGGGCAAGCGCCTGGTGGACACAACGTGATTTCTGGGCTCTTCGGTAAGAAAAGAAAGGATCTTTTTTTTTGTCGTTGTTGTTGTTGTTATAAGAGCAGTGAGCTAAAGGAGGTAGTATATTGCCTGAATATAAAGTTTCTTGTCTTAGATTATCTTCAGGGCCGAGCTAAAGGTAGCACATTGTATGGTTTTAAGGGTGGCCCGGCTGGGATTATGAAGTGTAATTACGTCGAGTTGAATTCTGATTTCGTTTATCCTTACAGAAACCAAGTAAGATTTTCTTAAAATCAGGAAATCGATTCGTCGTGTTGGTGAATTCCAAACTTTTTGCAGTGCTTTCTATCCTCTTTGTGATGTTTGTCTGTGTTTATCCGAGCGATAAAGATGTGAAAAAGTGTGCTTTTTTCACGTACTGTAATAATGTAGATTTTTTCGCTTTGCTTCTCAATAGGGCGGCTTCGACATGATCTGTAGTGGAAGGGACAAGATAGAAACTCCTGAGCAAGTATGCACCTTTTACTTCTCGCTCTAACATATGTTATTGAGCATTAGAGTGATCAATTGTTCGGTTTCTATTATCTTGTATTTCTCAGTTCAAACAAGCCGAAGAGACGGCAACCAAGCTTGGTCTTGATGGGCTTGTCGTCATAGGTGGTGATGATTCGAACACCAATGCCTGCCTTCTTGCTGAAAATTTCAGGTTACTACTTAAGAGCCTCTTTCGTTTGTTCTCTATCAGATGCGTGATGCCCTATTGCATAAACTGTTATTACAGGAGTAAGAAGATGAAAACTCAGGTCATTGGATGCCCTAAAACGATCGACGGTGACTTGAAATCCAAAGAAGTTCCAACTAGTTTCGGGTTCGATACAGCGTGCAAGGTGTACTTTTCTTTAATATCTTACGATCACGATTTAGCATTCTTGCAGATTTTACCATTTCTCTACTGTTTTTTTCTATTTCCATGCCAAAAACAGATATTTGCAGAAATGATTGGAAACGTGATGATAGATGCTCGTTCGACTGGGAAATACTATCATTGTAAGTGGAAAAAGGAAAAAAAAAAAGATGATATTACTCTGAACTCGAACGAAGCTTTTTTCGGTCTTTGTATTATACATACATGTAACTCGATCGATATGAGTGCCTCTGTAGTTGTGAGACTTATGGGCAGAGCTGCTTCTCACATAACATTGGAGTGCAGTTTGCAGACTCATCCCAACATAACTCTCATCGGCGAAGAGGTATTTCTTAACATCTTTCCTAGTTTTGCTTGTAGGGGCATATTAGGATGGTAATAATTTAGAAAGACTCGATGCTATCATTCTCGTACTTTTTGAAGGTTGCAGAAAAGAAACAGACACTGAAGAATGTCACTGACTACATATCCGATATAATCTGTAAACGTGCAAAGATTGGTTACAACTATGGCGTTATACTCATACCCGAAGGCTTGATTGATTTCATACCAGAGGTTGAGATATTCACCGTAAAATAGTTTTCATGTCATATTTTTTGGCATCGTCGATCTGACATTATGTGTTGTTCTTCTGCAATATATTTCAGGTGCAGCAGTTGATCTCTGAGCTCAATGAAATCTTAGCCCATGACGTTGTTGATGAACGCGGGGCGTGGAAGAAGAAGCTCAAGGAACAATCTCTCAAACTATTCGAATTATTACCACAAGCCATTCAAGAACAGTTGCTGTTAGAAAGAGACCCTCATGGGAATGTCCAGGTACCTTAAAAAAAAGCCACCTTTTATATCCTGTAATTCGTTTTACTTTCGTTCGATCCCATGTTTTTGTTCTTCGATTTTCCATTAGGTTGCCAAAATCGAGACGGAGAAAATGCTCATCGAAATGGTGGAGACTGAACTAGAGTCCAGAAGGAAGCAAGGTTCATATAACACAAAATTCAGGGGACAATCTCACTTTTTCGGGTAAGTTAAGAAAACTTAAAAGAGTTAGACAAAGAAAATGCTACAATGGCATATCTTTATCTCATTTCTTCGATCTTTTTTTTCCCTCAAGTTACGAAGGTAGGTGCGGTTTGCCTTCAAACTTCGACTCGAACTACTGCTATGCCTTAGGTTATGCTGCTGGTGCATTACTCCACTCTGGAAAAACTGGCCTTATTGCTTCGGTTTGTTGTCCTTTTTTCTTCCCCTGTGTTATATCAACACAAAAAAGAAAAAAAAAACAGCTTGAACACAAATTAAGAGCCTATATTATCTTAGGATCACAAAAAGGCTGCATTTTTTTCTTACATAGTTTGCATGATTCATACGTAGGTTGGAAACTTGGGCGCCCCAGTTGAGAAATGGACAGTGGGCGGAACGGCGCTGACTTCTCTGATGGACGTCGAGAGGAGACACGGTAAGAAAATAACGAAGAAATAGAAATGCATATATATTCCTCACTCATAAAATGCTTGGTAAGCAAAAGAACCAACATGATATATCTCTACTTTTTTTAATACCAGGAAAGTTCAAGCCAGTGATAAAGAAGGCAATGGTCGAACTCCAAGGTAAACGAAACGGAAAAAAGGAAGCAAACTTTCCTATATCATAGTCTCATTTGGTAGATGGCAAGAATTTCTTTTTCTGATTTTAATTCGTGGGATTGTAGGAGCTCCATTCAAGAAGTTTGCGTCGTTGAGGGATGAATGGGCTACGAAGAACCGTTACTTGAATCCAGGTTTAGTGTTTTTAGATCTGCTTTGGAAATCTCACGCAAGAAACGATTTTTTACGTAAACGGATGAATTACGGAATGTGCGAAAACCCATTCTCAGGTCCTCTGCAGTTTTTCGGTCCAACGGCAAATTGCATCAACCACACTCTGCAGCTCGAGCTCGGAGCGTCGGGCTGAGGAGGATCATTGAAGGACAATTTGTTTCAATTTTTATTTCTTCTTCAAGTCTTTGGCACACACACACAAATACCATACATGTTTCATCAGCTCATGGATAAATAAATTAGGCACTAAACAGTGACATAGATAGTATTTAGTATGGATTATTGGAAGAACAAATCCAAATAACAACGACGTCGTATACTTCACTGTCATCATACACAAATTGATTAGAATTTAATCATTTTGGAGTGGGTTGATAATCATGGCGAACATGCAATAACGTGGGGGCTGGCTGCAGATACTTTCCTAACCGATCCAAAAATTTAAAAATTAATCAAATCCCTTGTCGAGATATGTAGAATCCAATGCAAACGTCAACATAACGGTAATGGTCAACCAAAGATGATGAAATATGGTCTAAAACACACTCGAAAGAACTCCATTTATCCCCACAGTACAAATCACCGCCTGCTGGCATCGCTTGCTCGGATCGTTTCCATTTATTATTTTTTCTTTCTTACTATTCATTCAGATTCTATCGATAGGAAAAACACTAATGTTCATCATAATTCATTATAGGAGAATAAGAGATGAGAAGATAAATTCAACCAAAAAGGTAAACACAAACATCACACACTCATCAGATCCGATCGTAGAAACGTCACATTGTCTGAACATGACCTGAATAGTACACAAACATCCAAAAGCATACAAATAATACAAGCACAGACACCTCAACGGCACAAAAACGCACAGACACCAAACTCAAAAAGCAAACATTTTTCGCCTCAAATGCGATCCTCCTCTCCTTCTTCCTCGTCCTCGTACTCACCCTCATCGTCGGCGGTGGCATCTTGGTACTGCTGATATTCAGACACCAAATCGTTCATATTGCTCTCTGCCTCCGTAAACTCCATTTCGTCCATACCCTCGCCAGTGTACCAATGCAAGAAAGCTTTCCTCCTGAACATAGCAGTGAACTGCTCGCTCACCCTCCTAAACATCTCCTGGATAGAAGTCGAGTTTCCAATGAACGTCGAGGCCATGGAAAGCCCCCTGGGAGGGATGTCGCAGACGCTCGACTTCACATTGTTGGGAATCCACTCGACAAAGTAGGACGAGTTCTTGTTCTGCACGTTGATCATCTGCTCGTCGACCTCCTTTGTGCTCATCTTGCCCCTGAACATGGCAGAGGCTGTGAGGTACCGCCCGTGGCGAGGGTCGGCGGCGCACATCATGTTCTTGGCGTCCCACATTTGCTGGGTCAGCTCGGGCACGGTCAGGGCTCGGTACTGCTGGGACCCGCGCGAGGTTAGTGGGGCGAAACCCACCATGAAGAAGTGGAGGCGCGGGAATGGGATGAGGTTGACCGCGAGCTTTCGCAGGTCGGAGTTGAGCTGCCCGGGGAAACGGAGGCAGCAAGTCACGCCGCTCATGGTTGCTGAGATCAGATGGTTGAGATCGCCGACTGCATAATAGGAAAGAGATGAATCAATCTTGTTCTTCTCATGCAAATTGAAGAATGAATATGGGTAAGTTAAAAGATACTCACAGCTGGGAGTGGTGAGCTTCAGAGTTCTGAAGCATATGTCGTACAGTGCTTCGTTGTCGAGTACCATGCATTCGTCTGCATTTTCAACGAGCTGATGCACTGAGAGTGTGGCGTTGTACGGCTCAACGACGGTGTCCGAGACTTTGGGCGAGGGGAAGACGGAGAATGTCAGCATCATCCTATCGGGGTATTCTTCCCTGATCTTTGAGATCAACAGCGTGCCCATGCCAGAACCAGTTCCTCCACCGAGCGAGTGGCAGACCTGAAAACCTATATAAAGGTACAGACGCATTAGTAAAAAAAAAAAAAAAGACTACGTATTGAACGTCGAACTAGCTGTACCTTGAAGACAGTCGCAATTCTCAGCTTCTTTTCTCACAACGTCGAGGACAGAGTCGATCAGCTCAGCACCCTCTGTGTAGTGCCCTTTAGCCCAGTTGTTTCCAGCGCCTGACTGGCCGAAGACAAAGTTATCAGGCCTGAAGATCTGACCGTAGGGACCTGTACGGACACTGTCCATGGTTCCTGGCTCGAGATCCATTAGCACAGCGCGAGGAACGAATCGACCGCATGATGCCTCGTTGTAATAGACGTTGACGCGCTCCAATTGCAGATCGGATGTGCCGACGTAACGGCCGGTGGGATCTATGCCGTGCTCATCGCAGACAACTTCCCAGAACTTTGATCCAATTTGGTTACCGCACTGGCCACCTTGAACGTGAAGGATTTCTCTCATCTTTCTGCAATTAGGGAGGCGAGTTAATGATCGAAACTAGGAGATAAAGCAGCACAGCTAACGAATAACGACAAATGCTTGTGAGAGTAGCTCATAAGGTGGAGATACAGTGGTTCCTTCTTATAGAATCCATCAGATAGAACACTGTTGAGCTTGTCGAATTTCAGAAGAAATGTGAAAAGTAACAGTAGGAGGGACAAGTGAATGAAAAACAGAAACTACCATCAAATTTATCATAGATCTACAGATAAATCCGATCCGGAAGAATAGATCGACAAGTAAAATACACAAACAGGTCGTTTCGAGCAAAAAAACACAGTAGAACGGTGAAATGTATTCCAAATCTCCGTCAGTCATACATCGTTTAGAAACATTCAGCTCGATCTATCAGATCTGCTCACGTCCGAACCCAAATTCCATATGTTACGAAAAAAACGAACAGACTGAGATACATTCCACGGAGAAAGCGTATTACAAAAGCTTAAGCAACATTACCTCTAGAAATTACGAACAGACTGAGCGCCGCCGCCGAGATTCGATCGAGTGTGGCTGCTCGATATTTCAAAGAGAAAGGGAGCGGATGAGGAAAGATTCAGATCCGACGCGGGATTTTATATCCGAGACAGGATGAATCAACGGCTCACATGAAAGTAGCGAACGGTCTAGATTTCACATATTGTGATTCAAGGATGAATGATATTATTGGTCCGACTATATATGAGTAATGACAAATCTGCCCCTAGATCTGTGACAAAACTCCTCTTCAGTCTTTGCCGACCCATCTACTACATGTCGCAGTGGGTCCTCCTATACACATTTAATATATAGATTAAAGGAAATTTTCGTTCAGTAACAGTTAATTTTAAGAACCCGATTATTCAGTAACAATTTATTGGTCTGGAGTAACAATTTATTGGTCTGCAGTAACAGTTCATTGTTCTGAAAATAACAGAAAACGATCAATCATCCGATAACAGTTTATAACAGTGGCGTAATTTAGGTCCTTATCTTTCATATTTACGAAAATGAAGTCCTTGAAACTAAAATTTTTTCTTAAAGGTCCTCAAAACTATTTTTAATTACTTTTGGGGCCTAAATTTTAATATACCCTAGATTAAATTCATATGTTTATCTTCATCTGATATAAATCAAAACATCAATTATTGGGTTGCATACGTCATTTGCTTTATATTAAAGAAAAAAACTACCGAGTCCCATTCATGATTTTGATGATACATTACATATTCACACAAGAGTTGTCTTTATACTCCATTTGGTAACATATCGTTATAAGACAGCCAGCAAAGGATACGAAGAAAACGATGGCTAAACTCAAATACTCAATTCAACGTCCGATTCACTACAAGGAACGGCCACCCTTTTCCTCATCAAACTATCAATGGAAGGTAGCTTCCGTTTTCTGCCACCTCTCGGCCTCGACAAGAACTGCTCGTCCGACTCTTCGAAATCTCCCTGCAGTTCACCGAACAATCAATCAATCATGGAATTCGAATAATGCAGCCAAAATGAGAGATAAAAACATTAGGTAAAGGGAGGGAAAAGCATATTTCTTACCAGTGTGTAAGAGTGGCACCCAGAATTTTCGTGATGGTCCCTTACGTGTTTGAATGCGAATCTCACGCCACAGCCGCGAAAGCTGCAGGCAAAAGGCTTCAGTTCCATGTGCACAGCTTTGACATGCTGCTTTAGATTTGACGCCTGCGAGATAGAGTTACGGTTGTAGGGAAAATTCGGCTCATTGATATCCACAGTTGTTCATCGGAGGAGTTAATAGGGGGGCTTACGTTTGAAAAAGTTAGTGAGCATCCTTCGACGCTGCATTTGATTCTGTGGGGCGAGCACTCTGATTCATGGGTTCGCATGTGACGCTTGATGTTTTTCTTGAGCTGCTTCGTCCCACATTGATCGCAGACCATGTATTGATGGCAGGAAAGTATATGATCCTTGAGGCATTTTTCGTTGGTGAAGTATTTCATACAGCCTGGTTCAGCACAGATTGCCTCCACAGAATCCAACTTGACTGTACAGACATCATCATGGTGGTTGTTGTTATGTGGATTTTCTGGAGTTTTGACATTAACTCGATCAACAACCCACAAAGAAAAAAATATCGAAAGGCAACTAACCATGAGAATTCTCATGAGTACGAAGTTTCGACAGATACTTGAACGCTTTTCCGCATCCAGGTTCAGTACACACGTATTCCTTAGGACGGTCATCCATGTCAGAGGTAGATTCACGTTTGCCATGGAACTCTTTCACGTGTCGCGACATGTTTCCTTGCACTGAAAATCTTTGCTTGCAATCCTCAATGGGACATTCGAACAATTTTCCTTGATGCTGAAGCATGTGCCTGGTCAAGTGGTCCTTCCTTCTGAAGCTGGCCTGGCAATCATCTACTGTGCAGTCAAAGGGCCGCTGTTAAAGAACAGCTCATAACGTAAGAAATAGTTACCAAAAACATCCCCAGGGAACAAGTTCAAACTTTAGTTAAAAATATGGTCAACAGAATATTCAAACCTCAGAAGTGTATCAAGCGTGACCGAGGCTCACTTGACGGAGCTTCTCAGATGGTCACCCACCTGATACTGATCCAGCCAAGACAAGAATATTGCCTCTCGCATTTTGGAGTTCTTTAATTTGGGATCCAATGCCTCACGCCAACCCAAGAACCAACTAATTCTGCATAGTAAGTCACTTTCAATCAACAAAAACATAAAAGGGAAGCTTTCTGGTGGAAAGTTCAAACTAAATGAAGCTTGAAGAAACTCCGCATTAACGAGCACGAATTAGTCTTGCCCAATTTAACCGTAACCGCCGGTTTGAACCGCCGGTTTGCCGGTTACGGTTTTCCGGTTACGGTTCGTAAACCGGAACCGTAACAAACCGGAACCGGAACCGCATATATGACGGTTTCATCCGGTTTGCATAGGGCAAAAAACCGTAACCGCCGGTTTACAAACCGCCGGTTACGGTTTTAACCGGCGGTTTATTATTTTTAAATATTTTTATATGTTTTGAACACCCAACAACGGCTAGTGGAGGTGAGTTGGATGTCATGTTAGTTTGTTTTTTATGCTTTTTATTCTTTTCTTCTTGTTTGTTTATATTAGTTTTGTTTTTAATTATCTAAGTTTTGTTTCTAACATATAATTATATATTTTCCAAAAATTAGGTCTGCAATTTGTCGAGCTCACGAAGAGTCTAAAAAAGATGCGTATTCAAATCTATTTTCTATTATTTTTTTAGTAGTAATATATTTCTTTTTCTTAATTGTTTACTAACTATGTTTTATATTTATTTGTGTTTAAAGGTATCTCGGGCGGACAAAAATTAAGATGAACGACGGGCCAATATAAAACGAGGCGAACAACTAGAGATTGATAATCAACCTCCACTTCATGGGTATGATAAAAAAAAAAAAAAAAAAACCGCCAAACCGGCGGTTTGGAACCGAAACCGTCCAAACCGTAACTGGCGGTTCCGGTTAACCGGAACCGGATTTTAGAAACCGAAACCGTATGTATGACGGTTTCTAGCGGTTTGGAGGTTCCCCAAAACCGTAACCGGCGGTTTGTAAACCGGCGGTTTATAAAACCGGCGGTTTTAACCGGATGAGCAACACTAGCACGAATATGACGAAAATAATGAAATCAGAAACGAAAATACACCTCAAGAGAATGGCTTTGCATGTGCTGCTTCAAGTAAGCTGGCTTCTTAAAACTTGCACCACACTCCTCACAAATATTCAATTTACTTGTAGTGTCTTCTTCATCAGCTAGCTCCTTCTGCTTCAATTCTTCCTGAAATTGACACAAAAAAAACAGTCCACTCAGAATCAGCATAAAGTGAAAACAGTCGAAGAACATGATACTGATTACTAACAAAAACGATCGTGGAATTCCAAGGAGCTACACACATACGATAGAAAGGATTCCCCTAGTCAAAGTATCAAAATTACAAACAAAAAGAAAACCTGATGGTGAGTTTGCACGTGAGAGGCTATCAACGCCTTCTTAGATCGGCATATCCCACAGAATTCGCAGTAATATCTTCTAATGTCTATGAATATTGGCCACGGAGCTGTTTCTTCGCCTTCCACCATCTTCTTACAGGATTATAACTCTGCAGGGTTGATAATTCGTGCAGATCAAGAAGAAGAAACCTGGAGAAGATTAGATAACTTCAAAGCTGCGCAAAATCGGGAGCTAGGGTTTGGAGCTAGGGCTAGCCAATTTATATGAAGCTTGAGGGGCTGTTGTGTCATTTTACAAACTCCCAGGATAATTGCGATATTGGACCGCTGTATCAAATATCATTAAATTAGTCGTTTCAAACTATTTTTAGGATCCCATTCTAATTTTATAAAAGAAAAGAAAAAGAAAAAGCAACTAAATCGAGTGTAAGGGCTCGTTTGATATCAGTGTTTACGGATTACATGAGTATAAGTTATTTGTGTATAGCTATACAAGGATTTTGTTGATGTTGTGTTTTAACATGTTTGATATGTGTGTATTAATTAATTGTGTAATGATATAAATTGTGTTTGATAGATGTGTATGAGATGTGTATAGGTGTGTATGGATTAGTAATACACACCCCATAACCACCTTAAATGTGGGTATGGATATACAAGGCCTATAACCAAAAACCTTGTAATAGACGTGTATAGTCATACAAGGCATGTATGGCTATACACCGATATCAAACACGACACAACTTACTCATACACATCCCATACACACTCATACACACTTATCAAACAAGCCCAGACGCAAGACGAAGAAAATAGTGCTCCTCTCCCTCTCTCAAGGTAATCTTTGTTGCTTCGTAGATCCCTTCTCATTTCAGCTTCAGCTGCCCTTTTGCTAAAGAAGTTTCTCAGCTGCTTTTGTTTTTATGCTGGTCTGAAGCATTTGATTCTTACTGGTTACGTTGATGGGGCTTTTAAAGGCTTTAGCTGAAGTTAGGGTTTCTCTTCTTTCCCAGCCGATTTTTTCAAGATATGGTGTTGATTCGAGAATCGTCGCTTATTCGTGTTTTCTTGCTTGTTGTAGGTAGCTTATACGTCTCGTATCGTGTTGCTAGGGTTTTACCTCTGTTTATAGCTTAGTTGGGGTGGAGTCTCGCCTGCGATAACTTCATTAGCGCAGATTTTTATCTTTTCGCTGCTACTTACTTTGTCATATTTAGGTGTTTTCTAGCACAAGCGAACTGTCAAATGGAGCCAAACGTAGGCACTGATCCAAACGTTCACCCTGGGCCAATTGACAAGTCGAGGGTGTTAGAAGTGAAACCACTTCGACGTCTTGTCCCAGTTTTCCCAGGTGCCTCGGGAATGTCTTCGATTTCGACCCCTCAGCCCACGCCTTTCGTATGTGTTCCACCCATGGGTCCATTTCCTTCAGGGGTGCAGCCATTCTACCCTTTTGTGGCTCCAAATAGTGCAGCGAACCAAACCACGCACAGTTCCCAATATCAGCCCATGAATTTTGGGTTCGACAACAGTATACCAGCGCCCGTCCCATTGAACTCGTATCGAACACCGACGCCTGCAAAAAAACGCGGTCGTAAGGCGAAGGTGACAGCTGCTAAAGCAGCTGTAGAAGGCGAAGCAGCTGTAGAAGGCGATGGATACAACGAATCGCAGAGCGAAGTAGGCGAATTTGACAACGTGGAAGGTGGTACTGTTAGTAAGTCTGGGAAGAGAAGGGGCAAGTCGAGCCTGGGAAGAGATGGGAATGATGGAGATAGCTACGGCGATTCGCTAGTTCATAGCTACCTGGCATCATTTAAGCTTAAAGAGCTCGACGATTTCCGCAGATCTAACGGAGACAAGGATACGGTTGCAGCTATACTGTTGGTCTTCAATTTGGTTCGGAGAAAAATGAGTCAAATCGAGGAAACAAAGGATGCTTCGGGATCTGTGAAGCGACCCGACCTGAAAGCATCTAACCTCATGATGAAAAACGGCGCCCGGACGAACCAAAGCAA
This sequence comes from Craterostigma plantagineum, assembly GCA_027422505.1. Classification (NCBI taxonomy): domain Eukaryota; kingdom Viridiplantae; phylum Streptophyta; class Magnoliopsida; order Lamiales; family Linderniaceae; genus Craterostigma; species Craterostigma plantagineum. The sequence continues at coordinate 2,583,867 of JAPQWV010000029.1, forward strand.
GAGGATCGGGCACGCCCCGGGCGTCGAAATTGGGGACATTTTCTTCTTCAGAATGGAGATGTGCTTAGTGGGCTTACACGCCCCAAGCATGGCTGGCATAGACTATATGAGCGTCAAAGTAACCGGCGACGAAGAACCTTTGGCGGTGAGCGTAGTCTCCTCTGGCGGGTACGACGACGATGGGAACGATAGCAATGTGATCATATACAGTGGCCAGGGCGGAGTCCAAAGGCAAGATGGACAGCAGTTCGATCAGAAGCTCGAAAGGGGAAACCTCGCCCTAGAGAAGAGCGTCAAGCGCGGTAATGAGATTAGGGTTCTCAGAGGTGTAAAAGACCCTGTTGCCCCCACGTGCAAGATATACATCTACGACGGCCTCTACAAGATTCAAGAATCGTGGGTCGAAAAGAGCAAGAACGGATGCAACGTCTTCAAGTACAAAATCGTTCGAATCCCGGGCCAGAAAGAGGCATTTTCCCTGTGGAAAACCATTCAGCAGTGGAGAGAAGGAACGACGGCCCGCCCCGGGACCATCCTGCCCGACCTGACCTCGGGCGGCGAGTCTCAGCCTGTCGTTCTTGTCAACGACGTCGACGGTGAGAGAGGGCCCGCCCACTTCGCCTACATTCGAAGCCTAAGGTACAACCACAACCAACCCTTCTCCGCCTCCAACCCTTCGACGCCATGTCACTGCATAGGTGGATGCCAGCCTGGCGACACGTTATGTCCCTGTGTAAGGAAAAACGACGGGCTTTTGCCCTATTCATCTATCGGCGTTCTCCTTACAGACAAGCCAATGGTGTACGAGTGTGGACCTTTCTGCGGCTGCCCACCGACCTGTAGGAACCGAACGACCCAAGCTGGCGTTAAGGTTCGACTCGAAGTATTTAAGACGAAGAATCGAGGATGGGGGCTGAGGTCGTGGGACCCGATACGCTCGGGCACCTTTATATGCGAGTACGCTGGCGACGTGATCGAAGGTTCGAACTTGCGTTACGATGGAGATGAGTTCGTTTTCGACTCTACGAGGAAGTATCCATCTTTGGGACCTCTTAATGGTGATTCCGAGGGTTATGAAAAGTCTCCTTTCCCGCTTGTTGTAAGCGCGAAGCATAGTGGAAACGTGGCTCGTTTTATGAACCACAGCTGTTCGCCTAACGTGCATTGGTTGCCTGTTTTGCGGGAGAGTGACAGCGATTGTTACCTTCACGTTGGGTTCTTTGCTTCGGGGCATATTCCTCCTATGCAAGAGCTTACGTTCGACTACGGTGTTGATGCCCGTGGGAGGGCAAGAAGGAAGTGCTTTTGCGGAACTGCCAAGTGCAGAGGGTATTTCTATGGATGATGCTCTTTCGTACGTTTTCATGTTATTTTTAAGGTGTTTCGTAATGGAATTTAGTAGTTGATTGATGTAGGGATTGAATTTTCTAGTGTTGTTTCAGACTCACTCAGATCCCATGTCAGTTCGTCATTTGCTATTATCTCGGAATTATGTTGTGATGATTGTTCGAATGTTGGTACTTTTATCCAATCTTTAACTTACTAGGTTTTCGCGAAGGGGAAAGAACCGCTTGGATGGTTCATGGTAGGTAGTATCATATATTAATTGATAAGAATATTTATTTTGTTGGTAAGCAATGAAATTTCTACGTCCGTTGTTTTTATCCCGATCATAAAGGGGTTTTTCGCGAAACTCCCGTCCATTTATCCTCTCAGTTTTTCGCGAAACTCCCGTCCATTTATCCTCTCAGTTATCTTCGATATTATTACGCTGTCCATTTCGCAGTAAATTATACCTTTCTTCTATCAAGCTGTCTCAATTGCTACCATTAATGATGCGGCTGCGAAAGTGAACAACGCACACATATATATATATATATATATTTGTTTCTTGAGAATAAACGAAGAAATAGAGGTGGGTTGTTTCTCTATATGAGCTTAGCTTAGTGCTACTATGTTAAAATCTAGACGACATAACATATTAATAATAATATTGGTTGTTTCCAGATATTTCATGCGCAACACTCGTTAACCAACTATCCAAACAAGAAAGCGATACACACTAATACAGAAAATAATATTTAATAAAATTGTGAGTGATTACTGTGATGGGAAGGGAAATGAAAGTTCCGCTCGTTTTACCTTACGAAAAATGGTACAGTATAATGAATAGAATTGGGACCTGTGACGTTTTTTTTCTTCTATTTTATCATGACGACCGTATTGACTATTGACAATGGGAATTATTGCATCACCGTGTGCGTCATCTTGGAACCCTATTGGATATTTATTTTGAAGCTACAGAACTAAAATATAAATGCTACGTGAAGGTGTCGATGTCCAAGTACTAAATATTATCACAAAACATATGACTAGAGAGAAAACAAAAGAAGATATTTATTATTTTTTCCATTGACTTGTGAAGTCGTCGTATGGATAAGCAAATGCCAACATGGCAAACCGCGTTTATAAATACGCCCACAATGCGAAACGCGTTTTAAATATCTCTCTCTCTCTCTCTCTCTCTCTCTCTCTCTTGTTAGGCATTTCCTCTCTCTACGATCGTTATCGCTGGTTTTAATTTAACGGTGAGCCTCCTCTTTCCTATCGCCCTATCGCCGTGTTCGTCGACTTTTTTGTCCTATCGTTTGTTATGTTCGCTGCAATTTTACAGATGTTTATGGAGTTTTTGCATCTGATATTTCGCGGGGCCTGAATTTTCGATTGATACGGTTTCAGGTGGATTTGAGTCGATTTGGAGGAGAAGATGGGTCAAGTATTAGGCTGCGTTCAGGTGGATCAGTCGACGATAGCCGTGAAGGAACACTTCGGCAAGTTCGACGACGTGCTCGAGCCTGGCATTCATTGCTTGCCGTGGTGTATCGGCTATCAAGTCGCCGGTCATCTCTCTTTGCGCGTGCAGCAGCTCGACGTTCGCTGCGAAACCAAAACGAAGGTAAGCTGATTTTTGTTCTTCGAGTGATGTTCCGTCGGTTTTGATGGCGTCGTTCCCTGCCGTAATTTGATCGATCGTCTGATACGTGTTCCAGGACAACGTGTTCGTCACCGTGGTTGCGTCGATTCAGTATCGAGCTTTGGCTGATAAAGCTTCGGACGCGTTCTATAAGCTATCCAACACCAAGGAACAGATCCAGGCATATGTTTTCGACGGTATTTATCGTTCTATTTCTAAATCCGCACTCTTCGATTTTGAAAAAAAAAAAAAAAAAACTGAAATTGATGAGCTTTTTTTTTCCTCTTCTTTTCGTTCATCTTCTTCAGTCATTAGGGCTAGCGTGCCAAGACTTGAATTAGATTCTGTCTTTGAGCAGAAGAATGATATAGCCAAAGCCGTGGAAGATGAACTTGAAAAGGTCAACTCATTTTCTTCCAAATAAAGAAAAGAAACAAACACCATGTGAAATGAAATCAACTTAGCTTCTCTTCCATGTTTCTCCCTTTTCAGGCCATGTCTGCCTATGGCTTCGAAATCGTGCAGACTCTCATAGTAGACATCGAACCCGACGCCCAAGTCAAGAGGGCCATGAACGAGATAAACGCTGGTAATCTCTACCCACCTAAATTCCTTCTAACTTTCGAGAGATAAAAATAGTTCTTGTTTTAGAGACCACGCTTTTCGTTTCCTTTGATTTAACCCCTATCAAACCTTCAACTAGCTGCTAGGCTCAGAGTTGCTGCTAACGAAAAGGCCGAAGCAGAAAAGATCCTTCAGATTAAGAAGGCCGAAGGAGAAGCAGAGTCCAAGTACCTTTCTGGGCTTGGAATTGCCAGGCAGCGTCAGGCCATCGTCGATGGGCTGAGGGACAGCGTTCTTGCATTCTCTGAGAATGTCCCAGGAACATCGGCTAAGGATGTCATGGACATGGTTTTGGTCACGCAGTACTTTGACACGATGAAGGAGATTGGCGCTTCGACTAAGTCGTCGGCTGTGTTCATCCCTCACGGCCCTGGAGCTGTTCGGGACATCGCCACTCAGATCCGCGACGGTCTTCTTCAAGCTGAGAGTGTCAACTAAGTTTGTGAAACTCTGCATGCAAAGGTGTGAAGTTATATATATATAGTTGTGTATTATGTGTGTGCTTATTTTCATTGTTCTTTTTAATAAACATGTGTTGGCTATGGCTTGTACTTAAAATCTGTTCTATGTTTGAAATGTGATTTAGTTGTTGCTTTCTTGATACTTGTGATTTTAAAAGCATTTTACAGTATTTTTTTTTTATTTATCGGGACGACGATTTGTGCTTTTGCGGACTAATCTTATGTCATTATATTTAAGTGGATTTTAGTAGCAACTAATCTCAGCTGCTATGTAAATCCATGGCCAAAGACATACAGTAAAACCTCTTTTAATTAATAACCTTGGGACCACTAAATTTTATTAATTTAAAGAGGTATTAATATATCCATAAATTAATAATTTATTAATTAAAAGAAAAAAATTTAAATTCATTTGATTTAGTATTTAAATATGTTTAATTGATTATATTCATGAATAAACCAATTCGTTGTAACTAATTAAATATATTCATGTATATATACATTTTTGTTACAACTAGAGAACTCGACACCGGAACTTTTGGCTTCAATTAAAAACGTTAGTGATGAAATTCAATTAGATTTACGTTTTAAAAAAAACAAGTGTTAATAGATTCATATTTTAGCAAAATGCCCATAATATTTATAATTGTAATATATGGATTATTAATTTATAGTTTTAATGGGACCTAATGTTTACAAAGGAATTTTTAGAATAATTATTATCTTAATCGAATTTAATGATTTTTTACAAAGGCCCAAGTCGGGACCGGAAGATTTTATTATTTTAGACAGGTTATTAATTTATCGAGTATTAATTTATAGAGGTTTTACTGTATTTCATTCATCACTATAAAGACATGCCAAGAAAATAAGGTTCAAGTTTAACAAATCAAAAACCCACAAACTGTTCCTCGAACAAACTATGCTGCTAGAAAAAATATGTAAATGCATCTAAATTGCGTCGTTTTTCTCTTCGTCACTCGGAGTCACTCGAGCTGGACTCTGAGCTCGAGCTAGAACTCGAACTCGACTTTTTGGAACATTTACCTTTATCTGATTTAGTCGAATGCGATGCTCTGACTTCACGAACAGATTCATCCGAAACAACGAGGCTGATCTCTTTTTTAGCAGACAACTCCACGTGCACAGATGATGAACTCGGTAAATCTGCCTTCGATTCGACGTTCGTAGTATGATTTGTTTGTTCATCTACCGTTTTCTTCGAGTGGCCGTCTTCTTCAAGTACGGCTTCTATAGCACTTGATTCTGAAATTAGCTGCATTTCCACCGAACTTTCCTCATGCAGAATCTGATCGGCTGTTTTGGGGAGTTGATAACTCTCTCTGATATTGTCTTCAACTTGCTTGTGATCTGAAGTACCATTTTCGATTGGCCTAACTTCAGTAATTTCCATCTCGTGAATGGAGTTCATCACACCTGTATTCACATGATTTCGTGTCGTATCCTCAGATTGTTCGCCTGTAGCTTCGTCGATAACGTCAGATTGTATGGCATCAGATATAATGGCCTTCTTCATGTCTCTTTCGATGGGTTGAGTCACTTCCACATCAATATCTTTCACTCTCTGAGCTTCAATTTCAGGCGCCACATCATCTACGCCAAGCTGAGAATTCTGTAATGTTCGAGAACTTTCTGGACAAACCAAATCAGCCAACTGCACCTTCACTTCAGATATGACAGGAATGTCATGTACTGAATTCTGAGTTGCAGCATCGCCGAGCTCAGATTCATTATCTCCAGGCGACACCTCAGAGTGAGATTTTATGTGATCAGAAGAATCATTGTTGTTTCTGTTATCTAACCCCTTATCTGACGTACCGTCGAGTTTTTCAACTGTCCCGCCTTGTAACGTTTCATGGTGTGTGATAACGAGTTCCATTGGCTGAGTTGTAGATGCACTTTCTCCTACAGAACCAACGTGCTCAGCAGAAGCAGATGCATTCGAATCAGATCCCTGCTGTGCGACGTGGACGTCGCGAGAGCTGTCTAATACCGATAGTATTCCGTCATAAATTTCTTTAATCTCGTCAACTTCCTCAATTATTGTCTCAAGGTCCATATGAGAACTACCTTCGCCTGAGGCACTCGATGCCATGGAAGCAAGGTCGCAGCTTCGTGGAGAGTAGATAATCGTGTCACGGTTTAGCAGTTGAAGCTGTGGAATCGTTAGACTTGTTATGTCACGCTGTTCTTCGAATGATCCAACTGGTGTATTAGGGACCTACGGCGCAAGAAAAGGCAAGGATTAGTGTCTCTTCTTTCTGAGAGAGAAAATGCAAAGAGCATATGCATGTCGACGCCGTTGGAAGCCTTACAGTTATTACCCAGGGTGCAAAAGCATATTTCTTGATGCTATAAGCAGTAAATCAAGATCGATACAAGATATTTGATCACTCTCTCAAATTAAAAATTAGCTTCATCACTTTGATGCAATGAAATGTTCAAGAATATAAGAATACCCCTTGCTACAACCAAGCATGATTGATAATTTGGGTATTTATCTATATTGAACACTTAGAATGCGGACTTGTTAGCATAACGATTGATAGGCAAGCGGCATATACACCTGTCTGAGTGGTCAGATCACTGAAATTCACTCAGAGCATATGATTCATTAATTATGATGTGGACTTCAAGAGCATTGTACTAGTTCCAGCTAGATTAATAGAAACTTAAAAGGAAAGGCAACGATTAATTAAATACCTGAACTTCCTCCAAATGCTTAAATGGCTCATGCATTACTACATCATAAAAGAGAGGTGTGCCTCCGTCAGCTGAAGGTGTGGACATCAGCTTCTCATTTGCTTCATGGAAAACATCAAGATCAGAGCTTGGTGATGCAATGTTTTCTTCCTTTTCAGTAGGACATCTTATTTGACGGTTAAATGCTGGCAGATTAACTGGAACCGTCTTCTCTTCCTCAGAATTTCCCTCCTCCAAGTGAGCTGAACCTCTGTCATCAAACGATTGAGCTGAGGCTTGGTTTATTTTCTGAGAACCAGAACTAGCGACCTCTGTGGCTCGATCGCCAGAATTTTCCTCCAGAGGACAAGCATAAGCTTCTCGACTTTCAAAACCAGCTTTTGATGCATCTTCATTTCCATACATTTGATGAATTTCTGAAGTATGTTCACCTCGAAAACTCAAATGAGTGCCAGAGAGATCAGACTCTATGTTGTCGACAATGTCATTTCTTTGCAGTTCATCTTCAGCAGTAGGGCAAATCTCTGATGCTTCGGGCAACATCTCAATATTTACAGGGACATCCTCTGTTTCTCTATCAAGAAAAGATACAGTCCTCTTGACCATCACGGGAGGTGAACTTGGATCAACCTCAACATGAACATCAGAAGAAATAGAGGAGGATGATAAATTGTTTCTAACAGCTGAAGGACTTGAATCATAAACAGGCTCCTTATGTGAAAATTCATCAACTACAGGACTCAACACCTTAAGATCTGAACTTCCTGCGGATGTTTGTGTTGACAAGTGTCTCTCATGTACAATAACATCTCTTTTTTCTTCAGAAGTTAATAGAGCTTCACCTTGGGGACTTTGAGTGTCAGTGAAGAAACTTTCAGTCGCTTCTGAAAAGGACGAAGAGCTCGAATTTCCACTATACCTTAGTTCAACATCTTCAGAAACCGTGTCAAACTCGGAAGCGTTAGTTTGCTTATGTTGGGCACCAGTTGCTTCTTCTTCATATTGATCTTGATCATTTGGTGATTGGAAGTGCACCCTTTTGTTTATAAAATCTCTCGTTTCTACTTCACCGAACTCCGAGAACTCTTTTTCTTCTTCTTCTTCTTCTTCTGATGAAGTTTGGCTTCCATGTCCGACATCCTCAGACACATGCTTAGTCTCGGATACTGTCTCCACTTCATGAGTTACATCATTTTCAGTCCCTTCCCTCTCAGCAATCAACTCTTTCTCCTCACAGAACTCTACTTTCTGGGGGGAAACCACACCAAACTCCTGCTTATTTTCTTCTGTAAAGTGGTCTTCCAGAATCTCAACAGAACCAATTGATTCTGTTTCAGGAACAGAACTCGCTTTGGAGTCACTAAGTTCACTTGGATTTCTTTGGTATGGACGATAGTTAGAATCCTCTGAGTTAGAACGATCTGGGACGAAGTATGGCCTGAATCTACTAACACCTTCCCTTCCATGAGAAAAGGTCGATGGTCCAACATTGAAAGTTTCATTTCGCCTAAAGAACGATTCTCTAGATTGAAGTGCCGCAAACTCCTCTTGAAACCCATCATTACTTAAATTGGGCTTCTCCTCATTTGAATCGTAAGGTATATCAAAAGGGTTCCTTCTTGGTACTAGAATAGAAGGGGCAGAACCAGGGATTGGAGGCAGACCAGAATATGATGAATGTGCTTCATTTGGAAGATCAAATGGATTTTGTCTCATCGTGGAAATAGGCGTGATGTGAAATGGAAAATCACTACTTTCAAAGTCTATCAAATTTCTTTCAGGAACCATACTCAAATTTTTACGGGCTCGCCTCCTCAAAATCAGAGTCTCCAGCCTCTGGTTTCTTTCGAGTTCTGAACTACCAAGATCCATGAGATTCTTTTGATCCTCGTCAGTCCATGTAATGGCAGATTTATTTTCACTTTCTTTTTCGCCTTGAACTTCTTCGTCTTCACCGTCGTCATTATCCTCCTCTGCTAATTCAACATCCAAATTATTTTCAGAATCATCATCGTCGGATTCGCTGCTAGTTGAGCTGGATTTCGAAGACATCTCAGACCCTGCATCTGAACCACCACCTGATATTTGAATCAGCTGTGGATTTTCGTCATCCAAAAGTGGATGAAGCTCGTCAAGCATCGGCATTATGTCAGCCATTGATGCATCAGGAGACGAACTCTCAGCCCCATCTGCATCAGAATCTAAAACCTCATCAACATCGTCATCGTCATCCTCATCTCCATCGTCATCACAGTCGTTGTCATTATCATGGACTCGAACCCGTCTCCAAGGAGAACGAGGAGGAGAGCCTAGAGAATCCACATTGACCCTCTCCGAATCGAATGAATCCGCTTCTGATTTCTCAGTTTCTGATTCTAGAAGCTCGTCCTTGATCTTAAGTTTCACGCCCGATTGATTACCTGCGATTTGGAGATCAATAAGACCCTCTTTGTTCCATTCAGTTTCCTGTTTATATCTGTCATTGCTTAGAACATTACCCCGAGTTTCTTCGTTGTCTGATTCAACTTGAACCGATCTTCTACCCATCGATGCAGCAGAATCATTGGTACCATCATCCATATGAGTTTCAGCAAGCTTACTTTCTTCTGCACCAGTCATTTCATTTTCACTGTATCTCTCAGCATATGAGGTATCGCCCGACGTGACATTTTTCGATGCCCCATTTGTAAGTAATTCGGTTTCATGAGCAGTTTTCTCCACTGCTTCCATTTCAGGACTATTCAGCTGCCCGTAACTTAATAGCGTACCAAGCAACAAGAAAGTACAAACAAGAACAGGCGATGCAGAAACCAACAACGAGAAGAGAAAAGGAGATGCTCTGTGCAGCAATATGAGGATGCAGAGCATCGCCACAATGAATGGGTGATTGCAGAGTGATCTGAAACAGCTTATGCCTGCATATCTCACGCCTTTTCTCATTTTAACTCCAATCTCTGCTCCCATGATTCTAATCCTCCCACAATATTCAATTTACAACCTCTGTTCCGATCTCGCGATGCTATTTACTTTCAATTGAATAATCTTCGAGGATTGAACCATAAGTATCTCGTAAAACCAATCCACGCCAGCAAAAATGTTTGGGAAGAGAAAATCAACGACGCGATTGATCTGATTGAAGAAAATGCAATAAACAGTAAGGTAAACGTCCACAATTTCACGTAGAAATCGAGATGGCGAAATCATTCGAAAGAGGTAGCTTACCACACGAGCTTCCAGCGTACATCAAAGTGAGGGATGCATGGTTGATGCCTTCAATCAAAACTTCATGCCCTCAATCGCAGCTTTCAATCCACCATTACATACCTTTTCATACAAAAGAGGTGTTGCGATGGCGTGAATGATTTAACTCCAAAAGCAGGATACAGAAAATGATCTGAAACAGAAAATGGCTGACCTGAAAATCTCTCTCTCTCTCTCTCTCTCTCTCTCTCTCTCTCTCTCTCTACAATATTTGACCTCAAAACTTTGGTGGTGGCATTCTCGTGACGCCAATCATAACTGCTTTGCGCGGTGATATAAATTACGAAGTGTGTGTTCTTTTGCTGTGTATTATATCTTAGGTCGAATCAAATATTAATTATGGAAATCTGACCGCTTTTAATAACGAAATTAAAACGACACTAGGAATTAATTTAATTGCCGTAAACAATATACAGGAAAATGTGATGATCTGTATAGAAGGATCGTTAATTATGTCCATGGACCGATGCACTAGTTAGTCCAGCTGCCCAATCTTACAAACCAAGAATAAAAAAAAAACAACATAAGCAATCAATCTATGAAATATAACCCAAATACATAGAAATATCAGAAGTAATCTATAAACAGTTTATTTCATTAAACTTCCAAGAGAAACTCCCATCAGTTAAGTAACAAAACAAACCAAGTCCTAAAAGAGCAACTGACCTACTTGCAAGTAAGATCCTCCCTTTCTTGGGCTACACTGTAAATTACTCTGATGTCAACCATTAAAGATAAAAAAAAAAAAAAAAAATCCTACATTAAGCAGAGCATTATACACGTTGCCTACAACCAACAACATCAATGTTGAGCCACATGATAGTACAGAGACATATATAACCTTCCTCGTTGATAAAAGAGTGTGTATATTCGCCTATACCACTTATATTGCACAAAACCCGCCGAAGCAAAGCAAAAACTTACTGCCTTTGCGCGGGCTGGGTCGCGGGCTGGTGGGTTTGTGGGTAAAATCCAACACCGCTCGATGGTGGTGCTTGCTGAGGTGGCGGGCCGGGCCTAGCAAATCCCATGGTGAAGCCCGGCGGCGGCGGCGGCGGTGGTGCATATAAGTGGCCAGCACCATAGCTGTTATAAGGTAAGCCCATCATATTAGGCTGAAGTTGAATGGGCTGATTTGCAGTTGGTAGTGGTGGTGGGAGGAAAGGTGCTTGCAGTTGGCTCGAAGAGGACGAATCAGTCTGAAACGATGGTACATTAGCAGTCATTTGTTGGGATGAGAAGAGATAATAAGGATAATTAGACCCCTCGGGGGGATTTTTGGCATCGGAGGGTGGAGGGTGGTGATGGTCTGTCTTTGCCCTTTTTGAAGCAGCTTCTTCAGCAGCAAGGGACGAGAGGATTGAAGTGAACATATGAGCGGAAGATGTCGAAGCAGTTAGCTTTGCTGCCATTGAAGCTGCTGCAGACTTATTGGCGCCGTCTTGGTTGGTGGATGGAGATATGATCGCGCTGTTATCCGTAGGAGGAAGAGTGGTCGTCGCTTGCTGCGGTGTTGAATGGTTTGTGATTGGCGTGGAGGATTTTGATGTTAGTTGGAGCTTAATCTTAGCTGCGTGCTCGATTTGAGACTGAGCGGCCTGCAAAGCGAAAATTCGTCGGTGTAAGAGTTTAGGTTTTGATGAAAATAAGGAATTGTAGATAATAAATATGGCGAGAGAGAAGAGAGCCCATACGAGTTGCTCGCTTCGAAAGGTTTCCAACTTCGATTCCTGCAACACAAAGAAAGATTGTTAGTGAACTATATGATTCAAGGAGTTCTGATTATGTGACACCATTATGTAAGGGACTACTAGCGTATGGTGATTAAATAAGAAAAATCTGAAGTATCATTATTTTCATATCCATATTGAAATAGGACGATGTTCTTCGCAGGTTGATTTTCAAGGGCAGAGAAAATATGTGATAAGTAGACATAGGATGAAAAGCATACTTCCGCCTGAAGTGCCTCTCTAAGCTGGGAAATCAATGCAATCCTGTTTTCTGCAGATTTCTGAAACTGAGTCATGGCTTGCTGAATGACATCTTCTTGCTTCTGCACTTGTTGTACAACATCGGAACCATTTAACTTTCCTGAAGAGAAAATTAAAGATAAATGTTAAATCTAGAAGCCTAAACGAAAGTAAAATTCAACCAAACAATAGTTTTAAGACGTAAAATCCCTTCACCTTTGATTGTATGACTACTTAAGGCATATATCTACCAGGAAATAAGACAGACATCAAAAGTGAAACGAAATCATCTCAAACCTTGAGAAGAAGCATTCATAGCATCCTTGTCTATGTCTTGTATGGAAGATATGGCCTTATGACACTTGTCCACGGCTGTTTCATCTTTAGCAATTTCATGATGCACTGTATGCATGGCAGTAATAATCTTTTCAGGCAAACCTCCAACGGACAGTTTCTGTAGCGAAAAGAGAATTAGAAAACATTTCGAATAAAAATTAAATCGGAGTTTAAATATGAAGCATGCAAGAGAAGTGATCAGTACTTACAAGTCTAACAGAGTTGGCATCTCTCTTAACAATCTTGATCAGATTAGGATTTCTGACAGCACTGACTGGAGCTGCATTATGGTCCATAACATCGCTTTTAAGATTTTGTCCCCTTGATCCGAAAACTTTCCTTTCTTCCCATATTTCAATCTGATTAAAAAAAGAACATAAATATCACCACTGTCATCTATAAGTACATTTATAAACCAAATTAAGGTTTTATGCAATTACCAGTCTGGTAGTAACTTTTCTGCCATTTTCATCACCACTGTCATAAATATCCTTGAGAGCTGTAGGAAGAACCTTCCAGAATTCGTTCACAAACTCACTGCCTTTACGTCTGCTATTTTGCAGAATATCATTAGACAAGTATAAAAGAGAAACCCTTCGCTCTCCAGTTGTAGATTTGAGTGTCTTCTCCCATAGTTCAACAACTTGTTTAGCCTTTCTGCGGTAGTGTACACACCACTTGGATAAAGCTAATCGCAAGTTAAGAGAGAAAACCCAGTATGATAAAAATGATATGGATCTTAAGAATATCAAATACAAATTCCTAAGTAATTAACAAAAACAGAGATAAACAAATATTTGGTTCCAGGATAAACTTCCTCATTTACGACAAAAACAAGAATAGTACAGGGATTGCTTTCCTAAAAAAGAAAGGATACATTCGATGCTCTGCTGAGAATTGTTTAGTTTCGCTAATTTTTCTGCCAATATCTTCTCGCTGAAACTCTTCTCGCCCATTGTGTCACGCAAGAATGCTATCTGTGCATAGGGGCCCCTGCAAGATTTCACATGCATCCCAAAAGAACGAAAGAAACACATGAAAAATGGATCGACAAACACAAGCAAACCACAAGTCAGCTTCGTTGTTCCATCATCAGCAATCGCAACAGCACATTTGGCATCAGATGGATATCTTCTATGTAAGGGTATATCATTAACACATTATGCATCACAATGCGTTAAATTTACACCTGTTATGAACAATAGATGCTTTATTTCTAAGTTCTAACTTCAGTGACTCCCCATGCCAATATATCCGCATCATCTCACTACACCATCAAAAGAGAAACGAAAAGATCCGTATACAACCCTGTGCATTATGATATTCTACAGTTGGATGACATCCTATCGACCTATGTGGAAGAGCAAAAATCTCACGGCTTTACAAATCAAGTTCAGCTAAAATTTGTAGAAGGCAAAATAACCAAAAACCCATTCAGAATATTGATAGATGTGCCAAAATCGAAAAAGATTTGATCTTTTGGGACACAAAGTATCAGGATAATCTTCGAGACAACGCAAGAAAGAGACAACTGCTCTAGCGCTATATAACGGTCAGTAAAAAGCAAATGATCTAATTCAGGAAAGAGGCGACATTGTTTCACACGCTTCGTTAGTCATGGCCAGCAATCAAAACTGTACACTTGGCATCTTCACCATCTTTTTTGGAAGAAGTAAATCATAGATAGCACACTTTTATTTAACATACCGAACTGTGCTTGGATTACACAAACAAAAAACGAATATGTTTCACATCTAAGTTTCCAAAAATCGATCAAATGATCAATTCCTAACATGTGCCAACGTACCTAAATCATCTCAACTACACCAACCAAAGCGAAAAACAACAGGTCCGACATAAAAACGGTATATACATAAACAAAAGATCTTTGAAGGCCAAATGGAAATCAATCAACCAATCCGGGCAACTTAATTGTAGATCAAATTGAGATAACAACCAGGGAACAACAAATGATCAAAAGCCCATAAAATAAATCTGCGGAAGTATAAAACTTATGTTCTTAATGCTTATCAACGCGAAAAGAAACATTCATCTTACCCGAAACACAATTCCGAACACTTCAAATTAGATCAGTCCCGGAGCTAACACTGTATAGAAAAACACAAAAGAAAAACTTAAAGAGGCGACAAAAACAATGAACAAGAGATAACTATTAGCTTAAGAACCTGCGTACAACAAAAAACGCCACGGTGCAGGTTGAATTGCAAGCTTCTTTCCTAATAGCTAACGAAGAAATTAAAAAACCCTTGAGCTGAGGAGAGATATTTATACCAAGGCGCGCAACTGCAATGGAAGGGTCAAAATAACAATCTGAGGATTTAAAGGGTTAAATTGCAATAATCAAAGTAAATTTTAAAGCCCAGCTCTTAAAAGTTACCTAAATTACGGGCCCATATTAGCCCATTTGAAGCCCAATGAATATTTCAAGGTGGCGAAGGCCCAATAGAGAATGAGGACGACATTGTAACAGTAACAGATGTTCTTCACCTTCCCTTCCATTCCTCCCATGGTGAGTGGTGAAATGAATGAGCCATATCAGCCAAGCATCATGAATCTTTGCATGTAACCCCTAAATCAAGCTCAGAAAAGAATGGCAAATCCAAGAAGAACGACGTTTTCGAGCTCAAACCAGCTCCCAATCTCCGATCCAGTTCCTCAATTCATTCAGTCTTCGCAGAACTCGCAAACCCTAATTTCATCGCTCAAGATCTTCCTGAAGAAACCCCACGCATTCCCCTTTCTCCTATCGCTATTCCTTCTGCTGACGTGGGTGTCGCTCAGGTTTCAACGTCACGATCCGAACGCGCTCAGAGGCGACGCGTCTTCTTACTCTGCCAAGGCGAAGAGTGGGGGTTTTGTTATGGATGCTGGCGCAAATGCTGTGAAGTTTGATTCCTTTTCTTCGCCATTGGTTAAGGATAAAAGGGGCTGGTTGGTCGATCCTGTTGAAGCTGCCTCAAAATTTGGCATTTCAGGTGAGTATAGTGTGTTGGAGATGAAAGGTCGAGTTCCTATAAGTGATTGAGTTCTTATGTATCCTTAGGTTGATGTTTGTTCTTCATATATTCATTCTATTAACTGCTGTCTCCAGAGATAGTAAATTCATAGAGGATCACACTTAGCAAAGAGTTACTGAATTCTTGATTTCATATTCACATCTTCCGAGCAACATTGGCAATGTCGTAAGACATTTGTGCAGTTTTTTGCCTGGTTCGAAATTCTGCGTATCTGCCCTTCCTAGAGCTTTCTTTGATTTGAATTGATTCTTATGAAAGCTCACCGAAAAAACCCTTCTACTAATGCAAGTAAATGTTCGACTTTCGTTCTGCAACGCCATGAACAATTATTTTGCAACGTGTTAAACCGTCGAGCACTTCATTTGCAGGAGGAGCTGTTAATTGTTCTTCAGTACATTTGGGTGAGATTAGACCTGGAGGCGTGCGAGGAAACCATAGGCACCATACCTGTAATGAAACATTTATATTTTGGGGAGCCAAAACTGTGTTTAGGGTAAGATCGCCTTCCGTTACTTATCTTCCATCAGAAACATTCCATGAAAATCTGCAATGAGGTTTGGATTGTAGTTACATTGCTCGAAACATTTTCTTCTGCCATTCATTATCAATTTGATTCTAGCGATCGCATCGATCCCTCTAGCGTACACATGAAGTTATAGGAGTAGTAGTTACTCAGATACGAATATTCAGACAATGGCCAATAGGGCTCCGTCTCGATTAGGTTTTTAGGATTGAAAATTATCGATTTTCTGATTTCGATTTTCCCCGAATTCACACAACGTAGCTTGCGATATGCAGTTGGAGAACAGCGCTGCGACCCGAGGATACTCGGAGCTAATCGTCGGGCCTGATGAAGTTGCTGTATCAGCTAGCCCAAGTGGCACAGCCCATGCTTTGTTGAACATAGATACTGTACGGACAACCTATTTCATGGGTTGCCAGGACAGCGTTCTCAATTACAATGAGTCAACTACAGACTTTAAAGTTTGGAAAGATCTGTAAAAAGAAAAGTTCGGTTTCCTTTGTGCAGATTAACTAAGGTATTTACTTCCGAAAAAAAAACTGAGGTATTTTGCTTCTCATCGCATGCTGATTTACCTTTCGAAACTCTTGAGAATTTATATATATATATATATATATATATTATATGCATATATGTACTTAAGTTACAGTTTTAAATTGCCTGAAAATTAGAAAAATCAAGAAAGAAATTCAAACAAGGAAACTATTTTGAGATAGTCGGGACGAAAATTCGGGCCGGAATTGAGATTAATAAGGAAAAGTTTCCATATCTTTCAAATATAACAAATAAAATATTGGCCAAATATACGACTTTCTATATATAAATACCCATGCACACATCGAGCATCAAAACCCTTCTCATTAATTGATAACGAAAACTAACCAATATCAGAACTGGAAAAAAAAGAGTAAGAAAAGCAATGGAAGTAGCCCAAGTGGCACAGGCCATGCTTTGTTGAATATAGATACTGTACGGACGGACAGCGTTCTCAATTACAATGAGTCAAGTACAGACTTCAAAGTTTGGAAAGATCTGTAAAAAAGAAAAGTTCAACTTCCTTTGTGCAGATTAACTGAGGTATTTACCTCCAAAAAAAAACTGAAGTATTTTGCTTCTCATCGTATGCTGATCTACCTTTCGAAACTCTTGAAAATATATATATATATATATATATATTGCATATATGTACTTAAGTTACAGCTTAAAATTGCCTGAATTAGAAGAAAATAAAAAATTCGAACAAGGAAACTATTTTGAAATTGTCGGGACGAAAATTCGGGCCGGAATTGAGATTAATAAGGAAAAGTTTCCACATCTTTCAAATATAACAAATAAAATATTGGCCAAATATACGAATTTCTATATATAAATACCCATGCACACGGCGAGCATCAAAACCCTTCTCATTAATTGATAACGAAAACTAACCAATATCAGAACTTAAAAAAAAAACAAAAAAGCAATGAAAGTAGCACAAGTGGCACAGCCCGTGCTTTGTTGAACATAGATACTGTACGGACAACCTATTTCATGGGTTGCCAGGACAGTGTTCTCAATTACAATGAGTCAACTACTTCAAAGTTTGGAAAGATCTGCAAAAAAGAAAAGTTCAGTTTCCTTTGTGCAGATTAACTGAGGTAATTACCTCCAAAAAAACAGAGGTATTTTGCTTCTCAACGCATGTTGATTTACCTTTCGAAACTCTTGAATATATATATAGATATATATATATATTATATGTATATATGTACTTAAGTTACAGTTTTAAATTGCCTGAAAATTAGAAGAAAATCAAGAAAGAAATTCAAACAAGGAAACTATATTGAAATAGTCGGGGCGAAAATTCGGGCCAAGAGATTAATAAGGAAAAGTTTCCATATCTTTCAAATATAACAAATAAAATATTGGCCGAAGATGCGAATTTCTATATATAAATACCCATGCACACGCCGAGCATCAAAACCCTTCTCATTAATTGATAACGAAAACTAACCAATATAAGAAATGGAAAAACAAGAAAAGAAAAAGAAAAGCAATGGAAGTAGCCCAAGTGGCAAAGCCCATGCTTTGTTGAACATATATAGTGTACGGACAACCTATTTCATGGGTTGTCAGAACACCATTCTCAATTACAATGAGTCAACTACATACTTCAAAGTTTGGAAAGTGTAAAAAAGAAAAGTTCAGTTTCCTTTGTGCAGATTAACTGAGGTATTTACCTCCGAAAAAAAAAAAACTGCGGTATTTTGATTCTCATCGCACGCTGATTTACCTTTCGAAGTGACAATATACATATTATATATGCATATATGTACTTAAGTTAAAGTTTTAAATTGCCTGAAAATTAGAAGAAAATCAAGAAAGAAATTCAAACAAGGAAACTATATTGAAATAGTCGGGACGAAATTCGGGCCAAAATTGAGATTATTAAGGAAAAGTTTCCATATCTTTCAAATATAACAAATAAAAGATTGACCGCAAGATACGATTTTCTATATATAAATACCCATGCACACGCCATCAAAACTCCTCTCGTTAATTGCTATATCAAAACTGAGAAAAAAAGAGAAAAGGAGAAGAGCAATGGAAGGCTGCTCGCAAGAAGGAGATCAGAAAAGAAACAACCACGACGACGACGATAACAAGAATAAGAAACGCAGCTCTCCGTCTTCCTCGAATTCGAGCTATGACTCTCCAAGAAATAAGCAGCGCACTTTTCTCTTGTTCGGCGTCCTCATAACAGCCACGGAGGAGGAAAAAGAAGAAGAAGAACAGCAGCAAAAGAATGCCACCAAAGGCAAGGAAAAGATGCCCGAGTACAGCGTAAACTTCGAGGTCGGCTCATCCTCGACCTCCGCGGCGGACCACAGTTCAAAAAAGGAGAAAAGGCCGAAACAAAAGCCCAGAAAAGAAGACCACCCTTCTTCCCCAACGCCGCCTCTTCCCCGAGCAATTGCGGACGCCATCAATGGAGGCGGTCGGCGCCGCGTAGCTACGAAGAGAATCACAGCCTCGGACGTAGACAGCCATCAGGGAAGGCTGAACGTCACTGATCCCGGGAAACTGATCGAAGGGCTGAGCGACGGAGAACTGAGGAGGGTGAACGCCAAGGATGGATCGAAGGGAATGGACGTAAAAGCCGTCGACGCGCTTGGGAGGGCCTACGATATGCGCCTGACGAAGAGGGAATACAGCGCGCCCGTCGTTCTGAACCGTAGGTGGAACGAGTTTGTTGCCAAGAACGGCGTCGAGGAAGACGATTGGGTCGAGATTTGGGCGTACAGAGAAGGGGAAGAAGGTCGATTGTGTTTGGTGCTGAGTGTTATTAAGAGGAGAGATGGTGATGGTGATGGCGATGAAGATGGCCATAGCAATAGAGGAGGATCGAAACTTTAAGTAGATTCGTTATTGCTTTTTGCAAGTGAGGGTTTTTGTGATGTTTGTTGAGTTGAGGGTGTTCTGATTTTCTGGGGAACTTATGTCCTTTTCTTTTCTGAACTTTTGTTTCGTTTATTTAGATGTTCCTAATTAGTCGACAGTTAAATGTGCCATCTTTTGATTTCAATTCCAAGAACATTCTGATGCAAAAAGCTCTAACACCTAATCATAAGATCAGTCTAATTTAAGGGCAGAAACAGGAGAGAAAGGGACAAATCCAACAGACTAAGACTAATCTAAACATTATATTTTTTTGGGCGGCTACCTTGCAAGTATTGATGTTGCCTGTGATAAAATATCGGGACTTAGTACAGTACAAGTTTATTACAAGTTAATTGCGTGCTGCATAAAAGTCTACCTTGATCAATCAAATGATTTTTTTGGGCTAATTCCTTATCAGTCTCATTCCTCTTAAATACCCCTCGAATTGTTTCTTCCTGTTTAATACCTATTTGAGAATTTTCTTCCTGTTCAGTACCTAAAATGGTCTTTTCAGCATGAAAGACGAAAATACCATGTCTCACACATTAGAAAAAGCTGAACAATTATTTTAAATTCGTTATTATACTGAAAAAATTGAACTTGTACCAAAAATTGTAAAAATTATACCAAGTTTTCATTATTATACCAATAGATAACACAATTTCAATTTATAACGCGAAGTTGGGCATTATACCAACTGATTATGCTATTATACCAGAAATTGTAGAAATTATACCATATATTTTCGATATTATACCGACAAATAACATTATATTTTTTATACCAAAATATTGGACATTATACCAACTGATTTCTCTATTATACCAGAAATTGTTGAAATTGTATTATCATTTCGTTATTATACCACTAACAATGATATTCGAAGTTTATACAAGGGAATTGGACATTATAGCAATTGAATTGTTATTATACCAGAAATTATAAAAATTGTACCATCTATTTTCGTAATTATATCAATAAATAAAGCTTATTACAAGTTTTAACAAAAAATTAGGCATTATACTTGCTATTGTACCATCGTTATACTAGTAAATAATGTTATTCTAATTTTATACAGCGAAATTGGATTATACCAATTGTTTTTATTATTATACCAACTGTTGTCGCAATTATACCACAATTTAAGCCGCATACCAACTTTTATCGTTATTACACCAATAGTGGCATATTGTTCAATTTTGTGGTATAATAACACTAACAGTTGGTATAATTAGCGATTGATATAATAATCAAAACAGTTGGTACAATGCCCAATTTTGATTTGAAAAAAGTTAATTTCATAAGTTCGCTGTTTGGGGTATTAAACACAACAATTTTTCTCATTAAATGAATTTTTGCCGGGCACTAAGCAAGAAGTTTAAAACTCAAGTGGGGGGACTGATAAGTAATTTGCGCTTTTTTTTTTCACTACGACATTGAAGATATATATATCTTTTTCTTTTTTATGAGATCTCAGTATTAAATGATCCAAAAAGCTTTTAGATATTTATCAACGGACCAACTGAAACCACATAACATCTTCACCAAGACCAAAAAACAAAACCCATCTAAAGGACACCAAAGAACAATAAAAAGAAAAAATCAAAGAGCCATTTTCTCAACATGGCTACGCTCGCACGTCCATCGTCGTCTCCAAGCAAATCGAACCATGGAATGCAAACCGCTCATAGTCATAGCTCAGCTCCTTTCGCAGCATCAGTCACCACAAACTCAAGAATCATACGTCGTTATTACATCGGCTTCTTCTGTTCGTCGAAGAAACGACCGTTCGAAGCAACAGCGCATTCATATCGAATTACCAGCCGAGGAGGGTTCACCTACGAAGAAGAAGAAGATGAAAGCGGTGAACTCCATAGCTTTACTGAAGCAGTCTCCCTTTTCAACAAAAGGGAGTACTACAAATGCCACGACGTTCTTGAATCTCTGTGGAACGGATCTCAAGAGCCCAAAAGAACGCTCGTCCATGGAATCCTTCAGTGCGCCGTTGGGTTCCACCACCTCTTCAACCAGGTTGTTGTAATAATCACTTCTTCAGTACGATGTACTTTTCCAATTTCCCACTTGTTATGACCTCAAAAGAATCGACTTATATTCGCCCAGAATCACAAAGGGGCGATGATGGAGCTTGGAGAAGGACTGTGCAAGCTGAGAAAAATGAACTTCAAAGACGGCCCACTTCATCGGTTTGAGAGAGAGATCTCAGATGTTCTTGAATTCATTTACCAGACTCAGATAGAACTCGCCGCCTGTGAGTTTCTTTTCTCTACTTTTCTTCTTGATATCATCGTTTATTACGTCAAAGGACATTTTCGAAGAAAGCTTTTATTTTTTAGGCACAGAAGAGATATGCATTGCCATGGATCAATCTGAGAGGTCTTATCAGCTTTTGGGCAAATACGCGGCGGGCGAACGCCTCTACCATCTCGAAATCGATCGAAATTGGAAAGCTTACATCGTTTTTAGGCCCGAGAGGTATCGCTTGTCCGAAGGTGAAGAACTTAGCATCAAAATCCCAGTTCTTGAGGCTTCTGAACAGCATATCATGGACTTCGAATACGCTTAATTAGTTGTTGGTAGTATAACTTGTTACACTGTTGAAGTTATTTATAATAGCTTTCAATTCTTAGTGATGAACCTTGTTCGTATGAATATTGTGTGATATATGATTTTTCGTTAATGAATCGTCCCATAAAGAAAGAAAGCATAAAGGCCAAATCTTTAGGGGAAAATAGAAGTAATTCCTTCACAGAAAGTATCTATTCTATTAGATAAAAGGGGTGAGGTGGATTGGATATGAAACGGCAATTTGGTCTCATATTTATTTGCAGTTTGATCATTTTATTTTTTATTTAATTACTTTAATATTTTTCATTTTACTTTAACATTTACATCCCTAAAGACCAATTTTTCTTTTATATAATTAAAAACTTTATTTCATCTATTGACATTAAAGAATAAATCTCAAAATTAAGAATATACGTAAAATATAATTAAATTCGAAGCGCATGCATAAAGCGTGCGAAAAAGTACTAGTTATCATAATCGCCTTTGGTGACCCAAAATTCCTCCTTTTTTTTTTTCGTTAGAACCATCTTAACGATTTCACGGTCGCCCCAGATCTTATTCAAATTTTCAAAACAGACCCCATAAATTCGGAAATATGACATACATACTTATTTACATATTTTGCCCAGCGCATCTTTGATGACCGCGCGTTTGAACTTTACTTTCTCCTTCCCTTGAAGGGAACGGCGCATCAAGGATGAAGCTGACGCGCGGTACAAGTGCCAGTGGAGCTGCGTATTTCCTTGCTGTGATTTCAATCTTGTCGCGCTCCGCACTATCAGAAGGTAGCTCAAAGTTCTGAAATTCAAAGTGTCGTGATTTTTAATTTTCACATGGATTCTAAAATTGTCGTCGAGGTTTTGCTCGTTTTCTGAGCTAGGGTTTTCCTGTATGCTGCTCTGTTTAGTGCCAATTTGCTCTTTTCTGACGAGATTCTTCATCAATTTTTTTTTGAACCCTTTGATCTTTTTGGTGGGATATTTTATTCAGTGAGAGTTACGCGTGATTAAACTTGTGTTGAAAAATGCGGAGCGATGTGTTGCTTGAATTGTGTTTTGTTTCCTGAGCTTTTCTACCTTTTCAACTGAGTAGCCTATTTGCTTTCAACGGTGATTTCTATTTACGATCATGGATTTTCTGGTTGGTTTGGCTGTAGCTTCTTTGGGCATCTTGATTCATTTCTGGGAATGAAAGAAGGCAGTCCAAGGCACACCATTTTGTGCTCTCCCTTGTTTCTGAGATCAAGTATACTGTTGGCTATCTAACTTAGCTTTGTATAACTTTTATTTCGTTGGTTGGTAAGATTGAGCTGTTGTAGATACAAGTTACCTGTGTCCTTTGCATGGGTTAATTGGTTGTGTGAAGAGTCAATTGTGTCTTTGGAGGTTAAGTCAGTCCCAAAAATTGGTAGTTCAACTTTCTTTATTTGTTCTACACGGAAATCATCTGACGTGTTTCCAAAATTTTTGAAGGAGCTGCTGACGCAGAAGACACACAAGTAATCAATGTGACTCCGGGCGTAATTCTAGAATCTCTTTCATCCATAGATGGGCGGTGTGCACGTGTTCCTATCCCGGGCTTATCAAGACAACAGCTTTCTAAATATTCTAGTGCACGCAAGATCACATTGATCCCATCAGATGAAATTTCGGAGAAATCACACAAAAAAATCCAGATTTGTTCGCATGTGTAAGTCAAATAAAAAGAAGATTGCATTGAAACATAACCGTTTTTAAATACGTATTGCTGGATGTTTTCTATCTAAGAATTGAAAAATATTTCTCTTTCCGCAGCAATGCTTCTTTGGGCTTGTGCCAGTGCGAAGATAATGACTGGGAAAGCATTCGTAATGGAATGTGGAGCTCTGTCACTTCTCCTTATGAGGATAGATACATCGACGTGAAGTTCGTCAATAACTTGTTGGGTTCTGCAAATGTCATTTTTAAAATAGGTTAACTTTGAATCATGAATCTCTGAATTGATAGATGAATATGTAGCCTGTATATATGTTAATGTGTCACACAAACAGCCCCTCATCATGCAGTATCGAACTTGTGCAACAAGCTATTCTCAGTCCATAATCTGATCATGAAATGACAATTTCTTACTCCTAGTATTTCTTTTCTCTAACTGCAGAGCTTCAGAGGTGGCGTATATTTTGTCTGATAATCGGTCTTATCTTGTTGCTGATGGCTCCAATTGTTAGTAGCTGGCTTCCTTTCTATTATAGCAGTTCAATGGCCATAGGAATCTGTCTTGGGGTGATTATCATCCTCTTCCAGGTACTTCGGAGTTTCACCATCATCATAATCATCAGTATTGTTATTTTATTTTTACTAACTTGTTTTGCAGGCGATGAAATTGTTGCCACTTGGCAGAAAAAATGCTCTCTACAGCACCATATGTGGTTTGGCGGTTAGCGATCTCTATATTTGCATTGGTCTATAGCCTCTCTGTATCATCACTTTTCTCAATTTTGCTATCTTGTATATGGCACAGGTTGGGGCAGGAACTTTTTTACTCAATCGTTTATCGGCATTCGTCAGCTCAATCCTCGTCAATTTTGGGATCCATGAAGAGATGCACATGCCTGTGAGTGCTTTTGATATCATAGAAAAATGGAGAAACTCTTTCAAATGATTGTAAATGCCAACAGACTAAGTCATTTTACTGGACTGACATGCAAGAAGGCATAGATCATACAAACATCGAAATCCTAGTTGAAAATATTTCTTCCCATTTTGATGGATTATTTGAGGACACGAAGAGCATTCACTAAGCAGTTTAACCATTATAAACCTTATTGTGTTCCCCTCGCCAATATAATTTGCAGGTGCTTTGGGTCTTGGGGGTTCTCATCATACTCGCTGGAGCTGGCTTTGGTTATTTTCTTGTTCGAAAGTTCATCGTCGACGACGATGGCACCGTCAATGTTGGCATCGCCCAATTCATGAAGTGGGCATTACGACTGATGGGCATCACTTTTATCTCCCAGGTGAGCTTTAAGTCGGCGCTCTGCGATTTATTGATCAAAAAGAACGGATTTTTATCATTTAGTTTGTTTTTCTCCCCACAATCTCAGAGTACACACGATATTCCTTTGGCTTTGGCGCTGCTCGTTTTTCTCACGGGAACATACACTTGCCTTACTTCAGTAGCGTGGGGCAAAATTGGGTAAGTGATACCCTTTCCTCCCTTTTCGTTACACATTAGATACATTTTTTTGCTCAAACTAAACGTTCGTACACTTTTGCTGCAGCGACTTTATTACCTACTACGGTTCGACTACTCCTCTTCTGCAAAGACGAAGCTCAAAGGCGAACGCCCACAATCGAGCCGAATTCTTAAGGCGGGGAAGAACCATGCAAACCCACCAAGGAAGCGTACAGAAAATCCCCAATTCACCCATTTTCGGTACGATTAGCGTTCAGTTCACACACACACACGCACAAACAAGACTAGCGATGTTAAGAATAAAAAATAGAGAAAACAAGAGAAGACATTGTTGTTGTTCTTCGTTGCCCAGGTGTCGTTTCATCGCCCTCGCCCAATGGCCGCCCGCCACCTGTCCCTACTCGGGCGAGTTCGAGCGCCATTAGTTCGCAGGACCACTACTCGACCTTTCACAAGACGCCCAATGCCAAGAAGTACTCGAAGGAAGAGTGGAGAAGCTTCACGGAAGAATCGACGAGGCACGCGGTCGCTGAGCTGGCATCGTCGCCCGAGTTTACCGATTGGGTCGTTTGCAATGCCAACCGAATTCGGTTGAGTTCGGAGAACAGTTCTGACGAGTCGGTTGAAAGCGGGTCGGATTCTACCGATGAGCACATTGCACAGAGTACGACGGGGAGGAGTCTATTGAGGCGACGGTAGATTTTACGTCAATGGTTGGTTCTTTGTTGCCCTCTTCTTTTTTCCTTTTAGGTAACGTTTAATTTTTTTTTAAGAAAAAATTGGAATTGTTGAATATTTGGTAGTATAGTATCTGTACTCAATAGTATAGCCTAGGCTGGATAGAAACGGTAAATTGATCTGTTAACTAACCAATCAGAATTTTTCTACATTATTTATTATGAAAAGGTAAAAAAAAGAATTATTTAACTACGTAACGTTAATTTCATAATAAAAACATCATTTTATTTTTAGTTTATCAGTTATTAAAATTATTAACTACTAATTTAATTTATTTTACTATACACATGGGATGTGGAAAATACTACTACCTCCGTCCCACTTATTTCTTCACATCTTTCTATTTCGGACGTCCCACATAATTCTTCCATTTTCATTTGTGGTAAAAAATTATCCCACTAATTAAACTAATTACACCATTAATATTAAAAAAAGTCTTCTTGATTTGCGTGTCTGCTAATAGCTTTTCTCTCTCCATACCTGAAAAATGTATTAAAATAATGTGGTTTCTTAATCTCCGTGCCCACTAATCTTTGGGAAGAAATAGCCGGGACAGATGAAGTAGTATGTATATTAATGCAGTTTAGGGCGGGTTATATTGTCAGATTGTTCCGTTGTGAACAAAAGAATCACTCAATTTTGCTTCTTAAATTTAATTAGTTGTGTAATGGGTGTACAAACATTTATATTTTTATATGTAAGCATCGTCATTTTTGTTGCGTTGTTAATCTTTATAGGTGGCGGCTGTGTGGAGGGGTTAGGGTTAGGGTTGGAGAGAAGGGGGTGAAAGAGAATTTTATTCTATGGTCCATTATTAATCTTTTGCTGTCTTTGCATATTTTTAGTGGTCTTCTGTGAATTATGGTCGGTCACCAACTCATACTTCTTCTTTTTTCATATGTAAGTTATTAATTTAATTAGACATTGTACGTCTACCATCGACTTGTACAAGTGCGAGGCGACTACTTAATATTGGGCAATAATCACGACGAAACTCGTGTTAAAATATCACCTACTTTGCAATTTCATGCTGTAATAATATTTCAGAAATTGAGTTCTCTGAACATATTCTTGTGACCTGGCTCAGGTGGGACCCGCCATGTCTTTATCATATCTAAGATATATTTCTACTCACATCTATGAGTTGATAACGTAGAGAAAAAGCATTGTAGCTCATCTAAAATCATTGTTTTGTTACGTAATATACATCAAATTTGTAAATATATCTTAATATGGCCTATGACTATGACTGTCTTACCACTGACAGTAATCCAAGTATTCAGTCAAATTGTCAAACCCTTTATTCTTCTTGATTGTACAATATCCTCCTCTCCGTAATAATGATTCGATTCATATGTTTATGTTAGCTTAATAATTGATAATTGAAGTCTTTACAGTTCATCGCTGACCACTGTGTGTCTTAGCATCAAAAGAGTATTCTATTATTTTCTTTTAGGCTTTAGTTTTGTTTAGTGATAGGCACGCCTTTCTTCGGCATCGGCAACTCATCATCATTCCCTCCATCACTGCGTCACTCCCTATCTAACAAAGCACACCCCTTTTCCCATCTCTCTTACATCATAGAATTCTCAATCTCCTGCTATTTTTTCTGGGTTTTAGTTCCTTTTTCTTAAACCAACGAAAGCCCATCTTTGCTTAATTCTGGGCGAGGAGTTATTTCAATCAAGGCTGGTGGAGTTAATAACTTGGATCTATTTGATCCGTATTGATTCTTGAAGTGGTCTTTTGGTTTACTACGGTGAAAAAGGGTCTCGAAGGTATCAGCTCGACTGCTTTTTTTCGAAGTTTTCTTCGGTGTCAGCTGTTTTTTGCTGACTACAGTGTGGTATTATAGATATGCGTGCTTTTATCTCGTTTTGGGATCTGGGACATTCCATTTTCTTGAGTTTGGTCTATTTTTGTTGTTAAAAATTGAGTCTTGACGATTTCGAGAGATATAGATTCTCATTCCTTTTATCGGTAACTCTGTGTGTTTCTGTTCTGTTTTGGTGAACCGTGGACAGTGCAAAATAACTTTTTTGTCTTACTTGATTGGACTTCTGATTGAGATTTCAGACTTTCAAGAATTACAACAGCTCGCCTACATATGTTAGAGAATAAATTGTTGGAGAATTCTAGTTTGTTTGTTAATGTGACAGATGACATCTGATGCATGGAAATGGAGTTAGTTTATTTTATTTCTATGTTGTCAGCTGATTGATAAAAAAATAGGCAGTGTGGTCAGAATATCTTTTGTTGCAATGAGTCTCATTTCCCTTCTCTTCTTTTTCCCATTCCATTTCTATTTTGATCATATCTGATTTTTCTGTTTTCATGTTTTCAATAATAGAAATAGAATGGCAGTTTCGATGAGAAACTTGGATCCAGCTTTTCAAGGGGCGGGTCAGAAGGCGTATCCTTGTGTGCTGATAAAAATATGTTAATTCGCTTAATCGTAATCGATATCAGATTTTTTGTTCGTTACGTAAATACATTATGTTTTGCAGAAACTGAGTTTGTTGAGTTCTCTATGGTACTTCTGTAGTTTTTCTTTAACATTTCCCAGTGGCATTGAGATTTGGAGAGTCGAAAACTTCAATCCAGTGCCAGTCCCAAGCTCATCGCATGGAAAGTTTTTCACCGGTGATTCTTATATTATTTTGAAGGTATCATTTTTTCGGTCTTCTACGGTTTAGAGTTCCTCCTTTGGTGATTTATTAACGTATGCACAATGCTAAGAAGCAAAAATGGAGGGATGAAGTGAGAAAAGAATTCAAACATTGTCCTATGATGCAATGCAATCACTTTGAGAGATAAGTTCGACATCCAATCTCCTTTATGCAGACAACTGCCTTAAAAAATGGCGTCCTTCGTCATGATATTCATTACTGGCTTGGGAAAGATACAAGTCAGGCAAGTCTTTCTGAGCCATTCCTTTCCTCTTTATAATCTATTGATGTTTTTTTTTCTCCGAATAAAATCCTGATTTATCTTTTTTTTATTCACCTTTTTTTTTCAAGGATGAAGCTGGCGCTGCAGCTATAAAAACCGTAGAACTAGACGCTGCGCTTGGCGGGCGTGCTGTTCAGTACCGTGAAGTACAAGGCCATGAAACAGAGAAGTTCCTTTCTTATTTTAAGCCTTGCATATTGCCTCAGAAAGGCGGAGTTTCTTCAGGTTTCAATCACGTCGAGGCTGAAGAACACCAAAATCGTTTGTTCGTATGTAGAGGAAAGCACGTCGTTCATGTGAAAGAGGCAAGTTAACCCTTTTCATGCTTCTCTCCCTTACGACTCGAGTAATCACGGGTCTGAGTCTTTTTTCACTCTTTTGTGGGAAAAAAAAAAAAAAGAACAGGTTCCATTTGCTCGATCCTCTCTCAGCCACGACGACATCTTTATCCTCGACACGAAGTCTAAGATTTTTCAGTTCAACGGTTCGAACTCTTGTATTCAAGAGAGGGCCAAAGCGCTCGAGGTTGTTCAGTACATCAAAGATACTTACCACGACGGAAAATGTGAAATTGCAGCGATAGGTAAGCTCTGCGACTTGTTTGATGTTTCTGTATATTGATACAATACGTCAAAGTAATCGACATGTTTGGCAACTTACTCCTTATTTGCAATCAGAGGATGGGAAGTTAATGGCAGATTCTGAGACTGGCGAATTTTGGGGCTTCTTCGGTGGCTTTGCACCACTTCCGAGGAAAGCAGCGAGCGATGAACCCGAGCTTACTGATGCTGGCTCTTCTAAGCTATTTCGGTACTCTTATTCTCCTACTTAGGTCACCATTTATTGGTTGTTGCAAGAAACCTTAGTTAATCAAACTGCTACTTCTGATTAGCCATGGCAAACGTTGTTGACAGTGTTGAGAAGGAAGAAACTGTGCCTATTGAGGCTGATTCTTTGAAGAGGGAACTTCTAGACACTTACAAGTGCTATATGCTCGATTGTGGGACTGAAGTCTTTGTTTGGATGGGGAGGAATACTTCTCTTGATCAGAGGAAATCTGCAAGCACCATAGCTGATGTATTTTCTTTTCATCTTCCTTATCATTCGCTATGTGGAGTACTCTGTGATTTTTAACTTTTTCGTTGGCTCGGTTTTCCGCTACCTCTTATAGGAGTTCCTTAGGAACACTGAGAGATCGAAATGCCATGTATTACGTTTGATCGAAGGGTTTGAGACGGTTAGTTTTCGTTCGAAGTTTGAGTCATGGCCTGAAACGAGCAATGCGTCTGTGACTGAAGATGGTAGAGGAAAGGTTGCAGGTATATCTTTGTGCTGTTATATATATATATATATATATATATATATATATATATATATATTTATTAATTTTCAGCGACGTAAATTTTCTGGTTTCTCATCTTTGCATTGATGCTTTCTTAGCACTTTTGAAGCGCCAAGGGCTCAATGTGAAGGGTCTTCTCAAAGCAGATACGCCTAAGGAAGACTTTCAGCTATACATCGATTGTACAGGAGATTTACAGGTGAAGTTGAAAGTACGAGTTTTTCTGCATGTTCAAGTATATGTCAGAACAAAATGATCCATGAAAATGCTCGACTGAAAATGTAATCTGTTTTTTCTATTTGCAATATGGTAATAAATTTCCATACGGTCAGGTATGGCGAGTCGATGGTCAACAGAAGACTCTTCTTCAAGGAACCGATCAGTCTAAGTTTTACAGTGGCGACTGCTACATATTTCAATATTCATATCCTGGAGAAGAAAAGGATGAACAGCTAATAGGGACTTGGATTGGGAAGCAAAGCATTCAAGTAAGCTTTCTCATATTTGCTTCGATAATCTAATTTCTTATGCATTCAGAAAATCTCCATACTAATTACACTTTTTTGTAGGAAGACAGGGTTACTGCTACTTCGTTAGCAGCTAAGATGGTCGAATCGCAGAAATTCTCCCCAACTCAGGCAATATTATGTTCCTTTACGCAATGTTTGCTGTTTTCCTTATACTCCCATTTATTTACTCGTGCATTTCTGCAGGCTTCAATTTACGAGGGATACGAACCGATCCAATTCTTTGCCATTTTCCAGAGCTTTATCGTCTTCAAGGCACGTCAAAGATTTTTACAGTCGTAGAATAGGAAATATTTATCCGTAGAAATTTGTTTTTGAGTTTCTGTGCACGTCGTTTAGGGAGGCGTTAGTAAGGGTTACAGAAAGCACATAGAGGAAAATGAGCTTCCAAACAATACATATTCAGACGAAGGGCTTGCTCTATTTCGAGTTCAGGGAAGTGGGCCAGAAAATATGCAAGCAATTCAAGTCGAACCAGTTAAATCATCTGTGCTCATTTCATACGATTCTTTCCTTTCTTTTATACCCCTCTTTTTCTTTTTTCCATAAGATTGTCATTTGTTCGAACAAATCCAGGTGGCATCTTCGTTGAACTCATCGTACTGTTACATCTTACAAAATGGCCCAAGTGTCTTTTCTTGGTCGGGAAATCTCACTTCTTCTCATGACCAAGAACTCGCCGAGAGGCAGCTCGATATTATAAAGGTTTTAAAATTAGTAGTCGAGCTGTTTTTTTTCGTACGTAGTCCATTATCTTAATTCAATCGTTGTGTTTGCAGCCAAATGTTCAGTCCAAATTGTTAAAGGAAGGCTCGGAGACTGAGCAGTTCTGGGATTTGTTGGGTGGAAAATCTGAGTACCCAAGCCAGAAAATAGCAAGAATAGCTGAGAGTGATCCACGCTTATTCTCTTGCACGTTATCGAAAGGTTCGATATCCTTGTGCTTATTCAATATGTTAATGCTTTTCATCTTTACTTAAAACCCTTTACATTCTTGTCTCTTTTCTTCTCTTAATAATTTTACCACCGCCCGCTGGTTATCAGGAGATCTTAAGGTATTGTAGGCTTTTTATTTTCTTTTTTTCGCCAGTTAAAAGATGCAATTTTTTATCGTTTCTAAAATTCGTTTCCTACTATGTTATTGCAGGTTACTGAGGTGTACAGCTTTAGCCAAGACGATTTGATGACCGAAGACATTTTCATCCTCGATTGCCACTCGGACATTTATGTTTGGGTCGGGCGACAGGTCGATTCTAAGACTAAGATGAATGCTTTAAGTATTGGAGAGGTAATAATTTTTTCTCTTGAATTGGAGACTAAGACTCTCAGAACTGCATTTAATGTATAATTATCGTTTGGACAGAGGTTTTTGGAGAAAGATTTCCTAGTTGAGAAACTTTCTCCCCACACCCCAATTTACGTCATAATGGAAGGGAACGAACCCACGTTTTTCACTCGTTTTTTCTCTTGGGACTCTTCGAAATCTTCAGTAAGTGCCAGCATTATTATTATATGAGAATCTTCAGCCTAAGATTTTATAGTTCTTACAAAATCGAATGGTTACAACACTTTCAGATGCACGGTAACTCCTTTGAGAGAAAACTGACTATCCTCAAGCACGGGCACCATCCTTCAGCAGACGTAAGTCAATTCTCTTGCATTTCAATAACTATGTCAGAAACTAAAATTGCAAATTCAAGATTCTTTTATATGTGCGTGTGAACAGAAACCTAAAAGGAGATCGCCAACCACGCACAGCGGGCGATCAGCTGTCCCCGACAAGTCGTCCCAACGTTCTAGAAGCATGTCTTTCAGCCCAGAAAGGGTTCGCGTGAGAGGAAGATCCCCTGCCTTCAATGCTCTAGCGGCAAATTTCGAAAATCCCAACGCAAGAAACCAATCGACTCCACCACCCATGGCGAGGAAGAATGTTTATCCCAAGTCTGTTACGCCCGAATCCGACAAATTGGCTTCAAAATCTGCTTCTATAACAGCCTTAAGCTCGACCTTCGAGCAACCACCACCTGCCCGTGAGGTCATCATCCCTCGCTCTGTGAAAGGTATATACGGCGTAGAATTTATTTAATTTTTTGAAGTTTATTGAGTAAGCTGCTTATGCTTGGATACTGCGAATAATTGTTGAAGTGAGTCCTGAGTTAAACAAACCGAAAAATGAGCCTTTGCCCAAGCAAAACTCAGTAGAAGAATCCAAGACTACTAAGCCAGCGATGATTCGAGAAGATGTGGAGGACAACGAAGTTGAGAATGAGGAAGGGCTTTTGGTATATCCATACGAACGTCTTAAGACGACTTCCGCTGATCCAGTTTCAGACATCGATGTAACCAAACGAGAGGTAATATTACAACTTTTGAGGTATGGTTTTCCTTTAGTGATTTGCATGTTATATGGATACTTTCTGCAGAAGTATTTATCTGCTCAAGAATTTAAGGAGAAGTTCGGAATGACTAAGGATGTCTTCAACAAGCTGCCCAAGTGGAAACAGAACAAGCTTAAGATGTCTCTCCAGTTGTTCTAAAAGAACGGAGAAAAAAAAAAGCTCGGCAGGTTCCAAAAACGATGCTTGGCCCTAAGGGAAACAACATCAGTGCATTTTTAGCTGCTGCTACTGTTCCCTTTGAACGCAAACATATTTATACCTGATAAATTCTGGAGATACCATACTTTTAAAGATCAGTCATTTGAGTTTGAAATATTAGTGATTCTTTTTTTTTTACATTCTTTTTCCCAGTTTGTTTTGAGCTTGCATTTTCTTTTCCCCCCCTTTTTCTTCAATTGTTTTTCGTAGAGAATTGTACGGTTATGGAGACTGTACAGGGAAGTCGAAACTAGTCCTCTCCATCGTTGTGTAAGCCATTAAAGGTGTGTTTTTTTATTAAACTACTGCTTTCTATTTAACCTGAAGAGAGATTGATGCTCACTCGATGAAGATCAGTGACGATCTAAACCACAAAATGAGACTTCCTCGCTGGATCGATCACTTTGGGCTCGAAAAAGGCAACGTTAATCTGCTGTGTAAACTAAAAAGAACATCCTTTTTTCTTTCGGTTCGCAAAACAGATAAAAAGGTTTCTTTTTTGCTGGAAAAAAAAAAGTTGAAAACGAAAGCCAAAAAAACGTAACCAGTGACTGAGTGATAGAGAAGGGCCACTATTGCATTACAACAGTCGAAAAAAGGTTGAGCAACAAAATGCCAAACGCGGGCCATTTTCTTCATTGCTGCTCAGCCTATCATAGGAACCCATCCCATTCCACTTCGATTATTATACATTAATTTAAAAAAGGAAAAAAAAAATCCAGGTAAGCCCTCTTCGATTCAAATCTTGCTACAGACTCCTCCATTCTGGGTTGTTTGAATTCCGATGATTTTAGATCTTTTTCTTTTCTATGTTCAGGAAATTTGGGTTTTTTTTTCTCTGTCAAAAGTTGAGCAAATGCAGAGCCAAATTGTGTGCAGTGGGTGCAGAAATCTTCTGATGTACCCAAGTGGAGCAACCACTGTGTGCTGTGCTGTGTGTAATGTCGTCACAAATGTGACATCTCCAGGTTCATATGCTTCGCAATCTAAACAGATCGAATCTCTCTTCTTTTCCACTTCAAGATTGCGTTTTTTCCTTCAAGCTTTCGACGGAAAACAAGTTATGTATGCTTTTCTTGAGGAGCTTATCTCTGTTTTTCCTTGGAAGCTAGTAATGGGTAGTGAGGAATCAGCTTGTTAATGTCAATTTTCAATCCATTCATGTGAATTTATGTAGCTTTTCTGCTTATCCCATCCAATTTTAGCAGAATCGTAAACGTACGAGCCTTGAACTATCGAATCAAAGAGCTCATTCGATCTGCGAAAAATGGAAAAATCGCCCCGTCCTTGTCTTACTTTCTCACGCAAAATGTGTTCAAATCCTAGGAATGGAAATGCCTCAGATGTCTCAGTTGATATGCGGAGGTTGTCGTACGCTGCTGATGTACGCCAGCGGAGCGACCAGCGTGAGGTGCTCGTGCTGCCACACGGTGAACCTCGCACCAGGTAATAAAAGCGAAAAAAAAATCGAAATCTTGATGCATGAAGTAGCCCTTGATCAGAAAAAAGAGTAAAAAAATCCCGCCTTTCTTTGTTCTTAATGTGCTGCTTATTGAAATGCTAGCGTCGAACGTTGCCCACGTCAACTGCGGAAACTGTCGCACGACGCTCATGTATCCTTACGGTGCCCCGTCAGTCAAATGCGCCGTTTGTCAGTTTATTACAAACGTCAATGTAAGTGATCCTCGAGAATTTCGTTCTCTTACATTTGTTTTCGTCTGTATTTATTTGTTATCTATCTCACGATCGGTTTCTTTTTAGCAGATGGGGAATGTTAGGGTTCCCATTCCTATGCATAGGCCAAGCACCACACAGCAGTCTACAGCATTAGCTTCGAATGCTGCCGTAAGTTCCTAGAAAAAATTTTTCTTCCCTAGTTTCTGTTATTACGGTTGATCTTCGTCTTATTGTTATTACATGCGCTGCATACTTCCCAGAGCCAAACCGTCGTGGTGGAAAATCCAATGTCCCTCGATAAAAATGGAAAGCTCGTGAGATAAATTTTCTTTTTCTTTTTAAATCCCGCCTTTCTTCTATTTCGACTTCGATATCGCAAAGGCTATTCGTACGAAATTCTCTAATTACAGGTGAGCAATGTTGCTGTCGGCGTTACGACGGACAAAAGCTGATCATAGCTGCAAATCTTGCGACGAATGTTTGGATTATTTACGATTTGTTGTAAATTTTTTTTTGGCGGTTTCGACGGTGTTTTGCGAGCGGTTAGTTTTGTGTGTCCTTTTGAAATTCAAGATGGTTACTGAACTCTGTGAAAGAGCTTGAAAGACTTGTTTTGTGTTGAGATTTTCTGAGTTGATGAACTTTGAAGGAGTGAAGTCATCGTTTAGGGGCTTTTCCGTAATTTCAGGCAAATTACACTCGCCCCAATCTGCGTCGAAAATTCCCTCGTCTTGTAGTAACAGACGATATAATCGTTATTTCTCGAACTGAAACACAAACAAGATAACAGGGCATTAAATCGTCGCCTCCTACGAGCGAATGCGAACTAACAACAATTTTAAGCAAAATCGCAACGCGAAAAAGAAAAAGGAAAAGAAAATCGAAGAATGAAAAAAGAAAGCAGATTTTTCATCTGATGATGATCGTCATCCCCATCTGACGATGGCCGAGCCCCATGTCAAACCGGCTCCAAAGCCAGCTGTCGCGATAGTTTGACCAGGTTTGACTTTCCCGCTCCTCACTGCTTCGTCGAGCGCTAAGGGGATCGACGCAGCGCTTGTGTTGCCGTAATTCGCCAGATTCGATATCACACGTTCGGGTGGAAAATCGAGGCGCGTGGCTACTGCGTCGATGATTCTTTGGTTCGCCTGCATATAAGTATCGTGAAATAATTGCCCCCTCAACGAGCCCAAGGATTGCTTCAATTTGATGACACATTAATTAAACGTTGCAGTTTTAGGACGGTAAGTTTGAAAAACTGACACAATTGGAGGACAAATCAACGCCACATTTGAAGCATAACTCCCTGCCTCAGATTGCTTCAATTTCGAAACTTACTGTCTTCAAATTGCATCAAAGATGAAAATACATCCTAAAATTGCTACCCCGTCCTAATCTGGGATGAAATTCCCTGTCCCACAATTCATGTCCCATTTTCTGTCCCACTTTGTAGAATTTAAGTAAAAACCGATTCTTATGATTATCGAAAAAATATATGATAATCAATTATATCATTATAAAACAAGGAATAAATTA
This sequence comes from Craterostigma plantagineum, assembly GCA_027422505.1. Classification (NCBI taxonomy): domain Eukaryota; kingdom Viridiplantae; phylum Streptophyta; class Magnoliopsida; order Lamiales; family Linderniaceae; genus Craterostigma; species Craterostigma plantagineum. The sequence goes on from JAPQWV010000029.1 coordinate 2,620,327, forward strand.
GATGTGTTTATTCATTTTTATCATATAAATCACACAAAATAGCGATGATTCTATGATTTGGTGGAATATAGAAATTAAAAGAATAAAAATCTGAAAAACGAACCACATGATTTAAAATTCGACGGCTCTGATTGTTTGCGACACAGAGGGGGACATAATTTGTGGGACAGATGATTTCGTTCGCCCTAATTAAGGGGTACTTAAAATGCCACCCCCCGAATATACATGACTAACTACATGATTAAGTCAAAATAAAAGGACAACGACTAAACGACGTGTTTTTTCAAGGATATAGCATCACAATGCATCATACCTGGTGAAGAAGTAACCAGTCTACGCCGGCCCGGTTAAGTCCCGCCTTTTCGAGAGCCAATTCGATCGATTGGGGAACGACACGAACAGCAAAGCGAAAGACCTCTTTGCCGTTCATCTCAATGCACGAGTACGACGAAACCCCCTTTGGAAGGCGCCCGACGAGCGAGCCATTCGTTCCGTGATGGCCATGGTCTTCTTTATCGTCGTCTTTAATGGGCGCTTTTAAGTGCCTTCAAAAGGAGAGAATTTAAAAAATTGAGAGAAAGCGTTGGCTGGCTTTCGAAAAAGATGCTAAAAGGCGTTACCTTTGGCCTTCGCCATCGCTATGCAGGTCGAAAGCGAACAGGCCATCTTCTTCGCCATCGCAGGCCTGAAGCAATTATATTACACAGCACATAAGAATGTAATAAACGAAAAAGAGAGAAAAAAACGAGCTTTTATGACGAATACCTGGACTAAAACGGCGCCAGCAGCATCGCCGAAGAGGATACATGAACCTCTATCAGTCCAATCTACGTATCGAGATAAAGCATCAGCGCCAATGACAAGTACGTTATTGAAGCCACCTCCTGTCATTAAAAAGCAATTGAATTGACATGTTTTTTACGTCTTTATGGTGTAAAGAAAGTGGGATTTCTTTCTGACCTCTGATATAGCAAGCAGCTGAAACCAGGCCCAGCACAAATCCACTGCAAGCAGCGGTGATATCGTAAGCTAATGGATTGTTCTTACAGCCGAGTGCCTTTTGTATCTGTCGAGCGTTTCCGCAGAAAAGAAAATGAATCCCAAACATGTGAAAAAATGCTGGTTTTAGAATGCTTACGTGTAACTTAATCTTGATGGGAATTTAATGGGGCGGGGAAAGGGAGAAAGATATAGATAAGAAAGGTTTTATAAAAAAGTTACCTGTGGAGCACTACCGAATAAATCTTCTGGAGTTGAAGTACACAGCAATACAAGGTCAACCTCATCGGGGTTGACTTTTGCCATGTCCAGCGCTTTCTTAGATGCCTCCACAGCCAATGATGTCAAGTTATCCTTCCCTGAATCACGAAAGCTTGGAAATTAACTGTCGTTTGGACAACCTTAGGCTATCGAGTGACATTTGCATTCAAAATAAAAGCTTACTCTCCACCTGAAAGAATTCTTCGATTCCTTATTCCAGTGCGAACGGATATCCATTCGTCAGAAGTTTCGACGATTTTCGAGAGATCATCGTTGGATATCTGAAAGCTTGGCAACGCAGATCCACAACCGACTAACTTGCAGCCTTTGCTGACAAGCCTACATGATTTTTCGGTTTGTACGCAATCATTAATGACTTCGGTTTTTTTCTCGATATAAAGTAGATATACATATCCACCGATCATATGGATTATGTCCCATTAACAACAACTTAATATGGTGCAAAAGATGGACACTATCGACAACAATGGATGGGCAAAAATCCCACATCACGAAAACTTCATAGCAGCTCTCATATTCACACAAATCCCACTGCTCTAAAGCTCGAAGATAAGAGAAAAGGAAAGAATAAGAGGACTGACCACTTTTAAAACTGACATCAATGAAGATAAGCATATATAAAAACATGGGGAAAACACTGTAGAAAGAATCTTCTTCCCAAGAGAAAAGATAACGAACGATCACCTATGGATAAGTGCTATAACTTTCAAGAAAATTTAATCACCTGGGAGCTCTAGATTCGCCATTTGAGAGCTTTTCTGCGCCCTGGGCGGTGCTTGCGCAGACTATTTTCCTGGAAGTACAATTAGATCGCCAGCACCCAAATCGATAAACACTTTTAGACCCCGCAAATCCATTTCGAACACGCGGGATTGCTTGATTGAACAGCCCAGAAGCAGTCTCCATTGTTCTTTATCTTCCTTTTTCTTTTTGACGAGGCGATTAAATATGGGATCTTTACATAGAATGCAGCTGGAAATAGGTCGCGGCGGAAAACAGAGGCGACAACAACAATGGAAACACGAAATTGGTGGGCCGTAATAAATCGATGGAAAAAAAGAGAAGAAAACAAAACGTGCCTCTCTCTCTCTCTATCTCTCCGTCAGAGAGATACAATCACGTGCAAATGCGTCATGGTTATCAGATTCAAACGCCTATAAGATAAAGAAAGAGCCTTTACTATCTCACCTACAAAAGTTGCAAGCTATTTATGTTACAGCTACGAAGAGAGATGAAATCTGCATTTTTCTAATAAAAAAGATTGAATCTTTGGTCCCGAGTAGAGAGACCCACCCCACATAGCCGAAGGAAGAACATATCTCTGATCTCAATAATTAGCATTTTACCGTTTTGCCCCAGCACTAAAATCAAGGTAATAAAGACATGGCTTGGCAAGAAAGTACTTCACTTCCTACCTAACCTAGCGAGAAAGAGACAAAATAGCACTTGCTATCTATGCCTACCAAGCAGAGAGTGAGAGAAATGTAAACTAAATAACTGTTAACTAATTAGTTATGTCGTGCTTGAACTTCTATGGCTAAAATGAATAATAGTCAAATCTAATCAATACTCCCATGCCTACAATAATAGTGCGTAGCAATGTTTGTTGAGCGAAGTTTACTAAATGTTTGGCCTTTCGCACTTGCTTTGAACAAACAAGGAAGTAATAAAAGCATGAGGTTTATGAATAGAGAAGTCAACTTAAAACCCAACTTTGTCTTGTCATGAACTCTTGGGCCGGGCCAACTTCCAATGGGTCGCCCGTTTAGGTGATTTTTGAAGCAAGCTTGGGCCATTTTTCATGACTTCGTTTATTCAAAGAGCAGTGTCGGTTCAATGCAGACAAGGAACAATCTTGAAGCTGCTGAGGTAGATTGTAATGAAAATAAAGTATTAGGAATCTCCCAATCTATTACACGACACATGGAGATTGATTAAACATGGGAGAAGGCATACGTGTTGAGTAGAAGATGCCACCCGTCATCTCCTTAATCGAAGAACCTCTCAAGAAACTACACTTAAGCCCTTTTAGTTCGCTATCAAATTATCTCATAAAGCAAACACTATACTAATATATATATATACACACACGTACACATATCTCACCATCTCAGTAACATTCTAGGTTCTTTGATTGTTTTAACGTGAAGGGATTTTTCAAGAATAACTTTCTGTAGTAGAAAAGAAAACCAACGATGAAGGCGAAGATCCATGTAGCGGCGACGCTGGTAGTCATGATGGCGGTCGCCGTCAGCTGCGACTTAACCACCACCGCCGCCGCCGATCAGTACGTCGAGGTCCCACTGCACAAAGGGGAGAGCGTAGGCGATAAAGCTTCTGAAGGAGCAACGCACGCCAAAGAAAGCTCCGAGTCGTGGGGAGAGTGGGTTAAAGAGAAGATCACCGAAGGGCTCGGCCTTTCTGCCGATGGGACTGAGAAGGCGAAGGACAAAGTCGCCGACACTGCTGGCGGCGCGGTACCTATTACAGGTTGGAAAAAGCATAAGCCTATGTTCTTTGGTTTCGTAGGATGTTAGCTTTGGCATAACTGTGATTTGAATTTGCAGGCGCAAAGGATTATGCTTCAGGGAAGGCTTCGCAGAAAGCAGAGGATTTGAAGAACACGGTGTACGATAAAACAGGGGATGTACAAGGGAAGGCGAAGGAAGAAGGTAAAGAGGGTCTCAGCAAGGCTAAAGATAAGCCTCAGGAAGGCTACGAGACTGTTAAGGGAAAAGCAGGGGAGACTGTTGAGTCTGGGAAGGACAAAGTTGGAGCTGCGAAGGAAAAATCAAACGAAGGTTATGAGACTGTCAAGGGAAAAGCAGGGGAGACTGTCGATTATGGAAAGGATAAAGTTGGAACTGCTAAGGATAAATCCAACGAAGGCTATGAGACCATCAAGGGAAAAGCAGGGGAGACTCTCGAGTCTGGGAAGGGCAGAGTTGGAGATGCGAAGGAGAAATCCAATGAAGGTTACGAAACTGTCAAGGGAAAAGCAGGGGAAAGCATCGAGTACGGAAAGGACAGAGTCGGCGCTGCAAAGGAGAAATCCGAGGAAGGTTACGATACCATCAAGGGAAAAGCAGGGAAGACCGTCGATTACGGGAAGGACAAAGTTGGAGCAGCGAAGGAGAAATCCAGCGAAGGTTACGAGACCATAAAGGGAAAAGCAGGGGAGGGTATAGAGTCCGGGAAGGACAAAGTTGGAGCTGCTAAAGACAAATCCCAGGGAGGTTACGAGACTATCAAGGGAAGAGCAGGGGAGACTGTCGAGTCTGCGAAGGACACAGTTGGAGCAGCTAAGGAGAAAACTAACCAAGGTTACGACACCATCAAGCATAAAACAGGGGAGACTGTGGAGTCTGGGAAGGACAAAGTTGGACTTGCTAAGCAGAAATCCCAAGAAGGTTACGAGACTGTTAAGGACAAAGCAGGGGAGACTGTCTACTCGGCGAAGGACAAAGTAGGAGCTGCAACGGAGAAAACCAACGAAGGCTACGATACTATTAAGGGCAAAGCAGGGGAGACTGTGGATTATGGGAAGGACAAAGTTGGAGCTGCTAAGGATAAGTCAAACGAAGGTTATGAGACGATTAAGGGAAAAGCAGGGGAGACTCTTGGGTATGGAAAGGACAAAGTTGGAGCTGCTAAGGATGTTTCCCAGGAGAAAGTAGGGGAGACTGTGGGGTATGGAAAGGACAAAGTTGGAGCTGCTAAGGAGAAATCCGAGGAAGGTTACGAGACTATCAAGGGAAAAGCGGGGGAGACTGTGGGCTATGGGAAGGACAAAGTCGAAGCTGCGAAGGAGAAACTCAAGGAGGGTTACGATACTATTAAGCTAAAAACAGAGGAGACCTTTGGGTCTGGGAAGGATAAAGCTGGAGCAGCTAAGGACAAAGCGAAGAAGATTAAAGACAATGCTACGTTCGAACTCGACGACGAGCTGTAAATTAGTAAAGGAGAGATAGTTTCGTTTTCACCTTCTTTCCGTACGATGTGAAGAGCTGTAAATCATCGTCCTTGTGTGTGCTTCTGTGTCTTCTTTCTTTCTACGATGACGTTATGTTATTTTGCTCTTCTTATGAGGATATGATCTTCCTTATTAGACGAATAACGTTAAAATCTTGCCTTTTAAGATACAATCCTCTTGCAACGAAATGGGCTTATCACATGAAAGGAACTGAAGAAAGTGAACGTAAGGATTGGGGAAGAAACCTGCTGTGGCCATCGTCTATGGCTCTCAATGAGCTCCTCTTGAATGCTGCACAGAGGAAGAACTACGACTGAAAAGAAGTCCATTGTAAGAACACAACTGAAAACGAAGAAGAAAGGGATCTTTTTTTTTCTTAACCTAGTCCGTTCTACAGCAACATTAGGGGTACAAACTCAACAAAATACCAAAACCACGAATTAATTGCAGTTGTGAATCTGTTTATAGATGAAAGGGGAAGTGCAATTTGGGGGCTGTTGGCTATAGCTGCTGTTCTTCTCCACTGGTAATGCGTCGGCGCCGGCGCCGGCCAACCTTGTAGCCGGCGATGTCGTGGGGAACTGGGGTTTGATCGTTTGGTTTATTTCCAAGTTGTCTAAAAGAAAATAAAATGTGAAATTTCAGGTTATTTATGTTGGCGTTTTTTTTTTCTTTTCTCCGAAAAGGGTGAAAGCCCAAATGTTCCATAATGCTGCATAAAATCACAAGATCAAACCTTGGAACAGTCGCAGTAATTGTACTCCGACGATGACGACGAAGGAGACGATCCATCTAAAGCAAGTGTTCTACTAATTCTCTTGCAGGGATTTTCTTACGTGTCATACTAGTTCATATGCACACCATTAACATCGACTAAAAAAAGAATAAAAGCCAAAAAAAGAGGAAGAAAAAAGGGGTGCTGCTGGGCGTTGCTAGTCATGAACAATGGAGTGAATCAAGATAGAAGCCTCCTCTGTTTCAGGAACAGAGACTGGTTCATCACCTGCCCAAAAGATTTGTCCGATAAATAAGACAGAAGAAGACGAAGAAAAATATATAAAAATTACTACCTCCAAGACTAGTAGGGAAGTGGGAGACAACACTGTGAATTATACCGCCGCCGCCGCCGTCTTCCTTCTCTCCGTTGCTTATTACATCCTCCTTGTCTTCTCCAGCAGCAGCAGTTTTGGGACTAATCGAAGAAGGTACCAAGTTAGATATCAAATGGTTGATTAAGCCGCCGCCATTATCTTCCTCTTCTTCTCCTCCTTTCTCTCCATTTCCTGCCTTGTCTTCATCATCTTCTTCACTGCTCTCCCTCGAAACCAAGGAAGAAATTAAATTACTTATCACCCCACCACCACCACCATTATTACATGGGCTTTCCTCTTTCTTCTCTCGTCTTTCTTCTTCCAAGACCAAGTCACGAACTTCGCTTACTCCATCTTCCATGTCTGTGTTTCCTTCTTTCAAGTGGTTTTTTTTGTGGAAGACGATGAATTAAGCAAAAGCCCTTATATATAAGGGGACGAAGCTCCACGTGTACTTTAGAGCAGATTCTCTTCCCTTCCCTTCCCTTTAATACAAACGAGCGAGACATTTGTGCGTACACGTGACTGCTGTTTCTCAACTATCGCATAGGTCGGTTATTGAACAGAGCGTTTCACGATTATCTAACTCCTACTTTATATTACTCACGTTATAGAATAGCAACAGTAAACTAAATTGGAACTATTTTTATTACACAAATAAGAGTACTTACTCGTCATGATAAACAGAGTGGAGGACCAAACTGACATATATAGAAATATCACAAGGCCATTGGAATTTGGAAACAATATGACCATTCAATAATTCATCCGAACAAACAAAACTTTCTTGTGACAAATCTGCAGAACAACGAGAAAAGATTCCAACGACTCAATCCATCATAGACCCGCATAAAGTACCGAGACCTCACAGAAACTCTTGTCTTTTAATAAAAGACATTGACGACTTATATTAATGGCCATTTTTGAAGACTCAAAACAAAATAGGACATAAGACCACGAAACCGAAGAGGAAGGGAGAAGAAGTGCTCAGCTAGAAGGAAATAAGCGCGAAATCATTGCATGGGTCCACGTAGCAGTTTCTTTTAGCTCTTCATCGTCTGACTCGACAAACTCTCTTAGAAATCCAAACCAGAATTGACGTTCGCTCAGGATAGTCTTTACGTGTGGGCCAAGTGCATCTGCTAAATCTCCCAAAGCTGCCACTAATGCCTTAGTTACGCTGTGATCCCTGAAGAAAAAAAAAAAGAAAAGATAAAGCCATGCCACGCTGATATTGTGTGGAGTGGTGGAATTTATTGATGAGAGATCGATACTTACCTCTGTTGATCTTGGGTGACGATTTCTGTGAACTGCATGAACTGAAGAGCATGGGGTAACATGAGGTCACTCTTTGAGTTCTTGAAACCTTGAAGGATTCCTGAATAAGCCTCGAATATGCTTCGCCTGAGTTGGTTAGCATAATCAACCATCTCTTCGTCGCTGTTGTCGATCCTCGCACACACTTGAGCAGCGCTTTGCATCATCGACAGAGCAGAATCTTTGTACTTCTCAAAATGTTCGCCAACTGCTAGAGCAATGTCTCCAAAGCAGGAGAATATGGGAGGCTTGACAGAGCGGTGGAGCTCACTGCTTGACAGATCGTTAAGGAGCTGAGTCATAATGTCGTCACAGTACGGTAAGATCTTGTCTTCTAAAGCCCGGCAAATGTCGCCGACCACCCCGACTGAGATGGCACAAACCTGATATTCACCAAAGTTCTGCAAACCCGCCTTCAGATAATTGTAAAACTGAGGCATGTATTTGGCAAAATCAGGACCAGTGGCATAGGCTAGAGAGCCGACGGCGAGCATGGCTTCTTCATGAACAGTAGAGCTGCGACAAGCAAAGACGTTGAGGAAAAGCAGCATGATTTGGTCAGCTGCCTGAAGAATTATTGGCCTTGTTTCTTCGGCGCCACTAAATTTCTGAATAATGACCTGAAGCACACCGCAAAGAGAGGCTTGAAGATCTCCTTGCTTTTCCCTGTCATCGGAAGAAACTATCTGAAGACTTAAGGTTTGTTCCAGCTTCGACATGACAACAGGGAGAAGTTTGGCAATTATCTGAGATGTCTCAGAAACATTGGAACACCTAACAACCTCGTTTAGGGTTTCGTATGCAGATGTTCTTAATTTGGAGTCGCTGCCATCAGTTCGCTCAGCAGTATTAACCAAACCGTTCAAAATATCTGGAAGGAAGGATGTGAGGAGAGAAGAGCTAGGACCAGCATCCTCATATCCCTGAGCCAGAAAATAGATAGCCCCACAAATCTTTTCAGCCACATGAGGGGCATCGTTTATGCTCCCCAATAAGACCCTCAAGATTCTTTCCAGGTTAGCTGGGGTAACAACAGTGAAACCAGTTGCAGGAGAATGAAGTAGTTCAAAGATGCGACTGAGAGTCCATGCAGTCGTATCCTTGACATGGCTGTTCTCATCACTCATTGCATTGAGCAAGAAGTCCAAAGCAGAATTAACTAAAGGAGACAACTTCTCGAGGCTCGGTCCTTCGAGGATAGAACCAAAGGCAAAAGTTGCTGCCTCCCGAGATCGCCAATCAGGCAGTGATATTTTGCTCGTTACGAACTGCATTACGAGGTCGACAACAGAATCTCCAACAGTCTTAGCAACAAGACCGAGACATGTACCTCCTGCCATTGCCAGATTCCATATACCATCATCCTGGTCTTGGTCTTCATCTTGTTTCAGTAAGGTCTCCAAAAGCAGAGGCACCAGAGTTGGGAGGGCCTTTTGAATAAATTGAGAATGTGGAGCATTAGAATCCGCCGTCTCAAGAACCTCATAGTCTTGAAGCTCCAATTCTTCGTCACAAATTGAACTCCAAAATTCTACTGCTTGAAGAGCAACAGCTTCCTCATCTGCTTTGATGGCGTTAGATGTAAGCTCAAAGATTTTCTGCATATATGGTTCGAGTACCTCGTAGTATGTCGATGCAATAGAAACCAAACACTCATAAGAAGCCTGTCTAATCTCTGCCTCTTTCGCCAATGCTGCGTCGCATATTACCTTCATTATATAGTTCCTCTCCATCTCATTCTCAAAGTTTGTTCGAGCAAAATCAAGGGCATTATATAGAGCCCGAGTCGCAGCAAGCCGAACACCAGCGTTCTGTTCAGAGGCATTCATTCCTTGAACAACTGCTGTTAGAACGGCATTGACTTCTTCTTGAACGAGATCATCGCTAGATATCTCCTCACACACGTAACCGAGCGTTTCGAGGGTAGCCTGTTTCAAAGGGGCAGGTTTATCTTGCTGCGTCATGTTAGCAAGCAATAACCCAACAAGTTCCGGCCAATCCTTCCGCGGAATTTCAATTGAAGCAATTTTAGCAATTACTTGGGCAGCAGTATGCGTTGCCTCGCGAACAGAAGATCCAAGGGTGCTCAGAAGAGAACTTTTTATCTGGGTCTTAAAGGAAACATCGATTGCTACCCATTCTTGGACACGAAGGTCCTTTGTTGCAGCTTCTTTAGCATCTAACGAGTTCTTCAAGACTATTCCAGCAAGCCTACGAGACTCAGTAGGCTTTCCTTCATTTGAGAGCTCAACAGACAACGACAACAGAAATCCAGGTAAGTTCTGCGCCCGGAACTGTCCGAGAGCATTCTCTGCCTCCGTTCGTATTTTAGCATCCGGCGACTGAGCAGCCAATAAATACTGGGTAATTTCTAACGCCATATTTTCTTCTCTGCAAAAAAACAAGTTTAGAAGTATAAGCTAAGGGTCACCGAGATAATCCAATCCTGAATGAATAATAAATTTGTGGAATTATGGAAAACTTGATTCAAGCATTTGCAGTCATAGGAAAAACAACCCGGCAAAATCAGAATAGGGGAGTCGACCATAATTCATATCAATAACCAGATTGTAAGATAGAACCATAACATCAAAGCAGATAACAATGGATAGCGAACACATCTCAATTTATAGCCTTGTAAATGCCGTGCACCTAAACTACATTAGACCGTCCAATTTCAAAAGATCACACAACAAACTCCACGAAAAAAGGGTCATCAAACTATCATAAAAACGATTTGCAGACCAAGAAACTCAAGTCAAAACGCATATAAACCCAAACCAGAAGCCATCAAACTCTTTACAGCGACTCAGCACCCCGACTTCACTACAGAACATCAGAGACATAATACCTCTCAGCAAGCAGTAAACTCAGAACGAACAAATCGCCTCGATTTCAGCTGCAGAAGCTAGGGTTTCCTCTTCTGTGCTTCCTCCCTAGGTCCTGTGAGGTTGCAATCTCCAAAATAAGTGGCAGATTATCAACTATCAATCAGTTCGATTACCGAATCTAACACTCACACGACGAAAAATTCCTCGGCGAAGTTCGTACTCCAAAGCAAAACAAACAGAGGCAGAGAGAAGATGTTTCGAATGGAATGAACAAGCGGGAGTGTACTAAACGTATTTGCCTGTCCCCAAAATGCTGACCCTTTAAAAACCCTAAAAGCTGCCCTTTCATTTCAAAATCAACCACGTGCGCGTGGACCCAACTTGGTGGGCCTATTAATTGGGCTCCTAAAGCCCAATCCAACATTTTAAGGCCCAACTGCAAAGCATCCATGGATGATTTAAGTTGGAGTTCTTGACTTCTATGCTTGTTTTGGACATTGAAGATCAAGAACGTCACGAAAATTAGTCCAATTTGCAGTTAAGATCGTCTCATGGACGAACCTAATTGGAGAGGGTTAAGTTAAAAAAAGAACATCACACTCACTTATTATTCCCCCATCTAATTAGTGGTTCCATGACAGCAGCTTTTCTTGAATTTTTCATTCTCAAGACAAGAAGCGTGGGCCCCATTGTTTTAAACTATTCAGAAATTAATGAAAAAAGATCCAAGAAGTTTCATTCATACAAACAAAAATCGATCACCTCACACAACCATAACAAGTACCCCACCATTATACCCTTTAAAGACTTTGACCTTTTGCTGCTTCTATTCAATCGCCTGCCTTCTCTACCCAATAAGACTCGAAGACGACGACGACTTTGAAGATCCTCTCTCCCACTTTATGCATATTCACATACCACATGCCTAACACCACCATAGCTAATAATCTCCTTCGTCGACCTAATAAAAGCTAGAAGAAAAAAAAAACCATACTCCGTCTCCATTTCCCAAAAAAGAAAGAAGTCTTTGCTGATCATCATGAGCAATAACGACCTAGCTGGCGGCGGCGCGTACGACCCACGCCTCCCATCCGTCCCTCTATGGCTGAACAAAGGAGACAACGCCTGGCAAATGATCGCCGCTACCCTCGTCGGCATGCAGTCCATGCCTGGACTAGTGATACTGTACGGAAGCATAGTCAAGAAGAAATGGGCTGTGAACTCCGCTTTTATGGCCCTCTACGCCTTCGCCGCCGTTTTGATCTGTTGGGTTTTGCTCTGTTATCGCCTCGCCTTCGGCGACGAGCTTTTGCCCTTTTGGGGAAAAGGCGCGCCTTCTCTTGGCCAAAAGTAAACAACGAAAAAAATGAGATCTTTTTCGGTATCTGCAGATGCAATTTCCCAATTGATTTCTCCAAAACTTTCTTGCTAGGTACCTAAGCCGACGCGCCACCGTGCCGGAGAGCACGCAGTACTACTCCGACGGCACAGTAGAGACAAAGATGAACGAGCCCTACTACCCAATGGCGACCCTCGTCTACTTTCAGTTCACATTCGCAGCTATTACCATGATCTTAATAGCTGGGTCAGTTCTTGGGAGGATGAACATCAAAGCTTGGATGGCTTTCGTCCCACTTTGGCTCACCTTCTGCTACACCGTCGGCGCGTACAGCTTGTGGGGCGGCGGATTCTTGTACCACTGGGGCGTAATCGATTACTCCGGCGGCTACGTCATCCACCTAGCGTCGGGAATTTCTGGGTTCACCGCCGCCTATTGGGTACTTCAGAAAAAAACCCATCTTTTTCCTAGCTTCATCTTCTTGATTCGTTTACCCTTCCGTGTAATAGGTGGGTCCAAGGTTGAAGACGGACAGAGAGAGATACGTGCCGAACAACATACTGCTTATGCTCGCCGGCGCGGGGCTGCTGTGGATGGGCTGGTCAGGGTTCAACGGCGGCGCGCCGTACGCCGCCAACATCATTTCCTCGGTGGCTATTTTGAACACAAACATATCGGCGGCGACCAGCCTTTTGGTGTGGACTTCGCTCGACGTTTTCTACTTTGGGAAGCCCTCTGTCATAGGAGCAGTTCAGGGAATGATCACTGGCCTTGCTTGTATTACTCCAGGCGCAGGTAATTTAACGAATTGACGGCGGTTAATTAGGTTAAAGATTCGATTTTTCTTGGGTAGTTTGAATTGGGTTTTTTCTTTTATTATTACATTTTCAGGTGTTGTCCAGTCGTGGGCTGCTATAATATACGGAATGTTGTCTGGAAGCATACCGTGGTATTCAATGATGATTCTTCACAAGAAGTCAACTTTGCTACAACAGGTAAACTCTCTATGATTTCAATTATTGTACATAAAATCTGACTTTTCTGCATTCATTCGCCATCATCGTGTAGTTGTCTTAAATGTCATTCTTTAATTGTTGGCACGAACTTTAGCTATGGATCATACCGCTCAATTTTACTACTTTGATATGAGAACTTGAGATTTCAAGATTCTCTATGTTTGTTCACATGGCAACTTGCATTAACTGGATCAAGTTATTGTTAGGGTATTACCGCTTCACATCTTTCAGAGAAGAAATCTCTTATATCGACGTGTTTCCACATGGCATATAAATTATAGTTTATACACCGGTTGAAATCGTCTGTCCCACAATTTCTGTCTCACTTTCTGTCCCACTTTATTAAAATAATTATTATGAATATCGAGAAATATATGATATGGATATCAAATTGATCATCATAAAACAAGGAATAAATTGGTTGTATTTATTTATTTTTATCTTATATATCACATGAAATAATAACGATTTTATGATTTGGTGAAATATATAATTAAGGAATTAATAAACAAAAAAGAAAATTTTTGAATCGCAGGATTTAAAATTCAACGGATCAGATCATTTGGGACATAGAGGGGGGACGGGAATTCTGAGACAGATGATTTCATGCGTTATACACATGCAAAAAAAAAAACAACGAATTAAATTTTTTTTCTAGTTTCATGTAATCTAGAAAAATGACATTACAGGATTAAATAATAAAAGATTTAAATATTTTTAGTTATGTAGTCTAGATAAATGATATTATAGCAACAAAAATTTTACAAAATGGTACTCAAACAATAACTTTCATAAATAATTAGGAAACCCAAAGGACTATCCCACAATTGCTTAATTTTTGAATTATTGTTCATGTAATATTACCCCCTAAATTTTGTGAAAAATCTAAAATTCCAGCACATAATGTCCCTAAATTGCTTCATTTTGAGACTTACTATACGCCTATTTCCCACCCCTTAAATTCTTTGTCCCTATTAGACCTGGGTAATGGATTGGGCCGGGCCGGTTCGGGCCGGTTCCGGTTCACCGGTTCCGGCACTGTTCCGGTCCCGGTTCCGGGACCATTTTCCCTGGACCGGACCAGAACCGCGGAGCAGAACCACGGGCCACTAATGGGCCGGTTCCGGTTCCAGAACCGGTTCGGCCCATTATTATAATTTTTTTTATTTTTTATTTTTTTACTATTTCTGGAATAAAAAAAAAAAAGAAAAACTGATATAGTGGTTCCGGTTCCGGTTCCGAACCGGAACCAAGAACCGTGGGTCGGAACCGGGAACCGGAACCGGTAATCCACGGTTCCTGGTTCCCAGAACCGGCCCAAACCAGTTTTATTGGGCCGGTTACCGGTTCCAGAACCGGTTTCGTGGGCCGGTTTTGGGCCGGTTCTGGGTTGGCCCGGCCCATTACCCAGGATTAGTCCCTATAATGCCACCCTCCCTAAACTATATGACTGAAAAAAAAAAATTAATCAACTCGAAAACAAACCAACTTTTTTTCTCCCGCGCGTGTCAGGTGGACGACACGCTGGCAGTGTTCTACACGCACGCGGAGGCGGGAATCTTAGGCGGGCTCTTGACGGGCCTCTTCGCCCAGCCCTCACTGTGCGCCATGCTCCTCCCCGTCAAGGGCACCAAGGGGGCGATCTACGGCGGTGGAATCCTCTTCTTCAAGCAGCTAGTCGCGGCTCTTTTCGTCATAAGTTGGAACATCATCGCCACCACGGCCATCCTCCTTTTCATAAGGACGTTTATACCCCTGAGAATGCCCGAGGAGCACTTACTCATAGGGGACGATGCGGTGCACGGGGAGGAGGCGTACGCACTGTGGGGCGACGGCGAGGCTTACCACCACCACGACTCGTCGGCGGCGGCTAACCACGGCTGGCACGGGGAAGATCATGGCAACAACGGGTTCCATGGGGCGAGGGGCTTGACCATAGAGCTGTGATCAAGTGTGTGCTTCTTTGATGGTTTTTGTTCTTTGCCTGCAATTTTTGTGTAAATCTGTTTGGAAATGATGGTATATTGCCCAGCATTATTTTGAACTTTATGAAGGCATATGTTGGTGCTTTGGTTCCCTATTTAGCAGCTGCCAACCCAAGAAACGAGTTTAGTTTTTCCTTTATACTACACAATCTTGTAGCGTTCAAAACAACAATGAGTAGGGCATCCTAAGGGGTTTCTGCCCAAACACTACACATTCTCAAAACACCAGATTATATAGTAGCATCGAAGTTACGGTATGAGCACTCATCCACCGTAGAAATTGTATTAGCAGGGAAAGCTTAGCGAATCTCACCACACATGAGCAGCATTACTGGTTCTTGAAAGACTGCAAAACATGGAAAAGGGAGCATTTTGTAAGGCGAGCAACCGACAATTTGCAAAGGGGATGACCAAAAGCCAGCAAATAAAACTGCGTATGAGAAAATGAACCTCGAAGTTCTTTGAAAAGTCCTTCATCTGCTCGGCTAGTTCTTTCTTCTTCTGGGCAGCTGCACAAAGCGATATAAAAGGCTCGAGATAAGCATGAGAACCGCATATCAACGTGCCAGACAGCTGAACATATATGAACATAGTATTGTACCAATTTCGGATAGATCTTGCACTCTCTTTGACGTTCGAACTGCAAACCTCTGGAAGCTCGGACTATTGGAAAGTGGAAGAAGATTTCAGTCCCCAAATTGCAAATTGCAATCGTACGAAATTGAATAGGATAATATACCAACAATCACCTCTACCACAACAATGTATGGATTTACTTTTAACCGAAATCATTATCAGTCTGATAACAGACTTCCATCAATAATAATAAATGGAACATGACCGATTACAAATATTGTGAATCCAAAAGGAACATAGCAGCTATTTAGCATCTTGCATAAGAAATAATCACCACCAATCATTACAAGCCCATATAAATTTCCACCAGAACCCAAAAAGCAACGAAAAGGAACAACTTTCTATTCGACGGCGGATAGGAAAGCGCCAATTAGAGAAGAAAACAAAGAAGGAATTGGAATCAAAACAACCTGTTGGCAAGCCCATTCACAATAAGCTCGTTAGCGACGTAAGAGATCACTCTGTGAATGAAATTTCCACCTCCAGCCATCAGAGCCTGAAAAAAAAAAAGGCGATGGAAAAGGAAATCAAGTTTTAGACCCTTCTAATGGCGGCAAAGACGATTCACGGCGGTAATGGCAATCTAATGACTTCTTTTGGGAAGACAACTATATGAATGCATTATTGTGTAATGGGCCATGCAATTGTTAATGGGCCGACTAAGAATTAAGATACGGCCCATTAACATAACATTTTTAATTGGTCATATGTCGGTATCAGCAATTCAACGTGCATTTAAAACTTTCCAAAAAAAGGCTTGAAAAATATCGTAGTATGATCCATGAATAAAATGTAAAATTTAAATCATTTTATTTACTATACGGACCACCGACTGTTTTATTTACTATTTATTTTTAGACCTGGTCTAAGCTTAGGTCTATTTGGGTGGTCCATGGTAGAATAGAATGAGACACAAAACATATATTAAATGATTTGAATGCTTTAGAGGTCTAGTCTATATAATTTAACTACGTTGAAATATCGGATGAAACTGAAAATGATATACAGTTAAATTACCAAGTTTAAAGTGACCAATGTCACTTGCCTGAAAAGTTGAGTAGTAGTACAACTCGTCTTTCATCCCTAGTTACCGTCAATGAGAACCCATATAGTATAATTTTAAAAATTTGTTCTCAATGAGAGCCCGCATATATATAAAGGTAAATTAAACTTCAATATTGGGAAAATGGTAATAAAAAAGAAATGGAGTTAACTTTGACTTTAGGTGTGGACTCGCAAACTCTTAAAAGTCAACATATTGGGCTGCATGCAGACCGCAATCGACAAGCGGTCGACATTTCATAACAAGGACAGTACGAGATATCGAAATTTGCTACAAAAAAAGAAATAAAAATATGATTGAAATCATGATTGACTGAATATAACAAATAACGAAACCATTAATCAAGCGCGTAACGCGCGAAACCCAACAAAATTATTCCCGTTTTAATTAGTTATCCAACAATTAAAAATATGCAAATTATTAACTAACTTACCCGCGTTGGATTGGATCGAGACCCGAAAAGAAATTCCACTGCGAGCACTGACGATGTACTGAAAATGACTTACAATTTTACTTCATGTGCAATGTGAACCCAAAGACTTATCGAAGTAGCGTTGTACCAGACATATAAAAAAATGAATAAATAGACAAACATAAATTCCGTTTAAATCCCACCTAATCCTCATTATTTCAGACTATACTTCTCTATTTCATCCTCTCAAAATCCGAATTTAGCACAAAAGCTTCAAATTTCAAACTCAAACCATACTCTGCATTGTGCTTGTCTCAGTCACAGACTCACGAAAACGACGTCGTCTCATCTCGTCATATACTACACTAAACGCCCTTTCCTTTCGCATTTTTTTCTTGCAGTAAAAAGCATTCCGACAACAATCACTTCAAAGCCATGCCTGCTAATGCTTCGCCGCCGTCGTGTTTCTCTGGGATTCTACGGTGCTTGCTGTGCCAACGCAGCCTCCCGACGCATCCCTCCGACCACCGTCGCGGCGGCGAGTCGAACGTGAAAGAAGAAGAAGCTAAGTATCACCTCAAGCGAGCCTACGAAAGGTCTGCTAGTTACGGCGCCAAGAACAAGCCGGCGCTGGCACCTCCTCCGCCGCCGTACAGCCCTGGCTTAGTCGCGAGGCTGATGGGTTTGGATGCTTTGCCGCCGGACGACCCGAGAAACCCGACGTTGGGCTCCATTATCCTTAGGAGCAGATCGGTGAATTCTATCGATTTTCTCTCTCGTATGGACCTTCGTTACCAGAAACATAGGAGGGTTAGGACTTCGGTTTCCTTCCGCGAAGACGATTACTACAGCGTTGTTCTGA
The DNA here is from genome assembly GCA_027422505.1 of Craterostigma plantagineum. NCBI lineage: Eukaryota > Viridiplantae > Streptophyta > Magnoliopsida > Lamiales > Linderniaceae > Craterostigma > Craterostigma plantagineum. The sequence goes on from JAPQWV010000029.1 coordinate 2,638,133, forward strand.
GGCTGGAGGAAGAAGAAGTAGTTGCCGGCGGTGAGAATGAACGTCCGATGAAGAACAAGGCCGCGCCGTCGCCGAATGGCCGTGAGGAGAAGAGAGATGAGCAGAAGAAGACGAAGAAGAAGAAGAGGGTTCTTGAGAGGAAGGTCGTCGTCGTCGATGGTGGCTGTGTTCTTCAGACATGTTCAGATGATGGTAGTAATGGCGTAAAGACAAGCTCGAGGTTAAGAGAGAGAAGGAAAATTCCCAGGAAAGAAGCATTTACAGGCCCTTCAAAGCCTGAGAAGCTCGTTGCTCGTAAAGTGCCTGCTAGAAACTTGAAGAAGATACACCCTGAATCTTCCGTACGAGGTACGGACATGATTAACTAGCTATCACTCGTTAAAATGCTCTTTTAAAAGTATTTTTTTTTGTCTTAAGATATTAACTAAATCTTAACATGGGATTGCATTCTTTTGTGTAATGGATGCAGAACTAGCCAGGGAATCGCTTTCAAGAAAACCTTCGAACTCCTCAGAAACTGCCGAGCCCAATAAGATCTCGTTTTCGAGGGGCGATGGAGAGAAGAACAGATCGTTCGTCGAAGGGAGAGTAGAGAAGTCGAAAGGCGAGAAATTTCACCGCGAAAGAATAGTCGAAATGATCTGCGATTTGACGGAGGAAAGCTTAGACGAGAATTGGATGCGTGGAGAAGAAGGCGTCTCGAAATATACAGAGGAGTTCTGCAGACAGTTCGAAGACGCTATTCTCCAAGACTTGTTAGCGCAGTTCGTCGACGAAGAGGTTGTAGTAGCTTTTCCGAGGGGCAAGCAAAGCAACTGATGTTGAAGTAAATGATATACATGCAATGTAATTGGCCATTGTATAGACAGAGGTAGGAATCTTATTGCAAGCCATGACAGAAAGCCACACATTAGTAATAAACTTCCTTTATTCTTCAAACAGGCCTCGGGGAAATTTTTCGTTTTATTATTTTCGAAACTGAAGGGCTGGCAGGACGGGAAACTGAGAGATTCCAACGTTCCATTCGTAATCTCCATTCATCGCATCGAAGCTCTGCAGAAAACTGCTGAAAGAGGATGATTGCCTTTGAATTTCTGGGACGGCTTTGATTTCCTGGAATTTGATTCTCTTTTTAGCTCGAAGCTCTTCGCCGGGCATTAGGTCGCTCGTGCATGCTTCTTGGTCAGAATCTGAGTCGAGTTCTTCGCTGAGCAAAGGCAGAGATAACATCGGGGAAGATGGTTTGAAGGGCTTGGAACTTATAGGAGGAGGAGAACGGTTTTTGTATTCCTCCATGATCTTGTCCAAGAATCTCGTCTGTGCTTCGATCTTCATCTTCAAGCTTCTCTGCACCTGTTTTTTTTTTTGGAAAGATGTTACGAATTATGGGGGCAAATTGGTTCTTTTTTACAGAGAGGAAAACCTCGAGTTGATCGTCTAGTCTTCTCTGTGCTTCCATCTGAATATGCAACGCCTCATTTAGCTGTGCAGCTCTATATGCAAAAAGAGCGAACGTATAAAGCATATGATACACGAAAAAAAGGTGATTGTTTGGGAGTAAAACGTACGATGTTACGGTGAAGTTAGGCAACATTTCAGACAAGCTTCTTCGCTCGGGCTTACCTCCTAAACGAGACGTAATGGATAGAACAGTTGGAAAAACGCAGATAACGATGAAAAAAACATGAAAATGCGATAAAAACTTTTTACTGATGTGGTCTTCTTCACGAGTAAACACGGACATCCTGTATTTCTGATGAGAGAAAGCGATGTCAGAATTTTACATCGAACGAAATACGAACAATATTATTAGAGCAGCAAAGTGCAACGTCGTATATCTTGAAAAAAAACCTGTAAATGGCTCTTGACATGGAAGATTGTCAATCCCGGGATCCCCATAGCCTTGAGAATACCTTTCGGCGTTGCTCCTGTAATAACACGCAGAGCAGAGAAATACTAAATAATAGAACGCCGGAAACCGTATAAGAAAAACCGATTTATTCCGAACGCTTACTATCAGGACCGCCGATCTGATGAACTGCTTTCTCGAACAAGTCGTGCAACTCTTTCGTCCATTTCAGCCTATCTTTAGACGACCCGTTAGAATGACCCATGGGTTCTTGAGCCAAGCCCGCCCCGAAAGAGGAGAAGTTTGGCCAGAAGAAGAAGATGGTTATCAGCTGTAAAAGGTCCTTTTATTGAGATGAATATTTAAGTCCCTCGTAAAGATCAGATCAACAGCACGCGATGGCAACTAAGAATAACAAAGATGCCTGAAAGCGTTCATTATTATCACATATTGACAGCAAAAAACAGAATAAAGGATCAATCTTTAGAGCCATTTTCAGCTCTTGTTTGTATCACCCTTGGTGAACAAACCTAAATTTACAGCTAAGCATCGAAACAAACAAACAATTGGTATATATGACGTACTAGTAGCATTCTTACGCTTCACAGCCACAACCTTCGACGGGTAAAATTGTGCATAAATGAGATCAAAACAGTCGAGACACTGATAAGTCGAGTGAACAAGTTACACAAAAGCAACATATATGTTCATAAGCATATCTTAGTAACATGATGAAGCAACTTAATAAACGAACAGATAAGGACAAACTCTAAAGCCCTCTTGCCAGACATGACGGGCTTGGATTGTCTGAAAAGTATACGAGTTTGGTTTGCCGAGAAGAGAAAACACTATTGCTTGTTTTTTTTCACACACACGGGGCATTTATACTGTTTGATGCTCTCAGCTTTAGCAGGAGTTATCTTCACGCATTTCCCATGATACCATCGCTCGCAAAGATCGCAGCCAATCCAAAACTCGTCAGCGTTGTAGTTTCCTCCACAGCTTCCACAGAGCGTTTCTCCGTGTTCCTCTCCGTCTTCATCGCCGCTCTCCTCTGCTTGCCTCGGGTTGCTTTTGGCTTGGCCATCGCTTGATCTCTGCAAATTAAATAAAAAAACTCGCTCTATATCAGCACAATTTAAGACGGAACAATCCAAATTTGGAAAAACATGAGAAAATCAGCAGTTAATGGGGTGGTATCATATCACCTTCGTAGCACCGCGGGATTTGTTTCCATTATCAGCGCTGGACTTCTCTCTAGCAGGTTTTCGCTCCTTCACCACTTCGAATACGGTTGGGAGGTCGTTTATCAAACCAAAGAGCCGTTTCCTGCCAATACTTAAAACGGTTTTGTTAAGGAGCTGCGCCACTTTTCAAGCAAAGGCGTTAAAGTCGTGACAACAAATAACCTCAGATCTGAGAAAGAAAATCGATCGCATAAGTACCTTTCGTTGCTGTTCAGCCTGGCTCCAAGGTAAAATGCAACTGCGAGCAACCAACTATCACTATGTACGGCGATCAGCGAAAGCCAATCTTTTCGATCCATTCCGTCGCGGGCAAAGTTGATCCCAAGTGCTGGCTCGGGAAGTTCGGGAGGTACTTCCTCGGCTGGTAGATTAACTTCCCAATTTCCATTTGGGTGACCATACAAACACAAGTTCTCCTTTTCTTTAATGAGGAAGTAAACAACAGAGTGTGAAAGGGGGCGATAAATAGACACAAAAAATAGGGACATTACACCTCTAAGGCAAACAATAATTAAACTTCCAAAATCCAAAGAACAAAATCCATCTTCATGACAAGATAACAGAAGCATCAGAATTCCCAATTACGCATTAATACAGGACTCAATTCCTCAGATATATTATGCACATCAACCATGGCAAAGATAATTAGACTGGATCTGAACTGACGGAAACTCACCAGGATCGCAGAGCCCGAAAAACTCATCCACATCTGTAAACGCATGGGAAAATAAGACAAAATGATGGTCAATTCCTCCCAAGAAGTAACAAGTTTTTGTCTTTTACTTTTACATGTAGGTAGAAACTTGTACGGCATACCATGGGTTAAAGCACGAGCTATTCCAGCTCGACGAGCTCTGAAATCTTCATATATCTCTTCTACAGTTCTGGGGCTAGAAAAGAAAGAAGCCATCTACCGATCCGACCAAAAAGAGTGAAACTCTATCCGATGAGATCGAAGGAATTGTTCGGAATTTAAGGGAGAAAAGGAGGAGCTGCTGTGTGTGTGTGCATGTAAAGTTACTAATCAGAGAGAAATCGCAAGACAGACAGTTACAACGACGCCGTTTCGACCGAATATACTTTGAGACAAATCCATTTCATTGCTTTTGTTTCTTAGGTCTAGGTGCCTATTTGAAATATTTTCTTAACCGGTTCTTCTTATTTTCACATTTTCTAAATCCACTTTGTCATACATAACTAAGAAGGGATCAATTTATTCTTTCTTTTCTCCAATAAATTTATCAAAGAAATAAAATAAAATGCCTCTAAATATAGGGATTTTACATAAAAATGCCCATAAATATAAAAAAATTAGCAAGTAGTACCATGTCGGTATTTTTTATATGCAGATACCTGTCAGAATAAATTTTTTGCATGTTGGTACCTGCCCAATGCCCGCCACGAGATACATCATGTCAGACATTTAGGTACCATAGAGAAACATATTGTGGTATGTAATACACCTAGTAAATGGTACCATCATATAGTTAGTCGCAAGGTACCGTATGGAACGTATATAAGTACCATATACGGGTACCATATAAATGCGTGACGTGGCACGCAATACGCATATAAAAAGGTACGTCAAGATCGGGAAAATGGTGCGCACAATCGGAAAGGTACTTATATAAAAAATTTCTGATATGGGTACTGACTTGCAAATTTTTTATACAACGGTGTATTTTTTGTACAGATTCACATCACACTATATATATTTTGGAAAATAATATTTTTTCAGGAAAAAAGAGAAAATATATATGATTAAAATATCTGGATTGCTATTCACCGCCCCCTTTTTCCTAGTTACCGCCCCCTAAAGGGATGAAAAAAGACGATTTTGCCTTTTGAATTTAAATTTATATTTAAATACCTTTTAGAAACAACAGTTTTGATATCGCAATCAAAAATTCAAATCAGACTCAAACATAACAAGAAAAAATTGAAATCGCCATGAATCGTCTATTTGGGAAATGGAAAGGAAAAAAGAGTCTACCGTCATGGATGGTAAGCAAATTCTCGTAAATTTCGTTCGTATAGACGTAAATTCTCGAACACAGATCGGACATCAAACTAAAAATTTGTACCGACCGAAATGAAATTTCGGTCGGTATAAGTGGCGACCGAACAACAATTTCGGTCACCCCTTGTGGCGACCGAAATACTGCTTCGGTCACCTGTTGAGGTGACCGAAATTATTGTTCGGTCGTTATTGTCCCAACCGAAATCATGTTTCGGTCAGGACAGTAAACACCGAGATCATGTTTCGGATACCTTGGAGGTGACCGAAATTCTGTTTCGGTCGCCTCTTAGGGTAGCCGAAATTTGATTTCGGTCACTTTTTTTTTTAACTTTTTTTTTTCAGACTTGGAGAGTGTCCCGGAGGATTCCACGTGCGAAGGGATAAACTACAGTCGGCATTTTCGCGAAGGAGGCCGATTTCCGACCGACGTGGAAGCCATTAACTGGGCGAAAGGCGTCGCTATTGGTCTTGAGGTGATAATTTCGTCGCACAAGAAATTTGGAACAAAAAAATTGATTAGATGTTCTCGCGGAGAATGTTATAGAGGCAAGGAGGATGAATTGGAGAGGCTGTCGAAGTCTAACAAGTGTAGGTGTCCGTTTGTAGTCATAACCCAGCAAGATCCAGCTACTAGGGAATGGTTCATTCGTACGGGTCCACCTGAAAAATCCATGCACAATCACCCTCTGATACATTATCCCGAAGGACACCGCCAGACGAGTGGGTTAAGCAGCCAGGCAAAGAAGGTCGTAGAGGAAATGACTGCTGCGCAAGCGAAACCATCACATATCCTCTCAGCGATGAAGGCTCGACACAGCGTAGATAACGCGACGATCCGACATATATATAATTACAGAGATCGTTTGAAGAAGCAATATTCTGAGGGTCGAGACGTGGTGAGCCAGTTGATGCACCAAGCGACAGAGTCCGGATATTTTGTTGAAGCGCTGAGAGACGTGGATACTAATGTGCTGACACATGTCTTTCTCGCACACCCGGAGTCACTCGCACTGCTGAGGACGTATCCTTATTTTATTGGGATTGACTCGACGTACAAGACCAATAGATATAAGATGCCTCTAGTTGAGATTATAGGGATGACTCCCTGCAATCACAACTTTTTGTGTGGGTTTGCCGTCATGGACGACGAGACGGAGAGAAGTTACGGGTGGATGTTGCAGTCTATCAGGGATATTATAGGAGCAGGTGTCCAACCGTCGGCGATTGTCACTGATCGTGAGTTGGGCCTTGTTCGACCGGTACATATGGTATTTCCCCATTCTCACCATCTGCTGTGCACGTGGCACATTTATAAAGATGTGGAGAACAAAGTTTATAGGTTGGGGGAAAGAGCAAAAAGACCGCAGCTCACTTCACGCACAAGTCATGGAAAGCAGTCGTGGAAGCTCCGACGGTTGACGAGTATGAGAATGCAGTGAACGACATGCGTCTGCGCTGGCTGGCCGACTCAGAAATTGTTACTTATGTTGAGCAGACGTGGTTGGTGCATAAGGAGAAGTTCGCTAGAGCTTGGACGAACCATGTGCTTCATTTCGGGAACACCACTACATGTCGTGTGGAGAGTGCTCATAGCGAGCTTAAAGGATGGCTGAACTCGGCCACTGGGTCTCTGGACACCGTATGGGTGAAGGTTCACGAGCAGATTCAGAACCAGTTGATTCGCATCAGAAAGGTAAATTAATTATTATTACGTGTCTCTTATCCTTATCTAATAATATTTTAATGTTGACTTGCAGTCACTTGAGGAGTCCCGGTCGAAACGACCTATTCCGATGTCAGGATTTCCATTCCTAACATTGTTATACAGAGTTTCACACCATGCAATATTAATTATGGGAAATGAGCTGCGGCGGCCCAAAGAGTTGTCGGATGAGGTGTACTCCAGGTGCGGATGTGTAGTACGACGTACGCACCAACTACCATGTGCTTGCGAGCTTCAGCAATGCGTGAACAACAACTATCCAGTTTCGGTAGAATGCTTGCACGACTTCTGGAGGACACTCACAATCGGCGATGGAGTAGTTCCCGATATCTCTGATCAAGAGCGTCTATACGACCTCATGCGTGAGGCAGAAGGTCGAGATCCCGCCGTTATGCGTGGCCTCCATCGAGTAGTCCACGAGCATCTCTATCCCGAGGCCCAAGAGTGGAATGAGCCTGTTGTTAAGACATCTGTAAAAGGTCGGCCAAAGAAAAGAGACTCCACGAAACGTGATCGAAGTGCTTGGGAGTACGCATCCCCAAGGGGTGGACGCAGCGCAGGGCGCAGCAGTACCGACCGTAGCAGCCAGGGTCGTAGCAGTCATGGCCGTACGTCATCTTCGTCTGCGAAGCGATCTCGTACTTCTACTACGGAGACAGGTACTAATATCTTACACTACTAAATTCATAGCGACGACCGACTGCCTCTAATTTGGTAAAATGCTTTGTACAGGTGAAACCAACTTCTTCCACAGCCGCTTGCAGTACAACGTAACATCAGTCATTCATCCGGATATAGTTAGTTATAAGGATGTGGTGGCTGAAGGCAACTGCGGATTTCGCGTTATCGCTTCCCACACTTACAATGACGAGGAAGAATGGGTCACCGTAAGGAATAACGTCGCGAACGAAATCGAGGCCCATTGGGATCTTTACTCGCCATTGTACTACGGTGATTCATTGGAAATCCAGTTGCCTCGTGTACGTTGGGAAGGGGGGCCTTGCTTGGAAAACCACTGGATGTTGACACCGTGCGATCTATGGGCTGTGTCGACTATTTGGAACGCTGTAGTTACGCTCTACGGTTACGCCAATGGATCGACCATCAACATGCATTCTATCACGATACTGCCACTGCGTGCCGCTAGGACTGCCAGTGGACCGAACCGAACTATCGTCATAGCGCACCTTGGAGACGAGGACCGGCATTATATTAGACTGAATTTATGTCCAGACTTTCCTATGCCCGTATTGCATCCGTATTGGAATATCCATCGTGATCGTCGCCTTGATGGGTGGGAACTTAGATATCAGAACAGATTCGAAGAATGGGTGTAGTTAATGCGACAGAAAGGTCTATTGTAATTCACTTTGAATTTATTAATATTATTTGTTCTTATATTATTAATATTATTTGTTCTTATTGTTACTTTTTTTACATATAATGTTCTTGAATTTATTAATATTATTTGTTCTTATATTATTAATATTATTTGTTCTTATTGTTACTTTTTTTTACATATAATTAACTTGAATTTATTAATATTATTTGTTCTTATTATTTTTTTTACATATGTTATTAATTAATTTTTTTTTCTATTTTTTGTGTTCTTCTTATTTTTTTTACATAATTTTTTATATTATTAATATTATTTGTTCTTATTATTACTTTTTATATATAATTAACTCGTATTATTATTATTATTTGTTCTTATTATTATTTTTTGCATATGTTATTAATTAATTATTTTTATATTTTTTGTGTTCTTATTATTTTTCTTACATAATTATTTTATATAAATAAAAATAGTACGTGTCCGATACAGAACGAACGACAAAGAAAATCAAAGCAGATCATGGGGCATTGCGCCAGCGGTCGTTCATTTCGTCCAGCCTGTCTCTGTAGCGCTCCGTCTGCTCCACGTCGTGGAGTTGCAGCGTAGATAGCATCTCGGTGCTCAAGGCATACATCGAGCTGTACCACTGTACACAGAATTGATATATATAAAAATTGATTAAACATACAAATATAAAAAAATCTGAATCACATTATATTACGTACGTAGTCTGAGTGGCTGTGCGGGGGTATGCCGCCTGAAGAGGATCCCGACTCCGACGAAAACAGACGAGGATGAGAATGTCGCTCATACCAGTCCATGTACCCTGGAACGGCCTCGCCAAGAAAATCTGCGGTCGCCCTGCTGATGTACGACAGGTTGAGAATGTACGCGTACGGGAACTGCCGCCAAGCAAATTCCGCTGCGTCGCCAGAATGGTGCACCTTATACCTCGTCGGGTCTGCTGGCATGACCGCCTTCTGTGGCGGACTCATCGGCGGCGGAATGTGCTGCACGTAACCCAACTGGCGCAACACTCTGGAGGGTACGTAGGGCTCAACAATGTCGCGATATCGTACCCAGCCTACGAAAATAGTCCTCATGTGGTGCGCCGCTGGATCGGGACCGTACGGCAACCAAGCAACCTGATAGCAGTTTGCAAATTTTTATAAAGTCGTCGTGAACGTAGAATAGAACCAGTTAATATACCTCGCCCGCAGTCATCATGTCCAGCTGACGGCGGATCTCAATCAAACGGTGGCCCGCCCGCTCGTACTGAGATACGGACCACATGCACGATCGTGGCTGGCCAGGCTCCACATGATGGGGTAGACGGTGTGGGCGGAAGCATGGGAAGTACTCGTAGATCCACGCCTGTAGTGACGACAGACACCCAGCTAAACCCCTTGAATCCGCTCGGCTTGCGAGGCCAAGCTGGCGATAGAGGTAAGCAAGAGCGGCCGAACCCCACGAGTAATGACTGGCAGATGGCAGACCGCGATAGAACTCGTGCATGATGTCGGGCTTCACCCGGTTCCCGCTCTTGTCGACGAACAGCGTCGACCCCAATAGAATCCACAGCCAAGCGATGGCCTGGAACCCCGCCGGCCGACCCTCCCGCATCCTCTGCATCACGTCTTTCGACGCAACCGCACCTCCTCGCCAAAATCCCCTCAGAGCGTCTGCGGAGACGCCCATAATCTCCCTCGCCGCGATCTGCTGGTCGCCGGCGTCCGGGGTGCCCGAAACCATCGTCCCGTCGATCGGGACCCGGAGGATCTGCTCTACGTCGTGGAGCATGATCGTCATCTCCCCCCACGGCATGTGGAAGGTGTTCGTGTCGGGGTGCCAACGCTCCACAAAAGCGCACAGAAGAGGCTGGTCCAAGTGACCGAGCATGGCATCTGTGAGGTGTGCAAGACCTGTGCCATCGATCTCGCTCTGGGTCTCCGGCGGGAGCTGGCTGTACCACAGCTTAAGCGACCGAATATACAAAGTACGCTGCTCGCACTTCAGCAGCGGCCTCTCCTCGTCACCCGCCCAGATGCGGGGCGCGATGTGCCCCAAGTAACTAGGGATCACCTCGCCATCTTGTGGACCACCTGGCTGTGGCCCCTGCACCCTCCAGGAATCGTCATCTACGACCCTGGAGCGCTTGCTCCCTATTTTATTTTTACGAATAACCACTCCTAAATTTATTATTTTTTGTAATATTAAGACACGACATCGCAAGTCAGTTTATAATGGATAAGGGAATTACGTGAGGAGACCGGTATCACATCGTCGTCGGATGACTCAAACGATGCCGCATCGTATGGCACCTCCTCATCCGCATGCGCCTCCTCATCCGCATGCGGACCGTATTCCGCATACACAGAATGCGAATCACCCGCTCGCTGCCGCCTCGCCTCCTCCCGTTCCCTACGAACGGATGCATCAACGCCGCGCGCCCTCGTATGACGCTCTCCAGATCCCTCCAACGGGGGGGATCTGCTGCTCCCTCCGAGCAGGGACTTCCCACCCTTGGCCTGCAATTACATAATTTATAAAAAAAATTATAAAAAAAAATGACCGAAATGAAATTTCGGTCGGTCCATGACCCGACCGAAATCGGATTTCGGTTGGTACCGATCCACCCGAAACGGGATTTCGGTCAGAACCTAGGCGACCGAACAGTGATTTCGGTCAGCCAAGTCCCGACCGAAACATGATTTTGGTCGGCCATGGTCGTGACCGAAATCGGATTTCGGTCACCACCCTGGCCGACCGAAATCATGTTTCGGTCGGGACTTGGCCGACCGAAATCACCGTTCGGTCGTGCCGTCTTTCGCCCGATTTCGCGTCCGACCAACCGTTTTCCGGCCTAGTTCGAGCCGTTTTCGACAATCTATCTACGTACGAATGAATTTTACGACAATTTTCTTACCAATCGTGAGAGCACCCCCTTTCCCTTTCCCTTTCCTTTTCCCCGTTCCATTGCGATTTGCAAATTTCTCTGTTTTTTGGTTTGATTTGGATGTGTGATTTGAAAAGTGTTGCGTAGTAAAGGACTTTAAATAGGAATTTTTACTTTTTATTATATTTTACCTTTTTAAATTATTTTAAATAACATAAGGGCGAAATAGTCTTTTTTCAGTCCTTTAGGGGGCGGTAACAAGTAAAAGGGGCGGTAAATAGTAACTCCCTTAAAATATATAATCCCACCTAGACCTTCCCTCTATGTTATGCTTTGTACACTCACACTCCTCTCTGCAACAAACTCTTCGACCTTATCTTAACCAAAATGCCCAGCACTCACACGGCTTTGGTTCGTCGCAAAATTCCGGGTCTTGACCCGACCTGCGGATTCGACCCGTGCCCGTCTGAGTCCCGGCCCGCTACCTGTGGCATGCGGTGCAATTTCGCGTCGGTATCGGTGGTAGAGAAGGGAGAGGAAAAGACGGAGGAATTTGCGCCTACACCAGCTCAGCTTCTGAAGCATCCGTTGGCCACCTTAGCTTTGGTTCCGAAAGACGCCGCCTTGTTCGCCGCCGGTGCGGTCGCTGGAGCCGCGGCTAAGACTGTTATTGCGCCGCTGGACCGCGTCAAGCTGCTTATGCAGGTTCCTTATTCTTAAAATTTTCTGATAATTTAAATTGATTATTTGTTCGCTCGAATCGGAATCGGTTAGGTAGAACTGAAACTGTGCTGTCGGTGAAAGGCGTATCAGAAAAAGGGGACGAATATTCGGAGGTCAAATTGGAATATTATACTGAACAGTTTAATGGGTGTTTTGCTTATGGGCAAATCTTTTGACTTGGCAAATCATTTGACTTGTGGAACTCAGTGCCACGCATGCATTTGTATGCGCTTGAGTTGCAATGTGCTTCTTATGAGAATAGATTCAATGGAGAGAGATCTTTACTGGGATTCGTGTTCTTCGGTTGCAAGATGTTATTAGTTGATCTTTACCGTTCTTATTTACTGCAGACTTATGGACTTAGAGCTGCACATGAAGGTGCCAAGAAGGGTATTGGATTTATTGAGGTATCTTTAGTAGCATCCTAGATTGCTGATACAGTTTCCTCTGGTGTTTTAGCATATCAGATTCTTGGATGTTGTTCTATACATGTCTCTTTGATGAATTCCGATTCTAACAAAATTACTATCGAATGAACTTTTTGAATGTAAGGCATTGGCATTGATTGGAAAGGAAGAAGGTATAAAAGGGTACTGGAAAGGAAACCTCCCGCAGGTGTGGCATCTTGTTTTTTCTTACGAAAACTTATCTGTAAACTAGAATCTTCATGTGGGATTTTGATTGCGAACAAGTCCCTCAAAGCTTATTACATTGTTTGATGATCTAGGTGATCCGAGTCATACCTTACAGCGCGGTTCAGCTTTTTGCCTATGAAGCATACAAGGTGACAAACAAGCTGGAGCGATTCAGAGAATATTATTAGTATTACTCTTTACTTAAAAAATTATCTCTTGAAAACTATCAGAAACTTTTCCGAAGAGTGGATGGGGAACTTTCTGTGGTTGGAAGATTAGCAGCAGGTGCTTGTGCTGGCATGACTTCTACTTTTGTAAGTTGAACGAAATTGATGCACTAAGAAGTTATTAAAGATGAGTTTTATTTGAAAGGGAGACAGTTATATTGAATGGTCTAGCTCAAGTTCTTTCTATTTGCACTTGCTCGTATGAGTGCACAAAATCCTGATATATATTGAAGTCTATATTTTTCGAATAACCAGGTCACATACCCTCTTGATGTACTCCGACTGAGGCTAGCTGTTGAACCTGGATCCAAGACAATGACAGAGGTGTGGCTTTTATGTCCCAAAGCATTTCGTCTGTACGATGGCAAAGGCAAATACACGGCTAAAACGTCAACTTTTTGCAGGTTGCGTTAAACATGCTTAGAGAGGAAGGATTTGCATCGTTTTACAATGGTTTAGGGCCATCTCTCATTGGGATCGCTCCTTATATTGCAGTCAACTTCTGTGTTTTCGACTTGTGAGCTCTCTTTGATTTTTTTTCCCAGTACACCTATATGGCCTCTCAAACTTTTCTATCCGTTTCCTAACACCACCACAGAGTAAAGAAGTCCCTGCCCGAAAAATACCAAAAGAGGACAGAAACGTCAATGCTAACAGCATTGGTCTCAGCCACAGTAGCAACAGTCATGTGCTATCCATTGGACACAGTTCGACGACAGATGCAAATGAAGGGCAGTCCTTACTCTACAGTTTTGGACGCTATTCCAGGTACAATTTCGGCTATGAAATGCAGGAAATAGCTCGTCTTTTTAATATTCTCCAGGCTCTTTTGATGTTGCTATTCTTGCACACTTCATAGCATTTTGATAATCGAAATATGTGGCATCTCTTACAGGCATAGTGGCCCGTGATGGTATATCGGGACTCTACAGGGGATTCGTTCCAAACGCAATCAAGACGCTGCCCAACAGCAGGTTTCACTCTACGAATTGAAGCTTTTTTTTACCCCGCGAGGTTTATGGAAGTGAGTAATGTGATATTTCTTTGTTGTTACTTTTGCAGCATAAGGCTAACAACCTTCGACAGCGTCAAGCGTCTCATCGAAGCTGCTGAGAAAGAATATCAAAAGCTCGTACAGAATCGAAAGGGAGGCGAGAAAATTAGTGGCAGCAACTCTATTTAATCTTACTGAGGTACAAGCACAATAGTTTCAGATGTTGGTCAGTTTCTTGAATCTGCAAATGAGTTTTGGGCATTACTATGTTTTTGTTTGAGACATCAGTGTATGAAGATTGATATTCTTTTTATTCATGGAAAATAGTTCCAAGTTTTGATGCACTTTGTCTCGTCAAACTAATTGTTTGCTAGTTAGCTCACATGTTGATTTGATATGAGTCCGATTGAATAACCAGAGAATTTATGGAAAATAGATATACTTTTTGTGAAAATTACGTACATTTGATTGAACAAAAACAATACTAATATAGTTAGCATGTCATTGTCATACAACCTTAGAATAACTTGCACTTCTTCGGAGCAATAATAGTTGCTTTTGTTGAACAACTTGCATTTATTTATTTAAAAATGACGCGGATATGATATACATATGTATATATCCGATTATCTATCCTACCTTCCTGTTAAATTGTAGGATCTTCTCCAAAATTGTTTTACCTATCCTTTTCACTTACCTATATATATACGTGCGTATTATTCCTATATATAATATATATGATATGTATGTATTTGCGTATTATGTTGCATGGTGACGCTTTGTACAGTGAGCTACATGTCGTTGTCGTCGTTGAGTTGAGTTGTCTTCATTGACTCCAAAACCATCTCACTCAATCTTTCAGAGAAAATAAAATATCATAATAATTTAATTTTCGTTTTCTAGCGAAACCTATAAATGGATAAAAATAGAATAAAAGGTTTTACAATCTTTTCTAAAAACAATGAAAATTATAAGCCCAATACTGATGGTATACGTATACATGTATATATGTAGAGAGAGGTTAAAACATGTATTCCAAGCAAGCTACCACTCAAAGAGTGTTGCAATCCCTTGCGTTGTGGTGATTTGCGATAGCAAAATTTCCTCCATTTTAGCAGCTAAGTTTCAATCCTTTTTTATCGAGGAAAAGAGTTGGCAATAGCGAGCTTTTGTGATTTTCTCTTCACGGGGTTTTTAGGGTACGGCGGCGGATGGTTGAAGAAGAAAATCTGAAAATTTTAATGGGAATTTGGGAGAATCGAGGATGAGGAAATCGTTTAAGGACTCTCTGAAAGCACTCGAAGCCGATATCCAGCACGCTAATACTCTGTAATTCGACGTTTCCCTCTAATTTCGGTGTTTGTTTGTTTCTGTGTGGTATCTGTTTTGAGCTTTCATCTTTTTTGTTTCGTCACTCATCTGAATGATAATGGTGAAAACGCCTTCGATTTCTGATCTGAGATCATACACAGTGCTTCGGAGTATCCACTTGATTACGATGGTACTTACTATCAGATGAGATTATCATACAGCCCTTGCGCACAAGCTTTCCTCTTCCTTGTTCGATGGACCGACTGTCGCCTAGCTGGCGCCTTAGGGCTAATCAGAGTCCTTATCTACAAGGTTTGTGTCTGTTCTTCTATGATATTCGTACAAATTAACTCAATTATCAACATTGGGCGAATTTGATTGCGGTTGTAGACGTTCAAGGATGGTAGTAGAACAACCATGTCAGTGTATGAGAGGAAAGCTAGTTTGAGGAACTTTTACGGTGAGTTCCATCCATCCAAATATCGAGCTAGAACTTATGAACATTCGATCGTTAACATTCATTTTCCCCTTCTTTCGTGTGCCCAGGCGTGATATTCCCGTCCCTGGCGCAGCTCCACAGAGGAATCACCGACGTGGAAGAGAGGAAACAGAGAGAGCTCTGCTCTGCCAAGTACTCGACAAGGGCAGATAACGCCAAGGGAAAGCTGTCTGAAATCGATGTCGAAAGGGAGAAAGAGTGCGGAATCTGCCTGACAATCAGCACCAAAGTGGTTCTGCCGAGCTGTAGCCATTCTATGTGCATGAAGTGCTATAAAGCCTGGCGAGTTTTTTAGCCTCTCTATCTATACGTTGCATTGCACCCCGAAAACGTATGGCCTTAATTCTTCTTTTCTTGATTATTACATCATCTTTGACAGGCGTGTGAGATCTCAGTCGTGCCCATTCTGTCGAGGTTGTCTGAAGAGGGTAAACTCCGGCGAGCTGTGGATCTACACGAGCGGCTGCGACGTGGTGGAATTGGCCAAAATCTCGAGCGAGGATAGAAAGAGGTTATTTATGTATATCGAATCTTTGCCTCTGCTTATTCCGTGTCCTACCGTGGTTGCTTCTTACGATTCTCATTTTCGTTGAAGTCGATTCTCTGTGCGTATATATATGTAAAGTCTTGGAATTTTTTTTTCCTTTTTCTTGCCCGTATTGGTTTGATTGACTTATAGTAATTTGTTGACGTCGTTCGAACCCTAACAGCTATTAACTTAACTCATCAAATGTCAACTACCTCGGCAATGTCGATGGAATAATAGTAAGAAATGTACAGCATTGAGATACTGGTAATAATTTCAGTTTTAACCGAACTGAGGAGACCTTTTGTGATATGGTGATCTCTTTATTCGATGTGCCTTAGAAACAAAGCATCAATCTTTGTCTTTGTCGTGTCAAAAAATCACGGGCATTCGGATTATTTATGATCTAAGTGTGTGACGATCTTCATTGAAATATATTCCCGGAATAATGAATATTATGTTGGTTGATATTCGTTGGTATATTTTATGATTGACGAATGAGATTTGTGGGTCCTAAGGGCTTGATGGGCTTGATCATTGTGGGTCGAGACATTTCTTTATAGAAGGTATCAGTTCAAATCTACTTGAGATTTTGACTATCGATGTTGGACGAAATTCGCAAAGTACGTATATTTGATTGACTGTTGATAGTTATACCTCGGGTAGGAAAAAGAAGGCTTTGTGGGCCGATGGAGGCCATGATGATTGGGCCGACAGGCGAATCTATCAAGGCCCAATAATATGGCATAGGTAAGGTAAGAACTTGGAAATTTGAGAGAAATGCAACTTCTATTCTATGTATTCTATGTTTGGGAAGACAAGTTATGGAGAATTCATGCATGTTCATGGTGCACCCATGCTGCCATGCATGTGATGTGATGTCAACACACGCACTTTTTATATTTCAATCAATATATAAATATAGATTAAAAAGAAACACTCCCACGTGACAATTTATGACGCAAACGTGCGACCCATGTGGATAAATCTCTAATCATCGGGGCCTACCGCCCATACCCACTATATAGACGAATAGTCAAAATACCTTTCCTTCGTCATTTTTCTTTCAAACCAAAAACCAAACACATGCACTGTAATCATAATTAAAACACTGATATTCGACATTGTAATCACGATACAACTAAAAAGCAATAGAAAACACACATAGCTACCTCAACCTAACCTTACATACACACACTATAATAACAAACAACAAAATCATAAAAATCACACGCATGTAAGAAGGGAAGAGGACACATTTCGCAAAGCTCTCCATGCAATAAAAAGAAAGCGAACAACTACGTGGAAGAGAAAAACGCTCCGATCAATGATGAGGCGCGGGGGGAGGCTTGCACTGATAGCACTTTGCGAATAGCCCAAACGTATCGACTTGCCTTACGAAATTGGTCATGCTCGCCCACCCACCAAATCCGAACCCGATCACAAATACCCAAACCACCACGAACCCGTTCAGCAAGTACATACCCGCCCAACTCGGCATGAAAAACGGCGGCTTCTCCGCAGCATTCTAAAAGCAAAAAAAAAAAAAAAAGAAAAAGGAAATGCTCAAGAATGAACAATAACGCCGATTGGTTTTAATCTGAAGTCCCCGATTTCAAATCCCAACATATATATGTATATGTAACTATATAGGGAAATCTTATGAGCACATTACGTGAACACCTTTTATGTGACGCTGATCGGTGCAAGATCAACATGTCATATCAGCATAAGAGGTGTCAATCAATGTTATATCGCTTCTTATGTTGATATGAAACGTTGATTTGGCACAGAGCAACACCACATCGGAGGTGGCCACGTTAGGGTGCTCAAGCACCATAAAATTTTTCTATATATATGTATATATATACCTGACGAGCGGAGGCCCTACGGTAGGTGAGCATATGGGCGAGGGACGGGATTATGTAGACGGTGAAGCTGACCAACAGAGCCCCGACGGCCGAGTTGATGGGCCCGAAGAACGGGAAAATGATGGCCAAGAACCATATGGGCACGACCACTGGGAGCCTCGCCAGAGCCCGAAGGCATATGCTCCGCGTGTCGTGCATGCCGATCACTTTCTCCCACACAAAGTAGAGCGGCGTGCATGCAAATCCAAACGTGATGAACTGCAATTATTATTATTATTATTATTATTATTCATTGGTCGGCAGTAATAAGAAATTCCCGGCGACGGGGAACCTGGTGGATGAGCATGAGGATGACGGCGGCGTCACGAAAGCGGGATTTCGGGAGTAGGGAGAAAGCGTTGGAGTGGTTGAGGAGCTGATCGCCGAACGCCCAGTAAACGGCGGAGGCCGACGGGATTGTCAGGGTGAATACGTACAGAGTGGCTAACAAGTAGATGTACTTGAACTTCCGGGGCTTCCACATGGCGTGCATGATTTCCCTGAATCGATAAGTCATTTTTTTTTTTTCGAAAATGTTAAGAGATGTCGGAGATCTAAGATCCACCGTACATCAAACCCGTAAATGGGTCCTGCTATAAAATCAATTGGCAATAAGTGGAGTAGCCTTCCAAGTTATGTACTGATCATGCTAAATTGTTTAAAAGGATTTCATTCTAAAATTAAGTAGTCCACTAAGCTTAGGTCACACGCTGAATTTGATATGCCAACGAATATATCTATCAATCGGGGAAATTTTTCGAAGGCGAATATAAGTAAATACTTACACGGTGACGGCGTGGCCGCCGAACGTGTACAAGATGTTGGTGGCGCCGGTGAAGTAGAGGACTAACTTCTTAGGGCCCGAGTGGACAACGCCTTCAACCTAAGACATGAAAAGAAGGAAAGAAAAGAAAAAAAAAAGAGAGCTTGTAATAGAAATTAAATGGTGAGCTTATAATGTAATGAAACGAGTTAATTAATTTATTTACCTGTCCGTGGACTAAGGCTGCTATGGTCAAGTACCAAGCTGTGTAAGTAGTCATCCCAAGTCCTAAGAAGGACCATATTCTGTAATTGTGGAAGGAAGGAATGAAGACTGTAGTTGCACAGCAAGCTCCGAAGATGTACGTCCATGTCCTCTTGTCCAGGTGGTCATTTATGTAGTAAATGTTACTGTAATAAAAAAACCCAGAAAAAAAAATTACACCTTTTTCTTTTTCTTCTCCAAAGAATCAATCTTTTTCCTACACAAAGAAAAGCACGGACCTTGCGCAGGCAATGAGTTGTATCACAGATCCGAACAGAAGAAAAGTGCAGTTGAAAGCTAATCCCACAGCTTTCCAATATGGGCCTAGCAAGCCATCAAGCACTTCAAACCACTGCAAATATACACGTTTTCTTGTAAGAAGAAAGGAGAGGTTTTCAGCAATGTTTATGTTTTCAACGTATATGGATTTGCAGTTTTTATTACCTGAATAACATGGTTCTTGAAGCTAACACCTTCCTTCTCCTTTCTGCTCCTATACTCGATGTAAAGAACACTGATGAGGTAAGCTGTCCAACTTCCTAATAAGCCGTAGAACACTTGGAATACGATCCCCGAGAGCATCCCAAGTTGAGAAAATGAGTAAGGAAGTGTTAGCAGCACTTGGGCCACCTGCGAATGAAAGAAAAAACGCAATTTTTTTTTTTTAAAAATGGAATCTTTACTACTGATGATGATGAGACGTTTACGAAATATTATAATGATGATAAAGTACTTGATTAGAAGCACAGCTGAACCAAGCATCCCAAGCCGAGCCACCATGCCATAGAAAGCTTCTGACGCTGAAAACAGACTGTTCTTCTTCTCCTCCAGCGTTGTTGTCGTTTTCTTGATCTTTTCCTTCGTGTTCGCTTTCGCTTATGTTGGGGACAATAGCTTCCTCGGCTTGCATTAAACCAGACATTTTCGTAGGTTTTCTTTCCCTCTTTCTTACCTTCTTTTCTTCCTATAAGCTGCTTCACAGTCTGAAGGGGTGACAAGATACATGAAAAAAATAAGTGAAAATCGAGGGAGAAATGAAGTAAAAATCCCCCGAGATCCCAGGCACATACATATATATACACTTCCCAACAAATTTAAATAACTACAGATCTAAAGTTTCGAGATACCCTTGTTGCTTGCTGCTGCCTTTGGGTGAGTGAGCCCTTTTTCTCTTGAGAGAGAGAGAGAGAGAGAGAGAGAGAGAGCAAGTCTGGCGATGGAGATACGACCCCTCCTAAAAAAATCGAAGCTTTTCTCTGTATACTGAGAAAAAATCCCAAAACAAAAGGCGTGGACAGTTGAACTCAATCACTCTTCATTGACAAGAAAAAAGCAGTGTGAGCACAGAGAAGACATGGACTTGAGAAACGACATGTAATTAAATGCCAGCCCAGAATTTAAATGTTCATCTCAGCTTTCAGCTAAAATCTTTGTAGCCACCAAGAACTTAAATGCACTTCATCATAGGAAATTTATACTGAAGGCGGCAAGTTATTACTTGGGTAGGCCTCAAAAGGAGCAAACTTTCAGCAACAGTAAAAACAGAATAATAGTTATTTATTTTTTATCCCCTTTTCTTTGTCAATAGAAAGAGAGGTGAAAGAGAACAGAGAGGCTTTTCTGCTGCTATTAAAGGAGACCTCTATATATAAGCAAGTGAACAAAGTGCAACTGCTGTGGTCAGTGTTTCGTGTGCTTTTCATTTTCGTAATTATTATTTTTTAGTTTCTTGATTGAAATTAAAATTTGGCTGTTCTCCACTAAATATTCGATTCTTCGGTCTTCGTTTGGTTTAACAAGATAACAGAGATAGATGGGGTTATCACTCCATTGATTGAGTCTGTCTCTGTCTCCTTTTTTTTTATCCTACTAAGTATTTCAGTTCTCTTTTAGGTAATAGGGAATATCACAATCAAATAAATATTATGAAATCTCAAATATATAAAGGAGATTCACGCCTTCAATTATGATTTAATCCCACGCATGATCAACAAGTTACTCGAGCTGTAGTAACTGTTGGGAGGCAATGTTTTAAAGAGATGTAATGTCAGAAAAACATAGGACCTGCCCTCATTCTTGTAATAAGTGTATATAAATATGTAATCGAAAATATTAAAGATTAGTTAACTAAGTTCTGAAATGTTCAGATCCAATTACTGTGTGAGTATGACTCAAATCACAATCACAAAGTGGTTGCATAGCTCACAATTAGTTTAATAATCGAATTTAGGATTCAATCTTGTGAACCTAAGAGAAAAGGCAATTCTCCATGTGCTGAGTGCTGACGTCACGGAATAATATATATGTTCAAAAAAGGATAAGAACGAATGTAAGATAGAATTAATTAAAGAAGTGAACAAACGTGAAGTATTGTAATAATTAACGCAGCGCAGGCCTTTCTTTTTATATATATCTACATCTTCTACCAAACCTAACTTATTCACTTTTTTATAGGAAAAAAATAAAATTTCCCTTTTCTTTTTCACTCTTTTAATTTAAAACTTGGTGGGACACAACTTTTTTCTCATCGGCGCCGTCGAGTGGATTCCGTTATTGGATCGTCTTTAAGCCGAAAGAACTTTGTTGAGAACATTAACGCCGTTAAGGTCCCTACCGTCAAAGTAAACAAACGTGTATATTATGGTGATTATTCCACTGTCGATCATTAAAGCAACAATGGAGATAACCTTGCATGCCAATTATATAAAAGAGCATTCATATTTGACTTCTTCATACTCATCACTTACATAGGAGAATGATATTTATTACGAATGGGAATTGTAATTTTTTAAAATAAAATAGTAATAGTGGGATTAGTGGAAGAAGTAATGATTAACAAAATAGAATTTACGAGGACGAAGAGATCAATATTCGGAATTGTGTTTCCTTAGTCGCTTACTCACTTGGGTCCCTTTCTTACCACCTTCATCATTATAAATTCCTCACGATATCTATATCTCTCTTCATATAATATAATATATATATATATGACACACGATATTCAAATTATACACATATATATATTATCAAAGGTTATTACATGTCGATTAAGGTAAAATCTAGAGACGTACTCTATTCTCTCTAATCTTTTAATGGAACTAAAATGATGCTCGCATTTAGGGTATTCGTAGCCCTAGACCATACTCTCTCTCTCTCTCTCTCTCTCTCTCTCTATCTATCTATATATATATATATATATATATATATATAAGATAACAATTTTAGACTATTATTGTAATAATCATCATTAAATATAAAAATATACCCCTTCCAAGAAAGTGTGTCAGTTTCATCATCAAAACCGAAGCTAGAAATGATTAGGAATGTTTCTTAATAGTTTCATATTTATAAAGCTTGAAATATTGATAAAAAAAATCAAAACTATGAGCAATGGTGTTAGATATATATCTGTTTTTGGTCGAAAAAACCCAATTCATATGATTAGCTACGTATGATATCATGCTTTGGTCCATACCCAATAATTCATGATAATAATAATAATAATCAACTTAAATATATGTCCTTAACTACCCATGAAATAGACCTATGATAAAAGGTCCTACGATCCTCGCCCATATTGTCATTTATTGCACTGTATAGAGTTGGTCGCACTTAATTATCAAACGTAGAATTAAAGCTTTCATGCTTTCGATATTCCATAATTGATATTCATAGTGCACTCGAATTTATACTTTTAATCTGTGTAGTTTACGCTTTTTGGTTATATTTTATAGAACTCATATCGGATCCGATGAGTAATAACTATATACAATTTACTATCAACACTGCGTATATAAATTTAGAATCTATAACGTCTATATTTTTGTTCGATGCAATAAAATGGAGTAGGAGAGTTTTCCTTTCTCAATTGAAATAATTGATGGGTTGGGTTCGATAATTTCAACTCTATCCAATGGCAGAAAATATTATGTCTGTTAGACTTTTTATTGCAAAAAGACGTTGACATGCAAAAAATGAAGGACCACAATGAAATAATTATACGATGTCGTATTAGCTAAGGAAGAACTTATTTGCATTGCATGTTGGTCGGAACTTATAGCTAGTCAATCGAATATTATAATATTATTAAGACTTCGTATATTAATCATTCGAAGAGATATCATACTCCCTCCGATTTTATTTACATGTCGTTTTAGCTCTCTAATTTTGTTTCTAATTAGATATCGTTTTAGAAATTTCAATATAAATATTTATCATATTTCCAGTTTTACCCATTTCTACTCTTTCCAATTAATAAATGGAAAGTAAGTATATTGAATAGGCTTTAGCAATTAATTAGAGATATATTAGACATTTTATTCTATACCTTAATATAAGTGAAAAAACCTTATACGACATGTAAATAAAATCGGAGGGAGTGTATGCAAATACTCTCTTGCATTATTAATCCTCTTCGATGCACGCCACTGCAAATTGAGAAACAACAGCGATAACAAATTTTTATCAATTAGCACGCAATTTAAAAAATAGCTGTTTAAAAAAACAATTTAAAAAATAGTCGGTGCATTGTGTAATCTTTGGTAAAAATCAGGTGAAATCTTTTGGGGCCCAGCAAAGAATTATTACAATATTTCAAAGCCCACAAAGCGTGTTGTTTTCTGGTTAGCTGTTTGGTACTCGTATTTATTTAAAACTACTGATCTCCAGCATATTAAATTGGAGTATATAATAAGTCCTAGATTTAATTAATTAGACGATGGTGAAGACTGATAAATTTTTTTCCTTTTCACGTGGTCGAAATAAATGATGATAAATGCCATTTATAATTAATAATTAATATAAAAGGCGTGTATATGGTAAATACAAAAGGAGAAAACTATACCAACACACCTTAGCAATTAGCATGAGAATAAAAACAAAATTAACTTTTCAACGCAATATAATATTACTTGGTAACCTTTCTTTTAATAGTGTTTTGGATTTATCTTCTTGTCGAGGAGAACTGAGAAAGGCGATATTCAAATCCTAATATTGGTTTCCTCTTTTTTATTAGCTTCAATGCGCTGAAATCCACAGAATATTGGTCTCTGATTCCTCGTATAAAAATTTCTTACATTTCATTATTTCCTCGAGACTTATGGTCGTAATACGAATTTGTTCATGGCCGACACATATATGAAAGGATAGAACCTACTTATATCATTTCATGGATATATATGTGACAGATTTTCTCTAGTGGGTATTTATTTCATAAGTCTTATCATCACCCCCACTATACTTCCTTGCGTGTCACATATATATAAATTACAGTCTTTTCCAATATTTTGCATTATATATTCATCATGGACTCACTTGTATCGCGTCACTTTTTTTTTTCCTTATTTTTTATTGATTGAACTTCTTCATTGGGTTTGAAGGTGCTTATTGGGCTTATAAATAGGGTAAATTATCATTCAACCCCCAAAAGTGATTAAAAATAGTTTCCAGGACCTTTAAGAAAAAATTTTAGTTTAAAGGACCAACTTTTCGTAAAATTTAGAGATAAGGACCAACTGTTATAAAGTGTGTATGAATTGTTATCGGATGATCGTTTTCTGTTATTTTCAGAACAATGAACTGTTATTGTCGGAACAATGAATTGTTACTGCAGACCAATAAATTGTTACTGAATAATCGGGTCCTTAAAACTAACTTTTTTTCTGACAGGGCCTGAACAAAAATTTCAGACTCTGACAGGGGACTGAACAAACATTTCCCCTTATAAATATTCATTTTGAACCGAAGCAATGAACATTTAAGTTCGTATCTAGAGAGAGAAATGTCAGATTAGCACGACGTTGTATTGATTGTTTAGAGCATGAGATATACAGATGACATATCTATTCTTTATTAAGCTTCAAGCCTTGGGAAGTTTTAAGTTTTTGCCTATCAATTTAAGTTAATTAAAATAAATATTAAAATTAAAACAAAACCACCCACTAACATTTTTCATAGTAAATTCGAATTTTACTCTTCTATTTTTAGAAGGTATTACACACGCATATGAGTGTGCAAGAAATACTAGTTATTAATTTAAGTCTCGTAGTATTTTTCTCTCATAGAGTGTGTTTGGTAGGAAGGATGTGTTGATATGATATTATGTTTAGTTGGGTTTAAATAATGGAGGATATGGATATTTGAGTTGTTTGGTTGACGGATTTAAATAACAATGTGGGGGTGTGTTTGATAGATGATTTTGGCTGGTATCATATTTAATTGCGTTCAGTTACAATTTTAACCATATTGAATTTAATATTTTATAGATGAAGGGTAAATTTGTCATTAAGGGCCGGGAATAGCTAAGCGTATGGGGAGGTGTAGCTTTAGCTAATTCCTTATTTGCGGTATTAATGAGGTATTATTAAATTCACCTTTTAAATAAAACTGTTAACCAAACACTGCATTCTAACCCCGCAAATTCCCCCTAATACCCCCAACCAAATTACAAACCAAATTACACTGCATTACTGATTCAAAGAATCCACAATTGTACGGTAAAACATAAAAACAATGAAAATTAAGTGTTGACATCTTCATTACATTTGGAGTCCATTATGTAGTATGACCGTCTTATCATGCATGTAGCATATCCTTATGCATCATGTAAAAAAAGATTAGCAAATATTTTTACTATACGAACACAACCAATAAGATGAAAGATCGATGGAGTTAACCATTTCTCGTGCATTTTCATCCAAGATATTCTAATTATGTAGAGTAGGTTCTATCTTCTTGAATCTTCATCTCCAGCCTCAAGAAGGTGACGCCAGCGAAGCCTTTGTGCTTGTAATAAGTTACGTCTATTGAATTCCATATTTACCAATTTAATTAAATCTTTTAGTTCGAGTTATGATTATGTAAGGGCGATTTATTTATTTTATACATAGCTCTTAATCCCAGCGGCAATAATCACCACGTCCCTATTATATACGTACATTAGAAACCCTAGAGAAAAAAATTATTTGCGATGCCTCTCTCAGTTTTCAGAAACATTAATAATCTCAGCATTGGTCTGCGAATTGACATGCCCATGTTCGCTTCTTCTTGCCCGACGGTTACTTACAAGTTTGTGAAACGGTACCTAAAATTAGCCTATGTTAATCTCTTCAAGGAAAGGCCGAGTTTTAGTATGTTTAGAGATGGTTTCAATTATTTCACGTGATGAAGTTCGATTCATCTCTCAATATCGATTTCGGATATGTCCCAAATCATGAGCTCGGCTATGTCCCGTCCTTGAGTATTAAAGGCCAGGTTTTTTAGGTAAATTTCTGAGATGTTTCAGATTTATTTACGTTCGATTCATCTCAAGTCCCATACTTGATGACTGCTACTAACTAGTAAAGATACTAAGTTTTTGTGCAAAAGAGATGCTCTAAGAAGCTCATCATCGACGGCTTTTAGAAGAAAGGTTCGAAAAATCAAGTGAAAATCAAATACGTGATATCGTCATGGTTTATTTACTATGATGCATCTTTCTCATATGATGTGCAAAACAGCATTTTAAGTTATACAAGTCAAATCGAAATACAGTAAAACATCTATAAATTAATAACATAAATTAATAACACGAGACTCTTTAAATTTAACAAATTTAGAATGTATTAACGATAAATGAATGTAAACATTTTTCATTAATTTTATTCATGTACTCAAAACGATTTACAAGTGTGAACTAATGAAAAATATCATTTGAAAATTAGTCAATGTACATTAAAAATGCTCGCAGGAAATCATTGGAAGTATCGTTCAGTTAACTTTCAGAAGGGTGTTGATACTAAGCGACACAAAATGGCGACAACAACCCTTCACATTTCTTTTGCAGCTAGAAAACTCAACATTGGAACAATTGATTGCAAAAAAGTTAGGGACAAAATCCAATTAGATTAAATTTAAGAAAATATAGTAACAAATAGATTCTTATTTTATCAAATTACAATATTTTGTATTGTAGTTTTTATGAATTATTAATTTAGAGTTTTAAGGGGACCTAATATTTGTAAAGGGATTTTCCAAAAAATTTATTATATTATTATCTTATCGAATTTGATGATTTTTCACAAAGATCCAAGTTATGGACAAAATTCAATTAGATTATAAGAAAATATAGTACTTCCTCCGTCCCACTTATTTCTTCCCATCTTTCTATTTCAGGCGTCCCACATAATTCTTTCCATTTCCATTTTTGGTAAAAAGTTATTCCAATAATTAAACTAATTACACCTTTTATATTCAAAAAGACTTCTTAATTTGCGTGCCCACTAAATAAGTTTCTCTCTACATACCTTAAAAGTGTACTATAATATTAAAATAATGTAGTTTCTTAATCGCCGTGCCTACTAATCTTTGGGAAGAATTAAATGGGACGGAGGAAGTAACAAATAGATTCTTATTTTATCAAATTACAATATTTTATAATTGTAGTTTTTATGAATTATTAATTTAGAGTTTTAATGGGACCTATTATTTATCAAGGAATTTTCTAAAAAAATGATTATATTATTATCTTATTGAATTTGATGATTTTTTTACAAAGACCTAATTGGGGACGAGAAGATTTTATTATTTTAGAGAGTTTATTAATTTATAGAGTAAGAGGTTTTATGTACTGTACGTGGGCCAGCTGAAATGACCACGTTACCCCTGTGTGTGTATTTAGTAGTATTGATTTTTTTCCACACGCGTATTATTATATTATTCATATATGTAGAGAGAGAAGAGAGTCCAGCGACAGCGAGAACGTGGGCATTAGAACTTCGATTGAAACGGAGTAGCTGCTGCTGGCATTCGTGTTTTCTGCCGAGGGAATCCAGTGATTGACGCCAGATTCGACTGCTATTGTCCAGTGATCGTGATACGAAGGTATGGAATGGAATGGAACTGGATATGTAAATGAGTAAGGATGAAAAATTCGATGGGCGATTCAGGCGCAGGATTGGGTTGCAGTGAGAGATTGAAATTGGGTGTTTAATGTTAGGGTATGCTTCTCTAGTGCACTCGAGCGGGTTGTTTGATTTGTAAAATCAGCTCATAAACCTTCTGTTCTCCAGTGCCTAAGCTCGGCTGTAGATAATGAATCTTTCTGTGGTTGTAAAACATGCTCGGTTGATGGTGATGAGTTAAATACGACACAAATCCTAAAATGTATTGGTGTTATGTGGAGTAGTCTTTAGGATTTGTAGACTGACTCGGCGGGGTAGCAGTTATCCTATAATGGATTTCTAATTATCTACAGTATGTTTCGAAGATGATTTTCAATTTTCCATTTGATCGAGTATACTTTGCAATTTCTGGCCCAAATGGTGATCTAGTTTATCCTTTGTCCTCTTAAGTTGGCCTGAATTCAATTTCCATAACCAAGCATTTGTATATGTAACTTTCGGTGTAACAGATGGTCAAGCAACAAGCGGAGAAGGGGATGAAAAAGTCTCAAGCTGCTGACGTCAAATGCGCAGAGGCTACGCAACGAAATTCAGAATTTTCTAGCTGCTGGGTTGCTGAAATGATAGCCCAGCTTAAGAGGCTTGCTTTGGATCCTTGTCAGCCACAGTTTGCGCCGGACTATAACAGGCCATTTTTGGATCAGATTGTGAGGATTAAGAAATATATTCATCTCAACGAATCTCGCATTAATTTGGTAAGGTCCCTATATTCTGAATTATTGATTTTGTATGTTCTTATTATTAGAGATAACAATAGTAGCCTCCGAGGGCTTTAGTTCGGTAGCACAGAAGGAAGCAAATGTCTGCTGCTGTGGTTTCTGTTTCATATTCCCTTTGTCAACATCAGCAGAATTACTTCATGGAGAAAATGGTGGGAGTCAATGTGTTCCGTTCGGTGTTGTATCATATAATTTGTAAATTCAGAATAAAACGCTTTTTGCTGTTCTGATAAGCCATTCCTGATTCAGATTTTGTTTTGCTTTCCTGGTAGAATTGGTCTTTCCTTTGTATAATTATAACTGTTTGGTTTCTCAGAGGAAGAGGAAGCATGAGAGGTTAATCAATGGGCGGCCAGTAGCTTCGTCAGTCTTTGCTGTGCTCAATCAACAAAATATATCTGCTGAAGGGAGTCAGCTTCCTTCGGCAGACTCATGCTTGGTCAGTTCAATTGTCTCTGGCAAGTCTTCTGATAAACTTTGTCCTGAATCTGGTAATTCGAGCAGTTTGACCATTGATGAAACTTTACTCAACAAGAAACCAAAATTATCTGGCAAATACATGTCCGCGAAAGTGGATTATGATGAATCTGAGAGAGGATCAACACCATCCAGTCTTAAGAAGTTGAGATCTGATGAATTTAGAAGCAGTTCAAAACCTCCAAGTCCCGGGAAGCTTAAGTCTAAGATAACGAAAACCCCCCAAAGCAAAAGTGCATTGGGCCCATCAAAAGCCACACGAGCTACTAAGCCCCTCCAACCACTTGAGTCATCTTGGTTGCAGACTCTAATGGATGATTACGATGGTACCAAAAATGTTATTCCAATTGGGCCAAGATTCCAAGCTGATGTCCCCGAGTTGAACGGGCCAGTGGACAAAGACACACTCGTTCGGTCATATAGTAATGATCCTAATGTTATCAAATGGCTGGGCACCCGAACTTGGCCTCTCAAAAGCAGATCGCCGAAACCTTCTGAAAGAGGAGTTGGGCAAGGGAGGCCTAATACTTGCAGCTGTGTCTCTCCTGGATCAGTTGACTGTGTGGTGAGGCACATATGCGATGATACAAAACTTTTACGGTCTGATCTTGGATCTGCTTTCTTCAGCTGGAAGTTACACGAGACGGGCGATCAGATTTTGAAGCCTTGGACAGCGAAAGAACGAAAAACCTTGGAGTCACTGCTGAAAAGAAGATCACAGAATGGGGACTTTCTGAAGCTGAGTTTGAAGAAATTACGAAACAAGTGTAGAGCAGATATTATTAGTTATTACTTCAACGTTTATATCCCAGAACGCATGAGCATTCAGACAAGGTCGGCAACTCCTGTACAGATCGACACAGATGAAGATGAGGATGGTGGTATGTACCTGGGCTGCAAGAAAAGGCCTATTGGGTGTAAAAACGTTGCTCGTCGCATATCCAACGGAAAAAGTCTCACTCGAATCTCACCCCGTCGCCAAGATGTAAGACCTTTTCTGCTCCTAACGAACGAGGTGCGACTCTGACTTTGACTCCCTAACGTGTTCCACATTTTCAACACCATAATAAACAATCAGATACTTTATGCACTTACCCTTTTCTGGCATTTGCGTCTGTCATCCCAAGAACACATAGCGCCTGTTTCTGTTAAAGTTTCAATGTCGCTTTTTTCTTTTTGCGTATAGGTATGTGAAACTGAGGCGAATCAATTGATATCTCGCGCCGTAGCCCATTCAGCGATTGAAGGTAATAATGCCACCTTTTAAGTTGAGACTAAGTTGTTTATAAAAAAATGAACAGAAGGCGTGCTAGTCCAATTCATTGTCCACACCTCCATGAATAGACAAACGATGAGCTAAGGATTTTACAGCAGTGCATCATCATCTTCTCATTGCAATGTTTTCTTTATTTGTTTGTTTATATTTCTTTTTTGGTTGTTTCAAAGCTACAATTTTCGGAGACCAGACTTATTTCAATCTTTACTTCTGTGCCTAACTAAAGCGTCATCTATGATGTCAAATATCTGCATTAACACAAAGTGCAGGACCTTTTTGACTCAACAGTTCATTTATTTATTTTATTCGGGAATTTTTTTTATCACCTCGTCATTGCCAGCTCTTCTTTCATCTTTTTAATTATATATAAAAGTATATAAATAAATCCTCCTTTTTCTTCTAATGCCATACCATGCATCAACAGGTTTCAGTGTTTTTCTCATGCCGCCTTTTGACCTTTATTTTGTTTATATGTCTTAATAATTGAGCCTTTTTTCCTATTATGATGAGGCTTAAAGCCTCGCCTCGATTTCACATTGTGGCTTTTATGTATGAGTGATTTAACATTCATACACTTTCTTGGTGAACATCAATGGTTGTGATTTGAAATGATACCTTTTCTAAGAAATGTCTCGACCTATACCACTTGAACAAGCCCTTAGGACCCACAAATCTCATTCGTCAATCATAAAATATACCAACGAATATCAACTAACATAATATTCATTATTTGAGAATATATTGCGATGAAGATCGTCATATACTTGGAAAGCAGACAATCCAATTGCTCGGGATTTTGACTCGACAAAGACAAAGATCGATGCTTCGTTTCTAAGGCACATCGAATTGGGAGATCACCATATCACAAAGTTAAAACTGAAATTATTACCAGATCTCAATGTACATTTCTTCCTATTCTTCCATCGACATTGCCGAGGTAGTTGAAATTTGATGAGTTTGTAGCAGTTAGGGTTCGAACGACGTCGACTAATTATAATCGCCAAGATTCGGACGATCTTTGTACTTATTTAATTAGGCCAAGTCAACCGTGAATCATTTTCTGCCGAATCATTACCGGAAAAAAACTGCCATATAGATCTTAGTATATAGTATCAAAATTAAATCTACCGCAAAAACTAAGCAATTAAACATATATGGGTAAAATTATAAGCAATTGATATGCATTAAACTGCAATGATTTAATTTAGCCCCAAGTAAAACCATAAACCTTTTTCCTATTTCATCGCCACATAATAATGCAATTAAGTAAGACATCCCTATGAGAAAAGACAATGGTTAAGGTCTTAAATTGTTTATTGTCTGATTTGGAATAGAAGATATTAAATTGCAATATTTACGATATCGCTCGCGGTCTATATATAATCTCTATTCACGCGCAATACACATAAGTTTATCTATTCATTGAGTGCATCTGCAACTGGAATAAGAATGGCTCTTCCTGATAGAGAGAGTTGTGAGAAAACGACGAAACATACATTTCGATTTGAGTCTATAGTATTCAACTTTTTATTGTTCTATTCGTCTCTCGTTCGTACAATATCTGTAATACACAATCGCAATGGCGAATTTATTGGTATCTCGCTTGTTTGTGCTACGATCGGTGTGAGCCATCTATTTGGTGTTGTGTACATATTCCAATTTCTCTGCGTCATCTTCAGAGATGAGAAATTTAAGCCTCGGCAACTATTTGAGGTACAATAATTAATTAACAGTTTATACTTAGGCTCATGGATGTTAATCCTAATATAAAATACTTTTTCCTCTAGGCGCGTAATTGGTGGTATCGGACATATTGGTTTCGACTTTCGAGAGGAGATCGTTGCTTTTTGGATGGGCAAATTGGGCTTATTGATAATATTTATTGTTCTTTTATTTAAAATAAATCATTTTAAGTACACAGTTCTAACGGCTATTGGGCTTATCTTACTTTCCAATACCCTTTTCTTAATATGTCAGTGGAGGATTAACAGAGAAAACCCTAAGGTACGAATTACTATCTCTGTATTTGTTGTTATATTAGTAGCACTAATACAATTTATATATGTCCTTGCTTGGTAATTTCTCTCTCTCTCTCTCTCTCTCTCTCTATCTCTCTCTCTCTCTCCATATATATATATATATATCCATATATATATATATATAGGCTCTCAGTATATTCCGTACAAATAAAAAATCTACAGAGACTTACGTAGAGATAAGTTGTAAGCTGCTTAATAGTTTGTTTAAGATTTTATAATTCTTATTAACTAACTGATGGTCTTTATTGATTTATGTTGTATTATGATAATCGTACAGTATTCGTTTCTTCATCTTTAACATTTAAGCATATGCACGTAAGAGGTTGGTAAAAAGAGATGTAATTATATAGTAGATGAATACAAATTAATAAAGTTTTTATGCATATTTTCTTGCAGATGACAGAACGTGTTGGTTGCAGCAAAACTCCAAGTTCGTATTACCAGAATTATTTTCAAGTGAAAGTCGATGTCTCTAGCAATAAACACCCCAATATTGATAGTAAAAAATAATAAGAGTAGAAAGAGCGTAGTTGCTTAATATAGTAGATAATGATATGTGGAATAAAGCAAGCATTGTGTATGAATTATTTGCTTTTAAGTTGAATAATTTTTTCTTTTAAGTTATAGAAACTGTCTATCGAAACTAAATGTTCTTTCTTGTTGAGTTTAGAGTTCTCATTCAAAAGTCATTCACGATAGTTCAATTCATTGTCCACATATCATTGCATTTAATCTTGCTTGTTAATCTTCACCCCTTCATGAAATAATTCAAATAAACGAATTTGAGAAGAAGAAAAAAACCTTACAAATGGTTTGGTTTGACAGTAAGTGACACTAGTAAGAAATATGAAAGTAATTAAGTAATACAACAACACTTCCGCAATGGCACGTGAAATATAATTTTTTAATATTGCTACTATAACCAACTAATGTAGGGAATCCGATCGAAAAAGGAATCAAACCTCGGTAATTTTTTTCATCTTGAAAATGTAGTAGTAGGGCTCTCGATTTCTGATAGAGATGGTTTTTTCCCAGGCAATCAATCGAATGGAGAAAGAAATATGAAATAGCAATATAATAATAAGAGGGAAGTGAGGATAATTTTGTCTTTTCTTATTATTATTAGGTGTCTTTAAGCCCATGTTATAGCATTATATCTTGCCACCTTTTCAATCACTTGAAGGCCGCTATTAAAACTGAGCACGATATAATAGCAGCAGATGCCCAATATTATTATCCAATTGATTGGGCCAAGATTATAATCTCAACACCCCATACTAAATAGAAACACCCTCAAATTAAACCACAATAATTTGAGAGTGTTCGTGTTTGTTGCTCACTGTGGAACGTAAGATTTTCTTACACAGTTATTTTAATCCTCGTTGTGCAGACATTGGCTGTCTTGTTCTTTCCTTCTTTTCATTCCTACCATTTTTCCCCAAAGCTTTGATGGGTTCTGCAAGAATTTATTGATATTGCTCCTCTGTTCTGTGCAGCCGAATCATTAGGGTTGTTTTGACATTTTCTTTCGGTCTTCAAGATGTAATCAAATTGAGATTAGCCTAATTTGATCTCCACTTGCGTTGAACCATAGATGAATCTGATTCTGAACATTCCAAGAATATTTCCCTGCACAACTTCGAGAATCCGAGATAGTATAAAATGATTAAAAGCGGCTTTGTATAAAAATGAGAGTATCAAAAGGGGTAGATCTGTCAGATTACGAAAGGGATAAATTTGTAAAAGGGAGTTACTATTTACCGCCCCCTTTTTACTTGTTACCGCCCCCTAAAGGACTGAAAAAAGACTATTTCGCCCTTATGTTATTTAAAATAATTTAAAAAGGTAAAATATAATAAAAAGTAATATTTCCTATTTAAAGTCCTTTACTACGCCACAGTTTTCAAATCACACATCCAAATCAAACCAAAAAACAGAGAATTTGCAAATCGCAATGGAACGGGGAAAGGGAAAGGGAAAGGGGGTGCTCGCACGATTGGTAAGAAAATTGTCGTAATTCATTCGGACGTAGATAGATTGTCGAAAACGGGTCGAAATAGGCCGAAAAACGGTTGATCGGACGCGAAATCGGCCGAAAAACGGCACGACCGAACGGTGATTTCGGTCGGCCAAGTCCCGACCGAAACATGATTTCGGTCGGACATGGCAGTGACCGAAATCGGATTTCCTTTGTCCCATGAACGAGCGCTGGCGCAATGCCCCATGATCTGCTTTTATTTCCTTTGTCTTTCGTTGTGTATCGGACACGTACTATTTTTATTTATATGAAATATTATGTAAAAAATATAATAAAAACACATAAAATATAAAAAAAAATAATTAATAACATTTGCAAAAAATAATAATAAGGACAAATAATATTAAAAATATGACTTAATTATAGCAAAAAATAATAATAAGAAGAATTAATATTAAAAAAAATTAGTTAATAACATATGCAAAAAATAATCATAAGAACAAAAAATATATAAAAAGATTAAGTGGACTACAATAGACCTTTCTGACGCATTAACAGCACCCATTCTTCGAATCTGTTCTGATATCTATGTTCCCACCCATCAAGGCGACGATCACGATGGATATTCCAATACGGATGCAATATGGGCATAGGAAAGTCCGGACATAAATCCAGTCTAATATAATGCCGGTATTCGTCTCCAAGGTGCGCTATGACGATAGTTCGGTTCGGTCCACTGGCAGTCCTGGCGGCACGCAGTGGCAATATCGTGACAGAATGCATGTTGATGGTCGATCCATTGCCGTACCCGTAGAGCGTAACTACAGCGTTCCAAATAGTCGACACAG
The DNA here is from genome assembly GCA_027422505.1 of Craterostigma plantagineum. Classification (NCBI taxonomy): domain Eukaryota; kingdom Viridiplantae; phylum Streptophyta; class Magnoliopsida; order Lamiales; family Linderniaceae; genus Craterostigma; species Craterostigma plantagineum. The sequence goes on from JAPQWV010000029.1 coordinate 2,673,332, forward strand.
CCCACAGATCGCACGGTGTCAACATCCAGTGGTTTTCCAAGCAAGGCCCCCCTTCCCAACGTATACGTTGCAACTGATTTTCCAATGAATCACCGTAGTACAATGGCGAGTAAAGATCCCAATGGGCCTCGATTTCGTTCGCGACATTATTCCTTACGGTGACCCATTCTTCCTCGTCATTGTAAATATGGGAAGCGATAACGCGAAATCCGCAGTTGCCGTCAGCCACCACATCCTTATAACTAACTATATACGGATGAATGGCTGATGTTACGTTGTACTGCAAGCGGCTGTGGAAGAAGTTGGTTTCACCTGTACAAAGCATGTTACCGGATTAGAGGCACTCGGTCGTCGCAATCAACTTACTAGTGTAAGAAATTAGTATCTGTCTCCGTAGTAGAAGTACGAGATCGCTTCGCAGACGAAGATGACGTACGGCCATGACTGCTACGACCCTGGCTGCTACGACTTGTACTGCTGCGCCCTCCGCTGCGTCCACCCCTTGGGGATGGGTACTCCCAAGCACTTCGATCACGTTTCGTGGAGTCTCTTTTCTTTGGTCGACCTTTTACAGATGTCTTAACAACAGGCTCGTTCCACTCTTGAGCCTCGGGATAGAGATGCTCGTGAACTACTCGATGGAGGCCACGCATAACGGCGGGATCTCGACCTTCAGCCTCACGCATGAGGTCGTATAGACGCTCTTGATAAGAGATATCGGGAACTACTCCATCGCCGATTGTGAGTGTCCTCCAGAAGTTGTGCAAGCATTCTACCGAAACTGGATAGTTGTTGTCCACGCATTGCTGAAGCTCGCAAGCACATGGTAGTTGGTGCGTACGTCGTACTACACATCCGCACCTGGAGTACACCTCATCCGACAACTCTTTGGCCCGCCGCAGCTCATTTCCCATAATTAATAGTGCATGGTGTGAAACTCTGTATAACAATGTTAGGAATGGAAATCCTGACATCGGAATAGGTCTTTTCGACCGGGACTCCTCAAGTGACTGCAAGTCAACATTAGAATATTATTAGATAAGGATAAGAGACTCGTAATAATATTAAAAACATTACCTTTCTGATGCGAATCAACTGGTTCTGAATCTGCTCGTGAACCTTCACCCATACGGTGTCCAGAGACCCAGTGGCCGAGTTCAGCCATCCTTTAAGCTCGCTATGAGCACTCTCCACACGACATGTAGTGGTGTTCCCGAAATGAAGCACATGGTTCGTCCAAGCTCTAGCGAACTTCTCCTTATGCACCAACCACGTCTGCTCAACATAAGTAACAATTTCTGAGTCGGCCAGCCAGCGCAGACGCATGTCGTTCACTGCATTATCATACTCGTCAACCGTCGGAGCTTCCACGACTGCTTTCCATGACTTGTGCGTGAAGTGAGCTGCGGTCTTTTTGCTCTTTCCCCCCAACCTATAAACTTTGTTCTCCACATCTTTATAAATGTGCCACGTGCACAGCAGATGGTGAGAATGGGGAAATACCATATGTACCGGTCGGACAAGGCCCAACTCACGATCAGTGACAATCGCCGACGGTTCGACACCTTCTCCTATAATATCCCTGATAGACTGCAACATCCACCCGTAACTTCTTTCCGTCTCGTCGTCCATGACGGCAAACCCACACAAAAAGTTTTGATTACAGGGAGTCATCCCTATAATCTCAACTAGAGGCATCTTATATCTATTGGTCTTGTACGTCGAGTCAATCCCAATAAAATAAGGATACGTCCTCAGCAGTGCGAGTGACTCCGGGTGTGCGAGAAGGACATGTGTCAGCACATTAGTATCCACGTCTCTCAGCGCTTCAACAAAATATCCGGACTCTGTCGCTTGGTGCATCAACTGGCTCACGACGTCTCGACCCTCAGAATATTGCTTCTTCAAACGATCTCTGTAATTATATATATGTCGGATCGTGGCGTTATCTACGCTGTGTCGAGCCCTCATCGCTGAGAGGATATGTGATGGTTTCGCTTGCGCAGCAGTCATTTCCTCTACGACCTTCTTTGCCTGGCTGCTTAACCCACTCGTCTGGCGGTGTCCTTCGGGATAATGTATCAGAGGGTGATTGTGCATGGATTTTTCAGGTGGGCCCGTACGAATGAACCATTCCCTAGTAGCTGGATCTTGCTGGGCTATGACTACAAACGGACACCTACACTTGTTAGACTTCGACAGCCTCTCCAATTCATCCTCCTTGCCTCTATAACGTTCTCCGCGAGAACATCTGATCAATTTTTTTGTCCCAAATTTCTTGTGCGACGAAATTATCACCTCGAAACCAAGACCAATAGCGACGCCTTTCGCCCAGTTAATGGCTTCCACGTCGGTCGGAAATCGGCCTCCTTCGCGAAAATGCCGACTGTAGTCTATCCCTTCGCACGTGGAATCCTCCGGGACACTCTCCGAGTCTGAAGAAAAAATTAAATTTAAAAAAAAAAAAAAAAAAAAAAATTGACCGAAATAAAATTTCGGCCACGCTAAGAGGCGACCGAAATCGAATTTCGGTTACCTCGAACGCTGCCGAAACTTGATCTCGGTTGTCACAGTCCCGACCGAAACATGATTTCGGTCGGGATATAAAGCGACCGAACAGCAATTTCGGTCCACTGAGAACGTGACCGAAACATTATTTCGGTCGCCATAAAGGGCGACCGAAATTATTGTTCGGTCGCCACTTATACCGACCGAAATTTCATTTCGGTCGGTACCAATTTTTTTTTTTAATTCCGATCTGTGTTCGAGAATTTACGTCTATACGAACGAAATTTACGAGAATTTGCTTACCATCCGTGACGACAGACGCTTTCTTTTTTCCTTTCCATTTCCCAAATAGACGATTCATTGCGTTTTCAATTTTTTCTTGTTATGTTTGAGTCTGATTTGTAATTTTGATTGCAATATCAAAACTGTTGTTTCTAAAAGGAATTTAAATATAAATTTAAAGTAAAAAGGGCAAAATCGTCTATTTTCATCCCTTTAGGGGGCGGTAACTAGGAAAAAGGGGGCGGTGAATAGCAATCCAGTTTGTAAAATTACATGTATCGAGATGATATATCAATTGATTAATCTTCGCAGCTGAAACAAGTATAAGAATTCTTGGATAAGATTATTAGTCTCACATTTTAATTTCTCGTATGGCAAAGTAAACGCGGCCCAAACTATTAAAATGGGAACTTCGAGAAAACAAATCTCTGACAGGTAGTGCAGCGTAAAATTATTAGGTCCTTGGGATTTATGTGCAGCTATCCCTTATAATAAACATATATTATATAATGAAAAAGGCATTTTAGAGCAAAAAAGGTGACAAGTACTCCTGTTAACCTCAAACTTCACTGGAGCTGTGATCTAGTTTGATCCTAGGACGTGATATGATTTGCTTTTCAACGGAAAACATTAAGAAAATAAGATCATTTTATCAGAAAGAGCAGAAAAAAAGAGAAGCAAAATCGCATTACCCCTTGTTGAAATGGACGTTTAATATATGAATATATATATATATATATATATATATCAAATATGTCATTATACACGCTATTTGGACTTATAATATATGTATATATATCAAATATGCGATATATACACTATTGAGTTGAGGGTTTTCTTATGACCGACGTAATAAATAAGACAGATCGGATCAAATTGTTCAAAATGATGATGTCGGAACAGTTTATCGTCAAGTTTTATTGTATATAGCTAGGAATACAAAAACATGTATATTTATGTGCATGTTGAAATAAACATGAAAGAACTTACACGTCAAACACTAATTATGACAGATAAATAGGTTTTTTCCCACACAGTGGTAGTAATTAATTATAATATTCTTCAACACACAGACCGTGAACACACACGAACAAACAACACCCTATTACCAAACATACTAGATACTGTAATAACCGTGAATAGGTGCAACCCTAATAACATCGTATGGGGACAAAAGATTTTAATAGTAATAATAATAAACTGGGCACACGCCGTTCTATTTCTTGATCATCTCACCACCGCCGTCATGAACCATCGTCCACTTCTCCTTCCACTTCTTCTCCACCATCTCATCCACCTCATCCTTAAACTTCATAATCTCAATCCTCACCATCCCTTTCACCTCCTCTTTCAAATTCATCATCTCAGTCAGCACCATTTCTTTTTTTTTTTTGGTAAGAAGTTCTCATTACCACAAACACAAATGTTTAACACATTACAAGTAAGAAACTCCTTTAACCGTCTCAACTATGTAATAAGCTTTGTATGAAATCTTTGCACCTCCCTCCTAGCAGTGGTAACCTGTAAGCTGTTAATTTGATTCACAGCTATTCCTTTAATCACTCTTACCAGATCCTCATCAGACCGGCCCTCTCCCCCATGGAGCCTCTTATCCGTTCATTCCATATAAAATAGATCATAGTTGTAAGCACCGTGATCTTCAATTTGCAGATGATGTGTTTCCTCTTAGCCAATTGCTTCATGAATCTTTTAACACCCTCAAGCGTAGTCGGGATACAACAATCGATCCAAACCTGAACCCCCTCCTTGACTGCTTTGCTAAAATCACACATCATGAATATATGTTGGATAGTCTCCTCCTCCCTTCTACAGAGTAGGCATTGCGCATCAGGAACTGCCATCCCCCATCGTAGGAGTCGATCTCTTGTCTGAATTTTCCCATGGAACACCAGCCATAGCACTACTGCATGTTTGGGTACAGACCACCCATTCCAAATAGCTGAGGCAAGCTCAAACTTTGTTTCTCTGTTCTTCCCCAGCCAGTCATAGGCTGAGGTAATGGTGTACTCCCCATGTGTTGTGGCAGCCCATCTTCCTTGGATAAAACCTTGTCTAAATAACTCCTTCACCTTGTTAATCTTCCTCCATGTCCAACTACAGTCATTAGGAATATTATAGGACCAGAAATCCTTATCTCGTATATACACTCCTGCCAGCCATCGGATCCATAAACATTCTTTTTTCCCAGCAATATCCCACATCAACCTCCCAATACACGCATGATTCCAATCACCACAATTCTTAATGTTTAAACCCCCACTGCCACCAAAGCTCCCATTTTGTCCTTTTCAGTTCTCCCCCATAAGAAGTCTCTACACTTTTGGTCAACTAGTTTAACCACGCTTCTTGGTAACACAAATATTGAGCCCCAATATCCATGCAAGGATAACAAAACCGAGTTGATGAGGCAACATCTCCCCGCATAAGATAAATTTCTTGTTGTCCAACAGTTTATCCTCTTCACAATTTTGTCCACTAACTCTTGACAGTCCATTCTATTCCATTTGGTAGGTGATATAGGTACCCCCAAATACCTCATAGGAAATTTACCTTCAGCAAAGCCTGTCAATTCCATCAACTCCTTCTTTGCATAACCAGATACCCCAGCTAAGTATATTTGGGACTTGCTGCTGTTAGCTTCCAGCCCATTAGTATAGTAGAACTGTTACAGGCTGTCAGCAATCATTTCCAGTGGCTTTTTCTGAGCTTTGCATAGGATGACAAGATCATCTGCAAAACATAAATTAACTATCCCCAGCTGCTTACATAATGGGTGAAACCTAAACTCTTTCCCAGCTGCTACCAACCTGAGCTGCCTAGTTAAGTATTCTATTACCAGTACAAACAATAACGGAGACATTGGGTCTCCCTGCCTAATCCCGCGTGCCCCTTTTATGGCTCCTTCAAGCCCTCCATTGATAGACACTTGGTAAGACACCTTGGTGATGCATTCCTCAATCCAAGCAATCATTCTGACAGGAAAATTTAGTTTCTGCAGCAACCTAAGCAGAAAACTCCATTCTATCATGTCATAGGCCTTCTTGAGGTCAACTTTCAGCGAGCATCGAGGAGAAGCATTCCCTCTTTTGTAGAGCCGTAGCAGTTCCTGAGTTAGGAGAATATTGTGAGCAATAGACCTCCCCGGCACAAAAGCTCCATGGTTGTCTTGTACCAGCCGGGGCAGAACTGGTCTAATCCTGGAGCATATGAGCTTAGATATACACTTGTGTACTGTATTGCAACATGATATAGGGCGATAGTCCTTTGCATAGTTAGGATGTTCAACTTTGGGAATCAATGTTAGTGTGGTTTTGTCAAAAGTTTTCAGCAATTGCGCCTTCCTAAAAAAATTCTGAACCACCTGTGTAACCTCCTCTCCTACAACCATCCATGCTTTCTTGTAGAATTCACTATTGTACCCATCCGGACCGGGGGCTTTCTCACTATGAATAGAGAAAATTGCTTTCTTAATTTCTTCATTGCTAAAAGGCTTAACCATTTCCATCTGTTCCTCCACATTTAAAATGTGTCCTTGTCTTATAACAGCATCATCAATGGCCCGGAGCTGGTCCATTTTTGTACCCAAAATTCCTTCATAATAGGCTACCAAGTGCTCAGTAATGCCCTTTGGCTGTTCAATGAGCTCCCCTGCCTCATTGTATATAGATGATATTCGATTCTTTATCCTCCTCTGCTTCACCACAGCATGGAAAAATCTGGTGTTCTTGTCACCATGCTGCAGCCAGTCAGTTTTTGCTCTTTGTGCAAGAAACTTGGTAGCAGCTTTACTCAATATCTCATATTCTCTTGCACATTCCCTCTCTGCCTGCATCAGTACTCTATCAAGTGGGTCTCCATGGAGTCTCTCTTGGGCTTCTTGCAACTTCTGCCTGCTTCTCTCCATAGAATTTATGATATCTGGGTAGCATGTTCTATTAAGGTATTTGAGAGATCTTTTTAGGGCCCTCAGCTTGTGGATCAAATTCCATTCAGCCACTAGGTCCAGGAATTGTGGTGCATCCACCCACATATTTTGGAACTTAAAGCTCCTCTTACTAGGCCATTGCGCTCCTACTTTCCTGATTAGTATAGGAGTATGATCTGATACACCTTCCTCAAGTGCCTGAGCCTCTCTATCAATATACTTCTCAGCCCAGGAGATGTTGACAAAGACCCAGTCAATCTTACTCCAGATCCTCCTCCCCTCATCCTGCTTGTTTGTCCAAGTGACTTTAGGTCCTTTCCTTGGCAGCTCCTCCAGTTCACAATCTCGGATGCAATCTCTGAAGTCTTGACATTCAGAAGCCAAGACAGGTGTCCCACCTATTCTATCTCCCACGTTCATTACACTGTTGAAATCCCCCCATACTATCCATGGAACTTGATCTTGTTTTACTCCTCTAATATCATCCCACAACTCCATTCTTTTGGTACTACTATTATGTCCATATACCGAGGTCATTAGAAACTCCTCATTTCTTCTGGTAACTCTAGCATGTATCATTTGATCAGTTATCTTTAGAATATGCACCCTCCAGACATTCTGCCACACCACCACAATTCGCCCATTTGGATGACAATCCAAGATATTTAGATGTTCCATCCTTTAAAACATTTATCCAGCGTCAACTCCATATTTTCCTTCTTTATTTTAGTTTCTACTAAGCAAGCAAGATCAATCTGTAATTTCTTACATAACAGCCTGATCTCTGCTTGTTTGTGAGGGGTGTTCATACCCCTCACATTCCATATGAGTGATCTATCCCACCCCTAATTTCCTCAACCTCCTCCTTAAACAATTTCTCACTCTCTTTCATTTCCCGTGCAACTTCCTTGACAGTGGCAATCTCCATCATCACCATCTCTTCGAACCTCAATCCCACCCCACCCGCAGCTTCTTCCTTAACCAATAGGGGCCTTACAGCTTCTTGGTCTTCTACTACTTCTCCACCAAGAGCACATTCGATCATGGAATCCCCTTCGAAAACCTAGCAGTGACAGAAAATAAACAAAATCAAAGCAAAACCATCAAATTTAACCTAATCCACACGTCACTAGCTAGCGCCTCATATACTAAAGAAAATGCCAACTGCTATGATTTTCTTTTTACAGGGACAAGCATTCGAGATGGGGCATAAGCGAGCATTTCATCTGACTTTGCAGATTCGGCCTATTTCCTACTGAGGCTTCTTCTAATGCGATCGTAAACCCAAACACAAGAGAAAGAAACTCACCCCCAGAAGGAACAATACGAGAGAAATAACTCCGAGGTATCCCGTCCTCTCCACCCGACCTCGGGGTTTGCGAGGAGCCCAGCGATGGTGCCGTAAGCCGTGTTCACCGCCAGAGGAAGGACGAACTCAACAAAGTCCGTCCTCTAGAAGAAGCAGCCTCCAAACCCAACACCGCAAGGAGGCCGAGGCAGCTGGCGTAGAACCTCTCCCCCAGCCCAAAGCTAACTAAAATGAATGTGGGGAGCAGGGACACCAAACTGCAGACATAGGTCCCGACCTTGGACTCATGAACCTTCCCCAAATCACTTTCGGCAAAAATACTTAGATTCGCTGGTATTCTCAACGGCATAAAGCGATTCGACACGGGATTGAGCGAGTCGACGGAGGGATAGAGAGATTTGACGCGGGATTGAGCGAATCGACGGCGGGATAGAGAGATTTGTTGCGGGATAGAGCAATTCGACGGCGGGATAGAGCGATTCGGCGGCGGGAGAGATCGATTCGGCGTCACCCGAAGCTTATTGGTGCGTTTTTTGGACAACCAATTTCGAACTATCTTGTCGACTTTGATCGATTATTTCGTCGAATCTTTCGTGCATTTGGAAAATTTCTGAATATATATGTTTATTTGGGTCGATTTGGGGAATATTTCACTCGAAATTCGGGTTTGGGTGTTATTTTGCTCAGTTGTCGACTTTCATAGATTATTGTGTCGAATCTTCCCTGCATTTGGACATTTTTTCATTTCTATATGTTTAGTTGGGTCAATTTGGGGATTTTTTAATTTGAAATTAGGGTTAGGGCGTTATTTTGCATTATTTCGAAATATATTATGTTGAATTTGAACTATTATTTTGTCGAATCTCCCGTGCATTTGGACATTTTCTGATTTTACATGTTTATTTGGGTTGATTTGGTGAACTTTCATTCGAAATTAGGGTTTGGACATTATTTTTCCTAATTTCGAACTATATTGCCGACTTTGATTATCTTGTCGAACCTTCCGTGCATTTGGACTTTTTCTGATTTTATATGATTATTTTTAATTGAAGGAGTACTCGGTCTCTACTCGGACAACTCGGCAGGTACTCGGCGCCCATGCCGACTAGGCGGTTCCAGCGCCTAAATGTGCCGAATATGTGGTACTCGCCTCGTTTAAGGCCGCCGAGCGCCTAGGCGGCGAGTACTCGGCCGAGTTTTCCGAGTTTTGCAACAATGATATTTCATGAAACATCGATATCCAGGATTTTTTTGAACAAAATGTCTGGATTTTAAACATACATAAAGTAGATAAATATCCATATTCCATAACAAAGTTTAAATTTTAAGAAATGAAACGTTATAAAATAGTTGAAGTATTGGCACATGATATATTAAATTTTTTCGAAGCTCCGCCATTTCATTACCCGCAGCTTCGATCAACAAGGGCCTTACAACTTCTTCATCATCGTCTACTTCTCCACTTCGAGCACACCGGACCATCAAATCCCTTTCGAATACCTAACAGTAACAGAAATAAACAAACGTCAAAGCTAAATCATCCACGTAAACCAAACACAAGAGAGAAAGACAACGAAACCCACCCCGAGAAGGAATAGTACGAGCCGAGGCATCCCGTCCTCTCCATCCGACACTTCGGGTTCGTACTATATGCTGTGTTCACCACCAGAGGACAAACGAACTGAACGAAGTCCGTCCTCCCGAAGACGCAACCTTCGATCCCCACGACCGCAAGGAGGCTGAGACAACTCGTGTAGAACCTCTCCCCCAATCCGAAGCTCGCGGAAATGAATGTGAGGAGTAGGGACACCAAATCCAACACGTAGATCCCGACATTCGACCTCAGAAGAAGCATGAAAAAATTAAGATCTTTATTAGAAAAAGCAGAAAAAAGAGTAGACAAGCAAATCATAGTTATTACCATCGCAGAAGAAGCAAAACCGCATCTAATATATGTATATATATATATATATCAAATATGCAATATACACACTATTGAGTTGAGGGTTTTCTTAGGACCCATGTAATAAAATAAGACAGATCGGATCAAACATTGTTCAAGTGATGATATCGGAACTGTTTATCATCAAGTAATAGTATATACATGTATATTTGTGTGTATGCTGAAATAAACATGAAAGAAACAATGATAGTAATAATTCACGGCAAACACTAATTATAACAGACAAATAGTTGTCTTCCCACACAGTGGTAGTAATTAATTAGAAGATTCTTCAACACACAGACCATGAACGCGAACAAACAAACAACACGCTATTAACATACTAGATAGACTGTAATAATTCGTGGATAGGTGCAGCCCTAATAACATCGAATGGGAACAAAAGATCTTAATAAATTGGGCAATAAAAACACACACCGTTCTATTTCTTCAGCTCTCGTAGTCGTCATGAATCATCGTCCGCTTCTCCTTCAACTTCTTCTTCATCATCTCTTCGATCTCCTACTTGAACTTCATATTCTCAGTCGTCATCATCTCATTTTTTTTGGAATGGTCCCATGTATTAATAATTTAATATGAATAGAAAGTACAAGAGCAAAAGGTGAGGTGCTAATGTCGTGGAAATCTAATAAAAACAAGAAAAGTCACCAAGCAATACGCTAGAGTCTACGTAAAGCAATCTGTAAAGCAAAACGAGTGACCCACCGTTTCGATGACATCCAAACAATATGAAAGTCAAAACATATACTATATATTACATGAAACATCGATGTCCAGGATTTTTTTTAACAAGATGTCCAGGATTATATAAAGTAGATAAATATCTATATTCTATAATGAAGTTTAAGTTTTAAGAAAAGAAACGCCATAAAATAGTAGAAACGATCGTGTTGTATGCTGTGTTCACCACCAGAGGACAAAAGAACTGAACGAAGTCCGTCCTCCTGAAGACGCAATCTCCGATCCACACGACCGGAAGGAGGCCGAGACAGCAGGCATAGAACTTCTCCCCCAGTCCGAAGCTCACTGATATGAACGTGGGGAGCAAGGACACCAAATCGAAGATATAGATCCCGACCTTCGACCTCAGCAACCTCCTCATTGCCATCTCTAAAGAGCCTCCACCAAAGCCGACACAAGCAGAAGTGGAGAAGCCATCCATGAAGGTTATGAACGGACCGAAGCTTAGAAGAATGTTGAGAATGAGAAACACCCCAGGTAACGTTAGGGTCCCTCACAAACTAGGCAAATGCTATAGACATTATGGACGAGAGGATGATAAGAATGATCTTAACAACCATTTTTTTCTTTACGGAGGATGAGAGGAGATTTTCTGTGTGAGCTGTGAAGAAAGAAGAAGCTATCGAAGGAGGACAGAAGTAAGAACACTACGTGAATAAAAATGAAAGTTGGATATCAAATATATGTATATATATATATATATATATTGTTGAGAAATACGAGCCTAAAACTCACCGGAGCATCGCCGGAGGTGGTCGAAAAGAGCTTAGCTGGAGCGGATCGCAAAGAAGCTTAAGAATTCGTTAAGTCGGAGCTCGAATGGTGCTCGAGAGAAGCAACGGGAACCTCGTATTGAGGTGGAGCAAGGTCGTGCAAGTATCTTGGCTGGAGCAGTTTTGACAGAAACTGCTCTGGACTGCTATGTTGGAGCTCGATCTGCGATGGTTTCGAGCTTGAGGTGGAGGCCATTCTACCTCGGATGAAAGCATTCTCAGGCCACATGAGAGGTTGAGCTCAGAGGTGGAACATAATGCGGATACGGAAGGCGAAACGGACGATCAAAATTCGCTCGGTTCACTAAATTCTGCTGATAAACGCATTTTCATTCGTTTATCTCCATCATTTTTCATGTTGAATATTTGGTTTATGTGAGTTGTCTCGTGCATTTATTCATAATTTTTACACATTTTGATGTCAAAGGTATATGAGGCGATATTTGGGACGAACCGCGTAAACATGGAGCAGAAATCAACATTTTCCCATCAACACAGCCTGATACATGGCCATGTTTGCTAGAGAAAGGAGAAACAAACTTGTTGCCCTTAAACACGGCCTGACACATGGCCATGTTTGTCAGCATAAAGGAAAATCATAGTTGCGGCCCCTCAACATGGCCTGATACATGGCCGTGTTGATCAACAGTGTTGGGCCTTAAACCCTAAGCCCGAATGATAATTGGTCGTGATTGACGCCGTGTTCACCATGTTTTCTACTTAAGCCGCAATTTGAAGCCCTAAGAGGATCTAAGCCGCCACAACTCATTTCTAATCACTCAAGACACCTCAAGGACGACTCAAGAACCCTAGAGATCAATCTCAAATTATCTCTAGGTGCTAAAGTGAAGATTTGAAGCTCATTTACACCGGAGGATCGAACAAAGTACGAGGGATAAGCTTGAGCTCGCTAAATAGTTAAGAATCTATGTATTTCTCTGCTTTGTTTCGTATACATTTCGTGGCTTCTTCCTTCATTATGAGTAGCTAATCATTTTGTGTGATTGGGATGAGAAGAACGCTAGATAGCGTCATAGTTTGGAAGTAAAATACTGGTGAACACATGATATGGCTTTGTATCGTTTATGACAGCTTTTATTCGATTCAATATGTCTATGTATTGTTTTGAGAATCACATTTGGCATGTCTATGTGTTTGTGTGATGTTTAGTAGGCCGTTAAGGGCGAAAGCTAAATGACGGTTCGTTCTATCGTAAACGTTAGGCGTCGACTATAGGGCGAAAGCAAATAGTCGACCCTCACATTAGATAAACTACTATATATTCTCGTGACCGTTTAGGGCGAAAGCTAAGTTGGAAACGAGAAGGAATTATCGTGACATAGTCATTAATCATGTAGTAACGGTAGTTACGACTTCATCGACGATATCTAGCGGGATTCGAAATCCCAAGCACATCCCTTTTATTCAAAGTTACTCTTAGACCGATCGTTTTTCTGTGTTAGTTTAAGTTGTTGTGACTTAGTTCAAATATAAAAATCTCAATCATTTGTTAGGCTAGATATTGAATTGATAGGTTATTACTAGTAATCAAGATTATTCCTCGTGTTCGATACTCGGATACTCGCCATAGCTATTTTACAAACGATAGGTATACTGCCTATCGCGCGTGGTGATAGTTATAACATATTCGTTTAATTATTACTTGACGTACTTGCACGAACAATTATTCAAAACGTACACGCTCGCGATCATCTGCTGACTTAGCAGAATTTGTTGCTGATGTGCGTGATGGGCAGAGGGTTGCGGAGGCTTCAACCTCGATGGCGGCCAAGAAGAGATGTCAGGGGAGCTGTACATGGGTCGCGAGAGAGGCTCATGAGGCGAGAAATGTTGCATCTGGGAGAAACGAAGATGGTGAGCTCCAAAGTCTAAATCGGCTTCATGTGGGAAATTTAAAGCCCGCTTGAAGTTGATGAGGTTTTGTTCGAGGCTCGGGGCTCCTGAAGGAGCCGGATGATCAACCGAGAGGGACTGCGACTAGAAGTGGAGCTTCGGGACGAGAAATCAAGGCTCGGGTTGGAGATTTGCAGCTGAAAAGAAGACGATGATGGGCTGATTCTGGTAAGAGTTTACCCCTGTGTAGCTTGCGGGTTTGGGCAGCTAAGGTGGAGCTTCGGGACATGATTGAGAGTTTGCAGTCTCGAGGTGGAGTTTATTGAGAATACGAGCCCAAAACTAATCGGAGCATCGCCGGAGGTGGTGAAAGAGCTCAGCTGGAGCGGATCGCAAAGAAGCTGAAGAATTCGTTAAGTCGGACAGATTTAACGAGGGTCGTCCGATCGTGATGATGCAAAATCTAAGGGTCTGAGATTCAAAGATATTTGATCACGCGGACGATGAATATCGAGCGTTAAATCGAACAAAGATCAACAGCATCAGACGATCCCGATTCACACTTGTGGTGTGATACTTCAGCTAGAAATATCAGATTTCAGGATTCAAATCGTCATCTTCTTGAGCATGTAACTTCTTATAGAGTGAGAATCACCGTAAGGTATAAACACGAGAGTTGTGTACAAGATAGGGATCTGTAACTTTCATGTGGTTTAATGCAAAGGATGCTCGGTTGATCCGTGGACGTAGGCTGAAGTTCAGCCGAACCACGTTAAAATATGTGTTCATGTGTATGCGTTTTTTGCTGTTTTCGATCCAATTGAACTCGTTATTGATCGAATCGATCCACGAGGTTTACATACACATGAAACACGTCCAAATTCGAGTCTAAAGACAGTCTACGATCAACATATATATATATATATATATATATACACACACATGAACAATGTGTAAGAGTGTGTGATGCGTGAGTGTGTGATCAAAAGGGGTACGTGTATTATTATGCTGCATGTGTAGGAAATGAATACCTACAAAACTAATCATGACCTCTCTTTTAATATGTATTGTTTATGTTTAATACGTGTATTGTTATGCATGTATATTTTTTAAATCAAATGTCTAATTTTTATTGATTGTTGCCTTTAATTTGCGCACAAATTATAAAATCAATTGTTACAAGAAAAATTCTTAATATTCGACTCTCAACCTTTTTACTTTGCGCAGATTAGAAAATCAATTCTTAAAAATTCGACTCTCAACTTATTAACAAATGAAGCTAAAATGCACTTTTGAGAATAATGCAAGTTACTATTTATTGGGATTACCGAGAAAGCTGAAAATCGCCATCATGAATAATTTTTTTTTTTTTTGGACAGCATGTTTTGGGAAATGAGTTCAGTCATAAAACTGTAATCATCGACGCGTTTGGCCTGAGATAATTAAATATGAGATGTATAGATCAACGCATATTTATATATAAAAAGTTCAAGAGCATTTCGATAGTCTAGTGATTTACAATTAAATGAGGAACTATTACTGTCAATAGAAGCATTAATGAAAAATGACACATCACTTAAATTAATATGCCTATACTTCAAGAGATGACGAAATATGAGATGTATCGATCCAACTTCAAAGCATATTTATATATAAAAAAGTTCAAGAGAATTTCTATAGTCTAGTGATTTATAATTAAATGAGGAACTATTACTGAAACAATAGAAGCATTAATGAAAAATGACACATCACTTAAATTAATATAGAAACAGCCTATACTTCATTGCCGCCGGCGCCGATAGACACTCGCCATAGAAGCATATTTCTTCTTTTTTTTTTTTTTTGTTTCAAAGCTACAATTTTCGGAGACCAGATTGAAATTCAATCTTTATTTCTGTGCCTAACTAAAGAGTCGTCTACTATGATGTCAAATCTCTGCATTAAGAGTAACACACCAAGTGCAGGCAGGACCTTTTTGACTCAACACTTGATTTCTTTTTCTTGTTCATGGTTTTTGTTTTTTATCACCTCGTCATTGCCAGCTCTTCCTTCGTCTTCTTAACTATATATAAAAGTAAATAGATATATCCTCCTTTATCTTCTAATACCATGCATCAACTTCTTTGTTTTTCTCATGCCGCCTTTTGACCTTTATTTTGTTTATATGTCTCTTTATAATTGAGCCTTTTTTCCTATTATGATGAGGCTAAACTAAAGCCTCGCCTCGATTTCACATTGTGGGCTTTTATGAGTGGTTTTACATTCATAAACGTTCGTGATGATAATCGATGGTTGTTATTCCCATTCCATATGAGAACTTGGGAATATCTCACGGGAAAAAATAAAAAAATAGAAAGACAAAGGCATAATGTGTGTCCTTACACACGTAAAAAAAAAAAGAAAAGCAGTTTTCTTACACGTAAAAAGCAGTGACATTCTCTTTGAACTGAGTCAGATCGCCAGATGCAGAACGCAGTTCTGTCCCATTTCAATCTCTCACAGACCACGTTATTGTTTATTGCATTGATTTCCCTTTTTTTATTTCCTTTTTCTTTTCTCGGTGGATTATCCATTCTACTTTGCTTCAAAATATGACAAACAGCCATGAACGATCATCAATTGCTAGAGATACAATATGAATGAAAAACTCATTTTAAGGTAAAAGGCTTTACCATGTACTAAACTATCTATCATTAAAGTCCCACTTAGGTTTCTACCATCATGATTAGACTGAGAAAATCAAGAAAACCTCAAATGGCTAGCAGAAACAATCCATTACCATTTCAACTCAAGTCCAAGAATTATGATTGAAAGCAAGATAAACATACATAAAATTCAAGAAGAAACAGCACAATAAGACCATGTAATCTACCATCGTTTATTCAGTAGTATACCAATGAAGCCCTCCAAACACCATTAACCCATCAAGAAAAAGGGCATCAACCATCAAGAAATCCTTCTTCTAACATTCTCAAGTTCAAGAAAAACAACCTCAGTAAAGCCTCAGCACGCTTCTTGCGATCGACTGTGGTTGATGGTTACCGTTACTACCGCCCTTCGCCTTTCCCATCGTAGCAACTCCTCTGCTACGTAGCAGCCCACTGATATCGAGCTCATTGGGCGAATACCTCGCACTTCTATTCCTCGAATAGCCATTGAGTTCAAAGCTAGGCTTTCCCCCGCCCATCTGCCCCACGTGCCTAAAGCTCACGCTGCTATTGCTCCTCGACAAATTCCTACCAAAGGTGCCATTTTTATTACCGAAACCTTGCCAAGATTCAGACAAAGATCGCCCCACTGCACCGTTCCCTCTGCTGCTACTGTACTTGTCCTCGTCGTTCTCCTCATCTCTGCTGCGCCGATGCATAAAGCCCCATAATTTCCAGCTCCATTTCTTCGATTTCTTGGTTCCTTTTCCCTCTCCGAATCGACTGAGATCGAAGGTCTCATCTCTCAAGGAATGGGATCTGAAATCGCTGACGACAACCTTTGCTGCTCTGTAAGAATCGGCAGCTGCTGGGGTGACCCTAGCGTTCGAAGAAGCCATCTTTAGCTCGTCGATCTCAGCCACCACTGAAGCTGCTGTTCTTCGAATAGAGCTCGACCTGTCGAGGCTCTTCCTTCTCCTCGACGAAGAACAGTCGGCGTAGTACTCCTTAGTCTGTAAAGATCCACCTGGGATATCTGTCATGCCTTCGCTTTCTTCGACTGGGATTTGCATGTCTGAACGGGCAA
The DNA here is from genome assembly GCA_027422505.1 of Craterostigma plantagineum. Lineage (NCBI taxonomy): Eukaryota > Viridiplantae > Streptophyta > Magnoliopsida > Lamiales > Linderniaceae > Craterostigma > Craterostigma plantagineum. Next base: position 2,690,443 of record JAPQWV010000029.1, read on the forward strand.
TGTGAATGGGTGGTGGTTGTGGGCCATCGTCTTCTAACACTGAGAGCATAGTCCGAGCCATTCTTGGGAAGCTTCTGCCGCCCATTAAGTGATCGTCCCACGAAGCTCTTGGCTCGTCGAAGGAATACCTTGGATCTTCGAAGCTGATTCTTGCAGCGTCGAGGGAGAACCTAGGATCCGTGTCGCAAGATCTTCGCCCATAGCCGTAATCTGCTATTTCAGATTGGGTTTCTCTGTACTGTCTTGAAATTGGCTTCTCGACGGGCAGTGTTGCGGTTAAACTGTCCGCGTCTGTGGTTCTCCTCTTCTTCTTCTTCGACTTTTGCTTCTGTCTCCATTTCTGCCATTTCTTGCTGAAAACTGAAGCTGCTGACCAAAACCCTCCTCCGTAACCTTTCTTGCCCTGATTTTCAGCGATGTCATCGTCTTCTGTGTAATGATTCTTCATGGCTTTCAATTCACCTACGCCTATGACGACGGCCTCTTCTTCCAAGATCTCGCCTTTGTTCCTATTGGCTGCTAACTCACCGCTTAAAATACCCAAATTAGTCTCGCTCTCAGTCACCACAGGCCTAATATCGTCGCCGGCGTCATCGTCTTCTTCGTCATTACATACAAAGACAGCATCACCACCACCCACGTTCTCAGTTTCGGCAAGAAAGGTCTTGGGATGTTCAATTGGCCTCGCAATATTAGCTGAAACTAAGCCAAGATTACTCTTTTTATTCTCCTTCTCTTGCTCGAGCAACGACCAAAGAGTGCTTCTCACGCGAACATCACAGCTCTTCCTCTGTGGTTCGAAGCCAAACCCGCCGCCGCCGGAAAATAAAGCCTCGTTCTTGGAAGCGGAGAACGACTTGGACCTCCTCAGCTCGGGCAAAATCGAGCTCGAGGGCTTTTGGTTCGAGGGCTTGGGAATGTGAAGCGCCGGCGGCTTGGAGGCGAAGAGGGCTTTGATTGCGTTGGACGCCGACGACGGCCGGCGAGAAGAGGAGGGTGTGTTGCTGTTAGAGGAGTGATCGAGCGTGGTGAGGCGTTCGCAGAGACAAGAAGGGCAGAAGCCGGTGAACTGCTCTTGAGGGTGGCGGTCGCAGCTGAAGGAGGAGCGCGGCGGCTGAGGCGGCGGAGGTTCCGGCGGCGGAGCTGTTGGGTCGGCTGAAGTGAGGTGGTGGTTGTGGTTATTCATAACCTTTGCGGAGGATTTTGTGTGCTTAGCCCTCGAAAGATTTTCATGATGTTGAGTAGAGGGAACACACCATTGCTCGTAGGATTTTGACTGTTATGAAAATTACTATCCTTTTTTTTCCCTTTTTTCTTCGGTTTCTTGGCTTCTCAGGGGAAGGAAAATGAACGTTGTGAAATTATTGAGAGAGCAAAACGAGGATTAATCGAAACGAGGAAGACAATGCAGAGTAAGCAAGGAGTTCACACTTTCGTCTCTCATGAATAATAATGATTTTGTCCTTTTTCAACTTTTCGTTGCTCTCTCTCTCTCTCTCTCTCTCTCTCTCTCTCTCTCTCTCTCTCTCTCTCTCTCTCTACTATTTTTTTCCCATTAAACTATTTCTTACATAATCACAATATTATTTTTGTTTTTCTTTCTTCCTTTTTCGTTTTTTTTTTTTTTTTTTTTTGGAACGTACTTTTTATTTTTGAAAGATTCCTGTCGGAGAGATAAAAGCAAAAGGAAATCACGCCTCACATCTCTCTCTGAAAAATCTGATTTGCGATGCCTTCTCACATCGCTTTCTTCCCCTTTTTCGTTTTTATTTTTCATTAATCAAACATCATCTACTTATTTCTTTTTATTGGATTGAGATTACTTTTCTCCTTTCTATGTTTTCCCGATTTATTTTCATTTTCAGCCATCTCATTCGTGTTTTTTGAGTCCATATTATCATACAACTCATAAAAATGTGTCACTCTATATTTGGAACTCTATTTGCTGCATTTGTCAATGCTTTACCTAAACCCACTCTTATATATCTATAAAATATAAATGTTGGCTATGAATTATGATCATGCACAATTCAAATGTCCACACACACACACTATATTTTTTTTTCTCTATAAGCGTTAGGAATTTTAATAATAACTATAACGTAGTAGAGATATGAAAGCATGCGCGAGGGAAGTGGAGACATGTCCTAATAAGTCCAAGCAGTGTTTCTAATTGGGGAGTTCGCAAGAAAAAGAAATGACCATACTATATACTATACTCTCTTCCATATTTCATGTACATATATATATATATATATATATTGTACATATATATATATATATCACTATAAAACAACCCAAAAATAATAATAATATAAATTTCGTTATGTGGTCGGTACTGAAACATCATCTACTCTAATTCTCTAATTGCGGCATGAGCATAAACGTATAAATACATGTATTATTGTTATAACTGTTGTCACTGAAATGATATAAATAAATTACCAATAATTATGACGTAATCAACGCCGCTCGTGTGAATACTGAATGTCGACGTTACTTGAATATATATTTTACTACAGTATGGAATTATTGCATTCTCCTCAAGTATTAATTACCCAAGCGTGTGTAAAACGCACCATAGCATAAACTCACGAGCCACCGCAGTTTATTAATTTTTTTATGGAAATAGTAAACAAATAAAATTCCAAAACGAAGGAAGAACAGGAGAAAGTATAACATATAATTGCGAAAACGGGCTACTGATTAGGGTTGGCAACGGGGCGGGGACCTAATCCCCGTCCCCGCCCCGCGAGGCTTTCGGGGACAAAATTGTCCCCGTCCCCGTCCCCGCCGGATCCCCGCGGGGATCGGATTCCCCGCGGGGATTCAATTTTTTCAAAAAAAAAAATATTTTAAATATAATATGCAAATTTATTTATATTTTCGTTATAAATATTAGATAAATTATAGTTTTATATATTATTTGTATTAATTTAATATTATTTAATCTCTATTTATCATTATTTTAATATTATTTAAATTATAATTAAATATTATATATTATAATATATATATATATAGAAGGCGGGGCGGGGCGGGGAACGGGGCGGGGATCCCCGCGGGGAAAAATCTTTCCTCGTCCCCGCCCCGCGGGGATAAAAACTCGGGGATTCCCCGCCCCGTTCGGGGCGGATCCCCGCGGGGACGGGGAATCCCCGCCCCACTGCCATCCCTACTACTGATTAATATGGGACCCGACCCACCGCCGCTTCACAGGTAGAATAACGGGGCCCGTTAAATATCATAATTGGTTCGTATAGTATGAATATATCATATGTGCAAGAAAAAAACTTACACAATAGCATACGCAAAATTATAAAAATGGGTCACTAAGTATACCATTTTTCTATTTTGGGTCACTATGTTTGCTAGTTACAAAACTAGATCACTAAGTATGTATATACTAACAAAATTGGGTCACTAATTACAAAACTAGGTTCTAAGTATGTATATAGTAATAAAACTAGGTCACTAAGTATGTAAATAATTACAAATTTGGGTCATTAAGAATGTATAATAAGAAAAAAAAGAGGTCAGTTACTCAATTTTGTTACATACTTAGTGACCTACTTTTTAACTGGCAAACATAGTGATGCAAAATGGAAAATTGGCATACTTAGTGACCCATTTTTATAATTTTTTTCCACAAACAATTATGTATGTATGTATGTATGTATGTGCGCGCGCGTTCATTAACGTTGATTACATGCATGTACAGCTTTGAATGGAATCTAATAATGTAACGCCCTTTAGCTTTAATATTGTCTTGATATTCCTTTTCTGATGGCTTGTCTTTTCACGCTTTATTATACTTGAGATTTTATCTAAAAATATCATTAAAGAAGTCACATTCTTTGATTTTAGCTTCCTACTAATTAACTAGCCTTGCTCAGTCTTAAAAATGCAGTCTCTTACGCATATCAAGCCGTCATGAGGAAAGTGTATATAATTTAGGGTCAATTCGAAATCAGGCCCGGGTTTGATTTCGAATTCAAACCCTCTTTGAGAATTTTTTAGGTTAAAAGACTCATTTTCTCTGGTGTAAAAAAGTGGTATAAAAGATATATAAACTGGTATAGAATGATGTGTTACAAAGTTTTAACATACTGGTATGTCAGAGCAATGAAGTGGTACTGCAGAAAATAAACGGGTATCAGATGATCATAAACTGGTACCGAATTATGATTTTGTGTTACAAAATTTCAACATACTGGTATGTCAGAGCAATGAAGTGATACTGCAGAAAATTGGTCCTTAAAAAACTAAATATTTTACCAAGAGGGGCCTGAATCCTAAATGATACTTATGTGAGGGCTTTACCAAGAGAACAGGAATCTTAAATGATACTTATGTGAGGGCCTGAAACGAAAATTCCCCTTTAATTTATCAAAATATCAACAAGAAAAAGTAAATTAGACAAAAGCTGAGCTTAGGAAGAACGAACAAAGATTTTGGCATGTTACTAAAGCCAGACAGAGACGTAGAATCATACAAGATGCTGATATTTTTATAGGCATTTGTTAGGTATATATTGGGATTGGAAAAAGGGAATTATTCGCTATAGATTTTTATACTGATCAACATAAGATCACCAAAAAATTTGGTCTTCATTCATTGATTTCGACATTAATTCATAAGCCATATAAATGAAAAGCTGGGCCTACACAATTTGCTTTCAATTCTGGGCTGAGATGTTTACACTTCGGCCCAATATACTTTGGGCCTAAAAATACTGATCCACATTATGCTATTATTCGCATACCAATGTACGCAAATATAATTCAAAGGGCATGCGAAATGCATGAAGTCATTTTTTTTCGTAATAGTAATTGTTGGCTGGGAAAGAAAAATATTCGAAGATTGTGTAGCACACAATTTTCTTAAAATAGATTCGCTCCCTCACGTATGTGCTAGAGGTTTTTTACGAGCGTCTATTTCCCAGGATACTTCGAAAACACGGCGTTCGTTTAGCACAAAAACGACACCGACTACGAACGGAAAAGAACGATAGCAGAACTAATTTTGAGAGATATTTATATGTTTCTTTCTCTTATTTTTCTTATTATTTTTGTTGTCTTTTTTCCTTAGAATTAGTGGCCTATTTATAGCCAAAATATTGGAATAAAAAATTATTAAATTTTTTTTTTTTTTTTAATTTATGACACACATTGGTTTGAGTTGAGGAGTGGTTAAAAAACCACTCAATTACAAAGCCACCAATCCCAACTTCTAGAAGTTGGGCCTTCTAGAAGTTGGGCCTATTGGGCCAAAAACCCGAAGCCCGATAGCTTAATTTGAAAGCCCAAATTCTCATTCAAATAAATACTTTACAAAATTAAATTATCTAACAATCCCCCACATGAATGAGAATTGTTTATGTAATGTTTCTGCTAATCTAATGATACTCTGCATAGAGGATAGTATGTTTTACCATTTGAACTTCCTCCTTGTATGCACGCTTGGTTTACTGCAGTCCAGTAGAACGCGATGTCTTTGAACTGTCCCGCTTTTCGTGTAAACTATCCCACGTACAATACACAGAGATCATTTTTCTCTTGTTCCGTTCTCATGGTTTTGTCCAGTACGGCCATGGACACGTCCTGATTCTGCGAGGGTTTCTAAAGAACTAAGCCTTTCAGTTCTCCTTTGAAGCGGCCCCACTTCTCCCTAACATAGGTGACTTCTCACGTCGCGAGTATTTTCATCAACACTCTATGATAGTCATTAAAGCATCATAATGCTAGCCTTTTTCCGTCATCACTGTTTCTCGACAGGAATGAGCGGGGATTATCCCCCACAGTGATACCAAGTCCTAAGATTAGGTTGTCCCTTTGAACCTAGATCTTGGGATCTCCAGTCACATAGGTAGGGTTTTCCTTCTCAGCACTTTTATACTTTAAGGCTTTAAGCCCATCCCTTTCGTCAACCTTTCAACCGCATCTCTATTTAACCCTTTGGTTAGCGGATCCGCAATGTTATCCGTCGATTTTACATAATCAATCGAGATAACTCCAGTTGAGAGCAGTTGCCTAACGGTATTATGTCGACGGCGTATGTGTCTCGACTTACCATTATACATTGTACTCTGTGCTCGTCCAATAGCCGATTGGCTATCGCAGTGTATGCATATAGGCGGCACAGGTTTTTCCCATTTAGGAATATCCTCCAAAAAATGGCGTAACCATTCAGCTTCTTCTCCACATTTATCCAAGGCAAAGAACTCGGATTCCATAGTGGATCTTGCTATAACCGTTTGTTTCGAGGATTTCCAAGACACAGCAGCTCCAGCGAGTGTAAACACATAGCCGCTTGTGCTCTTAGAGTCCTTCATATCAGATATCCAGTCCGCATCTGCGTAGCCTTCTAACACAGCGGGATATCGACCATAGTGTAATCCATAGTCTCGAGTATACCGTAAGTATCTCAAAACCCGTATTATAGTGGTCCAATGATCCGCACTCGGATTGCTCGTGTACGAACTTAGTTTGCTTATAGCATAAGCAATATCTGGCCTAGTACAGCTCATTAGATACATCAAGCTTCCGATAATCCGGGAGTATTCCACTTGGGAAATAGCCTCCCCACGATTTTTCGACAAATGAACGCTTCGATCTAATGGCGTTCTAGCAACACCAGAATCACCCTTGCAGAAGTTGTCGAGAATTTTGTCTACGTAATGAGCTTGACTCAAAACAAGACCATTAATCGTTCGTTTGATTTTAATTCCTAAAATCACGTCCGCAAGTCCCATATCTTTCATTGCAAATTTCGAATTTAACATATCCTTGGTAGACTTGACCATTTTGTCATTACTACCAACAATGAGTATGTCGTCTACATACAGACATAAAATGACGTAGTCATCGCCTGTTTCCTTTGAGTAAACGCATTTATCGCTCTCATTTATTTTAAAACCGTAATTGATCATCGCATGATCAAACTTTTCGTGCCACTTCTTCGGGGCTTGTTTCAAACCATACAAAGATTTGATCAATCTACAGACTTTCTTTTCGGTTCCTGGAGCACGAAAACCCTCGGGTTGCTCCATATATATTTCTTCGTCTAATTCACCGTTTAAGAAAGCTGTTTTGACATCCATTTGATGTACTTCCAAATTTCTTAAGGACGCGATAGCAAGTATCATCCTTATCGAATTTATTCTCGTCACAGGAGAATATGTGTCAAAATAATCTAAGCCTTCGCGTTGCTTGTATCCTTTGATAACAAGTCTGGCTTTATACTTATCCACAGACCCGTCTGGTCTCATTTTCCTTTTAAAAATCCATTTTGATCCTAAAGGTTTACATCCCTTTGGGAGATCAACTAACTCCCAAGTATGATTCTGCAAAATAGAATCAATCTCGCTTTTTATGGCTTCTTTCCATAAAGGCCCGTCTACGGAGCTCACTGCCTCGTCATAAGTTAGTGGTTCCTTTTCAATTAAATATGTAACAAAATCGTCACCAAAGGATTTATCTATTCGGGCACGCTTGCTTCGTCTTGGTTCAATCTCATGAACCATACTAGGAATCTCGGTTTCAATATCATCTCGTTTAGATGTACCAGATCCATCATCGGATTTACAAGGAAATACATTTTCAAAGAAACATGCATTCCTCGATTCCATTACCGTATTCTTGTGTATATCCGAAATTTTCGAATCATAGACAAGAAACCGATAAGCCGTACTATTGTGTGCATATCCTATGAAAATACAGTCCACCGTTTTAGGACCAATTTTCACCGCTTTAGGCGTAGGTACGGCTACCTTCGCCAAACACCCCCACATTCGCAAATGTTGGTACGAAGGCGTCTTACCTCTCCATAACTCATATGGTGTTTTATTCATTTTCTTTCGAGGTATCCTATTTAATAGGTAATTACTCGTCAAGATAGCTTCGCCCCACATATTTGGCGGTAGACCTGAACTCAATAACATCGCATTCATCATTTCTTTTAATGTGTGATTCTTCCGTTCGGCCACTCCGTTTGATTGAGGTGAATACGGGGCGGTCAATTCATGGACGATACCATGTTCCACACAGAAGCTCCCAATTGGCGCTTCGTATTCTCTCCCTCGATCACTTCTCAATCTTTTAATTTTCTTGCCGAGTTGCGTTTCAACTTCGGTTTTGTAGAGAACGAATTTCTCTAATGCTTCGTCTTTGCTCTTAAGCAAATAAACATAGCAATATTTGGTGCAATCGTCAATGAATGTTATAAAATATTTATTGCCACCACGTGTTTGAACATATTTCAAATCACATAAATCGCTATGAATTAATTCAAGCGGTTCGGTACTTCTTGCTACCGAGGGAAAAGACGATCTCGCCATTTTTGCTTCAACGCAAATTTTGCATTTATATTTCGAATTAATTTCGAATGTTGGGATATGGTCTATGTTAATTAATCGACGTATCGATTCAAAATTAACGTGACCTAATCTACCGTGCCACAAATTGGAAGATTCAAGCAAGTAAACGGAAGAACGTTTTTCATTCTCATTTACAATAGTCATTACATTCAACTTGAACAAACCATCACAGGCATAACCTTTACCCACAAACACACCCGACTTTGACAATATCACTTTGTCGGATTCAATAACAATACGAAAACCATGCTTGTTCAACAAGAATCCCGAAATCAGATTTTTCCGTATCTCCGGAACGTACAACACATCTTTCAGCGTCAATATTTTTCCGGAAGTCATTTTGAGCTGCACGTTACCTTTTCCCTCGACGGTAGCAGCAGCCGAGTTGCCCATGTAGATCTTTTCTCCTTCAACCGGCTCACAGGTAGAGAAGAGTCCACGGTTCGTGCACACATGACGTGTAGCACCGGTATCGATCCACCATTCTTGTGGATTCGACCCAATCATGTTTACCTCCGAGACCACCGCGACAAGACTCATCTCGTCAACCTCCTTGGTATTGTCTCTCACCATGTTGGCTTCATGGCTCCTTTTCGGAAGGCGACAGTCCGACGACTTGTGACCCAATTTGCCGCAGTTGAAGCACTATTCCTTGAACTTATAGTTCGGCTTAGCGACGCCTCCGGTCGCCCCAAGTTTCGCTTTGGATTTAACCGTGCCTTTGCCTTTTTTAGAGCTATGCTCCACCACGTTTACTTTCGGTTCAGATGAGCTCGACACTCTATTTTCCGACCTTTTGTTGTCTTCTTCGATTCGAAGTCTAACAATCAGATCCTCCAAAGACATCTCCTTGCGCTTATGCTTGAGATAGTTTTTGAAGTCCTTCCAACCCGACGGCAGCTTCTCAATGATAGCAGCAACTTGGAAAGATTCACTCAGAACCATTCTTTCTGCATGGATCTCGTGCAAGATCAATTGGATCTCTTGCACTTGACTGATGACAGTCTTGGAATCGACCATCTTATAATCAAGGAACCGTCCGACAACAAATTTCTTTGTGCCGGCATCCTCAGTTTTATATTTTCGGTCTAACGACTCCCACAATTCCTTAGCCGTAGCGACCGCACCATACACGTTGTACAGAGTATCGCTTAGGGCATTCAGAATATAATTACGACACAGGAAATCAGAGTGTTTCCATGCATCAACAGCAATCACGACCTCAGCGTTCGTCTCGCCGTCGTTCACCTTAGGCTCGACCTCTTTCAGGTATGTTGCCAAGTTCAGCGTGGTGAGGTAGAAGAGCATCTTTTGCTGCCATCTCTTGAACGTCGAGGCTGTCCCCATAAATTTCTCCGGCTTCTCCAGGTGGTTGACCGGTACGTTTGGCTTCGTAACCACAGGTATGGCAGTGGGGATAAAAGTAGCAGGGAGAACGTCAATGTTTCCTTCGTTTCCCGTAGATTCTTGGTTGTTGAGGAATTCCACGTAGTCTGACATCTTTGCGGGATCGTCGATCTATTTTAAGATTGTTGGCTGGGAAAGAAAAATATTCGAAGATTGTGTAGCACACAATTTCCTTAAAATAGATTCGCTCCCTCACGTATGTGCTAGAGGTTTTTTACGAGCGTCTATTTCCCAGGATACTTCGAAAACACGGCGTTCGTTTAGCACAAAAACGACACCGACTACGAACGGAAAAGAACGATAGCAGAACTAATTTTGAGAGATATTTATATGTTTCTTTCTCTTATTTTTCTTATTATTTTTGTTGTCTTTTTTCCTTAGAATTAGTGGCCTATTTATAGCCAAAATATTGGAATAAAAAATAATTAAATTTTTTTTTTTAATTTATGACACACATTGGTTTGAGTTGAGGAGTGGTTAAAAAACCACTCAATTACAAAGCCACCAATCCCAACTTCTAGAAGTTGGGCCTTCTAGAAGTTGGGCCTATTGGGCCAAAAACCCGAAGTCCGATAGCTTAATTTGAAAGCCCAAATTCTCATTCAAATAAATACTTTACAAAATTAAATTATCTAACAGTAATAATATCTCATCTTTGCTGCTATTATTCTCCATTATAATTAGTGTATGATCTCAGCTTTATTACTGAGATTAGTTCTTATAGAAAGGTTTCATATGTTAGAGTCAAATACATATAATTGAAAATATGATACATTATGGTGGATATGTATCCCTACACAAAAAAACGTGGCCTCATGAAATATGATCTATCAAAGCATCATGCATACATAGTACATACATATTCTGAAATTTTACTTAATGTCGTGTAACCCACATCCGATATATATATAATGTTTCTTGATTACATAATGATATTATATATGCACCGTACCTTTCTCAAAAATTCGCCCGATATCTTGCATGTTGCACCGCATTGTTCTAGATGCGACAGAAATATAATAAATTAATCATACTAAGCTATATGCTTCTCTGCCTAAATGATACATAAATGTAATTTTGAAATCATACAACCATTGAAATTAGATGTGGAAAATATGGTGATTATTTGTTGGACAACGATTGTATATTTGTATAATACAACACCACATCAATTTCTCTGTTTTCTAGTTGGCCCCTAGAATGACATATTATATGGTGACTATTTGTTGGATAACGATTATATATTTGTATAATACGACATTCATTTTATTCCAATTATTTTTTTTTTCAGATCTCGCTTTTATGCCCAAAATCTAATACCCATAATAATTTGCAATTTTTGCAAAAGAATGAATCGCGAGAAAATTGGAAAATATTTAAGTACGCCGTCCTCATTACAAACATATCAACATAGTACCGATACAACGTTAGCAGGAAAATTATGTCTTAATAACTCGTAACCAAGGTACAATTTAAAATTTTCAGAGTCAACACCAAATTAATTAATAATAATACACGCCTCAGAAGGAAAATCATTTTTAGGCCCATCTTAATACATTGACCAGAAGATATATATATATATATATATATATATATGTAATCCAGACGAGCACAAACACGACAACAATGTAATGATTACAACATATCAAGAAAACATCATACAGACGTAGGCACGAACGACGACTTCCTTACACATGAATCTCTCATCAGCTTCGTCGTCTCCTTCCTCAGATTCCGCTCCCTTTCTTCCCTGAGACACACAACCCCAAATCGCACGTAGCAACGACGTTCTCAGGAGAGATCATTTACCCATCTAATTCTTATTTTTTTCTTGAACAATTTAATGTACACACACATATATAAGCTATATTAACTTATAATTACGTACATCATCATCACAAATGCCGTCGAGCCACCGCCGCCGTGTGACTGATTCGGCCATGAACGACGACGATGCTGCTGCAAATTATCACGTGCAAATCCCTTTATTATTAGGTCATTCTAAGATCGACAACATGGGATTTTCCGAAGACCCATGTTGTAATTATCTCAACGGAGGAGATCCCAATAATAATAATAATGGGAATAATAATAATAAAAATTTATGGGATCGAGGCAGGATATTCTTCAAGGGTTTGATGTCGGGAAAGAATACGAGGAAAACCGTAGTCTTCATTCTTTTTATGACGATGGTCGTCTTCTTCGGTGCTTTGAAGCTATTCATGTCGTCCATGGACGGCAGCCTATCTGAATTAGAGAATGAAAACGTTATGATCATTAAGAATGTTAATCAAGATCATTCATTGGAATTCAATGCCCAAAATTCTGTCTTGGATTCTGATACGTCTAGTTTGCCGGCGGCGAAGGTGAAGGACTCTCCGGTGAGTTTCTTTTCTTTCCTTTTTTTTTTAAATGTCGTTATTACAGTCCATGCATTAATTGTTTTACTACATTTCATCAAATCGTGTCGATCTGCAATAAATTAGTTGATATTTGGGAATGTATCTCATCTCAAGTTGTTACGATTGTGACCTAAAGTCAAACTAATCAATCTAACTCTTGTTACCTTGTATCAAATTGAAACTCAGATTCCAGAAATATGGATGAAGCCAAAGAGTGACAGCTACTACCAATGCATTGATCGGCCTAAGAATCAAATAAGTACGTTCAAGAATATTACGCATATACATTGCATATTTCGAAATTGGAAAACTCGATTTACTTGCGCGCCAAAAAATAACTCGGGAAAACATGTTCAGGGAAGGCGGGATCTGCCACAAGCGGTTATATCCTAGTGCATGCGAACGGAGGACTGAATCAGATGAGAACAGGCGTAAGCTAGTCATAAAAAAGCGCAAATCTCTTTTATTAACTAACGTTGTATCCTAAAAGATCTGTTGTAAGATTGAGAAGTCACCTGACAAATTCTGGGATTTAATCAGATATGCGATATGGTTGCTGTAGCTAAAATTACCAATGCCACGCTAGTTCTCCCTTCGCTCGACCACTCGAGCTTCTGGACAGATCCCAGGTGAAGTTTTTTGACTTCAAGTTGATGATCTTCTTTAGAGATAAAAGGACATGTCTTGATGTGACTTGTAATCTTCCGCTGGCAGCGATTTCAAGGACATCTTCGATTGGAGGCGCTTCATCGATGTTTTGCGCGAAGACATCGAGATAATCGAGAAGTTGCCATCTAAATATGCGTATCTCAAAGCGCCAGTATCCTGGTCAAAGGTCAAAAACCGAGAAATTATATGACATAAATAGAGCAGCTTCAATGCGTAGATTTTTCGCTAACTTCAGAATCTTGGTGCGCTGTGTGTGTGCAGGCGGGTTACTACAGAGGAGAGATTGGTGCATTGCTTAAAAAATACAAGGTCGTAAAGTTTACTCACACTGATTCGCGCCTTGCAAACAACGGCCTATCTCCCTCGATCCAAAGGCTTAGATGTCGGGCTAATTACAAAGCACTTCGTTACACGCCTGAGATTGAAGAACTAGCAAAAAAGCTTATAAACAGACTGAGAAATGACAGTGAAAGATATGTAGCTCTTCACCTGAGGTATGAAAAGGACATGCTGGCTTTCACGGGTTGCAGCCATGGCTTGTCCAAGAACGAAGACAGAGAACTGCGTCGAATGAGGCACAAGGTCAAGCACTGGAAAGAGAAGGAGATTAACAGCAGAGAAAAGAGATTACAAGGTGGATGCCCTATGTCTCCTAGAGAGGCAGCACTGTTTCTCAAGGCAATGGGATACCCTCCTTCGACGAGAATATACATTGTGGCTGGAGAAATCTACGGTGACCACAGTATGGATTCGTTCAGGGAAGAGTTTCCTAATGTATTCTCACACTCGACCCTCGCAACGCCTCAAGAGTTGGAGCCCTTTAAGAAGTATCAGAATCGCCTCGCAGCTCTGGACTATATCATAGCACTGGAAAGTGACGTCTTTGCGTTTACTTACGATGGGAATATGGCGAAGGCAGTCCAGGGTCACAGGCGATTCGATGGGTTCAAGAAAACGATAATTCCGGACAGGTTACTTCTACTTCTTTCTTGATCTATGGGAATCTCTTTCTCTCTTCTTTTCTTTGACTTGTCGGGTTCAAGAACTAGGCTGAGTTGCAGTGTGGTTTCTTTGTTCAGGTTCAATTTTGTAAAACTTGTCGATAGGTTCGACAATGGCTCAATTTCTTGGGAAAGCTTGGCGTCGGAGGTCAAGAAGCTGCACTCGAACAGAGACGGCGCACCTTATCTCAGGAAAATAGGACCTGCGCCAAGGCTTGAGGAGAATTTCTATGCAAATCCTTTGCCAGGTTGTATCTGTGAAAAGGAATAGAATAAAGCCAAAGCCGTCTCGTCCACAACATTCATCGAACACATGGTAGGCAGAGAGTTTTTACAAGGAAGATAGCATTAGAGAGATTTTAAACCTTAGCTCTAGAAGAACAGAAAAAAGTATAGAACAAAACTCAACAACGCAGAGACTTCTGAAGATTTTCACCAGCAATACAAGGGATTTCAGTAAGTAGAAGTGCTGATACTATTACCTTTACGGTCGTCGCAGGATATCGGCGCAAGAGAGCTGGAACATGGTGGTTGGGATTTTGACGACAACCACTCCATCGCTGAAAGGCGATTAGTAAACTAATTCAACATTCTTTTGATCGGAGAAATATATTATTTGATCGAATTGGCAACGATTTCATCATACAGGGACTGAAGCAGAGGATGCTTGCATGCTGTAATCATTTTTAAGAAACAATCGCCATGAAATTGTTTCATTCTTTTCAAAAAATTGGCTTCCGTTGTCATTTTCCAGCCATCGATTAGGTAAACTACGTCGATTCATCTGAAACGTTCAGTCAAAAATGTAATGAAACCTCCTTAACTACGAACTATGAAGACGACGCCATGGTTGGTGCGGTTTCATCGCTGATTCGCGGGCTTTTTAATTCTTTTATTTCGGGTCGGGTTCTTAATCCGATTATTTGGGCTGGGTAATTATATAATGGGCCTACTGAGTTATCGATGGCCTGATATAGTTATTACTTTCGGCCCATTTTTTCCTGAAACACCTTTTACTTTTTTTGTTAGTGAAGTGGAATGTAATGCAACAATGTATAAGTAAATTCAATCACAAGTATTTATACATCATTGTGGGCGATGTGACGAATTTAAAAATGGCAAATCTTATCTAAACTATGATTACTATTGACCAAACAGATTTAAACTCATGGAGAAAATATACTTTATTACTAGTAACCTATATGATATAAGTAATATCCATCAACATATACCAAATTATCAAAACTTCCAAGCAAAGGAAAGAAGCGTGGAACATGCAAAGAGCGAATTTATTCTTTGATGTATTACGCGCACGCAACACGTAATTTTTTAAGTATCCAATATCAGAATTGAATGCTCTTTTCCTTCAATCTTTCTACTATAATACATGATATCTTAATTACGAAAACGAGAAACCCATAATCTATCGAAAATTAAAACTTAATAATAATTACCACATAATTCACGAGAGAACCCAGCAATAAATGCAATAAAGAACCTCTTTTTTCTTCTTTAACTAAAAACGTGAACAATGAGACCATATTTGTCTTCTTATTCATGATGATAACCCATACCCAAAACAAAAGAAAAGCAAGGCACGTCACAAATAAATACCTCTTGGAAGCTCATAGAACAAATAAAAACAATAAAGAAATAATTACGTAAGGCTTAAGCGTAACGTAACCTTGTATAAATTCCCATCCTCTACTCTCTGCGTTCTTCAAGAGAAAAAGAAATCAAAATAGCATTAGAAAAGAAAAAGATGGCGAAGGACAGGAAAATAGGAGTGGCCATGGATTTCTCAAAGAGCAGCAAAGCTGCGCTTGAATGGTCCATCGAAAACTTGGCCGATAAAGGAGACACTTTCTACATCGTACACATCAAATCTAAGGCCGTCGACGAATCCTTACATCAGCTGTGGTCTCCGTCTGGCTCTCGTATGTCTTGCTTCCTTTCTGATAAAACCCTTAATTAAAAGTTCAATCTTTTAACATGTCTGCTCTCTGTAATAAAGCCCTGATTCCTCTGTCGGAGTTTCGGGAACCTAAGATGATGCACAAGTACGATGTTCCCATAGATATTGACGTTCTTGACATGCTTGACACTGCTGCGAGGCAGAAACAGGTCGGTCGGTGAATCGATTTTTTTTTTTTCTCTATATCTTCATCTACACACGCATATTAAACATATTATGATGTAATGATGGTGATATGGGTGATGTGATTCTTCAGATAAATGTGGTGACGAAGTTGTATTGGGGGGATGCGAGGGAAAAGCTCTGTGAAGCTGTGGAGGATTTGAAGCTTGATTCATTGGTGATGGGAAACAGAGGCTTGAGCCTTATCCAAAGGTATCATCAGCTTCGTGTTTAAAAACTCTTAATTAAATGATGATTATTTGGTTATTAACAATTAAATTGGGCAGGATTATATTGGGAAGCGTGACTAATTATGTCATGGAGCATGCGTCTTGCCCAGTTACCGTAGTCAAGGATCCATATGTCGGAAGCAAGAATTGATTAGTATTCATATAAGGAGTTGTGTATTATTTCTCTAAGAGCTCTGAAATTAGTATTTTGACTTTGTGTTAACTGTCATTTCTCAGTAATCTACGATTATGCTTTGAAAACGACTTCTGTTAAATGCTTTATTGGTAACTATCTATCGAGCAATGTCTTCTGTAATGGTGAGTGCAGTAGTGTGAGAATAGGGTGAAAAATAGGGTGAAAAACAGAGCACGCAAGGAAGATGAGAATATGCTCTTCTTATTCATAGAAGCTTAGCGTGAGAATAACATCTCCCCAAGCTACAGTTTAAATGAACGCAAAACAAAGCCAATCAAGATTTTTCTTTTTGAAGAGAAGATGAAGAGCTTAATGACAAAGAAAGCTGCAGACGCCAATAGACAACCATATTGCCAAGTCACAGTATGCTGCTGTGAGTTGACAGAATCATATTCGTTAAAACTAATATTCCATTGCAGAAATTCTTAGATGCATTTTAATCCCATTATGTCGTAATCATTTCTGACTCTGCAAAGCAACACTTTGTATGAGATGGGCCAATCTTGAATCTTTTTTCCAGGTGAAAAGAAACAACCTTGGACCAAAGCATCCTCAGATTCTTACTCAAGGAGACGTAAGTATACGTAGAACTTGCGTATGACTATCACGATATATCATCCGTAGATCGGATATACACACAGTAAGTAGCAGAGTCTTTCTCACAAGTGGACAGTAGTAGCAAAGAGAGCAGAGCAACATAGCATCGTGTACGTACTAGTGAAGATGAGATTATAGAAGCCTCGCATCTTCAGCTTTATCTCTTTCTACACATTCTACCATTAACCCCTCGAAAACCCCTTTTAGTAGTAAAGAGACCCTACATCAGCGCGAAATTGAGAGAAAAAAAAACGAGCGTTAGCGCAAGAAAATCCAATGCAAACAACTACATCAACACAAGAATGTTATAACTAAATTACCCTGCCACCAATTCCCTCTTGAAGCAGCGTTGGGATCATCTTCTTCGCCACCTTTATCGAACTGATCGACAAGATTAACGACGTAATTAATGACAGCGAATTAATGGGTTATTGTCAAATGCGTAAAAAAGAAAGACGAGACAATCGTACATTTGTCTCAGTAGAGTTGTGACTATTTTCGGGCTGCGCCAAAACGTCTTGACCACCATAGAAGATCGATGAGCTGTAATGGCACGGATGCTCTATCGAGCCCTTGTCGTTTTCAGGCATATTTTGGCTACCATTTTCTGCGCCTTCGGCCTTGGCGATAACTGCTACGAGAAGCATTTTTGCGCAAAATACGCCGCAATTTAAGTAACTATAGCCATATTTTACGGCTTAGATTCCTATCTTCGATCGTTTTGTTCAAATTATAATAGAGCAGCTGAAGGATCTCATAAAGGTATCTTACCTATTCTTCTTTTGTTAAGAGAACTGCATTCAATACTCCCTAAAATTAAATCTAAAACATAGGATGGTTGAATGAATACCCGAAGATTCAGCCTTGGATTCTTCGCTTCCATGGCCGTTTTTCTTCTTCTCAGCTGCTAAGAAATGAAGCGGCTCCTATTCAGAGGAAAGGAGGCAGCTTTGTCAGAACAAATAACGACCCACCTGAAAATTATTAAATCAATAACGTTAGTTCATCGATTTTACCTTGGTTGGAGGTGGAAATATCGCATTGACAATCCCAGAAGACGATGAATCTGATGAAGAACTTTTCGCTCCGACGACGACATCATTAGTCGATGATGAATCCCTTTTCATCTTCTCCTCTCCACTTTCCATTTTTCCGATGGACCTGCGATGTTTCCTTTTTCTTGATTATTGAAAAATGAAATCTCCTCTGCCCTGA
Source organism: Craterostigma plantagineum (assembly GCA_027422505.1). NCBI lineage: Eukaryota > Viridiplantae > Streptophyta > Magnoliopsida > Lamiales > Linderniaceae > Craterostigma > Craterostigma plantagineum. Next base: position 2,708,674 of record JAPQWV010000029.1, read on the forward strand.
ATATTGAACAGAAACCAAGAAATGAATGAAAGAAGTTAAGCTCTCAGCTTAAAAACACAGAGCCCATTCGAATACTTCAAAGCCCCGCACCGACCCGCAAAAAGTGAAATAACCTTATCCTAAAATAATAAAAAGGGAAATAGAAAATAAAAATAAAACCTCAACAGAATCTAAAACGGTGAAAAGGAAAACTTAAAAACTCAATCGCATGCAATGTATGTATCTCCTGTAACAATGATAGGGATAAGGCTTTACCTATCGTGAACAAACCAGGGTTTGCGAGATGATTACCGATATTTCTTTCTCCACTTTCTTCTATTTATTTCTATTATTATATTATTTTATTTTTCAGTTCTGATTGTTTTGGTCGTTATACTTTTTCTTTTCAGTTCGTTGTCTTGGAGTTGAGAGAATCATGGTAGGAGGTGACACCTGGGAGAATCGACGTTAACACGTGGAATCAGAATCTTAAAGCCAAACATTTACTGCCACGCACGTGCGTTGACGATTTGAGAGGATTTCAGTTGGGCTTTTAAGGCCCAAAAGCCCAATTAAAGCAAATTGGGCCTTCGTTTATCTTTATTCCAATTCCGATCACCGACAAGGAGATGCTGACGACGACAAAAATCAAGAACTCAAGAAAGAAAGCAACCTACCTCAGAAAACCTAAACCTCAAGTTTCAATTAGGGTTTCTCAATCACAATCCTCTTTGCTTCGTCTCGCCAACTTGCAAAACGGTGTAAAAATCGTGGATTTCGATGAAAACCCTATGATTCCTGAAGCTTCGTCCTTTCCTTGTGGGTGGTGTTTGGGTGAGAGTTATTGTCTTTGCTTGCGCAAATGGAAGCTAAGTTAAGCGTTGACGGCGGTTCAGCTACGAGGAAGCTTCTTCACCACCACGCGCGTCAGCAGCATCCGCCGCCGACGACGGCGCAACACGTGTCCCAGATCGGAACTGTGCCGCAGCTTCTCGCCGGAGGGCTCGCTGGAGCTTTTGGGAAGACGTGTACTGCTCCCCTCGCTCGGCTCACCATTCTTTTTCAGGTCTTTTTTTTTTTTTACCTTTGAATTGTGTAGCTTTATTGCATATGACATGCGTCGCATCAAGCAAATTAGCTTGTTTTTTTTCCCCATAATCTGAGACAAGTTCTAATTTTTTTTTCTCCTAATAGCCTTTGTTCTTCGATTCCGTGGATTTATGTTGAAGAATTGTTTCCTTTTTTCAAAGATACAAGGAATGCACTCGGATGTTGCAGTTATGAGTAAGCCCAGTATTTGCAGAGAAGCTTTACGCATAGCCAATGAAGAAGGTTTCAGAGCTTTTTGGAAAGGAAACATGGTTACGATAATCCACCGCCTTCCTTATTCGTCTGTGAACTTCTACGCCTACGAACACTATAAAAGAGTTAGTATCAATCGTTAGGCAGGCTATTCATTTCCTTTCCGTAATTAGTATCATTACATCCTTTTGTCTTGTTTCAGATCTTGCAGTCGATTCCAGGCCTCGATGGGAAAGGCGGGAATTCAAGCGCGTGCGCTTTAGTGAATTTCGTAGGCGGTGGATTGGCAGGTATAACTTCCGCAACTGCCACTTACCCATTGGATCTCGTCAGAACACGGCTTGCAGCCCAGGTATTATTGCACTTACACGTCACAGCTCTGTTCTGTCTGAAATCCATTTTCATCTTCTTCCATGGCTTAATTTCATATATTTTATATTCACAGAGGAATGCAATGTACTATCAAGGCATAAGGCACGCGCTGCACACCATTTACAGAGAAGAAGGCTTCCTCGGCCTATACAAAGGCCTCGGGGCAACATTACTGGTAGAATTCTCTCTTTGTATACTATATTTCTTTTCCTTTTCTGAGGTTTTCTTGATGGTTAATTCGTCACCTGCACTGTCAGGGCGTTGGGCCATGCATAGCGATAAGCTTCTCCGTGTACGAGGGCTTACGATCACGCTGGCTTTCTCGAAGGTATCAATCAAATCATTGTATTTCACATTTCCTTAATCTTCTCCTTCGTCACATGGGCTTAAACTTAAACCGAACTTTCACTTACCTTACAATTTCATGCCAGGCCAGACGATTCAACAGTTGCAGTCAGCCTTGTTTGTGGTAGTCTTTCTGGGATTGCTTCTTCTACGGGTAAGCAATTATTTTTGCCTTGCGAAATATTCTCTACATGCTCATTGCCTGCCCACACACACTGTTTATTGCCTTCCATTTCAGCGACGTTTCCATTAGACCTTGTGAGGCGTAGAATGCAGTTAGAAGGCGCGGGCGGGCGGGCCCGAGTTTACAATACGGGCTTGTTGGGAACGTTTGGACACATAATTCGAACGGAGGGGTTACGAGGTTTGTACAGAGGTATAATGCCCGAATACTACAAGGTTGTCCCCAGCGTAGGGATCGTTTTCATGACCTATGAGACGCTGAAGAAGCTTCTTTCGCATGGCTCTTTCTGTTAGTTTTTGGTTTGATGATATTTATCTTTGCTTAAATCGATGGCGTTGGATCAGTTTTGACGGGAGTATCTAGGATTTGTTTTATTTAGTTTAGCAGTTGAGATTATTATTATGATTCTAATGTATATCTCATCTCAAAATTGTGTTGGAAACTTATGTGGTCATATACAACATTCTTCTGTGCTTTCGTTTTGTCTGATATGGAATGATTTAAAATCAGGATTCAAGCTTGGGAATTTAGTTGAGATAAGCGTTTCGTCTTTCTTTGATCTTATATAGAAGACAAGAGAAACAGTTGTGAGGTCCGAGGAAAAACGTCGTGTAATGAGAATCAAACTGAACGTTGGGCCCATGAGTTGGTCTAAGCCCTCTATTTGGCGGCGAAATTCTTGTGGGCCTATGCTTCACATCACAACTTCTAAATACAATTACTCCGTCCGTCCCAGTAACATGTATATATATTATATATTTTATAAGTATATATAGAGGAATGATATGGTGCTCACCTTATGTGAGACCTTATATGGGTACCTGCTGATTTGGCACCTATTCGTGTCAAATCAGTGTGCCACTTCAACATATAATGAAATGTGACATTAATCAACACATTTTAGGCGTCATAGATCGATATAGGATGCTTATGTAGCATGTTCACGTGGGATATATTAAGATCACTCTACAAATGCCATGTAAGACATGAGCATGCCACGTCAGCATCATATATGTCGATCTATGACGCCTAAGATGTGTTGATTAATGTCACGTTTCATTTGATGTTGAAGTAGCACGCTGATTTGGCACGAATCGGTGCCAAATCAGCAGGTGTCCATATATGGTGTTCACATAAGGTGAGCACCATATCATTCCTATATATATATATATTATATATATATCTATATATAATATATATATTACTAAATCGGACGTCCTAATATCTTTTGTACATTTCCATGCTTAGCAAAAAACTATCACATATAATCAATATAATAATATTAAATATTCTTAAAAGACGTGTCACACACATACGCTTTTCTACTACTATATTATTAAAATATTCAATTTCTTAAAAATCGTGTCACTTCTCAAATATACAAAACATACCGGAACGGAGGTAGTATTATATTATTATTATATTCCACCCTTCTTTATGTCATCTCTAGCAAAGAATAACCTCCTCTGTTATTTTTTACTCAAATGTAGACGAGTGGGATAGAGACAACATGTCACACTCACGAGATAGCGTTCGTGCGTAAGTCAATATTGCTTTCCGCTTGCCTTTTAACTCAACGTAATAGGTGGCCCGTACACAACAAAAAAAAATAAATAGAAATAAAATAACATTTGAGAATTGCTGGGGAACGAATGATCGTGCGCTGACAATTTTATTGGATAAAGTCAACTAATATAAGAAATAAATATCCTTTTGACATTTCACTACTTTTAACCTCGCACGCCTGAAGTTACCCTACGGAAGAGTTTTATCTTGGGTGTAATTAACTATATGTAAACTCCCTTTGTTACCTTTTTAACTTGCTCGTAATACTCTCCGTTGCTATTTGGTGATGCTTTATTTTACATATTAAAGGTGATATATGAACTTCCAAATTCTGTTTAAACTGAACTTCATCTGAATATTTGGATTGTGAGTGATGTGTAGTAATACTAACCCAACATTTGACTGTTCAAATCTTACAGTCAAGAGCTATATTCATGTATAATTTTCTTGCAGTCAAATATCATAATTAACGACGACAGTTTCATACACTCGATGAGCTTATCCATGTTAATTATTAGACGTCATCGCAGCTTCTACCACGTCTCAGACTTGCTCCTATATTTAAACAATATAGTTTCCTATGATCGTCCATGTCAAGTACCTAATTTATAAAATCATCTTGCCTAGATGTCATTACTATAAATTTCTGACGGCTTATCTACACGTAAAGTATAAGCACGCTCGCCCCATAACTGATGCAATCATTTGACCACACTCTAAACCACATATATATATATATGTATGTATGTATGTATATATATGTTATTGAGCCTCAAATCTATTCAACTTGCGATATTCCATCAAATGGAGATTAATTGATGATTGAGGCTCAAAAAACCCTAATTCCCATCCCCTTATTATGTTAGGAGGAGGCCATGTGAAAACATACATTTGCACTTTTTGTAAGAAGGGTTTCTCCAATGCCCAGGCTTTAGGTGGGCACATGAATATTCACAGAAGAGATAGGGCCAAGCTTAGGGAGTTTTCTGATCCTAATGAAAACTTGCTTTCTCTTGATGTTAAGACGAATACGATGGATCTTGTTGCTGATCATGGTCTTGAGGAGAGCCCACTTCGTGATCACGGCCAACAAGCTAGTTCTTCCAAAGTTGGAGATCATGGTTTTTCTGGTACTAAAGATCCATGTCCTAAAGAAAGTACAGAGAGGATACTGTCTCTGAAAGTACTTCATGATCAGTGTATAATAAGTAGCATGGAAGAGGTCAGCGAACCCTTGGACCTTGAGCTTCGGCTGGGACACGAACCGAAGACGAAGAAATAGAAGGTTTTTTAGGGTCTTGACGTTCAAGGAATCTATATTTGCAGAAAGGATTTGAGACAAGAATGCTAAGTTAGTTTGTTGTTGATTGCTTGGAGATGGTGGCTTTAAGGAGGAGAGATAGGAAGTGTGAATTAAGTTCATATAAGGCCGTTCTTGCTTCTTCTTTTCGTTTTTTTTCTCTTTTATTGCATTTTCTTTTGAGCTGCAAGTTATTATTATTATTTATTTTTTTTTCTGTTTGGCTTTCTATTTTTACATGTTTATTTCGGAGTTTCGTTTCTGTAATGACAGAAGAAAAATCGGTTTTGTCATGAAGATGATCGGTTATATACTCATTCATTAACTTATATGTGTGACGTTACTTTATGTCATTTATTTCGCCAAATGCGATGTTTTAATTATATTTTCGTTTTAGAATTTTGCAATACAGTTCCTCAGAATGAATCATGACTAAATTTTGATTTGTGGCATGATCCCAAATCTCAACTGATTTTTCGCAAATTAATAAATCAAGTCAAATGTTCCATTTGTGTTATATAAGAACCACCAAGGAACCCCAAAATTATTAGTGCGGACATTGATGTGCACCACTAAGATGATTCTCATTGTCAAGATTAATTAATATTTCGATATACTCACCCCCCACAATAGGAGATGAAATAAATTCCAAAATCTACTTGTAGATAAAAGGTTCAAATGCACCCAAAATTCATCATCGTTCAAAGATACGACAAGAGTTATTACATTTACAGCGTATAAATTCGAGATGGAAATTATGTTCCATTCCTCATATTTTGGGAATATCTCATTCCCTCCATATTAATTGTTTCTCCACAAATATCAAGATTTCAACACGTCCACTCCACTCCCTCAATATATATAATAATATATCAGAGAAACAGACAGAGATGCTCCATCCCTCAGAAACCGCCGCCGCCGCCGCCGCCGTCGCCGACATGAAAGACCCGACAACGACGCCGCCGACCTTTTTCAGACCAAATCTAATGCAAGCCCTTTTAGGAATCTGCATTTTCACGGCACTTTTTCTCTGCTATTTCGCTTCGCAGCCATTATCAAGATTCATCAACTGCCCAGACTGCGACAAAACCCTAATCCACACCTTCTACAACATCCACTCGCTCGCCTCCACCGCCGCCGCCAAACACCGCCGACCGCCGCCGCCGCCTACCAAGACCAACCTCTCCCACCTCCTCTTCGGAATCGCCGGCTCCTCGGACACGTGGACCCGCCGCCGCCTCTACACCGAGCTCTGGTTCGACCCCAACACCACCCGCGGTTACGTCTGGCTCGACGCCGAGCCCACCGGAAAACCGTGGCCTACCACCTCTCCGCCGTACAGAGTCTCCTCCGACACGAGCCGATTCAAGTACACAAACTGGGCCGGCTCGAGGTCGGCCGTACGCATATCGAGGATCGTCAAGGAGAGCTTCGAGCTGGGGCTCGCCGGCGTGCGTTGGTTCGTGATGGGCGACGACGACACGGTGTTCTTCGTCGACAATCTGTTGACCGTTCTGAACAAGTACGACCACCGACAAATGCACTACATTGGGTCAATCACGGAAAGCGTAGAACAGGCGGTGTTTCACTCCTATTCAATGGCGTACGGCGGCGGCGGCTTCGCCGTCAGCTACCCTTTGGCCCGAGAGCTCGTTAAGATCTTGGACGGCTGCGTCGATCGGTACGCGGATTTATACGGGTCGGATCATAAAATCGCCGCCTGCGTCGACGAGATCGGCGTATCTCTGACGAAAGAACTGGGTTTTCACCAGGTAAAGTTATTATTCACAGAATTTCGTCCTTTTCTTCGCTCCATTTTCCTGTTCCTCAATTCATGAAATACGTTATTCAATTCAATTTTCCGATCCGAGAAAGAAGACGAACGCCGTTGACTAATTCCCATAGTCAAACTCTCTTGCAAGAAAAAAACCGCGATCCGTTACAGCAGAAGCAGCTAATCAATTCACCATTAATTACACACAATCAATGCACGTAGTTATTCTTCTGTCTGACAGGTGGACATCCGAGGAAGTCCGTACGGCCTACTCGCCGCCCACCCACTGACGCCGTTAGTCTCCCTCCACCACCTAGACTACGTACAACCACTGTTTCCCGGCGAGACACGTGTCAACTCCGTCAAGAAGCTCATCGGAGCATCCAAAAACGACCCCAGCAGAACTTTGCAGCAGACTTTCTGCTACGACCTGAGAAAAAACTGGTCAGTATCCATCTCGTGGGGCCACTCGGCGCAGCTCTATCCATTTATAGTGACGGCTAAGGATTTGAGTACGCCCCTTCAAACCTTCTTAACGTTTGGGAGTTGGAGCCAAGGACCCTTCACTTTCAACACTAGGGTTTTGAGCATGGAGCCATGCGAGAGGCCTATCGTTTACTACTACGAGGGAGTCGAGGATTTGGGCAAGAATGGCAGTACTTTGTCGCGGTACAGTAGGACGAGGATGTCTCCGACGAGGAAGAAGTGCGAGTGGGAGAATTATAAGTCGGCTTATGAGGTGAAGGGGTTTAATGTGTCGGCGCCCGTTCTTGATCCTTCGATATGGAGGAGTAAGGTATGATTAAATTCTAATTATTCGAGGTGTTTTGTTTGACTGAAGTGATTGAAATTCAATTCGTTGCGTTAATCTTGAATCGGAAATTTATTACTGCCAGGCGCCACGTAGGCAGTGCTGCGACGTCACCGACGGCGCGGATGAGCTCGACGGCGGCGTCATGCAGGTCAAAATCAGAGGATGTCGGCGGCACGAATCAGTAACGCCGCCGTAGTCAAGCCGTGATATTTTTTGTTTTATTTTTCCATTTATTTTCGTGCCAAAAATGGCAGCCAATCCTAGCATTCTCAAGTCATTTTGTTATATAGGTTCATTCATGAATGATGTATATCATAGGTACAACATCAGCGTCTAACATATACAAGACTTTTCCGAGGATTATTTTTTTCCCATAATTAGTGTTACGAAAGAAAAACACAATAACTGAAGCATACCAAGATCCTTTAAGTTCTAACACAGCAGAAGGCTTTACCGAACCCTCAGACAACACTAAAAAGTGGTAGTAAAGTGAACTCATAGCATCATCACGTTTCTTAACAACGATCAGCTAAGGAATTAGGGCGCAGGCCCGATTAGCAATGGAGCTTCGTTCTCATTCGAAGATGGTGCGTTATCAGTACTACGGTTAGCAGCCCAAGCCCTAAGGGGCGGCTCAAAGTGCCTGCCCGCAACGTCGGGCGGAGGCAAATCGTCGCCCGAAATGAAGACGAGGCCCATCTCATGGAGGGAGGAAGGTTCGTCGTAGCAAGTTCTCCACACAGCATCGACGAGGTGCCTCTCCTCTCTCACGGCTCCTAAATCCTCGAAATTCATCGTGCTGATATCGCTGATTCGTTCTTGCAATATCTGTCTCAATCTATGGCTGTCTTCGCTCGATATGATGTTATCGCCAGTGTTGGTTCCCTCTCGGGCAAGCTCGAGCAGGCCCGTTAGGGCAGCTTCGCGTACTTCGATGTCTTCGCTCGAAGAAAGAAGGTGCATCATTGCTCGAGGGAATCCAAGTTCGTTCGCAATTGTGCAGTCTGATTTGTTTTCGCGGAGTAAGTAGTGTATCAAGTTGAGAGCTTTCCTGCAATTTTGTCAGGTTCGAACATAAGCTGATGAGTTGTATCGAGCGCCATGCGATGAATTCGTCAATGGACGAAAAGGGTTACCTCTGAAACCTTACGCTCTCCGAGCTTAGAGCGTCTCTGAGAGAAGAGTAGCCGTTCGCCAGGCGAAATGCTGTCATCCCAGGTTTGTTGTGTCTGATTAGAGCTGAAAAAGGAAAATTTTCCATGTAAAGATTGGGATGGATGTAAAAATTCCATTTCTGATTTAGCCGATTTTCAGACATACATGAGATCGCGCCGAGCGCTTTGGTACGAACCGAAACGTCGGGATCTGAAGTGAAGTTCGATAGGAGCGGTTGGAAACCGTTTGCTTCCATTACCAACTGCTGACTCCTTGGATTGTTCTGGACAATGGTGCTCACAACCTCTGCAGCTTTAGCCCTAATGTTCGAGTGTGGATTATTGAGGTAGCCGAGGAGAGGGGCTAAACCACCAATAGAATAGAGATCTAACCAAGAAAAGAAACGAAAACGACGAATCAAACAGTATATACGAAACAAAGAGCAAAGCAAGTTTAGTACTCAATGCTCGCCGTTTATGTTCGTTCAGCTAGTTATTACCAAGTTACAGTTCCCCAGCGGAGGAAGTAAGAAAAAACAGAGCTTTCAAATCAATTTACTAAGCTTTGGTACAGGTTATGAGTTACGTAAAAGGAATGCAGTAAACCATGATTTGCTTTTGCTCAAGTGAAAAGGGCCTACCATTAGCATTGTCGATGGACTCGACATGTTCTTGTAGCTCATCTAACATGCCTGAAAAAAGACAAGACAAACTAAGACTTGAGATCATGGGGAGGTAAGGGGAGAAACTATAGAGATCATTCGAAAGAATACCTTCAATGTCTCGAGGCGTTACGCCTTGAGATTCCAATACATGCTCGGGCGCCTGCATAACCAGAGTTATCTCTTTCATTCTTTTGATGACATCTACAGAGTGAGCTTGCATAGCTTCCATGAACCATCTTCTATCTTCCTCACTGCGAATCGACAAAGCATAGCAGCAAAAAGAAAAGGAATTACTTATGTTTTCTCTCTCCCAAACAAGATTAAATGTAAGTTACATACCACAGAAACAGCAATATAACCTTAAGGAAAAAACAGTGAAAAGAAACATAGCGATGAAGCTTCAGGGCTATGGCATTTCTTTCTACACGCATCAATGTCCCAAAAAGGATCAATCTTTTAGATCAACCCTTGAAGATTTGATAGGGGAAGAAGTAGAAAAACGAAAAGCCCAAAAAATCAAATCAAATTGAAAGGGAAAAAAAGGGGGGAAGAAGCTCGAAAACCTGAGATTACGAGAGGGATTAGTAGCATCAGAATGAGATAAACTCCATTTCAGCAAACCTTCCCAATTGGGACCTTGACCAGCCATTCTTTCTTTCCGATAATAATGATACCAAACACAATCTGTTTGTTCTGCAAGAGTTTTATCCGATGAAACGAAGGAAGAGTTCCCGATTCATATACGGATTATATACATTTGTCGAGGGATCAACACGAACTTGGACGATCTTGATTGTACGGTGCTAAAAATATCTTCTTTCCCAAACGAAATCCCCATCAATTGTTGGTTAACTTTTTTGCCACACTTGTAATAATAATAATGAGATTTTTAAAAAAGAGGAACGATTCTATTTCGTTTTTAAAAAAGAGGAACGGGTTCTCAAATGACTGAAATACCCTTACTAAAAAACTGGTTAACGAGGCTAATCCGCTTCTTTAACAGTGAAAAGTTATTCGAGTTTTATTCGAGTGACATAACACTCGAATAAACGACTCGAATAAATGCATTTTTGACTTATGAAAAGGAAAAATTTATTCGGATTTATTCGAGTAAAAGCAAGACTCGAATGACTTACTCTAATAATAAATCGAAGAGATAAGGTGACTCGAATAATGTTTAGAAAATTTAAACGAGTAAGCTACATTATTCGAGTATCTTATCGAGTGTTCTTTTCGAGTCAAAACTCGAATAGGAAACTCGAATAAAAAACTCGAATAAGCAGTGTTTTAAAAAGCTCGGAAAGAAAATTAGACAGAAATCACTCGAAAACCTTAAATCCCTCGCGCTCTCTTTCCAAACCAAATCACTACTCGAAAAATCGTACACAAGCCCAAAGCATAATCATCAATGGCGAAAAGAAAGACGAGATCATCGGAGCCTTCCGCGCCTGTTCGTAACCGGGTGGATGAGCAAATCGACGGCGGTAGAGCCACGGTGAGTTTTTGGTCGCATTTTGGGTTTTTGTTAAATCGAATTGGTTGAACGAATTTCTTGGTTAGATGTGTTGTTATTAGCGTTAAATCGATCGATTTTGATGTTAAATCGTTGCGTAAACGTCGTATTCGGTCGGATTTTTGTAAAAATCGTTTTCATCGCCTTTTCGTGTAATTATTCGAGTAATTAGGGTTCGAATAATTGTTTTACCTATTCGAGTGGTGTTTTACTCGAATAATTACTCGAATAACAGAGAATTTTTTGTGTTTTTGCGTTTTCAGGTCTATTTTCCGACGAAGTTGCCGGCGGACAATTTATACCATGCCACCCTCACTCTGAACGCGCAGTACATGTCGGTATGCGAACGCATCCGTACGCTTTTGAACGAGGAGGAATTGGAGGAGATGGTTAGACGGACTCAGTTCGGGAACCTGATAAAGGTGGCCCGAAACCACTACAACTCGAACATGATCATGTGGTATTTGATGAGCCGGCAGGTGGAGTACATGCCGGACTCGAAGGAGTTCTGGATGGTCGTTCGTGGGCGACCATTACGATTTTCGTTGGTCGAGTATTGCCTACTCACGGGCCTCGACTGCAGCGCTAACGAGCCGGAGATACCGTCCTCGAACGAGTTTGCGACGAGGCATTGGCCTGGTATTAATTCTATTTTTTTTTATCTTTTTGATTCGTTTTTTTACGTCGATTTCAAAAACTAACGTTTGTTTTATGGCTCGCAGGCAAGCCCGTTATATATTTTCACGATTTGGAGGGGACAATCGCGGAAATGATCCGTGACGCCGGTGGAGCCTCGGGCGTTCATCCCGAGAAATTGAAGATGGCGGCCCTTTATTTTGCCGTCGGGGTGCTTGGGGAGCGGAGGGTAAAGAAGGACTTGAAGGTAAAGGAGGAGTGGCTCCGTCTGGTGGAGGACTTCGACCGCTTCAACGAATATCCTTGGGGAAGGATATCGTTCGAGGAGGTCATTTATGGTCTGAACAAAGACCTCGTGGGGAGGGCGATGGAGATGACATCGAATGGAAAAACCATAACAACCTTCGATATCAGCGGCTTCGTAATGCCGCTTCAGGTAATTAAATTAGTTTTGTATTATTATTTAAGACATATTATATTTATTTTTACTTAGTTCTACTCTATTTTATCAGGTTCTGGCATACGAGTGCTGGCCGACCGTCGGGCAAGAATTCACTGTGAGAAGAGCCGGCGAAGGGCTCCCGCTACCCCGTATGTGCCATTGGAAGACGACATTTTACGGCAAGAGCTCTGCTCCGGGATGGCAAGCGGTCGAGCGTGCATTCGGTGCCGTGGCGATGGATGTAAGTATATTTATTTATTTATAATATGGATTTATTTAGATTGCGTTTTCTAAATTGTACAAATACACAGGACGTGCGGTGTTTCCTTACACCGACCGATGCTGAAGCCGATTCAAGGCACTTCCGCACGGTCGCCGGATTTTGTAGCAGCCGGAATGATGCCGTGGCCCAGAGGATAGTGGAGCATCTTCTGAATGGGCTGCCGGTCTACTGCACCGACCATCGGCTTGCAGCGTCTCCTCCTCGGCCGTCTCCTCCTCGGCCGTCTCCTCCTCCGAGGCCGTCTCCTCCGAGGTCTTCTCCTCCGAGGCCGTCTCCTCCTCCTTCCGGCTCAATCATCGCCCATTTCGATAGAAGAATGGACAGGCTGGAAGGCGATGTACGGGATTTGCGGACGGAGATTAGGGAGCTGCGCTCGATCGTGGTCCAAGGTATGTCTTAGTTAATGTTTATTTTATAAGATTATATTGATATTACGTAAATCTAACGTAATACTCTAATTTTGTAGCCCTTGAGAGCCTGACGGCGAGAACGGTGCGGGATATTGCGAGAAGCTACGATCAGGACATGCCGCCTCCTTCGCCTCCTCATTCGCCGCCGACGGGGAGTGAGGGGCATGGGGGCGAGAATGTGGAGATGGAGGCCGAGATGGAGGCCGCGGCCGCGGCGGCGGAGAGGGCCGCGGCCGAGGCGGCGGAGAGGGCCGCGGCGGAGAGGGCGGCGGCGGAGGCGGCCGCGGCGGAGAGGGCCGCGGCGGATAGGGCGGCGGCGGATAGGGCGGCGGCGGAGACGGCCGCGGCGGAGAGGGCGGCGGCGGAGGCGGCCGCGGCGGAGAGGGCGGCGGCGGATAGGGCGGCGGCGGAGACGGCCGCGGCGGAGAGGGCGGCGGAGAGGGCGGCGGCGGAGGCGGCCGCGGCGGAGACGGCCGCGGCGGAGAGGGCCGCGGCGGATAGGGCGGCCGCGGAGAGGGCCGCGGCGGAGGCGGCAGAGAGGGCGGCGGCGGAGGCGGCGGCGGCGGAGAGGGCGGCGGCGGAGAGAATGGCGGCGGCGGAGGCGGCGGCGGAGAGGGCGGCGGAGAAGAGGGCCGCGGCGAAGGCAAAGAAGGCGGCGTGGGCGGAGGCGCAGAGGGCCGCGGCGGCAGCGAAGGCAAAGAAGGCGGCGGAAGCGGAGGAGAGGCGGCCACGGACGGAACGTGCGAAGAAGAAGTCGAAGTTGATTTCGAGTCCGTATACGCCGACGCCCGATTCGACCCCTCGCGTTGCAATACAACGCCGCGCGAACATAGAGCAGATCATCGGCGAGAGGGTGAAGAGTTGGGATGCCGTCGCGGCGGAGGTGGCAAGAATGGGCGCAAATGAGGAGCGGCAAGGAATGCTCCAAGCGTACAACAAGAAATTCTTTGCCGACCTGTCCACAGCGAAAGTGTGGCTTTCGGATGAGGTATGTGTGTTTTTTGCTAAATATGTTCTAATTATTTCGTTTAATAACATTATATGCTATTATTGCAGCACGTCAACGAGGCATTCTGCGGGTTCACGGCGATGCAAGAAAACTGCGTGCATGCGGAGCGAATTGCGTACGTGAACACCAACTTCGCACAAGCAGTCAAGATGGAGTCTGTCAAACCGCGACCGTGGAACGCGTCCTCGTTCGAGCTATTCGCCACGGGAGAGTTCAATGCGATATACGGCGGCAAGCCGTCACTTAACTGGAGCCAAGCGGATGTGGCCGTCATCCCATTGGCATTTAACGCGCATTGGGTGCTCCTCGTCGCTCGGTTCAAGGAGAGGAACATCCTCGTTTTGGATTCCGACCGCAGCAGCGATTCGGACTTGAGGTTCATGAAGCCGTTCCTCGATCCTTTGACCGAAGTGATACCGCTGATGCTTCAACACGTCGGCGTGGAGCAAGATTCCGTGGAGAAGTTTGCTTGGGTGCGGTGCCCCAATTTCCCTCAACAAGTCCTCAGGTAATTTTCTTATTTTCTCACTTTCTTATTTTCTTATTTTCTTAAACCTGAAATTGATCTATTTCTCGAACAGCGGAGAGTGCGGTATGTACATGCTTAGGGCCGCGATGTCTCTGTTGATCGGTACCAGAGATGATCTCTACGCTTTGGACGATTCTAAAGTTTTGTCGTTTAGAAAGTTTTTGACTATATGTATGTATTTTAACAATTGGGATATTGTATGAACCGTTTTAGATATATTTGTATAGATTTTTTGATTTGGAAGTGTTCTGTGTTATGGTTGGTTGAGTTGCTGTTTGTTCAAGGTTCAGTGTTGTTTTTTTTCAAATTACACTGTTATTCGAGTAAAAGATCTCGTTCGAATAATGATAACTTAATCGAGTAACGTATTCGAGCGTAATCCGAGTACCTCACAGAACTCGAATAAGCTTCACTCTATCAGTTGATTTTACCGGACTTCACTGTTTTTCGAGTAAAAGAGCTCGTTCGAATAATGAGAATTAATCGAGTAAGCTATTCGAGCTTAATCCGAGTATCATATAGCACTCGAATAAACTTCACTGGATAAGTTGTTTCCGTCGAACTTCACTGTTATCCGAGTTAAACAGTTTGTTAGAATAATGTTACGTTTACCGAGTCTCGTATTCGAGTATATTCGAGTACAATACTTACTCGAATAATGTAAAAATCGAAAATATTGTTTTTATATCATGAGCATGAAATGTTAAATAACATTTCATGTTAAATATCATTTCATGTTAAATAAACATTTCATGATAAATATCATTTCATGTTAAATAACATTTCCTGTCTACGTAAAATAGAAAATGAAGTTGATATTTCTATACATGTATATACTAAAGTCCTATCTACCAATGTATTTCATTGTATGTCATGCAACGACTTTCATTAAACATTGTTAATCTTCATAAAGCGACTTATTAACATCATGAAGGCCCTAAAACATCGAAATATTGATATTTATACATCTATGTATCGAGATAATTAAAATTCAAAAATTCTGAAAAGAACACTCGAATTACAAGATATTATTCGGGTACGGTATTCGATTTTTTTGTAAATTATTCGAGTTATTCGATTACTCGAATTAGTTCAGGTTTTCGTAATTGACTTTTTATTGTTACGTTATTCGAGTGACATATTCTAATAATATTCGAGTTGTGCATTTTACTCGAATAACAGTGAAGAAGCTACAATCAAGCCAAACTCACAATAATCCATCAATCTCATACAACCTCATACATCAAACTCATACAACCTCATACATCAAACTCATACAAACTCATACATCAAGATTTACTTAATGTCTACGACCAAACTCACCGACGGACGGAAACCTCCTTTCTTTTCTCCGACCACGCCTTGCTACGAACGGAGGCGGCAACACCAATTGATCCGAGGTATCCCACTCGGCTTGATCCGGAACCGGCGAAACTCGTCCGTGATAAGCAGACTGCCACGTTAGGACAGAATAATATTCCGAACACAACGGGTAGAAACTCATGTTCGCTCGTAGACTCGCCGCGATTGCATGTGGACAAGGAATCCTGTCGATGTCGAATTGGCGGCACGTACAAGTCTTCGACCGCAAGTTAACAATGGCACGACCCCCCGGAGATCGGACATCGTACTCATGCGGAGCGATTTCATGTACTTCATACCCTTGACTTAGCTCATACCTCTCACGGAGCTTCATTTCCACCGTCGGGGTAAACCGCGTGGTTGCTTGTCTAGATTGCTGTCTGTATCTAGCAAACCAATCCGCCGTCAGCCTCTGTATCGATTCCAGAAGCGCAATGATCGGTAGCTTTCTTTCTTCGCGGAGTCTTGCATTAATCGATTCCACCCCGTTCGTAGTCATGATATTATAGCGAGACGTCGGAGAATAGGCTCGACTCCATCGTTCCTTAGTATCAGTCTGCTGCAAATACGCGTATGCGGTGGGAAACCTATTCTCAAAATCACCATATTGTGAATCAAAGTCGCATTGCTTGTATATTTTAGCAATGTGTATGAACGTCTCGGTCGCACCCTGCTTCTTACACCTGCTTTTCATATTTTGTGACAGGTGCCAAATACAATGACCGTGGTGCGCACGACCGTAGACGGCTGCAACGGCGGCTTTGATAGAAGGAGATATGTCGGATACGATGACAAGATCGTCCTCGTTGGGCACGACTTGCAAGAGCTCGTTCAAGAACCACGACCAAGCTTCTATGCACTCGTTATTGTCGATTATGCCCCAAGCTAAAGGAAACTGATGGCGGTCGCCATCCTCCGCTGATGCAATGAGCAACGTACCACCATACTTTCCTTTCAACCAAGTACCGTCTATGCAAACAACCTTCCTCATGTGACGGTATCCCGCAATACAAGCACCAAGGGATAGGAAGGCGTGCTTAAATCTCCGCTCGTCGTCCAGATATACACTTGCTATGGTTCCCGGATTCATTCTTCTCAGCGTCGACAGGTACGACGGCAACAGCTTGTAACTCTCATCGGGGTCACCCTTCATTGCATTTTGTGCTAAAATGCCTCCTTTCCATGCTTTGAAGTACGAAACTTCGATCCCACGATTTCTCATCATTGTTTGAATGAGTTTAGGGGCCGGTGTACTTGTTAAACCCTGAAAAGATTCAAGCAGCATATCACTCACGGAGGTTGACGATGCTTGAGTGAGTCTTGCGTTCCGATTTGCAAGGTCGCACGTATGTGTGTTGCAATACGTACGAATCGAGAATACGGATGTATCCTTAATCTTCGCCGTCCATATCCTCCAAGTACATCCATCCTCTTTGCATCTCACGCCATAGTACGATCGGGAAGATTTTATAATCTTGACCTCGAAGCATGCCTCTATAGCAACTCTTTGGATCCTATTCTTGACGGCCTTCTTATCCTCGAATTCATCACCGACCTTCATGGTGGAACCGTCGGTAAAAGAATACCGATCGCTAGGAATAGTTGCATTTTCCTCTTCTTCCTCCTCCTCCTCATCATCATTTCCGTCCGCATTTTCTCCGTTTACGCCATCAAAATTGACGTGGACGTTCTGCCGTGATGCAACATTCTCATCACGGTCGTTCGCCTCATTG
Organism: Craterostigma plantagineum; assembly: GCA_027422505.1. NCBI lineage: Eukaryota > Viridiplantae > Streptophyta > Magnoliopsida > Lamiales > Linderniaceae > Craterostigma > Craterostigma plantagineum. Next base: position 2,726,046 of record JAPQWV010000029.1, read on the forward strand.
TGACCTTCACCCCCATAATTCACATCTTCGCATCCGCCAAAGTCGATGATACGGTCAAAGTAATCATCGATGTAACCACCTCCATCGCTACGAACCTCAATTGGAACGGGACCAACTTCATCATCCGCGAGAGTTTGACGGTGGAGGGTCGTAGGGAGTCCAATCTCCACACGGAGAATCGGTCTATCCATTGGACCCCCTAAGTATATATAACCCTTCAACTCTCGATCATTCTTTATATATAACGGAGCACACCCTTCCATACCTCTCATAGATGGCTGATAACTTAGCTTTAACTCCGGCCTCCCGCTTACGCCAATAGTCTCGTATATTTCGTTCCGCAGTTCGTCCAGCAAACAACAATCGACATCGAACCCAATGGGCTTCATATTTGTTCCCATCCTTGGAACCCATGTCCATTTATTATCATTCCCAATTATCCATTCTCCATCGTAATCAATCATGATGCTGGTCGGCATAACCTGCATATGAAACAAATCATTGTTAATAAAATTTAATTGCAATAACATTATTCGAATAATTATAATATTCGAATAATAAAAACTAATCGAGTAAACAATTCGAGTAGTAAAGGAACTCGAATAAAGTCTTCGACTATTAAGATTTTGAAGACACTCGATAAGTTGTTATCGAAGAAATAAATGGAATAAATCAACTTTTATTGCAAACGAGTTATTCGAGTAAATAAAATATTCGAAAACAAAAATTATTCGAGTAAGATATTCGAGTTTACGTTTAACTCGAATAACCTATCCGAGTATTATAATATCGATTAATATGTCAGTGTAAAATTTCATAAACAATAGTATTAATCGAGTAAAGTTTCCAGTTTATTCGAGTTTGATGTCCGAATTATATGTTGCCAAAACAACTTATCCGAGTGACTTTTCGAGGCAAACTAAACTCGAATAACAGACTCGAATAATCGGAAATCGAAAATTTTCTGCAAATTCGCACAGATCTAAGGTTAAAATGCTACCCATAACTACCCAAACCTTCGAAAATCTAATACCCGATGCTCGAAATGTAAATGTCATTAACATGAACGGAAATTACAATGCCCGATAATATATACTTGTAACCGGCGTTAACATGAACGGAACTTACTGTATATGCGTTCAAGAACGAAATTGGGATTCTTGGAGCTTGGGTGTTTCGATTTCGGCGGATGCTTCAGCTCGTTTTTCCTTCAAGATCTCGTTTTGGTGCTTCGTGGGTGCATTAATCAATGAGGTTGGTGCGTTTTCTTTTTTTATTTTATATATATATTTCTTTTTTTATTTATTTAGGTATTAATTAGGGGTTTATAGTTAATTAAGGAAACAGGTTCCTCTTTTTTTAATTGACTCGGTCAAGTTCCCTTTTTTTAAAAAGAAACCAAAAGTAATCTTATTTTTTAAAATAGCCCTAATAATAATCCGTTGTTCGTTGCTCACTTTTGATTGGGCTCCTTTATATTGACCACTTTCGATTGGGCTTTATTTGTTAGACTTGAGCTAAGCCTCATCAAATTGCAGTCTCTCCACTTTCAAATGATATTTACGAGTTTCAACGATTTAATTTAATTTCAAAACGATAAATAGAAAAGAGAGAAGGAAAAAGAAGTAGTGTCATTGCCCAAACCAAGCTGATAATATCAACAACGTTTTCTAACTTCTTAAATTAAACTACTCGAAGTAGGTCATGAACACAAAAATTTTAAATAATGACCATGGAGTTTATATCAAAATTAATTTGAGATTGTCACATTTTTTTACCAAGATGGGATTCGGTAATAATCATCTATATCGATTCTATAATAAATAATTAAAGGTAACACACTCATAAAAAGCTTCAAAGAGCCAATTATCAGTTGACCACGTTTTCACTGCAATTTATTGTAACGAAAAGACAGAAACATGTATGAACACTTCGCACATGAATTTTGATGTGAACGTGTTTTTATATATTCCTTAAATATAGGTTGGATTAGCTATCGTGTGGTATACATCGCAACGTTGTCGTACGTAATGGAGAAAATTATAAATTAATCAATATGACTCAAATTTAATTTAGTTATACACTGGTCAAGTTAATCAATGAAATCATATGAACCAACGTATTGATCCCGATCCTCTAACGTGTTCATTCGCTGATCAAATGTTTCCAAGATTGGCTAGTAAGTTAAGCTTTCATAAAAAATATCACGAGATATAAAAACATAAAAAAAATGCGTAAAAATTGAATGAGTTGGGCAGCTACCTACGTACGTACCTTTGTAATAAATTCTCAAAATGTAATATGCGATGATGAAACAAATGTTAAGGATGTCCGTTGATGTAGCTTTCACGTGAAGCACTCTCACGTCTCACCTACCGCAAAGCTACAAGGCTTTTAAAAAAATGACAACTTATATTTATATATATATCCTATACAGACAATTAAATGTAGTTTTGTTCTCCACACGCCACGTGTCCATTTTTATTATATTAAACAAATAAAAAAACAACAAAAAAACTACCCACTAACAAACTGGAAAATACTATATTATATTAATTACACATAGTTTCTCACACCCTTGAAATGCATGGGCATAAAACTAGTATATATATATATATAGATATATATATGTCTCTGTGTGTACAATTTTTAATCGAGTGTAAATATATATCTATATATCGTATGTGATGTGTCACGCAGCTGGAAACTACACGCAAATATGAGTCTATCTATGCTTTCCCTTTAAAGAATATATATGGGTATTATCAGTTACTATTGTTATTTTTAGTAAATTAACTTAAATATAAAAATTGGACTTGAAGCTTCAATTATTGGTCTTAAAGGTCTACATAAAATAAATTATTGATTGAGTCGCATCACCGGGTTAGTCATTTTCACAATGTAACGTAAGCTTTGTCATGTTACTAAGATTACTTATTAATTATATCAGAAGAACACATTTTAAAAGCATATATAATTGTGTTTAAATGCATGAGTATTTTACCCTTTAATTTTCTATCGTATGGTCTCAAATGTCTTAAATGAAAACTTAGCCTTTATTTCTCGGCAATTTCAGGAGAAGTTCAATCACATGCAATAGAGAAAAAACTGTGGTTGGGTTCAGTGAATCGATATAGTTAGGCATAATTATCAATATCGAGCCACACAAGCATATCAAATTTTAGATTCACTATATTTGATAACTGCAATATTAGTTAACAAAAATAGGTCACTAACTTCAATAGGTCACTAACTTCATATGTCAGAACAATTTAAGTTTTAATTACGATTCGACGGAATAAGTTGGATGTTCCACTTGATAATATCTGTACTCTTTTACAAAGAGTTTAAGCTGGATAAAAACTCTTAATTGGTCTGCTTCATTTGACCAATAAATTTTTTTCCACATTAACTAATATTAGAAAAATAAAAAAATTTTCTTTCCATAACCTCATAATACTACCAAATTCTATTTTTACGATATTTCTTATTAAAAGTATAATAATAATTAATTTTTGCACACATAAGGTGTGCTAAAAATACTAGTTTCTATAAACTGTCAATAATTGTGTATCTGTGTGCTTGTTTGGTTTGGGGGTTAATAATTTTAAAGGTGGGTTTAAGACATGTCAGACTGTTTGGTTCGTGGGTTTATCTAAACCATGTGTTTATATAAACCATATTAAACCCATGCAGACGGGTTTAAATAAACACACCTTCTCACATGTGTTTATTTAAACCCGCTAACCAAACACGCATTTTATTTATACCTATTAATTTATTTTATATAAACCATTACTTAATTAGACCCTCCTAAATATAAACCTATTAACCAAACGAGCACTAAATGTTCCACAGCAACAACCACATCAGTCCGACTAATTTTGTTGGAGAAATGATTCAAATTTGTTTTTCATATCAAGTAGGGGGGACCTATTTTGCAATTATTTAATATATTGATCCGAAGTCCAAAACTTAACTTATGTAGTTATCCAAATAAATACCTACGTTGAGATATTATGTATTTTATTTTATATATCAAAATAAATATAAATTGATTAAGAAAGGATGCTCGTGAATGAAAAAAAAAAAGATAGATAGATAGATAGATATCTTTAATTTATTGGAATTCAATTGGTTGAGCTTGAGCGAGTACATAAAGTACACTAGATAGTCCTTCGAACTAAGGAACTTACGTACACACTTTATAGCTGGAAAGTTATTGCGATACAGTTCACAGACAAGTCTCTCATGATTATGTATATTACGTGATGACCAACATAATAAAAAGTATTATATCTATTCTTAAAAATATGTATTAGGAGGAGATTAGGTGTTTATCTCTGTATCTTTCCTAGTAACTTCCATTTCAACATATATGTAGTTAATTACTAGTCTGAAATTGTTTCAATGTGCATGTGCAATTCAAAGTAAATTGTCCGACTATTTATTAACAATTTCTTGAATCTACAGTGGCATGCTATATATATGTATATATATATATATATATTTATGCATACATACAAAGCATGCCAACCATATTTAAAAGAAAAAAAATGACACAAAATATCTCCAATAACAAATCTTTTTAAACGTGGGCGTATTTCATGCTAGCCCAAAAAGATTTAACAAGAATAATTGCAAAGAAGAGCATCGATTAATTATTCTTGCATTTGTTTTCTAGGATCATCATGTAAAACACGATTCTTCCCACCTTAGAGAGAATATTAGTTTCGCTTTGTCTCGATTCGATTTCTACTTCCATTTTTAACCCTGAAAAAATAAAAAAACAAAGAAAGCAAGGGCAAAATGGAACCTTCACACATCCCAATTGCCAGTGAACTTTAGATATCTATCTTCCTTACAGAGAGTGATTAGAAGTCAAACACTCAAGAACATGATTGGAGTCTGGCATATGATTAGTTAATTTCCTATCTTTACGTAAACAAACATTTTCTTTTTTCTCATTTATCTTTTTCTATTTATGGTTTTCTCATCTATATATACCCAGCCTATGCCTTCCTTGTTCTTCCCCCTTCACCTGCTATTCATTGTTAGCAATAGAAATCAGAAGCTAATCAATAATACTCTCTCCCTGATCTTTTCATCCATTTATTCTTAGGTACACCTTCCATTCCTTTTTCTTGGAAGTTTTCGGTCTTTAATTAACTCTTCCATTGCTTCCATGCATTCATGTAACAGAAGCAGACACGAAGTTAAATCAATCTTCTATGAATGGAGAAAACTATGTAGTAAAACCAAATATGAATACGATGAACCCCAGTTTGTCAATAGGAAAAAAATGGATTATTTATTTATTCACTATGAGCAAGAATAACCTGAAGTGGACTATTTGTTTACTAAAAGACGAATAGCAGAACAAAATATTTCAGCTTAATTAACTTGATTGCAGAAATTGCGAGATGGAGTACGAGTCTCTTCGCTTCAGCCAAGTTCAGAGGCCAAAGTATGATTGCCTTCTCTTTGGTATGCTCTCTCTCTCTCTCTCTCTCTCTCTCTCTCTCTCTCTCTCTCTCTCTCTCTCTCTCTCAAATGGAAACATGTGAATATTATTTTTATTATTTTATTACTATTTCTTGTTTATTAATTATAGATCTCGATGATACACTCTATCCTCTAAGTTCTGGCCTTGCAACATCAGTTCTTAAGAACATTCAAGGTACGATTTTTATCATCTTCATAGATACATCCAATAGGTCACAAATAAATATCGTGAAATTTTTCACATATTCACTATGTACGTATGTATGTATATGCATATAAATACGCAGATTATATGATTGAAAAACTTGGTATTGAAGAGAGCAAAATTCCAGACTTGTGCAATCTGCTCTACAAAAACTACGGCACCACAATGGCCGGCCTTCGCGTAATAATTAGACCACTAATCTTTTTTATGGAATTATATATATCTTCTCTATTATTATTTTTTCCCGACAATACTAACAACATTGGTAATAAAATCATTCGCAGGCAATCGGATATGACTTTGACTACGACGAATATCACAGGTAATAATTTAATTAAACCAACGAGAAAAATGACATCTCATTTTGGCAGAAAAATTCGTTACAACCTCGTTCGATTATTTCCCATTTATATTATTTTGCAGTTTTGTCCATGGAAGGTTACCTTACGAAAACCTAAAACCCGACCCTATCCTAAGAACCCTTCTCAAAAGCCTTCCCTTTCGCAAGATCGTAAGTATCGAAAAAAAAAAAATTCTAACATTTTTTCCTTCCCCACTCCGCGCGATAAAACGTAACGAATTTTAACGTTTCGAAAATGGATCAGATCTTCACGAACGCTGATAAGATCCACGCGATGAAAGTTCTTAACAAGCTCGGCCTCGAAGACTGCTTCGAAGGGATCATATGCTTCGAAACCCTAAATCCAATGACCCACAGCACTAACAATGATTCGAACCCTCGGGAAATTTTCGACATCATCGATCACTTCAATAAGCCCGTCGCCAAGCCCGGCCCGTTGCCCGAGACACCGATTGTATGCAAGCCGTTGGATTCGGCCATCGAAAGGGCCCTCGAGTTAGCCGATATCGAGCCAAGTCGAACCGTAAGTTAGCTATCTTTTTCTTGATTTTTCATTTTAGCCCTAGTGGACTATTGATACTAACAGGATATGATTTAATTCTATATTTCAGCTGTTCTTCGAAGATAGCGTTAGGAACATTCAATCTGGGAAACGAGTCGGGCTCGACACGGTGCTGGTGGGCTTTTTTTCCGACCCGTCAGAAATTTTTAAATAATTATATATATTTTTGTAATGTTTGTGATTTATGGGCAGGTTGGTAAATCACAGAGAGTGAAGGGTGCAGATTATGCATTTGAAAGCATTCATAATTTGAGGGAAGCAATTCCTCAGCTTTGGGAAGGCATTAGTGATAATCATCACAAAGGGACTAATAAGACCTATAATAAGGTTGTTGGGATTCAAGTGGAGGCTTCTGTGACTGCATAAATTTGACTTATTGTTTATGTTTTTTTTTCTTCTAATGAATTTAATTCCTCTAAGCAGAGAAAAGAAAAGAAAAAAAAAAGCGATTTCCTTTGTATTATTAATCTCGTTAGGTATGTAAATCCATCGTGTCCTTGTGGTGTTATCGATTAACTTCTCAATGAAAGTGCTTACTATATTGGTCATTGTTTATTTTGTTTGTCTCGGATATGATGTCAACTCAACGGGGATACCTTCCTAAAAAAGTTGAAGGCCAATTTAATTAGAACAAACAGACGTCATACAAATTTTGGGACCCTATTCCATTTGTTTGTTTTAATTATTGAAGCACTAAGGTAAAGAAGTCACATCATTCATGACTTTGTCCAACAAAGTCTCCAATATCTACTTTAAATAATAATTTTTGTCAAGTTTAGGTAACAACTCACCGATGTCTGATTGATTTGATTTAAGTCCCCCCTTAGGATCGCTTTCAATGTCCAATCGTCATCGAACAAGAAAACATCGCACGAGAATCACGTTGCTAGCCCCTATTATCCCCATTCAATTCTTGAAATTCAAGAACTTTAAAGACACATAATAAAATCTCATATGAACAACATCAAACACTAAAAATAACAGAAGATATATAAACACTACGATTAGTATGCAACTCCATCAAGTTCTGTGGATCGCATTTTATTAAGGAATATCCAAACAAATTAGCGGTAATAAATAAATACTTCGCATGAAGAAGACCTAAGAAACTAACTGCACATAGCTATAAGCTCTCTATATCCACATAATCAACCTAAGGAAGGAAAAAAGAATGCATGGATTTGAAATAAATACTACCTTCTTCGTCTTGGACGAGTTCAGACACGTTTCGTCGCTGAGGGCTTTCGGCCTTCGAATCTCCAGAATTTCCATTGCTGTCGCAGTTACTTTGTCCGTCAGAAGCAGCACTATAGTCAAGCTGTTTCGAGACAGATTTAATAGCAGAACTACTCCTATCGCATTTCAAACGATAAGGAGGAGATGCACCGTAAAAATGGCTGCTTTCCAATCCATAGCCATCGACCGAAGAAGCAATGTCTGCGCATGAGCTGCTGTTCTCTCGCGCCTCTTTCTTGTCAGAACCATCCAAGCGAATCTGCTCGTCGACTGTTGAGGTAAGAGTTTTCTCGGTCTGAGATTGGAGCTTCCTCTTTCTGAGTATGGAAGGAGTGTGCTCAAAGCTCTTAGCAGCGTTTCGAAGGACATAATCGGGAGCATGCAAGAATGAGGTCCTGCTATTTACGCTGGGCGGGGTGAAGAAGTCGGGCAAACTCGACGAACTAGGGTTAGAATCTGCGCGGACAAGGGAGAAACTGCCCGTGTCTGAATCTAGCTGGAGGTAATAATTATCCACGGTCGGCGGCTCGTAATACAGCGTCCCACCAATGATTCGGTATTGATCGCATCTCCCATACTTGAAATCGGTGTTTGAATGAGTAGCAGAATCAGCTCCTTGTGGACATGGCTCAAGCTTATTGATCTCTTTATAATCTGCTGTAACTACTACGCCGTGCTCATTCACCACAGTCTCGGGCTTAGCTGTGCCCTCATCCTCTTTATGTGAACTTGTATTCCCACCATCTGAGGCTAAGATAGGCACGCTTGGTTCTTTTGTCGAAGCAGAAAGGGATTCCATGGATGAGGCTGCTCTGATATTGTCCATGTCGCCATCAAAGGAAGCATTTGATGATGAAAGAGGAGTAACCCTCCCCGTCCCCGTGGCTAGATAGACGCGTGCCTTCTTCTTTAAAGAGCTGTTCCAATGGTTTTTGATTGAATTATCAGTCCTGTATGATTAGAGCCACGGTCAGAAGCTTCCGTGTGATTTCATTGGATTCGTCAGTTTCCAACGATTGCAGCCAATAAAATCATATCTGATTTCTAGAAAACTCGTAAAATCACGTTGAGGAGGTAAAATCAATGGCTTCAATGATTCTGACACCAAAGTTATGGAACACTATTGAATAATGTGCTTAAGTTGGCACAAGATGATACCTTCCAGGTAAAAGCTTAGCCAATTCAGCCCATTTGTTCCCATGAATGAGATGGGCATTAAGCAGTATAGACTCCTCCTCCGAGGTCCATGGATCCTTCTTGATATTCGGTCTCAAGTGATTGTGCCACCTGAAAACGAGACAAATAGTAACAACACCTCTCTTGTGATCAGATGCAACTCGTGCCATTCATTGCAAAACTTTTTTCGAATCGCGTGAACTAGTAGCGACTGTTGCGCCAATAATTTCGGGCATCATAAATCCACTTTACCTCTCACGGCATTGTTTCCCAATTCGACCAGGCAATGCTTCTGCTATGACAGACCATTTCGGAGCCTTAGCCTTGTCAGCAGCAGCAGCAACCAATTCTTTAATTTTCTTATCTTCCTGCCCGGAAACAAGAGTGAAACGAGATTATTAACATTTGCTCTGACCGAGATAAGAATTGGACGGGGAAGATAATGTATCTTTCTTCTGACCTCTTCTGTCCAGGGACCTTTAACAAGTTCTGGATTTAGAACCTTCTGCCATCTGTGCAGGCACTGTACTTGGGTTCTGTCGGTGAAGAACTCAGCTGAATCCAAAAACATATAAGTGAACCGTGAAAACTTGCTCTCCATGGTTCAATAAAGTAAGAAAGAATACAACAGCGTTGTAATATCAAATCTGCTTGATTCACGAAAGTAAACACACTATCGGGACAACATCAGGGCACCGACAATTATTTCAACTTGAAGAGAGAAACATTGAAGATTCAGATGCTACCTATTTTCTTCCAACGCTTTCCTTTAAAGGCAGCGACGGCCTTTTTCAGAGTCTCGTCCTGAAACAAGACGATCAGAACACAGAAATAATACGACAATCGAATTCAAGCAGAAATATAACAGCAGAAACAGAGGTTCTGCACTATTTCAACCGAGGCCAGCATCTAGAACCATTTTTCTAGTTCAACCAGAGATTAGCACACGTTCTGTTTGATAAATCTTACCTCCTCGGGCGTCCATTTCCCACTTGCTTTTCTAATTGGGCCCGTCATCCTTCTGCAAACAGAGGATTGAGTCACATTCCTCGAGAAATCAATCCACGACTTAAAAAAGTTTTACCTTGATCAATAGCATCAATCGCAATCACCTCACAGGCCGTTTAAGGTACAAAGAATTCAAGCATTTCAAACTCGATAACATATCTATGGTCCCCACAACTAACGATCGACAATCAACACAGACACAAATAAGCCCACATATGCTTATCCAAAGAAGGCGATGTGATTCAAAGAATTACCTGCGAGCTGGGGAAACACTAATCGGACTAGTTATCCCATGTGGTGCAAGGCTGCCATTCGACTCTGGGAACGAAGAGCTCGCGGCAGCTGCAGATTGCTTACTATCGGGGCAACATCCTTCAGATATCTCCCCCACCATTAAAAAACTCAGAACTCCTAAACTCGTAAATTCACGAAATCAAGAAGAAATTCACACACAGATATCAACATAAACAAAGAACAATTCTCGCGTAAAACAAATCGCTAAACGAGATTAATTAGCCTCTAGAACCTCGCATAAATCAGCACCTTTCCTAGTTAATTTAGCCTTTTACGGCCAACTGTAGCATTCAAAGAACCGAAAAACTCAGTAGCTTCCGAAAAAAAAAAACTGCGGAATTAAAACAGAATCGATTCGACAGAAATAACTGTACCCTAACAAAAAGAAAAAAGAATAAAACCCTTCAAAAATTGAGGAAATTTATTTAGACAAGAGTACCAACGCGGAAGAACTTTGCCCGTTAATTGCAAGTGAGAGATAAAAAAAATTAAAAATAGAAATTATTTAAAAGACGAATTTCGTATTTTGGTCGCCGACTGTTACGAGTTTGAAACTCAAACGGCACATTCTTATGTTTGACTGTTGTTGATCCTTCCCGAAAAAACACGGACCGTTGATTCTTGTCCAGTTTAATCCTGACCGTCGATAGATTGTGTAATTGATATACTAAATTTAGAATAAATGGAAAATCTAACGATGATCCTAAAATAGCGTAGGACATGTTTTGGAATAGACTTGCGAGTTATAAGGCATTTGATTACTTTTTTAGTACTTATTTTCAATTTCGAGAATCTAAAATATCTAAACCGAAAAATCAATAATTTAACTACGTCATACACCAAACGATATTACACATTTTACGGTTAGATATTATAGCTTCTCGAATTTGAAAATAAGTAGACTAAGTCATCAATGCCTTATGATTGCTAAGTCATATTCCAAAACATATCCTAAGCTCTCACATTATTTTTGGTTGTGTGACTAGTTTCTAGTTGGGTTGTGCCTGTTTTTGGGTTTGTGAGTCTCCAGTGAGAGTTTATTCTCTCGTAGGAGTCGTTTTCCTCCACTTGTTGGAGTGGAGGTTTTTCCGAAAAAAAAAAGCGTTTTTTAAGAAGACGGAGGAAAGTGAAGCGTACTTCGAATCTGAATTTGAGAGCCACTTATATGTGGTTTTTTAAACTTGTTTTATTAGCTACTTCAGTTCTTCTTTTAACTTTAAAAACTTATTTTCTTTTGACTTTAGGTCACTAAGTTCGCATGTTTTCTTTTTAGGTCACTATGTTTGATAATTGCAAAAATAGGTCACTAACTATGTATTCGAAAACAAATTCGGTCATCCTCTTATTTTTGAGTCACTAAGTATACGTGTTTCCAATTTTGGGTCACTTAGTATATGTGTTTTAAGTATTTGGGTCACTATATTAAATGCATTTTCACATTCATAAAAACATAGTGACCCAAAATCGAAACATGTATACTTAGTGACCAAAAATGAAAGGGTGACCCAAATTTGTTTTGACATATATAGTTAGTGACCTACTTTTACAATTATCAAACATAGTGATCCAAAAACGAAACATGTATACTTAGTGACCTAAAAATAATAATTTGGCCTATTTTTCCCGTGTGGGAACTTTAGCTCCTTCTGGGGAATGTGTTATCCTCTTCACGATATATAATTTACCATAGAGCTTTGTGAGTTGTTTAGACAGTTTGTACCATTTTAGTATTACATCGCAAGCTATTGTTTGAAAAAGAAAAACTCTCAAAATATATTGAAGTAAACACACGATGTTCTCCTTCTAGCCCAATCTAATATACACATATATGGAGTATTATTATTTTTCTATTAATATTATTCCTAAAAAATTGCCGGATCATAGAGTTTTTTTTTTCTTTCTGTCCTTAGGAAGGAAAGGATGTTCCACAGCTATATTTTATTACACGAACGGAAAAAAACATTGTCGAGATCTTTCGTTAATATTGCTAATAATTAGGTATCATCATTTTCCATTCCACCAAAATCTTTTAACATACCAAGTCTTTTAGCTACGAGTCCCACCAAGGTCGATAAAAATTGCAATAACGTTACATCTATTTCCTAAAATAAATACAACTACCACACTACACAACAAACAAAACTAAAAAGCGTTCCTATTCAATTACTCAACAACGACTCCTAAAGAAAAAACGCTGATCACGGTGTCGTCAATGAGATGATCGAATATAAGCTCGTCGACCTCAAGCCCAACGCACTCACCATCGTACTGAAGGCTCATCCACCCATCGCACCTCCTACTCATGTCTCGGCTCACCTTGTCGTCCATCGACAGCTGGTCGAGCTCGGGCCTACGGTCCATAAGCCAGCTAATCTCCTTCCACACCTCTTCCAACACGCGGTGTCCCTTGGGCATTCCGCCGCGCATGCAGTAAGAGTAAGACCGCTCGTAGATTCCCAGCAACGCCTCGTTGATGAGGTCGAAGAGAAGCAAGTGGTCGCAGTAGTAAGAAGCGCTACTACCGTGCTCTTCTTCTTCTTGGTTGTCAGTCCACGGGCCGGGCCGGGCCGGGGCGACGAATGAGGAGGAGTCTCGGACGACCTCTTCGAACATGGAGGGGTCGAGGGGCTGCTCGGCGGAGTGCCACTTTCCCAATAGCTCGTCCCGAGTGAAGCCCGACAGGTCGAGGACGTCCCGGACGAAGTTGAACTCCGCTTCGTTCTTTGCGTCCACGCGGAGGCGGGAGAGGAGCAGGTGTTGCTGCACTAGCATTGCCAGTTCTTTATCTGCAAGGATAAAGAGCGCTCGTTTTTTTTTTCTTTTTTCTTTTTGATGGATATACGGTCAGTATGTCCCCAGAGTGTGAACTGGTAGTGGCGGACGAGCACGCGAAGTCAAACCAAAAGGTTCAGGTTCGATTCTGACTAACGATTTTGACCGTCGGAGTGTAACATTTCACATGACCTCGGGGATTAATCTCATCTACAAAGTGCGCAGTGCAAGTTTCATAGTCGGTCGAGTGGAATACTCCGAGATGCCAAAAAACATAACCAAAACACTTATGATCGGGCAAGTGGATATGTCACAAATTCACCCATCTCAAGAGAATTTAGACTCATTCATTACCTAGAGATTAAAATTTCATCTCCTAGTAGACCATTTAGTCCAATCCAAGTATTATTATTTGAAGTAGATTGATGAAATATATAATTACCGTTCGATATCGGGCTATCGAAATCTTGGCCCATTTCGTTGTCGTGGTACTCGGTTGCGCCATCCTCCGACGACACGCGCTCGGCCGCTTTCCCCGACCGCTGCTGAGGCGCAGAAGCCGAAGAAAACGAGTCGTCGTAGTGCGAAGACGCGGTTTCCCAAGTCTTCGAATCCACAGACTCATCGAAGTTCTCCCCGACGTCGAAAAGCAAGCTGCCCCGGCTCTCGCTCTCGTGGATCACCGCGCCGTCGAGCCCTTCCGCGAACGGCCTTCGATCGCTGCTGCAGTTCGTCCCCACGCTGTGCGTCCTCACGTGGCGCACGCCGTGCGTGCAAGGAGAGTCGTCGCTCTGCAACGACGAGTACGACCTCATGTCGGGTAGCGAAAGGATCCTCCTGAGCTCCGCGTGCATCTTCGGCACCGAATTGTCGGCTTTCCCGAGCCTCAATTTTCGATCCTTATTCTTATCCCCCGAGCCGCCGTCCTCCGCTAGCAACTTGTTGTACCTTTCGATCGACTCGTCGAAGGAAGTCGTCTTTTTCAACCTGTCGTCGCTTATTAGGGTTTTTCCCAAAGGCTCGCTCTTGGGACGGTACTTTCGGAGCTCGGCCGACTTCTCGACTTCCTTCGAACTAGCGGACTTACGCCCGTAGCTTATCTTGTGGAGTATCCCGTCCATGACGATGCGATTCTTCTCCTTCTTCCTATCCTTTATCACGTGCCTTATCTTCTGCCCGAGATTCTTGAAGCCCTTGAGCCCACCGTCGTGCTTCTTCCTCACTGCCGCCGCCGCCAACGGACCCTTATCGGGCTCGACGATCGGCTCGACGGGCTCGTCCGCATGGTGCGACGGGCCGGAGTGAGCCGGGAAGGAGACGGACTTGGTGAGCCCGCCGCCTTTCGAGCAGGCGTTCCTGCGGTGCAGGTGGTTGGCCAACGACGGGCTAGGGTCCTGCAATATCTTCAAGAAGACTTCCTTCCTCATGTCGAGGAGGTCCAGAGCGTCCATGAAGAGCTTCGATTCTTGGATCGAGGAGCGCCTGCTCGGCTCTATGGCGTAGATTAGCCTGTCCTGGAGGATGGTGTGGTCCATGACGGGCTCGCGCCCGAGCTCGCCGCTGACCTGGCTCTGCTTGAGGTACTTGGTCGTGTTCACGGCCGCGGCGCACGCCTCGCACGAGCCGCCGACGGGTGAGGCGGCCGCCGGAGAATGAGGGGGCGGCGGCGGCGGCTCGTCGAGGTCTAGCTGGGCGGGGGTTCGTATGGGGTAGGAGGAGCTCCGGCGGTGGTGGGCGGCCTTGCGCTTGGAGGACATGTCTAGGGAGATCTTGGCTTTGATCTTGGATTTCATGGAGGTCTTGGGGGATTTTGTCGACGGCTGGTCGGAATAATCTTCTCTGCGTTTGGCCTCGGAAGGTTCCGTGTGGTGGTGGTTCCTTTTGTGGGGGAGTCTTTTCTTGACGTTGATGTGGTGGAGGTGGAAATGGTGGAGTATGCCCCACATGCTGCAGCCTGGGCTGTGGTTTTTGAGGGCCAGGCCGCCGCCGCCGCCACCTTCTTCTTCGTGGTGGTGGTGGTGCTGCGGAGTATCTTTGCCCATTTTTGTCGGCGGTTTAATGGGAAATGGCCGGTGAAGGAGAAGTCGTTAAGGTAGCTTTGTCTTTTTCGAAACTCGCATGCGTCGATGGGGAAATTGATGGGACATCCTCGTATTGCGCGGCGTCTGTGCTTGTGCTTGGCTTGTGTAGAATGGAATGGGAGAGAGACAAGGAGAAGAGGAAAGGACAGGAGTTTTAAGGGAGCCTTGTTTTTTATTTTTTGTTTTCTTATTTTTCCCGTGTTGTTTCCACCCCCTTCTTTTAGTTCGTTGGTAGTTACTTTTCTCTACTTTGGCGCCCGTTCGCTAGTTTTATTTTATGGAGAGGATGATTGTTCAATATAGCGTAAACTTACTATCTTTTCTTGGATTAATTGGGATTATAAAATTATATAATTTCGTGAGCTAATTTTGTAAATTGGGATCATGCAAAACGTCACTACGTATAAATGGGTACTGTTTCCCGTCAAGATGGCATCAAGACCACTCACTAAAAAAGCACATCTAGTTAAACAATTAAATTAAATCCCAAGTCAAAAGGTGTAATCTCCTCTCCTGCTTATAAAAATTAAAAAGACCTAACAATATATGTGTTGAATGATAAATAGAAAAAAGTATCCATAAAGACGTGAAGAGATGTAAGAGAAAGCAAGAGAACCTTTAGTTGACAAATCTCATTTTCTCTCCATTTCTTTCAATTCATCAAATCTTATAACGCCCTTGTCCCCTTTGTCTCTCTCCGCCCCTTCTTTTCCTCTCTTCCACGCCTCCCTCTTCCTCCAACAACTCAGAACAAAAAAAAAAATTCATGTAATAACAACAAATCCAATTTATTAATTCCTTACACAAATGACAGCAACGATGGAGTGCCCGCCAACCATGAGCCGCCGCACCCTAACCATGGACTGGGACGCCCTCATCGCCAACGAGGACGACGATCGATTCTTCGAGACCTACGATCGAATCTCCTCCGTCGTCCCCGTCGACCTCTGCTCGTCAGGCTCCGACGAAGACAACGACAACAACTTCGAAGACAGCCGTATGTCCTTCGCCTCCACCACCACCGCCGCCGCCGCCACACCACCACCAGCGAACAGAAGTTCTCCATCCTCGATATTGGCAGGCTACGACATGTGGACTTCAGAGCCCGGCGACGTAAGGGAACGCCGAAGGCGTCTCCTCCAAGGGATGGGCCTCACCACCGCCAGCACCAAGGACATGCTAAGGCTCGCCAGCGCCAAGATCGTCGGCGCAATCTCCATCCCCGACGACCGCCGCCGCCCCGTCCCCTCCTCCGTCGCCGGAGAGAAAAAATCCCCGGTGAAGGAAGAAAAAGCAGACGGAGAAGAAGAAAAGGAGAAGGAGAATGGCGGCGAACAGACGTCGACGACGACCACCACCCCGGCCGCCATCGTCCTTGTAAGGTCGAGGTCGGACGGGGACATAGACGACTTCTCGGCCAATACGAAGAAGAGGAAGGAGGAGATGATAGGGAGGGTTTCGAAGCAGAGGCTGACTCGAACCTCCTCGGTCGTCCTCGTCCCGAGGCTTGGCCTCTGCAAGTACTCCGGCGAGGCGAGGTCGTCCGCGTCGCCGAAGAGGGGGTCCTCGGCCGTGGCCGACGGCGTAGGCTCGTTCTTCCTCATAAAGAATTTGGACACGGGGAAGGAGTTCATCGTCAAGGAGTACAACGAGCAAGGGATGTGGAACAAGCTCAGCGACGTTCAGACGGGCCGCCAGCTCACCATGGAGGAGTTCGAGAAGTCCGTCGGGTACTCGCCGGTCGTCAAGGAGCTGATGAGGCGTCAGAAAGTCGGCCGGGGAGGCGACGGCGAGGGCGGGAAGAAGATGGGAGGCGGCGGAGGGCATTCGTACTTCAGCAAGAGCTTCAGGAACAGCAAGAGGAAGGGGGCGGCGTTCCTCAAGAACATCAAAGGGGTGGCCACCTCCGTGGGCGGGCTGATGGTCGTCGACAAGGAGGCCGACGGAGGTCCCTCCTCGCCGGAGGCGGCGGCTCCGGCGGCGAGGAGCGGCGTTTCCCAGTGGGTGAAGGCGAGGCAGCACGGGAAGTCGTACAGGGAGTTCACGGCGGTGCACATGTCGCAGGAGATTCAGGCGCACGAGGGGTCGATATGGACCATGAAGTTCAGCTGCGACGCGCGCTTCCTGGCGAGCGCGGGCGAGGA
Source organism: Craterostigma plantagineum (assembly GCA_027422505.1). Classification (NCBI taxonomy): domain Eukaryota; kingdom Viridiplantae; phylum Streptophyta; class Magnoliopsida; order Lamiales; family Linderniaceae; genus Craterostigma; species Craterostigma plantagineum. The sequence goes on from JAPQWV010000029.1 coordinate 2,743,390, forward strand.
CGCGGCGATCCACGTCTGGGAGGTTCAGGAGTGCGAGATTATGCCCGAGCTGGGCGGCGGCGGAGGAACGCCGGTCCACCCTATGGCTAACGGGGGCGGCGGCGATAGGCCGCCGCTGGCGGAGATAACGCCCATGTTGTCTGAAAGGAAGAGAAGGGGCGGCGGCGGCGGTAAGTACAAGAGGAAGGGAATTCCCGACTATGTGAACTTGCCTCCCGAGAACGTGTTCGCCCTGTCGGAGAGGCCCGTTTGTACTTTTACGGGTCACCAGGAGGACGTCCTGGACCTGTCTTGGTCTTCGTCTCAGGTCGGTTTTTTCGAACTTTTTTTTCTTGATTTTCTGCGGAACAAAAAAAAAAAAGACGCATACATACGAGACTGGATATTGAGCATGGGATTTTCGTAAGACAATTAACATCAATCCAGACAATAATGGCATGCAGCTACTGCTGTCGTCTTCCATGGACAAGACGGTGAAGCTGTGGGATTTGGAGGCCAAGACTTGCCTGAGGACATTTCCACACAACGACTATGGTAAGTAAGACTAACCCTTCGACGGAGAGTTGGGAATTTTTACGTTCGACCGATGATTTTGTTTCGATCGTTTTCGCAGTGACGTGCATAGGGTTCAATCCCGTCGATGATAATTACTTCATAAGCGGTTCGTTGGACGCCAAAGTTCGTATTTGGAGCATATCTAATCGCAAGGTCGTAGAATGGATCGATCTCCACGAAATGGTTACGGCTGCAAGCTATACCCCCGACGGGCAGGTATGCAAAAGTTCGAACGAACATGTTATTACGAAGTAAAAAAAACATGTAATTGCACTGACCCGATTGCTTTCTTCGTTCCTTTGAAGGGCGCAATCATCGGCTCTCATCAAGGGATCTGCAGATTTTACGATATCGACGGTTAGAAAATAACTTAATCTGCTTCGATAACTTACAGAATTTGGACACGCAGACGCTTACTGATGTTTTTCTTGTAATTGCACAGACGGGAAACTCGAACATCGAAGCGATGTTCAGATGAAGAAAAAGGCACAACCCAAAATGCTCCCAGGTTTTCAGTCCCAGCCACAGCTGACGAAGATCACTGGCTTTCAGGTACTCGAGTATAAGATAATTTGCTGCAAATTTGCTGGGAACTTAGACATCATTCATTTTTTACCTCTTCGTTTTTCAGTTTTCTCCTTCGAATCCATCGGAAGTGCTGATAACTTCCACCGACTCAAGAATTCGAACATATAACGAGTCAGAGCTCATTCAGAAGTTCAGAGGTAAGACAAAAATCTATCTATAGCCGTAGCCAACATCATCACAACAAACCAACTGACGAATCGATTTCTGCGTGCTTTTCTTGCATCAAAAGGTTTCAGAAACACTGGCAGCCAAATCTCAGCGTCCTTCAGCCAAGACGGGAGACATGTAATAACGGCCAGCGAAGATTCCCAAGTCTACATTTGGAAAGTGGAAGAGACGAAGAATTCAGGGCAAGGAAAGAAGCGAAGCAAAGTCACCGTCCAAGCCCACGAGCATTTCCCCTGCAAGGACGTCTCCGTGGCGATTCCTTGGCCGGGAAGCATCAGAGGCGAACCGCCGCTCGTCGAAATACACTCTAAGCGCCACTCGAAGCGGCTGACCCATCCCCAGGACGGCGACCCTAACCCCCCGGCGTCGGGGGCGAGCAGCAGAAGGCACCTGCCTCCGCTCCCCAAAAAGATAAGCAAGGAATCGGACGGCGGCAATTACCCCAAGAGCGAGGCGCTGGAGAGGCTCGCGAGCTGCAGCGACGACGATTTCGCCGGCTCGAGCCGATTGGATCCTGGGATCGGAAAGAGCGACTCGTTCAGCTCGTCTTCTGCGTCGATTAGCCACAACGATTCGCCGTCGATTTCATCGTCGACGGGGGCTTCTCCGTCGCAGTCGTGGTCCCTGTCCGAGAACGCGAATCAAGCCGCCGTGCAGGCGACGGCGTGGGGAATGGTTATCGTGACGGCGAGCTTGGAAGGTGAGATTAAGGTTTATCAGAATTTCGGGCTTCCTCTGAAAGTTGGTCGCCAGGTGTTTTGATAAAATCGTCGTTTCTTTTTGCAAATGTGAGAATATTTTGTTAGTTTCGAGTCAGCGTTCCTTAGCTCGTCAGATTAAATACATTATCGCCATTTTTCACAAGAGGCGAGCCATTTGAAACCAAATGAGAAGAAGAAACTCAACTCAAAACGCAGCTACGACGATTCATCACTGCTCAACCGCCGGCTTTATATCCACAAACGGCTTGCTATCCCATGCTTCTCTCGCCTCGACGAGATGAGGACAATACCTCTGAGCCAAAACCTCGACCTGCCCAGAAAATGTCTCCTTACCATGATGTCCGATATGCTTCCACATTTGCCTCCATCTCTTCCTACAAACCTCGCCCGACCTGCCCTCGACAAGATTGTCCCAATCGACATCTTCCATGCAATTCTCATCCAAGCTATAGAGCGCTGCTACCAGACGATAATCATCAGCATCAGCCCAAATCCCATCGGCCACCATAGGCGACGTCAGCTGAGCGTACCATTTCACACAACAAGTAGATATTGCACGTGTCTCCATTCGATCGCTGATACCAGACCAGCATATGTTGTCCCTCAGCATACCGTGCTTCGACTTCTTCTCTTCGGTGAGCTTCAGCTGAAGATCGGCGTTGACGAGGTCGAATAGGTTCTGATACTCTTTCTGGGACCAATGACCCTTATTCCTATTGAGGAGTTTGATCCTTCGGTAGGCGTCCTTAACGTGCCAGTGGTGTTTGCCCAGCTCGTCGGCCAACGACTTCCACTCGTTGCCGTTGAGCTGTTGGTGCTTGAGCACCATGTCGTACTCCTCTTGGGTCCAGCTTCGGTTTTCAGACCTGCAAAATAGGATTTGTGCGCGGTGATAGACGGCTACGTATGGTCTGTAGGGGATGGCTTTGCCTATCTCTCTCCAGCATCCTTTTACTTCCTTGACGTGCTTACGAGAGTTTAAGACCATGTCCAAACCTTCTTCGCCTAGGTTGTGTTCCTCAATGTAGTCGTGCACGGCTTTCTCGACGATCAAATCTTCTTCTTGAGTGAATCGCTTGCCCCTAACGAGATCCTCAGTCTCCTCGCCACCGTCTGATTTGCTGGGTACTGTGAAAACCTCGTCGTGATCGGAGAATCTGACTTTCTTGGTACTTTTGTTGTTCTCAGATGTTTTCGACCTCTTCTTCTTCCTTTTCTTAGTAGCTTCATCTCCTCCTTCACTGGCTGAATCTATGCCTTGCACGGACGACGGATTGTTGCGCTTACCATCGTTCGCTTTTTTGTTCTTTTTCTTCTTCTTCTTCCCGCCTTTTGTCTCTCCACCGTTTTCGCCTTCTCGCAACTTTTTCTTCTTTTTCGTATTAATTTTTTTTGCACCTTCATCCTCTTGCACCGTCGGGTGATGGTGATAACACTGCATTCGTAAAAAGTAAGATCGAGCAATATGCTCACAAACAGAAAGTGGACAAATATTGGCAACGTTATCATTGGAAATATCATCAGGTGAAAGCTTAGACTTACCTTGACCATTCCAGTTCCATTGTCACAAACAAGGGGTTGATTATCCTCAGCGTCTGCCATGTCTTAATTCGATCTTGATATTAGAGTGCGTAAACCATCAATCTAAAAATTTGATTCTTATAGCACCAACCACCTTATGGTTCACTTTCAGAACTTCGAAAAATTAGAGAATCGCAGAATTGATTTTAAATCACGTCACAAGTTGAAGAGCGACGGAATCAGAGGGGTCGACCGAACCCCCGGCGGCGGGCGCTACAAGGGTGGTGGTTGATGGCGTCGACATTGGTATTCTTTTTGAGAAGATTCGTGTAAAGAGGAAGATGATTAGAGAAAGAAACCTAAATAGGCATCTTAGTGGCTGAATATTTATTGGGCTATATTTTCAAAATATTAAAACTAGGCCCATTCCAATTAAACTAACCAATTAATATTCGAAATTTCAATTATTCGAGAATCAATTTTAAATTAAAGAAATAAAATTAAATCTTATTAATAATATTAATTTTAATATATATTATCCTTAATTATTTAAAAATATTTACTGTTATTTCTCTATATAACTTCTATTTAATATTTCATGATGAATGTTCGTAAATAATATTGCCAATAATCTTTGAATTTTATTTTTATTTAACCAAAATATGTTTAATTTATATATGATTTTCATATATAAAACAAATATTTTATGTAAACGTTATTTTTTGTCTATTAAGTGGTACGGATTGGTTAGGTTGTGTTACCTGAGATGCTAGTTCATTCGCAGACACTTCAATCTTCGATCCCATCAAAATTATTCGTCATCCCATGATTAACATCATAACATTCATTTAGTAGTAGGAAATATGATCAAATTCATCCGCTTCAACTTTCTGCTGCCGCTAATGTCGATATTTCATCGGTCTGTGAATGAAATTTTCGATTTGGGTTCAAAAAGCACGAATTCATTCGATAATCAAACTTTGTGTTGATATTTTCACGGATTTCAGCTTGTTGTCTACGTCGGCGGTGGTTGTCGATCCATTCGCATCCCCCTGTTGTGCGCTGAATTTGTTATAGAGAGAAATGTTTCGTTATTCAGTATTGCTTATTTGTTACGTTTTTACTTGTTTGTCTTACTGTGGCGAAGATGATGACAACACCGTTTGGAGAAAGGCGATGGCAAAAAAACGTAATTATTTCATCTAGCGTGGGCAAATAGGTCTTTTTGGTTGATAAGGTCCTTTTCGGGAAGAGAAACTCAAATTGGGTCCTTGTCTCTCTACAACAAATAAATGGAGCCTGAAATGGAACTAAAAGTGTCAAATGGGCTCCGGCACGTAATTAACCCAAAAAGAAAGCACAAATGATTGATGATCATCTTCCTTTTCCTATTTTCTTGGTGTCTTATTGTTAGGTAATTAGTCCAAAGATTAATGGGCTATACCTAAAATAAGATTATTGGCGTCATCTTTTCAATGTTCGCGCACCGCACGTGCGACGCCCACCACAGAGTCGGGCCTGAGCAATAGGCCCAATTTATAGCCCAATTATTTGGCTAAAATCAAAGCCCACTAAAATCAAAGCCCACTAACACTCACTCGCCTCACCATTCACTGATACGCTCTCTCACTCTCTCACACAATCACATTACGTTGGGGCAATGCAATGAATCAAGAAAAACAACAATGGCGATGGTTGAGGAGTTGTTGACCTTGCTGATGAGAACACAGACCACCGAATGCTATTAAATGTGAAAGCAATATTTCTTAACCTAAAATTACGCCGAAAATAAATTGAATGTGTTCCTCTGCTTTGTCATCCCATCTTTCTTTTGCATTTAATGTGATTCTCCAACCATATGTTTCGTCATCCCTCTACCCTCTTTCTCCGTGACCATCGTTTCACTATAAATGTACGCTTCTTTTCTTGGTCTTGAGTTTTCTGTCATCTCTCTCTCTCTCTCTCTCACAGATTTAATTGGGAGTAGTATTTGAAAAGATGTTTAGGTTGATCACAGGAATCGCAGGGCCCAGTGGTTTTGGATCAGCTTCGACGGCTGAACAAGTCACCGAAGGAATCGATGCTTCCAATTTTACTGCCATTGTTACAGGTTAGAAAACAACACCACGTTTACCTTCATCCGTCTTCTGCACCCATAAATTTGAGTCTCGAAGAGTGATAGGTATACTTCTTGAATTCCATGTCTGACGTACATCTGTACGTACGTACTTTAGCAGAAAATAATGATATGGGAATACTGTTTTTGGACATATCCTCTAATTCTGATCTCCTCTGTGTCATAATTCATAAACTGCATACTTTGCAGCACAGTCATTCTTGTCTTGGGTCTTTTGAGACTGTTTAACTAGGTAGTTGGCAAGTTCTTAAGGCCATTAATTAACGAATACAGCTCAACAATTACAATTGTATATATAATGTATATATGCTTAATAAATTGAAGGTGGGGCAAGTGGTATCGGGTTTGAGACAGCAAGAGTTTTGGCACTGAGAAACGCTCAAGTCATCATCGGTGCAAGAAACACAGAAGCTGCAAATAAGGCCATCAAGGAACTCATCGATAGCTCAAAAGCTCGAATCCACGTCCTCAAACTCGATCTCTCTTCCCTCAAATCCGTCAAGGCCTTCGCCGACAGCTTCCTTGCTCTCAACCTTCCCCTCAACATTCTGATGTAAATTGACTGACCTATCAATCTTTTTGTGTTCGCTGTGAATATGGAGATCCTTACGTTTTGTTCCTCTGTTCTGCAGAAACAATGCTGGGATTATGTTCTGTCCCTATCAGCTCACCGAAGATGGGATTGAGATGCAGTTCGCCACCAATCATCTTGGTAGTATAATGACTGAACTGTTCACTCTTTTACTGTATAATCTCATACGTATTACATGGGATTTTTTTTTTACCTCGTATTTCTCTTTGCTGCATATGATGAATGCAGGCCACTTCTATCTCACGAACCTTCTCCTTGATAAGATGAAGGAGACGGCCAAATCATCGGGCATGGAGGGCAGAATCGTAAACCTATCTTCTGTGGCTCATCTCCACACCTACGAAGAAGGGATAGAGTTCGATAAGATCAAGAACGATTTTGGGTACGACGACAAGAAAGCGTATGGTCAGTCCAAATTGGCCAACTTACTGCACGCCAACGAGCTTTCGAGGCGTTTGAAGGCAGAAGGGGCGAATATCACCGCAAACTCGGTGCACCCTGGGCTCATAATGACTAATCTCTTCAAGCATTCTGGGCTCATGATAAGTAAGTACGTTTGAAATGAAATGATGTCTCTTCTCTTACATGTCGTTCGTGGGTTTTGAGCGTCGTGTCCTAAAAATGATTCTCAGGAGCTTTGAGGTACCTTACTTACATACTATGGAAGAATGTTCCCCAGGGCGCCGCGACGACGTGCTACGCCGCGCTCCACCCGAGCTTGAAGGGCGTTTCGGGAATGTATTTCGTCGACTGCAATGAGTTCGAGAGCGGGAGATTCGCTAGGGACGAAGAGCTGGCGAAGAAGCTCTGGGATTTCAGCGAAAAGTTGGTCGGTGAGTCCGAGAAATCTTGAGCAGGGGTTCCTTGTTGGAAATATACTGGGCTGAGATGTTTGCATGTTCTTACATATGAACAAACTAATTGATCTTCTTGTTGCATCATCATCATCATCATGGTTATACATAAACATGAAAAAGGCTCGATCCTGAATCTTGATTCATCACACAACTTACGAAAAAACATGAGAAGAACGACCGACAACTCTGCATACTTATTAGGATTTCCAACCCAATAACCGTCGATGGTTGACCCCAGCACCCCTAATCCAGTTTCAAAATTCGTACCCTAATTAGTCCATTCCCTCGTAAGGTTTGGCCTTGGCTTGACTTCAAGTAATAAATAAAGAAAAGAACCAATAATGAATTCCAAGAATGCCCCATCCTCCCCCACGTGTTTACCTTGCATGTAATTGTATGTAAAGCTCTCCTCCCCACCCCATTCCCACACGCGTCATCTCATCTCATCTCATCGTCTCCCATTCCCATAGCAAAGCCCTACCTTTCTTTTCCAAAGCAAAAAAAACGCATACGACAATGGCCGACCAACAACGCTCCACACTCCATCAGAGACTACACTTCTACTGCTAAGAATGAACCCAACCCAGCTCATAGGCCTGGCCACCCTCGTCGCCACGTGCACCATCCTCCTCCTCCTCCTCGCCGGAATAACCCTAGCCGCCTTCTTCCTCGGCATAGTGTTCTTCGCGCCGGCCATCATCGTCTCCAGCCCCGTGTGGGTCCCACTGGCGCTCCTTTTGTTCGGTGGCTTTTTTGGGACCATATCGCTGGTGGGGTTCGCCGTCGCGGCGGCGGCGGCGGTTTCTTGGCTATATAGGTACTCGAGGGGGTACCACCCGATAGGTTCGGACAGGGTTGGCTACGCCAGGACGAGACTGGCCGACACCGCCGGACACGTCATCAGGAGTAAAGTCTTGATGAAGGATGCTGCCCCTGGTGCTTAAAGTTACTTTCGTCCTTTGTACTTCTCTTAATTTTTAATGGCAGACGTCGTCCTTAACGTTGAGTTTGAAACGAGGTTTTTTTTTTTTTTTTTAACATAGACATCTAAATTCTAAACATATGATATCAAGGTACTTCGAACATGTATCAAGTCACTACCATTGTGCACAGTCTGTGTTTTAGCGCCGAAGACTCTCCACCACGCAGCTAGCGTAGAGGTTCCTGCATATAGTTTAAATGTTTAATATCTAAGTATCTCTCTATTACACGACAAATGTTGTAATAAGAATGAAGAAGGAATAAGGGGTGTTTTGCATTGCATTACATACATGGAACGCTCGATTGCTGCAAAAGCATCCTCAGGTGGAAGGAACTCATCCACGGCAACCTCTTTCTTCTCATTCTTCTTGTCTGTGTTTGATGCTTGTTAAGATTTAACAAGTTAAATTCAGATGAATGCACGTTATTTAGTAAAGTAAACAAAATAAAATGAAAAAAAGGATACAATCTTGGAAAAAGCTTCGAAATTCAGCCTTGCGATGGGGTGGAAGCTCGTTGATGTTATTGTAATGTCGGTATTCTGGATCATCGGCGCAGACTGCTATTATCTTGTCATCTTCCTCACCCTATTTACGCCCCACCAAGAAATAATAAAATAAAATCTCTAAAACCATGTAATAATTAAGCTGGGAAGTTTAAGCAAGTGATATAATGTATGTAACGTATATGTTTTAACCTGATCAATCATGGGCATGAGACCTATCGCTTTAGCCCTCAGAAAGCAGCCAGGAATCACTGGTTCCTATTAAAAAGAAAATAAAAAACACGTATAAATGAACAATTTTTGAAATGATAATGTAAATGACTCCACCCAAGAACATCATTCTAAAAACTTAATATCTAATACCTGCATGATGACCTAGACATCCATGGGGTCTTCGTCTTGACAAAGGGTACGAGGGATGAAACCATAGTTGTGGGGGTAAACAACTGACGAATATAGAACACGATCCACCTGAATAATGTATTTCGCCTATACATAAGATCGATATAATTCCATGAAACTCGGAACGATTTTAGAAATCCTATTTGCCTTGATCAAACCAGTATCCTTGTCGAGTTCATACTTTACTTTGCTTCCCTTACTTATCTCAATCACCTGCAGGGTTTATCTGAATTATTAGCCATTGTTTATAGCTCTAACAAGGAAACACAGTAATGCTTTTTGTTACTTTTTGACGTGAGGAAAGTATATTTTTTTAGAGAAAAAAACCAGAACAGTTTTTACTAGAACTTCACAGCAGTCTTAAGTTACAGAAAAAGGTAAGAAACTACCCACTAACATATATTTTAAAAACTGTAACTGACGTAGTATAGAAACTGACGTGACAATCCTAAAACAACTTAACACTCCTCCTTGTTTTAGGAGGCGCAAACACCAAGTCTCGACCTCAAAAGCTCAAACCTGCAACATGGCAATGGTTTGGTAAAAATATCTGCAATTTGATTTTCGGTTTTGCAGTAGACAAGAATCACATCTCCACGCTTCTGAACTTCTCGTAGAAAGAATAACTTGATATTAAAATGCTTAGTCTTTCCATGAAACACTGGATTGTGTGATATAGCAATAGCAGCTTGGTTATCGACAAGAATTTCTGTTGTTTCCATTTGCTCCAGCTTGATATCGATCAAAATATTCCTCAACCATAATGCTTGATTAACAGTAGCTGTTGCAGCAATGAACTCAGCTTCAGCAGTGGATTGAGCTACAGTTTCTTGTTTCTTCGAGCTCCATGAGAAAATACCAGATCCAAGACTGAAACAGTAACCTGAAGTGCTCCTCATATCATCAATGGAACCTCCCCAATCACTGTCAGAAAAACCAACCAGCTTGAATTCTCTGCTCCTTTTGAACTTGACACCAAAATCACTTGTGCCTTTTACATAGCGAATCACCCTCTTAGCAGCTTTAAGATGTAACTCACTTGCACAATGCATGAATCGAGACAGAATGCTTACAGCATTCAAGATATCTGGCCTTGTCGCTGTTAGATACATCAAGCAACCAACCAGACTTCGGAAATATCCTTCATCAACTTTTCCAGCACCATCTTCTTTGCTAAGCTTCTCCTTTTGATTCATTGGAGTGGTTGTTGATTTGCATTCCTCCATCTGAAACTTCTTCAGAATTTCTTTGGCATACTTTTTCTGGCAGATAAACACTTCATGTTGTCCTTGCTTTATCTCCATTCCAAGAAAATAAGACATTAGTCCGAGATCAGTCATTTCAAACATCCTCATCATCTCTTGCTTGAAAGCTTCAATCTGATCCGTGTTATTTCCTGTAACCAGTAAGTCGTCGACATAGAGTGAAATGATAAGAACATCGTCGTCTCTACTCTTGACATACAAGGTCGCCTCGGATAGACTCTTTACAAATCCCAAGTTCAACAAATATTCATCGATCTTGCTGTACCAAGCTCTCGGGGCTTGTTTTAAACCGTAAAGAGCTTTCTTGAGAAGATAGACTTTGTCTCGTTCGCCTTCCTTCTCAAATCCTTGAGGTTGTTCGACATATATTTCTTCATGTAAAATGCCGTTCAAAAAAGCTGATTTAACATCTAGCTGGAATACTTTCCAGCCTTTCTGTGCAGAAATCGCAAGAAGTAACCTTATTGTATCCAATCGAGCAACGGGCGCAAAAGTGTCAGAGTAGTCGACACCAAATATTTGAGCATAGCCTTTAACAACAAGTCTTGCTTTGTGTTTATTGATCTGGCCATCTGCGTTAAGTTTTGTTCTAAACACCCACTTAACACCAATCACTTTTCTGCCTTGAGGTCTATCCACAAGTAACCAAGTTTTGTTATGCTCAATCATCGACATCTCCTCCTCCATTGCAGCGATCCATCTTTGATCCTGCTTTGCTTCTGTATAATCAGCAGGCTCACAAATAGAGATATTGCACCTCTCATATATGTCAGAAAGCAGCCTTGTTCCTCTTACTGGAATATCATCCACTGATCCATTCTCAAAGCCATCTTCAATACACGGAGTTGGAAACTTTGGTATGACTACTTTCTCTTCATCTTTCCAGCTCCACTCTTCATCTTCTACGAAATGAACATCTCGGCTTACCACAATATTTCCAGTTTGTGGATGGAATATTTTATAGGCTTTACTTACAGTACTATAACCTATAAAAATCCCCGGAGTAGCTCTTTTATCAAGCTTGTCACGCTTGCTCTGTGGAACATGAGTGAAACACAAGCAACCAAATATTCTGAGAAATTTCAGTGACGGTTTATAGCCGTACCATGCTTCAAATGGAGTTTTATCCTTGACTGCATTTGTAGGAAGTCTATTTTGAAGAAACACAGCCGTATTTGCCGCTTCTGCCCAAAATTTCTTCGGCAAATTTTTCTCATGCAACATGCATCTCGTCATCTCCATGATATATCTGTTTCTCCGCTCACTAACTCCATTTTGTTGAGGCGTGTAAGGAGCTGTGAGTTGATGTTCAATGCCTGAATCATCACAGAACCTGTCAAATTCCGCTGAAGTGTACTCTTTACCATTATCAGATCTTATACTCTGAATGTGACAGCCACTTTCATTTTCAACCCTTGCCTTGAACTTCCGAAAGACCTGAGCTACCTCTGATTTATATTTCAAGAAGAAAATCCAGCACATTCTAGTGAAGTCATCAATAAATGCAATATAATATAGACAACCTTTCATAGAAGGCGTTCTTTGAGGACCTACGACATCAGTATGAATGAGCTGTAATTTGCGAGTAGCTCTCCAAGTTGACTTCAGAAATGGCTTTCGGTTTTGTTTCTCATAGTGGCATGCTCGACAGCTTGAAATTTCAGCACTAAGCTCGGGCACGTCAAGAGCTAGTTCTTTTTCTTTTAACTGCAGAAGCCCTTGATGATGATAATGTCCGACCCTCTTATGCCAAAGCTGTGTGGCATCTTCTTTGATAGAGAAAACCGATTGCATGTCCTTCAAAGGATTTAACGCAAAACTCTTTCCTTTCATTTTCACTTTGAAAATATCTTGATTAGTTGCATCCTTAATCAAGCAATATCCATCTTCAAAAATAACTCTAAAACCTTTTTTGATAAGCTGACCAACACTCAACAGGTTTTGATCAATGTCAGGTACGAACAAAACATCTTGAATATATTTTGTACCTGAATAACTTGCAATTGCAACTGTCCCCTTTCCTTTGACAGAGATGTAGTCTCCATTGCCAATTCTGACTTTCGTAATGTTGGTTGGCTTCAAATCGATAAAGAGAGACTTGTCATAAGTCATATGGTTGGTGCAACCGCTGTCAATAAGCCAACTTTCATTTGATTCACATCCCACGAAACATGTAGCCACAAATAGTTGATCTTCCTCATCTTGATCAACAATCTTAGCCTCTTCATCTTGCTGTATATTCTTGCCTTTGCAAATTATAGCTTCATGTCCCAGTTGGTTGCATTTAGTGCACTTAGCGTCTGGCCTTCTCCAACACTTGAAAGGAGGATGTCCTTTTTTGTTGCAATGCTGACATGGAGGATAATTTCCTTTCTTCAGTCCTGTCTTATTGTTGGTTGGAAATTCTCCAGTATGTTTCTTCTTAAAGAACTTCTTTTTATTGTTCCTCACATTTTCATGTTGTCTGGCTGGCAAAGCCCCTTCGACAACACCTTCTTGTCTCATTGCTCTTCTCTGCTCCTGTGCTTGAAGAGCACTGATGATTTCTGCCAAAGTGATCTGAGTAAGATCTTTAGTATTCTCTAACGCTGAAATAGATGCCTCAAATTTTTCAGGCACGGTTACAAGAATCTTTTCGACAATTCTTGAGTCCTCAAATGTAGAACCAAGCAATCTGATACGGTTTGCAATTTCTAGTAACCTGTTAGAGTACTCTTTGATTGATTCTGTCTCCCTCATCCTTTGCAACTCGAACTCCCGAACCAAATTTAGGACACGCATTCCTTTGATTCTTACATCTCCCTCATACTCTATTTTGAGATAGTTCCATATCTCATATGCTGATTTTAGAGTCATAATCCGAGTGAAGATAGTAGGCGAGACTGCAGCGAATAAATAAGCCTTTGCTTTGGATTTCTGTGTCTTTTTCTCCTTGTGTGTTTTAATTTGCGCCACCGTAGGATTATTTGGAAGAGCAGGAACTTCATTATTCTCTACTACAGCATCCCAAACATCCAAAGCCTCCATGTATGCTTCCATACGAACTGCCCAAACTTGGTAGTTGTCTCCATCGAACACTGGTGGAGATATTGAGGAAATACTGGAACTTGCTTCAAAATTCATGGCACAAGAACTTCACACAATTACTCACAGATCCCTTAAGAAGAAGGCTCTGATACCAATTGTTACTTTTTGACGTGAGGAAAGTATATTTTTTTAGAGAAAAAAACCAGAACAGTTTTTACTAGAACTTCACAGCAGTCTTAAGTTACAGAAAAAGGTAAGAAACTACCCACTAACATATATTTTAAAAACTGTAACTGACGTAGTATAGAAACTGACGTGACAATCCTAAAACAACTTAACACTTTTCCAATCTCCTTACACATTGAAGAACTTTGGAGCACCTGGTCCTGCATTGCAAGAGAAGGTCACTGAAATGCTAGCCGGTAACTATGATAGAAATTAGAAACGTATGTTAGAACGTACGCATACCTATCTCAGCATCATGCCATGGATGACCAGCGACAGAAGTCCTTGCGATTGAAGTGATCATCCGTGCGCTAAGGGGTGAAAGTGGTGAAATTTAGCGTGTGGATGGAAATGGTGTATCAACAATAGGTTGAGAATGAGGCATCCTAAGTTTACCTAGTGATCAGATACTTACTATATGCATATGTAAGTCAACCAACCGAGCAAAGCACAACTAAGATGATTCCAAAGGTTATTAATCTATGGATGACTCCTAACCAGAGAAACACTGCATTGATGTAAGACGACTAGAACGAAAGCGAACGCCGCATTTGTTCCTAAAAGAAAGAGAGAAATTTAAAAAATTTTACATTCATCTGAATCGAAGATGATCGATCTTATCTTCCGTTAGTTACCCTTTCTAGAAGGCAACACTTAACCTCTACGCCTACATAACAAGGACACATAAGTCATGACACAAAAATTTACATAGATTTGAGCCACCGCTCCGAAGTTAAATACATACACGTCACGCCACGGTAGGTTACACGCGAAGTATCCACCACATTGAGTCATCAAAGCTTGCTAAAAAGTAATTAACAGATAGTCCTTCGAGACTTAATATGCACATGAAATTTCATAAGTTGACAATGTTGCATCATAGCATCCCATAACCATGAAACCTCCCCAAGTCCTAACAACAGGCATATCAATTTCAAAAACTAAATCGCAAGCATAGAGAAGGTAGCACAAGTAGATCGCGTACACATGTAGATTCACAAAGAAAATAGATATCGGACTACTATTTCCATAAAACTGCGAAAACAAACGATAAACACACCAACACCGAAGCTTAGCCACATGACATCGACCTATCCACATTTCCTCCAATGATACAACGCTAGAGCTAGAAAAACAATCACACCACGCACAAATCAAATAGATGTATCTAAAATCCTAGATAACAACTCCAAATCTCATCGGAGTCTCGGTCGATAAACAACAGAGAAAAGCTTAGGAAACAGTACCTGAAACGATTCAGAACAGCACAAAAGACGCCGAAGATGCAGCCGAAGAAAAAAAGACGAAAACTACAAAGAGGAGATGTTGAGTAAAAGGCAAGATTTCAGTATTATTGAGCTTGATTACTCACTCACCTTACGTGTTTTCCGGCTCCGTTTCGTACACTGCTCTGCCGTCACAACTAATTAGAACGTCAATGAATATGAAATGAAGGAAAATACTTATACAAAGATACTCTGACGTGGCATTTCTTTTCATTTTCCTATTTTGTGGGAAAATAACGGTCGAAGGGACACGTAGACGACACAAGTTGGCTTTCTGGGCTCTTGCCGAAGCCCAACTCCAATACTACACGGACCAATTAAATCTTCCTACTCCTTTAGACATATGTACATCTATAATCCCATCGCAATTCGCACACTAGTAGCTTATTAAATATCTCCATAAAAACTACTTCCTCCGTCTCACATATTTCTTCTCTATCTTTCTATTTCGTGTATCCCACATAATTCTTTCTACTTTTGGTAAAAAGTTATTCCAATAATTAAACTAATTACACCATTTAAAAAGGCTTCTTAATTTGCGTGCCCACTAATTACTTTTCTCTCTACGTTCCTTAAAAGTGTACTATAATATTAAAAAATGTTGTTTCTCAATCTACGTGCTCACTAACTTTGGGAAGTATTAAGTGGGACAGAGGTAGTATATTAAATAAAGTGTAATATCTTCTAATATAGCTTCCTCTTCATGGGCTTATTCTTAACTCAATCTCTCATGCCTTTGTCTTTCTTTCCACTACAGACCAGACCGAACAGTAGTGCCACGTGAATAAGTTGCAATTCAAAAAATAAACATCTTCCCACCAATCAAGAATCATCTCCCACGTGAGATGAGACCTCTAAGATCAATACTAAACATTATACTTACATATTCATTCATTTGTTCAGAAAACACTTATATACGTAGTACGTACATAGGTTAATTAATTTAATTAATCTCGGAGAATGGTTAGGAATCTTAGGATGTTCTTGTTCTTTCCACACACCACCACCACCACCTAATCCTAAAAAACCTAACACGTGGGGTTATGATATATATTATATTACTAATCCTATTCTTTTTTCCTGAGTTAATTATGACAGCAGCCCAACTCTTGCTTTTGTGAGCTGGAAAAAAACCCCACTTTTGTTTATAATAATATTAATAAAGAATAACCTTCCCTCTGATCATTTTCTTGTCCGAGTTCTTTCAAGAGTTCTCTCTAGCTAGCTCTTCATAGCTTGATAGTCTCTCTTCTTTCTCATCCTCTATATCATTTATATTATAATAATTATGGGATCGGATGCTTCTGGCCAATATATCCATCTGGTAATTTAATTTATTAAAAATTTCATCTTTTTTTCCATCTGATTAGAAATTTACTCTGATAATTGATTTCTTTGTGTCACTTGTGGTTATTAGGTGCACCGCCTAATAGAAGAGTGCATATTGTTCAACATGAGCAAAGATGAATGCATGCAAGCTCTCTCCCAACATGCAGCTATAAATCCTGCCATTACTTCTACTGGTAAAGTAATATGTACGGTACATTTATGTATATATAAATTAATTCATTTTTACATCGTATAAATTTAGGGTTTGCCTATGGTATCTAATCTGTTAATTACACACATATAAATCGTTATTACGGAACAGTGTGGAGAGAGCTGGAGAAAGAGAACAAAGACTTCTTCGAAGCCTACGCCAAGAAAAGAGAGGAACGAGCGAGATCAGCAATAAAGTAAAGTAGAACAAAGTTAATAATATATAAGTTCTTATTCCACGACTGTAATTACTAGGTCTCAATTAGTAGGACCTACGTGAATTAATAAATAAAATCTTAAGTAACGTAGTTATGATAAAGAAACCGAAGGAACGTCTGTATCAGTATTTTATTTCATCTTATTTTAGTTTGTTTATTCTAATTTCTAAATTTTCGGGGAATATCATTTGTTTGGGCTTAAATTGAGCCGAGTGTAGTTGAATTGGGCCGGTCCAATATTTGTTTGGCCAGCCCATTTATGCTTCGTTGACCTGTTGACCACTAGATTCCAACGGTCACGATTATCGTGTTCATTCATACCTCTACGAACATATAAAAAAAAAAAAAGAAAAATACATATATAAGAAAAAGCGACTGTCAGTTAAAAAATATCACAGAACTAAAATCCATGCAAGCGCAGCAACATCCTCGTTCATCTTCGTTCTACGTCCCTCAATTTCCTCTGCTTTCTATTACGATAATCATTATTTATTACTTTTTATGATGGTGATTATTGTTTATTTCCAACTTTTGGTTTTGCCATTTCAGTCTTCAGATGCCTCTATCTAATATGCTGATGATGTAATGAATACAAAGTTAAGATCTTATACTATATCAGTCTGAAGTCATTAACAATGCCCCATTTAAAGTAAAATTCCTGTATTTTGACAATCTATATTTATTTATAACTTCAGCATTTATTAATTATATCGATATCTCCTAGAATACACAAATTGTGAATATTTCTACAAGTGAAACAAAATCTGGCAGCAACCTTCTCAGAATTTCTATCTATTCCTTGTATTTTTCCCTCCCAGGGTTTTCCTACTTTAATATTTTGTCCTTAATCACTTCTCCACGAGTTTTGTTTCGCCTTCAGCAGCACACACACACACACACACACAGTATATATAATGTAAAAATAATTAAAAGAAATAGATTCTCGTGTTATTTTTAAATCCCAGAAAAATGAAAGCTTACGTGGCGCTTCGAACTCCCGCCACGTGTCAGGTAGTAGGTGGATTTCTCTATTATACCCCCCAATTGCCACGTATTTTAGCAACCCATCACCTGGAGAGTATATAAATTGAAAAAAGAAAAACACACACATACGCACAGAGCAGCTTCGTCTACTCTTTCAACCGTGCCTGAAGATAGTTTGCGTACGTTATCTGTGTTTCTAATTGTGAATGTGTTTAGTAGACTGACTTTGTTTCGATCGTATGGAGTTCTTATGCATATGCTTATAACTAACGGCTACTTTCAGATCAGTCCGTGTTAGAATGGAGAGAAGATGGTTCCATAGTTTTGTAGTTTCGATACTTTTCGTTCTTCAATAGCCTTCTGCCGTCTCCTAAAATCAGAGAAAATAAAAAGAACAGATTTAAGTTGTTACACATTTAGCATGTCGCAGTAAATTTCCAAACGAAGAAGACGATGGAGAGATCACGAGAAAGGAAGCCCAGGTGTGTTCCAAGCATTGGAGGTACGTAATACGTCGTCGTTTTTATGATCTCCTTCTGCATGAAATGGTCTATGTAGAAGAAGCTTCTAACAACAGAAAAAAGCTGATAAATTTTTAACCTATTCCAACTTTTATCTCCCAGAAATCCCACAGATTCTGAAATACAAATCCGTCCCGAAATATTCCGGCGCTGCTTTGACTTCTTACACCGGCGACGATAAGGTCAATTCGCTCCATTATTATTTTTCTGCCTCTTTTGCATAGATTCTAAGTTGGAATTTGTACTAACGTCCAATAATTCAAGCTCTTCAAGCCACTCTATATATAAGAGTTTTTTCTCTTCATATCATCAATTGATTTTAGTAAAAAACCCCTCGATTTCTGTTATTTTACCAAATATTTCTGAGATTATTTATTTGCCTGAGAACTGCTTCGACCGATCTGTCCAGCAGCAGTGTACGGTCGAGCCGAGACAAAGGCCTCAGAGCGCCATTTCCCGACTGCTCGGCCTCAAAAGCTCGACCAACATAGCGCCACTGCACCGCCGCGTCCCGGCCCGCACGAACCGCCCCGTCGATCCCGAGGCCGAGCCCAAGCCCGTTTTCGTCCCCCACAGGCGATCCTCGAGGTGGAGCCCGAGCTCCATGCCCACCAAGCACGAGCTCATGCTAGCTAACCAAAGGCCCAACGAAACCTCGGACGACGGCTCGTTCCGCCCTAACGAGCGCTGCGGCAGAAGACCCGTCCTTAACAGACGGGCGGGACCCACCACTGTGGAGGCGAGAGAAGACGGGCTTCTGCTCGACCCTTATTACCCCCAAAGGCGGGCTCGGGCCGACGGGATCGTCCCTCATCCTAGTATCGTCGTCCTAAGGCCTACGCCGCCGACTCACGACGAGGCCTACGATCCCTTCTTTGGTAATTACGAAACGCCGTCGATGAGGAGGAACGACGGGCCGAGAAACGGATGCGTCTCTCCGTGCGCCGACGATTTGGGAGAAATGGATACCTCGAAGTTTCCGATTAGGTACGTCGACGATCGGATAGGGTGCGGCGGAGGACGACGGCGAACATCTAGCGGTAGGCCGACCAGTGTGGGGTCGACAGGGAACGGTAGTAGTCATCTCGTGGCGGAGAGGTGGAGGACGACGGGAAGGTATCGGGATTTGGAATTAGTGCGTCGTTCCTCGAATCGCCCGACGTTGGGCGAATTAATGCTGGCTTCTTCTTCTTCACGAGGAGAGAGGACGAGATCTGAGGAAGCGTCTCCGCTTCGCCTTAGTGGGCCCCGCTCGAAGACGGGAATTTCGGTTGGAAAGTTGGGGAAGAAGGTGAAGGTTTCTTCTCAAGATTCCATGTATAGGAGGATGGTCAAAAAGCCTACTACTACTACTGCTGCTACTGCGACTGTTGATAAGAATCTCGGGATTCAAACCGTGGAGGCGAATAAAGGTAGTAGAAATGGGAGGACTGGGGCATCGTCTTCTTCTGAAGGATCCCCTGGGAAGGGCGGCTGCGGCGGCTTACTACAGGTTAGAACTTCGATTTCCTTGAAAAGGGGCGACTTTTATATGCGCGTGAAAGGCGAGGTAACAATTTGATGCGCATGCGTTTCTTACTTTCCGTGTTTTGTGGCCTTTGCTTTGATTTTATGCAATTCCCCCTGCGTTTTTTGAGTCCGCACGTCTCTCCTCCGTGGTGTCTTGTTTGGAACTTGGTCTCTTTTTTGTCGGAAATCCTTTTTCGAACTTGTTCTGCTGTCCCAAAGAACAGACCTACACTCTCATCTACAGCATTGAGGTTGGAAGTCCTATATATGTTTCCCATTCATCTGTAAAATCTCCCCCCAGAAATTTACTATGTTAGAGAGGAATCAGTTCAGTACACAATACAACCTTAGTCTTTTCATGGCCACCTCTTGTCCAACATTTCTCTTTATTCATCCATGCAATCCTTGGAAAGATTTCTTCTTCTTCGGTCTTTCGAGGACTACTACCTACGCAGGCCAAATACGTAGCAATATTGCGTGAATTCCCACGTCGCTTTATGTTGGGAAAATCGTGTCTCGGCCAGCCCATGAGGTCGCTTAGCTTGATAAAAGATCGATGTGAGTTACGCGAAATTATGGGGGTAAAGTTTTCAAACTTCCCCCAAAAGAACAAGAGACATATTTGGAGCGTGTTCGAGCATTCATCGCGAGAACAAAGAGTCCGATGAATTAATAATTATACAATAGATAAACATAAAGCTTCGGCTCCGAGGCTTCTACGGCGGTCAAGTTCAACCCCCCCCCCAATCGGTTTGCATTGTCTTTCGAATGCATTTCTTCGTGTTTCCTTCGAGAGCTTCAAGAGAAATACAAAGCGCTCGAAGATATCGACTGGGCGGCGCGTTGGCACATATGAATGATATGATGAACTTACATCTGAACAAAATGTGTCGACATAATTTCTTGTTCGGAGAGTTTGCCAACATTCAGAGGTTTTTTAAGGCAACTTGCTAAAGTCATTCCTCCCTCTCATCATGCCGCTTGATTGCAAACGTACGAACTACCGACTTCTAATTTGCTTCGAACGTGGGGATCTTTTCTCCCGCAAACTATATTTAAGTGGGATATATGGCTTGCTCTTCGACAACAAAAGAAGGAAAAAGGAAAGCCATTACCTAATTTTTCGCGTGCGAAAACATGAGAACCCATCCGATATCTCGTCGCGTTTTATACGTTCGTTAAGAGTCTCAAGAGAACCATGGAACGACCTCTTTCCTAGTAATGCTTGATGATCTCGACTAGGCGACATTGGCATATGAGGCCGAACAAGCATATGCACAAAATGCGTATATGTCGGTTTCTGTCCGGAGGTTGTCGATCCATATATTCTTTATGTACTTGCTCAAGACCTTCCCAATCAAATTCCCCGGGCATGCCGCTTGCGAAATACTACATTTTCCCGATTCCTCAACAACAAAGTTCCGGAGCTATATGTGTTTCTTGAGCCTTCAAATCCCCTAAAACATATCTATTTCCGAAGAAGACGAGAGATGAAAGTGATCTTAATTTTTTGCGAATTCGCGAGAATTCGAACCCCTTCTAGTCGCGACCTTCAAAAGTTACCGCGCTCCTCCGTTGCATCTAACGTCACTTTGATTTTCATTAACGAAAAATCTCTAAATGCCATTGCTTTCAACATGAAGATTTCGTTCCGTATGCGCGTCATAGCAAGATGGAACCTATCGGACTTCAATGATTGTCGACTCATTGCAAGAGTTGTTTCCCGACGGTTAAAACAGCTTTTAACCGTTGATCCTCTCCTACAATTCATAAAATAGAAACAAATCTTCGAATGAGTCCGTAAAATATGCGTCGCTAAGACAACGACGTTTAAATGAACGGATTCATTGTCGACTCACTAATTCTTACATTTCCTTCCCAAGTCTTCTAGTGCATCACAGGCTTGCACGGATCTTGTTATTGTTCGCCGACTTTGATCCAATGCTTTCTCTCATAAACAATGGGACGGCCCAAATTGCGCACAAATTGACCATTACGATTAGTTGAAATGTGGAAGCGACGCGTAGAAAAACGTCGCAATATCGATTTATAACCGATTAGGCGCCATGAAAATCGACATGCATATTTCTTAGTCGCACCAAGTCGTTGTAATAAATTGTTTTCCGTGTTTCAGGAACTCGACGAGGGAAAACCCGAGCATCGCTCCTTTGAAACTGAGTTAGATTCTTCGGACACACAGAAGAAGACTGACTCAGATTGTTTTCAGACAGTTGGTGCTGAACTTCAAGGCATGCAAGTTTTGGTCATTTCATCTCTTCTAAAGATAGAACTAAAGACTGAATCTTTTTCCCTTCTTTTTATTGCATTGAGGTGGTTGGACTTGTTGAAGTAAATATAACTAAAGATTGCTCCTTTCTTTTTTGTTTCTTTCTCTTTTTGGTAGAATTAAGAGCACAGATTCAGCTATTGAAGATGGAATCCGAAGAAAAGACCCTTTCGCCCACATCATCGCCCGATCTCATCGCCCCGCAGCTATGCTCCATTCGTTCCCTAGAAGTGGGCCCGCCAGAAAACCAAAGCTGGGAACTTTCTTACGCCATTGACGTTCTGACAAACTCGGGCCTCCAAGGCGCCAGCGTGGATCTGTTCGCGCTGATGTGGCACTGCTTGTACTCCCCGTTGGACCCCACGATGTTCTACGTGCTCGAAAAGAAGTTCGAGGAACGTGAAAATGGGTCGAAGGATAGTCAGAGGAGATCCATCTTCGAAAGAGCGAACGCATCTCTGTCCCAGGCGCTGAAGCGTGCCTTCGACCCGTACCCGTGGGTCGCGCCCCGGTCGGCGTGCGCGGGTTGGGGGGGCCCGCATGGAGATGTTGTTTTGAAGGCGTTCGAAAGGGTGGTCAGGCAAGGGTTTGGGGACGGCGAGGCGACGGAGTATTCGATGAACGATGAGAGTTTGCGGCTGTTCGAATATAAATGCGAGGTTGATGGGATTGGTGGTGAGATTGAGGAAATGCTGATTGCTGATATGGTTGCTGAATTTCTTTTGAGTTAGTTTGTTCTTCTATTTTTTCTTTTTTTTTTAAAAAAAAATCTGGGATAGATCGAAGTGGTGACTGTAGTTCTGGTCTGATGAACAGCTTATGCATGTCTTGTTTTAGTTTTCTCTGCAGTTTTCTGGTGATGGATATGAGACTGTTTTTGTGATTTAAGGTTTTTCTGTTTGTCTTGTATATATATAGTTTTGGTTGCGTAGTAATAAATCAGAATGTATGGAACTAATTGATGCCAAACCCAAAAGGTGAGATTGCTCACATTGGTCTTAGAAGAAAAATGTGTGAACTGTATCCATGTATTATTTCATCAAGATTTCGTTTCCTTTCACATCTTTTTTTAACTTTCGAGAAAAAGAGTCTTTACACATAAATACTCATTTGGAAAAAAACTTGTAATTTAATACCCTGTCAGATTTTTTTATATGTAGATACCTAGTAGAATAAATTTTTAGCAAACAGGTACCCGATCCGCCGCAGGTACGCCACACAGCACATTTAGGTACCCTATATCAACGTATTGTGGTACGACATACGTTGTGAAAATGGTACGCCATATTGGCACATTTAGGTACGCCTAGGTATGCCATCGATAACACATAAGGTACGCCGTATTAGCACATTTAGGTACTCTATATCAACGTATTAAGGTACGCTGAAACACATAGGAAGGTACGGCGTATCTGAAGAAACTGCTGAACATTAAATCGGGTACCTATCTATAAAAATTTCTGACATGGATATCTATCTGTAAAAATTTTATTCAATTGAGTATTTTTCTATAGATTCACCTCCGAGAAAAAGACGAAAAAAAAGGAAATGGTTATATGACTTGTAGAAATTTTCTCTTTCCCACCAAGACTGATTGCCCATTACAGAATTTCTCAGAATTGTAAATGAAATAAAAGATGAGATATGAAAAAGTATGCAAGTGTATGAGACAAATGAATGTTTTGCAAAGTGGAACAACAATGGGCACACTTGAATGATTCCATGGGCTTTCATACGTATGTATATACTAATATTAATGCTTACTTCTCATCAGTTTCCTTTCCCTTCATCTTCGTTGAGAATGCGATTGCGAAAGTCACTGACCATCCTCGGCAAGCCCTCTTTCAATGAGATCTTCGGTTCCCAGTTAAGAAGCTCTTTCGCCTTAGAAATATCGGGTTTTCTCTTATGAGGATCGTCCGCTGTGTTGGGCTTGAACTCAATAGTTGCACTTGGATCAACAACTTCTTTCACAACCTTTAGAGTTAAAGAAATCTAGCTCAAAATGTATCTCTTATAGAGTATAGTCCCAAATCAAAAGAATTGCCAACTAAGGTACAAACAAACCTCAGCAAGCTCCAACATAGTGAATTCTCCAGGATTTCCCAAGTTGAATGGGCCAATGTGCTCCCCTTCCATCAATGCTACCAATCCATCGACCTGTTACTCGGGTAAGGATATATCATTGAGATTTCCTCGTGTGTTTTGAGTGCAGTATCACATGAACAAAGTGAACTTACCAAGTCAGACACATATTGGAAGCTTCGAGTTTGTTTCCCATCTCCGTAGACTGTCATTGGTTGCTTGCGAATTGCCTGTGCATCAGTAATGCAATGCTCTTAAGATGAAAAGTCGTTATACGAATTCATGCATATTCTTGATGTCCACTTGTGTGTATGATGCCATATACCTGAGCAACGAAGTTGCTGACAACTCGCCCGTCGTCGAGACACATGCGAGGCCCGTATGTGTTAAAAATACGTGCTATGCGTACCTGGTCAAAAATAGTGTCAACAAATATGTAAGAGCTCACAGTTTTATTTAATTTCCAGCCCATACAAAATTGAGCATAGTAGACAATTTAAGCCATATCCAACTTTGAAGTTGTGCAACGTAGCAAGCAAGCACATTACCTCAACATCAGCACCTCGATGATAATCCATGGTTAAGGTCTCGGCTGTTCTTTTCCCTTCATCATAGCAACTCCTTACCCCTATTTTGCAACACATTGAATCATTTTAAAAGAGGGCATAATGAAAATTGCATCTGCCCCAACAAGAAAGTAGCTTTTCTCACCAATAGGATTAACATGTCCCCAGTACGTCTCTTTCTGCGGATGCTCAAGAGGATCACCATACACTTCGCTCGTGCTAGTAAGTAAGAATCTTGCCCCAATCCTCTTCGCAAGACCCAACATATTAAGGGTTCCCATGACATTCGTTTTGTAAGCCACACGTCAAGGATCACAGTCGAATTTCAGAACAAAGTGAAACATAATTCATCACAAAGACAAGATAACAAGAATAAATCAACAAAAAGCACGATAAATAAGTGAAAACCAAGCTACTGCAATTCTAACCCACGATCAAATAAGTGAGAAACTAATCTCTATCAGCTTCAAACAGTGAGCTTTCGCATCAGAAAATTAATAAAGGATATAATTGTCTTCACTGGGTTATACTTATAATGGACAGGCGAAGCTGGGCACGCCAGGTGATAGATCTGATCCACCTCAAGCAGAATCGGTTCCACCACATCATGCCTAATCAATTCAAACCTCGGATTCCCAAACAAATGAACAACATTCTGTTTCCTCCCAGTGAAGAAATTATCCACTACAATCACATCGTCCCCTCTCGCGATCAACTTATCCACCAAATGACTCCCCACGAACCCAGCCCCGCCAGTAACAACCACCCTATTCCTCTTCCTCCCAAGTCCCACGGGCACTCTCCCCGCCCAATTCCCGCCTAAATTGTCGTAATTCTGATTCTTTACGGCATGACCGTAGCTTACGGCGCTCGTAGGTGGTGGATCCGATAGGGAAGGGTGGATTACGAAGAAGGTGGAGGCGATGACGAATCCGATGAAGATGAAGAGCAGGCGCTGATCTTTGAGGAGGTAGGCGAGGGGGCGCGGCAGCGAACGAGCCGAGGCGTGCTTCAGCGATTTTGGTGAGTAGTTGTTCTCTTCGTCGCGGGCTGCGGTGCGGCTGATTCCGCTGCTTTGCTTGTGCAATTGCTTCATCGTCGGCCGTCCTGCTTTCGATCTATGGAGCTGTGGCGTAATTGCATTTGATCTTTTTCCTTATCTCTCTCAACCGACCTCCACTGTTCTTCGAGCTCACTTCGTTGGTTCTTTGTGATTCAGATTTGAGTGCGTGTTTTTGTGTGTGTGTGTGTGTGTGTGTGTTTGTGTGTGAGAGATAGCGAGCGAGGGAAGCGAAGTAATTGCCGCTAACCTGCTTTTGGGATAATTGGGCTTTAACCGCTTAGAAGGTTTAGGCCCATATAATAATCGTCATAAACGGCCCATATAATAAATTTTGGGCCCAAAAGGAAAACAGTGACCAATTAAATAATTTCGTTATTTTTTTGCTTCACCAACTACGTGATTAGGAATGACGTGTCAATGTTTTACAGACGTTAATAATTCAAGAACATTGAGATTGAAATATTCCCAACCACACACGAAACAACTTAAATTGTCAACCAAGGAAAGCCATATATGGCATTGACTTTATATATAGGGTGTGTAAGTGAAATCGATAGATGACTAGATGAATAATAATTAGCTTTAGTAAATCAACGAATTAGCTGTAAAATTAATGAGCCCAGAAAATTATTACGGACGGGGTACGTTTTGAAATCGTATCCATATCAAACTCAAGATTTAGTACTTTTAGTTAATAAAATATTTTTTTAACTTCTAATAAGATGTTAATCGACATCTAATTAATGAAATTTGAAATCTGTGTACTTGGATTCTATTTAAGTACGGTAAGTAAAGGGAGAAAAACTGAAGACTGAAAATTGGAAAAGTGCATGCACAATACCAATAGTCGTTGGCGGACATTAATATATACTAGTATTATATCGTGATGTGTGTTCGATCTGTCTAACACTTTGATATATATAATACTACCTTTACATTTTATAGTTATTATTAACTTAAAATGTTAAATTAAAGCGTAGCAATAAAAATTTGAAGAGTAAAACTGTATTTTTGAGTTAATTGCCATCCCAATTTAATGTTGTTAAGTAGTCCTCACCCATTTAAACGAGTACAGATGTATATATAATTTGTGTGTACACGAAAAAACATGTACATGAAATGATATAGAAGTTGATAGAGAAATGGTCGGCAACAACCATGATATTGATAGGAAATATCTTTCATGCCGTGATTAAAAAACTAAAATAACACATACCATATTATTATATAAATCATAAGTTACGAGCTGTTTGTATGATAATATTATGATCCTGCGAGCATGCAATCATATATACAACTGTAAATGACTTGTTGAGACTATTGTAGTTATCCTACATGAATCAGTTAAAAATAGACTTGTCTTGTCTTAGTTCATAGGCGCGGCTTTGTAAGATAGAATCCTAGAAGAACCCTAACCTTCCAATATTCAAATAAATAAAATAATTAAAAATAGATAAGACATGTCTACAAGCGATAATTAAGGCGAACTATAACAACAGAAAAAGTAGAGGATAATAATCAAATACAAAATATAATATGTTTACAAAATCATACAAGATTTACTGAAAAAGCATCTTACGTACAAAATCCTTGACGATACTTTGAAGTTTGAACTACTTCACATAAAATTTTTCAAATATTACGGGAGTCTAGATGATATTGAAATTCTTGAGGTGGGACTACACATATATTTAGTTATAAAATATTATTACGAAAAAAAATGTTAAATGCATGTGCATTCATACTATGTGCCCGACTAATAAATCCCATAAATCCACGTACTTAACTACCAGAATACTAGGCATATTCACATTTGGACATAAATACATAAATAATGTTGAGATCTTTTGAAATGAGACCACATTGATATTTACAGCAGCAAAACTATCCAGGACCAAGAAACAAAGTCAAAGAAGGTTGTAATGAGAGAAAACAAATAATGTTGTGATCTTCAGAATGAGACCTCTTAATTCTCAGCCAAGTGTTGTGTTTGTGTGTGTGCATTCATATTATTAGGGTTTGAGCACGTATTAATTTCATAAAGATTTCGTTCGTTATAGGGACCATATAATATAATATAATATATACATCGCTACTCGTCCATGCACGGAATTATTGCGACCACGTAATTTATGTGGATTTTCAAGGCAGTGTACCACAACATTAAATAATTAAATAACGTGAAAGGGAATAACATCGATTCATTTAAGAAAGGATGGCGAGATAATAACAGAAAATTCAGTTATTCGAGATAATATATAACTTCAACGGGTCCTACTATTCACACCAAGAGGTGCTAAACTGGTCGGGTTGGATCACCTTCGGGTTCAACCCGTTTAATAAGCGGGTTGAAAACTTCAACCCTGACCTGATATGTTTACTTAAACATGTTGAAAAATCAAACCAAACCCAACCTGCTTTAACACTAACCCAACCTGCTTTAATGCTAACCCAACCCGCCAACCCGTTTAAAATTAAAAAAAGAAAAAAAAAACAAAATTGACAGAATTATAAATCCAAATGAAATAAAAAGAGGAGAACTAATGCAATTTTTTTCTAGAAACATCATAAATCATTATTAAGAAACAATTAAAGTTTCAAATAACATAAGTCTCAATAATTAAATACCAAGCTAATTATTTCATGGTCATCAAGTATTAACCGAAGGAGTGATTTCTACCTTTTTGTTAGTTGACGATGAAGAACTCAGGGTGGCTTGGGAGCATGTGTGAGCATGAAGTGGATAGAAAATTAGGGTTAATCATTTTATTTTTTTATATTAATAGTATTTTAATAACATATATTATTCGGGTTAAATGCGTGGATAAATGGGTTGATTTTCGGGTTGAAATTCTGAATCCTAACCTGACCCAAATAATTGGGTTGGGTTCGGGTTTATCCATTTACGTAAACAGGTCAAAAATGATAATCCGAACATGTTATTTTCGGGTGCAGTTCGTGCCAGGTTGGTGTCGGGTCGATTTTTAACAGCCTTGTTCACACCCCCTATACATACCGCTCTTTACACCCCCAAAGACTTTTTTTATAGTAACAATTTTAAAAAATCACATGATTCGACAAAAAATATTTTATTAACTTATTGTCCATTAAATCAATAATATTAATTACATGAACTATTCAAAAATTATTAGTTAAGTCATTTTAACCAATGACACTAGCAAAAAATGCTCGTAGACCGCAGGCCGGTCTGTCCGCTCTGCCACTAGTCGCGCGCCTGCCGAAGTGGCGGGGCGGGCTTCCATTTCTCAGGCCAGCAAGAGGGGGGCCTGTGCGGGTAATCCCGCCTGGGCCGCGGACAGGCCCGCCAAATATTATAAAATATTTTTCTACATAATTAATATATAAATAAATAATATAGGTTATTTGTAATTTTTAGATCCAATTTTTTATTTAATCAAATTTAATATCATTTTTATTAAATTATTTAAATTGATTATGAGTAATTCAACTTCATTAGTTAATTTAAAAGCTTTTTTCCTTTTTTTTTTGTTATATAATTTTTTTGTTTTTATTTTTTTAGGATGGGCCGGGCCACCAGGCCCGCTACGCTACCTGCCAGTAGGCCGGGCGGGCCTTCATTTACCATGCCCACCCGATGGAAAAGATTGACTTTTTTAATCGGTAAGTATTTAATTAATGTTACTTTACATATTACTTAAATAATTAACAAACTCCTTTTTCCTTTTTATATGAGGTATGTAATTGGTAAATAATTAATGTTAACTCTTCATATTAATTATAATTTAATTTAAATGACTTGAGAGCTGTTTATAAGTGTAGAAAGGAAAAAATTATTTGTGAAGATATAATTAAAATTTTGAAGGGCTAGGACTATAATAACATCTGACCTAGGGGTGCCAAATGGGAATTGTCAAGAGTATTTTAATATTTAACAAGAAGAACGGCATATTTAATTTGAATGCATGGGTAATAATTTCGTTGAAATTGTGAAATAGTCGACTTAGATAGAGGCTTTAAAGTAATATTATTAATTAATAAGGCAAGTGGAGTTCTGTACCATGTATATGAGATGCAATTCAAATGTTTATTGGACGAAATCCTCTGCCGAGATACAGCCTACATATTTGGTGAACGACTTTAGAGTGTTAATTATAATTTATCTCATAAATTCATTACTACTAGAAGCTCTTATCTCCCTATGACTACTATTTCAGCCAATAAGTTATCCGATAGAGATATAATCATAAGGCACATCATGAATAAGTTGTCGCCAACTTCACATTGTTTTTGCCTTTCCTTCAACGTTTATTATGAATTGTTAACTTCACATTTTATTTTGCCTTTATTTTCATTTATTTATTATTCCATAATAATTTCTAATCTCCTCTCTTAATTTACACATCTCTGGTCTTCCAACTAAGTATACATACCACACGTACACAATATAAAATTAAAAAGTGATGCACTTCCTTCATAATTAACCTTTTAGGAAAAATGGTCACTTAACATGGTATCAGACCTTAGAAACTCGCAGGTCCTCGGTACAAACCCTCACGACCACCCAATTATGAGAATTGCACGTCTAGGGCTAGATAATAGAGAAATCAGCCTAGACGTGAGGGGCGTGTTGGAAACAAATCATATAAAATTAAAAAGTCATGCACTTCCTTCAGGGTTAACCTTTAGGAAAAGTGGTCGCTTAACAGTCCCGATAGAAGGCGTTGTTGTCACATAACCAATAATATCTTACTAAATCAGCACATATATTTATATATGTATTTCCCTCTTGACTATACTCTTAAGTCTTAATTATCATTGTTATTACAAGAAACAAATGGCTAGTCCGTAGATATACGCCACACACGGCCCTTGATCATCAAGAAAAAAATATAAAAAGTCTTTCAGTTTCCCAGAAATCCGCACGTTGTTTCACAACTCATAATACCATTACAGCGACATTATATAAAATGTTTTTACCATCATCGCACAGAAGCACGTCTTTATTCAATTTCATATTCAACGAAGCAACAGTTGCTTCTCAGCTCTCATCTCACCCGTGACGTTAATGTTATTATGAGAAGAAAAAAAGATAACAAATCAAACTTCACTCGTGACGTACGTCGTTTTGGTCTTGCCGTTTCGATTATTAAAAAGAACCAAAATTGATTCCTTTTCGTCTCCTATAAACTATAATGATATATTTACTTTAGCATCGTCATGCATGAGAAAACATCTCTTGGTTAATGAAAATAATTAATGAACCCCACCAAAGTCAATAGTTAAATGTATAATCCGTCAACCCAAGAAACGTGTTATGTTATAATGATTTTTTTCTAATTAACTAATTAATACTGACCACAGGTTATTTTCAAACTAACTCCTCTCTCTCTCTCTCTCTCTCTCTCTCTCTCTCTCTCTCTACAATCTATATATACGAGTACGACCTCGGCTCTCTCTCACCATAAGTATTCTCAACATCTTTCCCAAACAACGCAAAATCAGTGTCATAAATCCTCAAATTAAGCACGAAAAATCATGCCAAGAAAAGGAATGAGAAGCATTTTCTTCTCACCCAATCGATACTCTTCATCTCCGTCGTCTCCCATTTCTTCCGATCCTTCGCCGTCGCGTTTCGGGTTCACCAAATCACGGCCGAGCTTTTCCGACTCCATCATGGACAGAACCCTGGAACTCGCCGAGCCCATAGTCACCAAATGGGACCCACAAACGACGACGATCGCCGGCGTCACCTCTCTGTTCTACGAGAACCGCCGTGAGGCCAAAGAGTTCGTCAAGACAGTCTACAACTTGCAGAAGGCCATGCACTTCCTCTCCGCCGAGAATTCCACCTCCGAGAAGCTGGTTAGAGCTCAGAATCTGATGGAGATCGCCATGAAAAGGCTTCAGAAAGAGTTTTACCAGATTCTGTCGTTGAATCGGGCACACCTCGACCCTGAATCGGTCTCTGCTCGATCTTCCCGGACTTCGACGGTCTCTAGCGTTTCGAGCTATGACGGCGACGACGACGATGGCGGTGGTGGCGGGGAGGATGACATCTCTGAAGCTGAGGATGTTTCTACTGCTGTCATGGCAGATCTGAGGGTGATTGCTGAGTGTATGATTTCGTCGGGTTATGGAAAGGAGTGTGTCAATGTGTATAAAATCATCAGAAAATCGATTGTGGATGAAGGGATTTACAGGCTTGGGGTTGAGAAGTTTGGGTCTTCTCAGGTTCATAAGATGAACTGGGAAGCGGTGGAGGTGAGGATGCGTAATTGGCTCGCCGGTCTGAGGACGGCGGTGGCGGTTCTGTTCAACGGCGAGAGAATCCTCTGCGACCACGTCTTCGCTAGCTCGGATTCCATCAGAGAATCTTGCTTCGCAGAGATTACCAGAGAAGGCGCCATGATTTTGTTCGGATTTCCTGAGAATGTGGCGAAGAACAGCAGAAAGTCGCCGGAGAAAGTCTTCCGTGCACTGGATATGTACACAGCCATCGCCGATCGGTGGCCGGAGATCGACTCGATCTTCTCCTTCGGTTCGAGCGTGGATGTGAAATCTCAGGCGCTGACGTCGCTCGCGAAGCTGGGCGAGTACGTCCGCGCGGCGCTCTCCGATTTTGACTCGGCTCTTCAGAAGGACTCCTCGAAGGCACCAGTCGCCGGCGCCGGAATCCACCATTTAACCACGGACGCCATGACCTACCTCTGCAACCTTGCCGATTACAGCACGGTTTTAGCCGACATCCTAGCCGATTCACCGCCGCCGGCGAAGAACAAACTGCCGGAATCATACTTCGGATTCTCCGATTCCGACGAATCGCCAGCTCCGGCGATCTCCGTCAGGTTCGCCTGGCTCATCCTCGTTCTCCTCTGCAAGCTCGACTCTAAGGCAAAGTACTACAGAGACGCCTCCCTATCCTACCTCTTCCTCGCAAACAACCTCCAATACGTCGTCGTAAAGGTCCGCACCTCCAACCTGAAGTACATCCTCGGCGGCGAGTGGCTGAGCCGACACGAATCGAAGGTCAGGCAGTTCGCGGCGAGCTATGAACGGCTTGGATGGAGCCACGTCATCGAATCGCTCCCCTCCGATCCATCCACGATTCGAACGCACGAAGAGGCGAGAGAGATCTTCAAGAGATTCAATTCCTCGTTCGATCAAGCGCACAAGAAGAACGCCAAGTGCATCGTCCCCGACCGAAAGCTCCGCGATGAGATTAAGGCCTCCGTGGCGAGGAATGTGTTCAGACTGTACAGAGAGCTCTACGACGCCCACGCGCCGTCGATGGGAAGGGAAAGGAACGTTTTTGGAATTGTCAGATATACCCCTGAGGACGTGGCGCATCGTCTTTCTGATTTGTACTTCGGTGCCTTTGAGTCGGGGGGTTCTTCGTCATTTGAATCTTCGCCTGCCACGTCACGGGAGAGAGGATCTCGTTAGAAAATATGCGAATTATTATTATTATTATTTTAATTTATATATGTGTATATAGTGCAATATACAATTCCCTAAAGTCGAGGCTGTTTAGGGAATAACGACGCACGACGCCATACAAGAAATCATTTTGATACGTTGATTATTGATTTGTGATATTCTCCTATAGAGATCGATTTGATTTAATCCCAATTGTGTGGAACTCGAATCATTTTCAACATAAAGGTCGATATGTATTTTTGTAGAATCTTCTTTAACGTTGAAGTCTTCGAAGAGTGCTTTGTAGGAACGTATTCAACGTACACGTTTAGGTTAATGTGTTTTACGTGCCCATTCATTATTTTATATATTGGAAAAAATCTACGATTAGGAAAAATGCAGATTTGATTTCATATTGCGCCCACACGGACGAGCGAGATGATAGAAGTTTCGTATAGAACAAAAGATGTGGCAATAAGAAGATGATTTCATATTGTGGCAATAAAACATCTTGGAAATCGTATGTTGGACACACTTTTTGGAGATTGCATTTTGGACACAAAAGGTCCAACGGAATGAAGAAGATTTAGTCATTGGCTGACTAAATTAAAATCGCGAGTTTGAGAGGTCGTAGTATTTGAAAACGGCCGTTAGACAATTCGACGAATGTGAAGGCATACATCTATTGCGATGTGTGCCGGTCAATTAACGGTTGCTCACATCAATTGCATATAAATTTTTCCATTCCCCCCGTAGTTAAATTAAATATATAGATATATATATATACATATAATATATATATATATCTAATAAATATATCCTGTTCCTCCCTAATCGTAGCAAAATTTTCTAGTAAAGTGAGACTTTGATACCGCATTTAATTATAGTATCATTATAGTATTACACTATTGGGTATGCTCATTCAATTCGACGTCGTAGCAAGTGGGAAGGAGAACTTAAACATGTCAATACCTCACTAGGAAGGGAACTGAACAATGTGTGTCCATAATTTCATTTAATTCGTCATATGAGTTGACAAATCGGGGATGGTGAGATTTTGATTTTCCTGTGGATGGAGAGAGATTTAGATTTTACACAACTTCAAATTCGAGTAATCAAAGTTTACTTAACGGTCACGTAAAAGGGCCGATGTATGCCCAATAAAAAGATTTATGCGAAGCCCATTTTGTTTATGAAGTGGACTCGATATACGTTGTCCACCACTACAAAGTCCAGTTGGATAAGGGTAAATATGTAGTTCCGGTCATCAAGGAAATAAAGCCATCAAGGACCTTCGATCGTCGTAGTAGAACAACACTTCCACGCCACGACTCAACCGACAACTGCAGCTGCAATTCAAAACACACAAACGCTTTTCTCCGTCGCCGCAATAACTTTTCCGACGATGACCAATCCAATCTGATGTGGACCGCGTAAAAAGACCTCCTGAAAACGGCGGCTGAAGCATTTGTTTTTCCCTCGCACTCTCCTTGGCGCGGATCTCTCGTTCTCCGTGAACTATCCCCGTCGAGCCTAACACTCACAAACTTGAAAACACGTCAGAAGGGGGTCGGGGTTGGTGCCGGCGTATCCCCTCCGATGCTTAAGTCAGAAAGTGGGTGAAAAATAGGTACCCTGGCTCGTAAGTCAGTTTAATGTTTTGTAGGCGTACCTGAGAAATGAGCTAACCGTCACCATTTATACTTACCTCAGATCCTCCATGCCTGGACCCATTCTCCACCCTGGCCCGCTTTCCTCGCAAGCCTCAGGTCGAGAACGTGGACTCCCCCATAATCCCACGTTCTCCCTTCCTTCCTTCCTCGCGAAACTGCTTTACTCGGGCCCCTTCCTCTCATTCGGCTTCCCCCACGACTAGATGCTCGCAGAGCACCTTCAGGCAAGTCCCGAGTACTCCAGCTTCTCCCGCCGAAGCACTCGCTCGGGAGCCATGCTATTCACTCAATACGTCCTTCTTTCCTCGGGCATACCTACTCGGGCCGTCTCCCTGGGACCTCTCTCTTCCTCCTTTCGCGCTCTTCCTTCTTTCGCGCTCTTCCTTCGTGGGCTTTTCCCTAACTATCCTTATTTTACCGCTAGCCATAAACCCCGAGGGCAACACAATCCATCGCCAGTTTTGATTCAAGGATTTTAGGCAGCAGACGGAAATGCCTTCGAAGTTAGCAGCAATCGAAAGCCGATTTGGCGAAGAGGCAAAAGATTGTCGAGGACAAGACGTTCGGATTGAAGAACAAAAACGAGTCGAAGAATGTCCAGAAGTACGTGCAGTCGCTCAAGCAAAACGTTCAGCCTAAACCCTATCCTACCGAAATCAACGCACAGGTTAACTTGAGAACTTTGTGAGGTGTCGAACTGTCTGCGTTAGCTGCCGCTTTTATCCACTTGGTCTCGCGCTGAAAATAGTACACATTTTTTTACCCATTTGTATTTAAATTGACTTAACAGAAGAAGAAAGAGGAAGAGAAGGCTAGAGAGAAGGAACTCAATGAGCTGTTTAAGGTTGCTGTGAAACAGCCTAAAGTTCCTGTTGGTAAAGCTTTCCTTATTTACATATAGTTTTATTTCTACGTATGTAATACTTCCTCCGTCCCGACTATTTCTTCCCAAAGATTAGTGGGCACGGAGATTAAGAAACCACATTATTTTAATAGTATAGTACACCTTTTGAGGTATGAAGAGAGAAAAGTTATTAGTAGACACACAAATCAAGAAGATTTTTTTATTATAAATGGTGTAATTAGTTTAATTAGTGGGATAATTTTTTACCAAAAATGGAAATGGGAAGAATTATTGGGACGCCCGAAATAGAAAGATGGGAAGAAATAAGTGGGACGAAGGTAGTATATATATGAGAGAGACGGATAGAGACATGATGCATATATACATTCCTTGTTTAGGTAAAATTCTATTTTTTGAGATAGTTTTCTGTAAATTGCATTCGGTACCTAGGAAGTGTATGATGGTAGATTGTGCATCACTTGAATCTTATCATGTCATATTGTACTGTTCAGGTGTTTGATCCTAAGTCGATTGTGTGCGAGCACTTCTAGGTGGGGCAATGTGCAAAAGGGTTCAAATGCAAGTTCTCGCATGATTTGAATGTCCAGAGGAAAGGAGAGAAGATTGATATCTATAGTGACCAACGAGATGAAGGTTGATATAGAGTGAATTTTTTCTGTGTTTCCTTGATCTTACATTTTCTGTGTTATTTTATTTCTTATTATTACTGTTTTCTTTTTATGTGTTTTGACTCATTGGCTATATGTGAATAGGAAAAGAACAGGGAACTATGGAAGACTCTTTGACTTAGAGAAGTTGGAGAAGGTTGTCGAGTCAAAGAGCCAAGAGTATAACAAGAATAGGCCTACAGATATATAGTGAGGCTTGTTCTATATTATTATTACGTGTTTAAAAGTCTTATTTCACCTTAAATTATGTGTGCACCTCTCTTCTCTGCACAGCAACTGAGACGTTTGCCTGAGGACTTTGATAAAATACTTGTTATCAGGGCTTCTATACTTTCATATCATGACTCATGCTTACAATTTCGGTTTACCATCCCGTCCCAACATTATGTTCTGCCATTTTCTGAGTTACCAATATAAAATCCCGGTTTGATGTCCTCTTTTTGAAGGTGTGTAAATATTTTCTCGAAGCAGCCGAGAAGAAACAATATGGTTGGTTTTGGGTCTGCCTTAATGGTGGTAAAGACTGTCACTCCGGACATGCTCTTCCTCCTGGGTATGATTTGATGTCTCGGATGAAGGCTCTCTTAGAAGACGAAAAAAGACAGAATATCTGTTGAGCAAGAGATAGAAAAACAAGGTATGCAAATGTTTGTTATAGCTTCTAGTACCTGAATTAAGTTACCCGTTGCTACTCTTTTACTCTTTCCCTTGCCGTACCTAATACATATTATTGCACTAATGGGCTTACTTATCCTTTTAGCGATAAAAACTTGTGACTTCAACTCCCATGACCCCTGAGTTGTTCATGCAATGGAAAAAGAAGAAGGTGGAGGAGAGAGAAGCTAGCTTGGCTGCACAAATGGCAGATAGAGCTAAGAACGATCGCATGAGGTAAGTTTTGCAAAGTGAATACCACATCACATTCTTGATCACATTCTAAAGCATGCTTGCCTTATCCCGCAGTGGTCGTGAGCTCTTCTTGTCCAATGCAAGCTTATTCGCGACGATGTTGGAGCCTACGACGAGTATCAGAGAGAGGAAGAGGAGCGAGAAGAAGATCAAAAGGTTAATGCTTGATTTTTTAGCTCAAAACAAAAAAGTTGAACGGTTTCGGTTAGTTTTACTCGAGTACACAATACATATCTACTCTTATCAGGTTGATAAAGAAAAACCCGTCAAGATGCTGCCAAGTTCTTCCCCGTCGACTGCAAATGACGTTGAAGTAGACAATGATTCCATCAACGACGAAGACGATGATGATGATGAATTGGCAGCCAGCCTTAGTGTGATTATTCTTGCCTGCCTTGGAATTTTTCTTATATAGCAATGGAAGAGGTGGAAATGAAAATGGGCTTTGGGCATATTTTCTTTCGGGTCATGGGCTAAATGCTGAATTATGTAATGGCCCATTTATCCCAGCTTTAGGAAAAGGAAAGATTCGTAGCCTATAGTTATCAGTGTTTAATAGTTAATGTAAATTCATTCCTGAAGATTAACGTCAAAGAAATATGTGTGGGGCCCTTCCTTATCGATTGCGTGGCACATTGTACTCTCCATTATACGAGATTCGTTCGTGCTAAACAACGTTGTTCCCAACTTTGGATCAAGGTTCCGAAACCCGGTTTTCGAACCGGACCGGAAATTTTAGTGGTTTAAGGTTTAGTGGTTTAACCGGTATAGAACCGGAATCAAATGGAGTAAAACCGGTATCTTAAATATAATAAATATATATTTTATCTATGAATTAATCAAATAATATGAAAAACTTGTATGTTTTTATGAACTTTTTTCAAATTATAGTTATTTAAATTAAGGGAAATCAAATAAACTGTGTGGGTTGTTATAAATTAATCGTATGGCAAGTATTAAATCTATGAGTTGGGGTCAAATTTAAATAAAAATAAAACAGTGAACTAATAGGTTGATTATAAAATATAAAAATAGGGTGTTGGGTAGATTCGACCCAAACGATTAAGTAAAATATCCACACTTAACCACTACACCAAATTGATTTATTAGTTTTTCTATTTTGTGTAATTTATTTAAGCCAAAAAGATTTTATTTATTTTAAAATTAAAAAAAGAAAAAGACTGGACCGGAACCGGATTTTTGACCGGTCCGGTCCGGTCATGACAACCATGCTTTGGATTCGATCCGACCATATCGTTAGCTTTCGTTGATTATTATTTAATTAATTTCTGTAATCATCACTAACGATTGGTGATTAGCTGTCATCCATTTGGATTTTCAAAGGGAGGACAGTGACCGACGTCCACAATGGATATATACATATATAATAAAGGCAATTTGATATTGTTTTCATTTATCATATTAATCGAAGATTGCAAGGAAACAACTTGTTTGATTGTGAAATGTAGTGTAATAATTAAAGCTTAAAAATATGTTATGTTGGGTCAATAGTCATTTTCACTTCGTTAGTTAATAAAGCCTAAATATATGTTATGTTGGGTCATTAGTCATTTTTACTTCGTCAGTTTTTCTTTTTTCACTTGTTTTTCAGTCTTGTTATGCAAAACAAGAGAAAAGAGCCAACCCACGCGCTACGCGCGAGTGGTCAGCTGTTCACATTGACGCGTGTCATATGCTCAAATGTCAGATACGTGGGTCCCACTAGCGAGACATTGTTAGTTCCTTTGTTTTCATCTTTTTTTCTTTTGACGGCTTTCTCGTTAGTTCCATTGCATTGGCTTCTTTTGTCCTTCACGGCTGCAATCAGACTCTACCACGCGCCACCGCACTGTTTGAATTTTCTTGTCTCTCGCGCGTGGGTTTTACGTCTCTATCGCCTTCGTGGCTGAAAGATGTTGGTGCCTTTTCTTTTTCCTTAATATTCCCAAAAAAAGCTTTACTTCGATTTCTCCAAACGTTGCCAATTGGATACTATCCTATCACACAGCAAAATATCAATCTCTACGTATCTCTGTCTCTCTATATATATACACACAGAGAGAGAGACACCAACCTCTATACATCTTAGTGCACCTTTCCTCTCGTTTGCTACCACCTATCTGATCCAAAGATGCTCAACCTCAACCTAACCATGGACCACCAAGTCGCCGCCGGAACTTACGATCGCAATCGATATTCCGGCAGCTCGAGTTCTTCCGCCGTCAACGTGGTGTTGGAGACATCAGCTGAGGAATCTTCGCCGAACCGTCACGACTCGGTGGAGTTCGACGTATGGAAGGACGACACCACCCAGCAGAAACCTTCAATTCGCACGGCGCCGCTCGATCGACGCCGCGAGAGCGTCGATCGTCAGGGTGTGGCGCAGCCGAGGACGAAGAGGAGGAGAGGTCCCCAGTCGAAGAGCTCCAAGTATCGCGGCGTGACTTTCTATCGGCGCACTGGCCGCTGGGAATCTCACATTTGGTAACGAATTGAGCTGTAAAGTATCATTAATTCAGCTCTGTTTTGCTCTGTTTTTAGCACCTACGATCGACTGAAGCTCTTTCGATGATGTTCAGGGACTGTGGGAAACAAGTTTATTTAGGTAATCATCTCGAAACAAATCTAATTTTTGTTCTTGTTTCCGTCCTATTTGAAATTTGAAAAATCCTTGCATAACTTGATCAATTAGGGGGCTTCGACACTGCTTATGATGCCGCGAGGTAAGCCAAGTCTCAGTTGTTTTTAGGTCCAATCTGAGGTTATGCGATTCCTAAGCTCTTGTTACTGAGCATATGCTGATGTTTCCCTCGAAATTATGCATAGGGCATATGACCGCGCAGCAATTAAGTTCCGTGGACTGAATGCTGACATCAACTTCGATGTCCACGATTACGAGGAAGATCTGAGTCAGGTTAGCCATGGCTGACTGATAGCATATTTCTTCTCATTTACTGTAACTTTGCTGATCATTGGGCCTTTCCTCTCTGATCTTGCTTTGAAGCAGATGGAGAATCTCAGCAAAGAAGAGTTCGTTCATATACTTCGTAGGCAGAGCACTGGCTTCTCCAGGGGAAGTTCCAAGTTCAGGGGAGTGACACTGCACAAATGCGGGAGATGGGAAGCTAGGATGGGTCAATTACTCGGAAAGAAGTGAGATTAAGCTGAAATTGTTAGCTTATCGATTCACCATTTGTCCCACTTCGGTGATGTTGGCTGTTCGCTGCTTATTTTGACGATGTTCTTTTGATCGTGAAGGTATATATATCTCGGTTTGTTCGAGAGCGAAATAGAAGCTGCAAGGTGAAATCAAACTTCGTCTTGGGTATAGCCTATAAAACTGTGTTAGTTCGTTACTTTATGAAGCTCAAGGGTTTTTGCATATTGGACAGAGCATACGATAGGGCTTCCATTAAGTGCCATGGAAAGGAAGCAGTGACTAACTTCGAACCTAGTTCTTACGAGGAGTCTATGACGTCTGAGGCAGCAGATAATGGAGGTAAGATGTTTGCAGCATAATATATGGAGAACAATGGTCTTTTGAGATTTACTAGTTTATCCAATCAAACGTTGATGTTTTGTAGTAGTAGTAGTAGCAGCTCGTGAATACCATGAACTAGACTTAAGCTTGAGCATAGCGCCTCCTGAAGGGGAAGAAGAAGATGTTGGAGCAAAGGTATTTTTGAAAGCTTATTCGATATTGTGTTTGCTGCAGCATATGTTTGATATGTTTGCTTGCATATAACTCATTGTAGGGCAAGGATATGGACTGTAATAAGACTAGTGAGCATTTCCATGAAGCCCATCGCTTACCGAACTTCTTTATCGCAGCATCATCAGGATTCGCAACTGCTTCAAATTCTTCATCCTATTCTTCTTCTTCTTCTTCTATTGCTACTGCTAACCATGAGTCGCCTTTCGTCAGCATAATCCCAACATCGTAATTCTTCTGTCACTTCCAGTATTACAATGGAAGCTGTTCCTTGGGTACACTGAGATGATTGATTTTTGAAGCAGAGTTCGTTATTCAGTACTTGTTATTTAAGGACATCGTGTGTAATAAAGCTATCATGTAATGATAGTAATCTAGGAACAAATTGCATGTATATATATACCCCAATTACAACAGTCAACAGTTTTCTTCCTCTATGTAGTCAGCAAGTCGTTCTCACGGCTTTCTCAACAGCCAAATCTTCTCCACCTCGTCTATATCTTCTGTTTAGCATGATTACTAGTTCTATTATTTACCTAATATTGCAGAAATGTATTAATAATCCGTTGTCGTCCAGCGGTTAGGATATCTGGCTTTCACCCAGGGGACCCGGGTTTGATTCCCGGCAACGGAATTTTTTTCATTTTTTTTAGCTTTTAGCTAAATTTTAGGTTTTTTTCTTTTATATTCTAAATATCCCAAAAGAAAAGACATGCTTGAGTCACGTCTCTGCAGTTCATAATCGTGGGACTGGGACCCATACGTGTGAGTGTTTAAAGGTAATTACTATTCGCCATTAGAGCATCTCCAACCCATAGCATGAAAATAAAGTTAATTTTACACAAAAATACAGTTGCTACAGTGCTTTTGCTCCAACCCATAAACTTTATTTTCAATACTAATTTTTACTCCAACCGATCAACTCTATTACTAAAAAATAATATGATAGTTAAACAAAAATAACATAATTGTAACAAATGCATTCAACAAAAATATGTAGCAGCAGAAAAAGTACGAATCACCGAAAAAGAAGTGAAACTCCAGGACAGACTGCACCAAATGTTCATTTTAGAGTTAATTTTGATGGTTTAAGTGGAGATGAAGTCGACATGAATAACTATTAACTATTTGCGCATATTTTCATTCATTGTTGATATACGTATTGCATGTTTTTACGTCTGTACCGCCTATAATATTATTATAGGTTCATGTCATTTTATATCAATATTTAACAATTTAAAATAAGTTTTCAAATAAAACAAATAAATTGAAAATTAAAACTCTAGTTTTGTGTTGATTAATTGTGTGTACTCTAGATCTAGAGTTTCTCTGCAAATCATAACAATATTAGTGTTAGATATAGAGTCCCATTGGAGCAAAAACGTACTTCATTTTTGTGTACCCATTGTAGATTGGAGACGCTCTTAGCACATCAAATTCCATGTAAGTTTTCCATATAGTCCCCTAATAGGCAAAATCACACGACAGTTTTTGAAGCAATTATTGTTGGTGTGTTTCATCCCCCTTTCTTTAATTCTCGTATATTACTCGAATTGGTCTGGTGCCAATGAACACTATTTAATACCACATATTATACATATACATCTTGTTGTACATTCATATCATTACAGATGAGATTATGACATATTTAATACTTATTATTTCATTATGATGCCCAACCTTGCTATGTTCCACTGCAGCATTCAAACTTCCAGCTGTGATTTGGCCCCACCAGATTTATTCTACCCTGTATCGTATCCATGTAACGAAATGAGTAATAATAATATGCACGTATATGAAAATGACAAGGTCTAAATAAATTGAAATGAAAAGCGTGTTAAGGTTTTCTGTGTGATACAGTCCAGCCAAAGTGATGGGTCTCATTTCATGTGTACTCAATTATAACACATGCCACTGTCTACACCACTTCATGAAATTAATTAACTATACATATTTTCTTGGATATATGCATCAATCACAGCTATACCCCACAACCCTAATGTAAGTCTCCAATATGGACACCATATCCAAACCCACCTTTCGATTATACGAGTTATCACCTTTAATGGCATTTTGAATCGAATTCATAACCTTCATATGGTGATGTAATGACCCCATGACTCCATATATCCTCGGAAAACAATAAATATTCTTGGATTTATTTACTGATCATGCAGTTATATACGTATAGTAGTATTTATATGGCAAAATTAATCTGTCGCATCCTTTCTTACACATATTTATTGTCCGATTATATGTTGTCCCTATTCTTGTAATTAATCGTCTCGACATCCATATTGCAATGGTGACATAACACCAACATAAATGTTCCAACCCAACGCCAACCCATAATGTCCTCCTACCCAATTAAATTTTCCAGCAGATTGTGATATGCCCTCTCATTCAAGTCTCATATACGTTTTCCCTTTTATATACCGTTCATTTATCATGAATCCATTCATTTCATGATTGTGTATATGTGTGTGTGTATATATAGTACATATGCGTAGAGTAAAGTAATAAATAATACTTTTAAGACCTTTGTTCTTTTCCTCCTGAAGCTAATGCAATGGAGTTCAAGGCAAGACTCGTAGTTGTCACCTTGCTACTAATCAACCTTCTAATGGCGAGCCCTTGCTTCTCAAGAGGTTGGTTTATTCACTTTTTTTATATATATAGATATACTAATTATTTTCAAGATAAAGTCGTATAATACGATACTATAATCTATAAAGTGCCAAATACCAAAATTTAGTCCAAATCAAGGTTTATATTCTTATAGCTCATAATCAAAATTTAGTCTAAATCAAGGCTAGCCCTTCTTATATTGTCTTATAAATATGTTAAATTCCTTCAGAGTATTGTCTTTTCGCGCTCATATTCGTTCACAATTTTTCTGAGATTTAGATTTCAGCTCAAGTAATGTAACACGCGTCATTATTTTGTTAATAGAATAGAACAAAGCAAATTTGAGTGATTTTGTGTAGGAGTAAGGTTACAAGATGGAAATATGGGCTCCGAGGTATACGAAATTGATTACAGAGGCCCAGAAACTCACACGCACATACCACCACCAAACAGAGACAGGCCCAGGCCCATTAATCGAACAAGAATGGCCCATTACAGGCCCAAATACGATAAGCCCAAACGTCATTCAATTGTAAGAATCTTCAGCTTTTTTAGTAAGAATCTTCAGCTTTTTTAGTGCAT
Source organism: Craterostigma plantagineum (assembly GCA_027422505.1). Classification (NCBI taxonomy): domain Eukaryota; kingdom Viridiplantae; phylum Streptophyta; class Magnoliopsida; order Lamiales; family Linderniaceae; genus Craterostigma; species Craterostigma plantagineum. The sequence continues at coordinate 2,787,428 of JAPQWV010000029.1, forward strand.
CATTCATCAATAATTACACTCTAATTCTGGTGCTGCCCTTAATCAATTTCAGGGAAAGAAAATACAAGCTTAGTGATGGTACCCACATGATCAACTTCGTGTGAGATTATACGATCATTATGATTATTATTATTATTGATTTGTAATTTTGTGTGTATTTAAGATAAAGGGCAATTGTGATTATGATGTGTAAGACATGGCAAACTATCGACTAATAATAATAAGCACGTAATAGCAACTGTTAACCTTCCTTCTCAAAATCCCAACATAAATCTATCTCAGTACATTCATTACACCAAAGCATTTCCCAACCTCAATACTCACGCCTAGGCCGAGCTTCGGCGGCGCTCACTCGAATAGATCTCCCATCAAGGTCCTGCCCAGAGAAAAGAAAAAGAAAACACAACTCAATAACATATACGCCCATCTTTTTGTCCATCGCTAGACAATCGAATGCAATGAGATAAAGATAAGATTTTCTTACCATCCCATCCAAAGATTCAATGGCGCTGGCAACTTCTTCAGCAGTGCTAAAGGTTACGAAGCCGAAGCCCCTCGACCTTCCACTTTCTCTGTCGTAAACGACCCTAGCTTCCCTAACGTTTCCTTGCTCTCTGAACAAAGTTTCGAGGGCAAGATTGTCAACTCCCCATGAAAGGTTGCCCACGTAAACCCTATTTGAGCTGTCGAAGTTGGACCCACCGCCGCCGCCGCCTCTGGGGCCACCTCGGAAGGAGGAGTTCTCTCTCTTGGGTGGTGGGCCGGCGTTGACTCGTAGGGCCCGGCCTTGAAGTTCCTGGCGAAGGGTGGTGGTTTATGAGCACGGTTCGAATGAGCAGTAGAAAGATTTGATTTTTTATTTTATGGGCAATTTGATTGAGTTGTTGTAGTAAGCTTACATAGCCATTGAATCGCTGCACGGCGGTTTGTACTTCCTCGACGGTGGACATGGTGACGAAGCCGAAACCTCGGCTCCTCCCAGAATCTTTGTCGTAGATGACCTGAGAGAGATTTCGGAATTTTAATTTTTGGATGTGAATTGAGTAAATTGATTACAGGGCAAAGGATTCTTCTCTTCACTTTCGCCACGTCACCATATTGCAAAAATCTTATCTTGAACGAAGGTGAAATGAATGAACAGAATAATAACATAACGTAATGCAAAAGAAAGGAAGGCATAGGCAAATACCTCGACCATCTCGACGTTGCCGGCCTGTTCGAACAGCCCAGCAAGGGCGGCGCTGTCGACGCTGAAAGGGAGGTTTCCGACGAAGATCTTCAGCTCAGGGGAAAAGCTCGGCTCCGCCGCCTCAGGCCCGGCCTGGCCTTCCTCGTCGGCGACCTCCACGTCGTCGGAAGAAACGGCGACGTTTCGGACGAGCTTGGAAATGGGCTGATGAACGGAGAAGCTCGCCGTGACGGAAGGGAACGGAAAAGCGAGCCTTGGTACGGAGGCGAAAGACGGGTGGTGTTGGTGGCAAGGAGATAGGGCTGCCGCCACCGGCGGAGGTGTTGCGAGGGAGAGGAATTTCAACGAAGATGAAGCCATGGGATTGGATTTGGTTTGTGGTGTGTGATAGGGATGAGGTTTTAGCTGAGGTTTTGGTTTCTTGAAGTCGAATGTAGGCCTTTGAAGGCTCCTCTGAGGTTGGGATTTTATAAGCCAAAAAAAAGAGATCTTTCGTTGAAGATATTTACATTATCATGTTCAATTTTTTCTCAATAAATAAGTTGCATAAATAGTACAAGGGGGCCAAAAAAGTTAAAAAGGTTACCTCCCTACCCACTTGGCTATAAATCCACTTGCCATAGTTAGTATTTTACTAAATGTTCTAATCATTAGTCGATGGGATCTTCACACATAAGTACATATTTGGATAAAAATTTATACTTCCTCCGTCTCAACTATTTCTTTCCAAAGATTAGTGGGCACGGATATTAAGAAACTACATTATTTTAATATTATAGTACACCTTTTGAGGTATGGAGAGAGAAAAGTTATTAGTAGACACGCAAATCAAGAAGACTTTTTTCAATATTAATGGTGTAATTAGTTTAATTAGTGGGATAATTTTTTACCAAAAAGGGAAATGAGAAGAATTATGTGGGACGCCCGAAATAGAAAAATGGGAAGAAATAAGTGGGACGGAGGTAGTAATTTAGTACCCTGTCAGGATTTTTTTATATGTAGGTATCTAACAATTGCACATAAGTACGCGATCCCCGCAGGTACACCATACAACACATTTGTTTACTCAACACATTTGAGTACCCTATATAACAGAAAATGGTACGACGTATGCTACATTTTGGTACGCCCTATGTAACACACAGGTATGCCGTAGGTACGACGTATGCTACATTTAGGTACCCTATATCAACGTGTTATGGTACGCAATCAAGAATGTACGGCATGACTAAAGAAACTGGTAAAATTTAAATCGGGTACCTATATGTAAAATTTTCTGATATGGGTACCTATTTGTAAAAAATTTATTCAATTGGGTATTTATGTGTAGATGTTCCTTATTATATTAGCAATTACTATATCTCTTATTAGCGTAACCAGTTTTATAATCAAAATAAGAATTGGTAGAGTACTAGAGCCCGCTTGGTTATATCTTGATATAAGGCCCAAGATAAAATTTTTAAGTTATTTATATAAAGGCCAATGATAACTTATCTAAACCACATTCCCCAGTTTACTTGTAACGGGCCATCAGTCCAATATTCGGGCTTAAATTAAAGCGGGCTGCAAAATAAACAACCACACACAATATAAGGACATATTATTCATATTATGTAGCTTATTTGGGCTTTTCAGGGAAAACCAAACGCACCCTTAGAAGATAAAAATTTCTTGTTATAGAGAGGAGGTTAGAACCTATACAAACATGTATGTCTATACACAGATAACAAACACGCTAACTTGACTAATCGAACTGCTTGGCTCTTGAGCACCATGTTCCGCCACTTGAATCTCCACGACATAGCCGATAGCATCAGACGCAGTCTTGAACACAAATGCACAGCAAGTGTCGAACGGCGCGATAATCAACCACCACAGAGTTCACAAGTGCAATCTGCGAACATCTCTGAAAAAAATTACCGTTTCTCTTCGGTGTACACCTTTACGGCTGAGTTTGTGCATGTTGAGATTTTTCTTATTCCTAAGGAGTACTTTAGGCAGCCACACTCACATCTTCTGCTGATCAGTTGTAACAATACGACGGATCTGTCGCGATTGAGATCACGTGCTTTTGTTTCGTCGGTGTGCAATGCTTTTAATTCATGTATGTTTAGTGATGTTTCCATGTATCTAAGTATATTATTTTCATCTGAATGAACGCATGCATGCATTATCAATTGAACGATTTCGTTTCGTAGCTGCAAAATTGGTTAACTTCTTCGCAAAAACAAGTTAAAAGCCGAAAATGCGTGCAAGAAAACGGAAAGAAAGACAGTAGATGTATCATAATAGAATCCCAACATTCATGATTGCTCAGGAGCATCTTTTGCAGGGTCGCCTTTCTCCGCTAATCCTCTAATCTTCACGTCGTAGTAGACTTCTTCGACTCTCCTAAGGTCGTATTTCATTCCTACTCAAGTTATAATCGAGAAACGAAATAAGATCCAAACCTTACCGTCGTCATTCATCATGTTTATACAAGTGTGCAACTTAGGCTTACCATCAAATTTCTTACGAAGGAAGTCGTTGCGAAGATTGAGCATGCGAAATGCTGCGTGCAAATCTGTCAAGAACTTCATCACTTTCCTTGGGCAGTCATAGTCCCCAGCAGTCACTTGGTTCACCACATACCTAGGCTGCAAACTCTGCAAGTTAACTAGGTTCTCTTTCCCCCGGCATTTAATTAGCATAGCCCCTACTTTCCATCACTCTTGAGGCAGTGGCTAGTAATTTTTATTCAATGAATGAGATGCAACATTTTTCATTACATGAAGATATCATTAAACAAACTACGATGTATGTGTTTTAAGGTCATCTACCATAAGCATATGCAAGCAAATACTCGGATTTAAATTGGAAAGTGGGTTTATAAGAAGAAACAAAGTAATCATAAAGAAAGCTTACCAAGTCATTGGACATAAAACAGATTCCTGCAGAAACAAAGACCGGCATCAGAATATTAAACCCTTTGAACTACTTGAAACATGTCTGAACGAAACAGAACAACTATTCATAATAGTTCCTTGGAGCCAAATATGCAGGATAATAACTGCAGCATGTCCAGGAAAAAAAAAGAAAAAAATGGCAGCACTTACCGACTAGGTAATCTTCAATATCGAGGCCAAATTCCGAAGGATTTACTATGGAATGAGACAAAAGTAGATAATTGTATAAGATAATGGAAGAGGAAAAAGCAGCTCTTCTAGGGAAATAAATCGAAAAAAAAAAACTCATACATCCAAGTTTTTCCTCTGCCTCAACATGAAGAAGCAGGCTTTCAGTTTCTAGCCAATGCATGAACGCAAGCAGTGAGACAGCAGATTGTGTCTCACTTCTCCAATCACCATGATACCTACAACGTGTAAATCAACTAAAATGAGTTATAATTATTAGGAGAAATAATAGCTCAAACTAAAAAATGTGAGTCCCAACCTATAGTACTGCCCCGGACATTCACGCATAATTTCTGCGAGCTTTCTGAAAATGTCCTGCAGCACACTAATCTGCCCCTTTGCTTTCGCCAAAACCTCTAACCAAAATTCAGGAAGTTAATGAAACATGAACGTTCCTATGTATATGCTTCTATACATAACGTGTCTGAAGTAAATTGTGTGCATTCAAAATTTCTCGCCACTACCACTAACTAGAAGAACACAAATTACGACACCACGAGCGACACATAATTAATTATTGCATTTCATCCGTACTGAATCTTCCAATCCAATCCTAATTTATCTCCCATCCAATCAGCGAGAAGGTCCAAATAAATCTCAACTGCGGATTTAAACAGCGAACTTCCACGTATTCAAAAGCTAACTCACCGGGCACAGGGCGACGCTGATGAACAAGCAAGAGACTGGAGTGCATGAGCCTCGTGACCGACTCGATCTCCATGGCGACGCTCCGTATGCGGTCCCGCAGGTTGCCGGAATCGTCCAGCTGGCGACTGAAGTCATCGAACTGCTTCTCCAGAGACGGCGGCGCATCCATGGAACTATCTCCACCGGCCATAGAAGAGGTGAGGGAATGTGTGCAGCGAGGAATGAAGGCGAGGCGTCTTTTGCAATAATTAGGGCTCGGATTAGGGGGGAGGGAGAATGTGAAGAGTAAGGGGCAAATGGCGCGTCGAAGCGTGGGTTTCATTGCTCAACAGAGTTGCAGAAAATGACATTTTCAGTCCCATAAATTTTATTTTATTCCAACGAAGTGTATACTAGTATAGTAGACCTAGAAACACACGATAGAAAATTGGAGGGAGAACGACATATGGACCATGAGCAATTTTGATCCTCGTGTTCTGATGTAACACTTCTAGTCTCCAATTTTATCTGATTTTGGATGATTTGGTCTATCGATTAATTTATTCGCTAATTTAGATGAAATTTAACAGTTGAGAGCACGTGGTTTCCTTAGACTGGACTTAACACATCATGAATCACCATCTTCTTCAACCAAAATGCACGTGAGCATAAAACGTATCATATTTAACTCATTTTTAAGGTAGTCGATCATTTCGTAAATGTGATGTATAAGGATGTTTGTGCGTTTAAATCGAAGAAGAAGAAGATGTGTTATGAGGTTTTACGTCGAGTAAAAGGTGATCATGGACTCTCACGTATTAAATTTTGTCTACATTAGCGATTAAATTAATCGATGGACCAAAACCGTCCAAAATAGGTAACATTGAGGACTAAAAGTGTTACCTCGGAACATGGCGAATCGAAAATGCCCATGTCCCAAACATTGGAGATCAAATGTGTCGTTCTCCCGAAAGTGGACTATAAACTTATTATAAACTAAATTAAATAGTCCACTAGCTCGTCCTCATTTTGGAACATACTTATTTACTTTCTATGTAGGGGATTCAACACTTAAATACCTACATCAATAAAATTTAAACAGTTCAATCCCTTGTCAGAGTAATTTTTAACCTAGGTACCTACTTGAATTTTATCTTACTGATAGGTACCTAACTGACGGATTTACCCCTGATAAAACAGATTTATTTCATCCTTTACCTAGTTCCTTATTTCACCTCACGTTCGTTCTTACAAAAAAAAAAAAAAAAAACTGCACCATCCCAAACCAACCCAAATCGCGCGTCTTTCTCCCAGAAATCGACCTGCGTTTGTTTTTGCTTCAGATTCAACGTCGTGGGTTCTCGTTCGTCGTGCGTTCCCCTTCTGAAATCGATAGGTAAGTCGTTCGCTTCATTACATTACGTCGTGGCATTTCGTAGTGGTATTACAGTTACCAATAAGCTTGTATCTAGTTTGATTTTGCCGTTATTCGTTGGGTTTAAGCAATTTCGTAACAAAAGCAGCGTGTTTTTCGAATAACATCGATTTGTTGTTAGATTAGGGTTTCCTTGGAATGGTTCAATTTAGTGTGGTAGCTGTGCGTGTATCTTCGAATGGGTGGACTGATTGTTGTCAATTTGGGGGTTTTGGAATGGGTCAATTTGGGTTTTTTCGAATGGGGTCAATTTGTTTTGGTACTATACGATCACTATATTTGGTACCATCTATTTGGGCAAAATGGTACGCCGTGTGTCTATAAAATGGTACCGCTTATTAGCAGTTTTACTTTTTTGCAGAAATGATTCCGCAAGACAGATCTGAGCTTTCTTCCAGGTGTCATCCTGCGTTTTATCTACGTTCGGGATCTGATGGCCTCGCATAAGATGACCTGGGCCGCTAGAGTATTCGTAAATCTGCAGGTTTACCGTATCATCATCTGCAGGTTTATCTTCATCACGACTTCTGATATTTAGTTGAGATGATCTAACATTTGTCAGTCTGTGTATTTATCAGGATTGGTCAATTGGTTTGTGGATATTGTTAGGTTTCGAATTTGGTACTCGTTATGTTGATTATTTGGTACTACATGACAAATGCATTTGGTACCATCTGTTTGGGCAAATTGGTACGCCGTGTGTGAATAAAATGGCACTGCTTTTTCATTACTCGCTAACAGTTTTGTTTTTGCAGAAATGGCACCAAAGGCACCGCCGAACTCATATGATCTTTCTTCCACCTGTCATCCTTCTCTGTTTTGATCTACTATAAGTGTGTGAATAAAATGGTATTAATAACAATTTTGCTTTTTTTGCAGAAATGCCTCTAAAAAAGATCTGATCGTGCTACTATGGCTGCTCGCATTTTACGTGACGAGCACAGTTATATGCTAGATCTATTTCGTTAAGTTATTTGGCTTGGTTGTGAGACTGTTTGGAGACTTTCTCTTTTATGTTTGTTGTGTAGTTCTGCTATGCTTGGAGACTGTTTGGAGACTAGATTAGATCTATTTTATGCTATGTTTGAAGACTTGGTTGTGATATTGTTTGGAGACTTTGCGGTTGTGATACTATTTCGTTAACCGGCCCTAGTTGATCTATTTCTTTTAAGTTATCTCATGTTTGGAGACTTGTTCGTATTTTATGAAGTACCATATCTTTTTATATTACCGTACCTTACCTTTTACATACAGAGTACTATAATATGCAGGTTTACCGTACCATTATATAAATATATGACGTACCATAAACAGAAGACATGAAGTACCTTGTCTTTTACATTAGCGCACCTTATCATTTACATAAAGAGTACCATAATATGCATGTTAACCGTACCATTATGTATATATGCGTACCATTATTTGAGTTAGGGACGAGAATGTTTGGAGATTCGTGGTTGTTGGTTTTTTGTGTGTGGACGGTTACTGCCAGGTGTTGTCCCGTACCATAATATGCGGGTTAACCTTACCATTATGTGTATATGTCCCGTACCATAAATAGAATATATGAAGTACCTTATCTGTGTACAGTAAGATAGCTTATCTTGTGCAGTAAGGTACCTTATCAATTACATATAGTACCATAATCTGCAGGTTATCGTACCATTATGTAAATTTATATCGTACCTTATATATCGCACATGAAGTACCTTATCAGTTGTACAGTACGGTACATTGTCTTGTACAGTAAGGTACCTTATCATTTACGTATATAGTACCATAACCTACAGTTTACCGTATCCATTTATATTCATTTACAGTACCCAGATATACAAGTATATCGTACCATTTGTTATACAATCGAAAAATCAATACATTCCTAATCGAATCGCGGTGTCGTGCGTGATTTTGACAATACCTAACAATAATGGAATGAAAAAAAAATGTGAAAGCCTAATGCACCGAATTCGCAGATGTAGCACTCACCACATTATTCAAATTATGTTGTAGATGTTCTTGCTTGTATCCTTATACTATAATGAATCATGGTATTTCTAAGATTTAATTCATGCGTACGGGGCGTAATGCACCGAATTTGATCTGAAACGTATTTAATACTATATATTATTGGTCTACAGTGGCTCGAGATGAAAATGTAATTCGATCGACCCCGAAAAATACTAACCCTAATATGACGTATCATATATATAAGGGACATCGTACCTTAAATATCTTTGTAGGGGTACCTGTCGTTTTGTCTAAAGCGTACCAACGTAGCCACGATTGCACTACCCAAAATTACATATGACATGAAACATTTTATTAAGGCCACTGACATGTCAGATGAGCTGTCTTATTATTTAAAACCTCGTATGTCAGAGACTGTCCAAACATGACATAGAAAATGTCAGAAATCAGTCCACTCATGACTGAAAAACGTCAGAAAAGTGTACAATCATTACTGAAAAAAGTCAGAAATTGTCTAATCCTCTATCCACATCAACACATGCTGAAATGCTTCGTTTGTGACGGAATATAGCTGGGTCTTAAATTCAATGTTTTACTTTAATTTATACGGTACCTACTTCTGAAAGGATACAGTACCATATGTCGTACACTTAGAGTACCTATATTACCTATATTACAGTACCAAGTCTGCGTAAATTAACCTACCAAATTGGCATATATTACAGTACCAAATATGCATATTACAGTACCAAACATGTATGTCGTAGGGTATCAAACCGGCATATATTACAGTACCAAATTTACATATATTATTGCGGTGCGAAATATGCATACATTAGCAAACTGACATAGGTTACGGTACCAAACATGCATGTCGTAGGGTACCAAACTGGCAAATATAACAGTACCAAACATGCACATCTTACCGTACCAAACTTGCATTTCTTATGGTACCAAACTGGCATGTATTACATTAACAAATTACATATATTACGGTGCCAAATGTGCATACATTAGTAAACTGACATATGTTACGGTACGAAACATGCATGTCGTAGGGTACCAAATTACATATATTACGATGCCAAATTTGCATATCTTAGGGTACCAAACTAGCAGTCAATACAGTACCAAATTTACATTTATTACGTTACCAAAACTGCATATATTATTGTACCAAACTGGCATTCATTACAGTACCAAATTTACATATAATACGGTACCAAATGTGCATATCTTACTGTACCAAACTGACAGTCATTATAGTACCTTGTTGGCCTATATTACGGTACCTTATTGGCATTTATTACAGTACCTTGTTGTCATACATTACAGTACCTTGTTGGTATATATTACGGTACCTTATTAGCATTTACTACAGTACCATGTTGTCATATATTAAGTACCAAATTAGAATATATTATAGTACCTTGTTGGCATATATTACAGTACCTTATTGTCATATATTACAGTACATTGTTGGCATCATTTGGATAAAGAATGTGCCATTACCATACAGAAGTGCAACAAAAAAGGTTTTGGAACAAAAGCAGTAACAAAATACATGGAAAATACGGACCCTACGTCGATATGGCCTCTCTACACGTACGACGATTATTCCCGTATTTTCCACATCTTTTGCACTTGTTGGATCTTTTATCTACCCGAGAAGGAATCCTCCACATCTTTCGGTAACCAAGAAGAACACAAATGCCCGGGTCACGAATAAAATTCCCGTCATCGGTCTGAGCATTCATCTCGTGTGTAGTCGCTTCATGATCGATACTAAGAATGACTCCCTTTTATACTCAGACAATGCAAATAACGTCCCGCCACTAACCGAACTTGTAGATGGCATATTTTCAGATAATATGACAACCTGTATAAATGGTACGCCTGTATAGTTTACAATGGTACAGCGTACGCAGACGTCTTGGTACCGTATAGACACATAAAATGGTACGTAATAAACATAACAAATGGTACGTAATAACAGTTCTATAAAGAAACCTGAAATCCCGATGGATTAGCCTCAATAACTGTCAAGAATCGACATCTACCCTTACATCGAGCTCTTAGATCGCATTCAGCTCCCAGATCTGGGCTAAATTTCATCTCACGAGTGCAATCGATTAACCACACCCAAAGCAAAATAAAAGCTTACATGACAAAATCGAGACCCTAAATCGAGAACCCAATGTGGAATAGGCTCGTCACTCGTCGTCCGGTGCCACACCCTATGTATGTTATAAAATTATGCACGAGTCCTATCCATAATATTTTATTTTATTATATACGATCCTATGTGATTCTTAATTTTCAAATGAGATCGAATCCTTCACCTTCATTCATGCCACTTGAGGTCCTGACTACTGAGTCCTGAGACATAGAATGGTTAGAGTTGCAAATAAATTTATCGTAACATCATTTAATTTCACATATTCTAAATCAGTATATAAAAAATTAATAAGTTAGATTATCCATTTCTCTACAAATCATTAAAGTTCAAATGAAATGCATGTGAAAACCACAAATTTCGGTCGGCTAATAGTATAAAAGTTGGATTAGTCAAGCAAGCTAAATAGATAGCTATCAACCCGCACGGGTGAGATATGTCTTCTTCCTTGCATTATTCATTACCAACTACTTCCCTTCATTTAAGCATCTTTTGTTTTTGGATTGCAAGAAGCAACCATGTGTTACGCTTTGAATCTTGACTTTTTAGACGCTTTACTTGAATATGCTTCCTTTTTTTCTTCGTTTGGGAATTGGGACACACTATTTTATCTGATGAAAGCGGTGTTTCGAAGAAAAACCCCTTATCTTTTTTCTGTTTCTTCTTTCGTTTTCTTGAAAGGAAACAAACGAAAGGTCAACGTTACTTGCTTCTTGAACCGAACAACTACTTTTGTTTTATTCAAGGGGAACGTAATGCTTTCTTTAGTTGCGTGTGTGATAGTCTCTCTCTCTCTCTCGCGTCTTTTTCCCCTCATATCGATTGTTTTATTGTTTTGTTTCTCATTCTTATCTCTCCATATCGTCGTCAATATGTCTGTACTTTTTCAAGATGAGTGTTGAAGAGAAGAGGCAGACACAAACTGCTTTAATCACTTTCTTGATAAGGCAAGTTTCCTTTTCTTACCAGAAACTTCAGTCTTTGAGGACTTAGAAATAGTGGGATACTTTTTTCTTAAAAGATCGCATAGGATTTGAGGCTTTCCATGCATGACTCGTGTATATATTAAGCTGGGGTAGAATAATAATTCTTTCTGCTGTTTCAAGGTATGATAATCATTATTCTCGCCTCAGATCTGTAAATTCCACGACTTGAAAAGATCATATGATATATTCTTGTTGCAGCAATAATACATGATTTTATTTCTACTGCTCAAAGAAGATGGACAATCATTCAAGAATAAAAGAAAAAGGGTTCCATCGGTTTCTTGATTTAACCCCAAAGGAGAAAAGACAAGTACAACAGCCTCTTAAAATCAAGGAGGAAGCATCATCAAGCCACGAACTCGACAAAAGCCTTGAACTAAGGCTCGGCCCGCCGGCCGGCGAAGGCTCCACCACCACCCCCGCCGGCGGTGCTAGTAAAAATCAAGACCATCAGTCACAGCCCTTTCGTAACAACCTTAGACTACCATCGGAGAAGCATGGCAAAGAAAGGTGTGGCTCAGATTTCTTTAATTGATTTGTCGTGTCATTTATTACTCTAAAACTACTTTGTTTTCTTGCATCCTTCGGTGGTTTATTACATCTCGCATACATAGACTGACCCTTAATCACATATTCAAATAGGACTGCTGCTAGTCATAATACAGTAGTGGGATGGCCGCCCATTCGAACCTCTCGAAAGAATCTTATTACAAGCGGCGGCAGTTGTTCGAATAGGCCCGAGTCGAGGATCGCGGGGCCCGTCGAAGAGCGTAAGAAGCTTCTAGAAGAGCCCGCGAAGAGCACCCTTGTAAAGATCTACATGGACGGCATACCCATTGGAAGAAAAGTGGATCTCAAGGCATGTGGGAGCTATGAGGAACTCTCCCATGCTGTCCATAAGCTCTTCGGATGGCTTCTCGAAGGTTTAACTAACGATTGTTTTCTTTTTTCTCGCTAAGATACTATCGAACCGTTGCATTCGTTAAACCTAGTTCGATGAAAGAACGATCGATTTCAATTATTTAACAGCTCAAAGTGGCAATGCTTGTGATGCAAATATGGCGTTTAGAGGGTTGTTAGGTGGGAGTGGGGAGTATGTGCTTGTGTACGATGACAACGAAGGTGATAAGATGGTTGTTGGCGATGTCCCTTGGAAGTAAGCTTCTTCTTCTCATTATTATTATTACGTTACATTAATATTCTTTATCTGATTGCATTATTCTTTTTTTTTTGAGGAAATGTAATATTTTGTGTGGGCAGCATGTTTGTTCCGACGGTGAAGAGGCTTAGGGTGATGAAAAGGTCAGAAATCTCAACATTGATACGTCGTGAGAAGAGAAAAGCTTTTTCTTGATTCCACTTCACTTACACAAAGGCCAACCGACACGATCAACTTCTTAAGTGATCTGAAGAGACAATGAAGTTTTTTTGTTTTTTTTTTTAATTATTTGTTAGAGGTTTCTTTTCTCAGTCCTAATCAAATATGCAGAACTTCAGCCGAAGTTAAATTTTTGTGACCATTCGTCTTCTGTGTTCTTTCAGGCCACAACATTGATATTTCAAGGCGAACAAGCGAAAATAATCGTATATCACAAATCTATCACTTTGATGACCCATTATTCATATCATCAATTACTTAATCCGGAAATAAAATCTGCTAAATATCAGTATTAGATCGATTTTTTAATTTAGGAAAAAAAAATCCGCCAAAGGTAAATAAAATATTGCCGAGTCTTTTTTGTCTTGGAAAATATCGCCAGTAGAGCCTTAAACCACCGGAGATTTCCTCTCCCGTATCAACCAATTTCCCCAGTAAAAAACATTATACGTAATTCCATTCCAATACATATAAGATTTCTTTTCATCTAAGGAAAAGTTTAATTTCCGCAAGTCACATAAACCGACTACACTGCGTGAACATAATACAATCGGAAGACTTAGTTCGCCTATCTTCTTCTTCAAAACCATTCTCTCAAAAGGAAGGAAAAAAGGTCGTTTTTTTTTCTGAGAAAAAAAAATGCTAACGGAGCTTTCAGTGAGAGCTGTCGTGCTGAGAGTGTTCGCTACACTCTCCTTCGCCACGGCAGCCATTGTTATGCTGCTAAGCAAACAAGATCAGACCTTTCAAGATTCATGCTCCTTATTTGCCGCTAGATATCACGATTGGAATGGCTTCATGTAATTAATAAAGTTCTTCCTTCATCATATTACACGAATTTTCAGAATTAAAATGTAGTAATAATTATTTAATCTTCTTAGGTACTTGGTCGTCGTCACCATCATAGCAGGCTGCTACAACCTCGTAGTCTTCTTCATCCCGCCTGGCAGCCTTCTGTGGAAAACCGTCGTCGTCTTCGACGTGGTATTAATACGCACTAACAAAAACCCTACTTATATTATTGTTTACCCTATGTAAGTTTTCTTTCCCTCGTAATTCGTTGGTACGTAATAATAATATAATGGGCAGTTAATGAGCATCCTAGCTGGGACGAGCCTCGGGGCGGGATGGCAGACGTACGTACTGATAAAGCACGGAAACGCCAGCGTGGCGTGGGTCCCGATTTGCGGGACGGTGCGCTTTTTCTGCCACAAGGTGTTGGGGTCGCTCGTAACCGCCACGTTGGCTTGGGCCGTCGGGATTTTCCTTGTCGTTCTATCGCTTCATTACAGCGTCGATCCTTTCCTCGTCGACGGCTGACGATTTTATTTTTTTTTTTCGATACTGCGTTTGATCGATTTTTGGGTTATTAGCTACTTTTAGGACAGCCTGCTTGCGAGATTGCGATCTACGGAGAATTCAAAATTAAAGCAAAATTTAAGCACGCAATGCATCGAAAAACTAATTTAACTGCGATTTATGTGGCGTCAAGGATGCTAATTTGGGAATAAGTCCAACGTTGCGTTGGTTTCAGCACCCAACTTATGAGGTTGCAATTTAAGGAAGCTTGTTTACAGAATGCAGTTAACACGTATATGTTCTCCAATAGCACTCTTCTACGCAAACCTCGAGGAACTCGTTCTCGAGGTTATTGTTCTTCTTTTATCCGCATAGCCGATTCCGAGGCCTCCATGGAGCAGTTGTTCAGATGTATCGATCTAAATGTCGAAATATATCCGATGCCAAGCGGGAATTCTCTTAACTTCGTACAAAATCTCATCGTTAGCTTGTCAAGGCTGGGAAAGTTAGCGTCCTCAGCTGCCCAACGCTTGACCTCAAGCTGATCCATGAGCAAGATCTTGAGCCTTTGAAACTTGTCCTCGTCGTCGAGTTCCCAAGCGTCCCCTACACATCAGTTTTAGTACCTCGAGATTGGGAAATGACGTTATCGCCCCCATGCCTTCCCAAGGAAACATCCGTAAAGGGACAGCTTTTTGAGCTTCTCGGGAAAAGCAAAGCTCGAAGGAAATGGATCGGCCCTCTTCTGCGTTAGGGTTGTCTGAAAGTAGAGTTTGAGCTTCTCGAGCTTACTCAGACGAACGATGTTGTCCAAGCGATAAGCGTCCCACTTTTTCGCCGTCTCCTTGGCGTAAAATGCCTTGAGCGTTCTCAGATGGGCATCATTTCGACAGCTTTTGACGAGAATATGAAACCCTTTACCTCCGATCAGCGTCTGAAGGCTGTCGAGCGCCAAATTAGGAACAGAGTTCTTAGAATTTATTACGGGCGGTAAGACGATTTTGTTCATCTCCCAAATCTCAGACGGTAAATGCACATCGCATCCTAAGACGATCAGCGTCTGAAGATTTCGAAGATTCGAAATCGTTCTTGGAATTTTCAATTTTGAGGCTACTCTGTACGTAGCAGTAATCGATACGGAATGCCGAGTACCAAAGACGAATCAGCCCGAGAATCTCATTAGGGAACGACGAGTTGTACTTAACTTCGATGGCGTCCCGTATCCTAAGAAGCTTGAAGCTCGACGAAGCGTATGCAATGCAAGATAACTGTTCTCAAAAAGTATTCGACGGTCTGAGGGAAAACGCTTGAATCCATTCTTCCTTCAACAGTAATATTCAGCGAACCGTAACAACCTGGAAGAACTATAACTAGCTACGCGTTAACCTGATCGTTAACACGATTCTGCTTCTACTACAAATCGTCGGGCAGTACGTGTTTTTTTACGTTGTCGAAGACCTCATTGCTCCACACATCGTCCAATACGATCAGATGCGTTCTTCCTCTCGAATGTTTGCGAATACGAAGTGTCAGTTCAGCCTCACTCTTACAGCCGAACGGCTCGTACGACTTGTCTAAAGAGCATTGAATGGAATTGAGGAGTTTTAACCTATCGTAATCTTGAGAAACTGTTGCCCAGACTGGGACAGGGAAGATCTCTACTGTGAGTCTATCGTCGAAGATGAACTTAGCTAAAGTGGTTTTTACCTATTCCGCCGGTGTCCGCTATCGGAATCGTCAGGAGCTTCGAGGAATTCGAGCAAAGCTTCTCCTTAATCGCCATCATCTGATCGTCGAATCCCGCGACTGCGTGTCCGAATCCGGTTCCTCGATCTGCGGCTGGTCCGAAATCATATGTGGCATCGTAGCTCAGTTCACGAACCTTCTGAAGTACTGATTTGCTGCAATCTCTTGATCTTCGTAACTTCGTCCAAAATCGAATTAATTTCAGCTATCAGTTCCTCCAGATCTGGAACACGCTCGCCCTCTTCGTCCTCTAATCGAAGCACATTTCCCATCTCCAGGGAATATTCGCTAGCTTCGGCTTCAGCGGCCTTCCGATGAGTAATCCTTCATTGACGAGAAGGCGAAGCTTTTGGTAGAGAGAGATCATGGCTTCTTGATTGGCGATGACTATGTCTGGGTATGTGTTATGGTGGATTATATCTTCCATGAGCTTGAGATTGAGGCAAGAGCAGCGTGGTAACCCATGGTTCAGCTTTACGAGAAAAAAAGGAGCAACTTTGGGGGAGTGGTTGACTCTGATCTGAGTAATGAATATGTTTGATCGGAGCAATTGATCTTTCAGAATAGAGAAATAACATTTTTCATCTCTAACTTTTGGAGTACTGTTCAGCAAATAATCCACAAGTTGGTTATAAGGCCTGAATAAAGGCCCAATATAAAATTATTTAATCCTGTATAGTTTATCTTACCCTATTTAACTAGTTTATTTATATCGGGCTTAGCGGGCTGCTGAATTAATTGCGGGCCTAAAAGAATAAACCAAACACAAGATATTAGATATTATTTATATTATAAGTCCTAATATTGGACAGCAAAGGGCCATTAGCAAACAATCCACAAGTTCTGTCCTTTTGTAAAATAATAAGAGCATAGAATGATATTCCATGCGAAAGTAGACAACTCTTTTTCGACATACTTGCTCAAGTGCTTCATGTTCTTTCTCAAAAATCTTGTTCAACATCGCCGCATTTATATTATGGTATGGTGGCACATCTTTAATCCATAATTTTGTTATATATGTATAATTTCATGTTTCTATGCTGGTTTACGAAGATTGTTTGATCCGTTTCAAAATCGTGCCGTACTGGGACGACGGGAGCTAAAATTGTGTTAGAGAAATCATCCTCGTGTATGGCCGTTCCATCGACTCCATAAGCCTCGTTTACGCAATAACGATAAAGCCCGTTACAACGGAGCAGCACGGAGGCGCAGGAGGAGAAAACCGCCACGATAGTAACTGTTTTCTTCCGTCTCCCTTTTTCCTACCAAACCTATCTAATATTTACAAAACTCTATTATCATGTTGTGGATTCATTAAATCTAAGCAAAAGTCTAATATTAGAAATTAGGTGAGACTAACGTCATGAATTCGATTCCACTTGGACTCCTTGAAATCGCCAGCTGGCACAGCTTTCGTACTGATCAAATAGCAATATCCCTGACGGCCACTAAACGGCGGCGGGCCCGTGATCCGTTCGCTCGCATTCAAGACGAACCGAAGAACGTCCGGGCCGTACGGCGTCGAAGAAGGAACGCCCTTCTCCTTCGTAATGGAAGGCGGACCGGTGTTGGGTTCAAAGGGAGGTGTGATTGGTACTCGGATTCGATAGGGTTTCACATTAGGAGAACTAAGGTACCTAAACAAATGCACAAGGCACAACAGAGGTTCCGAGGGTTGACCCAGCTCTGGCTCGTTTGCGGCTCCTTTCGTGAAAGATAGATAGATGGGATGTCCTAATGCAAGTATCTCAAGAATTCCATCAACAAAATCTAAAATTTATGAAAATATTAAATTTTATTGGGATTACACTACACAGCAGTTACTCGACTCGACACGCATACAGAGTATGGAAACGCACACCGCAGAGAGAGAGAGAGAGAGAGAGAGAGAGAGAGAGAGAGAGAGAGACTTTAAGTTAAAATCAGGTCATCTGACCTGCGGCATCGTCGCCGTTGCCGTCGTCGACGCTCACGACGTCGTCGGTCTTCCTCACGACAGCGTGGATCAGAACCACCACGATTCCGACGGCGACCGCAACCAGGACGTTGAGCGTCGCCTTGGTCAGAATCAGAGCGACGATTGTGATGATGGAGAGGACGACGAGCACGATCACGTCGCCGATGGTGTAGCCGAAGACGACCAGCGGCCGGTCGCGGAGGAAGTAGAGGAGGAGCCACGCGAGCATGATGACGACGAAGACGATGAGCGAGACCGGCTTGTAGATGAGGCTGAGGAAGACGGCCAGCAGCACGATGATGGCGTAGTTGGTGCGGAAGTTGGATAGGTTCGTCTTCACGCGCGCCATCGTTTCTCCGAAGGACCTGGGGAAACCGAAGGTGTGGTAGTCGAACATCACGCGCCACGGCATGCGCGTGGCCAGCTGGGACTTGAGCCTGTGCTTGGCTCGATCGATGTCGTCGCTGAACTTCCCCGGCGATGAGGACGTCGGTATCGTGCCGTAAGTCGTCATTCCGTTTTTCCAATTTCTCTTCTTTTCGAGATCGTTCGGTTGGTTGGGTATTATTAAGCAGAGCTGGGCTTCGACATAAAAAACTAATATATAGAAATCATATATCATTACAATAAAAAGGTCGTACCAAGTGGAGAGAACTGATTGGAGGATAGACCATATTGATTGGATCTCCACAGTAGTATCATAATGACTCACACTGAACTAACAAATCATAGAAGTGTACGTGTAACGAAATCCAAGGACTTCCATACCAATAGTTGAACTGAACTACTGGAATCTGCTAGACTGCTTTTCCGTTCGATTTAACTTGAAAAACATGGTAAAAAACTGAGGTTTTAACACAACGAACGTATTCATATCCAATCATCAAACTAATCAATCTTCACAGATGCGTAGATCTTCCTCACAAACCAGAAACAAGCGTAGAACCCAATCGTGCCCGTCAAGAAGAAGAACGCAAAGGAGGCGATCAGCATATACCCGAAATACAGAAATCCCGAGACCAATTTCGTAATCTCCAGCTTGGTGAAGAAGTAGAAAGCAGAGTAAGCGAAGAGGTAAAGGGCGGACGAGCCAGCCGTTAGATAAGCTCTCCACCACCATTGGTAGTCTTCGGCGCACAGCTGAAAATAGCACAGGACGACTGTAATCTCGGCGCAAGTGATGATCAATATCACGAAGACGATGGAGAGGAACCCGAAAATGTAGTAGAATTGGTTCAGCCATATCGAAGTCAGTATGAAGAAGAGCTCGATGAAAACTGCCCCGAAGGGTAAGATGCCGCCTATGAGTATGGAGAATATGGGCTTCATGTACCACGCTTGTTCAGGGACCTGCCTCGGGATTTTGTTGGTCTTCACGGGATCTTCGATGGCGGGTTTTTTGAACCCTAAGTAGCTGCCGACGAACACAAGTGGGACGGAGATGCCGAACCAAAGGCAAACCAGGGCGAACATGGTGGTGAAGGGCACCGCGCCCGAAGATTTTTCGCCCCAAATGAGGGAATTCAAGACGAAGAAAGCTGCAAAGAGGACGCCGGGGAACATGAGGGCGGTCTTCAGAGCGGTTCTCTTCCACTGCGTGCCTTTGAACATTTTGAAGAGACGGGTCGATGAGTAGCCTGCGAATAAGCCCATGAACACCCATAGCAGAACCATGGCAGTCATTAGCCCGCCTCGGTTCGAAGGGGATAGGAAACCTAGGCACGCGAAGATCATCGTCACGAGGGTCATGGCGAAGATTTGAACGCCAGTTCCTACGTAGACGCATAGCCATTCGAAGTTTAAGGGTGGCCGAAAGACGTCTCCGTGGACTAGTTTCCAGCCCGTCTCTTCTTGGGCATCGTCCTGGGTCTCTAGCTGGTTGTAGTTTGCAATGTCTCTGTATAAGGTTCTCATCATTATCATTGCAACCATCCCCGAGAGGAAGAGAACGATCATCAAGGAGTTTATTATGGAGAACCAGTGGATTTGGTCGTCGTTCATGAGAAGATACGTGTCCCATCTCGATGCCCATTTGATATCGCTTTCCTGAACGAAGTTTGACGCCGTAAAAATTATGGCACAAACGGACGGTCGAGCCAAGAAATGTATTCGGACGAAGTTACCTTGAAAGTGACGTCATAAGTAAATACAACATCTTTGCCTGTATCTACTTCCTGGGGAACAGTGCTCCCTGGAATCATATTTTTGGTGTTTTGGTTGCATGTTGGAACATTAGGGTTCTTGTCATCCCATTCCTTGATCTCATGATTGATACTGCAGTAATATGTTTAGACAACAGTCAGGGAAATGCCAGGAAACCTAGGACTCATAACTGAGATAAAATAAAGTGTTTGCAACAGTGATCACTGGAAACCTATCATGTCCAACATACATAATATCTTCAAGCAACGAAAAAATTTATACTTCGGAAAAAAAAAAGGAAAACTACGCATCCAAAAACATAAAACGACAGAACCTGCTTGGAGTGACTTCAAACCCAACAATTCGTGCAGAATCAGTTTCAGGGTCTCTGTGAAACATTACTCTGAAGCTCAGGTGGTTGTTTATAAAGTATTTATTTTCTTTACTCTGCACAAGAAATGCACAAGGTATGCCATTAGTAACTAAAAATCTCATTACAAGAAAGAAATGAAACTGCGTACTAACCCCAGCATAGTTCCCTTTGAACCCAACAGGGAAACCATGCTCGTAAGTTGTCATAGGAATCTCGTCTCGTCTTTGCCTCACCACTGCTACAGGTAAGTTATCGAGGATCCTGCAGGTTTCATTCTTAAGCTGTTATGACAGCGCATAAACAAATTGGAGAAATAGAGAAAGATCTCAATTAGTGGCATCCAAAAGAAAGTGAGGTAAACCTGATCCACAGCACTTACATATTGACTCTGTACTCGTCGTTGATTTTCTCCTGTAACTTCTTTGCAGCTTCAGCGTCAAGAGAAGATTTACAAGCCACGATGCAACTTGTCTCATCCCGCATGTTAAACTAGGATGTTATTCACAAAATCCATACATTGTATTACTTCAACTAGGAGATACTTCAACTAGGAGATATCGAAAGACAATCACTGAATGATATATATAAAATCTGAATCTGATGTCGAAAAACGAACTAGTAATAAATGCTTACAGTGTAAATTGAGTTCTCGATACGGTCACCACGAAGGACCTCGCCGAGATTCTCAGCAACATTGTCAATTTTATTCGGTTTGCAGTATTTCAAGTAGTAGAAATCATATGGAAGTTGAGTCTTGGTTGACGATAGCTTATTCACTTTGACTTGAAGTTCGTCTCCCTTTCAAGAAAGTGGTGGAAACAGAAGATCAATGTATAGAATAAACTTTGGACGGATTGAGGTATGACCAAAAAGTCACAAGATCACCAAGCAAGACTGAAACAACACTAACCACATTCTATGACAAGGGGATGGCTTACACCGCCTATAAAAAGAATCAGCAAATTTGGGGCAAATGAAAACACCCACGAACAAAATAAGAGCAAGAGAGGAAACCAAAAGAATCATTGGTCCAAATCCTACTACAAACAAAACAACTAAAAAAACCAGAACAAATCAATTTTGCACAAATTTCAGATCTCCCACCGACCACCCAAACAAGCAGATTCATAGCAAGGTAAAACACAGCACAAAACCAGCAAAATCCGAATCAAACTCACTAATCCTAGATCTACGAAGCAGAGACACCAACTAAAACAAGCTCTTTATAAGAAGCAAAAAATCCACAGAATGCAAGAAAAAAATACTCTTGCAAAATCGCGAGGCGCAACGCCAGGCAGGTAGAACGAGTTCGCGCACGAGACGAACAGCGTCGCGAAGATAAAAATCGCGGAAATCCGACCAATATTTCGATCGCCCATTTCGATCGATTCGAACTGCCCTCAAGCGATCGGTAGAGCTAGAGATCTCCCACCGTAAAACACGAGGCAGTGCAGTACCCAAGCTTTTAACCAGTACGTGACATGAAATCAATGCTGCTCTAATATTCTGATTAGCCACACAGCTCAATTTTTTCCTTTATATTTCCACTGAAATAGTCTTCCACAGCGCCGATTTTGCGATGGACGCTTATAACCGAGTGATTACAAATTCATGTTGTATGGTAGTGGAAAAAACGATACCACGATCTGTTCTATTAGTGTCGGCGAGTGATCGACGAATTTAATACACGTTATATTTGGTATTGGGATATTTATTATTAATTAACATAGAAAATTTGTTCATTTAGCCAATATGTCTTGTCTTGTATCCTTAGCACTAATTAAAAAATTAAGGGTATATTTGAGATTCGCCACGTCAGAAGTTTAATGGATTGGTATGAAGCTGACTCATTTTGTATAAAATTTAGAGATAAGAAACTAACTTAAAAGAGTGGTATAAAAGTTACATGAACTGGTATATATGATCGTTTTAATTTTCTAACTTCCAACATATGTTATTTCAGCACAACGAAGTGATACTGCAGAAATGAACTGGTATCGAACGATCATTAGCTGGTATTGGATGATCGTTTTGTGTTATAAAATTTCAACATTATTATTTCACAGCAATGAAGTGGTACTGCAGAAATCGAGCCGTTAACACTAATTTTTTTCCTGACAGAACCTAAATTGTAAATGAAACCTCCGACTGGACCTGAAATAAAAAGTCTCCAGTTAAGGGTATATTTGTTAAATTAAACACATCAGCCATTATTCGACTCGCAGTATTTTATTTTTTTTACATAGAAATTTAAGATTTTTTTTTATTTTATTATTTTATTGCGCTCTAATTTCGCGGGAAGAAAGTGTCGGCCGATTTTCTATTTCAAGAAAGCTTCTTGAGGTGGGACCCGCAGTGGACGAGCGTCCCTGCCCTGCATTTCGCATCTCCCTTCGTTTCAATTCTGAAGAAAGGCCAAAGAAGAAGATACACAAAATCTCCGATCAGCTGTCTCCCTCCTCAATTTGTGTTCTACTTTTTTTTCTTGGACAAGAAAATGACTAACACTCCATTGATGCCACCTGGTCTCGTGTCCAATCTCCAGCAAGTACTCTCCAACCGCGTCGTCAAATCCCAAAAAGACGGCTTGCCCTCTTCCGACGACGGAGTCGCCCGATTTGGGTCGGGCTTGTGAAGATGTTGGAGAGTCCGAACCCGACTTGAGGCCCATTATATTGGTCACGAGTAGTGACGGGGTTGAGCGCCTGGGCTTTCGTGCTTGGTGAAGGCGCTTGCAGCTCAAGGGATGTACAGCGTCCACGTCGTCGCTCCCCAAGCGTAATTGTTTTTTTTTCTGATATTATATGTTTCTTATTCGAAATGGGATTTGGAGTTTGGTGCTGTTTCTATTAGGATGTTCTGTACTGCGTATTCTCTATGAGCTTGTAGTTTGAATCGTAATTGGTTTTGCTGTGAGAGGTGTTGAGTTCTTTGTGTTTGCTGAATGAGGCGGAGGATCTGGTTTGGTAATTAGACGTTTGTAAAAGACTCGACTTGTTAGATTTGAATCACGCATCTCGAACAAAGTTTGTGCTTTCATTAGATGTCTTAAGAGAAAATTGAAGTTGGATCGAAAGATTGAAGCAACGAGCGTTGTTGTTTATTTTACAGTAAAGTTCTGAGCTTTGTGCGCCTCGATTATCAAGCTCAATTACAAGAATCATTTCTGAGATGTGAATGCTTACTTTATGGATCACGTGAATGGGAATTAGTCTGCTTGAATGGTTTCCTAACTTTTTCTTGACTATCATATACCCGTATTGTGGTTGCGTTGTTCTTCAGTACTATGTATATTCTTTCTCGATTGTCATTTTTTGAATGAAGTGCTGATTTTCTGGTTTTCAGTGACAAATCCACATCAGGACATTCAGTTTCTCTAAAAGAAACTGTTGAGGTGGCCTCAGCTGAAGTTAGTGGCGCCGTTGCTTATGAAATTTCTGGTATGACTATGACTATGCTTTTCTTTTTTATTAACTAGCTTTAGATTATTTCGATCCTCCGAAAATGAGCATAAGGCAAGTAAGAATTGCATGATACTTTCAGGAACTCCTGTAGATTGTGTGTCACTAGCGTTATCGGGTGCTCTATTTTCATGGTCTAAGCCTCTCTTGGTATGCTTTACCTTGTCCATTTTCTTGATTCGACACCTCAACAATGCAAAATTGTTTTCATTCTTTTTTTTTTAATCAGGTAATAAGTGGTATCAACAAGGGTTCTAGCTGTGGCCATCATATGTAAGAAAAGTTGAGATGATTTTGCTTCGAGCTGTAATCGAACGTTAATCTTACTAACTTGACATTTGTTTTTTCCACTGGGTCACGAACAGCTTTGATTAACGGTGTGCCATCCATGTCAATATCACTGAACTGGTATGTCATTAATTCTAAACGTCCCATGTGGTTATTAATCATTACAAATTTCCATGACTGAGCGGTAGAGGTTTCTTATTCAATTTATATCAGGAATAGTGAAACTAGTCAGGAAAGTGACTCCAACGATGCTGTTACTGTTTGCTTGCCTCTTATAACTGCAGTCATGAGAGATATAGAGAAAGGGATTTTTCCCAAAGGTCTCTCCTTGAACGTACAAGTCCCTAAATCGCCTTCGGAAGACAAGGTCTGTTAGGGGCTTTTGTCTGTTTTATGCTACTAAATTCAGTAAGTTCGTATTATAGCTCGATACACGTTTTGAAGTCTCGCCTGCATGAGATAAGCGTTTTGTTCTTTGTATCTCCATGGGACTGACTAAGATATACAACGGCATTATGATTTTCTGACAGCGTTTTAAGGTTACGAGGCAAAGCCTATGGAGGTCTACACTTAGCTGGCAGGCTATATCGGGGACAAGAAATAAGGCTGCTTCTCGATTTGGCGGAGGTCAGCCAGGGCTTGGCTTCCAATTTGCACAGCTCGGCCTTGATGCTTCTGCTGCTGTGTGTAGCTTTTACGCTCTATATCTTTATTTTGAATTTTGGATTGTGAAGTTTTAGGTTTTAAGACCAGATAGTGAAGTGACATTTATTTAATGTTGTCTGCACCAGGGCGCTGCTCGGCATTTGTCTACTCAAAAGAAGAACCTCGAGATTCTGGAATCAGTTGGTGTTTCTGGGAAATCTAGTTTTGAGAGGACGGTCAAGTACTTCAGAGCAGGGGTTTATTTGCCTCTTCTCTCTGTCTAAAGCTGCTACGTATCTTTTTGTTCTTTTCCCCTTTCGAGTTTTGTTTATCCTTAGATGGTTGACAAGGAGCACCAAGAAGAAGGTGAAGATCTCGATTTTAGAGCACTTGAGAATGGATATGTAAGTGCAAGCCTCTTTTCTTTTCTTAGTATCTTACACGGAGTGCAGCCCAAAGATACGCATGATTGATGTTGTATTTGCTTGTGAATAATGACAAAACATATCATTTCAGACCTTTGATTCGTACTACGTGTAAATCATTATATCTGCTGCTTAGATTCCTCTGAATCCATTGAAAAAGATAGAAGCAAATATGAACATCTCATCCCTGCTAATAATCTGCTGCTCTTTCGATGACAGGTTGCAGTTCGTTACTTGCTTTTTCCTTTAGTTTAGATCCCGAAACCGAGAGTGCTGCACTAGGCTGGATTCCATCTGCGCTGAAAATGGAACAATAAAGGATCAGTTTGCACATCAATGGCCAGCGTTGCGTTTCTTTTTTGTGAGAGTTTTTTGGGCCTTATTACATCGGGTATTTAAGTTACTACCATACTACTATTTTCTTTTTAGAATCTTCATCGTGCTCGTTATGAAGCAAATGCTTCCATTTTTTTTTCGGGATGTGGCATAATTATTTTACAAGGTAGTCGAATCGATTCAAGTCGTTCGTGTTCTTACATTCATTCAGTTTGGTGAATTTGTCATCTGTAGCAAAGATGTAACTGGTGTGCTACTTCTTTCTCCTTCATATTAATTATCAATGGCTTCTTCCAAAATTGTGGTGAAATTGCTTTCTTGGATCTTTGTCTGAATTTGCTTGCTTATCATCCCATAAACAGATTTTGGTTGAAGCTTTGAACAGAATGTGTTGCTATAGCGGCTTACAGATTACAGACCAACAAGAAATTCAGATTTTACAGCAAAGTGAAACAGTTTGAAAGAACAAATCAACAAGCTGTTGAGAAAACACACAGTCAAAACACACACACATACGGAGACACACACGCACACTTCAAAAACACTTGCTAAACTTGTAATAATCACCAAACTCTCTAACCTGACCGTAGAAATCCCTGCAAGGATCAACTGGGTAAAGATCGACGCCATCAGAATATGTCTCCGTGGATTTAGCACTTCTCAGCTTAGCCCTCATCGACTTGGTGGGATTCATATAGCCAGGCTTCGCCACGCTCTTCTCGCCCGAGGAGGTCTCGGAAGCAGTCGACGAATTCATGGCCATGCTGTCATCGTATGACCCAAATTTCGAACAGGGATCGGAACACGTTCTGAGAATCTGACAGCTTTTAGGAACCCTCGAGGACGTTCGAGCGTGGTTTCTTGTCCTTCTGTAATCTTCCCCAGAAACGTTAGGCAGCGATCCAAGAATATACTTATCCGAACGTGAGCTGGCGTTTTTTCTTAGATGCTGAGAATTTAAGAAGAAAGCATAGTGTTCATAACTTATTACATCACAGACACACACACAGAGAGAATTATGTGATCATATAACCTGATGAGCAAGGGCATAAGCAGAAGCCCTCTCCCTCTTCATTGCTCCTTGTTGCTTCATTTGAAGCTTTGACTTCACGTCCTCGGCTGTACCTCGGCTATGGCACCACCCGTTCTGTTGTGTAGCATTCGCAATGGAGTCAATGATTGGGATTCAGTATTAAATCCAAATATTATAGATTTTGGTACCTCTGCCTCTTTTATGGGATCGCTTGGGCGTGAGTCTTCCTCTGGGCCGTCGTTGGTTCGAGTGCACTGAGCCCTGACTCGAGCCTGGGCTCGAACGAGGGCTTGCATGCACCTTAGAGTCACGGCGGCTTGCTTTCGTACGAGCCGCCCCCGAACAATGGCTTGGAGCCTCACCAATGCCTTCAAGGCCCTCAAAGCCCGCCTTGCCTAAACACAAATGTTCGTAGGAAGTTCTCAAATCAAGTTTAATCACTCGAGGAAAAGGAAAAAAAGAACCTTAACAGATATCAGATTGGAAGGGATAGAAAGAAGTGTAAGTATTACAAGAAAAGCGCGGAAGGCCGTCTGAATTCTAACAGCTGCTGACTCTCTTCGGACGGCGAGGAAATCCATGGGCGTAGAAGCCTTGGCTAGAGCAGAAACTGCAGCTGCTATTTCAGCATCGAAATTAGAGAACTCTGATTCGTCGGTGTTCGAAGCGCTGCTGCCCACAGTTTTTGCATCGGCTATGGAAACTGCAGATGAGCTCCTCCATAGCCTCCATTTCTTGCCCTTTCCACCTACTTTTTCCTGGTTTAGCTGAACGGAGAAAAAAAACATCGACGAACTCAATCGAAGACATAACCCACCTAATCTATGGTCATTGTTGATGCCAAGCTCGAAAGTTAAGATAGAAAATTGAAAAGAGACGTCGTCAAAAGACGAACATAAGCAGCTCAGCGATAGCATAGATATGGAGAAAATTCAGGCTGTAATGAATCTTACATGATCAGGCGCTTGAGGCTTTTTCAGACCAATCAAGGATTTTATCCACTTCCCTGAAGCACCCATCTGCGCAGCTTACAGAAGATGCAATAGAGCTGAAGATCAGTTGATTGAAAGTGCTTAAGGTTGAGGAGGCTCTAATGATTTTGAAATTTGAAAGTTTGAGTTGTAAAAAGGAAGAAGGGATAGTATTCGTTACTTTTGTGAGTCCTTTTTGCTTTGTGCTTTTTGAATCGTCAAAGATAACTAGTACTCCCTCCGTCCCAAAAGTTTTTGTACATTTTACTAAATCCGGCGTCTCACTTCTTTTGTACATTTCCTTATTTAGCAAAAAACCTATCAAAAACAATCAATATAATAATATTAAATGTTCTTAAAGACGTGCCAAAATATACACTTTTTTACCTTTCCAACACACTATATTATTAAAATATTCAGTTTTTTAATTCCCGTGCCGATACCCAAATGTCCATAAACTCATGGGACGGAGGGAGTATATAAATTCTAAAATTTAAATTCGAAGTCACAGACTTTATCTCGTGCAATATATATATTTATTGAGTGAATTGAAATCATATTCATCTGAATTAAATATTGAATACTTAAGAGAGGGTAAAGTAACTATTGATTTTATTATTCTAGTATCTTTTAAGTTTTAAGTATATAAGAAAGAAGAGACAAACTTAGGAAGAAAGAAATAATTCGGTGTCTTTTAGGTAAAGTAAAGATCGTGCGCCATAAATATCTTTCCTCAATTGATACCAAGCAGAATGAACATAGGAGCTAGAGCTGCCGATGAATGTCGGTGATTCAATCCGATGTTTCTGTGTGTGTCTCTCAGAGAAGTGGTGACTGCTTGCCTTGATTTTGATTAGATTTCGTGAATTAAGGTTTTTTTTTTCACTTACTCGTATGGTCTCGATGGAGCCTCGCGTGGGGAACAAGTACAGATTGGGTCGGAAAATTGGGAGTGGTTCGTTTGGGGAGATCTATTTAGGTTTGTGGAAACTTTTTCTTTGCTCTGTTTTTCCTTTGTTTAAGTGCTATTTAGATAATTCCATGTTCGTTTTTTCTTCAGGTACTAATATTCAGACGAATGAAGGGTTGCAATTAAGCTAGTGAGTGTGGGAAAAAAACTTGCATTTCTTCTGTTTCTTTTTTCATAACGCTTTTTTTTTTGGCTTGAGGAGTTCTGGTTTTGCTCTGGATGTTTCTTTGATGTCTTTAGTTCGTTTCCCTGTCAGACGATGTACTTTACTTATGACCTGGGTCTGTTATATAACGAAAGAGTTAAAGAACGTGCAAGAACACAATGACTTAGATCTTTTATTTTCTACCGTTAGGATAATAATTATGTGGGGAAGTTTGGAGTAGGCATGTCAGCAGAAGAGAAATCTTGTGTCTTTTATGTTATTCTTGATTGAAGAAATTGAATAAAGGCATCATTGCTTAAGAAGATGTAATTTGGGTTTTGGCTTGGCAAGCAAGCACCTAGCAAATTTCATGTATTATCTGGTGTGTTTAATTATTTGATTTCAGTTCTTCTGGATATGTTATGTAAAGTCTTTGCCCATACGGTACATGTGTGAATTAGTTTTACCTCTTCTCCTCAAATTTTTAGTAACTGTTTTATGTTGAATGCAATAACTTGTGCTCGTCCTTCCACTTCCACTCAGGAAAATGTCAAAACCAAGCATCCTCAATTGCTGTATGAATCAAAATTGTACAGATTACTTCAAGGAGGAAGTATGACCCCTTTACTGTTTTAGTTTCTTGGAAAGTGTTCTCTTGTTTCATTTTATTTCCATCAATCTGCTAACAAGTGGTCAATTGACTATGTATGTAGCTGGTATTCCAAATATTAGATATTTTGGAGTCGAAGGTGATTATAATGTTCTTGTCATGGATTTGCTGGGACCTAGTCTTGAAGACTTGTTTAACTTCTGTAGTCGGAAGCTGTCTTTGGAAACAGTCCTTATGCTTGCTGATCAGATTGTAAGCACTATCGATTTTTCCGTTGATTTGGATAGAATGATGTTTCTTGTATGACCCTGAAATGGCAATTCGTTTCCAGATCAGTCGCATTGAGTATATCCATTCTAAATCTTTCCTACACCGTGATATAAAGCCTGACAATTTTCTCATGGGTTTGGGGAGACGTGCAAGCCAGGTTCCTGTCTTAGTGTGCCTCAGAATTTTGGCTCATCTGTATTTTCTTAAGTTTCTGTATTTTTATGTTAAAGTGGCTCGAAAAACTTCCCAGGTTTATGCAATTGACTTCGGACTTGCAAAGAAGTATAGGGACTCTTCAACTCAACGTCATATCCCATATAGGTATACTAATTGACCATAGATAATTATCATACCTCGAGATAATATTTTTTCATTTCCAACCTTCTGTTATTATAGAATTTTTCAACCCTTAAGAAGTTATTAAATAATTATACGCCTTATTCCCAATGATGTAATCAAATGCAGAGAAAATAAGAATTTGACAGGCACTGCAAGATATGCAAGCGTGAATACTCATCTCGGCATTGGTATGCATGTTACTGCATGTCCTATTCTTTTTCTTGGTAACTTTGAGATATATTATTTCTCAATAACTGTGTTTATTATTGGTTTCACTCTGTAGAACAAAGTCGTAGGGATGATCTAGAATCACTTGGATATGTTCTTATGTACTTCTCAAGGGGAAGGTTTGAATGAATCTCTAGTATTCTTAGCTTGCTGTTCTTTCGCATTTGCAATGTGTTAATTCATCACCATATAATATGCAGCTTACCTTGGCAAGGATTGAATGCTGGAACCAAGAAACAGAAGTATGACAAAATAAGTGAGAGAAAGGGTTCAACCTCTATAGAGGTGATTGTGAATGAAACCCTTGTTCACAGATTTTCCTTTGCGTGTCCGTGTGTGTGTGTGTTTTCCTTTTACGTTGGTTGGTTCTTGTTGTGGAAACTAACGTCTAGCAGGTTCTCTGCCGAGGCTATCCCTCTGAGTTCGCATCGTATTTCCATTACTGCCGTTCTCTCAGATTTGAAGACAAACCTGATTATGCTTATTTGAAGAGAATTTTTCGCGAACTCTTTATTCGAGAAGGTACTTACTTCTACCTTGCCATTCTTGACTCCATATGCAGCTTTCCATCATGTTAACTCTCTAATCCTTTTTGACCTTGCCTTTTACATTGTATCTTGTTTTGCAGATTTTCAGTATGATAACACATTCGATTGGACCATTCTGAAATATCAACAGGCACAGCTTGCCAATCCTCCATCTCGACCCCTTGTAAGTAACCTCGTTGTTTTGCTTTAAACCTTGGCTATAAAAATTTCGAAATCACGACTCTTGCGCAGGCTAATGGTGCTG
Source organism: Craterostigma plantagineum (assembly GCA_027422505.1). Taxonomy (NCBI): domain Eukaryota; kingdom Viridiplantae; phylum Streptophyta; class Magnoliopsida; order Lamiales; family Linderniaceae; genus Craterostigma; species Craterostigma plantagineum. Next base: position 2,818,390 of record JAPQWV010000029.1, read on the forward strand.
GTACAAGCTCCGGGGTTCCACGTGCTAATATCGATCGACAGCCAGGTAACATTGTGTAGTTATTTCATAGTTTTTGCAGTTATTGTTTCCGCCCACTGTATGCATCATGCATTCCCACTGCTACTCGCTCATGCCAATGAATTCGATTCTACTTCTTTTTATGAATGTCTGCATTTTTTGTATCAGCTTCATATAAACCTCTTCAAATCGACATAAATCCCTACTGCATTTAAATACAGGTGGTGATGCAGCCAAACCCCCGGGTTGGTCTGGGGGCGCTTCTCGTGGCAGAAGCTTTCTGACTTCGGGAAGTTTTTCGAGGCAGAAAGCATCGGTTCCAAATGATGTGGACATGCCAAGAGAGGTAAATTAGGACAATACATTTCATCTTTTTTTTTTTGGTTTATTCTACTTGGTAATTTATTTACCACGCCTGAATCTTCTTCTGAAATGGGGACATAAATTACTTTCAGCAGTTCTCTAGTTCGAACACATTTAGGCAACCTTCATCATCGAGGCGCCCTGGCGTGTCAATCAGCCGAGATATAGATGTTCCTGTGGATGATAATGACATTATTCGCCCAACAACTGGAAATTCAACGTACAGAACTTCCAACGTTGCTCAGAGGAGCAGCCCAGTTGTATCATCAGACCACATGAGATCTTCATCTACACGGAACCCTTCAAACGTTAGGGAGTTTGAATCTGCAATCAAAGCCATGGAAAGCCTCAGTTTTGCCAACAAGTGAGAAAAGGTTCGTTGTATTGTAGTTAAGTGGTGTTCTTTGCTAATTTATAATGCGATGAATACCGAGTTGATCTTTCATTGAAGACTGAACCTTCCATTGTGTATGATGTTTACCCAGCAACCCTATTTTCTCTTTGCATTTCAGGGTCAAGAAAGTTCCAACTCTTTGAAAGAAGAAGAAGAATGGGGAGATGAAGCTATATTTTATTCTTGCTCTGATTACTATTTGGACCATTTTCCTCGTGGCGATAGCAATGATGATCATCTAGTTCACGAGGAGGATTACAGTTGCAATCCGACGAGGTTCTTACAGCATCATGAATCACGCTGCTGCTTGGATCCCTTGTTTGGTATGGATCTTTAATGCTTCCGATTGTCCATGTAATAATAAAATCTTGATATGGGACTTGTGGCAGTAGTAGAAGTAATGAAGAAAACTATGAACTCTTCTTCTTTGGGTGGTTTTCTTGATCTGAGATATTTGTTGGTGGGAAATAAATGGCCAAAATCAATGATTTCTTCAATCCTAACTCGCGCATCTCCATGTTCTTGGGACGTGCCTCGTTTTTTTCAATGATTTGACCGTTGAAATGTTGGCATTTATGAAATAATATTCAATGGTAGCCTATCTATTTTGACTGGAAAAATATCTCCTAACATGAACATATCGAACAGATCGAAAATCGCTGATTGCATTGATCTTACACAAACTGTATCGATTTACGATCGAGTTGCCTGCTATAAGTTTCCCGGCTTTCATTGTTCTCTTCGATTCACCTTCAAAAACCTGCAATTGTTTGACTTCATCTCGTTAAGAAGGAAAAACTACTGTCAGAATTAAGATCTTGTGAGGAAGTGTAAATCTTATAGCACCTTGGAAAAATACTAAGATACATGGTTCAAGAGTTGGTTATCAAGATAGGTCCAAGGTCCTTTTTTTTTTCTTTTGAACTTCTTAAACTAATAGTTAACATAGTTTTCACAATAAGACGAGCAAACTATAAAGCCTAGTATGTTAGGAAAAAAGAAAAAGAAACGTTGGAAGACATCATTTTTAATTGTGAAACCTAAGTTGACATAAATCCTTGAAGAGTTGTTCTCGTTACTTTCCTTTGCTTCAAGACTTGATTCAGTTCAACCTCATCTCTGATCATAATTGACTGAATATTTTTGTTGGTTCCGGTGTTGGCGTCCGGTCGGTGGCGCTCGTAAAGCTCGAACAGAGTTTCGGCTTATTACGTCGAAGTCGAGGCGCGTACGTCGTACGCTTTCCGTAAGACGTTATTGCCCCGTATTTCAGTGCCTCGGGTTGTCGCAATACGTCCCGAAGATACAACGACTTCAAGAATTTCGAAACGTCGCACACCGTATCGAAATTATCGGGCGAATCTACTAAAGACTCGAGCCTTTCTTGCGTTTTTTATGCTTTATTATGCCTAAGGGATGTGCTGTCAACTTTCTCTAAAGTGCTGGGAGTAAATTGAATGAATTTCTATTCTGCCAGGGGACCTATTTATACTGCTCGAAAAGCTGCAGGGGTCAATTCGCGAAAAGTCATAACTTTTCAGCTTGACCTCCTTTGACTGGGCCGAATTGCAAATAGGCACAACCTTTGGCCAGGGGTCAATCTGGGAATAGTCACAACTCTCGGACTGATACCCAATACCCCTTCAATCAGCCACATCACCATGCCCAGTCAGCGCCATATCAGCGCCACGTCAGTCCACGTCAGTCCGCGTGTCAGTGACACGTCATCAGCCGCCACGTCATCAAATTTTTTAATTTTTTTAATTTTTTTTTTCGTTTTTTTTTTTATATTTTATTTGGGCCGGCTTTACCAATTAATTTCTCATTCACACGATATCGGTTTTGAGCAAATTAATATTCGTTAGATTCGTCTCGAAACGTAGATTCGTAATCTTTCAATGATTTCTCGTTTCGACGACCGACGTCTTCTCGATTTAATAAAATCGTTTAAGCTCTTCTATTAGTGGGCCAATTACCCACACTTGGGCCCAAGGCCCATTGGGCTTAAAAACCCAACAATCCCCCACATGAATGGAAATTAATGTAAATGCAATGCATGCTGACTCTTGCAAGAAAGTCCCGACGACCCATCACTGCATCGGGATAGGTAGCTTGTGGCTTTGAACCTTCCCTAGTGAAATACTATCGGATTTACTCGCTGCTCAGTGAACGTGATGTCTTGAACTGGCGGCTTTTTGTGTAAACCAAGACAACAGTATACACACAGTGATGAATCTGATCTCTTTTCGATTCTCACGTTGTGTCCGTTTCGGCCGTGGACCATATCTCCGTTTCATAAGTGTTTTCCATTGAAGCGGCCCCACTTCACACTTATATAGGTGACCGACTATTAGGACTTAATCCTGGAGTAGCCCGAAATACTCCACCAATTTGGTATAGTCATCATTAAAAGCATAAGTGCTTACCCTAACCACACGTCATCGGGAAATTACTTGGGCAGCTGTCGAGAATGGGCTTTATTAGTTTCCAAGTGTACTACTGAACTAATCACAGTTTAGTTGTCTCATTGAACCAAGTTCGTGGGATCTCCACTCATCGAGGTTGAGTTACCACTGTTTTTGTTCTTTGCTGTGTGGATTTTTAGTCCCATTCCCCTTACTGCGTTTTCTAACTGATCTCTAGCTATGCCTTTTGTCAGCGGATCCGCAATATTTTCCTTTGACTTTACATAGTCGGTGGAAATTATTCCGCTAGAGATAAGCTGTCTTACGGTGTTATGTCTCCGACGAATGTGCCGAGACTTACCGTTATACATACAGTTCTGTGCCCTGCCGATAGCCGCCATGCTATCGCAGTGAATCATAATTGGTGGCACAGGTTTGTTCCAACACGGAATATCCTCCAGAAAATTTCGAAGCCATTCTGCTTCTTCGCCGGCTTTATCTAGTGCGATGAACTCCGACTCCATCGTGGATCGAGCTATGCACGTTTGTTTGGAGGACTTCCAAGAAACTGCTCCTCCACCGATGGTAAATATATAACCACTCGTGGATTTAGAGTCTTTACTATCAGATATCCAATTCGCATCGCAATACCCTTCTAGTACTGCGGGATATCTTGAGTATAGTATGCCGTGATTAATAGTGTGCTTTAGATATCTCAGCACTCTTCTTAGTGCTACCCAATGGCAACTACCCGGGTTACTCGTAAACCTACTCAGTTTACTAATTGAGTACGCTATGTCAGGTCGAGTGCAGTTAGACAAATACATCAGACTGCCAATCACCCGAGCGTATTCGAGTTGCGACACAGGCTCTCCTCTGTTTTTGGCTAAATGTATATTAGTATCCACAGGAGTCTTAGCCGGAGGATCATCGAAGGCGTTAAATTTCTTTAACACGCTCTCAACATAGTGAGATTGTGTAATCACAATTCCTTCGGACGTCTTAGAGACATTTATTCCCAAAATGACGTCAGCCAAGCCCATATCTTTCATACTGAAATGATTTTTCAGCATATTCTTTGTATTCACGATTATTTTGTGACTGCTTCCCATGATTAACATGTCGTCTACGTAAAGACAGACAATCACAAACTCATCGGGTGTGCCTTTTATATAAACGCATTTATCACACTCATTAATCTTGAACCCATTCGACAACATCGTCATGTCGAACTTCTCGTGCCATTGTTTTGGCGCTTGCTTAAGCCCGTAAAGTGACTTCACGAGTCGGCACACTTTACTTTCCTGCCCGGGTACAATAAACCCTTCGGGCTGTCTCATATATATTTCTTCCTCGAGTTCCCCATTTAGAAAGGCCGTTTTAACGTCCATCTGGTGTATCTCGAGGTCATACAATGCTGCTATAGCAATCAAGACCCGTATGGATGTAATCCTTGTCACGGGTGAGTAGGTATCGAAGAAATCGTACCCCTCCTTTTGGTTAAACCCTTTAGCTACTAAACGAGCTTTATATTTTTCGATTGATCCATCGGTCTTAAGCTTCCTTTTAAGGACCCATTTGCATCCTAAAGGCTTGCATCCCTTTGGGAGATCTACCAGCTCCCACGTATGGTTTTGCATTATGGACTCAATCTCGCTATTCACAGCTTCTTTCCAGAACGGAGCTTCTGGACTGGACAATGCCTCTTGCAAAGTCCGTGGTTCATCATCTAACATATAAGTTAGGAAATCAGGCCCAAAAGACTTGGCCACCCTTTTGCGTTTGCTTTGCCGTGGTTCCTCGTTTTCTTGAGGTGAACTCTCAACGGCATCGTGAGTTCGCTTATTATAGCTTATTTCTTTCTTTTCCTTATTTGGAAAAATATTCTCGAAGAATACAGCGTTCCTCGACTCAAATATCATCCCTGCATTCATTTCAGGGTTTTCTGATTTGTGCACTAGAAATCTATATGCACTACTGTTATTAGCATATCCGATGAAAATGCAATCAACAGTCTTGGGTCCTATCTTAACCTGTTTGGGTTTAGGTATTTCGACCTTTACTAGGCACCCCCACACTTTCAGGTAATTGTAGGATGGAGCCCTACCTTTCCATAGTTCGTATGGAGTCTTTTCTTTCTTTTTGTGTGGCACCATATTCAGAATGCGATTTGCCGAGAGGATTGCTTCCCCCCACAAGTTCTGAGGTTGCCCAGAACTGATCAACATAGCATTCATCATCTCCTTAAGAGACCTATTTTTGCGTTCAGCAACGCCGTTTGATTGAGGTGAATAGGGCGCGGTTGTTTGATGAATAATGCCGTGCTCTTGGCAAAATTCTTCGAACGGCGCCACGTATTCTCCTCCTCTATCACTTCGAATTATTTTAATTCTTGAGTTTAGTTGATTTTCAACTTCACTCTTATATCTTTTGAAGGCATCAAGAGCCTCGTCCTTGCCACTTAACAGATATACGTAGCAAAATCTCGTGCAATCATCGATAAAAGTAATAAAGTACTTTTTCCCACCTCTAGTCTGCACGAACTTCAAATCACATATATCAGTATGGATCAATTCTAGAGGCGCACTACTTCTCTCAACAGAGAGGAACGGTGCTTTGGCCATTTTTGCCTCGACACAGACTTCACACTTTTGTTGTGTGTCGACTTCCATTTGTGGAAGCAGGTTTAAACTTATTAATTTCTTTATTTTATTTAAACCCACGTGTCCTAATCTATGATGCCATAAATTGGAACATTCAACCAAATAAGATGAATTTTCTTTATTATTATTAGCGAGCTCAATCTCGCGTATTACAGGCATTACATTCATCTTAAAGAGCCCCTTCTCGAGGTAGCCCTTTCCTACGAAATGACCGTTTTTGGTCAGTACAAACTTATCGCTTTCAAACACCTGCCTAAATCCGGCTTTGCTCAACAGGGAGCCGGACACCAAGTTCTTGCGGATGTCTGGCACATGCAGCACGTCCACAAGAGTGAGTTCCTTGCCCGAGGTCATCTTCAGCACTACCCTCCCTAATCCGACGATGTCAGAGGTGGCCGCGTTGCCCATAAACAGCTTCCTGCCTGATATAGGAATGTAGGTTGAAAACATCTCCTTATCAGAGCAGATGTGGCGAGTCGCTCCAGAGTCGATATACCACGACCTAGGATTGTCTACCACGTTGGCCTCGTATACGACGGCGGCTAGGTCCATCTCCGTTAGATCTGTCCCCGGCTTTGCCTCGGTCAAGTGAGCTTGGTTCTTCTTGCTCTTTTTCTTCAGCCGACAATCCTTGGCCATATGCCCAGGTTTGTCGCAGTTGTAGCAGTTGCCCCTTATTTTGTTGGGCTTCTGATGCGTCGTATTAGGCCTCTTGCGCTTTTTGCCGGTGCTCGATTCGGCCAGGTTCGCACGTACCTCCACGCTGCCCCTTTTGTTATTGCCCTCGATTCTTCGATTATCTTCTTCAATTCGAAGCCTCACAATCAGGTCCTCAAGCCCCATTTCCTTACGTTTGTGCTTGGGGTAGTTCTTGAAGTCCTTCCACAGGGGCGGCAGCTTCTCTATTATAGCAGCTACCTGGAAGGATTCGCTGATCTGCATATTCTCCGCGTGTATATCGTGGATTATCAGTTGCAGATCACGGACCTGGTCCAACACTGGTTTGGAGTCGGTCATTTTATAGTCCAAAAACCGGCCGACAATGAATTTCTTCAGTCCGGCGTCATCGGTTTTGTACTTTTTGTCCAACGAGTCCCACAACTCTTTAGCAGTTTTAGCGGCTGCGTAGACGTTGTATAGGGAGTCGTCCAAGGCGTTCAAAATATAATTACGACACATGAAATCATTATGATTCCATGCGTCCAACGCCGCCTGTTGTTGTTCGTCAACTTCGGGTGCGGCGTCGTTGGCGTTCACCTGGGGTGGGAGCTCTTTCAGAAAGCGCACCAGGTTCAAAGTCGTCAGATAAAACAGCATCTTTTGTTGCCATCTCTTGAAATCGGCCCCGTTGAATTTCGCCGGCCTTTCGGCGTGGTTGCTACCCGTCAGCGGTACGGCGGTGGGAATATTCGCTATCGTCGCCATCGATCAGACAGAATAACGTCTTACGATTGTTGGTTCCGGTGTTGGCGTCCGGTCGGTGGCGCTCGTAAAGCTCGAACAGAGTTTCGGCTTATTACGTCGAAGTCGAGGCGCGTACGTCGTACGCTTTCCGTAAGACGTTATTGCCCCGTATTTCAGTGCCTCGGGTTGTCGCAATACGTCCCGAAGATACAACGACTTCAAGAATTTCGAAACGTCGCACACCGTATCGAAATTATCGGGCGAATCTACTAAAGACTCGAGCCTTTCTTGCGTTTTTTATGCTTTATTATGCCTAAGGGATGTGCTGTCAACTTTCTCTAAAGTGCTGGGAGTAAATTGAATGAATTTCTATTCTGCCAGGGGACCTATTTATACTGCTCGAAAAGCTGCAGGGGTCAATTCGCGAAAAGTCATAACTTTTCAGCTTGACCTCCTTTGACTGGGCCGAATTGCAAATAGGCACAACCTTTGGCCAGGGGTCAATCTGGGAATAGTCACAACTCTCGGACTGATACCCAATACCCCTTCAATCAGCCACATCACCATGCCCAGTCAGCGCCATATCAGCGCCACGTCAGTCCACGTCAGTCCGCGTGTCAGTGACACGTCATCAGCCGCCACGTCATCAAATTTTTTAATTTTTTTAATTTTTTTTTTCGTTTTTTTTTTTATATTTTATTTGGGCCGGCTTTACCAATTAATTTCTCATTCACCCGATATCGGTTTTGAGCAAATTAATATTCGTTAGATTCGTCTCGAAACGTAGATTCGTAATCTTTCAATGATTTCTCGTTTCGACGACCGACGTCTTCTCGATTTAATAAAATCGTTTAAGCTCTTCTATTAGTGGGCCAATTACCCACACTTGGGCCCAAGGCCCATTGGGCTTAAAAACCCAACAATTTTAACTTTACATGTGGACAAAACGACGCTGGCCACTAGCCAATCATATGGAGCCATGGAAATGCCACCAAAACTTTTCTACTTGATTCTTAGAAGGTAATGATTACTTCATTGGAATTTTTTTTTCAGATGGGACTCCTGAAAAATATGATATTTGAGTTCCAACGTGTAACATAATGAGAAGTGATGCAATAACGAAAGGGATGTTCAGTGATGAGACTTGGAAGCAAGATAGAGTTTTTATGAAGAAACAATGGCGAAGATGGTTATTGCCGTATCTTTTTGAGAAGTTGATGTACTAATATTAAGACAGGACACGTGGTGTTATTGATGTTCGTTCACCGAAAAGTCCACCACAGCCCATTTATGCCACCACCCTTACGTGTTCGGAATTCATTAGGTTTCTTTTTGTTTCCTTTTACCATTTTATTTTCTTTTTTTCTTAATTTTTTTTTATCATATCTAGCTAGGTTCATTGGTTGGAGTCAAATAGTTGAATCAACACGGCTCCTTTTATGGCGTAGGCACTTCAAATTAGTTAATCTGCTGACAGAGGCGCACATAAGCTTCTATTTCCTTCTTAAGTTCTTGAGCTTGGCTTGTTCTTGGAACTATTGTGTCTCTTTTTCGATTTTCTTGATGAGCCTTTTCAACTAAGTGTCTGCAATTTTTAGGGTTTTTTATGTATCGGAATACCAATCCATAGGTCTGCTTCTGCATCAAGATTTTGAAAAAAGAACTTACCTTTAGTTGCTGGCTGATAAGCTAACCTAGGAGCCTGAGAAGATCCTTGAAACCTGCGTTCTTGCCCGAAAGATCTGATCTTTAAGGGTTTTCTTTGCGAATCTTGAGGTTCTTTGTTTGCCTATTTCCAGGTCTCTTTCAAGGTGAGTTTTCTTATCTTCTTGCATTTCATAGCAAAGGGTATCTCTCTCTCTTTTTTTTTTTTTTGCGCTTTCCTTTGATAATTTCTGACTGTTCAAATTGGAGCTGGTTATCTTAGTTGATCTTTCTAGAAGATAGAAGTAGTAACTCTACTGTACCATAATTCTTTTTTTCTCTGTAAGCCAGATCTTATCCCTTATTTAGCTTCAAATGTTATTGGTAAATCTGTTTCCTTCCATTACCTTGAGAAACCTGTTTTCTTGAATAGAAACCTGTTTTCTTGAATATGTTAATAACTTCGTGTCGTGTATTTTTGGTTTGCTCATCTGTTTATGGCAGCCAAGATTGTGATTTTTTTTTTTATTTTATTTTTACTTTCTCAAGAATGTTCAAGATTTGCTCAAAGTGTAGCTCCTCCGAGGTGTTCTCAGCATTACTGATGTGTATATCTTAACCTAATTTCGAATCTTTCAGGTCTGCTTATTTCTTGATCGACCGAAGCTACAATGGAAGACTCTTCTCCTGCAGTAGCAGCCTCGTTATGCATCGATCACAGATCATCGAACAATACAGAAATCGCCCATCACAAACTCGTGAACGAAGCAGCTAACATGTCGTCTAGTCCATCATCGGTATTAGATGCTAATATATGCTCCTACGCTACTGAAACAACGGAGATAACTGATAATCATCAGATAGTTCGTAACGGTCGAAAAGGCGAAGAAGAAGGAGAAGAATACGAAAACCTCTCTGTTCCAGAAAAGCCCACCTTGGCAAACATTGAGTTGCTACCCTTGGATTTAATTTCAGACATTAGCCTACCACGAGAGAGCAAGCCAATTGCTGTCGAAATCGAGGGCGGCGAGCACAGTCGAATAGTTGCGAGAGTCATCGCCTTGGAAGATAGAAACATACGGCGGAAACTATCTGTGGGTGTGGACTCCCAAAATATGCATTCTGAATTACTACATGGCGAGTGTTCAAACATGCCTACGGTAAAAGAATCTGCTGTTGCCCTTCAGTTGCCCGGTAAGAATGGTCTGAGCAAAGATGGCCTGAAGAGCGTGTTTGAGCTCGACTGTGTCCCTCTATGGGGTTCCTCTTCGATCTGTGGATACTCGCCCGAAATGGAAGATTCCCTCACGGTCGTTCCTCATTTTATGAAGATTCCAATCAAGATGCTCGTCGGCGATGGGATCGATTCCATGCGACCAACGCTAACTCACCTTACCTCTCATTTTTTCGGAGTTTATGATGGCCATGGAGGATCTCAGGTATTGTTGCAATGTTCGATTACTCCTAGATGAGGCAAAATCATCTGTATTTTCTCTCTTTTTGATCACTTATAATATTTTCCACGGTCACAATTACTTTACAGGTCGCAAAGTACTGTCAAGAAAGAATACATTCGGCGCTTGAAGAGGAGATAGCAGATCAAGAAGGGAACAACACTTCAGATCAAGGCATTACAGGCAATAAGCACGCCATGTGGCAGAAAGTGTTTGCAAACTGCTTCAAAAGAGTCGACGAAGAAGTTTCGGGAAAAAATATCGCATCAGAGACAGTCGGATCAACTGCTGTAGCAGCCCTTGTCTGTTCTTCCCATGTAATAGTAGCAAACTGCGGAGATTCGAGGGCTGTGCTTTACCGTGGCAAAGAGGCAATCCCAATGTCCCTCGACCATAAAGTAATCCCCTTTCCTGTCTTTGCTCCACCGTCCTTTTTCTTTCTTAAAAAACTGCGTAGTAATCTGATTTTATCTTCGGTCTTTTAGCCCAATAGAGAGGATGAATGTGCACGAATCGAGGCACTGGGCGGTAAGGTCATTCAGTGGAATGGCCACCGTGTGTGTGGCGTTCTTGCAATGTCGAGATCCATAGGTATTATCATGCGAAGAACTGAGAAATCACATCAATCTTAAGCAGAATAACACAGAATTGCATGCAATAATATGTTCTCTGTTTCTTTTTCAGGGGATGGATACCTTAAACCGTATGTTATAGCAGAACCTGAGGTAACATTCTTGCCTCGGGCTAGAGAAGACGAATGCCTCATCCTAGCAAGCGACGGTTTGTGGGATGTAATGACGAACGAAGAAGCTTGCGAAGTTGCAAGAAAACGCATTTTGCTTTGGCACAAAAAGAACGGGCCCAAGACGAACCTTTCGGGCGACAGAGGTCAGAGCTTCGACCCTGCGTCTCAAGCCGCAGCAGAGTACCTATCGAGCCTCGCTATTCACAAGGGAAGCAAGGATAACATTTCGGTCGTCGTCGTGGATCTGAAGGCTCGAAGGAAAATCAGGAACGGAAAATCTTGACGTTCTTTTTTTTCTTACGCACACACACAGTTGCTAGAACAGCTTGAGAGGAGTAATCAGTCGATTCCATCTTTCACTGCATGATTAGTCCATTGGTTTTTTTTTTTTCATATGGGCTTGATCTGTGTCTGAAGTATAAGCTGTGTATGTATATATGTATGATCTAGATACGAGGATGTTGTACTAACTGCATCATACCGAATGGGATTGTAATCGTTGTTTTCAACGTCGTTAATGCAGATGGGCAGATTCCATTGAAATTTCCCCATAACTCGAAGCAGTTACCACGGCGAAAACTGTGCTCATGCAGCAAAGGTCGACCCATATCGTTACATGCATAACAGAAGCAAGAAAAAGCATTTCAATCTTACATCATAATACAGGCTTATTACACATATGTAATATAACCACACAAGCAAAAACAGCAGCACATAACAAGAATCATCATCATGAGCCAAGAGTCTGATCTCGAAAATTGTTCGCTTGTTTTGCTGCCCGGGAATTCCTTCCTCTAGCAATGAGGAGGATTGGGCAGCTTGCACTTGTAGGGCAGCTGCATAGCAAGGTTAGGGTCGATCCCAAGGGAAGGCAGAAGGTTCGAGTTCTTGTAAGAACAAAAGCATGGAAGATCTGCTTGAGAAAGGGCAGAGCAGCACCGAGCAGATGGGGGCGGTGGCTTAGGTGGCGTCACGGCTGGCTTGCAAGACATCAAGTCATCGTATGACATGTTACATATGGTCTGAGCATTTGCCTTGTGAACTTGTATTACGTTGGTGGTAATGAGAACTAAGGGTAGGAGTATTAATGCTGGGAGGATTTGCATGTTTGCTTTGTTCTTTTTTTGCATTTTCCAATGAGGAAAAAGAACTTTGGTTTATATAGACGAATTCTTGGAGAACTATTGATCTCGTGAAACGATTGAGAAAGATTTGGACTTGATTTGACCTCATTTTTGTGATTTTTCAAAGGGTCACAGGGTGTGGATTTTAGGTTGAGTTTGGTAGGTAGAAGTATTGTATATTTGATAAATATTATTTGCTGACAGTAACATTGGAAGGCCAATTATCATATAGTTACATTACAACAGCAAACAGTATGTTCTAGAAGATTGTGATTTTGATCAATCTTACAGACTTTCTTGAATGCCTGTCAAACGCCATTGATGTAAACCTTAAAGCAAAAGCTCTAAAAATGTAGTATATGAACAAAAATAATAACCCTATTGAATAAATAACACTGAACCAAGAGAGAAGCCCAACGGTCACAAGTGTTACTGAGATATATTTTTCACAAGTTAAAACACTAAGCCTTCACAAGCTGACCAACAGTAATAACCAACTAATTGATCGAAGACAGAAAAACATGTTTTTTTAGAGCAGGGCAGAGAGTTAAAAGCATCATAGTAGAGCTCTTACGAAGGACGGACTTTTTTGTTGCCACTGCAAGAGGGACACTTGTACTGTTTGATATGCTCGGCTTTAGCAGGAGTAATCTTCACACATTTGCCGTGGAACCACTTCTCACATAAGTCACAGCATATCCAAAACTCGTCTGCTCCACTGTTATCTCCACAGGCACCGCATAACGTCGTATCTACTTGTTCTTCTTCTTCATCATCTTCATCATCACCTTCATCTTCCTCATCTAAGACCTCTTCTTCATCCATACCCTGCGACTTCTTTCCAGAACTTTCAGATGTTCGCTGCTTTTATCCAAAATAAAGAATCAGTTGGAGAATATAAGAATTGGAATGTCTTAATGTAGATATCTGTTGATGAAGTATTTGTCTAACAAGCTTTTTTCAGGCGACATAAAGATCGAGGACAATCGAGATTCTAGCCAAAATAGAAGACAGCAAAGAAGCCAACAAGATACTTGTACTCGATCCATACCAATTTAGAGCTAGACTTGGATTTGTTGTTGCTGTGGTTCATGGCTGGGGATTTCTCTTTTTGTTGCTTCTTTGCAGTTCCAGTGACGACCTCAAACACTGTTGGGAGATCATTGATCATGCTGAATAAGCGCTTCCTGTAAAATAGAAGGGGAGAAATCACGGTAAATGCTTACAAGTAAATAGTTGCCCTCTCTAGTAATTTCCTTCGCCAATTTGATAATGACTAAGGTTCGGACGTTTTCCCAAGCAAACTTCTAAAGCACCAAATGTATCATAAAGCATGCGATTGAAGGTAACAACCAACTACATCCAAACATCAGCCCTTTGTGCAATAAAATGATAACAGACAACCACATACACGTCAATTCAATTGTAATTGGAATCGAACTGGAAAATAACTCAAAGGAAAAGAACAGCATCACCAATGCCCAATACTGAGAATTCCATGACAAGGAAGGTCTCATAAACCAACTGGACATTAATTAAGAAGTTGCGGGCTAGAAAGGAAGTAGGCATTAAACAAAACCTGTCTGCTTTGTCAAAGCGGAATCTAGCCCCAAAATAGAAGGCAACGGCAAGCAGCCATGAATCACTGTGCACAGCAACAAGAGATAGCCAATCTTTTTCTTGCATTCCATCTCTAGCAAAGTTTATGCCTAATGTGGGCTCAGGTAGTTCAGGAGGAACCTCTTCAGCTGGAAAATTGACTTCCCATTGCTCGCTCGGAAATCCATAAAGGCACAGGTTCTCCTTTTCTGCAATTAATTCAAAATTAATGTAACATGAATAACAATAACCACTTCAACATTTCAATCTCTTTAAAAGTCCAATCCTTCAGAAAAATAAGGGCACATGGAACACAATTAAATGCCCAAAGCAACATAAAAAATGAACTGAAACCTCGAAAACCTCAATAAAAAAAAAACGGAATTCGGCAAGAGTTAACACATTCAGAAGATCAATCAGAATAAGAAGACACATTTTTGGGATACCCAAAAAAAGCCCTACCAGGGTCACACTGCTGATAAAATTCTTCGACATCTGCAGAAGCAGAACGTAACCATTAGATACTTTAACCAAAAACTCACCAGAAAGAGGAAATATGCAAGATCAACCAAAATAAAATTAAAAACGAAGACGAAACCCGAAGTGAGGGCTTTAATTATTCCAGCTCTGCGACCCTTAAAATCCCTAAAGACTTCTTCAACCGTCCGAGGATTGTAACCAGGCTCCATGCCTTCGCTTACGAGTCGGAAAACAACAAGGGATAAACGGAGAAAAAAAAAAAAAAAAAGAGTAGCTTTTTCTGTGACGGATTCGAATCTCAAAGAAGCCTAGGGTTCAACGATATCTGAGTTTCCCTCAGTTTGCCCGACAAAAGCGACATTCCTCTTTCGTCTATTACTCTTGTTTTATATCGGACTTAATTTAGAAAAAATAATCCGCAGCTCTCATCCCGCATTTTATTCAGTTACATACGATGATATAATATATAGTTACAGTAATATTAAGTTCCTCATGAATGGGTTTACAAGTAAATTGCACGAACACATGGATTGAATTTGTCGTTGATTTATTCAATTTTGAGACTATTGATCGATCTCGAAAAATAAAATACTATTCCCTCTCCACTAATTTTACCATATTTTTTCATTTCGAGCGTCTCAATAAATTTATCACTTTCCTTATTTAGCAAAACACTATCACAAATAATTAATATAATAATATTAAATATTCTTAAAGGACGTGTTTTAACATTTTCATTGGACTATAATATTATAATAATACTATCTTAATTTGCGTGCCCAACAATATATGTGATAAAAATAACGTAATAGAGGAACATTGTATGGTATTTGTTTTCACATTACTTTGACAATTGTATTATTTTATTTAGTTGTAAAGATTTCGACTAGGGGCTGTAAATGAGTCAAATTCGTCTCATATCGCTTGCACTTTGAGATATCACAATCAGACGTATTCTTACAAGATCAGCAACTCACTTTTAAAAATATAAAGTACTTAACTAATTATTGTCAAGTCCTAATCTCCAACTCCATTAAGGCAAAGAAGAGAACAATGTCAATAGAAGAAGGTAAGGGTTGAAGTTTAATGTTAAGCACACCCTGAAGGGAGAAATCACCCTTTTCACCACAGAAGAGGAGGTGATGGATGAAACAAGTATTAATAGTCTCTCCCTTTATAGGGCATTTCCTGGACAATATTTCAGCATGATGAATACTATATCAGTTTGCCTTTCTTACAGCAAAGCTAAAAAGACTCAATTACACATGGGATGAGTATAGTATCTTACAGAAGGATAAGTAGGCGGCATGTATAAGACCGGCCTATGTTGTCCGACCATCATCTCCTGACCATACTAAATCGAATTTTTGAAGGAAAAAAAAACGTGCAAAAAGAGACTTAGAAAGAATGTTATTGGTTGAATTTGAACGACTTGAGAAGGCGTCGTATAGCATACCTGTTGCGGATTCGTATGAAAATATGGCTGGGGTATTATTGGCGAACCTTGTGGGTTCAATATAACAGGTTGTTGAGGAGCACCGAAAGAAGGTCCGATCTGCAAATCAACAATTTTTTTAAACGAAAGATGAGTTTGGGGGAATTTCAATGACAGCTCGCTGTAGTCAATGCTGAAAATCAGTGCTGAAATTCTCACCCCAATAGCAACAGGGACTCCATGCATCTGTGGTAACGATCCCATGCTAGGTTGATAATAGAATGGATTGTCAGCTACTGGGGAAGATGGCCTCAAAGGTGACGAGGATGGAACAAAACTCTTAGCATTAGGGTTTAATTTAAACTCCTGCCGCCATAACATAATGAAGTTGGTAACACTCAGATATATATATTTGAAAGTTGCAAGTACATCATGCCATGCATGTCAATTTGATAGAACAGTGTCATAAGATGAATAAGATAAGAAAAATAGGCATTTCGGAGTAAGCAGATAGAGAAACTAGATGCAAGTAAATCATGGCATGCATGCCAATTCGATAAAAGAAAGAAATGGACAAGAACTGCAAGAACAGTTACGACTAAATTCTTGTCAATGTATAGTACCTTAGCATTGGGATTAAGCGTCGACTTCTCCGAAGTTGATGAACCACTTGATGGACGTGATCTTAATCCTTTGTTAGCTGAAGGTGATGCAGCACCTCCCTGATCCGAAGTGGATGATGCAGAACTACTGGGCCGAGCATGCGAATTAATCCCTTGAGTTTTGGGAGGGACAACACGCTCTGATGGCTCATCAGCAGAGCTTGAGTTTTCAAGACCTTGGGAAGATGAACCAGGTGGATCGAATACTGTAGCATTAGGAGAAAGGTGATCCCATCAGAACTCTTTTCATGCATGGAAATGTGTGCAAACCTATTGGATGTCATGGAATACAAGTTCAAAGACAATTTCATGAGCAATGAAGAGTGGAAATGGAAAATAGGTCCACCACATGAACCATTAGTTTAACTCGAGGAAAATTATATGATTACGCAGACAGTTCATTGTGACCCGTAACTTCAAAAGTTCCACATATCAACCACTGTGTGGTTCTAAACATAGTTCAGAGATGAACTCTGAAATTGGCGCACATATAAGACCAAAATATATGGAAAACATCGAGAATGAAGCACTGATCAACTGCAAAAATGCTTTAGAACCTCGTTCACCTTGAGTTTATGCTTAAAAGATACAGTCATCCAGAAAGTCAGTACGAGAGCAACTTCAAGAACAAATTAAGGATAAAGTATAAAACTCACCTTCACCTTTTCGAAACTGACTCTGCTTAACTTCCTGGCAAAAAGAAAGAGAAAAGACGTTAGATATATGCCACTTTTCTATACTTACATAGAGGTTAGCGCAGAACACTTGGAATCCCACCTCCTGTTGTTTTTCTCTAACCTCCTCTGTGTAACGACCTTCTCGATGCTCAATCAGTTGATTATCATCACCCCTGTGTGAAAGCATTCCTAGTTAGATATTGGTGGAAGTTCATGAGAACAAACGAGGAAAAACATCATGAGTTTGTTCAGGGAACATGAAAATTATTTCACTCAATTTAGTTTTATCTGACAAGAAACTAGACATTATTAGATGATACGAGAAGATTGTGTAAGATACCTGCTAGATATAGAAAGCTGCTCAGTTTGACTTCGATCCTCAGAATCTAATTGATGCTCATCCATGCTTATTGAAGATGATTTTTCTTCCTAAGGCAAGAAAAGAATACTGATTCAGTATACAAGAAGTTCCAAAATTTACTAATTCAGATGTCAAATTTTACATCACAATATAAAGTTATGATGATTAAGACAAGGATTGAGAAATGGTAGGGGTTCAATGTTTCAAATGTTATAACAGTTCAAGGTTCATACAAAGAATAATGAATTGAATAAAATAGTGACACTAGGTGTCTGAGGTGGCTTTGATGGGGACGTGATGTCTCTGGAGATTGGCACTGAGCCGAGGAAAAAGAGGAGGTGGCAATGGAGAATTAAAGGGAGGTGGTGAACCTCTTAACGTGCGGTTGGCTTTGGAGATGGTTGGAGATTTATGATCATGGAAGAAATGAAAATTAAGAGCCACTATTTGCAGCTTATAATAGACGTGGAATAATGATTATGACTACCTTGCCCTAAAATTCTCATTACATTGTCATACTTCTTAGTTTTGAAGCATTTTTAACTTGATTTTCAACAAGTGAACAAGAAATGCATTAATACCATTTAGCAACAGAAAATGAGAAAGCGAGAACGAAAAACTAGTCAAGGTTGTTGAGTATGAAGATAAGTGTACCACTGATGAAGATATAGGAGTGGAAGTTCCACCATGACCAGTTTTCTTAGAGTTAATCTCAAAGAGAGATTTGTCCAGATTGGAATTGGAAATGTCACCAAATGTTTCGTTGTTCACAGAATCCAATTCTTTATCCTCGATCTCCTCATATCCACTGTCATCGACTCTGCGGGGAACTGATGAGAATCGGGTTTCCTCATCAACGTCAAGATAGTCATCAAGTTGGAGGCCTCTCTCCTACAGAAACAATGTGATGGTTGAATTGAGCAAGAATACACAAATTAATAAGTTTCTCAAGAGATGATTGAATATATTATTCCACCTCTGCTAGATGAAGATCAAGGGTTATCCTCACCCTCAATCTCTCTAGCTATACGATAGGCTTCTCTTTCTAACTCTCTCATCCGAGGCCCTCTCTCGAGCCTTGTGGTGTAAAGTTCCTCGTTGAAGGTGCTCTTCACACCGAAGAGAGTTGCATTTGCTTCAAACTGATCCCATCCTCTAAATGCAGGAAAAGAATGATTAGCGATAATATTCAAAAGAGAGGAAATTCCAAAACTGCCACTGAATTTTCTATTTAACCTGTCTTTCTCAAAAAAATAAATAAAATATCCTATATTAAGAGCTTCTAAACAATAATGCAAACGAAACAGAGTGCTCACTTTGAATACAGAAACATATCGTATCTACCTTTGCCATGATCCATCAAATATGTTCTCCAGTTCTGGAAATTCAGGCACGCCTTCATCAGGGATCCAAGGCTCCAATTCCCTCCCTATTTCTACATGCCGGGACTCTGATATGCGAGAATCTATCAAAAGCTCTAGCTGCTTTTCCTGCTGGAGTTCCTTTGTAATTTCGCCCCTTGTAACGGGCACACCCTATACAATTTCAATGAAAAAATAATAATAGCATTACTTCCAGCAAGATAACATTCATTCAAGCAAAAATCCTAAAAATGGCAAGCTGCCAAGCCCTCAACGGTGCCAAGCCCTCAACAAGAACAAAGCTAAAATCATCTAAAACAACACATTTTTCGCTGCTGACCAATAACAAATCATTATATTTGTAATTTTATGACAGGAAGTGCATTAAAACCTTGGCTATCACTTGTACAAGATCTTTAGCAGGTATAATTAATGTTCGCGAAGGTTGCTTGTCGAAAGAGCCAGCTACATTTTTCTTTTCAGGGTAACCTTCTTTAATCAAGCGTGCCATCTTCAAAATAATTCCTGCATGAAATGGGGGTAAATGAAGTTGGATTTAACGTCATTCACTAAACTGAAAAAAAAAAGCTAAATAGTTATCCTTTTTCTACCAAGATCCTCTGCATTTGTCGCATGGAATATTCCAGAAAAAATAGATCCATCCAGAACCTGCACTTCCACTTGATGTCCGACAAGGCATGTTGTTACATAGATCAACCGGTCATTCGAAGTTGACACAATGTCCCGTTCTTATGCAGAACTCATCAAATCAGAGCATAGAAGATGAAAGTATAATTTAATACGGACAATCAACAAAAAACAAAAGAGTACCAAACACGCTCTTGGAAGAATTCAATTTTTCGGTCCAAAGCTTCTTTGCTGGATCTTTTTCAATACGAAAATGTTCAGATTCGTTAGCTGATGATTTGGCCCACATAACTTGCTGCATGTTCAACTCTGAACAAGTTAAAATCAGAAAAGCCTTGCCTCAGCAATGAAAGGGCTTGCGTAAGGCACAATAGTGTTTATACAAAAAAGACTTTCTACTTAAAAGTTACACGCAACTCATGCCACACAATTTTTTATAGGACAGACACTCTGAGCAATAGCATAAGTCATCAGGTGAGCGGCAGTTGATCGTGTCCATAACTTGATGCACACGCATGTTCAGCTATTCATAATAACTAAAACATTGATCTCTTATGCACTTAAAAAAAATTACTCAGATGTGTGAATAGCTCCCTCGTTCATCCTTAAAGCCAAACTCCTGATAAATCAAGTTCATCACCATGAAATATATAACTATCATATAAAGTCCATTTTTTCATTTATATCAACTACGCATAAATTTCACAGCCTTGATTCAAGCAATTCAAAGAACCCTGTCACAGACATATAAACATACTCGAAGCACTATAACATGGAATGATGCAAGGAACCTTCATAGCTGAATTAAAAACAGTTGACTAAAATTCTGCACACGCATCAATTGTGAATCGACTAATGACAATCAAAAATCATTATGCCGCATAATTACCAAAACGTAGCAGCTGAGTAATAGGGTGCCGAGCCAAGGACTTCAAGCAACAGCTGAAAAAACATAAGCAATTACTCAAATAAAAAAAAAATACAAGTGTCACTGCATCCAATGATAAACTCAGATTCACACCCACACACGTCTGCATACATATCATCAGTGGAGCAACAGAAGACACGGTAAATTACCCCAATAATCTAGGGAAACTAACCCTAGAGAAGAGCACAGCTGTATGCATTAATCGAATCAACACATGGAAGCAAATCGGTATGAGAATACCCACCGCTTAATTGAGAGAGAGAGAGAGAGAGAGAGAGAGAGAGACCGCAAAGTAAAGCCGAATCAGAGGTCGAAAACGATGTCGTTAAAAGGGAAGCACACCAATTTTCATTGTTGGTGTTTCGTCGGGGTACACCACACAGCTCCTACTATACTACAGCTAGCTAATTCTTTGATTTCATTTTTAAAATTACATCATTTTGTTGTTGGTAAATGGTAATGACGAAACATTAAATGCTAAATTTCAGATTTTATCTGCTTGATTTGTTCAAATTTGGATTAAATTTTAGTGACATCTATATAAAAATATCCGATTGAATAAAAATTTACAATTAGTACATATGTAAGAAATTTCTACAGATAGGTACCCGTTTTACTGTTTGTCTCAGTCTTAGCGCACATTTTTATGTGTGTTTGTTTTTAGTACCACGTCACGAGTTTATACGGTATCCTATATGGTTTCTATATGATACCTTAGTGTATTATATATAACATATCATTGTCTCAACGTATTTCGTACCAAAATACGTTTTTACAAGGTAAACCTTTTATATGGCGTACCTGCGGCGGATTGGGTACCTATGTGAAAATTTATTCTATTAGGTACCTACATAGAAAAAAATCGACGGGATACTGACTTATAAGTTTTTATGCAAATGGGTACTTATGTGTAGATCCCTAAATTTTAAAGCCAAAAGTTTTTCGGTGGATGCTTGCAAAATAAAATTTTTCCTTTTACATAAATTTGAGTCCAAGCTACGCTAGAGTTACTAAATGGGCTTAATAAGTCCAGCAGCAAAGAGGGACATCTCACATCTGTAAGCTTGTTATAAAAGAAAAGCTAATAGAAACTTAATAGATTGAATGCAACAATAGTTTAAGTAATTAAGAATTTCAAGTAACAGAATGGCAGTTTTTAAAATTGAATATTTGTTATCCACATGTGCTGTGCTATCTTCAAACGATTAAGCATCTCCGATCCACGATGTTACGTCTTAATTTATTTCTCTTATGTCGATTAATATTCAAATATATATGTAGAGAATAAGAGAGAGAGAGAGAGAGAGAGAGAGAGAGAGAGAGCACGCAGATATTATATGTTAAGGGGATCCAATGAGTTGGAACTGATCAATCTGCACTGTCCATTACAAAGTGGGATTCTCATGTGTAAGTCTATAGTGTATATGTATTATGTATATTCTATCATATGAACTATTATTTACATTAGTTTGATTTTATTAAGGTGTTACATAGCTATCTCTGTAGTTTTTTATTTGGGCACTTGCGGTTTTGGGTACTGTTCCAAGTTATATTTTTATTTTCTTAAAACAACGGTGTATATTCGATGTTAAATATTTGATGAAAGTTTCGCTTGAAATGGGAGAAATGAAAAATCCATATCTCAACTGCTACAATACGCCAAAAATAGATTAACCGTTGAATCCCGCCTCTCTCTCTCTAGGGATCAAGCGAAATCAGCAAAAATTTAGGTTAAACAGATTCAGATTTGATTAAACAGATTCAGATTTGATCAGGTGATTGATAGTTAGCCGAGTCCAGCTGCTGCGTGCCTCGCGTCCAAGAATTCAACGCAATGTACTGATCCCAATCAGTCAATTGAAGCATCAATTTTCCCCCTAATCTCTATCCAAAGCCCAGAATTGGGATCGAATTCCTGTACCCTTTCTTCGCCCAGAATTGGGAGAGATCCAAGGGATCTTCAAGGTCCGTATCGTCTTCGGTTCAATTTTTTTCTTGGCGAGATCCCTGTTTGTTGAATTTCCCCCAATCTTTTCTACCGTTCAGTCTTTTATCGAGGATGTGGAGGAGGTTTTAGGCGAATCCCAGATGCATAGGGGGATTAAAGAAGCTGTGTTTAGCTTGTACATTGTGTGTAATAATAAGCTGGTCTGATTTGTATGGAATCCTCCCTATTGACATTTGTTTTGGGTAGTCTCCTTGGTTTCTTTGTCCTCAATGTTGATTGCCAGCAAAATGTGAGCCCTCCATCGTTTCTGTTTCTTCCTTTTTCTCCTCCACCACCACCTCCGCCGCCGCCATCTCCACCGCCACCACCACCACCATTATCCCCTGCTCAGCCACCACCGCCACCACCACCATTTTCACTTCCACCGCCGCCGCCTCTATTGATTCCTCCACCACCACCTTCAAAACCACCACCACCACCTCCTCCAAGAAGAAACCTTCGACAACCACCTCCATTACCTGAAAGTGGTGGCCATGGCCACCATGGTTCACATGGAAGGTTGAATCCTCCGCCGAGGAAAGAGAAGCTCAATACTGGGAAAAAGCTCGGGCTGATGTTCTTTGCAGTTGCAGCGATCTTACAAGTTTTTGTGGTGGCATTCTTGTTAGTCAAGAGGAGGCAGCTCTTCAAGTCCCCAAACTTCTACTAAAGATTTCTCATCAACATTGATTATTGGATTTGTTTTTCATATTTTCTTTTAAAGACGTCTTGATCTCTTGCTGATTTGAGGCCTGACATTGGAGGAAGAGGTAAGGAGGAAGGGATTGTACTCAAGATCGTGTAAATTGGTAACTCTTGATTTATATTATTCTTTTGAAGTTTTTCATTTCTTTTTGCCGATGTATCACTGATTTATGGATTCAATAGAAACATGCCTTGTTGTGATTATAACACGAATCTTCATTGGATTTCCTTAAAAATTCTGTCTTGAAAGTACATTCAGTTCTGTCTTGCAGATCGCTTGCGTTCACTGTATCAAACCGCAAAAAGTCTTGCATACTCACTTCCATAGGATTAAATCAAGCAGATAAAATCTGAAATTAAGCTTTTTATGTTCATCTCTACAGCTTCCATACTGCATAAAACACATATCCCCTTTTCCAGATATCACAGAACACTTTGTGATCTTGACTTCTATCACATCATATTACAAAAGTATTAACTAAGGGTAATATGAGCTTTGTGTGAAGCCTATTTCAGGCATTTAACCTGACCTAGCCAGAATTCGATTTCTATAAACTTTTTGATTCCCTTATTTGTAATATGTGTTTAATTGTTGACAGATACTATGAACCAAAACATTAACATTAGACGTTAATTAGACGTAAAACGCGTGTCAACTCCATTCGTCTGCCAACGATTATCTCAGTCACGAGTTAACACAAAATCTTATGGAACTTTAGGAAAACTTTTCAGTATCTCATTCTGCTTGTAATATCACCTTTAGAGTTTGGTGGGATGCTGTGATGAATAAAGGCATCACAATGTGACGTCCATTTAGACGAGAAAACGGGTAAATTCATTCGTTCGTTAAAGATTGCCGCAATCTCGGAAGAGTTATCACATAATGTAGTAAAAAGACGACAAAAAACAATTACGCTGACATTACATGAAATATTATTAATTGGTAGATGTCTTCATCCTTGTATTAATAGGGGGGCCTTGCCTCGCCTCATATCGCTTCACTCCCAATACGTTCTTGGCAATAGCTAATAGTCTCCCCCCTCTCCTTGTACTGATTTAAAGCCTTCTCTCTTTTTTCAGAAACTTCAGTTTTTTCTTATATCCCTTCGGCCTTTCTAGTTTATCATTGCTTATATATGTACTAATAACCTCATCGTTGAGATATATATGTTTATGATTTACTAATAATATTCCCTTTTACACGCACTTGTAGGTGTGTGTCTGCGTAGAACAATCCATGGCTGTTTCACTTTCAGCGATCCGTCTATGGCAGCAAGAGGTTCACATCCTTGTCGTCGAATCCGACGCTCATGGCTTGCCAGAAGCTGTCCGCATACTCCAACAAGAATGTCAGTACAAAGGTAGTAATAATTCAATCAATCAATATATATATATATATATATATTATACATACATATTATGTACATATAATTTCTATAATCTTAATTTAATTTTACAGTGACTGTTGTTGGGCTCGCATCCACGGCGATCTCTATGCTTTCGTCTGGCTACTATCGCTTCGACCTCGTCCTCGCAAACGTCTTCTCGCCCGATCTCCGAGGCTACGAACTTCTTGAGCTCGCAGTCAAAGCCCAGTTGCCCGCCGTTCGTAAGATTTCGAACAAATATCCCATATGTGTATTTTAATTTAGGGTTTAAAACTAACTGTGTGTGTATGTTGTGTGTGTGTGTACAGTGATGTCGACTGATTACAACATTTCCATGGCGATGGCTTCCCTCAAAGCTGGCGCTATGTTCCACATTCAGAAGCCGTTGACTATCGGCCTCGCCAAGTTCCTAAAGCAAATCGTCTTTAGGGAGAAGATTAGGTCCGCCGCCGCCAATATCCAAAACCCTAATAATAATAATAAAGGCCGCATGGAATGGACCGACGAGCTCCACGGGAAGTTCTTGGATGCCATCGAGGAACTCGGCGAAGGAAGTATGCGTTTTATTTTTCCCAAAAATTAAATTTTGTGTAGTACTGTTCTTGTAATATAAACGAATGATTGATTGAATTGCTTTTTATTTTATAAAATACACAAAATTAGGGTGTTTCCCGGCGGACATTCTTGAGAGGATGAACGTCCCCGGCCTGACTAGGAGGCAGGTGGCTAGCCACCTCCAGGTAATATTAAATAATATTCTTAACTTGAGCTTGTATATATATGTATATATATATTGTAAATAACTAAGATAGATAGATATGTCCGAAATTAATGATTAGAAATGCCGCAAAGATGGCCGTGCTGAAAAAGGGCACATGATGGGCCGTGGTGGCCGGAAAATGAATGATGCCGAGGATTCATTTAGCTTTTCTGAGGGCATGAAATCTGCGGTGTATGACTTGTTTGGCCCGCCTGCTAACAATGGGGAGATTGATGTCGATGAGGAGGTATATATTTTTTGACTTACCTACCAAAGTGGGTAAAACCCAACTACTATTAAAAAATAACATGTGTAATTTTTATTTAGTGAAACACGTATGTTGTGTTTTAACATAGTGGGGGTATGGTGTAATGTGTAACTTTTATTTAGTGAAACACAGTATGTGGTGTTCTAACATAGTGGGGATATGGTGTAATATGCCACGTGTCATTTTCTGAGCGGAGTTGGGTTTTATACGCAATTGGTAGGAAAGACAAAACCATATTTATATCTATACATAATACATATATGTGTTATACACACATACATAAAATTCCTCTATCTGAGGAATTTTATGGTGCTCACCTTATGTGAGCACCTTACGTGGGCACCTGTCGATGTGGCACTGATTCGTGCCCTGTCGACATGCCACATCAACGTTAGATGATACATAACAATAATTAACACCTTTTAGGGGTCATTGATCGACATATCGGACGATGATGTGGCATGTTTACGCTTCATGTGGTATTGATCTGTGGGCATAAACATGCCACATCATCGTCCGATATGTCGATCAATGACCCCTAGAATGTATTTATTAGTGTAATGTGTCATCTAACGTTGATGTGGCATATCGACATGGCACGAATCAGTGCCACATCGACAGGTGCTCTGTGACCACCATAAAATTCCTCTATATATATATATTATATATATATATATATATTATACATTTGATGGTTGATTCGTAATTTTGAACTTGTAATTGAAGACTCAGTGGAGTTCATCGGAGGGTGATAGTGGCTGGGCGAAGAAGAAGGAATGGGAGAAGTAGTCAGAATGGGAAGATTTGCTTTGTGTTTGACTCTTACCTTATGTTAAGAGTTTAGTTTCTTTATTTAAAGGATGTAATAAAGGGACCTCGGCTTGCATGCCATGCAGATTGCTGATGTTTTGTCGGAGTAATGTTTCGTTTTTTCGTTGTTTTTAAGTGTCGATAGTAGGAACTTATGCCTACTTTGTTTGCTTGTTGTCGTTGTTTTGCTGGGACTTTTTTTTATGGGATTTTATCCCTCAATGTTTCTTATGAGTGTTTTTTGGGTATTACTATTTATTGCAGTTACATATTACATTACATACATCATACACATCGACACTTAACAATAATGGGACCAGATAAAAAATTTGATGAAAGATTTGACAACAACTACGAGTCATTTTAATATTTGTGTCTATATATGTAGTTTTGGTCAAGAATTGACATCTGAATACAGGTTCTATTTATTAATACGACTATTGTTATCTATTTATACATTTGGTTATGGCCGTGTTTGCTTTTTCATGGATAAAGTAGGATAAAGAGTAGAATATCTATGTTGCATTTGGTTTCCAAGACAAGCCTAGATAATGGATTACAATATTATTATTAGTAACCTATTATATATCGTTTGGTTTCATTAGTGAATCTTGTCATTAGATTAGGAAGTCCGCACATGCTAGACAGGCCCTTGATTATTAATCGCAAATGAATCCTCATCATTATTTTATCTTGGATTTCAAGACATGTGAGCACGGAACTCATAAATCAAGCCTGGACCTCGTTATTAAGCGGGCTACGAATTAAACGCGCCGCTAATGTAATACTGTTGAGTATAAATAAAGTCCACGTATTAAAGCCTGCAATAAAACATCGGCCCGTTCTTATAATCAAGCAAGCCCCGTATAATTGGTCCAATGGGTTCGGCCAATACTATTAATTCAATCCTGATTGCTAAGAAAAGACCATAATATCCTTATTCCACCCTATCATAAAACCATCTTTATTTCATGTGATTTGTATTATAAAAATAAATTTAATCACACCGATGTATTCTTTGTTATATGGTGATCAGATTGATATGCATATCTTATATTTTTTTTATATTCATAAGAATAATTTATTTTTAAAACTATATATTGATGAAGTAAATGTTACTTTTGTAATTGTACAAAACAATATGAGATTATATCTTGTAAAGTGAACTAGTGCTTGGACAATCCGTGTGATTAATAATACGTAGATAATTATGCGTTATATTATCCTCTCTATAAAAGTGAACGCAGCAATTACTGTATTTAGTTGGGTGAATAAGGCAAGATAAGATTATTATTGGACTTAATCTTGTTGAGTTTGTAGTAAAATTTTGTCTATGGGGCCCGACATAATATGAGGCCCGCTTTTATTATCCTATCTATTCAAGATAAATAATATGTACAGAGGGGTGCTAGCCCTTCATAGTCTCTTCATTGTTAGAAACTGCATTGCATTATTAAGATGAAATTGACACGTGGCGTGCGTTGGTTGCTAGGCGATTTCTTTTATAGTTTTTATTATTTTCAAAATTTTTAGTTCATAATTCACCAAATCTTAAAATCATGGTTATTTTATGTGGTTTACATGATAAAAATAAATAAAATATCTAATTTATTCTTTGTGCCATGACGATCGAATGATATCCATATTGTATATTCTCGATATCTCAAATTATCAAGAATCGATTTTTAAAGATAAAGAGTTATAATTTTATTCAAATATTTGATAATCTTAAAAACAAAGGACACAATAGAAACTGAACGGTATGCCAGCATAAGATAAATTATATCTCGTTTTCTTGTGTGGTGAACTAAACGCAGTCTATGTATTATATTACATAAATGTTGGAGAAAGATTAGAGGTATAAATAACCTCTTCGTCGATATTTCGTATTATCACAATCTGAGGATCGTTTTGGTAATTTATAAAGAATGAATAGATATCCAAAAACTAAGGCTTTGTACTATCTAATGTTGTAACATATCGAAGAATGGTAAACATCGTTATTTGTTCTGTTAGGAGGTATCCCCACACAGTCTGGCTATGGGATAACCGCCACACACTCCAAATGTGGGACTAACCATGGGATCAGATGGATACGTCCCCAACCCACCCGATAACGATAATCATGGGCCTATACCCACACGACAACGATAATCATGGGCCTTAGGCCCATGGGAGACCTCTCATAGAAATGTGAGAGTTGGGATTTGATTCCTTGACCTCCTAGCCACATGCACTTTGATGCCACCCCCTCAACCACCAGGTCAATGGGTCAGTGGCGCAAACAACGTTTTTTAGTACTCCTAATGTTGCACCATATCCAAATCTACGCATGAAATATATTTGAACTATCTACCAGTGTTCCGGGGGCAGCAAGCCGACTACACCCGTATCATCAAGCCACTTATGAGCAGCAATTCGCAATGGGACTTACGAGTTTACTCCAGTAAAGCAAGCTGCTGCTACTCTAACACAATCTTGTAAATCAAGCTATAGATTGTCGATGAGTTTTAGGATTTTCGGTTTTCTTTATTTAACGGTCCTGTGGTGTGACCTCCTTTTTCTTGTTTTAGGAATGACATTGCACGTGTTCAGATTTTGTGCAGGTCAGTTTATATATATATATATATATGTTGAAATCGGATATGGGTCGGCTTCACACACTGATGATAATTATTCGCCATGCCAAAGTAAAAATGTCCCTCCCAATTCAACAAATTAAGGGATTCGCTCAACCACTAGACCATCCTTACGGGCATAAAACCTTTCCTCTTTTGTTGTAAGAACATTGAGCTTACTTTTTGAAAGGGCTATAGAGTCCACATATGGGTTTCAGGATTAAGGCTCATTGAGCATCCGATGAACATCATCATCACCCGCCGGAAGAGAATCAATCAGCGCATTTAAATTGTTTCCATCGGGGAACTGAATCTGAGACGGCTTCGCCTGCGTATCAAACTCAGAAAGATTTTCGGACAGCTCGCCGGCACCATTGTTACCCATGATGTCATCGTAATTAGTGATAGTCATTGTGTCTAGCGAACCACATTTGCCCTCTTTGACGGGGGCCGTATTGATTCGAGAAATCAACCCATTCCCCAAAGATACCCAAATCCAAACAGTCGGATGAGTTGCTGCTCCCTTGATCAGAGTCAAAGTACACTTGGCGAGCACCGTTTGCAGTTGTAAGTGGTTCGCCTTCGAGGAGGTATATGGGAGGTTTAGGGATGTCATTATTGCTGGGAATCAGATTCTTGGCTTTGACCTTGGCGCCGGTGAGGGTTGGCGGAGATGGTGGATTGTGGTGATCTGCGAAATTAAGCTTAGCTTTGCTGCCTCTGATTCTCCGAGCCTCAGCATCGTAAGCCATCGCAGCATCCTCCGTTGTGTTGAAGGTGCTGAGCCACACACGGCCACCTTTGATAGGATCGCGAATCTCAGCCGCCCACTAGCCCCACGGCCGTCGACGGATTCCACGGGACTCGTTCTTTCTCTTCCTTTTCGAGGGCTTTTCTGTGCTTTCAACACATTCTGAAGAGAAATTGGGGGCGACTGATTAGAAAAATCGAAGATGAAGCGTAGAGGAGAAAAGCACAATACCTTTGTAATTCACACGCTCAGCCATGGAGTGAGAAAACCTTTGTAACCTTAATATAGGACTGAATCGCGTATTTGGGCTTTGCGGTAGGGAAGTGGACTTAGAACGTCCATTGATGATATGATATTTTAGTCTAATGATTGCAACTTGCAAGCCATTATACAGAAACAGTTCTTTTTCGCACCCTTACTTGTGTGCTTCTAATTTAATTATATTTTACTTTATCCTTAACGGCCATCTGCACATAAATACTTAACTGATAAATTTTTCACACATAGGTACCCATGTCAGAAAATCTTACACATAGGTAATTACCAGTTTCTTCAGTCATGCCGTACATTCATGTGTGTGTATGTCGTACTATAACATGTTGATATTGGGTACCTAAATGTGTTCGTACGGCGTACCTATGTTTTAAATAGGGCGTACCTAGATGTGCTAATACGGCATATCATTTTCTATTATATAGGGCATCCAAATGTGTTAATGTAGGGTACCCGAATGTGTTGTATGGCATACCTGCGTCAGATACCTATCTGCAAAAAATTTATTCTATTAGATACCTACATATAAAAAAATCCTGACAGGGTACTAAATTACAAGTTTTTTTACAGAGGGGGTATTTATGTGTAAGACCCATATCCTTAATTTTGAGATTTGTTTAATATCAAATTACTGAAAATAAAATTTTTAACTATTTCAACGAAAAACTGATATTTAGGGATGTGTGTATAATAAATAAAAAGATTAAAATGACATGGAAAATGTTAAAGTAATTAAATTAAAAATAAAGGGATCAAATTGCAAAAGATATGACAGACCAAATTGGTAATTTATATCCACCCACACCCTCCATATAATAGAATATTTCTATTTTATCAAGGGAGAGATGCTTATAGTAACTGTTCCCAAATTAATTTGGTGTGGCGCCACAAATTACAGTCTACCCCTAATTTTAAATTTATCATCATTACATCCTTAAAATCATTTTTTAATTCTTAAAAACAATATAAAGTTAATTCGAACATCATAATTTAACCTATTAAAATTTAAAATATAAAGAATATTATATATTTATATAGTCAACCACTCACATATGGTTTACCAAAATACTTGTAGATAGAATAGATGCTGGCATTATTTTTATAACAATCGGATGGGAATTAGACAAAAAAAATATAAGTATTCCCCTTATCTAGATGCATTGTTTGTAATTCATTTGAATTTCTACTATTAAAAAAATATAAATAGAAACAAATGCACATCATGTCAGTGGATTACATTTGTATTTTTCTAAAGTAGTTTTTTACCCTTCAATGCACGGTATTAAACATATATAATTATTATGTGACATAAGATTTAACTTTTTTATTTGAGTGGGTAGTTATATAGTATAAATATGGGATAGTGGGCAGTTTGAATATCTTTTTTATTTTTCTAAATTTATAATCGAGAACGGGTGGCAACATTAGAGCGCATGAAATCATCTGTCCCATAAGCATGTCCCCCTCTATGTTCCAAAATGATCATCCGTTAAAATTTAAATCCAACGGTCACAAAATTTCTTTTTTACTTATTAATTCTTTTAATTAGTCTACCAAATCATAAAATCGTCGTTATTTTATGAGATTTATATGATAAAAATAAATAAACACATTCAATTTATTCCTTGTTTTATGATGATCGATTTGATATCCATATCATATATTTTCCGATAATTATTAAAATCAATTTTAAGGAAGTGGTACAGAAAATGAGACACGAATTATGAGATAGAAGATTTCAACCGGCATTAGAAGGCACTTACATTTCTATTCTAATATAAGATTTACAAAATAAAATGCGCGAGTAAAAGGTACCCTCGTCCGTCACGTGATTTATACGTCACCAAAACCAACACACGTAAACCTCACGACGAGAGTTTTCAGTAAGGGTGTCCACATTCATAGCACATCATAACACTGTCACCTCAGCATACTTTATACTTTTAAATATTTTATTTTATAACACTTCTACATTCATTTTTTTCCACAATCATGACACTACTATAATACGGACCCACAACTCTATATTTCATTCTATAATACTTGTACATTATTTAATTTCTATATATATTAATTAAACTATTGAAAATATTTAACTAAACTTATATTTCTTACCAGCTCATATGCTTAATTAATAAAACTATTATAAATATTTAATTACATTTATATTTCTTACCAGCTCATATGCTTAATTAATATTAAATAAAAAAATAGTCAAGGAAACAAATAATCTAATTTTAATTTATTAAAATTCTGTGATAGAATAAGGTAAATTTCAGAATATATTTAATAAAACAAAACTAGAAAAGAATTATTAATCGAACAGCATTATTAACGTTTGTATGTATTTTTAACATAATTTTCAATATTAATTGCAGTTGATCCCACATACATAAAGCATAAAATAAAAAACAAAAAACAGAAAAAGATCATGAACCGATGTCATAACCATGACGCAGTTCATGGATATAACACCACCTTTGATGTGTCATATAAACTGACACATCAGCACAATGGTATAATACCTCGTGGCTCGTGGACACCCTAACTGGCGTGCGTATATATATCTGTTGAATTACAATAAAATGGACAAAGTCCATAGTCTCGCCAAAGCCCAATATCGAAATTTCTTCAGCACACTTTAGCCCAATATCGGAAAAAAGCACAAACTGGTATCATATATGTATTTTGGATTTGGAACAAAAGCACAACATTATACATTATGTAATGTAATCCAAAATAAACTCGCAAGAAAAGAGTCCAAAACATATGCACCATCTCCATCAGCAAGGCATGCATGCAAGAGACAGTCAACCATGATTCTAAGAATGCAACTAAAACCAGTCCAAAACCTTAGTTCTTGTCATCATAAATATAACTGTATAAGCTCATCACTCACCACAGACGGTGTTAGTACGCCCAAATCGGTAAAAAGCAGCGTAAGATACTTGGGCGGCGTATAATCACGAGCCGATGTTTCAACTTCGACCTTGGACGGAATCGGTACCCCAAAATCAATAGGCCGCAAAGCTGGCACCATGTCCTTTTGATCCAATGGATAGAGGCGAGCGAACTACACAAGAGACAAAAAAGTCAACATCTGTAGTTCAACTAATAGTATACAAATGATAACTGTTTACATAGTCAGAAATGCACAATAAAGATAACTTTCTAATGTTAGAAAGAGTGGTATAAGAGGTTCAATCTAGTTTACCAACCTTGTAACTTTCGGCAGCAACATAAACGGGTTTGTTCAAGGTATATGCAAGAAGTGCAATTTGGTAAGTGCCCATCATGTTTATTATACCTCCGCTTTCAACAACACCATCGGCTCCAACAAAAACCATATCTACTTCGTCCAAGCTATAAGCTACAGCAGAGTCTATCAACAGCCTAACGGGAACATCGAGTTTTGCGAGTTCATTGGAAAATCGTAGTCCAGTTCTGTCTGGTCTTCCCTCTGCATTTCAAGCAGATATAGAGCTACATTAGGTGCATATGTGATGTGGGTATATACATGAAGTAAGAAGTTACTGATAAGTGGTAAAAAATGAGGAAACTACTAAATTCCCAAGGAGAGAAGGATTATCTGATTCGAGCATTTGGTTATGTCGTGGTCGTCCAGTTATAAAAAAACAAGTTATAATCATATTACATGTAGTGAAGAGCAACAATACACACCTGTGCAGAATACGCGAAAGTGTTTCTTGTTCTGGGCCGCAGTTCTTAATGCCTCTAAAACAACTCGGGAGAAACCATGCACCAAAATGGTACAACCATCAAAGATGAAATCTTGACTAAGCATAGCAATTATTCTCCTAGCCTGCCATAAGAAATTTGCACTCAGACTAGCTAATTTCGAAAATGATTAATGACAAATGGCGTATATATCTAATTCGAAAAAGCTGATACCTTGTATGATATCTCCCCAAACTTCTCAGCACGTTCAAGAAGTCGAGATTTGGCTGAATTGAAGTCTTCATATTCCAGTGCAGAAGTTCTTGTCACATAGCGTACAAATAGGTCACACCCAGCTGTTAGAGAGATGGAGGTTGTATCCCATGCCTTCATTACAAAACGGCAAGTCAGAAAAGCAATCGATAGTTAGATCTTCCATTCTCCGAAAACACAGAAAAATCAAAACCTAACGATACACAAAAAAACTTCTCAAATCACATACTTTCAGCGCATCCGCAGCTTTCTTCAGCTCCATCTCCAACTCCATCATAGTCGTCGCCTGGCTCGACCTGATCACCGACGCGAGCGCCCTGATTGCGGCAACTGCCTCCGCCAGGTCAGGCTGCTTCCTCCAGCTATTAAACTCATCCACCACGCTAGAAACCCTAGCGACGCCATCATCCTCGCCGGCGACGGAACCAGACAGATCCGAAACGGCGTCTGGGTTCTGACCGACGGCGGCGGCGGCCTCCTGTGCCTGAGCGAGCCAGTCGCTTGTCACGACGGCGTGGTGGGCGGCTCTGGTCTGGTAATACATGGAAATCTCTGGATTGGGGGGATTATACCTCTCCGACGGCGACATCGACGAAAATCTAGGGTTGCTGCTCTTGTTAGCGGTCGATACGGCGTCGTTCTGCCGATCGTGCTTGTCGAGTATGAACGAAGCTGACCTATACCACATAGCTTCGAATTTATTGGGGGAGAATGAGAATTTGTTCCTATGCTACTATTAAAGATAAAGGCTCTGCTTTTTCGACTATGAAACGCTGCGTAGCGAAGGAGAGAGTAGTAGTATTGCAATTATTTACTAAGCGAATTTCCTTAACTCAACATCTTTCAATCAACGGTCGAAAATGCAAGTAAAATCTGAAATTTTAATCAACAGTCAATAATCAACCGGATAACTATATAAATTGCTTAACGAATACATAAATTAAACGGTGTTTACCATTACCAAGCTTTTAACACCTACATCGCATGAGAATGGCGTAAGTGGGGAAGAACCCTATTAAGAATCGGCCTTTTGTTGATAGCGATGGGCAGGGTCCATTTCCACAGTTTCGAAAAGCCTCCTCAACGACGATTCCTGGGTTCGTGAATTGGTATGTGCTTTGGCATCTGTTCTTCCTCCTATGTGATTTTTTCGATGAGTCCCAATTAAAGTGCCGATCGATTGATTTTATTCTTATCTGCCGAAAACACCGTAGCACCCTGGGCTTGTGTATCGTATCGTATGTGCTTGGCGGGAATAATCAAAATTATACCGGAAATTTATCCTAATTTTTGATAAGCCTTGCCCTTATTCATTCAGCGGTGAAGCTTATTGTGTGAGTGGGATATTCAAAATTGATGTGCGTTAGGGGTGTTGATTGGGTGCTTGATTTGCACATCTTGCATGAAACTTGTCCCGATATATGATAATCTTGAGGTTGAGGTGGGTGATTCAATCATTTTATGTGATGGAAATTGAATCATCTAAATATTGAAAGGCGGATATCTATCGATTTATCATATTCTATATAGCGTAAAAATCCGACCTTTTGTGAATCGCCTATGATAAGAACGTTTCCAGTCAAAAAGACCCTTCTCAATATTCTGTTACTAATCGTGGGACGATTCGACTATGTGTTTGATGAAATTCAAAATCATC
The DNA here is from genome assembly GCA_027422505.1 of Craterostigma plantagineum. Classification (NCBI taxonomy): domain Eukaryota; kingdom Viridiplantae; phylum Streptophyta; class Magnoliopsida; order Lamiales; family Linderniaceae; genus Craterostigma; species Craterostigma plantagineum. The sequence continues at coordinate 2,853,923 of JAPQWV010000029.1, forward strand.
TCATGATGATATGCCCCTGACATATGTCCCAAATCGTGAGCCCTAGAGCTTTTATGTTCCAAGGGCGAGTAAATATGTTGCAGTTGTTCCAAGGACATTTGGTGTTTCTTAATGTTGATTGATTTGCATGAGGGGTATTGAATGGGTGCTCGGTGGTGCACGTATACAAAGATGATATGGCACGTACTCCATGAAAATTGTCCCGAATATCCAAACTATATGATAATCTTGAGGCGGGTGGATTCAGTCGTGATGAAAATTGAATCAGCTAAAAATGTTGAAAGACGGATGTATTTCTCTCGGAATACCAAATGCTATACGTCGTCTTTGCATGTCATAGGCGATTATCGAGTGTGTAGCTGATTCAAAATCCCACCTTTTGTGAATCATCTATGACGAAATTATGTCCAAACTAAAAAGCCACGTGGCAAGGTTGTCCCCAAACACGAGATCTAAAGCTATTCCTTGCCAAGGGTGTTCGAAAGGTCTAGGCTATGTGCTCGCCCAATAGAGCGAGGCAAGGTCAGACTCAGACAGCACCCTGGGAGAATTCTCTTGTGAGTGGACTTCAGTTGCATTACCTTCAAGATATAGTGCTAGAAGGTCATTGTGCAAAAAGGTTTATGAGGTATGGCCCAGTTGAAAATATGTACTTTGTCCCGCAAGAAAATGAATGGTCATCTATATGTGCATAGTGGTGTTCAAACTTCAAACAATAAAAACAACTGCTATGATTAACGTTTGTGGTGCGAGGAAATTGCTGTATATGTTTAATGTTTAGGTGGATGATTATCGGAGATAAGGACCATAGGGTTCGAAGAGGCACGTGGAATTTGGAAAAAGAATCTTACTTTTGATCTGTCTCTACATTCAGTGTATGGAAATTTTCAGTCTGATGGTTTATGGAATGGAACAAAGAAGCAGGTTCCAGGGAATGCAAAGTCTCATCCATGTACTTTTCGTACCATGAGTTGAATATAGTCTTAGATTGTCGGGAAAAGGAAACAATTCGACTGATGTAGATAAAGAAAACATTGTGAGCTTTTCATTGGAATAAGCATTTACTACAGACCTTTATTTTTGCCTTCCATATTAGACCCGTTATCGTAACAACCTCGGCAAACAAAATTGCTTCCCTTTCTTTGTGAAATTTCTCCCAGTTGACTTCACTGCTATGGAGTATACTTAATTAGATATGGGATGTAATCAATAGAATTGGATTAGTCTATATATATATATATATAAAATTAGCCCATAAATAATGGGCCTCTCGCGAGAGCCTATTCCTGGCTTCTTTTTCTTCCCTCGTCTATTTCTCTCAACGTTTCATTCAATGATATTTACCTCAGCTCGCGAAAAACTGTTCCCTCGCCACTCCACAGGCGAAAATGATGGTGTCTCAGTCCAACGAAGAGGATGATAACGAGAGCTTAATGGGAAGAGGCGGCGTCGTGACGGCGTCGAATCGGAGCCAAAACGGATTCTCATTCCAAATCGAAGATGATTACGGTGCGACAACTCATGGAAGATTAAAGAGGAGGTACATTTTCGCTGTTCTGTTTCTGATCGTGCTGATCTTAGCCGTTTATTACATGGTGGGTTCGAAGCATTTGCTAGAGGCGCATTTCGAAGATTATTGGGGCGATAGTAGTTCGGTGAGGAGAATGAGTGAGTCTGAGTTGCAGGCATTGAGTTTACTTAAGCAGCAGGAATCTGAGCTTGTTGAGCTTTGGAATCACTCTGCATTGGCTGTGGGTAGCGCCGATTTAGCCGAATCGAAGGCTATCAACCGTACGGTGTCAAAAGAAGCTTCAATTGAGGGCCTGAAGTCTCGAGTATTTGATCAGATTTCGTTGAATAAGAGGATTCAAGGGATATTACTGTCCTCGCACGGAAATGCGAGTAAATTCAGCGGAAATAACAGTGATTATGGCATTTTAGATACGGATATGTGTAGCAAGGTGGATCAGAATGTGTCTAGTCGCAAAACCATGGAATGGGTTCCAAAATTAGGCAAATATTTATTTGCAATTTGTCTTTCAGGGCAGATGTCGAATCACTTAATCTGTTTGGAGAAGCACATGTTCTTTGCTGCACTTCTCGGTCGAACCTTGGTGATTCCCAGTCCTAAGGTCGATTTCGATTACCAGATGGTGTTGGAAATAGGACACATAAATGACTGTGTGGGAAGAAAAGTTGCATTAACATTCGATGAGTTTGCAGAGATCAATAAGGGCCATCTACACATCGATAGATTCATGTGCTATTTCTCGTTGCCTCAGCCCTGTTTCGTAGATGACGACCACGTGAACAAGTTGGAGGGATTGGGCTTGAACTTGAGCAAGATTGAATCTGTTTGGGAGGAAGACGTAAAGGAGCCCAAGCCAAGAACCGTTCAGGATATATTGCAGAACTTCTCTTCTGATGACGATGTTATTGCAATGGGAGATGTGTTCTTCGCCGATGTAGAGAGAGAATGGGTTATGCAGCCTGGAGGCCCGATAGCCCATAAATGTAGGACCTTGGTGGAACCCAATCGGTTCATATTGCTCACCGCCCAACGATTCGTTCAGACGTTCTTGGGAAGAGACTTCATAGCCCTTCATTTCCGACGCCATGGGTTCTTGAAGTTCTGGTAATAAATCGATCCCTCTTGTCTTACCGCTTTATTCGTTATCGAACAGCCTTCATCCCATTGTTTTTTTCAGCAATGCGAAGCAAACGAGCTGCTTTTACCCCATCCCACAAGCTGCAGAATGTATCAATCGTGTCATTCGGAGGGCTAATAACGTCCCCGTCGTATACCTTTCCACTGACGCTGCTGCTAGTGAAACCAGCCTATTACGGTCACTTGTGATCTCTGATGACAAGACTGTTATACCACTCGTTCAAAGGCCAGCTAGGGACTTAACCGAAAAGTGGGATGCCTTGTTGTACAGACATGGGCTCGAAGGAGATATACAGGCAATCAATTTAACTTCTTTTTTCTTTTAATACTGCACAGCAGTTTCAGTTGGCCTCACTCTTCGGCCTTTTCTTGCGTGATGAGTGATGTGATATTGATATATTATGTCGAAAAAAAAAAAGGTCGAAGCAATGCTGGACAAGACTATCTGCGCATTGTCGACTGTCTTTATCGGGTCCTATGGATCTACTTTCACCGAAGATATTATACGACTGAGAAAAGATTGGGGTTCAGCATCTCGGTGCGACGAGTACTTGTGCGGCGGAGAGAAGCCAAACTTCATAGCCGAAGATGAGTAAATTCATTCATTCATTCTTTTGTTTGATAAAATACACGTTGGAAATCATAGAAGGCTTGCTTTCTTACATACATCAATCCATATCTCATAATCTTCTTGATTCATTGCCGAGCTCTTTGGTGTTTGATGTAATTATTGGCTGTCGTAATTATTGTAGTAAATTGTAATGGCATGGGACGACGTCGTTGCAGTGAGCCCATGATGTAGTTTTATATTTTGACTACATTCATACATTAATTAAATATTATTTAACGTGCACGGCGTAATGATATCTATTACTCCCTCTGTTCCAAACCTTTATGGACATTTGGGAGTTGTTACGCGATTTAAGAAACTGAATATTTTAATAATATAGTACAATTAAAAGGTAAAAAGTGTATATTTTAACACGTCTTTTAAGAATATTTAATTTTATTATATTGATTGTTTGTGATAATTTTTTTGCTAAATAAGGAAATGTACAAAAGATGTGGGACGCCCGATTTCGTAAAATGTACTACTTCTGTCCCACTTATTTCTTCCCATCTTTCTATTTCGGGCGTCCCACATAATTCTTCTCATTTATACTAAAAACTAATTACACCATTTATATTAAAAAAAACTTCTCAATTTGCGTGCCAACTAATAAGTTTTCTCTCTGTACCTTAAAAGTGTACTATAATATTAAAATAATGTAGTTTCTTAATCCCGTGCCCACTAATCTTTTAGAAGAATTAAATGGGAGGGAGGAAGTATAAAATGGATTGGGAGGGATGAAGTATTTATTTGTCCGTTATAGTCCAAGAAAAGAGCTGAAACTGAAAGTTTTCTCTAATACAGACAAAGATCTTTCTACCCGCCCGCATAATCTACGACGCAACGACATAACTGAAATGACGCATGTGACCCCGTCCATGATTTCAGTTAACTCTTCAGGTACGTACGTGTTCGTTCTTCACGAGCGATGGCTATAAATATCTGATGGTGTAGCCGATAGATAGCATCGAATTGAATCCCAACAAAAGGAAATTAAAAGGAAGAGCTTCGTTTGATTTACCCCACTTCTCGTATCTGTGTTTACTTGTTAGCGGTGGACGGTGGAAGCTGGTGACAATGTCTGGTTTCGACAGAAACGATGCGGCGAAGAATGGCGAGTCTAGTTTCTTGATCGTGAGGGCTGAAAACGGTGGGTTTTTGGACTTGTTCAGGTTCTTGGCATTCAACGATCGAGCGAGCGGTGAGAAGTTTGTAGATAGTTCTTCTCATGTCGTTGGGGTGTTTGATGAAAAATCCCAGTGGGATCGTGAGATCTCATCTGATCACAGATGGGTGATCGTTGTGTCTATCATAGTGAGGAAGTTGATTAAGATCTTCGGTAAGCCTATGGAGTGGATTGGCTACGCTGTGGAGTTTGTCCTCAATCTTCTTTCCCTTAATGGAGGTTTCCTTGGATTGCTGAGAAACATCATTCACGGTAATAATGCACAGCTCAGAGTTTTACTACGAGTCCCTTTGCCTTCTTTTGCTTCTTTGTCAACCATTTTTCATTGGATGAAAGCTATAATTCCGTTGCCTCACGAGCGATTTCGTCGAATATGCAGGCAACGTTGTAATGCCAGAAAGAGGTTCAGAAACGTTCATTAGTGCAATCGGTCATTTAGATGGACGTATCGACCTTTTCAAGACGGAGTCGTTTTCTGACGAAATCAGCAAACCGAACCTCGAAAGAATTATTCAGCAGCAGGAAGAAACTGGGCACAGAGGTCTCATGGACTTATGCATGATGGCTTCGAAACTAGCGTACGAAAACGTCAACGTTGTCAGAAACGTTGTAACTCTTCACTGGAAGGTTAGATTCAAATTTTTTCGTACCATACTCTCTTATTCTCAGCCATTTATGTAACTCAATCTATCGAACGGAATCTTATTACTACAGATGCACTTTGTGGAGTTCTACAACTGCTGGAACGGTAAGAACGCTGTTCCAAAACCCTTTATTGTTCTGGGCACTTAATAGTTCTTGAATCTTGACGTAAAAAAGCTTCGAACGCAGATTATCAGAAGGAAAACTCGACCCAAGTTTTCATAATGTGCGACAGACCCAAAGATGCAAATTTGATAATAGTTAGCTTCAGAGGGACAGAGCCATTCGACGCAGACGATTGGATCACAGATTTCGACTACTCTTGGTATGAGATTCCCAAACTAGGCAAAGTCCACATGGGATTTCTCGAAGCCTTGGGATTAGGCAACAGAGCTGACACCATCACATTCAACGAACATCTTCTTCGGTCAAGAAACTCATCAGCTCGAAATAAAGAGACGACTGCTTATTACGCCGTAAGAAGCAAGCTCAAGCACTTGCTCGCAGAGCACAAGAACGCCAAGTTTATGGTGACGGGCCACAGCTTAGGCGGCGCCCTGGCCATACTATTACCCACCGTGCTGCTACTACACGGAGAAACAGAGATCATGAAACGGCTCCTAAGCGTGTACACTTTCGGGCAGCCCAGGATAGGGAACGGGCAGCTCGGGCAGTTCTTGCAAGAACGCCTCGAAAACCCAGAGACCAAGTACTTCAGGATAGTTTACTGCAACGATCTCGTCCCTAGGCTGCCTTACGACAACAAGACATTCCTGTACAAGCATTTCGGGATATGCTTGTACTACAACAGCCTCTACTTCGAACAAGTCAGAAGTTTCCTTTCTTCGTTTTTCCTTCTCTGTCGAAATCATTCTTCGCCTGTTCCTTCTAATCGTTTTGATTTTTTTATTGGTGACGCAGAGGTGCGATGAAGAGCCGAATAGGAACTACTTTGGATGGAGATTTCTCGTCCCTGAGTATTTAAACGCCGCATGGGAACTGTCGAGGAGCTTTGTGATGAGGTACGTTTACGGTCCCGAGTATAGCGAGTGTTGGGAAAGCTTTGTGCTGAGGGTCGTCGGGCTAGCTATGCCTGGCTTGTCTGCACATAGCCCTGTGGATTATGTGAACTCTATCAGGCTTGGAAGGAGTAGGTCTCCACAGATGATGTCTTTGAGATGATGATGACGAGTGTAAGAGAATCATGAAATAAAATGGCTTTTCTCTGTTTGTCTGCATGCTTCTATATTATGGGAAATTTGGGGCTTGTTTAATACTATTTATTTTAGTGATTGCTAACTGTAATTTATACTCCTTAAAACAAGTTGGAAATTACACATAAAGTAAAAAAAACTCTATTATACCATTGTTTAATTATTTTGTCATATTTAATCTAACAACTTTTATTTCAGATAAGAGGTAAAATTGAAAATAATCAAGATGAAACTGCGAAATGATTTTCTTTAAAGAACAAAAAGAATTATAAAATGATATCCTTTTAAGAACAAAAACAATTATAAAGTGACTTATTTTTCAATCGAATGGAGTATTATTTACTGCATAACTGCTTATATTGTTATTATTCGCATTATTAGCATTGCTGATCCTCTATGAAGTATCAAATAATGGAAGTAATTGGCAAGGGGTAGTTACAGATAGAACACTTTATATAGGGTCGTAAATGTAATGATACATAACTTAGATATGGGGACCAAGTTGTAATTTCGTACATCACCCATTTCCAATTCTCTCCTCATCGTCATCGTCATCTCATCAGCTGATGAGCCTCTCAACTCTTTAAACTAACGAGCAGAAGCAGTTTCGCGTACCAATCGAAGCTAGATTACATTTTTTATTGACGGAGTCGAAATGCTTCCACTTGCCAATCCCCAATCCATAGCCTGTAACGTTTTTCCTCCCTCTCGACCTTCAATCAGCTTACCGAAACGCTCGATCTTTGCGCCGCGAACGCCTTGGAAACCATCATCTCCGTCGTCGCTGCGTTTGAAGTCTCGGGACGGCTGCCGGGTTTCGCTACGGTCCTTGAGGTGTTCGAACGTTTCTGTGGTTTCAGACCCAACCCACGCTGAATTGAGCAGCAGCAATCACAGGCCATCAGCAGCTGAAGTTTCGAGGACAATCATGGAATTATCGAATGTAGGCACGCTTTCGACGCTTACCCGCGAGGGTTTTCCACTGGGGATTGGAGTTAGATTCGCCGTTGACTTGAACGGTGCTCCAATTCTTTGCTTGAATGAATTCAATACAAGCCTTTCTGCTGATAAAAAGTGCAGTCTTCACGTTCAGGTTCGTTGCCCGAGTATAGCTTATTATGTCTTTTTTTCTTTGCGGGGGAAGTTTGTTTGATTTTGCCTTTAGGAAGTTAATAAGCTGCGATTGTTATGATTTGAAACAGTTAGAACAGTGTGGTGCTCGGACGCCTCAATGTACTATACAGGGAAATATAGAGAGGCCTCAAGATAAGATGGCTCTGAGGGTAAGGACTAAGAAGATTTCAACGGTGATATAAAATCTGTGTAAACTATTCCTGTGATATTTTGGTAATGAACATTACTGTTTGCAGAAGCTCTGTGCAGCATGGAAGAAAAGCTTTGATGAAGATGTCGACGAAAACAACATTTATTATATTGATGTTGAGCGAGTACTACACATCGAAGATTTGTCTGAGGTAGCGGTTGTAGTTTCACTTTATCATTATTCATTTCTTTTCCTGTATAGTTATACTTGGTAAGTAACTTGAACAAACAACGTTCTTGAATACACTATAGACTGGTGTTTGGGTGAGTTCACCGGGGTACGCCTCTGCTGAACCAGACCCGCTTCGAAGCTGCGCAGAGAAGATCGTTGAAGAGATCAATACGCACAATGCCGAAGATGTCCAGCGATTTTGCAACATTTATGCAGATTTGGATATTCAGGTCCATTCTCACTTAGAGAATTCTTATATATTGACAGAGGCTTAACACAACTATAACCAAAATTTGACAATGTAAGGCTACATCCGCTGTATATTGATTAGGTATTGGAAGCAAAGGTGGTATGGGTTGACCGACTTGGCTTTGACGTTCACGTAAGGTCGGTACAGAATGACGTGCTCGAGGTAAGGATTCCTTTCCCTAGAGAAGTAGCAGATGAGAAAGGTGCGAAATCGTCCTTCAATGGTATGGCACAGCTCGCTTGGGAAGTCGAGAAGAACTATCACGCTCCAGATTTTGAGAAGGTGACGCAATCGAAGAAAGTTCTGGGAACTGCGTTTTAGAATCCAATGATATGTACTTCAGACTATATATATGTGATTCGAAGCTTATCATCTCTAATATGTTATGTTGAGTATCGTTATCAGAGAGCAGCCTAGTATCCTCAATTCTCATCCATCTTTTGTAGATTCTTGCCGGGAGGGAAATTGCAGTTTGCTTCTTTTTTTGCCCATATGTTACTGCATTTCTAACTTGTGTTTATAGATTGTAAGTCAACCATAATGGCAGTATTCCGAATTTCGATTTCAATCCTGAATTTGAGGAGGCTATCGATTTTATTTACTTGATGGAAATTGATTCATCTATAAGGTTGATAGTCGAGATGCTTGCTCGAAAAATTTCGTTTGTTTATTGCAGCAGGATCAACAATGGGCAAGTCATGACTGAAATCAAGGAGAGAAGTATGAAGCCTTACTACAGACAGACATAAGGATTATGTTGCACTAGTTTTTACCTAAATAGCATACACGGGTTGTTACTAGTGGTATCTCACTGGAATCGATTTCTAGTAGGAAAAAGAAGAAGAAAGATGCAAAGCTCTCGAAGCTGAATGTATTATATTAACTGAGAATCGTCTTGCTCGAAAGCGAGCTTGATGAATCAAGTAGTGTCAGTTTCAGCATAGGAGGATAATACCCTCTTTATATAATTACTGTTTTTGTCAATAATAAGACGAATCATTTCAATATGATTCTTTCACTTGTTCGATGCGATTCAGTGCCTCCTGCAGATCTATCCTCTTCTCAGGATCTTCTTCGCAACACTCTATACCAATCTCAAGAAGCTTCTCCATCTCAGGTTTGCAACCTTCCTCTGTTTCCATCTCCTTGTCGAAAACTTCCGATCTTTCTTCCTTAACAATGGCGCTGATCCAATCCGCCAGGTCAGCACCGTATGGACCCGAGCCTTGAGCCAGGTACTTAGCCACCAGCTTGCCGGTCAATGTCTCAAGTATCATAATTCCCAGGCACCAAACGTCGGTTTTCCTGCAAACGGTGGACTGCTGTGCATACTCTGGCGATTTGTAGGCCACGAGGATTTGCTGGACTTGGTTGGGGTTCACCACGGGCGCTAGGGTGTAGTCCATGAGCACGGGATTATAGTCCTTGTCAAGGAGTACGTTGGACGACTTGAGGTGCCCGTGTGGAATTTGTAGGCTGGGGAGCTCGTTATGCATATATGCCAAACCGTTAGCCACTCCCTTGATGATCTTCAACCTCGTTGCCCAGGTAAGCCCTGGCTGCTCTTCCGATCGTTTTCCTTCAAGAAAAAAAAAAAACCACAACAGTTTTGCTACGTAAGCATGTACGTGAAAGTGCTATGTGCGTAAAGTATATGGTGCCTACTCACCATGAAGATGACTTGCCAAGCTTCCATTGACGACAAAGTCGAAAACCAAGAGCTTCTCCTCCTTACGGTACAGATAAGCCACGAGTGGCAGCAGATTTGCGTGCTGTAGCCTGCCCAGCCTCCTCATGTGCTCGTGGAAGTCTTCCTTGCCCACGTTAGTCATCTGCTTGAACCTCTTCACAACGAGCGCCTCTCCGTCGACGAGCACCGCCTTGTAAGAAGCCCCGAAGCTCCCGCTCCCCAACACCTCGGCCGACGCCCTCATCAAGTCCTGAAGGTCGAACTTCTGCCTCTCGTCTCCCCTCACGAAGGAGAGCTTCCCCGCCGCCGGCGGAGCCGCCACCGCCGCCGCCGCCTCGCCCTTCGCCGGAGGGGTTCCGGCGCTCCGGCTGGTGGTCCGACTCATCAGCATCCCTCCCGCCGCCACCTCCTCCAGCGAGGCGGCGGGCCTGCCCAGCTGCGGGCCCTGACTCTCCCGCCTCCTCCTCCAGCATATGAACGCCACAAGCAAGATCAGCAAAAGCCCGAGACAAACGATCGCCGCGATCGTCGCAGGAGAAATCCTGCCGTCGCCGGAGACATTGTCCGGTGAAGGGGGAGCAGTGCCAGGTGGCGGGTCGATTGGGTGGATGTCGGGCTCCAAGTCGGGAGGGGGAATGGGCGGGTCGCACGACTGACCCAGCGGGGGCCCGCACAGGGCTTTATTGCCCGCAAACGAGCTCGGGTCCATCTTGACTAGGGCCGGGGGAACCTGACCCGTGAGCTGATTGTTCGATACGTTGAACACCTTGAGTATGTCCGAACGGATGGGCGGGATCTGACCCGTGAACCCATTGTCCTCGAGCCTCAAGACGATCAGCTTGGGAGACTCGAGGGAGGCGGGAATGGGGCCCGCGAACTCGTTGTGGGCCATGTAGACCTTCTTCAATGAGGTCATGCCCTTGAAGGCGTCCTGGGAAACCTGGCCCGAGAACTTGTTGTTGGAGACGTACAATGACTTCAGCGCCCCTAGCTTTCGCCAGTCGGGCATCTGCCCTTGGAAGCTGTTGTTCATGAAGCTGAGGGTCCTTATGAACTTTAGAGGTGTGAGGGCGTCTACGTCGATTTGCCCCTGGAGGTTCATGTTCTCGAGCTGTAGGCCCCACACGTAGCCGTTGAAGCAGAGCACGCCTGCCCAGTTTCCATGGTTTCCCGAGCATGGCGTGGAGATCGATGGGTCCCAGTTGGCTAGGGCGGGCTCGGCGTTGGCTAGGGCGGACTTGAAGGCTAAGAGGGCTTGGGATGCATTTTCTTGGCCGGCGGCTGATAGGAGGGAGGAGAAGAGTACGAGTGCGGTTAGTGAGAACGTTGTTGTTTTTTGCGGCAGGCGTGGGCGCGCGATGGGGGCTGAAGCATGCGCCCGCCTCACCATGGTTTGGAATTGGTTTGTGCTTTTTGTGTCTCTCTTCCTTTTTTTTTTTCTTTTCTTTTGTGTGTGTTCTTTATGGGGTTGATTTGTTGAGTTATTTGGTCTTTCTTTTTTCGTTAGTTTGGGAAGAGAAAAAAAAAGGTGATGAAGGTTGAGAAATGGTTGTGGAGGAGCGATATTTGAGGACGATCGTTGGGCGGTGGAGATAATATAGCTCTGCCCTTTGTTTTTCTCTCTCTTTGAAGTCAATATTTGTTCTAGTCTATTATTTATTACGTTGAAAAGGAAGGAGGCATGACGAATACCTATACTATGTTGAGAACAAATCCCGACAAAAGCAATATGTACCTACGTGCCCAAAATTCCCATTTTGTCTCACGGACGACTCTTCAAATAATCGCATAATCTCTTCTAGCACATACCTAACTACTCCGATGTACAATATGTGTAATGCTGATGATGTTTAAGGCTTTGAAGAAATAATCAGGGAATGTATATTTGTAAATTTTTGCTGCTGATGCTTGTCAATCTTCCAATGTTGTGTTGGGTCTACATTGTTTCGAAAACCCTTAAAAAGCTAAGACTGAAATAAGATATACATCAATTGATTGATATGTCAAACAACAAAGGAAGAATTTGAAAGCAATGTGCATAAAGAGCAACCATTTTATTGTTTCGAAAACCATGGGAAGGTTATTGCTCCATCAGACAGAATCTTGGAGACAATGAGGCCCAGAAGACGTACCATACCAACTTTACCGCATGCAAATCCTCACTACACAAACCCTAAAAACCCTAAATTTCATGCATCTCAAACTCACTAACAACCCAATCTGCGGTGCTAGTGTAGACTTCTCTCGTTAATATCTACTTAAACCCCCACATTATCTTCCAATAAGGATTGTTCGCGATCGAAACCTCCTCAGTCTTGGCCTTGGGCGCCGCTCTTCCTATTGTCCCGACGATGAAACTATGCCCCAAAAGCATCTGAGCCGTCCACCTCTTCCTCGGATCTATCTCCAGGCATCTACGCACGAAATCCTCAGCAACCGTTGACATTATTCTGTCGGGGTTTATCTCGGGGACCCCTCGGGCACGAATCTGAGACATAATAGCGCTTTGTTCGTCTTCCTTTTTAGTACCATTTGGCAGTTCCCACATATGCTTTCCCGTGATCATCTCAGCCACGGTGCAGCCCAGCGCCCATATGTCCACAAAGGGACCAAAGCCATCTTGGCGCACTACCTCAGGCGACATGTAATAAGGCGTGCCCTTTATCCCGTCGTCGACGAAAGAAAGCTCCTTCGAAAGAAAAAACATGTCAGATAAACAAAAAAGCGGCTAACGATAGCAGGCAAGAAAACAAAAATCTTTTCTTTAATGATATTTACCTCAGTGGTCAACCCAAAATCAGCAATCTTGACTTCGCCGCCGGGAAAATTGAGGAGGATGTTCTCGGGCTTGATATCGCGGTGGACGAACCCACGTTCGTGGATGAACTTTAGCCCTAACAGCAGAGATTTTGTGTACGTCCTCACTTGATCTTCGGGCAAGCAGTGACCGTTATTACTGCTCATGTGCCGCCGCCGTTCTTCCCTTGCCTTCACTATGAGATGAAACAGGCTTCCGCCGGAGGCATACTCGAGGAGGACGTTGTACAGCATGGCGCCGCCGCCTTCGACGCTCAGTTGGGTCCCATGGCAGCGGAGAAGGTGTGGGCAGCCGTTGAAGTGCGTCATCATGAGGTTTGCTTCTCTGCGGAGGGTGCCCGCGTCTGTGATTCTTGCCGACTTCAACGCCATGTAAGAGTAGGACCGAGTCTTGGTATCGAAGACGAGTGCCAGGTTGACGGCGCCGTAGGCTCCAGCGCCTAACTCGGGACCTCTCTTCCACGTGAATGCCGGCGCCGGCGCCGGCGTAGGTTCTTGATGGGCTCGTCGACCGTAGAAGCGGTGATGGTTGTTTCTTGGACACGCAAGGTAAATGGGAGAGGTGGAAAGTGATGTACGATCAGTAACCTCGGTGGTGGGGTCCTTCATCGTATCGAAAGAAGCGAAGGCACTGTAGTGGAGAAAGCTGTGAAAATACGATCGATATTTGAAAGTGGAGAGAATGAATAGGGTTTCTTGCTTGCTTATATTTATAAAATAGTGGAAGTCGAGTTCTAATTGTGGTTAGTTTGCGTATATTTTGGAACTTCGAACTGAGCGCCTTAACGCGCCAATGATACGGATCTATGTAATGTCCTTGTTTTATGGTAAGTTTCCATATATCTTTTGAATTTTAAACCATAGCTTAAACTACGTCAAGTACTTACTCTTCAGCATCTAACTTGAAAGCCGTAACTAATAGGAGAAATATATGGAAATTTTGATTCTCTGTTGATTCGAAAACATCATTAATTAAGCGACCAACGGCTATAAACCGTTCTAGGAGAAAAAATGGCAACTTTTAATCACAAGCCGTTACATTACATATATCATTTATATCAAAAAAAAGAAACAAGAAAAGAAAAATAAAAGCCTTGTCAGGATTTTGCATCCCAGCATCATTTCATCACCATAGCCACCGAGCTCGGACAAACACCTAGGCATTCCCCTCCTCAAGTTGTGCAATAACAAAAAAGAAAAGAAAAGAAAAAACCCAAGGATTTCATTTTTATTAAGTTTTAAAATGCTCCTATATAGTACTAAAATCGGTGGAGCTAAATATGACACGGCGAACGACGGCGGAGGTCACCACAGAGAAGCTAAGGTCAGGGTAAGGCATATCACACAGCAGTAGATTTCCCACAAGCATATAATGAAGCTATACTCATCGCATTTCCTATTGTTAGATAAGTTATAATGATTTTATAAATTATATGTGAATGAGAAATTAAAACATAAATATATATATTCGTATTTATGAATTGGGCTTTGAAAATGCTATTGGGCTTCGATTTTGGCCCAATAACAGCCCAACTTCTAAAAGGCCCAACTTCTAGAAGATTTGGTTGATGGCTTGGTGATTGAGTGGTTTTTTGGAGTGGCTGAAACCACTCCCCAACTCAAACGTGTATGTCACTAATAATAAAAAAATTATAATTTTTATTACATGTTTTTTGGCTATAAATAGGCCATTATTTCTAAGGCAAACTACACAAGAAATAAAAGAAAAAAAATACTAATTCACCAAATATTGTTTCTGCTATAAGTCTTATTCCGTTCGTAGTCGGTGTCGTTTTTGTGCTAAACGAACGCCGAATTTTCGAAGTATCCTGGGAAATAGACGCTCATTAAAAAACCTCTAGCACATACGTGAGGGAGCGAATCTATTTTAAGGAAATTGTGTATTACACAATCTTCGAATATTTTCTTTTCCCGCCTAACACCTATTGTAAGCGCTAATAGTAGATGCTAATTCAGCTTCTGTCCTATGGCCTTCTTTCACCCCATTCAAGCAGTTTCACTGAGGAATCAAATCACTCAGAAAAGCAGTGATGATACTGTAAAAATGCATTTTCTTCCCCTTCGAAACACAGTAACAAGTATATTTATTTCTAAAAATTTAGTGGGACGTATGAGCTTGTGTCAAAGTTTGAGTTGATACACGGTTAAAGAGAGAACGAAATGCTAGTGAAAATCAATAAAAGCTTCTCTTCGAGTCTACAAGAAAGTTTGATGAATAGTTGCTATTGACTGCCCTATCCAGAATAGCTTCTGTGAGTCACGGATTCGAAACATATACTATTTATATTACTCGAAGAAAATCAAATATGACCACCATTTCTATATTACAATATAATCATAGAGTTCTACCGCATTCCAATAATAATGACTGCAGTGGATCAACTCACCTCTTGGATTTCATGCACCGTGTGAATGGTGAAGGCCGAATCTTGACTAAGTACCGAAGAGCAAGGCGAAGAGTCAAGAAACTAAACTAATCCTCTTAAAACCTACAAATTTCACTTAAAATTAAAACGAAAAATAAGCAGAAAAACGCAGCAATCTTTATGAAAAAGGGTGTGAGGAACAGGGAGTCATCAGCGACTTCCTGGCCGTCTTAAATGCCACGTGTACGGTCCCAAAAAGTGCTGCGTGCTTTCCTTTGACGACGAGCTTGGACGCGCCTATCTCCTATTCGTACCTCTTCCTCCTCCTCGACGTGGTAGCTGCGTAATTTGAGCTCGACTTTGGGGTTCTTTCTATTAACTCACCTCAATCAAAGCCAAATTAGAGCACGAAGAGGAAATCATGGAGTGATAAGGTTGGTTTGGGAGACATAAGGAAGTATCAATCATCCTCATTAATATTAGAGATATACTTTAGTGATTAAGAGTGATTTGGGGTATCTCAATCACAATCAAAGGGATTGTCCACTTAATTATCGAGATTGTGACGCTGGTATAAATAATGTAATGCATCATCGTGTAAAATTAGCTCACGTTGAATAAAAGTCATTTGTTTTTTATTTTCCTCTTGGTATCAGAGCGATTGTGAGCAAAATAATAATAACAACAATAATAATAATATGAACTCCCTTTCACATAACGTTAGCAATTTCATCACCCTCAAATTGAGACAAGACAATTACCCCCTGTGGCGTGAACAAGCTTTGGCGCTTGCCGAAAGCCAAGACTTGGTCGGCCATTTAATCGGGGAAACGGCGACACCAGTCGTAGACCCAGCAAGCGCCTCCTCCTCAACCTCCATCGCACAATGAAAAAATCAGATCGGCTCCTTCGTGGATGGCTCATCGGCACTCTCTCTGAAGAAGCACTTGGCCTTGTCATGGCCAAGAAACAGCGAAATCTGTTTGGGATGCTCTTAAAGAAGCGTATGCCCAAGATTCTCAAGAACGAGAATTCACTCTTCGTCAACAATTGACGTATCTCTCCAAAGATGACAATACCTCAATCGGTGATCATATTCGAAAATTCAAAGGCATCTGCGACAGTTTAGCAGCAATTGGGACTCCCGTTGCAGGTAAGGTAAAAGTCTTTTCCATACTAACAAGCTTAGGACCAAAGTATGAGTCCTTCACTACAACCATGTTGAAACCACCACTACGGTCATACTCCGAGTTGGTGGCGTTATTACAAGGCTATGAACAGCGTCAGATGTGGTTTACCACCAATTCTTCAGCCCAACAGATGGCATTTTACGGGCAAAAACAACAATCAGGTTCTTCTAATTTCCGCCCTCAAAATAATTTCAACTCCAATGGACGTGGCTTTCAGGCACACAATCAGAATCCCAATAATATGTGAAATCAAAACCCAGCCAATCTTCCCAACATGCAAGACCAAAAAAGTCGTCGACCACCTCCACCGGGGCAACGCCGGATGACACCAACAGAACGCGAAATGTATCGTGGTGAAACTTGTCAAATATGTTGAGTTGCGGGACACATTGCCAAAATATGTTGGCACTTATCTAAACATGTGATGATCAAGATAAAATCCCTAAGGCTCTTAGCGCGCTCACCCTTGATAACACCATTCAAGACAATGAATGGACATTCGACTCAGGAGCGACTCAATGTATGACAGGTAATGCTAAATTACTAACTAATAAATGTCCATACTTTGGCAATGACTCTGTCCTAGTAGGCGATTGATCCTTGTTGAAAATTGAATCTATTGGTGATGCTAGGATTGAAAGTAATAACCGAGCACTACCCTTGAAAAATGTTTTACATGTGGCTAAATTAAAAAGGAATTTGCTGTTGATTAGCCATATTACTGACTCTTGTCCTGTTAACTTTGAATTTTCTAATGTGGATTTCTCTATTAAGGAAAGACAGACAGGGCACAAGTTGATGACGGGACAGCGTAAAGGTGATCTATATGTGATTTCTAGCCTGCATGAATTACATTTTTCTCATAGATTCAAGTCAGGTACTATTGAGTTGTGGCACCAGCGTCTGAGACATCCTCATATGGCTACTCTCACTTCTCTACAGAATAAGGGGTTGATTGATGTTCGAGGACCGAATAAGTCCCAAGTTATTTGTGACAGTTGTCAATTAGCTAAACTTAGTAAGTTGCCTTTCTCTCATTCAAGTAATGTCAGTTCATCCATTTTTAATAAAATTCATTGTGATTTATGGGGCCCAGCACGGGTTTTATCTCTTGGAAAGTTTCGTTATTATGCATGTATTACTGATGATTTTTCGCGCTATACATGGCTAATTCCTTTAAAGTCTAAATCGATTTCTTTGATGTGTATATTGCTTTTGAAAGATATGTCGCAAGACAATTTGACAAGAAAATAAAAATATTTCATTCCGATGGTGGTGGTGAATTTGTAAATTCAAGGCTCAACTCTCATTTCCTAGCTTAAGGCATTGTTCATCAAATTTCTTGTCCACACACTCCGGAGCAATCAGGTATGGTAGAACGACGACATAGGATAATCCGCGAATTAGGTATGTCAATGTTGTTTCATTGTAATGCTCCATTATATTTATGGGTAGAGGCATTTTCGACTGCTGTTTTTCTTATAAATCGACTGCCATCAACTGCAATTGACTTAGATACGCCTTTCTTCAAATTGCAGGGTGCTCATCCAAATGACTCATTTCTTCGGATATTTGGTTCTAAGTGCTTCCCATACACATGGGATAGTCGAAAGAATAAATTCGATCCAAAGCCAGTCCCTTGTGTCTTTATCGGTTATAGTGATCGTGACAAAGGCTATAAATGTTTCCATCCTACTACTCAAAAGATTTTTATTTCACGTCATGTAGTGTTTGATGAAACCATGTTTCCATTTAAAACTCACAATTCAAATGCTTCGCCTACGGTGAATGATAAATGGATTAGTATTTTTGACTCATCGGCAGTTCTTCCCGCTCCTCATGTTACATCGTCGTTGCAGGAAACAGATACTTGTGATCAACCACTCGCATCGCCTTTGTTGTCGCTGCCTACTGTTCCTAGCCATGATGATGACCTTACATCTTCATCTCCTCCAGACGTCGAATCCACATCTCCAACCGATCCACCTAATGAACCTGAATCTTCATGCCCTACCCGTCATTCTATGGTCACACGCTCTCAAGTTGGTACTCACAAACCAAATCCCAAGTATGCCCTCAATGTCGTCCACCACGAAATTCCGCGAGCGCCGAAGACTATTAAAAGCGCTCTCCAACATAAAGGATGGCGAAACGCCATGAAAGAAGAAATGGATGCTCTTCGGTGTAATGATACTTGGGATCTTGTTCCAAGAATTAACAATATGCATGTTACTGGTTCCAACTGGGTCTTCAAGGCAAAACTTAAACTGGATGGAACTCTCGATCGCCTAAAGGCTCGCCTGGTTGCAAAAGGATATCATCAACTTGATGGAATTGATTACGTCGACACTTTCTCGCCAGTCATCAAGCCCGGTACTATCCGACTTGTACTCAGCATTGCTTTAATTCGACATTGGGATATTCGCCAACTAGACGTTCAAAATGCATTTCTTCATGGTACGATCACTGAGGATATTTACATGGATCAACCCCGGGGAGTGACTGTCAATAGGTTCCCACACCATGTGTGCAAGCTTCGTCGTGCGCTTTACGGTTTGAAACAAACACCTCGTGCTTGGTTTAATCGCTTTAGTACTTTTCTTTTAAAACATGGATTTTTCTGCAGCCTAGCTGATCCTTCGCTGTTTGTTTTAAATTGTTCTTATGGTACTTTAATCCTTCTTTTGTACGTCGATGATATGCTTATTACAGGTTCCAGCTCTCAACTTTTGGATTCATTTATCGAGCTCCTACATTCAGAATTTGCTATGAAAGATCTTGGACCCATTCATCACTTTCTTGGCATAGAGGTTACCTCGAAGTCTGATGGGTTACATTTATCTCAAGCTCACTATGCTATTACGATATTTGAAAAGGCAGATATGGTCGACTGCAAACCTATGAGCACACCACTTGAAACCAAAACTAGGGCACTCAACACCACTCCACTCACGGATCCTACACATTATCGTGGCATCATTGGCGCATTACAGTATCTCACCCTCACTCGACCGAATCTCGCATATGGCGTCAACTTTGTCTCTCAATTCATGCATGCTCCTGATCAGTCTCATCTTAAAATGGTCCGACGCATTTTGCGGTACATCAAAGGCACCATCCACTTTGGTCACCATCTTACTTCTAACACAACACTTGATCTCCGTGCCTTCTCGGACTCTGATTGGGCTGCATGTCCTCTTACTCGTCGTTCTATAACTGGATACTGCACATTTCTTGGCCTTAATCCTATTTCGTGGTGTGCCAAAAAGCAACACACTGTCTCACGATCTAGCACTGGGGCGGAATATCGAGCCATGACACACACTGCAGCTGAGGCTACTTGGTTGTCTTACGTTCTCAAGGATCTTGGTATACGGCAGTCACATCCTCCTACTTTATTTTGCGATAATATTTGTGCATTACACATGATTATCAATCCCGTCTTTCATGCTCGAAGCAAGCACATTGAGTTGGACTATCACTTTGTACGTGAACGAGTTGCTCTGGGTCTTCTTGTCACTAGATATATCTCTACCTCCTCTCAAGTGGCGGACATTTTCACTAAACCCATGTCCAAAGCTTCTCTTGCTCTTCACTCTCACAAACTTCGCCTACGGCCCCGGCTCAGTTTGCGGGGGGGATATTACCTCACCTCAATCAGAGCCAAAATTAGAGCACGAAGAGGAAATCATGGAGCGATAAGGTTGGTTTGGAAGACATAAGGAAGTATCAATCATCCTCATTAATGTTAGAGATATACTTTAGTGATTAAGAGTGATTTGGGGTACTCAATCACAATCAAAGGGATTGTCCACTTAATCATCGAGATTGTGACACTAGTATAAATAATGTAATGCATCATCGTGTAAAATTAGCTCACGTTGAATAAAAGTCATTTGTTTATTATTTCCTCTCTTTCTTCTTCTTCTTCTTTGAAGTTGTTTTTGTCGAGGGTACTAAGAACACGGTTCAAGTGCCTCTCGAGATGCTCGTCGAGGCTCTTCAAGTCTATTTGATCTGCTCTCACAAAGGCTCTCACCCATCGCCGTTTTTCTCTTCCATTTTCAGATTTACTGATTCACCTTTTTCCCTTGTGTGCGTGTTTCTGCCCACTTATAAGTGATGTGTGTGCGTGTATATATATACATATGTGGATTATAGTGTGGGTTTCAGTTTTCGGTGGGTTGACCTTTTGTATTTCTTTCCCCCATATAATTTAAAAAGAAACACATGACACTGTTCAATTGATTATGAACTAGCGACATAAAGCAAGGCAGAGTTTTGCTGTAATTGAACGTTAAGAATGTCTCGACAGATAATAATCAATACTAAAAAGGGGACTGGTATTTTCGCAACATATCTTAACCGTGCAATAGCTTTATTATTATTTTCCGTGTACAGCTTTTTGCTATTCTGCATTTGTGTTTTCCAAAGGTTGCATGCATATCTCAGAAGATGTTAACCCTCAAATTCGAGTACAAACGATCAAAACATATATTGATTCTTGCCAACAAGTAAGGTGGCTCCATTGCACCTGTTGCTGTATTTGTACACCAATTTATCAAGACAGTAACAGATCTTGTCTAAAAGAGACAAACACCAACTCCTAACACTAAAATTGGACTTCTAACCGTTTAATTACAGACAGTCAAGAGAAGAACAAGAGCATCAGATGGTAATGCATGCACATCATCAGGCAAATGCAACTCATCTTTTGATTCCCTCCTATGATGTCCCTCTCTACGTCAGGAAACAAAACAGTTATCATCGCTCTGTGCAGTTCCTGCGAGCATCTCTTACTCTGTAACTTCTGATGATCGCTGACAGCAACTTGTCACCTGCTATGTTCCTCACTAGATTGATCATATCTTGCCTTGATATCTTCTTCTTCTGCAAACAGAACAAGCAAACAGCATCAGAGAATGGGACCCAAAACGCTAAATAGTATTAAGGCATAAAACAAGGAGCTTAAAACATGGAAAATGTTTTTGTGCATGAATCATGGAGTACTTTAGGCAATGTTTTAGGATTGTTTATATTATTATTTTTATTTGCTTTAGGCTTTGCTATGTATTATATATATGTGTAATCTTTGTGAGATGGATATAGAGAAATATATGAATTAATCTCTTTCACCATACTACCTACTTCTTTCATGGTATCAGAGCAATGAGTGATATAGAAAAATCAGAAAAACACGTAGAGGCATCTACATCCAATGGAGTCTCTATTTACTCTCTCTCGGCAAGTGATAATCCGGGCAATATCATAGCCCAAGTGCAACTCAAGGGCGAGAACTATGATGAATGGGCACGGGCAATGCGCACAGCACTACGTGCAAAGAAGAAATTGGGGTTCGTCGATGGGTCTCACGCAAAACCTGGAGATGATGATCCTGTGTCTCAAGATGATTGGCTGACAATCAATTCCATGTTGGTCTCATGGATTTTGAACACAATCGATCCTGCGGTACGTTCGACTATTACCTATCATGAATGTGCCAAAGATCTATGGGAGGACATCAAAGAGCGATTTTCGATAGGAAACGGACCGCGTGTTCACCAACTCAAATCCGAATTGGCCGAATGCAAGCAACAAGGCATGACGGTGATGGCTTACTATGGCAAGCTGAAAATACTTTGGGAGGAATTGGGAAATTACGACCAATTTCCTACATGCGAGTGCAAAAAATGCACATGCAACATACGTAAGACTCTCGAGAAGAAAAGAGATGAAGAGAAACTGCATCAATTCTTGATGGGACTTGATGACGGGATTTTTGGAGTGGTTCGCTCAAATATCTTGAGTACTGAACCATTGCCAAATCTAAATAAGGCTTATGCCATGATCATCCAAGAGGAGCGGGTTCGAGCTATAACACGAGGGAAAGAGTATAAAACTGAACAACCGATGGCGTTTGCTGTGAAAGCTACATCAAACATCAAAGGAAAAGCTGATGGAAAGGACAAAGGGGTTATGTGCTCGTACTGTAAGCGATCTGGTCATGAAGTCAATTCTTGTTTTCAATTGTGCGGTTATCCTGATTGGTGGGGTGACCGGCCTCGAGGAACAAATCACGGATCAGGACAAGGACAGAAACATATGACGAATTTTGGAACCCGGGGTCGTGGTGGAACAGCAAAAGCTAATGCTACTCAAGTGACGCCTCCAGCTCAGGAATCCGCTGCAAGTACTATCAACGGGTTGACGAATGAACAATGGAGTTCGCTTCTTAATTTGTTAAACTCTCAGAGGAGCGAAAATCTCAATGGTAAGAATGATGATTTACAATGGATTATCGATTCTGGGGCTTCTCATCATATGACAGGTAATATAACGACGATGAGTGATGTTCGAAATGTGCTTCCTTGTCCAATTGGCCTACCTAATGGAAAACAGGAGATGGCAAAACACGAAGGAATAGTAGTTTTGGATGGTCGATTGGAGCTTCCACGAGTTCTATATGTGCCTCACTTAAATTGCAGTCTAGCATCCGTATCGCAACTAACGAAGTCTTTAGATTGCATTGCATCTTTTGATAAAGATTCTTGTGTTTTACAGGACCGCAGAACGAGAGTGCTGATTGGTACGGGTGAGGAACGAGGGGGGCTCTACTACTTCAAAAAAGGAGCTGTTGCGAGCGTTTTGAAGAAAGTAGAAAATCGAGATATGGGAATATGGCATCGTAGAATGGGTCATCCTTCTGATAAGGTTCTGCAATTCTTATCGAGTGGCAGCAATAATAAGGTTTCTGTAAGTTGTGAAGTCTGTTTTCGAGCAAAACAATGTCGAGTTGAATTTGACTCTAGTATGAATAAATCTAAGAATATTTTTGATCTCATTCACTTGGATTTATGGGGTCCTTATCGTACGTCGACCCACAATGGCGAATATTATTTTCTGACTATAGTTGACGATTGCTCCAGAGGTGTATGGGTTTATTTACTCAAAGACAAAAGTGAAGTGTCTCGGACAATTCAGTATTTCTTCGCTTTGGTTAGCCGACAATTTAACAAACAGGTGAAAATGGTACGAAGTGACAACGGGTCTGAGTTTCTCTGCTTAAGTAATTATTTTTTGGAGAATGGCGTAATACATCAAACTTCTTGCGTCGGAACGCCTCAACAGAATGGACGTGTTGAACGTAAGCATCGACATATTCTTAATGTAGCTAGAGCTCTCCGGTTTCAAGCTCACTTGCCCATCGAATATTGGGGGGAATGTATATTGACTGCTGCATTTTTGATCAATCGTACTCCATCTACCATTCTGCACGGTCGTACACCTTATGAGGTTCTTTTCGGTCACTCTCCATCTTATAAATATATTCGAGTGTTTGGATGTTTAGCTTATGCTTACAACCAAGCACGAGGTGGGGATAAATTTGTTAGTCGAAGTCGACGCTGCGTCTTTGTAGGATACCCATGTGGAAAAAAAGGTTGGAAATTACGTGATTTGGAGACAGGTGATTTCTTTGTCTCTAGAGATGTTAAATTCTTGGAAGAGCAATTTCCATACGCTGATGCCTTGACAGACATCTCAGAATCACGTAATACTAATCTTGAAGTGCGACAAACGAACAATCAAGAGATAAATGTTGAAGATGAAGATATAGAAAACTCGCAATTACGTGGCAGAAATTTGGCTGATGTGTCTATTTCTGAAGATGCTCGAGACGAAACTCAGAATACTCATACTGAGACTAAAGTTATTGAGGAAAGGGGGGGACATAACGATAACGAACATGTCGATTTAAACAAAGAAGTTGATTTGGGTCGAGGGCATCGACAACGACAACAAAATACACGACTGCGTGACTATGTTTTGAACAGTGTAAAGAGCCCCCTCGTACACTCATCTCACCAACGGCATATCTCAGGTATCGCTTATCCCATATCAAATAGTGTGAATTATAACAAATTTTCTGCACCACATCGTGGTTTCTTGGCAGCTGTGACAGCAGGAGCTGAACCTAACACGTTTAATGAAGCAATGAAAGATGAAAAATGGAGAGATGCAATGCAAATGGAGATTAAGGCGCTCGAAAGTAATGACACGTGGTCTATGGAGAAACTGCCACAAGGCAAACGCGCTATTGGTTGCAAATGGGTATATAAGATCAAGTATAATGCGGACGGAACCATTGAACGACATAAAGCACGATTGGTGATACTCGGCAATAGGCAAGTGGAGGGGCTTGACTACAACGAAACTTTTGCTCCGGTAGCAAAATTAGTTACTGTACGTACTTTGTTGGCTGTGGCTGCCATCAAGAAATGGGAGCTTCATCAAATGGATGTTCATAATGCATTTTTGCATGGCGACTTGGAGGAAGAGGTATACATGCGTATGCCTCCAGGTTTTCATTCAGGGAGCTCTGACACTGTGTGTCGATTGAAGAAGTCTCTTTACGGTCTTCGTCAAGCGCCACGATGCTGGTTTGCCAAGTTAGTTGCCGCGCTTAAAAAATACGGATTTCATCAGTCTCATTCTGATTATTCTTTATTTGTTTTACGTCGAGGGGATATTCAGATTAATGTCCTCGTTTATGTTGACGACCTTATTATCTCTGGGAATAATCACGATGCCATTCAGAAGTTCAAAAATTACTTGAGCACTTGCTTTCATATGAAGGATTTAGGTGCATTGAAGTACTTTCTAGGCATCGAGGTAGCACGCAATTCTACGGGAATTTTTTTATGCCAAAGAAAGTATGCTTTGGATATTATTTCTGAGACAGGACTACTTGCATCAAAGCCAGCGTCCTCTCCAATGGACTGTAATCATCATTTAGCTGCTGCCACTGACCCGTACTTAACTGATCCGGAATCTTATCGTCGCTTAGTTGGACGATTGGTTTATTTGTCCGTAACTCGTCCAGACTTATCCTATTGCGTTCATGTTTTGGCTCAATTTATGCATCAGCCAAGACACTCTCACTGGAATGCTGCACTACGGGTTGTTCGATATCTTAAAAATAGTCCAGGGCAAGGGATTTTGCTTCGTTCTAATAGCAGCCTCCAGCTTGAAGCTTGGTGCGATTCTGATTGGGCAGCTTGCCCTCTGACTCGTCGATCACTTACTGGATGGTTCATATTTCTTGGTGGATCTCCTATTTCTTGGAAAACGAAAAAACAACACACGGTTTCTCGTTCTTCAGCAGAAGCTGAGTATAGATCGATGGCTGCTACTACTTGTGAAATTAAATGGTTGAAAAGTCTACTTGCTACACTTGGTTGCGTCCACACACAGTCAGTCCCGTTGTTCTGTGATAGTCAGGCGGCTTTACATATTGCAGCTAACCCTGTCTTTCATGAGCGCACCAAACATATCGAAGTTGATTGTCATTTTATTCGAGATGAAATTCGTCAAGGTACAATTCACACTCGTCACGTCGGTACTACACAACAACTCGCAGATATGTTCACAAAGGCATTGAATGGTGTTCATTTTATACGATCTCTTGGCAAGTTGGGCATCTGCGACTTGCACGCGCCAACTTGAGGGGGGGTATTAAGGCATAAAACAAGGAGCTTAAAACATGGAAAATGTTTTTGTGCATGAATCATGGAGTACTTTAGGCAATGTTTTAGGATTGTTTATATTATTATTTTTATTTGCTTTAGGCTTTGCTATGTATTATATATATGTGTAATCTTTGTGAGATGGATATAGAGAAATATATGAATTAATCTCTTTCACCATACTACCTACTTCTTTCAAATAGATAACAATTTCGTCGAGACTCGAGCCCGAAAAATCATCTGAAAATATTCGGACATTCACTTACCTTAAAATCGCCGTGGTATCTGCCGATCAGCTGAATGCCATCAGGCGGGAGGAACTTCGAAAGAACGTTAATCAGCCTGGGAAAGGGCATCCAATCTGAGCGTGGAGGTTCTTGGAACTCTACTACATATGGCACAAAATAGTAAGTCAGCTTCACTCCACTTGTGGAAAGGGAAAGGAACGAAAACCGTAAGATTGGATTAGATTGAACTCACCTTTGGAGACATGGGATTGTGTCCTGAAACTGACAACAAACTCGGGCAGCACATGAGTGTTCATCCTCGAGGCCCACACTATGTACTTCTTCGGGCACGCCAAATCGTCTACCCCACAATCGAATTCCTCGGAGCTCGGGTTGAATTGACCCGACCCACGACCCACGGGCTCGGTTCGACCCATTACGACCCGGCAGAGTAGCAAGTGTTTCAGCCCGTTCTCATCAGCAACTGCTGATTCGACGCTGTAAGATAAACAGATGTTTCATTTCAACCTCTCTTTCAAGCAAATACTCGGCAAAGGAGAAAAGGGAAATTCGATATCAGTACCTTTCGATTGGATGATCGGCCGGAGATAAATAGAGGCCATGTCCGTAAGCTCCGCTGTTCAGAGGAAGGCCGAAACCGTGAGAAAGGACCGAATTAACCTCGTCCTTGGATCCTCCGTACCACGCGTACTTCAGGTTCGAGTTTCCCTTTTGGCGTTTTTCTTCGACTGCTTTCGAGTAAATGCAGAAAGATTGAAGCTTTGCTCGGCCCATGACGGTAGATTGGTCGATTCGATGGATGCTATCAACCCTAGCGTCTAGTCCGTACGAACTTAGGCTCGAAACGAGCTTCTTTTTTATCACCCCGTGTATCACTTCGCCTTCGCCGACTCTGATCAGACCATTGCCGACGGAGCGACGGCCGCGATTCTCCGTACTGCCTGAGATTCCACTTTCGCAATCTGATGGATAAGAGCCGTCGATGTTATCGACGGAAGCTGAAGTTGATTCATCGCAATAGGCGTTAATGGGTTCCATGGAATCACAAGAGAAAGAACTGACTTTCTGGGCAAGAACAGAAAAGCAAGGAAAACCAACGACGCAAACCGAGGGAAGAACGATAATCAAAGGTAAATAAGGAAAAGGTGCATTTATTCAGCGAATCAGATACCTAAAGCTGAAGAAGAATCACAGCTCAATAGCTCATCTCGCTACTAAATCAGTAAATGCAGAAATGTAAAGCTATAAGATAACTACTGCTTGTAAATCAAGAAGCAACGCTCGCTGAAGGATTGTAGATATATCTCATATAGCACGAAAGCTAAATAAACAA
Source organism: Craterostigma plantagineum (assembly GCA_027422505.1). Lineage (NCBI taxonomy): Eukaryota > Viridiplantae > Streptophyta > Magnoliopsida > Lamiales > Linderniaceae > Craterostigma > Craterostigma plantagineum. The sequence goes on from JAPQWV010000029.1 coordinate 2,881,177, forward strand.
CATGAAGTATAAACACCGCCTCTAGTTCTCTTTTTGGCCCTCGAATTTGGCTTTTTTGGTGGAGAGAGTTTGATGGTTTTATAGGTATTGGCGGCGCGAACTGCCTTGCAACGTGGGTCGGTGGTAGAAACAATACAATATTTCTTAGGCCCAAAGTTACGTGGGCAAAGGACATTGATTTTCTCGGATTAATGTCGGCTTGGCTGTTCTATTATTATACCTATTTTACTTTAATTGTGTGTGAAGCCGGGTCGGTCCCGAAATGGATGTAAACGCTAAGTAGTAAACTGGTAACTGATATGTTGGACTTAATGTTGAATCAACACTACTCTCAACAGTAAAATATGTCACTCAGACTCTTCGCTCTATATGACTCGTGAAGCTCGTGTCTCTCGTCTCTCGTATCTCACCCCCCTTTTACGGTTAAGATGGAGTCACATATAAGTACTTCGACTTCTGAAAGACTTCCTCAACGTCCACTATGTCCTCAACGTCCACTCTGTCCAAAATGGCCGTTGGAAGTTGTCTTCAACAGTCCCAAATGACTTGGTCTTGTCTTGTGCTCTACTCTTCCTATTTTTAGTATGCACTCTTCCAAATTTCGTTCCTGCTTATCCACGCTGTTTGCACACGGTTTGAACTCTTCCTATCCTTATCCAAGACCTGAACAATACTAAGAAAATACCCCGTAATTAATTTAAATAAGTTTTGGGCATGAAAGATAAAACTGAAGGTTGACCAATTCTCAGCCAACAATGTTGACTGGAATGTGGACTCAACATGATTGTCAACATTGAGCTACTCAACATTAACAATCTCCCCCTTTTTATCTTTCTTCCCAAAACCTTAGCAGAACTTCGCCATAGCAAAAACTCCCCCTGAAGGCAACATTTACTCAACCACAAAACATTAAAAAATGGTTAGAGTAAACGTAAAAGAGAATAGTGATTAAACCATTCAAAGTACTAAGAAATTAGTACATAGCCAAAGAGGTCCTGAAACATAAACATCTGCAAAACAAACAAAATAAATGGTCCATAGGCAAAATAAAAACACGCGCACGAAAAATAAAAAACACAAGTCAGATAGGCATGCACAAGCAACAAGGCACTTAGAAGTGCGCATGCACAAAACGACCTAGACCCGCTATGGTCTAAATCGCTGGACTCTGACTCGTATCAGCGCCCGGGTCTTCATCCTGTTCTCCCCTGTCTGTTTGGCTCCTTATTATGCTCCCCCTGAATTTCCGCTTATAAAGTCACTCAACATTGGTCAGCAGTCATGATATCCACCATCCATCTGCACAAACAACCTTCTCCCCCTTTTTGGGAAGAAAGTAAATCTCAGAGAACTTCTCTCTGAGCAAAAAAGTAATCTTGTCATTTCAGACACTTAATCGCTTTCTGCAGGTTCGATGTTGAGGTAAATGTGGAACTAACATCTGGACCAACATTCTGGGACTCAGAAACAGAAATGAAAGATAAATTCAAGAAACGGAGATGCAAAACGGAATGGGTAACCTTTAGTTGTATCAAACACAGTCAACAACAGAGAGTATTTTCAGCGTGAGGTTCGAATTATGACATAGGATATGTGTGGAGTGGAAGATAATGATCCAAGACTTAAAGACCAAAAACAGTTCCAAAGGTAACACATAATAAACTCGGTCAAATCAGATATTTACTTCGTGGGGGGAATAAAAACCGCAAAAAATAACCATTGGACTTGAAACACACTTAGGCAAATCATAGGATAGGGACGAAATAAGTCGAAAACTGCCTAAGTAAATTCTGAAGCTAAATACAGCATATGGAGAACTCAGTCACAAGAAACTATAGGAGCACATCAGAGTATGATTCACCCAAAAATACCAAGTCAAAAATCAAAGTAAGCGCAAGCAAGACTAACCGTTTAAGCGTCGATGATGAGCACTTGAGACAAGCGTAACAAACTGTTCTTCGAAAAATTCTAATGTAATTCTGAGAGATTCTAAAGCTAGACACAAACATACTGACGAAAACAAGCTTAATAACTAAAGCGTAAAACACAAAAGCAAACAAAATGTAGCACGATCAGACTGATTGTTACTAATGTTGCCTCAACATTAGACTCAACATTCTAATTCCATAATCCTAGACTTTTCTGCTCAATTCTTCTCCAAATCAGTTCCCTTTATTACCCTTTCACCTTATTAATCTAACCGAAATCATGCACTGCCCTTATACCCTAAGCCTCAAGGTTTGGCTTTTTGTCGCATAGTATACATCGTCACCGCGAATGCCGTGTACCTACGGAAACTTATTACCAAGTACCTATATCTAGCAAAGAGTTTATGAGCATGCTTATACGCAACAAGGATTGGCTTTTTGTCGCAAAGAGTACATCGTCACAGCGAATGCCGTGTACCTAGGGATGTATTACCAAGAGCCTATAAAAAGGGATCGGGATTATTTAGGAACCAGTCAAGAAGAATCAAGTCATTTCACAGAAAAACAGAACAGAATATTTCATCAAATATTAAAGCAGTAACAATCTAATCTGACATATGCTATGTTGATCCAAATGTTGGACCAACATTCAGACCGACTGATGCAAACCTATGGATTTCTTCAGGTCCGAAAACCTTTCAGAATCCAATGCTTTTGTGAAAATGTCAGCTAACTGATGTTTAGTGTCTATATGCTCAATGCGCACTATCTCTTTTTCTACCAAATCTCTCAGAAAATGATGCCTAATATCTATATGCTTTGTACGTGAATGTTGGATGGGATTCCTAGAGATGTTAATGGCACTAAGGTTATCACAAAACATAAGCACAGATTCGCTCTAACCCATAGTCACATAACATGCTATTCAACCACAATAATTGCGTACAGCAACTACCCGCCGCAACATATTCAGACTCAGCAGTAGATAAAGACACACAGTTCTGTTTCTTACTATACCATGCAACTAAGTTATTACCTAGGAAGAAACAGCCGCCACTTGTGCTCTTGCGATCATCCTCGTCGCCTGCCCAATCAGCATCGCTATAGCCTACAAGACTCAAATTAGTATCTTTGGAGAACCATAAACCTAGACTACACGATCCACTCACGTAACGAAGAATACGCTTAACAGCATTAAGGTGAGAAACTTTAGGCTCAGACTGATATCGAGCACATACGCAAACACTATACATTATATCAGGTCTACTTGCAGATAAGTATAACAAACTGCCATTCATAGAGCGATACAATGTTGGGTCAACATTCTGTCCCACATTGTCCTTACTTACCTTTTGGGTAGAACCCATGGGTGTTTTTCATTACCTTGGCAGTGTCCAGTCCGAACTTCTTGACAGTATTTTTCGCATACTTCTCCTGGGACATAAAAATTCCGTCGCTGCTCTGCTTAATCTGCAATCCTAAAAAGTAAGTTAGCTCTCCAATCATGCTCATTTCGAAGGTAGTGTTCATCGTATGCACAAATTGTTCTAACATAGATAGTGAGCTCGAGCCGAACACTATATCATCAACGTACACTTGAGCAATTAAAATATCAGACCCGACTCTTTTTACAAAAAGAGTACGGTCTGCCTCACCTCGAGTGAAACCAAACTCAAGCAAAAAAGTGGCTAACCTTGCGTACCATGCTCGGGGCGCTTGCTTCAATCCATACAAAGCTTTCTGCAACTTAAACACATGGTTAGGATAATGGGGGTCTTCGAATCCCTTAGGCTGCTCAACATAAATTTCTTTGTCAATATAACCATTCAAGAACGCACCCTTAACATCCATTTGATGTAAGGTAATGTTGAGCCAACATGCTATAGCTAACAAAAGCCTAATAGATTCTAACCTAGCAACAGGGGCAAATGTCTCATCAAAATCAATCCCTTCTACTTGCGTATATCCCTGAGCTACTAAACGAGCCTTGTTCCTAACAACTCTACCATGCTCATCAGACTTATTCTTAAAAATCCACTTCGTGCCTATGACATTAATGTCATTCGGCCGTGGTACTAAGGTCCAAACTTTGTTCTTTTCAAACTGCAAGAGTTCCTCTTGCATGGCATTAATCCAATAATTATCCTTGAGAGCTTCAAGAACATTCTTAGGTTCTATCTCAGAAACAAAACACTTAAAGCGTACCTCAGCGTATACGGTGTTCATGCATACGTTTCTTACCATCGATTTGTAGTCCTTACGCGGCTTGTCTCTGGTTCTTCTTCCTTCGTTTACGTCTCCAATAATAAGGTCAGTTGGATGGTCCTTTCGAATCTTACTTGGCGGATCTCTTCGAACTTCGCTGGGTCCGGCTTCCACATCATTCTGTTCAGGTTCAGGTGCTGAGTCAGATGCTGGCTCAACATTTTCCTCCACATTCTCCTCTGTTTCATCAACAGCTTTGACATTGTCTGTAATAACAACTTGTGGAGCACTTCTGCTGAGGTCAGTAGCATCATCAAATACTATGTTAACAGATTCCAGAACAGACTTCAAGCGTAAGTGATATACACGATAAGCACGGCTGTTCGAAGAGTAACCAAGGAATATGCATTTATCACTTTTCGAATCAAACTTGGTCAAATACTCACGATCGTTCAACATGTAGCAAAAACATCCAAAAACATGGAAATACTTCACAGTCGGCTTTTTCCCATTCAACAACTCATATGAAGTTTTCTTAGTACCATGCCTAAAGAACACACGATTCAAAATATGACAAGCGGTATGCAATGCTTCAGCCCAAAAACGCTTAGATATATTCCTAGATTGCAACATAACACGAGCCATTTCTTGCAAAGTCCTATTCTTCCTTTCGGCCACCCCATTTTGTTGGGGCGTCTTAGGAGATGAAAACTCATGAATAATGCCTTTCTTATCACAGAAATCATTGAATGACTGATTATCACACTCTCTACCATGATCTGATCTAATACGAAAAATGGGAGCACAAAAGTTGTTCTTAATCATGGCACAGAACTTCTTGAAGAAATCGAAAGACTCAGACTTTTCCCTAAGAAAAAATATCCATGCATATCTAGAATAATCATCCACGAGCACATAAGCATATTTTCTACCACCAATACTATCTACTTCCATAGGACCCATCAAATCCATGTGAATAAGTTGAAAGCAATGAGCAGTTTTAAAATGTTGAACAGAATGTGGGTCAGCATTATGACTGGCATGCACTTGCTTACCCTTCAAGCATGATTCACATACAACCTTACCAAATCCCTTCAGCTTTGGTATGCCTCTGATTGCTTCGTGTATGATAAGCTGCTCCAGAGTTCGGTAATTGACGTGCCCCAGTTTGTGATGCCAAAGAATCACATCATCTTCGGCCTTGGATAATTGGCATACGTCCTTCGAGTTGGATTTGTTGCCGACTAAGTAGCAGTTATCACTTGACCTTTTCCCTGCCATCACTCGAACGCAATCGCTGTTAAATACCTCACAACATTCTTTATTAAAACGTACCTCAAGGTCATCGTCGCAAAGTTGGCTTATGCTAATCAAATTCGCCACAAGACCCTCGACATGTAGAACATTGCTTAGTCTAGGAAAGTCCGCCACATTCAATCTCCCGCGGCCTAGAATCCGTCCCTTAGCTCCCCCTCCAAACGTCACACATCCGCTGCTTAAAGGCGTATAATCGCTTAGAAACTCCTTGGTACCCGTCATATGTCGGGAACACCCGCTATCGAAGTACCAAGAACCTGTCACGTTAGCTCGCAAGGAGGTATACACAACATTGCATTTATGAACAGATTTCTGTACCCAAACTTTCTTAGATGATAAAGCAGCATTTGGACTATTGGAATTTGAAGGCGAGCCAGCCGAAATCTCTCCAGGCATTCCCTTCAACACTGATTTCTCAATGTTGACCGATATGCTGGACGACATTTCAGCCGACATCGATTTCTTCGCAGAAATCTCCCCCTTCAATTTCCAGCAAAACGGTTTGATATGACCTGGTTGCATGCAGTGATGACATTTAAATGATCTATCTTTAGACTTAATAGCATCAAGCTTAAGACTCTTCTGAACACTCGCGGTTTTAGTAGGTTCACCAACATCAGTCGAAGCATGTGATTTTTCCTTAACAAGCACTATATTGGGGTGAGCATGTGACACGGGTTTAGCAACATCACATGAGGGCTGATTATTGAAACCGAGACCTTGCTTATTAAAGATACCTAGAGATACTACCTCATCAAGGGTTGATTTACCCTTGTTCATTCTCGCAAACGTCTCGTCAGCCTCATCCACTCGCTTCTGTAGCTGATCGATTTCTCTGTCCTTCCGTGTTAGCACAGCTTCCATTTTGTTCATCCCTTCAAGTAGTCCTTCGATCACCTTTTCGTTCTTTTCATTCTCCTCGGACAGAACTTTCACGGCAGCTTCGAGTTGCGCATTTTTCGCCTTCTCTATTTCATATTGGTCGGACAGTAGCTTCAATGCTGCACAATCATCTATTTCTATATCTGCATCATCAGAACTCAGAAAACCATCAAAACAGTTTGAGTCATCATAATCGAAAATAATCTGTTTTTCAGATGCTGAGACAGATGTTGGTTCAACATCCAGATCAACATCAGTTACCGCAGTGAAGCCAATCTGTTGATCTTCGTCGTCTTCACAGTCTGAAAAAGATTGGATGGTTACTGACGACGTTTTTGGTGGCTCCTCATCATCTTCATCGTCAGAAAGCTCCACCCAATATGATTTCCCTCGTTTGCGAAGTGTGTTTGCACACTCGTTAGCATAGTGACCCCAGCCCGTGCATGCATGGCATCTAACTGAATCATAATCAATATTCTTCTTTCCATCTGGTTTACGTTTGAAGAACGGCGGAGCAGAGGAGGGTTGAGTTTTGACATTCTGCCCCTTCCTAAATGTTGGACCAACTGTCGGGCCAGCATTCCTCTCAGCATTCTTCTTCTTCTTGAGAAACTTCGCAAAATTCTTCACCAGCATGGCTGAATTTTCCTCATCGTCAGATTCATCCTCAGTTTGAACTTTGGAAGGTTGACTGACCAATGCAAGGCTTTTGCCGCGTGATGCCCTCTTTTGTACGTCAAGGTTGGTCTCGTAGTTCTTCATGATGTTCATCAACGTGTTGAACTCCATGTTGGCCAAGTTATGAGCTTCCTCGACCGCTGCTACCTTCACATTAAATTTCTCAGTTAGAGTACGAATGGCTTTAGAATTAAGTACCTTATTTGCGATCGGGTCTCCAAGGCTGGCGCACTCGCTCGAGATCGTCAAAAGCTTTCCGAAATACGTGGTGACATCTTCATCCTCCTTTATCCTAAGGTTCTCGAACTGATTGAGGAGAATGCGCAATTTGGTTTCCTTCACACTTGCGTCACCTTCACAATATCTTTGAAGCAGATCCCATGCGTTCTTCGCCACAGTGCAATTTTGGATGATCTTGAACATGAAGATGTCCACTGATGAGAAGATGGCGTTGAGAGCCTTGTCATTGAACTCTGCTAAGCTTCGCTCGGCTGCCGTCCATTGTTCGACCGGCTTGTCGACAACTTCCCCATCAGCGTCAGGAGCTGTTCGAGGTGGGGTATATCCGTTGAGAACAGATTCCTATGCTCGCACGTCTATGGATTTGATACACTGCCGAACACGAACCTTCCAATAGGCATAATTCGTGCCGTCTAAAACTGGGACTTTGCCGATGTAGTTTGAACTCATTGTAGAGGATTTCAGCGCTTAGTCACGTCAAGCGTAGGCTCTGATACCACTTTGAAGCCGGGTCGGTCCCGAAATGGATGTAAACGCTAAGTAGTAAACTGGTAACTGATATGTTGGACCTAATGTTGAATCAACACTACTCTCAACAGTAAAATATGTCACTCAGACTCTTCGCTCTATATGACTCGTGAAGCTCGTGTCTCTCGTCTCTCGTATCTCACCCCCCTTTTACGGTTAAGATGAAGTCCCATATAAGTACTTCGACTTCTGAAAGACTTCCTCAACGTCCACTATGTCCTCAACGTCCACTCTGTCCAAAATGGCCGTTGGAAGTTGTCTTCAACAGTCCCAAATGACTTGGTCTTGTCTTGTGCTCTACTCTTCCTATTTTTAGTATGCACTCTTCCAAATTTCCTGCTTATCCACGCTGTTTGCACACGGTTTGAACTCTTCCTATCCTTATCCAAGACCTGAACAATACTAAGAAAATACCCCGTAATTAATTTAAATAAGTTTTGGGCATGAAAGATAAAACTGAAGGTTGACCAATTCTCAGCCAACAATGTTGACTGGAATGTGGACTCAACATGATTGTCAACATTGAGCTACTCAACATTAACAGTGTGCAATGCAACTGTAACGTATTCAACTTGCATTCTAACAAATTTAATATGGATTGCGTCTCAAGAACTTGGGCTTTACTTTTTGGTATATAATACTTAATAGGGACTAATGTAGAATTGCGCGAAAGTTTGGGGGCAAATCATGAATTGGTGAATAATAAATCTACGACAGCGGAGAGAGAGAGAGAGAGACCAAACAGGCAAACAATTATTTCGATTAGCCTTCATCAGTCGTCACTCAACACGCAAAAACTTGCGTGGCAGTAAAGAGTAGTTGTTCTTCAGTTTGATTTTGATCGTCAGTGTCCAGTTTTACGAATTCCATGGCTGGACTTGAAGAGTTGAAGAAGAAGTTGGTTCCGCTTTTTGACGCGGAGAAAGGATTTCCTTCTGAATCAACGTCCGATCCTTCTGATTCGTACATGGTAACTGTCTTATTTTCTCTTTTCTTTCTGTGTTTTGAAGATTGGATGTTTCCGTTTTCGTCGATTACATCGTGGGTGTTTGCGGATGGAGTCAGCTGTCTGATGGCGGGACAGTGAATTTGCTGAGTAGATCGTACAATGTGTACAACATCAACGAGCTTGGCCTGCAAAAGTGCAGTTCCTCTCCGTTTGCGGCGGACGATGGTGAGAAGACGTATAGATGTGCGTCTCATGAGATGAGGGTTTTTGGGTCCATAGGTAGTGGAGCGAGCAGTGTTGTTCAGAGAGCTATTCATATCCCTAATCACAGGATTGTTGCCCTAAAGAAGATCAATATCTTCGAAAAGGTTAGGGCTTTCGACCTCCCTTGCTATGGTGCAGTGTAGTTAATCTGAGTGCATTATTTGATTGAGTTGAGATGTTGGGCATGATCTCTTGTTTTCTTAATGTAGTCATGGGTTCTCGAAGTTGCTATTTTTGGCTTCCATAATGTTGTCATATATATAGATGAAAGCTCGAGTGTCTAGGATTAGGTACGAGTAAAGGATTTTATTGACCTCTACATTAATTTAAGTTGTTTCTCCTTATTTGCATCCTCATTTGGCAGCCCAATCTTTGGCGTAATCTGAACAATACCTTGTATGATTATATGCATGCTTCTATCAGGAGAAAAGGCAACAGCTACTAACTGAAATAAGAACGCTGTGCGAAGCTCCATGTTACGAAGGCCTTGTCCAATTCTATGGTGCGTTTTATACTCCAGATTCTGGGCAGATAAGCATTGCCTTGGAGTACATGAGTGGTGGGTCTCTTTCAGATATCATTCGAGTGCGCAAGACAATACCAGAACCTATTCTCTCATTGATGGTGCAGAAACTCTTGATTGTAAGAAATTTTAGTCTTTTGCTGTCTTTTCTTTATCTACCGACTTTTTCCTTTGTATGTCTTGACGCGTTTTTCGTTCTATATTAAAGGGATTGAGTTACTTGCATGGAGATAAACACTTGGTTCACAGGGATATCAAACCCGCGAATCTTCTTGTAAATCTGAAAGGAGAGCCTAAAATTACCGATTTTGGAATTAGTGCTGGGTTAGAGGATTCAATGGCTATGGTATGTGTCTTTCTCTCATCATACATGCATTATCTAATGAAGAAAATTTATGCGAGTTGCAAAATGCATTTCGAAATCTTTTTTGTTTTTTGCTTCCTTCTTTGTCAGTGTGCAACATTTGTTGGAACGGTTACATATATGTCGCCGGAGAGAATTCGAAACGAAAATTATTCATTTCCTGCGGATATATGGAGCCTCGGTCTCGCACTTTTGGAGTGTGCTACGGGTGAATTTCCTTACAACGCCAATGATGGGCCCGTTAATCTAATGTTGCAGGTAAAGTTTGTATCGTCTAATGAATGAATCACCGCATTATATGTTGTTTCTCAGTAATGTCTTACTAGTTGTTGAAGCGAAATGAATGAATTAACTTATCTCGCCTTTTATTTGGATATTGTTTTCCATTTTAAGATGATCGGTTTTTGACAACAGTATTAATGTCTATTGAAGATTTTGGACGATCCATCTCCATCGCTCCCAAAGCAGGATTTTTCTCCAGAGTTCTGTTCTTTTGTCGATTCATGCCTTCAGAAAAACCCATTCTCGAGGCCTACAGCTGAGCAAGTCAGTCCTCACAAATTCTGAATTTGTCGATATGAGAATCATTACACATGCATCTTATTTACAAAATGGCCGTTCGCCACTTATCTTTCTCCCATCTAGTGCAGCTACAAACCCACCCTTTCATCAAGAAATACGAAAACACTAGCGTGGATTTGGGTGCCTTTGTCCGAAGCATATTCGACCCAATACAGAGGATGAAGGACCTGGTCGATGTAAGTTGTCGATCTTTCATTTCCATTTTGATTGCTTATACAACCGTGGGAGATTATATATAATCATTAGCATATGATTTTGCCTTGTCTCAGATGCTGACAATACACTATTACCTACTCTTCGACGGCTCCGACGATCTTTGGCATCACACAAAGACTCTGTACAAAGAAACCTCTTCTTTCAGGTACCAAAAAACTTTCCCATCAACTTACGAACCAAAGAATTTCCCAACATAAAACCATCCAAAAAAAATTCCAGCTTTGGCGGGAAGGAATCTAAAGGGCCAGACGAGATATTCACAGCCCTGTCGAGTATACGAAGAACATTGGCGGGCGAATGGCCTCCGCAGAAGCTAGTCCACATTGTGGAGAAGCTTCAGTGCCGTGCTAATGGAGAGAATGGATTCGCCATACGTGCCTCGGGCTCGTTCATAGTCGGGAATCAGTTCCTGATATGTGGGGACGGCGTACAAGTCGAGGGATTGCCTAATTTTAGAGATTTGGCCATCGATATAGCTAGCAAGCGTGTGGGGACGTTTAAAGAGCAGTTTGTCGTGGAGGCCGAGGATGCCATTGGAAGGTATTTTGTTACCAAGCAAGAGCTTTACATAGCTCAGTGAAGAACTGAAGACTCTGGCGCCTAGTTGTAACTGTATTTCTTTTTTTTTTTTTCATATTGAACCCTATTTTTTTTTAATTCTAGTTTAGGTTATAATATTAAATTAACCTTTTCTTGTAATTTATAACTGCTTATAGTTTTTAGTTAAAAAACATAAATTGTAATAACGCTACTCGAGGAAAAGGAACATCGCCAAGACCCAAGGTTAAGAATAGGAGAGCCTTTTTTAAAGATTTGTAGGTAGAGGGGTGTTCATAGCATGGTTTTGAAGACCGGACTGGACCGGCCGATTTTGGCCGGTTTCGACCGGACCGGTCAAAATTCCGGTCCGATTTCGGTCCGATCTTTGTTTTAATTAAAAAAAAAAAGAAAAGAAAAAATAAAATATTAGTCATATAGAGTAAAACCGAATGTAATTTTGGATATCTATGGTTGGTGTAGTGATAAAAAGCTCTCAAGTGGCCCAATAATGGGCCTGGGTTCGATTTCTACCTATCAACCCCATAATTTTTATTTTTTCATTAACTTATCAATCCAAAACTTTCATTCTACTTAACTTTGACCCCCACATAATAGATTTAATACTTCACGGCCCATGGCTCAATTAATTTTTAATCCCAAATGCAATTTCCTTTTATTAAATTTTACCCCTTAATTTTTAACACTACAATTACAAAAAAGATCATAAAAATACGTAGATTTTCTATTTAACTTGATTGATTTACTCATAAAATATATATTTTTAAATATAAGATACCGGTTTAACTCCGGTTTGATTCCGATTTTATACCGGTTAAACCACTACACCTTAACCACTAAAATTTTCGGTCCGGTTCGAAAACCCGATTTCAGAACCTTGGTCTGGTTCGGTAAACCGGTCGAAAAAGGGAGAAATCGATTGGTTCGGTATTCGATTTTCAAAATTTAAGATTTCGATAATTCAATTTGGTACGGGTTTTTTTGTTTGGTATACTGAACCCACCACGGAATTTTTTATTTTAATAAAATATATTAAATTTATAATATTAAGTTTATTTAGATTATTAAAAGATTAAGTAAACGTTGAGGTGAGGTAACGTTTTCTTTCTCTTCTCATTTTCAAAGTACCAAATCCAATTTGAAAAACCCATCAAGTTTTCGATGCCCTAATCGATCTGCTAGTGCTCTTAGTATCATCTTGCCGTCGACGCCCATTCTGTATCCGAATCTGCTCCCACCTCTGTCGCGCGCTGCTGCATCATCGTTGAGTTTTAATTCCACTGCGGCATCTTTGTCGCGCGTTGCCCATTACACTTCTGCAGATCTTTACAGATGTTTGTTTTCGAAGATATATCAGTTCGTTCGCAAGATCTTATTTTGGGAAATTTGCGTGGGTTTTATTCTGAACTTGTTTTTTTTTTCTGAATTTTTTCTGAAACTTCGGTTAACCAATCGATTTATGGCTTGATGCTCTATATATGAAAGTGGGTTCAATGATGAAGATTCTATGTTGGGCTTTTTTGATGGGCTACTTTTATGGCCCATATGTAACTAACTATGTGTCGAGTTTCCCTGTTGAATTGACATTTCATCCCATCGAATAGATCGAACGCCCCAGGCAGCATATTTTCGGACTACACACAAAGCGAATATTCAGAGTTGATTTTGGGACTATCTAAGATCGATTTGTGCCCTCCTGGTTTTCGCGGATCTAGTCCTCCCGGTCGACAGGTGAATATTTTGTCTTCACAGACTCCAAGTTTCAGAGAATTTCAAAATCCTAGGCCTGCGATTTGTACGAATCAATCTATGACGGACGGTTGTCGTTGAACGATGAAAACTTTTGTTTGATTTTTTGAATCTCTCATTGTTTTATTTCCATCTCTGGCACATATCTGGTTGTCTCTCGTCGAAAGAGAAGGTTAATTGTTGATTCAGCAGTTAGGTCTCGCGAGTTGTTAAGTCGCTAGCTTTTTTCTGATTGTTTTGGTTTTTTGTTTGTGTTGAACTTATCGTTTGAATTGAGGAGTCAAGTGCTGCTACTGCTCCTATGCGACGCAGATCGTTTCTTTCACATGTTCTTTGTCTGATGTTGTTTGTGCTAGCAAATAAAGCTCAGGACATTAATGTTTGTTTTTTCTAGAGCAATTTTCGTGGAGTTGTTGAATGGCCAGTTTGGCATGTTAATGAGATATGTTTATGATTCCATTGATTCTGATAAAGTACTTATTTGTGTTCCTTTCAGGGAATTCGAAAGCGAATGGCTGTTCTCGAAAAGGATAAATCAGTAGAGACATCTAATGACATGCATGGCAAAAATATTGAGAAAAAGAAGAATAAAAAGAGAAAGGCTGCAGAAATGAACGTTGGGGAAGGTGATTTGTCTTTTTCGAAACAGGAAAATGTTGATGTGGATAGTCAGCTGGAAGTTCATAAGAAAAAGAAGAAAAAGTTTCAAGGAGGTGGAAATGGTGTGGAAAAACAAGATAGGAAGAAGATGAAAAGGAACCGAGATAGTGATAATAACTACAGCAGTTCCTCTTCTGTGCAAGTTGCCAACAATGTCCTTCTTGGTAAAGAGTTCAGTAAACCTGAGTGTGCAGAGAGTGGTTCAGAGAAGGTGCATAACATTGAAGGAGTGGAAGTCAATAAAAAAAAGAAGGAAAAATTGCAAGAGGATGAAAATGGTGTAGAGAAACTTGATAGGAAGATGAAGAAGCCGAAGAAAAAGAACAGAGACAGTGGTGATAATTGCAACCATCACCCGACAGTGAAGGAAGATGAAGGTGTAAAAGTTAATAGGAAAAAGAAGAAAAAATTGCAAGAAGGTGGAAGTGGTGTAGAGACAAAAAAGAATGGTGATATTTCCAACCATCACCCTACGGTGCAAGAGGATGGTGTAAAAGTTAACACGAAAAAGAAGAATAACTTGCAAGAAGGTGAAAACGGTGTAGAGACAAAAGACAGGAAGAAGCTAAAGAACAAAAAAGCAAACAAGAATAAGCGCAACAGTCCGTCGTCCGTGCAAGACATAGTTGCAGCCAATGAAGGAAGAGATGATGCTACTAAGAAAAAGTCAGAAACATCCGAGAACATAAAAACTACACCCAACAAAAGTAACAAGAAAGTCAGATTCTCTGATCAGGACGAGGTTTTCACAGTACCCAGCAAATCAGACGGCAGCGAAGAGATTGAGGATCTCGTTAGAGGCAAGCGATTCACTCAAGAAGAAGATTCGATCGTCGAGAAAGCCGTGTACGACTACATTGAGGAACACAACCTGGGCGACGAAGGTTTGAACATGGTCTTAAACTCTAGGAAGCACGTCAAGGAAGTAAAAGGATGCTGGAGAGAGATAGGCAAAGCCATCCCCTACAGACCATACGAAGCCGTTTATCACCGCGCACAAGTCCTTTTTCGCAGGTCTGAAAACCGAAGCTGGACCCAAGAAGAGTACGACATGGTGCTCAAGCACCAACAGCTCAATGGCAACGAATGGAAGTCATTGGCCGATGAGCTGGGCAAACACCACTGGCATGTTAAGGACGCCTACCGAAGGATCAAACTCCTCAATAGGAATAAGGGTCATTGGTCCCAAAAAGAGTATCAGAACCTATTCGACCTCGTCAACGCCGATCTTCAGCTGAAGCTCACCGAAGAGAAGAAGTCGAAGCACGGTATGCTGAGGGACAATATATGCTGGTCTGGGATCAGCGATCGAATGGAGACACGTGCGATATCTACTTGTTGTGTGAAATGGTACGCTCAGCTGACTTCACCTATGGTGGTTGATGGGATTTGGGCTGATGCTGATGATTATCGTCTGGTAGCAGCGCTCTATAGCTTGGATGAGAATTGCATGGAAGATGTCGATTGGGATAATCTTGTTGAGGGCAGGTCGGGCGAGGTTTGTAGGAAGAGATGGAGGCAAATGAGGAAGCATATCGGACATCATGGTAAGGAGACATTTTCTGGGCAGGTCGAGGTTTTGGCGCAGAGGTATTGTCCTCATCTCGTCGAGGCGAGGGAGGCGTGGGATAGCAAGCCGTTTGTCGATTTAAAGCCGGCGGTTGAGCAGTGATAAATGAGTTGAGTTTCTTCTCATTTGGTTTTGAATGCTCTCTCTTGTTGTGTTACCTTTAGTAGTTGTAGGCTTTATGCACTATTTTGCTTTGCTCGGTGTTTTGTTTTTGCTTAGAGCTGAAAGTTTGACTAGAATGGGCCTGCCGACGTGTTCGAGCGCAATGTTAACATTATGGGCCATCCCACGGATTTAAGCCCACAATTTCAGCCTTGTGCTAGATTTACATTTGTACTAGATTTGCATTGGGTCAATTTCTGAACAGATATTGGGCCAACGAGCCCATTACGATGGGCCTTTTCCGTGCTGAAAAATTCTTTGTGGCCCAAATTGCATATTATCAACACAGATATTGGCGTCAAGGCCCATTGTAATGGGCCTCTCCGTGATGAAAGTGATTTCTGGCCTAAATAGTTATTTTTGACCCAGATTGGTCCACGGGGCCCAATATCATGGGCCTAGCCGTGTTGAAAAACTGATTCGAGGCCCAATTAACCATCTTTCAACGCCATTGTTCGGCCGCGGGACCCATTTGATATGGGCGATCCGTGATGAAAAAGTTATTGGAGGCCCAAATAACTATTTTTTCATCTCAGACGTTGGGCAACGCGGCCCGTTGTAATGTCCTATCCGTGATATAAGCGATATGTAGCCCAATTAACATATTCGAGTCCGATGTTGGGCCTCGAGGCCCATCGTTATGGACCCATTCGTGATGAAAAAAGTCATATGTGGCCCAAATAACTAATTTTTCAACGCAGATGTTGAGCCCTAGGGCTCGATGTTATCCGTGACGCAAAAGGCCAGATAATCTTCTTCGATACAAAATTAATAAATAATCAGTAACTATGGGCAAGAAGTATTTAATACGCTGTTTAACTGATGATCTGAACAGGATATATATGGCTGGTTCCGAACCATGATCATGTCACATAGCAATCATGTAAATAATTACATAAAATGTTACTAGTGCCAGCACACACACACACACACACACACACACACACAAACATATATATATATACATATATATATACATACATATATTCAACATGAAGGAGATGCACGATAACATTCACGAAATAACAAAACACCGTGAGCACAGCATGAAGGAGATGCACGAAAACATTCAAAACTACCAAACTATGCATTCTACTCCAATTCTAAATAGAATTTTTTAACCAATTCATCTAATAATGCCAAATCCCATTCAACAACGAATGAAATATAATGTACCCGAGCGTCTCCGAAATGCCATAGGTTCGTTCGAAGTCTAACGACAATAAACCGAATCACAATCAACCACGAAACCAGAATTAAAACAGTTAAAGCCATTAATTAATCTCCCTGATCTCTTACCTAAAAAGCATCCATCGGGTGCTTTCCAATTTCAGCAGTCCCCTGCACAATGCACATGTCATATATCATCACAACAGACAACACATAGGTCAAACAACATTTAAGCGAAATCGAAAATATATCAAGCTGAGCTACTACGCCAAGTAATATAGACCTGCCGATGATCTTGAGAGGAGAATAAATGACAGAATTTCTTGAAATCTTTTCACTAAATAAATAGCTTCAGACAAAGGGATCACCTTCCACTGTAAGTAACCATGATCAAATCAATCGTGGCCAGAGCCTACGCGAGCAGCACCACTCTGTTGCCTGTAGTGGCTTCCTCCACGCTTTGAGCCCCTATCCTGATGATATCTATGGTTGGAACTCTCAGCGCCTTCTTGCGGTGGATTCTCTGACCTGGGTTTAGTGCTCTTGCTTGGATCGACGGGTTGGTATTCATAATGTGTATTTTGCCTCTGCCTTTCCCGAAACAATTGCGGCGGATGATGAGCCCTAATGTCGTGTCCCCCCCTAAACGAACGATTGTTTTGGCTTCTGTGCTTGTTAAATCCTGACGAAGCATCGTGCAAGAGCTGATCCTCTGCTGAGTCATGGTTTGGGGGAAAAGGGGTCGATTTTGACTGAGCTAACGGCTTCTTGTCTTTACTGAACTCTCTGTGACTGGGAGCAATTGATCCGTCAGCTGCTTTGCTTGGCACAGTTTCAGCTTGCACACTTTCGTCAATCTTCTTTTCATGTTTGGGAACTTTGTCAGCCTTGGCCTCATGATGATCCTTGTCAGCCAGCTGCTGTTGAACTTCGGCAGCTACAGACATTCTGCTGGCAGAGTTCGACTTTGGTTTCCAGCGAGAATGGGAAAGCTCCACTGGTTTTTGAATATCTTCTGAAGCAATAGTTGTCTCTGTTCGATTAACATCGGGGGAAACAGAGTCAGTTCCAACGCCCCCAATATCAATTTTAGACATACTCTCAGGACTGGTGCGGTTAAAACCCATGGGCCTCGAACCCCTAGGAAGCTGCCTCTTCCCCCGACTCATTCCTTGATCTTTGTTAGGAGGATGTTTGTTCGAGGCGGCTGTGGTAACACCAGAGGATGTCTGGGCCCAATCACTGCTATTAGAATTTTCTGTAAGTTTTTCACCTTTTACAGTTTCATTTTGCTCCTTCGATAGTTCAACAACCTTGTCAAGCCCAGTTTTCAGATGCCCTCCTTCCTCAGTCTGAGATGTTGAGCCAGCTGAAATCCAATGCCGTTGTCCATCATGCTCTTTTTTATGCTTGCTATACCTCCCTCCATCTGACCTTATAGTCTCAGAGGCTATCCCAGCTGCAGAATATGCATCTTCGGCTTTAACCGTTGGCGGTGGTTGTTCCTTAACTGAACCCTCGTTTGATCTAAAAGAGTTCATTGGAGGTGCTGGTATAGTTTCTTGATGAGACAACTCCTTAACAACAGCTTTAGTAACATACCTCTCCATATCAGCCCTCTTTCCCTTGAAATTTCCTGATTTAACATCAAACCTTGTCCGATTAGTTGATTCCTCAGAAGAAACAATGCTATCCTCAGCCTTGTTGGTAAGTGTGCGCACTGGAGCCCATATGACAGTATCATTACCATGAAGCTTCTCTGCTGATCTATAAGCTTGTTGGCCTCTGGGTAGTTTGCGAGACGGCTGATTTCTCAACTGGTTGCTTACTCGGTTTAAGGAATCTATGCTGGACGATGAAGATACTTCTCGACTGGGCACTTCCACTTGAATGGAGCTATCAAAGTTGGACAATGAACTCCCAGACTCAATTTTCTCGCTCAAATCTTCTTCATTCTTAATCGGTGAGATTGTTCGTGCGGAGTTGGCATCCAATTTATTTCTAGTTTTACCATGATTATTCTTTTTTCGTTGTGGCACAGCTGGCTGCACTAGAGCACTGGCTGTACTTGGTGCATGCTCTTTGACTCTAGTTTCCCCAAGAGGAACCTGTGGTAAAGTAATATCTATAGTACCTATGCGTATACGATCCTTTGGTGCTTCTGACGAAACGCCAAGAATTCTGCCGTTCAAGCTTGTCCCAGGAGATATTTTCTGGTTTTGCCCATGCCTTGACGGCCAGAACGTCGAGATGCCTCCATCTGTCTGACGTGACACCTCTTTCGCACCATGATCAACAGAATCTTCACAGACCCGCAAATGAAGGGCCTCTGACACTGATATATCTGTCTTTAGCATCTCCGAGGACAGATTTCTGGAATCTTCAACAGATTCGACAGGCCGGTTTATATTTCTCTCCACATGAGTAACATCAGAGTCAGATTCTGAAAACTTGTGCTCGGTCATCCCCGATCCACCCTGGTTCTGAGCAATGGCAAGAGCATTGCCGGGCTTATGATTTCCAGATTCACCAGCAGCAAGCGTTCGTCGATTCAATTCTTCCAACTTAGCAAAAGCCTTGGCTTTCTGTTCCCTTAACCTCGCCTCCTCTTCCTTCTGCAGTTGCAGGGCACGTTGCTTAACTAGTTCTTTCGCCTTCACACGCTGATTGGATGCGCAAATAACGTTAGAAGAAACAAATTCTTACCTGAAAAAAAGAACATGTACAAACACCTACCTGGATAATGGTCGACTCATCACGTAAATCAGTGGTTTCTCCTTCCTTCGTAGATGCTTGATTGGTCAGAGAATTCTCAAATACCTCAGCAACAATATTATAACCTGATGGGTTACTAGCCATTACAAAATCAGCATTGGACTTGATACTGGGCTCTAAAGAAGCAGTATGAGGGCCTTTCCTTCGCCATCCATCGCTGCCCTGACTGTTGAATTTTCCTTTACCATGATAATTATCCCCACCATGCCCATCACGTTGCAACCTCCTGAAAGATTATTTGATAGTTATTAACTTCCAAAAATTAAAAGCATGGCCAAATAAATAATTACATTTCCATCAGACCTAGGAACAGCACCCGCAGGCTGCACTGATTCACGAGAATAGGGAACATCACCAAGAATAGGAGACCTTTTTAAAGATTTAGAAGCATTAATACTGCCTTCACTAATTCGATCATCTATCTTCTGATCATCAACTTGAGATCTACTCCTCTGTTCTTTACTGTTATCTGTAACCGAAGCCTCATCATCTTTGAAATCAGAAACCCGAATTTTCGCATTTAATCCTTCAATTTTCTGCATTAAAGCCAAATCCTTGGTTCCAGCAGCAACTGATGAATCACTCACCCCAGCACGTACTTGTGGCATCTCTGTAACAGAATAGGCCACTTTCTCTGATTTATTGCTCCAACCATCTTTAACTTCTTTTGCCTTGCCCAAGACTTTGAATGAATCGGGTTTCGTATTCTCTGTAGTGTGGATTCTTTGCTCGGTAAGGCTCTCAAAATTTTCAGCAACATCCCTATTGTCAAAATCAACTTTTCTTGAATGCTCAGTGACTCCCATCTCATCGCTCCCCGTGGGTGGAACATAACCTTTTCTAGGATACAACTTAACAGGTTCTGGTTTGTCTTCCCAATTTTCTCCAACCATCTTCTGACTCCAACGCTCATGACTAGGCAGAACCCTTTTTCCACGGTGAGAATCTTCAAAATGATCAGTTTCAGATGCCGTTTTCCCAGAGGGACTATATCCACTGCCTCGACCATGTGACTTACCAAGATTGGGAGGCCCAGGTCTCGGATAACCATCATAAGCAGGGTGGTGGCCCGTTCCCATGCCCATGTACGGAATATCCTGTTCAGCATTGTGGTAGGCTGTGTGTGGTCCATAATAACCCTCGAAAGGCATTGAACCATGAGGTCCACGATAGAAACCAGGCCTATATGGCATATTGGGGCGTGCATAAGGGTCATGAACATGCGGCCTGTACATATCTCCATTTTTGGGCCGGGGACCTCTAGGAGAAGGACCTGGTGGGGGTACAGGCAGCGAACCAGTAAGATGCGGTGGAGGCATTTGGGGACGATAGTATGAAAACGGATCCATCGGAAAGCCATTTGGACCAACGGGAGGCCTAAACTGAGGAGCCCGTGGATGAGGCACATTCATCGGTGGTCCATACCATGAATCATAGTGCTGAGGGGGAATATTGGCATGGTGATAGTGAGTCGAATCGGCCTGCCATTTATCCATGCTGGGATGAATGCTATCATCTGCACCTTGAGAATCTTCCATCCTCCGAGTGCCAAAACTTCCACGTTGAACATCTGTGACAAATAAGGACAATAAGAATCTTTCCGCAGCAGCTGAGATGATTACAAGCGATAAAAATTACAAATGCATACCTGTATCTGATTTAGGATTATTTTCTGGCTGAACTGATGTTCCAGAAGCAGAGGTAGGCCGGCTATGATCTATAGAATGCTTGTCAAAAGTCAGTAACCCAACCATCTATATACTAATATAGCAAAGAGAATGTGATAAAATACGTGTTATCCATAAGCAGGTAACAAGGACGCATAAGAACAATATAAGGAAGTTACTTAGCATTAGCATTTTTTTGCCATAAACATTAGCTCAGCGCATAATCTACCAATGAATTTTAACCATGGCAAAACCAGCATGCAGTTATTTCCATAAAATTTGCCAAAAAAACATATGATAACAAATTAGCACCATCTCGTTGCCATGTATCAAAACATGCATTGTGTGCTTCACACTACGAATGAATGTACGATGCAACCATAGCATGACCAACGAAAATTTTGAATAAAGGGAATAACATCTGAAAAAGCAGTTGTAAAATGCGCGCCAGTACCTTCTAATTCATTTTTTTTCATGGGATCCACCCTGTCAGCACCAAGGGTTGGAAAATCCCCGGACTCAAGGGAGAATCCATCTTGCTTTACACCCTGCGGTGTAAACTCTCATTAGCAAATATAAGTCCACAGTCTTATTACATTACATGTTCAACAAGGGAACGAAAAATATGTGATATAAAAGATAGGTCATAATGCAATTTGGCACAGTTGTTATTTGAAAACGACAAGATACTGAATCTTACTAATCTTTCCGAAGCGATATCAGGACCCCAAGGTAATGAGTTTCTTCCAACAGGCTCCGCAAATCTTGACAACTGTGAGCTACTAGGCCTGGTTTCTGCACTTTTAGGACGAGACATCAACGTTGACTGATTAGATGGATGTGTTCCAGCAGCGGATGAAGGTCTAGAGTTTGATCCCCAAGCACCGGAAGGTTCATGATTCCGATCACTACCAGCAGTTGATGGTCTAGTTCCACTACCACCCGATGAAGGACGGCGTGGTGAAACTGCACCGCCATCAGCATTTGATGAAACTGAGGAAATTTTGGCATCTGAACTAGAGGAAGAGCCACGGCTCCCCCAACTAAGTGTGCCCCTAAATAGGCAATGGAAGAGAAAGTTAACTAAACGTCCATTTAAGAGTGGAAAAAGAGAACAAATGGCATGAATGTGCGCATCGTCGTACACAGAGCAATACTAATCACTCACTTGGGAACGATCGCAACATTCGGATCCATCCCATGATTTTCCGACCTTCAATAAATTTCATACTTAACGTCAGAAAGAGATCTACAAGTAATTTTAAGACTGCTAGAAATAAACGTGAGATAAACTACAATAACTGAGGGAGGGGAGACCCAAAAAAAATATTGAGGGAACCAACTACCTCTGGCTTGGTAAGTTCAGAGGTTTGGGAACCGTAACTTTCCCCAAAACAGTCATGCCGCCCTTTCTTGCAGTCGCCCATCTAGAAAAGGACAACATAACATGAGGAACCCTTGTACAATGTAGAGTAAATAAAAAATTTAAAAAGGATTTCCAACGTGTTCAACTGGTAATTACCAACAAAGGCCATAGAAAATTACACGAAAGACAAACAACGATTGATCCACCACAAACAATCTGATACGCCATATAACCCAAAAAGATTTCGGTAACTTCTTATTTTCTGATCGGATTCCAGTAAGAGCAGAGCATATACAATACGCACAAAATATTGAATGTTCGGTTTCCGTTTCCAATAGTAACAAACTAAAAAATCATGACAAAAACTTCTTAGGTAATTGACAGCAAAACATCGTAGTTACCAGTTAACGAAGACAAAAATAAAAAATGATCACACCCTAGACAAAAGCTTGCCCACTAGTAAGGTTAAGAGTAGCAAGTGACGACATGGTAACTAAGTTTTCCGAGCACAAGTCACAACTATCTTGAGTTTCGTTATGAACATATTACGAGTTTGCCAAAACAAACTAAAACAAAAGTCTTGTCAATGAAGGAAATGTATTACTTCCGTTCTCCGGCTAGCATACTCGAACTCATGGTCCAACTGGTATTCCAATGTCATCCAACCAACTTAAGGTAGCCTGTAAATTGGAAAGAAGCTCCGTTATCAACTGGTGGATGACTTTTGGAAGAAAAAAAACATCTCCGAAAACAACTGCACACATGACTTGAAACACAAATAAAATCTTCAATACATTATCACAGGAGAGTGACTCTTTCACAGAGAAGCACTCTTTCGTTAGAGAAGCTACTCCATGCTCGACCAACAACCTACCACAGTAATATTGTTAATAATATTATTTCAGTTCGATCACCTTAAGTTCGTCAGCGAGAGGTATACAAAACTTTCAAACTGAACCCTAGCGCCTAGGTATAAAAGATATGTTGATATCACATGAACATGTCTGGGCCGTTGGCCAAACAAATATAATACCCAGTAAAGACCGGAAATCGTAACATATGGCAGAAACTCGAAATATAATACCCAGTAAAGACACTGAACTAACTTGATGTACACCTACTTAAGACGTACAAATCTCAAGCCTCTCAATCCACCAATACCCATTTAGCCACCTTCTAGGTTTCTCGGAGCAGTAAACGACTAACCATATTCAACATAACGGCGACAACTCAATATTAACATCCAACAAAACCGACATAACTCTGTCATTCAATCCCACCAGCAATCACCCAACGACAAACCAGACAACATAACCGAAAATAATAAAGGATATAACTGCGGTACTCATAAAGCGCAACGCGGAAATACATCGCAGTCGCCACGTCCTTAACCAAAATTGAAATCAACCGAAACCCTAAATCCGAATTTAACTACTAACATCCAACCAAATTCAAGGTATCCGCATGATGGAACGATTAAACATAATCAGCGATACGAAGATAGGGGATGAATCGAGAACAAAGGACTGTGGATCTAAGAAATTACCGATCTGCTAGGTCGCGATTTCAATCAGAAATTATCCAATTTCGTACGCATATGCTTGCGTAAGAGTACTTATATATCGGGGGTGGCAAGGAAAGGAAGGGTTTGACGACGCCGTCTTGTAGGTACTCCCGATTTCGTAGAAGTGTTATTTTAACTTAATTTCGCGACCGCTCGATTAGATATGGTTTTAACTGCGAAGTGGAGCACCGTTGGATCAAAAAACTCGTTCATCACTTGACACAAAAAGGTGCGTAGAAAGAAATTGAAAGCCAAGCCACCATCCATGAGAGATGTCTTCTAAGATATTATAACATACATAACTAAGGTTCTTTTTCTTTTCTTTCTTCGTACAAAACCTTAACAACAACGAAGAAGAGGAAGCATAAAAAAGAAGCATCATGGCGAGCCGACGTGCTTTGTTAAACATGATACGTTTAAGAGCTCCACGTAAAAGCATGGTATAGCCGAGCTTTCGCCTACAACTCTTTGAAATCGATTGAGATCTTGTCCATCTGAGGCCGATGTCTTCTTACCTTTCACACGAGATCTGTAAGTTTGTATGTTTGTAAAAAGTGAGGCAAAACATCTATAAATCCCAAGCTGTTTAGCTTACTTTTACGCCTGACATGGAAAGAAGCTTGTGAGAAGCAACATAGGCAGCATCTGAATTGTCTACTCTCTTCTCCACAAAGTAAACAACCTCTGAAACACCTGACTGCATAAGGAAGACATTTTTATTAACCATCAGTTTGAAGGAAGTATCGAGTATGTACTCGTCACATATATGTAATAAACTTCAAGGTTGCTTGAAACACCTGAATGATTATCTTTGCGCATTCATTGCAAGGGAACATTGTAACATAAAGCCTCTGCAGCGGTAATAGAAGAAAATAAGCATTAAACCTGAATGTTATTACATGAGAAACGAAAAATGTGGGCGCATAAAATGCATGAACTAACTTGTCCTGCAGCGGATGCATGATTTGTGTTGAGGATAGCGTTGACTTCGGCGTGGCAAACATATCTGCTAGACAGCAAGAAAAAAACCCGTAAAGCCCAAGTATGATATCAGCAAAAATGTAATTTTAAACTTGAGGGCTTCATGCCATATCAAGATATACACGCGCTATATGCCGATGAAGGGAAAATGCGCCATATATGCTCTCTCGAGTGTAGATTTTAACCACCTTTTATATAGCAATAGGTTAAAAACTTTAGCGCTCGGGCTAAAATTTGGTAGTTATGTACTTACGGGTATTTTGTCTCCAAGGGATCCCCATTCTTGGATTTCTGGCACATTGATAAAGGACGTAAGAAGGCCAAAAATCCTCTAAATTTATCCACGAGCTAGAGTGAGAACCACTAACCTTCGACCATGGAAGATTGTCGTCTGAACAACCCCTTGGAAACCCATTATAACCGATGCCTTAAATTCAATAGAAATGAAAGAAAACTGAGACTCTTCGAAGCGTTGTCCTTCAGTTCGTTTTAAGATATTTCTTAGATGATTATCCCATGAAGCCTACTGAGTGAACTAATCCTCACGACTAACGGATAGAGAAATCTCACCCAGTATGATTCCTTTTTCACTCACCAAGCAAGCGCCAACCTATATATTGTTTAAGAAGCAAATAGGGGCAAATATACCAAGAACAAAGCCTACAGTTTGGCTTGCATAGCTAACAGATGAGTGTTATGTGAATAAGCACCTGTCTATTAGGATCCTTGGATCTCTCAGCTGATAAAAACGCAATTGCCATGAAATAGTCATCCCAAGACAGATATCTGCAACGACGACGAT
The DNA here is from genome assembly GCA_027422505.1 of Craterostigma plantagineum. NCBI lineage: Eukaryota > Viridiplantae > Streptophyta > Magnoliopsida > Lamiales > Linderniaceae > Craterostigma > Craterostigma plantagineum. The sequence goes on from JAPQWV010000029.1 coordinate 2,906,877, forward strand.
AAGGACAATCAGACAAGGAACAGAGCAATTTACTTGCACTGCAATGTAGATCGTGCTTGACTTCATGGTTTCTCTGCTCGAGACTTAATTTCAAATAATGAGCAATAGCGAAAAAAAACTACGCGATGGTAATGAAAACAACGCATAGCGTGCTCAACCCTTTTCGTTTCGAGGGGTCAAATGGGTCCTGGCGGCGAGATTCGCCGTCGACGGCGCCGTTCTGCTGCGAGCAGCTTCGTTTTTTAGGGCTTCCGAAGTTGAAGAATAAGGCCAACGCAACCGCTCCAAGCACTGCCCCGTTGCATAACAAAGCAACATCTCTTGGATTCATGGCAGCGAACGCTCGAATCCCCGCCTATGTGCCCGCGCGCGAGATGGAGAGAGAAAAATCGTCGGCGGGAAAATTCTCAAATTGGACATCATAGCAATTAGTAAGCCATTGCTGTCAAACCCAATTCAATTCATTGTTGGGCTGATCTCAAAATGGACCACTGCGCAAAGGCCGAAGGTGACTGGTGAACCCAAGTCCAGCCTTTTATTTCATCCATAGCATCGTCGTCGTTCGTTATCACGTAGCAATCCATCTTAGCTTTATTGGTGTCCCATCATAATCAGTGTCACAAACAGCATGTAATAATTTTTGCTTGTCGACAAAATGAAGACAAAAGGGCAAATTGCATCAATCTCCCTCCGTGCACATGTGTAGGGGTCCAACCAAGCGAGCAAATACTTTCATTCATCTCATCCTTCATTAGGGACGAATGTATGTTACAGTGCAGCAGATAAGGACACACACGCCTGGCCTTTTTGGTGGGGTTTTCCTTTTCTTTTCTTTGGAATGGATCTTCAGAATCATCCATGCTGTTCTTACACTTGTTTCTCGTATGGTCCCAAAATATACTCGAATGTAGACAAAGAACAAAAATGGAACTTTAGTGCAGTGTTCGTGTGATCTAGCTTGAGGGAATCTGACACTCTGTTCATCCCATCTTCTTGCCTAGATTTATGCTTATTAGTTGAGAGAATAAGATCCATGAAATACCGTTTTTCTTTTAACATAATAAAAGAGATTTCTCCAAAAGAGCAGCTTGGCTGCTGTTTTTTCTTTTTTCCGTTCTAATATACCGAATTTATATCAATACCATTTTTCTTCTATGAATGAAACAAATTACCCTGCAAAATACTATTGTATGTAATCCATACACCAAGATTAATTTCATTTTAAAACGAAAACATCAATGTCGTCGCTTTTGCCAAGTCCAATCTTAATGAATCAAATCATAACTTTATGTTTATGTACCGTCCACACATTCATGCAGAATTAACACCACTTTTTACATCCATTTCCTTTTGTCTTTCACCAAGAACGTGAGTTTCCCAAAACAAAGCTACCACCAAAAGAATCGTAAAAAAAAATTTAACTATTCTAATCCGACTTAAAAACGCCGACAGCTACGTCGTGACGGAAAATTCCGACGACCCTCGAAACTTCGCCAGCGACGAGTGATTCCCAACATCCTCGTACCTCCTCGAAGTCGACTTATCGGCGGGCTTCTTTCCCTGATGATCGCCTTGCAGTTCTTGCTGCTTTATCTCCTTCAATAGGGCCACAACGTCCTTCATCGTGGGCCGATCATCGGGCCTATCGCTCGTGCACAAAAGCCCGATCCCCAGCGCCTGAAGCATCTCCTGGATCGACGGGTCGGGTTGCCCCTGAAGCTTCGGGTCGATAACGTCCAACGGATCCTTCTCCTTCTTCAGATGGGTCCTGACCCACTGGAGTATGTGCTGCTCGTTTTCGGGCAATGACGGGTCGACGGGTCTCTTGCCCGTTACGGCCTCCAGCAAGACCACTCCGTAGCTGTACACGTCGCTCTTTTCCGTGATCCTCACCATCGTCGAGTACTCTACAGTTATTCGATTTTCGATTTCCACGTCAGCAAAGAACTAAAAAATCGCAAGAAAAGAACATAGCTTAACAATAATAAATAAATAAAAATTACCAGGGGCAAAGTATCCGTACGACCCAGCAAACTGGGGGCTCGAACCGCCGCCCGGGATTCGGTCGTCGGCGAACCTAGCGAGTCCGAAATCGGCCAGACACGGCTCGTACCTGTCCCCGAGAAGTATGTTGTGAGCCTTGACGTCTCGGTGGATGATCGGCGGCACGCAGTCGTGGTGGAGATAGGCCAAGCCCTCGGCCACGCCCAGCGCTATCTTAAACCTGATCTCCCATCCCACTCGCCCGGCGACGACGTTCGCCTCGTGCAGTAGCGAGCCCAACGTGCCGCACGCCATGTAGTCGTAGAACAGCAGCTTCGTCCTCCTATTGCCCGCCCAGCCCAATAAGCGCACGATGTTCCTGTGCCTCACCCGCGCCAGCGTGCCGACCTCCGACGCAAACGCCGACGAGGCGTGCTTTTCGGACAGCCTAAACCTCTTCACCGCTATCGCGGGGCCCGACGAGAGCGGGACCCGATACACGACGCCCGACCTTCCTCGGCCTATCTCGCGGGCCGGAGTCAGCGAATTCGCCACCTCGTTCACGGACATGTCGAGCTTCTGGTACAGAGTCACCTCCCACGGGCCCCGCAGCTCCACGTCATCGCCGTCGCCGTCGACGGCGTCGGAACCGCGGGCCCCGCGCTTCTTGCCGCCTAGGACGATGTACATTGCCGACATCACTAACACGCACGCCGTGCAGATCAGGACGGCCATGGCGACCTTGGCCGCCTTCGAACGCCTGGCGAGGCTTCTGACGTCGGAGGGGCAGTTGTTGCCGGAGAAGCAGAGGTTCGGGTTTCCGGCGAGGTCGGCCGCCGGAATCTTCGCGAAGAAGGGATTTTCCGGCAGGTGGCCGGAGAAGTCGTTGTAGGAGATGTTGAGTGCCACTAGGTTTTGAAGGTCCTTCAGGTGGGTTGTCTCGCCGGAGAGTCGATTGTGGGAGATGTCGAGTACGCCTAACCTGTCTAGGTAAGAGAATTCTTGGGGGATTTCGCCGGAGAGATTGTTGCAGCTTAGGTTCAAGGCGATTTCTAGAGACGGGATCTTTCCTAAGCTGCCTGGGATAGAACCTTCGAGGGCGTTGCTGCTCAAATCGAGCAGTTGGAGCCTCGAGCACGAGCCGAGCTCGCTCGGGATTTGGCCCGAGATGTTGTTGTTTCCTAGGATGAGCTTAGTCAGGGAAGAAAACGAGCCGAAGCTTGGGCTCAACGTGCCCGCGATAAGATTCTCGGAGACGTCGAGGTACTGAAGGTTCGCCAGATTCTTCAGATCCCCGGGTAGGTCGCCCGATATGGAATTCGAGTGAAGATCGAGGAAGGTCAGATTCTTGCACTGTGAGATCTCCGTGGGAAGAATCCCGGATAATCTGTTCGAAGAAAGGTCCAAGAAGTTTAAGTTCTGCAACCTCCCAATCTCGGGCGGGACATTCCCTGTAATCTTGTTATTGCTTGCCCGGAATCGAATCAGCGAAGAACAGCTTCCTATCTCAGGCGGGATTTCGCCGCTGAGATTGTTGGAAAGGACCAAGAATTTGTTGAGATTCTGCAGTTCGAACAAGCCCTTGGGTACGGAGCCTGTAAGAGAATTCAGCGACAAGTCCACCGCTTGGAGATTATGGCAAGAGGATAAGGATGCTGGGATTACGCCCTCCAATCGATTCTGCCACAGAAAAAGGATTGTAAGGTTGTACAGATTGCCCAAATCGGAAGGTATGACGCCGGCGAGCTGATTGTTGTCGAGCTCGATGTGGGTGAGAGACGCGCACTTGCCCAGGCTCGCCGGAATGTCGCCGGAGATCTGGTTCGCACTGAGCTGCAGCTCTTGCAGATAGGTTAAGTTCCCGAAACTGTAGGGAATCGAACCTGTCAGCGAGTTCATCGAAGCATCGATGACTTGGAGGTTGTTACAGCTTCCAATCTCCGGCGGGATTGCGCCGACGAGGTTGTTCTGCCACAGCAGCAAGTTCTCTAGGCTGGCGAGGTTCCCCAGCCTCGCCGGGATGGAGCCAGTGAGGGAGTTTTCGTAGAGGTAAACGTTCGTCAGCTTAGTGCAGTCGCCGAGCTCCGGCGGGATCTGGCCGGAGATCAGAGTGGTGTACAGAGCAATCGTCTCCAAGTTCTTCAGCTGACCCAAGGAAGACGGTAAGAATCCCGACAGACTCGTCTCGACCAGGCCCAAAAGCTTCAGATTCGTACAGTTTCCGATTTCGCTGGGGAGAGAACCTCCGAGGTTCTTATTACCGCCGGCGCGGAACACTTCGAGCCTCTTCAGACCGCCGACGGTTCTTGGAACCTCGCCGGCGAGCTGATTGTCGTACAATGTCAGCTCGACGAGGCTCGTCAGGTTCCCTAAATCTTCCTTGATGCTGCCCACGAACCGATTGGAGTGGAGGTAGAGCTTCTCTAGCTTGGGCAGGTGGAAAATCCCGGCGGAGATTTCGCCGGTCAAGGCGTTGTCGCTCAAATCCAAGAGCAGAAGCTCGGCCAATCCGGCGAGATTTTCTGGGAGTGGGCCGGTGAGGTTGGTCCCTGTAAGGACGAGCCTCGTCAGCGATTGAAGAGAGGTGAAGTTGCTGAGGACTGGTCCGTACAAGTCCATGTACTTCAAATCGATCCCCACGACGTCGTTTTTGAAGTCGCAGGTGATTCCGAACCACCGACATGGAGTCTCGTCTGTTGAGTTCCAGTCAGACAAGGCTTCGATCGATCCGTTTAAGGTTGTCTTCCATGAGAGAAGAGTCTGCCCCTGTGAGTTGAGGGAGTGAACATGGCGGCCGAAGAAGATGAAGGAGAAGAGTATAACTGGCCATGAGTAGTAATAAACAGACATCACAAGGAAAGAAAGGGAAAAAAACAGAGCAGAAAGAAAGAATAAAACAACAATGGTTTGGGAACTCCAATGTTGGGCAAAATAAAGACGAGGTTTTTATTTCTTGGAGCACTTAGTATTGGGAAGGAGACCAAATCATGTTCTTGCGTGTGTGGGCGATGAATGTAATAAAAACACTTAAAAAGATGAGCAGAATCTCAGGATCCAAGAAACAGCTAGCCATGTCTGTTCTTTTTTAAAAAAAAAATTAATGAAGGCCCATCTTTTGTGTGTGCAGAGATGGAGATGTGGAAAATGTTCAGATCAGATAGCTGTTTCTTTTTTAATTATTAAATGGATTATTATAGTTATCTATATTCCAATGGCTGTGAGAGAGGTTATGTTGCAATTTGCATGATGGACACAAAAGGGATGTCTTTGGCTGTTGTGTGTTGGGGGTCTGTCTTTATCAAGAAAACGAAAGATGTATAATAAGTTCGAAGATGACTCTTGCAGGGATTTTTGTCACTTTATTTATGGGAGCTGTTATTGGGGAAAAAGGTTTTATTTTTTCTCTGGGATTTTCTTGAAAGTGGAGTGGAGTTGGTTCTTGAATTTCATTGTCCCATCAATTCTAGTTAAGCTGTAAATAAATATTCAAGTATATTTCTCTTATACATCTTATTTTCTTATTTTTGAACCTATACCTTGCCACGGGCAACGGCATTCTGCGTAAAGGTTATAAACAAAGGTCAAATTTAAATAGATCGAGATCTAAATCTAATCCTAATACAAAGAAATACCCCATCTATATAAGGTCCAAAACTTGATCTCGTAGCCGTGACATGCGATGCTATCATTAAAAATATAAATTTGTTGTCTGAGTTTTCATGATTTAATATCGTGGAATCACGTGACATCAAAGCTAATTGGCAAGAATATTATCATTTGGATTTCTTACAAATGTTGGTTACCTCGTGACTTTGGTATGAACTAATACTATTTTATTTAACTTAGTTATCTTACAAGGTCGTGGGAAGGGAATCTAACCACGAGACAGATTCATGAGATGAGATGCACATGATTAGGAAATTAGGGGGAAAAAAATGAAGCTACACCGCATCCTTTGCTTTATTTGTTTATATATTGTAAGGACAAAATAAATAGTCCAAAGTTGTCAATAATACTACAGGCTTGTAAACACGTGATGTTTATTGATTTATTTCCGACTATAATCTCATAAACTCAGTTATTCATGTCCAAGAAGAAATAAGACAGAGTGGCATTTTCAAAGTCATCTTTATCTCTTCTATCTTTAAAGCGGGTGCTACTATTTATTGAGACCCCTTTTGGATAGGGGTGTGCGTTATTCGGTTCGAAAAACCGAAAATTCGGTACAAAACCGAAGCGAACCGAAAAATTCGGTTCGGTATTCCGTTATTAAAAAAAAAATTCGGTAATTCGGTTCGGTATAGGTTTTGGATTTTCGGTAAATTACCGAAATTTTAAAATTAAAATATATTCTATTTTATTAATAATACAAATATAACTATATTTTATTAAATTATATATTTAAAAACGAATTTTCACTAATATTTAAATTAACATATATATAATTTAATAATACTTTTTTTATAAACCCAAAAATATATTAAAAATATATATATTAATTAAAATAAAATTAAAATTATTTTTTTATTGAAAATTCGGTATACCGAATTAACCGAAAAAAATTCGGTAATAACCGAATACCGAACCGAGAAATTCGGTTCGGTATTCGGTTTTGGAAATGGGGGAACCGAAATTTCGGAACCGAAATTTCGGTTCGGTTCGGTTCGGTTTGTACCGAACGAACACCCCTACTTTTGGATGAAAAATGCTATTCGTACCCCCGTCATAAATGTAATAATTTCCTTGAAGTTAGTAAATCTATTTTGTCTTAGCATTTTTGTTTTTTTTTGGAACAATATAATTTAACTTGTCACCGTTTTGTCATGAGTATTAGTTGATCAATTTATCTATATTTGTACATTGCAGCATCATCATTCCTTACTTAATTACTTTTACTTTATTTATCTATAGTTATATACGCAACTTGTCACATTAGTTTATCTTATTTATTAAAAAACACAAACAATTAATTTATATAGTTAGTTTGAAATTTTAGAGCAATATTTTCTCAATTATTTATCTATCTATTCTATTAATGTTCAACACCACATAGTAACTATCTTTCAATCAATTGGTGAGTCAATTCAAATTTCAATTTTATTCTTCCCAACTTAAGTTTAGTACTATTATATCATCAAGTCAGATTTCTTACATATACTTATAAATATAGAAATTAAATTATTCATTTAAAAAGAACTTTATAATATAAGCCATATTAATATATTGCACATGCATAGTGCTTAAAATACTCAGTATATTACGACTTCCCTTAGCAATCACTATGATAATCGAATAAAATAGTATAACAATATTGATTTTTCTATAATATATTTTACTCGTACTAATATAACCACAATATCAACTTAAAATTAGGGTATTAAAGTACCATTAATATAGATATACACACATACATGTTAGTTTTGTTTTTTAATTTATATACAATAAATGTGTAAGAATATAAGTAATAAATAAAGTTGAAAGAATTAGTCAAAATAATTGAAAACTTCTATACAACCATTCTCCATAATAATTAGGGGGTCTACATAGCAAGTGAGGGTTGACAATAGAATTCCCCTTTAAAGCATGTGAAGATCATTAATATCACTCCTTATGCATTAATATTAACCTCAGTGCGAAGAAAAGATTACTTTTAAGCGTAACTGTATAATATTCAAAATAAAACTTAAATAACACAATTGTAAAGCCTTATCCTTTGTATAGTGGTTTAGAATCGCTTTTTATGTTAGCCGAACCTTTTGAAGTGGGATCGTTGAAGTAAACACTAACATGCACAATGCAATTAATTAATAACATATCTAATGAATGTGTATAAAAGTTTTTGTTTCATATGAAGAGCTTTTTTTGCTTTCACACACTCCGCCAAATCGGGTGGGAGAAGGTATTAAGTAACATGCTCGGCTCAACTCTTTGTGGGGAATATTTCTCTTCTTTCAAGGTAGTGTAGTATGTAGTAGGCAAAAGCATTTATTAATTATTATTATTATTGCTGCCATTAACATTTGATGTATTATACATATTTTAATACCACTACTATCGCCATAACATCTCAAAAATAATTATCTTGTTTGGTCCATGGTTCGTCCATTCCTAAGGAGAAATAACAAAATGACAATATTTTAGTTCTGAGAGCTTCGACATGAAAATGAAAAGGTGGTCGGAAAACTGCACTCGCTGGGCCTTTAAGATGGGCTTTACAGCGGGCTATGTTGGCTCGACCAAGAACAGAAGCCGATTTAATGGAAGAATGGTTATATTCTCAGACGAAGAAAGCAATGTCCGAAATAATAGTGAATTTTTACGGTTTATGATTTAAATAATGATCTCGAACGAATTTGTTAGATAATTTTAGATGCTTTTAAGTTTAATTAAACTCAACTATAAATTTACCCATATTTTAAATTGAATATTTAATAAATAAATGATAATTTTGTCATAAATATCCCGGGTTAGCTAAAGATGGGGAGGGATAGCTTTAGCCAGTACCATAATGGGAACTAGTACTCCTTGCACACTCAAACGTGTGTGCTACATACATTTAAATGTAGTTGTGTTGTGGTATCGACACGTGTCCCACAATATATAATTATAATAAAAATAAAAATGATATTAAAGAAATTATCCATTACCTTAGCTTACTAATTAAAATGCCATTTATCTTAACTTAATTGTTAGTAAGCAATCTACTACAAATAGTTAATATTTATCTATACTCTTTTATTAATGGAGAGCACCATTTAAAAACTGCTCTTTATTTCCAATTTGGTGTAGCAATTACACCAAAAATTGGAACCTATTTGTCAGTTATTTTTTGATAGACATAATCGATGTGATAAAAACTCCCCACGATGTGGTGCCAGTTACTAGTATATAATTAACTCCGTGCGTTGCACGGATAATTACTAGTATAAATATATAAATATGATATTATCTAATTGATAACTATTATTTAATTTTGGTTATGTATGTATATAATTTATAAGATTAAAGATTAAAAGGTTTTAACTAGAAATAGTTATTAGCCAAATATAGTAAATAGAGTAATGGGGGATTTTTGAATTTATTATTTATTTTTTTTTTAATTTACAGACCAAACTGACATCTAATTGACAGTTTATACACACCCTCGCGCTTAATAAAAGAGGATAGATATTAATGATGTATTAACTAACTCATACCTTTAAATAAACCCTCCTACCGAACACTATACTTAATCCTAACCCCTCTAATCCTCCCTAATACTCAACCAAACTGAACGTAACTGTCTTTGATAAAGCTCTGTTATTCAAATTTACTATATACACACCTTATTTGTACAAGATACTGAATCAAAAATATCATCGAGATAATACCGGTTCATGAGGCAGAAGAATCACTGGCTCGGACGATGAATGGAACAAGTTCAACGGTGTGCTCAGAATTCAGGCAAATTTTAGCTCCAAGAGCAATTAAATGCATAGATTTCAAACAATCTCATCGCACCAGTACTATCAGACCGTGAGTAGAATGATCAATGCAGGATATACAAGAGAAATAGGAACACTGAAAACGCAACTCAATCATAGTACTAATTCCAGTTCCATCTTCGTCTAAATGTTCCCGAATCATAGTCACACAACCAAACGTTTATCCCACGTAGAAAGGAATGATTTAAAAAACAATTTTATCCGACACAAACACGATCTTAAACCTGCAGGTCCTCAGATGTGAAACATATGAAACTAGTTATAACCATCAAGAACTCACACTTCCATGCCCCAAATACACTTAGGCATGCTGAATATCAATATAGAAAATGCTACCAAGACCAAAGGATGAATGATGTTTAAAATCAAACCTGAAGCAAGCTAGCTAAATCACCCAAATAAACAATAAACAAAAAAAAAAAACACAAGCTTTGGAATCCAAACATCTTTAGAATAGTAGCAAGCAATTTGCAAAGGAAATCAAGGACGTCCAACGCAGCACTAATTATAACTGAAAACAAAAATTGACAAAATACAACCTCAAGCGGTGAGCACCACAGCACCACCAGCCTCCTTGATCTTCTTCTCGGCATTCTTCGACACGAGTTTGGCCTTCACAACGAAGGGCTTTCCCTCGGGCAAAACTCCCTTGCCGAGAACCTTAAAGTATCCGAACTGCGTGACATCGATCAGCGGCGCGCTGTCCTTGCCGGCCTTGTCCTTAACCTCCTGAGGGACCATCGACCACAGCCTGTCCACGTTCAGCGTAGGGCAGAAGAACTTGTTGCGGAGCTTGTGGAAGTACCTCATGCCGACTTTACCGAAATACCCCGGATGGTACTTGTCGAAGAGAATGCGGTGGTGGTGCATTCCTCCGGCGTTACCTCGACCGCCGGGATGCTTGCGGTGCTTGCCGATACGGCCGTGTCCGGCGCTGACGTGGCCCCTCTTCTTCCTGTTCTTCTTGAAACGCGTCGTCATCGTCTTCGGCAGTTGTCTCAGAGCTGCGACGGCCGATTGCGAGTGAGAAAGGCGATTTAGGGTTTGAGGTTACATATATACGATGGTGTATCGTGTGTAATAAATACATAAAGCGAGTCAAAAAGGCCCAATATGTATTGGGCTTTATTATTTGTTGGGCTTTTGATGATGATGTCTTTCATCCTTTCCGTTCCAGTTATTTCTTCCATCTTTCTATTTCGGCAAAAATGCATATAACCCCTATGTGGTCTACCCGCAATGCATAAAAACCCCTATGGTATTTTTATTGCGCGAAACCCCCTCATAGTTTAATTATCTCTGCACTGATTCCCCTAGGCAGCGATTCTGCCCGAAGGTGGGTTACACGCACTCATAATGCGGCTTGGATTAGCTATGGCAACGTCTCTTGGTCTGAAATGACACAAATAGCCTTACTTCATCTTCCCAAATGTCCCCAACACAACTAATACGAATTTCATTTCAGGGTTACACGAATTGCTGCGATTTTCGAAGTTGAAGCGCGCCCGAGGGTTCAACACAGCTTAGCTTCTTAATTCTGTTCGGCAAAGGTTCTGCCCGAAGGTGGGTTACACGAATTGCTTCTTGATTTGGTGAAAAGGTTGAGTTATTTATTTCTTAATTTTTGAAACGAGGTTGGATTTATTCAAGGGTACAACACAGCTTCTTAATTTCTGTTCCGCAAGTTCTATGAAACCATGGGTATTCTTTCATCCTTTCTGTGGTGAATTTCGTTACAGGGATGATGCATTCTTCTTCAACGAGTTCGGTGAAAATGGAACTTAGATATAGAAATCATATGTGCAAATGTGGTCGGCAGGCTGCTGTTAGAATTGTCGGGCCAAATAAAGCCACAAAAGGAAAATTGTTCTGTAATTGCAGGGATGGAGAGTGTGATTTTTTCATGTGGCTGGCTCCGATATATAACAACACTGAAGATGACATCTCGGACTATAAAGAGATGCAACCGAGAAAGTGTAATGTAACCGCTGAACATATTGACGATCTAATCGATACATGTGACAAGTTGAAGAAGAGAGTTGGGGCCTTGGAAAGCAATTTAAAAATGTTGAAGTGCAGCTTTGTTGGGATGGTGCTGCTGGTGATATTTCTCAGGATAGGGATGTTGGCATCGTAGTTTTTGTGCAGAAGTGTTTGTTTTTTAAGAGGGATTTGTAATGTGAACGTTTGTTGTAAGAAATATTGAATTTCGACTTTGTAAGATATCTTGTTGCTGATCATTTCAAGTTTGTTGTGAAGATCTAAGTATAATAGATTGGTCCTTGACTGAATAACATAACACATCCAAAACATTCACCATTATGCAGGCACCATAACATAAACCTGTCTCAGGAATACAAGCATTCAACGTTCAAAACATGCACCAGAAGAAGCATTCAACATTCAAAACAGACCAACATTAAAACTGTGAAAACATCCAAAACATTCAACATTCAAAATAAGCCAACATTATTTTCCCTTGTCTTTTCGTGTTGCGAGAGTTGTAGTTCTCGGCTTGCACGACACTTGCACACCCCTTAGCAAGCTTGAGGCTGTCGGTGCACACAATCTCTTGAATGCCCTTGAAGAACTAACAATAGTAACACCAATTGGAGTAGGTTCAGCAGCACCCGTTGGAACCGTAGGTTCATCAGCACTCACAAGAACAGTAGGTTCAGCAGCACCCGTTGGAACCGTAGGTTCAGCTGCACTCACAGGAACAGTAGGCTCAGCAGCACCCACATGAACGGTTGGTTCAGTATCACCCACACGAACAGTAGGTTCAGTGGCACCCATAGGAACATCACTTGAATGCTATAAACATTATGAAATAGTATGAAGAAATCATGCTTGAAAAATTGTTTAAAATTCGATAGTTGAAGACAGTACCTTGTAGAATCTTGAATTGGGATGCGGTTGACTTTTGCAATTCCTTCTGTTGTGCCCTTGCTGCAAACATATTCCACAAGTAACTGTCAACCCTTTTCTAGTAGATGTGCGTGGATTTTGGTCATTTGCGTCCGGTCTCCTTTTCTTTTTTGGTCTGCCAGCTCTACTACAGACTTGTGGTGGGGCAACTGCTCCTAGTGGGGACACTTCGAATTCATGCATCCCAGGGACAGGTGAAATGTGATGCTCATAGACCTTCATATATATCTGTTTGCTGAAAATTGTATCGATGAAAGGCTCATACTCCACTCGATGAAGGTCTAAACATGCAATGGCATGACAACATGGATACCCAACCATTTGCCACATTCCACATGTACACTTTCTTTCATTCAAAAACACCACATGATTTTGATCCCAATGCATAACCTCAAACTCATCATCACTAGCCCAAGTAGCAAAACAGTGCCCACTCTTCTTTCTTTCAATCTCGACTTTCTTAAGAATGTTGGGACATACTTCTTTGTCCCACTTCAACATCCCTTCTCTTTTACTTTGAATTCTACACATGCACTTCTTCCTAATCCATTCCATCATCTCAATAATAGGCAGATCTCGTGCGGGCATTATGTAGTTGTTGAAACACTCACTGATATTGTTCACAAGCACATCACACTTAGTTGTTGTAGGAAAGTGGCTTCTTGCCCACTGATGTGCTGGAATTTCAGACAGCCATTCGTAAGCTGATTTATCACCTTCTGTCTTGGATGGGTAACCATTCCGAATATCAAGCATGACTTTTTTATGCTCATTCAGATTGTAACAAGATGCTGCCTTCCAAAATAACTTTTTCAATTCCAACCCTTTATACTTGCTTTTGAAATTGTTATACATGTGTCGGACGCAAAACCTATGCTCAGAACACGGAGCAAGTTTTGAAAGTGCTTCTATCAAACCTTTTTGTCTGTCACTGATAAAAGCAAGGGTTGCCACGCTTTGTTCACCAATATCCCTAAGCAACAAACTTAGAAACCATTCCCAAGTCTCTCCCTTTTCAATTTCAACAAAGGCCCAAGCTAATGGATAGATATTGTTGTTTCCATCCATAGCCACAGCACTTAGTAACTGTCCCTTGAAAACCCCCTTTAGAAAGCATCCGTCGAGACCAATAATTGGCCTACAACCAGCCTTAAAGCCGTCAATCAGAGGCTTCAACCCATAATAGAATCTCTTGAGAATTGGTGGATCTTCATCTCTATTGACATGAAGAATACAAGAGCTCCCATTGTTGTACTTAACCACGGTAGCACAGTAGTCATAGAGTCTTGTATATTGCATCCTTATATCTCCCTTGATCAACTCAATAGCATATCTTTTTGCTCTATACACTTTGAATGTGCTCACATCAACTTTAACATCTCTTCGAATCTTCCTTTTCAGTGACAATAAGGCTTCATTGGGGTTGTCCCTCACGTAGTTCACAATCCTCTTCGCTAGATACTTATAGTCGACCAAAGAGTTAACTGTATGTGTGAACAATTGTGAGCCCCTTTGTGTGATTTGATCATCCACTCAGTGCCACGCATCACCGGTGAAGCATGCAACCTCCAGTCACACCCATGCTTGCAAATGACTGTCACCTTCATCATTTCATTCTTCAGAAATTTCAATTCCAACCCTCTCTTAATTGCCCAATCCTTCAATGATGTCTTAAAGGATTCTCTATTTGGAAAGCGAAGCCCCACCGGTAACTCACAGTCGGCCATATCCATTTCCACATCCCATTCTGGGTGAGCTGGTTCGGATTCTCCATCCGAGTCCACAAGTTTCTTGTCTAACCATTCATATTCATCTTCACCATTATCAGTGTACCAACCACCTTTCCTGCTGCTATTCGTTGCCTCATTAGTAATTACTGCATGTCTTTTATCTGTAATATGAAGCTCATGTCCAGAATCATCTTCATCAAAGTCTTCCTCACCTATAAAGCCTTCATCCTCACAATCGATTGCTGAAGACATTAGCCCTCTAATACTGGAGTGAATCTGATAATGGAGCGGATTGAGTTTCTAATTTGGGTTAGCTATCCAAAATTAGGGTTAAAGACTTTCAAGCTCTGTTTTCAAAATGAAGACCGTGAAGTTAATGACTCGCCTAGTTAATTCACAAGGGCATTACTGGAATCTCGTATTTTAGCTGACCATAATATAAAATTAGACCCATAAGGGAACGTGTGCAGAGATGATTAAACTATGAGGGGGTTTCGCGCAATAAAAATACCATAGGGGTTTTTATGCATTTCGGGTAAAGCACGTAGGGGTTATATGCATTTTTGCCATATTTCGGGCGTCCCACATAATTCTTTCCATTTTCTTTTTGGTAAAAAATTATTCCATAATATAACTAATTACACCATTTATATAAAAAAAAACTTTTTAATTTGCGTGCCCACTAATAAGTTTCTCTCTCCATACCTTAAAAGTGTATTATAATATTAAAATAATATAGTTTCTTAATCTTCGTGCCCACTTATCTTTGGGAAGAATTAAATGGGACAGATGAAGCATTATGCGTTCCATTAGTTCTCATTCCATTTTTTTTTTATCTTTTACATTTTTCTGGTGAAGGAAAGATGGAGAGATGAATATGCAAATTTCAACCTCTAATTCGGCTTGTTTAGACTTTACACTGTTAAAATAGATAAACCCTAATAAATCACACGTGTCTGACATCAGATAATTAAAAAGAGATTGAGTAACTTATAAGCTGATGGGATACTACATCTCTTACCAATTGATTTTAAAGATGGAACTCCATATGGATCTTCAATTAAGTGGGCCGATGTTAGGCCGAGAAATTTAACATATGCCACTTGTGTCCGCATGTGTTAATTAATTAATTGTTATTTGCATGCTAACAATATACAATGAATCTTGTAAAGGTAACTTCCTCGTTACTTCAGTTCCGAGAGAGGGGTCGACCTAACTTTAAATATAAAATTACATATATCAAACAACTACAACTTCGTCGTGTACTAAAAAACTTAAATTAACTTCTCAAAAAACGTCCCCCATTGGTCTTTTTCTTGGAACTGCAGATAAAATTGCCGCACTTTAGCCTCGATGAACTAAAATTCGAGTGTATTCAATGTATGCTACCGATGAACAAGTTCAAACGATGACCCAATTGATAAAAGTTCCATCTTGCTAAACCATTTGGATTTGATCAGTCCCATCATCAATAATATAATATCATCGGAGATCATCGAAATAAGCCGACGACAAATACTTGAAATAATAAAAAGGGGGAGTTAGTTGTTGGTAATAAAAAAGCTCGATCATTCGCCAACCTAGCCATGTGCCACACATGCCCTGCCCAGCTGCAATTCCTTTACAACCTCATCAAAACCTTATATTTATTAGCATTATACAGACTCATCAATACGTTACTGCATTACTACTTCTCATCCTCCGACCATGAAACAAATCTCAACCAATAAGAGGACATCCACGACGCTTCTACTGTTCTTGATTATATCTTCGTACGCCTTCTTCTTCTTCCTCTCTTCGCCATCATCATCATCATCGTCAAATCTTGATGAAATATCAAGCTATTATTACACAGCTTCTTCGTTGATGCTACCAATCCTTGTAGCGTCGGTATTAGCACTGATTTTGGTCGTGCTTTTTCTTGTCCGTACGACGGTGGTGACGTGGATCACGGTGATGGTGCTATTGGCCTTCGCCGGCAAGCGTAGGAAGGTATTGGTTAAGGAGGGGAGATACATTACGTCGGACGTTGCCATGTATTTGGCTAAGGTTGTCGTTAGAGATCAGAAGAGAGGTCTCTTGGCTTTCGTCGTCGTCTTTGCAGGTTTTGTGATAACAAGCATGGTCGTCACTCTGCCTTGTCGCAGGAGATCAGACAAGTGAATAGATATATTTATACACATCTAAGTACGTATTTAATTTTCTTTGTTAAGTTTCTAATTTTCAGGAAGTTAAGACGTGGTCTTGTTTGGGATGGATGTATATATTTGTGTTGTGTTTTTTTCTTCTTTGTCTTGGGGCATACATTTTTTTGGATTAATGTCTCATTGGTTGTTGTTTATTGGGCGAACAACATTTTTAGTCCCCAATATATGAGGCATGGGCGTTCTGGTCCCCTATGTTACGGGGTGACACTTTTAGTCCCCGATGTTACCGATTTTTGACGGTTTTGGTCGTCCGATTAACGTAATCACTAGTTTATATGGAATTTAACAGATTAGAGCACATAAACTCCTTTAAGTTCACTTAATACCTCATCACTCATCATTTTCTTCAACTAAAACGCACGTGAGCATCGTTGCGTATCAGTTTTAACTCATTTTCAAGGTTGTCGATTCTTTTCTAAATGTGATGTATAATGATGTTTATGTAAGCTTAAATCGAAGAAGACGTGTTATGAGGTTTTAATAAAAGGAGATCATGAGATTTCACGTGTTAAATTTCGTCTAAATTAGCGATTAAATTAATCGATGACATATACCGTCCAAAATCGGTAACATTGGGGACTAAAAGTGTTACCTCGGAACATGGAGGACCGAAAACGCCCATACCTCAAACATTAGGACTAAAAATGTTCGTTCGCCCTTGTTATTTTGAGCAATTTATTACACGAAAACTCAATAAATAAAAGTTCATAATTGTGTATGTATATGATTTGAGATGTGTGTATCTTATCTGTATATCATCCAACCTAAGATATTAAATGAGGCTTGAAAAATTTATTATGAATAGGTCCCACCCATTGAAAAACTCTGCCTTGTTAACTAAGCAAAGGAAGATTTTAAATTGATTAAAATTGATAAATAATAGTATTGATTTTAAAGAACTGATTAAAAGTGGACTCGGTCGGCATATTCATCTATAATAATAGCGTATTTCCTCACACGCATACGCCACTCACACAGTCGGGTCGAATTTTTCTGATCGCGTTTTCGTTTGAGGGCTCCTTTCGTATGCGAAGAACAATCAAAGGGATTTTGTCTGCAGAAGAAACGCGGGAAATAATGGAGGGTTCTTATGTTGTGATCAAGGTAACAATCTGACTAATAAGGATTACCTTTTGAATTAATTTTATTGCTGCCTTATCGCCGTTTGAGGGGTTTAGTTTGATCTGGGTTTGCAGGTTTTGTAGTGATTTTAATTTTTTTGTGGGTCGTTTAGTTTTGATTATGTATCCTTTTGTCGATGTCGTTGAAATCATGTTTGATTAATCTCCTAGCTCATATGATCACGGCAGGAGGGACGATTCCCTTTTCTTTTTTTTTTTCTCAGTATCGATCTCTGTTGTTTGCTTAGGTTTTTCAATGTTAGAATTGAGCTCATCAAGCTATGTCTATCCATCCTTTTTCCCTTATCCTTGTAAATCCATCACAGTCAACCCACAACTTCTGATAAACTCGCAGGTCAAGTATGGTGATATGCTTAGGCGTTTCAACGTCCAAGTTTTTAAAGATGAGTTCAATATGTCCATAGATGCCCTAAGAGAGAAGATCATTTCCCTCTTCGGGTTTTCCCCTGCTAGTGAGCTGACGCTGACTTACATCGATGAGGATGGTGATGTTGTCACCCTTTCTGATGATGATGATCTCCGTGATGTGGTTAGACAGGAGCTGAATCCACTAAGGATCACTGTGAATCTGATAAATGAGAACAAAATTGACCAACCGAAAAACAGTTCTAGTGGAAGTTCTACGCCTCGTTCAACATCTACGGATCAACAGCCCTTGCAAAATTCAGATTCTCTTGTTCATGAAGTCATGAGAAACGTACCTGAGCCTGTACGTGAAATGCTTGTAGGTCTCTCAGCCGATCTGACTTCAAAAGCATCCTCGACTTCGCCTCTTATTGCTGGGATTGTTGACGTATTCGCTAAAGTGTGTTCATCTTACATGGATCAGCCGTCGGCGGCCCAAACTGCAACTGAAGATAAAATCTCAGTTGATCCCAACCTTACTGATGCAATGAACGCATCATTGAAGCAAGAATCAAAGGAGAAACGTTCAGTTAGCATGCAGAGCTTGGAAAAACTTGAACACGAGGACAATGTTAATACAAATGGTGCGAAAAAACTCGATAACGTGTCCAGTGGTAACTCAGAAGGTTCATCTTCGAAAGCCTTTGACCATCGTGCAGTTGCTGCAGCTCTTGAATCCCTGGACATCGAAGCTTTCTCTCCGGGCGCAACACTTCTCCGTCCTTTCAAATCAAATCTGGCATCAGGCGTTGGTAGGAAAGGAAAGGCTAAGAAGGAAATGATGAGGAAGATATTTGAGAAACATTTGAGCAAGAAGCATCATTTACCACTCCTCCCACTACTCCATGGAAAGAAGCATTGGGGCTTCGATGACTCTGATGAATATTATATCCCATCTGATAATCCGCGGGCTGGTTCACACAGTAATGATATCGAGAAGGAGATCAACAAACCCAATGGCAGCGGATCTGTTTCTAATGTGAACCCATTTCAAAACCCAACTTACGTTGATCCAAAGATGCCAGAGTTTCCTCCTGAGCCTATAGCCAAGGACAACAGTTCAACTTCAGGTACATCGACGCAGAATGTCTCAGCTATCCCACCACATACTGCCTTTCAGCCGTTCCCACTTGTGAGGAGCACAAGACTTGAAGACGGTAATGGAGTTGCAATACATCTTGGAGTTCGTTGCGATGGGTGTAGAATCTACCCAATAACTGGCCCTAGGTTCAAGTCGAAAGTGTGAGTATCAATGATAGAATCTGTTGTCCACTCAAATGAATTTGGCAGTAGAAGTTCTCTCTCAGAAACTAATCTATTTTATTAACTTTGTTATATGCAGAAAGGTGGACTATGATCTCTGCCAAGACTGCTTTGAGGAAATTGGGAATGACACCGACTATATCAGAATGGACAGCCCCGCTGTATATCATTATCAGATGCCTTCTAAGGAGTTAAACGAGGTTTAGCTTCTTTTAGTGCTTGTTTTCCTGCAACTCTTGCGCAGCTGTCCTTTATCTATTACTAATTTCGAAGTGCTAATTTGCTTTCTAAATTACGCTTTTCACATTTTAGCTTGCCAAGGGCACGGATCCAACTTTACCACAGGTATACGTAGGTGCTAAGGTCAAACCAACTGAATCTAAGTTAGACAGTCGATTTGTGCAAGACGTGAACATAGTTGATGGAACCGTTCTGGCACCTTCGGTCCCATTCACCAAGATATGGCAAATGAGGAACAATGGTACGGCCGCTTGGCCCCCAAAAACACAACTTGTTTGGGTCGGAGGAGACAAGTTAAGCAACGCCCTCTCACTTGAAGTTGATGTAAGTGCTTTGTCTCTTACCCAACGCCATTCCTTGGCTGAACGTCAAGTCTAAAATCAGTGTGTGGACATTTGAAAATTTACTTGAACGTCATAAAACGTAATATTACAATGTTTGAAGCGATTTTCTCATCTTTTTTCAGGTTCCTCCAACTGGTTTACTGCCAGACCACGTGCTCGATGTTGCAGTTAATTTAATATCTCCCGAGCGTCCCAGTCGATATATCTCTTACTGGCGATTGGCCTCCCCATCTGGACAAAAGTTCGGGCAGCGCATTTGGGTTCTCATACAGGTGCACTCTTTTACGCTCTTGTAGAACTTTTTCAAAAAATATGTGATTGGCCACTATTAATTTTGGGCATTTAAAATTTGATTTTGTGCTACAAGTTCGTGCCTTTACTGGTTCCAGGTAGATGCTTCTTTGGGAATGACTCAGCAAGGAGGCGACAGAGGATTTAATTTGAACCTACCTCCTACCTTACTTACCCCTGAGATTGCCAAGGAAATGACTATGATAGAGGGCATGAAAGAACTCGAACCCAATAATTCGAAGAAGCCTATGGAAACAGTCGAACCTGATGCTGACTCGAAGCAGAATTACGATCATGAGTTGAAATTCCCAATTAACGATAGCTTGCTAGTTGGCAGTGGAGCGTCGAACTTGAAACCTCCTTCGACTTCATCTGTTTCCTATCCTGTTCTTGATCTCTCCGATCTGACACCTCCACCACCACCACCACACTACGCTGCTTCTCAAGGCAACGAATACGTCATACCACCACCACCACCACCACTATACTACGCTGCTTCTCAAGGCAACCAATTCTACGTACCACCAACACCACCTCCTCCACCTCCACAGCCTCTTCCAACTGGAGTGACGAACATAAACTTAGAGGAGGATCTTCTCAGGAAACTAGAGGAGATGGGATTCAACCGTGTTGGCTTGAACAAGGAGGTTCTGAGGTTGACTGGATATGATTTGGTGCAAGCTATCGACGTTCTCTCTGGTTAGTGTTCAATCTTGAAGACTTTTCTCTATTTCCGATTTCGTGTTCAATACCTGACCCGTCTACGGTGAATACATACGGCTATGACTGTGCAGGGCTTCCATGATATGATACTGGGAAGAAGATGAACACATGGACCTTATTGCAAGAAAACAGCTTATATAGTCGCATAACCATGTCTAGTAGTTTCGTGTGTTTAAATAAGCAAGAACTATATGCATCTCTGTGTCTACGACTTTGATGAACATTGATATTGCAGTATGTTTATGTTAATAAAGTTGTGCAAGAACCATCCAAGAATTTGTCACACCAGCCGTGTTTAGTAATGGCAACAATGGGAAGCATCTAAACGTAAGATAACAGGCCGATATATCAAACATTTTTGCTACATATGTACATACGAAATCATTGTATATAAGTAATCAGCGGCTCTCTTAGGCAGGGCAATTCAACACTCAAGTTTTGTATAATAAAAATGTTATCCTCAAGGGATCCCTCATGAAGAACGGTTGTCTGAGCGCTTCTCGGGCAGATAATCTTTCGCTGGGGTCGTATCTCAAAAGGCCCTGAATTAAATGGATGAGATCGCCAGCCGAGTGATCTACGTGTTGCATGATAAGATTAGGTAGTCCCGGCAACTTTAGGACAGCTTTTATACTGTCCCTAGACGTTGCTCCCTCGGGCCAATCTAGCCTACCTCTCCTTACATACTTTTGGGACTGACGACTGAGAGGGAAAAGAAAATATAATTGTCAAAGAATCGAAGGTCGTAATGAAGGATAAATGTATGAGTATCGTACTCTGCAATTTTCAACATGTGTTGGGGTAGAGGTCCGAGGACCCTCTCCATCATTGCAAGGTGTTCCAAGTTTTCATGTGTTTGGAACAATGCTTCGCCCTGTTTTGTAGTAAGTTTATATGACATTGTAATATTATGGTTAGTATTCAGATATATCCTTGCATGGAAACCAACAAGTAGCCAGTTAAATTATTATACCGTGCAGAGTTCCACCAAGATACAGCCAACACTCCATATGTCGCACGGATAACTCCAGCCTAGTCCTAAAATATAAAGAGGGAAAACAATAGAAATTAGTATAGCAAACTGATTCAAGTCATTCAGCATACAGATATATACCTAAAATGACTTCAGGAGCTCTGTAGTGACGTGTTGAGACAATGTATGTTTGGTCCTTCTTGTCGTAAGTTGTGCTTCCAAAATCAATTACTTTAATAGCACTCGACTTTGGGACTCTCTTGTAATACGAACTGTCCTTAGACCTTGACGATCCCTGTAAAACAATTGCAAGAATGCGACACTCAGCAAGGCCAGATATTGACATCATTCGCCAGATAAAGCATCACATCAACTACCTTGAAGTCGGGAACTTTTAAGTACTCCGACGAGACAAGAAGTATATTTTCGGGCTTCAAGTCCGTATGAATGAGGCGTAAATCATGCATAACTGAGGTAGCAGAAAAAAAAAAGAAACCAACGAAACACTAAGAGCAAGAAGGGCAAAAGAAAATCAAGAGACCAAGCTCTAAGTTCATAACTTTCTCATTTAAATTAGAAAAAAAGGTGAAATGGCCACCATAAGAAGCTGCCAATAAACTTGACTTATGATAAAATCATAACAAAATGGAGGGAAACTATTTACACACATGCTACACATTCCAATAGTTGTCTGCCAATCTCACGGACAAGATCAATGGGAAATGACCGATAATTGTTTTTGCGTAGGAAATCGTATAAGCTTGGTCCAAGCTTCTCAAAGACCTGTTGACATTATTCAGCCCATCCTTAGGTTTAATCCCCAAAACATCGTTGTGTTGGGGAGAATTAATCCATCAAATTAATCATATACTTAGTACTTACAATACAGATATGGTTACGATAGTCAAACCAGTTCCGTAATTGTACACAACTGCAAGGAATAAATATGTTCAACCCATGCAAATACTTGCAATGTCAGAAAGCAGTGGATGTACAGTAGCAATCAACTAATTCTCACCGGTTTCCGCCTTTGTCATGTCTACCTAGCTGTTGGAGCACTTCTACCTCAATCATTGCTGCTTCACGGTACTTTTTAATGCCTCGGACAATCTTTATGGCAACCATTTCTCTTTTTTCCCGATCCCAGCACTCCAAAACCTGACCAAAGGTGCCTGCAGGGAAGATATCCATTTAACAATTGCACTAATGCACTTCATCATCCTGAGATGAGCATCCCAGAAAATATACCTTCACCCATCTTGCTGTGGATTTTATCTGCAAACGAAAAGCACCAAAGAACGTCAATTTACACAGAAGATATGAGGGATCTTTCTTAAAAACATTCTCAGGAGTCCATTTAAGGAGGTTAAATTATCTCCAATCTCATACGTAAACATCACAAAACTCAGCGACAAAGTAATTACAGCGAGGTGTTAGATTATCTCCGATCTCAAAAGTATAATGGCCGTCTTTGTCATCTTCTCTCCACGGGGGAGAACCTTTTCGATCCAAGTCCGTCACAAACAGATAATTAGGGTGGTCCAGAAATGTCCTTGAAGCTACATAGCTTGTCACATTCCCAACATCTTGTCCAGAAAATAATTCTAGCTGAACCTACACAGCAATTCAATCATTTTTTTCCCTCAATAACAACAATCATTACGTTTTACCCTCAATCTCACATCAAAAACTACATGGATACATAATTTTCAAAAACAGAAAAAAAGAAAGATGGAATTTAACCTTAGGCATTAGATTAGAACCACAGCAAAAGAAAAAAAGGAGAAACCTATGACCAGATGAAAAGGCCATAAACATCTCAATCATCCAACAACTTACCCACCTTGAATTTAATCTACTTTGGTAGGGAGAATAACAAATACAGATCGAATGATAAACCACATGATTTCAGATTCTCCGAAACAAACACGAGGGACGAAAGAAACAACACATGAAACATTGATTAAGCAACAATCTGAAGAGATCTACCATATATCATCCACATCAACCTCGAGAAAAGGATCGATCTTTAAAACTCACATAAGATCTCCAGGAAAACCAAAAAAAAATCACCGGATCTACAAGAATCAAGCAAAAACAAACAGATCTAATGATCTCAAGGTTCAGATGAGAAAAATTACCCTCTGAGCTTGAGGCAAAACATCCCATCCCAACCGAGGCCTCTTTCTCGGTCGTCGATCCATCGTCAATTCAGTAACATGTGCCATCTCCATAACAGAGAAAAAACCGAAATTTTCAGAAGATAAATTCTAGGGTTTCAAGAGGGAGAAAATGCGCAACAGCTGTCTGGAGTGGCGTGCGACGATTCCAAAGGGGTAAGATATATCGTGACCTAATCGAAAGTTCGGTCACATGGAAATCCAATCGTACACGTGTCAAATAGTGAATTGTTCTTTATTTTCATTTATAAATTCCAGCCTAATATTTCCCATGATTCGCATAACAATAGAAATACACCTTCGGTATCAAATCGTTCTAGTCAATCAGAAAGAGAAAGAAATTGCTGTCCTCAAATTATAATTTTGAAGATTTATACTGCTTAATTATTCTAAATTCCTATGTGTGTATTATTTTGGTTAACTACAATCGTTAATCAGTGGTGTGACCAGAGTGTTCAGGCCCTTTGACAAGCGCAAGCCTAGTAAAAAATACATACAACACGAACATACAAAAGCTGACGTTTGATGACAATTTTTCAGAGCTAGAAAGTGTTCGACAAGAGAGTGGTTATTTGTACATCCCTCTCTAAACTACACAACAAATCGCAACACAATTCGCGTCATAGAGTTACTAAGAACGAAAGAGTCAAAGAAAACAATCGAAATAAAGGTCGAGCGTCGTCTTCTGCATAGCCGATAACGCATTTAGTACATTGTTAATCGATTGGGATATCATCGGACAAACGGGCCTATTTGGCTTGAACCGCATTTACACACACACATCGTAGGCTCATTTTGTGCATGTTGTTCTGTGATGAAGAGAAGATAGACGTACTTGGTTGATATAGTAAGTCTCCTTGCATCACTCATGCCTTGCAGTTGCAGCTTATTACAAGAATAAATGTGGGGAGCTATCACACGCTTGCTTCCCATGCTTTTCTTTTTTCTTTGCTTTTTCATACTCTACTAATCCCTCCACGTTTCTTTTGGAAAAACTTAAAAAGTTTGTCAGGGGATGATTAAGTAATGCTTTACCTTTTCTTTTTTTTTTCTTTATTCTTCTCATTTTTCATGTAATAGCATGTCTAAGTCCCCATGTCGACGGCTTAACTTAGTGGTCAACGTTGAAGTGCTAACGGTCTTTGGTGGAGAGGTGATCGACTCTCCATTCCCAGTGGCTACCAAATTATATTGAGTGTGCCTATCACACACATGAATATGTTTCAAATTGTACAAATAGTTGTTGTATGGCCATACCTCCCAACAAAAAAAATTGTACTATAACACGTCAAATACTGGGAGTAGTTAAGAGCGACGCCTCAGTTTAAGGTTAACACTTAAACAGTGAGTGATATAAAAGGGGACACAGCAGAAAATAAAGATTCCAACCTTATCCGTTTTAGAAGAAGCAGGGGCTTTAATGATTAAGCACCGTCTTACAAGCAAGGAACTTGATCCAATGTTGGTGCTTTATGCCTTTCTAAACACTATATAATTGCTGCATGTAATAACCAGCACACAGCACATCACACCTGAGAGATACATAATCCGACAAGAGTAGTAAGTAATAAAAAGGAAAAGAAAAGAATAATGTATAAACTGCTAACCCAACCAGCAATGAGCAAGAAAATGCTCCACCATGACCGTCGTGGAGGAATGCTCTCGGAGGACAACGCCCTTAAGAAGCAGATCGAAGCCACGCATTCATACGATAGCACCCTTGCACTCGATGTCGAGCATCTTCTTCTCACAGTCAAGGACATCTTTCATCACGTTCCCAAGGAATCGAGGGCATTATAAACGTAAAAAAAATTAAAATAAAAAAAAACAAGCGAATAAATGTGTAATAACCTTCTTCACATGGCTCATATCGATCTTCTGTTTGTTCTAGGGAAACCAGAAGCAAGCCTTGGCCGACGCTACGAACCTGTCTAGCATTGATAATATCCCAGATGGATTAGCCTTCGTGATCAACAAGGTTTCATGCGAAGTAAGAAGATCGAAGGGCTCGAGTAAATTAACTTGTAATAGCTCTTATGTGCTCTGCGATCGCTAATCCATTACTTTCTCTGTAGTTGGAATGCAAGTGTTCGGGCGGTGATGATCAGGCGTCGTCCTTCGAGATACTTAGCATGCTGTCATACTACACATGGGATGCGAAAGCTGTTATAGCACTGGCTTCGTTTGCAGTTAACTATGGTCAGTTTTGGCTGGTGGCTACTTCGTTCGCAAACGATCCGCTAGCAAAATCCATAGCCCTACTGAGAAGGGTTTCGGACATCGTCGAACTATCAGACATGATGAAGTCTAGGTTCGAAACGATCAACGGCCTTTTGAAATCTGCTTTGGAGGTAGCTCAGTGCATATCCCAGTTTGGTTTGCTTCCGCCGAAGTACATATCTAACGACAAGGAACCGATGGTTAGTGCGGTGAGTCATATCCCAATCGCCGTGTATTGGATTATACGTAGTTTGGTGGCGTGTGCTTCTCAGGTTAAGGACATTCTAGGACTGGGCCAAAGGTATGTGGCGTGATTTTCTTTCGCTCCCTCATTTCTCTGTGTGGCTTTTTGAGGCTAATCTTTTTTCATGTTGAACCGAAATATGCAGAGCCCTTTCGTCTTTAACCTCCGAGACATGGGAGCTGTCGAGCTTAGGACACAAGTTGACTAGCATCTTAGATCATCTCAAGGGCCAACTAGGCCACTGCTATCAGTACATTGGTAAGAATATCATCAAAGTAGCAGTAATCTATGCTTAAGCTACAAGTTCAGAAGTTTGTTACCGAGCAACTTTGATTCGTGCAGATGAGAAGAAACATATGGAGTATTTCCAGACACTCGTGCGCCTATTCGAGACGACGCCCCATATGGACAACCAGAAAATCTTAAAGCACGTCATATACCTGAAAGACGATCTGCTACCACTTGAAGTGGGGAACAACAAGACTATCAAAGTATAAACTCTCGTTTCTAACATGTAATAAGGTTAATTCTCCTGAATTTTCGACATGAAATATCTGACATATATGCAAACAGGTCGGCATCGAACAGCTCAGAGGAAAGACGGTATTGCTGCTCATATCAGATCTAGACATATCGCAGGACGAACTTCGCATACTCAGCCACATCTACAAAGAATCAAGAAACAGGCTAGAGTTTCAGTACGAGATCGTATGGTTACCTGTCATAGAAAAGTCAGTCGTGTGGGAGAAAGAGCATGAACAGAGGTTTCAGCTATTACAGTTAGAGATGCCTTGGTACACTCTGCATCATCCTAGGTTGTTAGAGCCCGCCATCGGAAGGTACGTCAAGGAGTATTGGCACTATGTTAAGAAGCCTATTCTAGTGGCTTTGGACCCACAAGGCAAGGTGGTCAGCCACAACGCGTTCCACATGGTGTGGATTTGGGGCAATACGGTCTATCCTTTCACTGAAGCAAAGGAGTCGTCCAAGTGGGATGTAGAAACATGGAGGCTCGAGCTGCTAGTGAACGGCATTGACATGGCTATACTGACCTGGGTAAAAACACAAAAAGTACATCAGGTTTTTCAGTTCACGATATTCAAGTAACAACTAACACCTTAAATATCATTCAACAGATCAAGGAAGATAAGAAACTCATCTGCCTGTACGGAGGTGAAGACGTTCTATGGCTCCGCAACTTGATAACAACGACTACAAGTGTCGCAAGATCTGCAAATGAACAGCTAGAAATGGTCTACATAGGGAAAACCAACAGCAGCGAACGCTTAAGGCGCTATTACGACCTCGTAACAGCAGATGGGCTCAGCCACTGCTTGAACAATACCACGTTTATATGGTACTACTGTCAAGAAATTCGACATACCTTAATATCATAATGTCGAAACATCGAATAAACATACAATTTTGCAACTTCTAATAGGTACTTCTGGACAAGATTAGAGAGCATGATGTACTCAAGGATCCACCAAGGTGCAACGCTTGAAACTGAGACGAAGGAAGGCGATCGCATTCTCGCCGAAGTGCTCACAATGCTCACATTCGCGGGTAGTGAACAAGGATGGGTTTTGTTTAGTAAAGGTTCGGGTTCTTTGCCTGGTGAGATGGCCCGAGCAAATGGGGATGAGATGATGAAGTGTCTGATGGATTTTGGGACATGGGTCGATGAGGCCAGGACAAAGGGCTTTGTCCCCGCGATGAACGACTACTTGGAAGGTCATCACACTGCTGACCATTGCAGCAAGCTTATATTACCTTGGATTAACGATATTCCCGAGATGGTTGTCTGCGCTCAATGTCATAAGCCGATGGAGAAGTACTTTATGTACCGATGTTGCGATGACTGAGTTGTTGTCTGGGTGCATTAAGGTTTGATAGTGTCGTGAGGTTGTGACAATAAAGACTGATTCCGGTCTAATCCAGAGAGTATTTGTGTTTGTGTTGCATCTGTCCTGTCTATCATAGGCCTTCCGTGGAGTCATGCTAAAGGTGGGTTCTATTGTGTTTGGAGTTTCATATGTAGTCAAGTTCGTGCTTATGTATTTAACTGCTTGTTTCAACCTATTGTTATATAACTTCACTATAGTGTGTACTGACTATAATCGAAGAAAACTAAGCATTCTGATGGCATGGTATTGAACTAAGAAGACAGTACTAGCTCTTACTACATTCAAATTGAACCTAGACAGGTCAGTGATGCATGCAGCACAAGTAAATTTGACGAAGTGATTCTACAAAAGGGAAATAATCCAATTTTTGTCAAGCTTTGTCCAGAGTCAATAACAACACTATGTCCTTATACAGCAAGTAAAAAAAAGAGACTTGCAGACTTTGCATATACATACCTTAAAAATCCAAAAGTAATTGAGGAAGTATCCTTTCGAGATGCGTTGCTTCTATTTTCAGGGAACCTTCCGCTTCAGCAATGGTGGCAGCACGTTGAATAGCTTCTGCCACAGAAAATAAACAGACATAAAGTTACAATGATGTCTTGCAATAACTCTACAGAAATCTGTTATGGACAAGAGCGCTGCATTGGTGAGGTATAGCAATTAGTATAAAGCTGAAAAAAATGAGACATTTTTTGCGCCAATATGCTCACCTGTTATGAAAAGACGGATAAGTTCACAGCTCACCTTCAATGCATTTCCATTGGCTGCAAAACATTGCAAAACACGGTCATTCTACGCCAAATCAATTGAGAAACGGGAAATACACAAGTACACAACACATAATACATACAAACATGCAAGATACAGTGTTAGTACAAGTTTATATAGTCTATCCTAAAACTAATTGACTAGCAGAAGTAACCCCATAGACTTTTATGGTGACCTTGAGCACATAAAATGCAATGGGAATCAATGGAAGTTTTCAATTGATCTCTTACCAGTTGTAAGCCGGCTTCTCTTCGACGTGCTTGGTCCTGCCTGTAAAAATAATTCAAATTTGAAGTATCCGGTAACAAAACAAGACATTGATCAAACTCACACATAACACTATAATTTGGACGAGATGTAAGATCTGCAATCAACACTAGGAAGCCCACTCTGGAAGCACTATTAACAGCTCAACAAAGGATAGCATAATCAAAGCATGAACACATACATCAGCTTCGTTTTCTGAGAGTTGATTCTTCTCCCGCTCTGGTCCGAAAAAAAATTAGAAAAGGATCGAACATTCAAACAACTTCAAACCGCATTAATCCATAAAAAAATTAACGAAAATGATAATAAGTCTGCGTTACCTGCAGCTCGCTGTTGCCAAACGACTCTGAAAATTTCACGAACCAGTTCCTGCGCGCAATGTTCGGGAAACGACGTACAACAAAATGACATTAACAAAAAAAGGAAAAACTACTGACGCAACGTAATCACATGAAAAGGAAAACAACTCTCTCACCGGATCAAATGTATGTTCGTCCATGACAACAAGCGACGACGCGATGGAGTTAGCGGCAGCTGAAGAGAGGAGGATTGTTTTTATTTTTAGAACACCCACAATGAACTTGCTTTATATGGATTATATATTATGAAAATAATCAGGATATGCCCATTACCCGATTCAGGTATATGGCCCGACCCATCATATTACCCACGCGCTCAATAATAAGTAAAAGAGACGCGTCACCTAAGTTGTAAAAACTTGGCCATGGAATGGAGATTTCAAATTTCTCAGTATTAATAAATTATCACTATTGATATTCTAAACCCTATGTGTTATCCCCATATTTTAGCGGTTAAATATTGGAGTTTGACTGAAACAGGCGGGAAATATTCCCCGCGAAAATAACTCCCGAGGCAACACCGCCACGAAAATATCTCCCGAGGCGCCCGCACCCTCGAGGCATAAAAGATCACCCGAACGGCACCCGAGGAGAAACTTCTCGATGTGGTCAAGGCCCGAAGAAGCGGTCACGAGGAACGACGCCTTGTTCGAGCACCATGCCGAGGACATCATGTGACCGAAGGGATTTATTCTAACATTATATGTTGAAACTATTGACATGAGCATTTATAGACTAAGTCCACCACTTATTATTCCTCAATAAGGTCATCAACGTGGTTGTTAACAAACCATCCCATGACACACTTGTAGTGGGGCAGAGAGTGGGTGGTTATTTTATGGCCTTATCTCCTAAGACATATCATCTATATATACGGGTGGCCAGACAATTAAAAGAGGTACGACTAAATCTCTACAATATTACGACAGTTCACCTCAGTCTCTGTCCAATATACAATCTTCATACTCCCATACTGGACCATAAAAACACTCGATGGCTACAGCTATTCCATGAAGGATTTACTGAATCATCTCATAGCGCAAGCTTCCATCGACCCTCTGTCACTTTCATTATCATATGTTTACAGTTTCGCACACACTTTTACATATGCTTTAATCTTATATTCAACATCGACGAACGAATATCTGATTTGAGCGTCGGAGGGGCGTCACCGAAACGACGCCCTTTAGCTCGTTTTTGTAATATTTCAGGGATCCGTCGAAGGCGAAGACGGCGGGCTCGAAACGACGACGGACCAATAACTTCCAGCGCACCATTGATGCTAGGGTCGATTTTTCGGTCCGCATCAATTGGCGCCGTTTGTGGGAAAAAAAATAAAGGTGCACTTGGAAGAAACCGGAAAATCTGAAGCCGTTTCGAGCTCGTGCCGTAAAATCAATCGAGTTCGCCGCCTTTCAGACCTCGGGGACGAAGCTTCATTATCACTGTGAGCTTGCTTCGCCACCCCGAGCAGACATCACTAATCTTCACGAGCGCAAGCACAAATAGCCCACTGTTGAGGCTTGCCAATACAAAATCCTTGGAGCGATAATTCCCCGCCGACGCCCCAGATGGCTGATCTGAGACCGCTGCACGACTGCTCGAAAAACCCTCCGCACACGCTTCATTGTCCATTGCCTAATAGCTACACCCGACAAATTCAGACCGACGAAATAAAATTCTGACGGCAATGTTCACAACCACCGCGCCGTCTTCATAGCTCTCCATCGGTTCGACTTCAATCAAACACCACCAACCGGAGAGGCTCGTCGGGAAGTCATCCTGCTGTACCCTCGCACTTACCACAACTGCTGCAATCGAAGGCCGAAACCACAGAAAATCTTAACTGCCCAACCTCAACAAATCGAGTGGATCGGCTCACGTCTCGCGAAATTAAAGGTAACCCGATACATATCCTCGATGACTAACTACTTCACCTACGTGCCCAGACTTTTCGGAGCAAAATCACGGACGAATCGCTCGCATGAGAGGGACAATCGACTTCAATCTTCCCGTAAGTCGTGATTTCCGAGTTTTGCTGGCGAACCACCACGTAACCGGTCCCCGTAGGTTTGGGGGAACCATCATGGTCGGACCCTCGGCCAGCAGTGGCAGATCCGCCGTCGATTGCGGTTGGACCCGGTTGTAAGTTTTCCTGTGTTCCGAGGTCGATTAGAAATATCTTAAGCTAATGGGTAGATTCTGTTATTTTGATTGGGGGTGTACATAACGAAATCTGAAAGTATGGGGTTATTCTACGAATTATGAAAATGCTTGAGCTGCAGAATAATTTCTTCAAGGATTAAATTTGGGCCGGAATATATAGTATGGACCTGTTTTGGAAACTTCCTGGGCTATTGCTTGGGCTAAATCTGTGGGATGCTGGAATAACTTACATGGGCCTATTATTAGGAATTCTTTTAGATTGCGGGTTTGGAATCTGGAAATATTTGACTAGGCATACTGAATTATTTTTTGATGCTCAGTTGCGGGAGTACAAATTAATATGGCTTGTTAAATGTTATGTGTTTCTGCATACTTTCGAGATATTACCTAAGGGCTTTGGAAATTATTTTATCAGGCCTCTTTCATCATTTCTTTTTGGAATTATAGAAATTACCTTGACTTTTTACCAATCCTTGCACCGATTGATTTTGTCTTGAGCTCTAATATATGCTTTTGGAAATTAACCTTTTATTGCTTGACGGAAAATATTCAACATCGACATGTTCGGACATAGTCGCACGTTCACGGTTTCCTCGAGTTATTTGAGTGCAGAAAATTCTCAATGCTACACATCCCGCTCACGCCTATTATAACCATGCCCGAGGGATCAAACAAATTCGACGAAACGCCACATGAATCTGAATAAGCCCGTGGGAAAGGTGCATTCCGGCGGCGGGCCTCCTGAGCCCACAATTGTGGCGGACATTAAAGTCCACGGATGTGGCATGAAGACCGGACCTGCTCGGGATAAAAACTCCACGAATTTCGCTCGAAACCCAACCTACTCGGGATAGATCTCCACGAATCGAAGACCCGACTTGCTCGCGATAAAAGCCCACGAATGTGGCACGAAACTTGCGAACTCCCTCCCTCACAATTGTGGCTCGGAGCCTAAGCATACGAATGCACCGCCCACGACTTGAACGCCAACAAGCCGACCTCGAGGACTGATTTGAGAGTTGCACCATGACGAACATCGTCTGGTATGATTATTTTTCCTTTTCAATATCTATATGTTTGACAGGAAGGTCGATGCTCGGGAAGGACGTATGTTATACTCGAATATTTTACCTATACTACGTCCAAAAATCACTAACACTCTTTTGGACTATTTGTGAGGGGGACTATTGTTATCCCCATATTTTAGCGGTCAAATATTCGAGTTTGACTGAAACAGGCGGAAAATATTCTCCGCGAAAATAACTCCCGAGGCAACACCGCCACGAAAATATCTCCTAAGGCGCCCACACCCCCGAGGCATAAAAGATCACCCGAACGGCACCCGAGGAGGAACTTCTCGATGCGGTCAAGGCCCGAAGAAGCGGTCACGAGGAACGACGCCTTGTTCGAGCACCACGCCGAGGACATCATGTGACCGAAGGGATTTATTCTAACATTATATGTTTTATCTTGAAACTATTGACAGGAGCATTTATAGACCAAGTCCACCACTTATTATTCCTCAATAAGGTCATCAACGTGGTTGTTAACAAACCATCCCATGACACACTTGTAGTGGGGCAGAGAGTGGTGGTTATTTTATGGCCTTATCTCCTAAGACATATCATCTATATATACGGGTGGCAAGACAATTAAAAGAGGTACGACTAAATCTCTACAATATTACGACAGTTCACCTCAGTCTCTGTCCAATATACAATCTTCATACTCCCTACTGGACCATAAAAACACTCGATGGCTACAACTATTTCATGAAGGATTTACTGAATCATCTCATAGCGCAAGCTTCCATCGACCCTCTCTCACTTTCATTATCATATGTTTACAGTTTCGCACACACTTTTACATATGCTTTAATCTTATATTCAACGTCGACGAACGAATATCTGATTTGAGCGTCGGAGGGGCGTCACCGAAACGACGCCCTTTAGCTCGTTTTTGTAATATTTCAGGGATCCGTCGAAGGCGAAGACGGCGGGCTCGAAACGACGACGGACCAATAACTTCCAGCGCACCATTGATGCTAGGGTCGATTTTTCGGTCCGCATCACTATGTCTTTTTTCTTCCTTTTTCATTTCTCACCACTTACCACAATCATATTTCTTAACTTTTTGTTCAGCACATTCATTGAATTCTGAAGTAGTGCCACGACAAATCTGTTGGTTCCGGTGTTGGGCGTTTTATCGATGGCGCCCGTAAAACTCGGATAGAGTTTCGGCTTACTACGTCGAAGTTGAGGCACTTACGTCGTACGCTTTCCGTAAGACGTTATTGCCCCGTATTTCAGTGCCTCGGGTTGTCGCAATACGTCCCGAAGATACAACGACTTCAGGAATTTCGAAACGTCGCACACCGTAACGAAATTATCGGGCAAATCTACTAAAGTCTCGAGCCTTTCTTGCTTTTGTATGCTTTATTATGCCTAAGGGATATGCTGTCAACTTTTTCTATAGTGCTGGACTGAATTAAATGAATTTCCAATCTGCCAGGGAACCTATTTATAGCTTCTGAAAAGCTGCATGGGTCAATTCGTGAAAAGATGCAACTTTTTTGTTGACCTCCTTTGACTGGGCAGAATTGTAAATAGACACAACTATTGGCTAGGGGTTTATATGCGAATAGTCACAACTGTTGGACTATTCTAGCAATACCCTTTCATCAGCCACATCAGCGCGCCCAGTTAGCGCCAAATCAGCACCACATCAGTCCGCGTCAGTCCACATGTCAGTGACAAGTCATCAGCCCTGCCAAGTCATCATTAATTTTTTTTTAATTTTGTATTATTTTTATTTTTTTTTATTTGGGCTGGCTTTATCAATTAATTTTTCATTCACCCGATATCGGTTTTGAGCAAATTAATATTCGTTGGATTCGTCTCAAAATGTGGTTGTTAAATTTAACTCTAGTATCATTTCAGGTCCAATGCACGTACCGGCGTCGTTGAACTGCAAGATGCATTCATCCGACTCAGTATTCAACTTCTTACGTAGATTCTTCATCTTGTACGGGCCTCTCTTGCGTCTATTCGTTCCACTTGATTCGGTACCAGGCGAAGAATATGTGGGGGGATCCGAAGACATTGTACCTGAAAAAAATTAACAAGAAAAAATTTATTTAGCAACCAAAGAGATGAAAACTGTAGAAAAATGGGAAACAAGTATCGGATTTTTTAAAATTAAAATTATAAGACTTACAAATTTTAAATTTGTCAACAATACATTCCCTCGCCGTGATTTGGAACTATATATTTACGAAGAGTTGTATCGTATTTCGCAGTAGGGATGTGTTCCACACTGGTAGGAAATGAAAATGTCTCATCACTTCTGTCATAGTCCTCTTCATCATCCACATCACCGATGTCAACAACACTTCTTTTCCCTTGAAGAACAATATGCCAACCATAATTAGCAGGATCTTCAACGAAGAATACTTTTTTCGCTTGTGCTGCGAGGATGAAAGGGTCGTTCACATAACCAACTTTCTGTAGGTCCACTATTGTTAATCCTAACTCTAGATCTACGCCTCGCCTGTTATCAGCCCACTGACAACGTAGTAAAACAAATTTTAAGTTGTTCTTGTAGACGAGTTCCCAAATTTCTTCGATAAACCCATAGTATGAACTTACATTGCTCGTAACTTGAGCGTCCTTTCCATGAGATACTTCTTCGACAACACTAATGTGAACATTCGGGTCGTAACCATTAATGTCGTAACCTTCATATGTCGCAACAGTCCGTTCGGGTCCCCATGCCTGCCATTTTATCATCTCACTACAATCCGGTCCGGTATCTGCACAAAGTGTCCTCTTTCTGAACCAGCCTAAAAATAGTTTGTTATGCTCATTTATGTACCATAACTCCGATCTTTTAGGAAATTTTTGCGCCGTAAGCTAGCCATGTGCTCCTCCATAAACGGGTGCACTTCAGGAATATGACGCAACACGAGGAAATGTGCACTTTCCCGTATTTCTCTCGATACTGCCTTGTATTGTGGTTTCGTCAATGGTTTTCTTCCTAGTCGTCCATCGTGACGAGAAGTAGGTATCCCAACCGCTTTAACATTTGCTAAGCACGAAGACATAACTCAACGCATTCCTATGTAGTGTATCCTTCAACTATGCTACCTTCAGGACGATAGCGATTTCTAACATATCCCTTAAGGATCTTCATATACCTTTCAAATGGATACATATAGCTCATGTACACAGGTCCACATATCTTTATTTCGCGAACTAGATGAATGACAAGATGTACCACTACGTCGAAAAAAGATGGAGGAAAAAACATCTCGAAGCGGCACAATGTTATTACAACATCTGCTTGTAGCTCGTCTAGCACTTCGGGATCAAGAACTTTATTACATATTGCGTTGAAAAAGAAACACAATTTTGAAATGCAGTGACGAACGTGCTTCGCCATTATACCACGGATTGCGATTGACAGCAAATGTTGCATCAATGCATGACAGTCATGGGACTTGTACCCCACCAACTTCAGGTCTTTCATCGAGACATATCTCCTTATGTTACTAGCATAACCAGATGGGACTTTAATACCTTTTAGACACTGGCAAAACTTAACTTCTCAGCCTTGCTAAGTGTGAAGCAAGCAGGAGGAAGGAAAGTCATCTTTCCCTTTTCAGTCGGTGCAAACTCAGGCCTTATTCGAAGTTCGACCATGTCAAGCCTCGCTTTTAGTCCATTTTTTGTCTTACCAGGCATATTCAAAAGGGTGCCCACAATGCTATCGCACACGTTTTTCTCTACGTGCATCACATCGATGCAATGTCTGATGTCGAGGTTCTTCCAATAAGGTAGCTCCCAAAATATTGATCGTTTTTTCCAGACATTACCGTCTTTTGATGTTTTGCACTTCTTACCAAACTGAGTATTGATGCGTGCGGCGATATCATTCAATTCTGTGCCCTTCAACGGTATTGTAGCCCTTGAAGTCTCGCTTTTTCCGTTAAACAGTGGTAGAAGCTTTTTATTCGTTCTATATTCGTGGGTAGGTGGCAAAAATTTTCGGTGACCCATGTATGTGTGTTTCCTGCAGTTGTTCAACCATTGACTATCCGTATTATCCCCACAAATTGGACACGCCTTCTTACCTTTCACACTATAGCCAGACAGATTACCGTAAGCCGGAAAATCATTTACGATACAGAATATCATGGCGCGTAGCGTAAATCGTGATATGATTGATGCATCGTACACTTCAACTCCTTTATACCATAGTGCTTTCAGATCATCGATCAACGGAGCCAGGTAAACAACAATGTCATTACCGGATTGTTTAGGACCGGAGATTAAACATGACAACATGATGTATTTTCTTTTCATCGTAAGCCGCGGAAGGAGGTTATAGATACAAACCAGCACCGGCCAAGTACTGTGCCGGCTGCTCAAATCGCCAAAAGGATTTATCCCATCAGTGCAAAGCCCCAGCCGGAGATTTCGTGCCTCATCTCCAAATTCAGGATACATCGAATCAATGTTCCTCCATTGCGGAGAATCCGCCGGATGTCTCAATTTCCCATCATTTTTCCTTTCTTCATCATGCCATCTAAACATCTTAGCATCGTCGGCGTTTGAGAACATACGTTTTAGTCTCGGAATTATTGGTAAGTACCACGGAACTTTAGCAGGGGGCCACATTCATCTTTTCTTTTATAACGCCAAGTGTCGCATGTGGACACTTATCGACCGACTCATAGTCTCCCCTGTAAAGTATGCAATCGTCCGGACAAGCATGAATTCTTTCGTACTGTAAGTTCAAAGGGCACAATAACTTCTTTGCCTCATAAGTTGATATCGGAAGCCCATTGCCATCTGAAG
Organism: Craterostigma plantagineum; assembly: GCA_027422505.1. Lineage (NCBI taxonomy): Eukaryota > Viridiplantae > Streptophyta > Magnoliopsida > Lamiales > Linderniaceae > Craterostigma > Craterostigma plantagineum. The sequence continues at coordinate 2,944,562 of JAPQWV010000029.1, forward strand.
CATATCCTCGAGTATTTCTAAAAGTGTTGAGAAACATTTGTCTGAAATCCCAAATTTAGCCTTAGCGTTCAGCAGCTTGAATACAGCAGACAACTTTGTGTATTTTGAACACCCGGTGTATAAAGGAATATTGTTGTCCCTAACAAGGCTGTCAAATATGGGAGGGCGTTCTTCAAAATCCTCTTGGACATCACGAAGCATGTCCTTCGATACGATCATTATCGTCTTCCGAAGAACCTTTAGCTACAACATCATCCTCCAAATCTAGTGGCACTCTTGTACTAGTTCCGACACCCGAAGAACTAGCTTCATTGACGACCGCTTCACCGTGCCATATCCGATTGTCATATCCAGGTTTAAAACCATATATTAGCAAATGTTCCTTCACAACGTTAGTATTCCACCAATTCATGTTATTACAATTATGACAATGGCACGAAATATTTGATTGCCTTTTTTCCTACGATTCTGTTCAGCACATCTCATAAATTCCTCAACACCCTTCGCATACTCAACCGTTGACGCATACTACGCATCCAACTCCGTCCAATCATCTAAATTATACAAAAACATATTTATAGTTAATTCACATAAGCAAATACAGTCAATCGAAGGGTTTCAATAGGGTCCATATCTCTCCAACCTAACACATCTTAAACATTCACTATCGTTTGTAAATGCGTGTTTGAGCTTCTATGTTGACAAAAAATCGACAGTATTTCCCCACAGTTCTCCAAGTAGACGAAAATATATGAAAGGATATACATCCAATCCATATCCCTATTCGGGAAAACATTTAAGGGAAATGTAAACCAAATTCTTTCATCAACATCCAAGCGCAAACAAACACACATTTACACCCTAAAGCGCCAGCGAACATGAACGGTCCCGAACGGGGACAATTCAAGGTGTTCTCCTAATGAGAAAACCTTGAATGTGTATCTAAGCTTAAATAAAAACGTAAATTCACAAAATCAAAGGCATATAAATCATATCGGCGTTTGAAAACCTACGTAATCGATTGGAAACTTGTTAAGAAGCACGATAATATATGTCGTCTTAGCACTTAGATTCAAGCCCGAAATTCGCCAAAATACTTTCCCTAATTTCGATCAAATTTAAAAAATTGTTTAAATAAACATTTCGATTTCCAATCACACAACAAATCGCAGAAATTAAGCCATAAAATCGCATTAAACACCTCCAAATTTGAAAAATTCGAACACGATATAAGCCTCAAAAACCAAAATTTCGCTACTTTTTCGCATTAATCAAGCTCCATATCAACCTCAAATCGAATATAACATACGCATGAACCTCAAATCGTAGAAATTAAGCCATGAAATCGCACAAAACACCTCCAATTCGAAAAATTCAAATATGATATAAGCCACAAAAACCAAAATTTCGTCACTTTTTTCGCGTTAATCAAGCTCCATATCAACCTCAAATTGAATATAACACAAGCCCAACCCTAAAACTAACATCAAATCGCAGAAATTAAGCCTCAAAATCGGCTAAAATCGAAAAATCAAATTTCGAAAATCTCCCATATTTCGAAACTTAGAGCATTAAATCGAAAGCCTAGCATAAGGAAATGAGTTTTGATGTATTTTACCGTGTTACCGTCGCCGGAACCGAAGGTTTTCGTCGCCGGAATATCGCACACCAAAAGCCACAGACGGCGAAATGTGCCAGCCAACAAAAATAAACAAAAGACGGAATTTGGGGATCTCAAGAACGTCAATGTTACCTACCGATAGTTGAGAAGAAGCACGAAAAACAATTAGGGAAGACAAGATGGAAGAAGCAGATCTCGCCGTCGGGTATTAGCTTCGAACTGAATTGATGAGTGCCTCGATGTTTTTAATTTTCACGCCCCCAAATCACTTAGAAGTTTTTCGCCTTCTAAGGACTCTTGACGCAATGCGGCAGCGACTTGATATGACCGGATCAAGCCGCCTAAGCCTTATGCGGAAATGACCGTGTAAAATGGAAATGCTCCTCTTACTCGACTCACGAAATTGAAGACAATGACAGTTGTTAACCTCGAATCCACACCAAGGACTCGACCAAACGACTCACACCTTGAATTACGGGAGCGCACTCCCAACCCAATTCTATTATAAACCGGGGCCCCAAATTTTTGGGGAAGTACAAGCTAAGTGCTAAGACTATCGTGACTTGTACAGGACTCGGCAAACTCACACACACACACACACTAACAAGCTCTCGAAAGCTAAGCACTAAGACACTTAAAACTCTGCTGAACTCAATGCCAAACTCTCTAAAATAAGCCAAGTGAGAAGCTATTTATAAGAGAGCCAAATGGGCTTTGAGTGGGGCACGCGCGCGCTGAAAAGGCCACGCGCGCGTAGCTTGGCTGCCGAGTCCGCCGAGGGCGCGCGCCATGGCCGCGCGGCCAACCTCCGATGCGGCGCCGGCCCAATGTGGCCGGGACTTTGTGTCCTGAGGTCAACGGTCAACACCATTCAACGCCTTAACATTCCTCCTCCGCTTGAGTTGTCGACGCCCTCGTCGGCTTTGGGGATGAGTGTGGGCGGAAGAGGCTGAAGGTGCGGTGTGGTCCAGCTCGAGGGCGCAGTCAGTGGCCTTCGACAGATGTTGCTGCCTAGGCTGCCTGGCTGGAACAGGCGCGTCGTAACGCGCGGAGATCGGGCTGTCTCCAGGGGGCAGACTTGGCTGAGGCGTGGCTGTTGGCTTGTCGACTGGCCGGGCTGAGGCGAGGCGGTCTGGCTCGCCGTGCGTCAGCTGAAGTGCTGAGCAAGATGCCTCGTAGTCGTAGGCGTAGTCCGTTGGCTGGTCGAGCACGTGGTGGTGCCCTCGAATGAAGCCAGGCTAAAACTCATCCGCGATAAGAAGCCCACCTAAGTACGGCACAAGATTTACCTTAGCCGTCATTAGGAACTCCATGCCCAAGACGATCTCGAAGTCTTGGAGGGGCATGGTCACGAACTCTTGGATATAGAGGTAATGGCCAACTCGGAGAGTGGCCGAGGTCTTGCCTGAGACTGTTTGAATTGCTTCACCATCTTGACCTGCGATGCGTAGGGACGAATCAGCAATCCAAGGTTCCATGCCGTGCTAATGGCCATAAAATTGTGAGTGGCTCCCGAATCCACCATGGCCATGACCTGCCTAGTTCCAATGTAACATGGAACAAACATTAGTTTGTGCTTACCTCCTCGGCCTTCTTGGAGTGCCGTGAGGAGTTGTAGTTGGTTGGCTTGCGGCGGGTCGGAGGATGAGGGCATGTCGGCGGAGCCGAGCTTGGCGGTCGAGGTCGTTGAGCAGGACGACGACGGTATTAACCGCCGACTTCTTGGGGCACTCGAACCACCGGTGCCCTTGGCCGCAAAAGTGGCAACGCACTTGACTGCCGCCCACGTCCGCCTTCTTTGGGTTCGGCTTGGAGCCCCTAGGCCTTGGCCTTGGCCTTGGCTGGGGCCTCTCTTCTTGCTCCATCGGTCATTGCCTTTGCCCTTCCCATTGCTCTTGGCCGGCTGGGATCGCCCTTGGGCTGCGCCTTTTGTGGCTCGGGTCCCGTCTTAGCGTGTGGTATGTCGCGCAACCTTTCGGCCTCGGCTATAGCCATGTTGAGGTCTGGGATGTGGCGTCCGGCAAGCTGATTTTGGGCCCAAGTGCTGAGGCCTTTCATGAAGTCGTACAGCTTGCCCGACTCCGAGATGTCCTTCGTATCCATCAAGAGCAGTTGGAAGCTCTTTACGTAGTCGTGGATGGACCCGGTCTGAAAAAGGGCGCGAAGCTTGTCTCGCGAATGGTAGATGCCGAACTATGGGAGGATGTTGGCGTGAAGCTCAGCCTTGAGCTCCTCCCAAGTTTCGACACGCCCTTGGCCTGTCTCAAGGGCCTCCCTCTTCTTGGTCCGCCACCATAGCTTGGCATCGCCCACAAGGAAGCGGGTAGCGAGAGACGCGGTCGGTCTCCGCGGTGAGGGACGCCTCGAAGTATTCTTCGAGGTCGTTGATGTAGTTCTCGAGATCCTTGGCGTCGCGCGCGCCGTTGTAGGTTTCGGGCTCTGGGGGTTTCGGCCTAGAGCTGTGAGTGGTCTCGCCTCGGGCCACCAAGTTCCGCAAGAGCCGTAGCTCGGCCTCCGTCTCGACGCAGTGGCGGTGACCGGCATCTTGCTCCTCGCGCAAGGCCTGGATAGCGGCCTGCAGCTCCTGGAGTTGGCTCATGCCCTCGTGCATCTTCACTTTGGGCTCGTCAATCACGGCTTGGAATTCCCCAAGTCGTGCCTCCATGGCGGTGAGCCTAGGTCGTAGTGTGGTGTAGCTTGCACCGTCTCGCCGGTGTTAGTCTCGGGAACATTAATCTCGGGCGGGTTGTTCTCGGGTGGATTGTTGAGTGTCGATATGTCTTCCATTGCTTCAGCTGTGGACGGAAGAGGTGGTGTAGGATCTCCTTCACAAACGTAGGCTCTGATACCAAACACTGTCACGCCCCCAAGTCACTTAGAAATTTTTTCGCCTTCTAAGGACTCTTGACGCAATGCGGCAGCGACTTGATATGACCGGATCAAGCCGCCTAAGCCTTATGTGGAAATGACCGTGTGAAATGGAAATGCTCCTCTTACTCGACTCACGAAATTGAAGCCAATGACTTGTGTAGTTGTTAACCTCGAATCCACGCCAAGGACTCGACCAAACGCGTCATACAATGAATTACGGGAGTGCACTCCCAACCCAATTCTATTATAAATCGGGGGCCCCAAAGTTTTGGGGATGTACAAGCTAAGTGCTAAGACTATCGTGACTTGTACAGGACTCGGCAAACTCACACACACACACACACACACACTAACAAGCTCTTGAAAGCTAAGCACTAAGACACTTAAAACTCCCGCTGAACTCAATGCCAAAACTCTCTAAAATAAGCCAAGTGAGAAGCTATTTATAGGAGAGCCAAATGGGCTTTGAGTGGGGCAGCCGGCCGAGGTGGCCAATGGGCGCGCTGACGCGCGCCGCGCGGGCTGGCCTCTGCCGGGCGCTGGCGGCCTGGTGCTGGCAAGCCTGGCTTGTGCTTTTTGTGCTTGTCTTGCTTGTTGAAGGCTGGCTGGCCTTTGCAGAGACTCCTCAGGTCTCGGCCAGTGGGTGTGCTGGCTTGGCTGGCGCGGCAAAGCAGGGGCAGGCCTGGCCAAGGCTGCCGCGCGATGATGATGGCCTGGCTGGGGTGGCCTGGCCAAAGCTGCTGGCGCGATGATGGCCTGGCCACATGCCATTTTGGCCACTGCTAGGTGCTGCCTAAGCATGATGGCCTGAGGTGCTGGCCTGGCCAAGGCTGCCAAGCCTGGCGCCCTGATGAGGCCGCCTGACGCAAGGCACCTCTGTGCCTTCTCGGCCACTACTGGGGGCTGGCGCGGCATGATGGCCTGGCCAAGGCTGACCTGGCTGACAAAGCTGGTCGGCCGCAGAGTCCAAGGCGTCCCTTGGCTGTCCTGGCCACTGCCTAACTCTGCCGCGCGATGATGGTCTGCAAAGCTGACACGCCCAATCCACAACTAACCCCGTCTGGCCCGGTGTATGGCTGCCACGCGGCCAGCGTCCGGCGGCCCAGCCTGGCTCACGCGGCCAGGGACAGCGAGGTGCCAAGCCACGCTGTCGAAGTCCGGCCGCCGTGCCACCAAGGTCCGGCCGCCACGCGGCCGACGCCCTCCATGTCTGGTGGCTGGTCGCCGCCCGGTCCGGGCCCTCCGGCGAGGGTGCGGCCGGGATCCGACAAGGCTACGGCCGCGCTCCGGCAGCGCTCCGGCGAGGCTGCGGCAGCGCTCCGGCGAGGCTGCGGCAGCGCTCCGGCAAGGCTGCGGCGTTCCGGCGGAGCTGCGGCGGCACAGCTGGCCAACGCCCAAACTGAGCAGGTCGGGCTGCCTGCACAGGCCGCGCGCGCACTGAGGCTGCCCGCGCTGTGCGCGCACACTGATGTTGCGCGCTGAGGTCGCCAGATGCGGGCCTGGTGCGGAGCTGCTGCGCCAAATGTCAGGGTCCTTGGCTTCGACTGAAGGGCAAGCCTGAGTAGGCCGCGCGCGCTGAGGAGGCCACGCGCGCGCAGCTTGGCTGCCGAGTCCGCCGAGGGCGCGCGCCATGGGCGCGCGGCCGACCTCCGATGCGGCGCCGGCCCAATGTGGCCGGGACTTTGTGTCCGGCCACCGTTGACCGGGTCAATGGTCAACATCATTCAACGCCTTAACATTAGTAAACCCATGGGCGACCTGTGTTTGGGGTAACATGCGCACCCAAAGATGTTTTTTTTCTCAAATAAATTCGAAACTCCAATTATATCCCTATTATCTCTAATTAATTCGAATTTATTTGAAATATTATCCTAATTATATACATATTAATTCGACTTATTTTTATTAATTTTTAATATATTTTACTATTTTCTATTTCAATTTATATGAATTATATTCATATAAAAAAGATTCGAATTAGATTACTATTAATTCAAATTAAATCATTGTTATTATTTTATTAAAGTTAGTAATTTATTTTTTTTAGTTTTAGCTAGTTCGACTTATATTCCTATTAATTCGAGTTAAATTGTTTTGTTATATTCCTATTAAATAGTATTAGTTCGAATTATAATCCTATTAATTAGATACAATTTGAATTTATTTTAACTATTTTATTAGTTTCTTGATTTATATTTTTTTTCGTGTTGTTATTAATTCGAATTTATTCATATTAACTTAAATTAACATGTTAATTCGAATTATTCCAATTTATTCGAATTTATTTGAATTATTATTTGTTTTCCTAATATTTTTTGTTCTCTATTTTATTTAATTAGAATTATATACCTATTAATTCAAACCAATTCGAGTTATATTCACATTGAATTAATTAGAATTACCAAATTTGATTTGTTAAATGAGTATTTTCCATAAAATTATAGGCGATGAGTTTACGAGAGTATCCGTCGCCTGTGTCTGTTTTCTCCTTTTCCTATTAATTAGTATTAATTCGAATTATTGTCCTATTAATTCGAAATAATTCGAATTTATTTTTAATTATTAGTTTCTTAATTTCTTTTTTATTCTGTATTTTTTAGTTAATTCGGACTATATTCATATTAACTTGAATTAATTCGTTTTACTTCGATATATTCTTATTAATTCGAATTTATTTATTATTTTCTTAACAGTTTTTTGTAGTGTATGTTAGTTAATTAAAATGATATTCCTATTAATTCAAACAAAGTCGATTTATATTCAAATTAATTCGAATTAATTCGAATTTATTAGAATTATTAAATTAACTATATTTAGTTAATATGGAATTATATTCATAGTAATTCGAATTAATTCGATTTTATCCGAACTGAAAATAGTACACAAGCCATTGAAAGAGAAATTATAAACTTGCAAGCAAACTCAAAGTTTTCCATGTGAAGGGGAAATAAAAGATACATGCATGCCAATGGCGTCACCTTTTTCATTATATCAATAAGTATACAAAACAAAATCTTCCCCCTCGACGACAAAACTTTCTCCCCAACGACAAAACTTTCCTTCAGTTTCTTTTGCATTATCCTCACATTGGAAAAATCATATTCGTATGTCTGAGAATACCCAAGCTAGTTGATCTCCCAACTAACCCTTGGAGCAACTCTTTCATGGCGTGGTTCGTAATCCTTGAAATCGCAGACAATTTACGGACTCATTTATACAGTTAGCAGATTGAGAAAAAAAATCAAATTTTTTTACCTCCAATTTCTCCACTAGCTCTATAGCGTTGGGCGCAGAAACAATAATGTGGCGAGCAGTTGGGCTGATGAATCCCTCCTCAACAGCTTTATCGATGAACGAAAGCAATGAGTTACAATATCCATCGACATTGAGCAATCCCACCTACGAATAGGCCATGAAAAACTGCCCTTCAATCTAATGCATAATTTCATTTTGGATCAAAGTTACAGGAAAAAGATATCGATGACTTACAGGTTTATCATGGATGCCACGCTTAGCCCATGTTATCACTTCGAGCAATTCCTCCAACGTTCCATAACCGCCTGATGATTTGGAAAGATGTTTTCATGGTCGTATGAAATGATGATTGATGAAAATGTTTGGACATAAAGAGTTTTGAGATTATTACCAGGTAAGGCAATAAAAGCATCAGAATGCCTTGCCATATCTGCTTTCCTTTGATGCGTATCAGAAACTGGCTTCACTTCTCCAATAGTTTGACCAGTTAACTGCACCAATAAAATAGCAGAAGATATAAGTTAATGTGAGAGAAAATGAATTTGCAGAGATATTTTGGTGGGGTTTTCTAATTAATGTGGTAAAATCAAGGAAACATAAGTAGGCACTAGTAGAGAATTAGCAATAGGCGACGGCACTATGGGCGACTGTTGTGCAAAATCCGTCGCCCATAATAGATGCGTGGCGTTATGGTAAATTCTTTTAAGTGTCGCTGTTCATAGGCGCCTTTCGTTGTGGAGAAACCGTCGCCTATGGCATTAGTAACTCTTCAGCGACATTTAGTAACAAGAAACGCGTCGCCCAACTATTACTTGTTTATTTCTTTTCTAACATGCACAAATTTAAATATTTTTTTATTTGGGTATGGGCGACTCATGTTACAATACATGAGTCGCCCAATGTTTATATCACATAGGCGACTCATGTTTACGAAACACGGGTCGCCCAAGCTTTTCCACGTTTTATATTTTTCGGTATAGGCGACACATGATCATTATACATGAGTCGCCCATAAACGAATTTCAAATTTTTTTATATAGGTATGGGCGACTCATGTTAGCGGAAATGAGTCGCCCAAGGGTGACTACATAGGCGACTCATGTTTACGAAACATGAGTCGCCCATAACTCGCGTGCACATTTATTTGGGTATGGGCGACTCATGTTACAATACATGAGTCGCCCAATGTTTATATCACATAGGCGACTCATGTTTACGAAACAAGGGTCGCCCAAGCTTTTCCACGTTTTATATTTTTCGGTATAGGCGACACAATCATTATACATGAGTCGCCCATAAACGAATTTTAAATTTTTTTATATCGTTATGGGCAACTCATGTTAGCGGAAATGAGTCGCCCAAGGGTCATTACATAGGCGACTCATGTTTACGAAACATGAGTCGCCTATAACTAGCGTGCACATTTATTTGGGTATGGGCGACTCATGTTACCAAACATGAGTCGCCCATGATCTACAACTAAATTTTTTTTATTTGGGTATGGGCGACTCATGTTACCGGAAATGTGTCGCCCAAGGGTTTCCATGTAGGCGACTCATGTTTACGAAACATGGGTCGCCCATGCACTATAAATTTTTTTTATTTCGGTATGTGCGACGCTTGTTACCGGACATGAGTCGCCCAATGTTAATCACATAGGCGATCCAAGTTTGGGCGACCGCTACGTGTTTTTCCTAACAACCGTCGCCTATAGCTTTTATAAACCCTCCCCCCTTACTAGCAGAAGTAGCCGCCGGCACCTCTCTCCATCTAAGGCGATTTCTCTCGAGGAAAACACGGTAAGACCCTCACAACTCATTTTCTTCTACTAAACTATATATTAGTGCTTTAAAGTTTCGACATTTTGAAAACTTGGAAATATTATTTTTAGCTTTTTAGGCGATTTTGGGGCTTAATTTCAGCGATTTGAGGTTACGTTTAGGTTTAGGCTTGTGTTATATTCGATTTGAGGTTGATATGGAGCTTGATTAATGCGAAAAAAGTGGCGAAATTTTGGTTTTTGGGCTTATATTGAGTTCGAATGTTTCGAAGTTGGAGGTATTTTGCGATTTCGTGGCTTAGTTTCTACGACTTGAGGCTCATGTTTGTGTTATATTCGATGTGAGGTTGATATGGACATTGATTAATGCGGAAAAAAGTGGCGAAATTTTTGTTTTGGGGCTTATATTGAGAATTTTCGAAGTTGGAGGTATTTTATGCATTTTCAAGGCTTAGTTTCTACGATTTGAGCTCATGTTTGTGTAATATTTGATTTGAGGTTGATATGGACATTGATTAATACGAAAGAAGTGACGAAATTTTTTGTTTCTTGAATGGTCTTGCAATGAAGGCAAAAACTTTGTTTCGTCTACCGTGATGGAAATTAAAGAGAGTACTTAAAAGTGTCGGTGTATTAGTTCAATCGCTGTAAGTTGGTTGGACTATTTATAAGCTATCGGCTTTGAAGTTTCGACATTTCCTTTTGTGCTTTATTAGACAAAAGAACATGGAGAGAGAGTGCAATTTATACCAATCAAAGTTCAAGAGAATTTGTGTGTTTACGAAACATGAGTCGCCCATAACTCGCGTGCACATTTCTTTGGGTATGGGCGACTCATGTTACAATACATGAGTCGCCCAATGTTTACATCACATAGGCGACTCATGTTTACGAAACAAGGGTCGCCCAAGCTTTTCAACGTTTTATATTGTTCGGTATAGGCGACACATGATCATTATACATGAGTCGCCCATAAACGGATTTTAAATTTTTTTATATCGGTAAGGGCGACTCATGTTAGCGGAAATGAGTCACCCAAGGTTGATTACATAGGCGACTCGTGTTTACGAAACATGAGTCGCCCATAACTCGCGTGCACATTTATTTGGGTATGGGCGACTCATGTTACAATACATGAGTCGCCCAATGTTTATATAACATAGGCGACTCATGTTTACGAAACAAGGGTCGCCCAAGCTTTTCCACGTTTTATATTTTTCGGTATAGGCGACACAATCATTATACATGAGTCGCCCATAAACGAATTTTAAATTTTTTTATATCGTTATGGGCAACTCATGTTAGCGGAAATGAGTCGCCCAAGGGTCATTACATAGGCGACTCATGTTTACGAAACATGAGTCGCCTATAACTAGCGTGCACATTTATTTGGGTATGGGCGACTCATGTTACCAAACATGAGTCGCCCATGATCTACAACTAAATTTTTTTTATTTGGGTATGGGCGACTCATGTTACCGGAAATGTGTCGCCCAAGGGTTTCCATGTAGGCGACTCATGTTTACGAAACATGGGTCGCCCATGCACTATAAATTTTTTTTTATTTCGGTATGTGCGACGCTTGTTACCGGACATGAGTCGCCCAATGTTAATCACATAGGCGATCCAAGTTTGGGCGACCGCTACGTGTTTTTCCTAACAACCGTCGCCTATAGCTTTTATAAACCCTCTCCCCTTACTAGCAGAAGTAGCCGCCGGCACCTCTCTCCATCTAAGGCGATTTCTCTCGAGGAAAACACGGTAAGACCCTCACAACTCATTTTCTTCTACTAAACTATATATTAGTGCTTTAAAGTTTCGACATTTTGAAAACTTGGAAATATTAATTTTAGCTTTTTAGGCGATTTTGGGGCTTAATTTCAGCGATTTGAGGTTACGTTTAGGTTTAGGCTTGTGTTATATTCGATTTGAGGTTGATATGGAGCTTGATTAATGCGAAAAAAGTGGCGAAATTTTGGTTTTTGGGCTTATATTGAGTTCGAATGTTTCGAAGTTGGAGGTATTTTGCGATTTCGTGGCTTAGTTTCTACGATTTGAGGCTCATGTTTGTGTTATATTCGATGTGAGGTTGATATGGACATTGATTAATGCGGAAAAAAGTGGCGAAATTTTTGTTTTGGGGCTTATATTGAGAATTTTCGAAGTTGGAGGTATTTTATGCATTTTCAAGGCTTAGTTTCTACGATTTGAGCTCATGTTTGTGTAATATTTGATTTGAGGTTGATATGGACATTGATTAATACGAAAGAAGTGACGAAATTTTTGGTTTCTTGAATGGTCTTGCAATGAAGGCAAAAACTTTGTTTCGTCTACCGTGATGGAAATTAAAGAGAGTACTTAAAAGTGTCGGTGTATTAGTTCAATCGCTGTAAGTTGGTTGGACTATTTATAAGCTATCGGCTTTGAAGTTTCGACATTTCCTTTTGTGCTTTATTAGACAAAAGAACATGGAGAGAGAGTGCAATTTATACCAATCAAAGTTCAAGAGAATTTGTGTATTTACGAAACATGAGTCGCCCATAACTCGCGTGCACATTTATTTGGGTATGGGCGACTCATGTTACAATACATGAGTCGCCCAATGTTTATATAACATAGGCGACTCATGTTTACGAAACAAGGGTCGCCCAAGCTTTTCCACGTTTTATATTTTTCGGTATAGGCGACACAATCATTATACATGAGTCGCCCATAAACGAATTTTAAATTTTTTTATATCGTTATGGGCAACTCATGTTAGCGGAAATGAGTCGCCCAAGGGTCATTACATAGGCGACTCATGTTTACGAAACATGAGTCGCCTATAACTAGCGTGCACATTTATTTGGGTATGGGCGACTCATGTTACCAAACATGAGTCGCCCATGATCTACAACTAAATTTTTTTTATTTGGGTATGGGCGACTCATGTTACCGGAAATGTGTCGCCCAAGGGTGCCATGTAGGCGACTCATGTTTACGAAACATGGGTCGCCCATGCACTATAAATTTTTTTTTATTTCGGTATGTGCGACGCTTGTTACCGGACATGAGTCGCCCAATGTTAATCACATAGGCGATCCAAGTTTGGGCGACCGCTACGTGTTTTTCCTAACAACCGTCGCCTATAGCTTTTATAAACCCTCTCCCCTTACTAGCAGAAGTAGCCGCCGGCACCTCTCTCCATCTAAGGCGATTTCTCTCGAGGAAAACACGGTAAGACCCTCACAACTCATTTTCTTCTACTAAACTATATATTAGTGCTTTAAAGTTTCGACATTTTGAAAACTTGGAAATATTATTTTTAGCTTTTCAGGCGATTTTGGGGCTTAATTTCAGCGATTTGAGGTTACGTTTAGGTTTAGGCTTGTGTTATATTCGATTTGAGGTTGATATGGAGCTTGATTAATGCGAAAAAAGTGGCGAAATTTTGGTTTTGGGCTTATATTGAGTTCGAATGTTTCGAAGTTGGAGGTATTTTGCGATTTCGTGGCTTAGTTTCTACGACTTGAGGCTCATGTTTGTGTTATATTCGATGTGAGGTTGATATGGACATTGATTAATGCGGAAAAAAGTGGCGAAATTTTTGTTTTGGGGCTTATATTGAGAATTTTCGAAGTTGGAGGTATTTTATGCATTTTCAAGGCTTAGTTTCTACGATTTGAGCTCATGTTTGTGTAATATTTGATTTGAGGTTGATATGGACATTGATTAATACGAAAGAAGTGACGAAATTTTTGGTTTCTTGAATGGTCTTGCAATGAAGGCAAAAACTTTGTTTCGTCTACCGTGATGGAAATTAAAGAGAGTACTTAAAAGTGTCGGTGTATTAGTTCAATCGCTGTAAGTTGGTTGGACTATTTATAAGCTATCGGCTTTGAAGTTTCGACATTTCCTTTTGTGCTTTATTAGACAAAAGAACATGGAGAGAGAGTGCAATTTATACCAATCAAAGTTCAAGAGAATTTGTGTGTTTACGAAACATGAGTCGCCCATAACTCGCGTGCACATTTATTTGGGTATGGGCGACTCATGTTACAATACATGAGTCGCCCAATGTTTATATCACATAGGCGACTCATGTTTACGAAACAAGGGTCGCCCAAGCTTTTCCACGTTTTATATTTTTCGGTATAGGCGACACAATCATTATACATGAGTCGCCCATAAACGAATTTTAAATTTTTTTATATCGGTAAGGGCGACTCATGTTAGCGGAAATGAGTCGCCCAAGGGTCATTACATAGGCGACTCATGTTTACGAAACATGAGTCGCCTATAACTAGCGTGCACATTTATTTGGGTATGGGCGACTCATGTTACCAAACATGAGTCGCCCATGATCTACAACTAAATTTTTTTTATTTGGGTATGGGCGACTCATGTTACCGGAAATGTGTCGCCCAAGGGTTTCCATGTAGGCGACTCATGTTTACGAAACATGGGTCGCCCATGCACTATAAATTTTTTTTATTTCGGTATGTGCGACGCTTGTTACCGGACATGAGTCGCCCAATGTTAATCACATAGGCGATCCAAGTTTGGGCGACCGCTACGTGTTTTTCCTAACAACCGTCGCCTATAGCTTTTATAAACCCTCCCCCCTCACTAGCAGAAGTAGCCGCCGGCACCTCTCTCCATCTAAGGCGATTTCTCTCGAGGAAAACACGGTAAGACCCTCACAACTCATTTTCTTCTACTAAACTATATATTAGTGCTTTAAAGTTTCGACATTTTGAAAACTTGGAAATATTATTTTTAGCTTTTTAGGCGATTTTGGGGCTTAATTTCAGCGATTTGAGGTTACGTTTAGGTTTAGGCTTGTGTTATATTCGATTTGAGGTTGATATGGAGCTTGATTAATGCGTAAAGTGGCGAAATTTTGGTTTTTGGGCTTATATTGAGTTCGAATGTTTCGAAGTTGGAGGTATTTTGCGATTTCGTGGCTTAGTTTCTACGACTTGAGGCTCATGTTTGTGTTATATTCGATGTGAGGTTGATATGGACATTGATTAATGCGGAAAAAAGTGGCGAAATTTTTGTTTTGGGGCTTATATTGAGAATTTTCGAAGTTGGAGGTATTTTATGCATTTTCAAGGCTTAGTTTCTACGATTTGAGCTCATGTTTGTGTAATATTTGATTTGAGGTTGATATGGACATTGATTAATACGAAAGAAGTGACGAAATTTTTGGTTTCTTGAATGGTCTTGCAATGAAGGCAAAAACTTTGTTTCGTCTACCGTGATGGAAATTAAAGAGAGTACTTAAAAGTGTCGGTGTATTAGTTCAATCGCTGTAAGTTGGTTGGACTATTTATAAGCTATCGGCTTTGAAGTTTCGACATTTCCTTTTGTGCTTTATTAGACAAAAGAACATGGAGAGAGAGTGCAATTTATACCAATCAAAGTTCAAGAGAATTTGTGTGTTTACGAAACATGAGTCGCCCATAACTCGCGTGCACATTTATTTGGGTATGGGCGACTCATGTTACAATACATGAGTCGCCCAATGTTTATATCACATAGGCGACTCATGTTTACGAAACAAGGGTCGCCCAAGCTTTTCCACGTTTTATA
The DNA here is from genome assembly GCA_027422505.1 of Craterostigma plantagineum. Classification (NCBI taxonomy): domain Eukaryota; kingdom Viridiplantae; phylum Streptophyta; class Magnoliopsida; order Lamiales; family Linderniaceae; genus Craterostigma; species Craterostigma plantagineum. Next base: position 2,959,666 of record JAPQWV010000029.1, read on the forward strand.
TTTTTCGGTATAGGCGACACAATCATTATACATGAGTCGCCCATAAACGAATTTTAAATTTTTTTATATCGTTATGGGCAACTCATGTTAGCGGAAATGAGTCGCCCAAGGGTCATTACATAGGCGACTCATGTTTACGAAACATGAGTCGCCTATAACTAGCGTGCACATTTATTTGGGTATGGGCGACTCATGTTACCAAACATGAGTCGCCCATGATCTACAACTAAATTTTTTTTATTTGGGTATGGGCGACTCATGTTACCGGAAATGTGTCGCCCAAGGGTTTCCATGTAGGCGACTCATGTTTACGAAACATGCGTCGCCCATGCACTATAAATTTTTTTTATTTCGGTATGTGCGACGCTTGTTACCGGACATGAGTCGCCCAATGTTAATCACATAGGCGATCCAAGTTTGGGCGACCGCTACGTGTTTTTCCTAACAACCGTCGCCTATAGCTTTTATAAACCCTCCCCCCTCACTAGCAGAAGTAGCCGCCGGCACCTCTCTCCATCTAAGGCGATTTCTCACGAGGAAAACACGGTAAGACCCTCACAACTCATTTTCTTCTACTAAACTATATATTAGTGCTTTAAAGTTTCGACATTTTGAAAACTTGGAAATATTATTTTTAGCTTTTTAGGCGATTTTGGGGCTTAATTTCAGCGATTTGAGGTTACGTTTAGGTTTAGGCTTGTGTTATATTCGATTTGAGGTTGATATGGAGCTTGATTAATGCGAAAAAAGTGGCGAAATTTTGGTTTCTGGGCTTATATTGAGTTCGAATGTTTCGAAGTTGGAGGTATTTTGCGATTTCGTGGCTTAGTTTCTACGATTTGAGGCTCATGTTTGTGTTATATTCGATGTGAGGTTGATATGGACATTGATTAATGCGGAAAAAAGTGGCGAAATTTTTGTTTTGGGGCTTATATTGAGAATTTTCGAAGTTGGAGGTATTTTATGCATTTTCAAGGCTTAGTTTCTACGATTTGAGCTCATGTTTGTGTTGTATTTGATTTGAGGTTGATATGGACATTGATTAATACGAAAGAAGTGACGAAATTTTTGGTTTCTTGAATGGTCTTGCAATGAAGGCAAAAACTTTGTTTCGTCTACCGTGATGGAAATTAAAGAGAGTACTTAAAAGTGTCGGTGTATTAGTTCAATCGCTGTAAGTTGGTTGGACTATTTATAAGCTATCGGCTTTGAAGTTTCGACATTTCCTTTTGTGCTTTATTAGACAAAAGAACATGGAGAGAGAGTGCAATTTATACCAATCAAAGTTCAAGAGAATTTGTGTGTTTACGAAACATGAGTCGCCCATAGCTAGCGTGCACATTTATTTGGGTATGGGCGACTCATGTTACAATACATGAGTCGCCCAATGTTTATATCACATAGGCGACTCATGTTTACGAAACAAGGGTCGCCCAAGCTTTTCCACGTTTTATATTGTTCGGTATAGGCGACACAATCATTATACATGAGTCGCCCATAAACGAATTTTAAATTTTTTTATATCGTTATGGGCAACTCATGTTAGCGGAAATGAGTCGCCCAAGGGTCATTACATAGGCGACTCATGTTTACGAAACATGAGTCGCCTATAACTAGCGTGCACATTTATTTGGGTATGGGCGACTCATGTTACCAAACATGAGTCGCCCATGATCTACAACTAAATTTTTTTTATTTGGGTATGGGCGACTCATGTTACCGGAAATGTGTCGCCCAAGGGTTTCCATGTAGGCGACTCATGTTTACGAAACATGGGTCGCCCATGCACTATAAATTTTTTTTATTTCGGTATGTGCGACGCTTGTTACCGGACATGAGTCGCCCAATGTTAATCACATAGGCGATCCAAGTTTGGGCGACCGCTACGTGTTTTTCCTAACAACCGTCGCCTATAGCTTTTATAAACCCTCCCCCCTCACTAGCAGAAGTAGCCGCCGGCACCTCTCTCCATCTAAGGCGATTTCTCTCGAGGAAAACACGGTAAGACCCTCACAACTCATTTTCTTCTACTAAACTATATATTAGTGCTTTAAAGTTTCGACATTTTGAAAACTTGGAAATATTATTTTTAGCTTTTTAGGCGATTTTGGGGCTTAATTTCAGCGATTTGAGGTTACGTTTAGGTTTAGGCTTGTGTTATATTCGATTTGAGGTTGATATGGAGCTTGATTAATGCGAAAAAAGTGGCGAAATTTTGGTTTTTGGGCTTATATTGAGTTCGAATGTTTCGAAGTTGGAGGTATTTTGCGATTTCGTGGCTTAGTTTCTACGACTTGAGGCTCATGTTTGTGTTATATTCGATGTGAGGTTGATATGGACATTGATTAATGCGGAAAAAAGTGGCGAAATTTTTGTTTTGGGGCTTATATTGAGAATTTTCGAAGTTGGAGGTATTTTATGCATTTTCAAGGCTTAGTTTCTACGATTTGAGCTCATGTTTGTGTAATATTTGATTTGAGGTTGATATGGACATTGATTAATACGAAAGAAGTGATGAAATTTTTGGTTTCTTGAATGGTCTTGCAATGAAGGCAAAAACTTTGTTTCGTCTACCGTGATGGAAATTAAAGAGAGTACTTAAAAGTGTCGGTGTATTAGTTCAATCGCTGTAAGTTGGTTGGACTATTTATAAGCTATCGGCTTTGAAGTTTCGACATTTCCTTTTGTGCTTTATTAGACAAAAGAACATGGAGAGAGAGTGCAATTTATACCAATCAAAGTTCAAGAGAATTTGTGTGTTTACGAAACATGAGTCGCCCATAACTCGCGTGCACATTTATTTGGGTATGGGCGACTCATGTTACAATACATGAGTCGCCCAATGTTTATATCACATAGGCGACTCATGTTTAGGAAACAAGGGTCGCCCAAGCTTTTCCACGTTTTATATTTTTCGGTATAGGCGACACAATCATTATACATGAGTCGCCCATAAACGAATTTTAAATTTTTTATATCGTTATGGGCAACTCATGTTAGCGGAAATGAGTCGCCCAAGGGTCATTACATAGGCGCTCATGTTTACGAAACATGAGTCGCCTATAACTAGCGTGCACATTTATTTGGGTATGGGCGACTCATGTTACCAAACATGAGTCGCCCATGATCTACAACTAAATTTTTTTTATTTGGGTATGGGCGACTCATGTTACCGGAAATGTGTCGCCCAAGGGTTTCCATGTAGGCGACTCATGTTTACGAAACATGGGTCGCCCATGCACTATAAATTTTTTTTATTTCGGTATGTGCGACGCTTGTTACCGGACATGAGTCGCCCAATGTTAATCAAATAGGCGATCCAAGTTTGGGCGACCGCTACGTGTTTTTCCTAACAACCGTCGCCTATAGCTTTTATAAACCCTCCCCCCTCACTAGCAGAAGTAGCCGCCGGCACCTCTCTCCATCTAAGGCGATTTCTCTCGAGGAAAACACGGTAAGACCCTCACAACTCATTTTCTTCTACTAAACTATATATTAGTGCTTTAAAGTTTCGACATTTTGAAAACTTGGAAATATTATTTTTAGCTTTTAGGCGATTTTGGGGCTTAATTTCAGCGATTTGAGGTTACGTTTAGGTTTAGGCTTGTGTTATATTCGATTTGAGGTTGATATGTAGCTTGATTAATGCGAAAAAAGTGGCGAAATTTTGGTTTTTGGGCTTATATTGAGTTCGAATGTTTCGAAGTTGGAGGTATTTTGCGATTTCGTGGCTTAGTTTCTACGACTTGAGGCTCATGTTTGTGTTATATTCGATGTGAGGTTGATATGGACATTGATTAATGCGGAAAAAAGTGGCGAAATTTTTGTTTTGGGGCTTATATTGAGAATTTTCGAAGTTGGAGGTATTTTATGCATTTTCAAGGCTTAGTTTCTACGATTTGAGCTCATGTTTGTGTAATATTTGATTTGAGGTTGATATGGACATTGATTAATACGAAAGAAGTGACGAAATTTTTGGTTTCTTGAATGGTCTTGCAATGAAGGCAAAAACTTTGTTTCGTCTACCGTGATGGGAATTAAAGAGAGTACTTAAAAGTGTCGGTGTATTAGTTCAATCGCTGTAAGTTGGTTGGACTATTTATAAGCTATCGGCTTTGAAGTTTCGACATTTCCTTTTGTGCTTTATTAGACAAAAGAACATGGAGAGAGAGTGCAATTTATACCAATCAAAGTTCAAGAGAATTTGTGTGTTTACGAAACATGAGTCGCCCATAACTCGCGTGCACATTTATTTGGGTATGGGCGACTCATGTTACAATACATGAGTCGCCCAATGTTTATATCACATAGGCGACCCATGTTTACGAAACAAGGGTCGCCCAAGCTTTTCCACGTTTTATATTTTTCGGTATAGGCGACACAATCATTATACATGAGTCGCCCATAAACGAATTTTAAATTTTTTTATATCGTTATGGGCAACTCATGTTAGCGGAAATGAGTCGCCCAAGGGTCATTACATAGGCGACTCATGTTTACGAAACATGAGTCGCCTATAACTAGCGTGCACATTTATTTGGGTATGGGCGACTCATGTTACCAAACATGAGTCGCCCATGATCTACAACTAAATTTTTTTTATTTGGGTATGGGCGACTCATGTTACCGGAAATGTGTCGCCCAAGGGTTTCCATGTAGGCGACTCATGTTTACGAAACATGGGTCGCCCATGCACTATAAATTTTTTTTATTTCGGTATGTGCGACGCTTGTTACCGGACATGAGTCGCCCAATGTTAATCACATAGGTGATCCAAGTTTGGGCGACCGCTACGTGTTTTTCCTAACAACCGTCGCCTATAGCTTTTATAAACCCTCCCCCCTCACTAGCAGAAGTAGCCGCCGGCACCTCTCTCCATCTAAGGCGATTTCTCTCGAGGAAAACACGGTAAGACCCTCACAACTCATTTTCTTCTACTAAACTATATATTAGTGCTTTAAAGTTTCGACATTTTGAATACTTGGAAATATTATTTTTAGCTTTTTAGGCGATTTTGGGGCTTAATTTCAGCGATTTGAGGTTACGTTTAGGTTTAGGCTTGTGTTATATTCGATTTGAGGTTGATATGGAGCTTGATTAATGCGAAAAAAGTGGCGGAATTTTGGTTTTTGGGCTTATATTGAGTTCGAATGTTTCGAAGTTGGAGGTATTTTGCGATTTCGTGGCTTAGTTTCTACGATTTGAGGCTCATGTTTGTGTTATATTCGATGTGAGGTTGATATGGACATTGATTAATGCGGAAAAAAGTGGCGAAATTTTTGTTTTGGGGCTTATATTGAGAATTTTCGAAGTTGGAGGTATTTTATGCATTTTCAAGGCTTAGTTTCTACGATTTGAGCTCATGTTTGTGTAATATTTGATTTGAGGTTGATATGGACATTGATTAATACGAAAGAAGTGACGAAATTTTTGGTTTCTTGAATGGTCTTGCAATGAAGGCAAAAACTTTGTTTCGTCTACCGTGATGGAAATTAAAGAGAGTACTTAAAAGTGTCGGTGTATTAGTTCAATCGCTGTAAGTTGGTTGGACTATTTATAAGCTATCGGCTTTGAAGTTTCGACATTTCCTTTTGTGCTTTATTAGACAAAAGAACATGGAGAGAGAGTGCAATTTATACCAATCAAAGTTCAAGAGAATTTGTGTGTTTACGAAACATGAGTCGCCCATAACTCGCGTGCACATTTATTTGGGTATGGGCGACTCATGTTACAATACATGAGTCGCCCAATGTTTATATCACATAGGCGACTCATGTTTACGAAACAAGGGTCGCCCAAGCTTTTCCACGTTTTATATTTTTCGGTATAGGCGACACAATCATTATACATGAGTCGCCCATAAACGAATTTTAAATTTTTTTATATCGTTATGGGCAACTCATGTTAGCGGAAATGAGTCGCCCAAGGGTCATTACATAGGCGACTCATGTTTACGAAACATGAGTCGCCTATAACTAGCGTGCACATTTATTTGGGTATGGGCGACTCATGTTACCAAACATGAGTCGCCCATGATCGATCTACAACTAAATTTTTTTTATTTGGGTATGGGCGACTCATGTTACCGGAAATGTGTCGCCCAAGGGTTTCCATGTAGGCGACTCATGTTTACGAAACATGCGTCGCCCATGCACTATAAATTTTTTTTATTTCGGTATGTGCGACGCTTGTTACCGGACATGAGTCGCCCAATGTTAATCACATAGGCGATCCAAGTTTGGGCGACCGCTACGTGTTTTTCCTAACAACCGTCGCCTATAGCTTTTATAAACCCTCCCCCCTCACTAGCAGAAGTAGCCGCCGGCACCTCTCTCCATCTAAGGCGATTTCTCACGAGGAAAACACGGTAAGACCCTCACAACTCATTTTCTTCTACTAAACTATATATTAGTGCTTTAAAGTTTCGACATTTTGAAAACTTGGAAATATTATTTTTAGCTTTTTAGGCGATTTTGGGGCTTAATTTCAGCGATTTGAGGTTACGTTTAGGTTTAGGCTTGTGTTATATTCGATTTGAGGTTGATATGGAGCTTGATTAATGCGAAAAAAGTGGCGAAATTTTGGTTTCTGGGCTTATATTGAGTTCGAATGTTTCGAAGTTGGAGGTATTTTGCGATTTCGTGGCTTAGTTTCTACGATTTGAGGCTCATGTTTGTGTTATATTCGATGTGAGGTTGATATGGACATTGATTAATGCGGAAAAAAGTGGCGAAATTTTTGTTTTGGGGCTTATATTGAGAATTTTCGAAGTTGGAGGCATTTTATGCATTTTCAAGGCTTAGTTTCTACGATTTGAGCTCATGTTTGTGTTGTATTTGATTTGAGGTTGATATGGACATTGATTAATACGAAAGAAGTGACGAAATTTTTGGTTTCTTGAATGGTCTTGCAATGAAGGCAAAAACTTTGTTTCGTCTACCGTGATGGAAATTAAAGAGAGTACTTAAAAGTGTCGGTGTATTAGTTCAATCGCTGTAAGTTGGTTGGACTATTTATAAGCTATCGGCTTTGAAGTTTCGACATTTCCTTTTGTGCTTTATTAGACAAAAGAACATGGAGAGAGAGTGCAATTTATACCAATCAAAGTTCAAGAGAATTTGTGTGTTTACGAAACATGAGTCGCCCATAGCTAGCGTGCACATTTATTTGGGTATGGGCGACTCATGTTACAATACATGAGTCGCCCAATGTTTATATCACATAGGCGACTCATGTTTACGAAACAAGGGTCGCCCAAGCTTTTCCACGTTTTATATTGTTCGGTATAGGCGACACAATCATTATACATGAGTCGCCCATAAACGAATTTTAAATTTTTTTATATCGTTATGGGCAACTCATGTTAGCGGAAATGAGTCGCCCAAGGGTCATTACATAGGCGACTCATGTTTACGAAACATGAGTCGCCTATAACTAGCGTGCACATTTATTTGGGTATGGGCGACTCATGTTACCAAACATGAGTCGCCCATGATCTACAACTAAATTTTTTTTATTTGGGTATGGGCGACTCATGTTACCGGAAATGTGTCGCCCAAGGGTTTCCATGTAGGCGACTCATGTTTACGAAACATGGGTCGCCCATGCACTATAAATTTTTTTTATTTCGGTATGTGCGACGCTTGTTACCGGACATGAGTCGCCCAATGTTAATCACATAGGCGATCCAAGTTTGGGCGACCGCTACGTGTTTTTCCTAACAACCGTCGCCTATAGCTTTTATAAACCCTCCCCCTCACTAGCAGAAGTAGCCGCCGGCACCTCTCTCCATCTAAGGCGATTTCTCACGAGGAAAACACGGTAAGACCCTCACAACTCATTTTCTTCTACTAAACTATATATTAGTGCTTTAAAGTTTCGACATTTTGAAAACTTGGAAATATTATTTTTAGCTTTTTAGGCGATTTTGGGGCTTAATTTCAGCGATTTGAGGTTACGTTTAGGTTTAGGCTTGTGTTATACTCGATTTGAGGTTGATATGGAGCTTGATTAATGCGAAAAAAGTGGCGAAATTTTGGTTTCTGGGCTTATATTGAGTTCGAATGTTTCGAAGTTGGAGGTATTTTGCGATTTCGTGGCTTAGTTTCTACGATTTGAGGCTCATGTTTGTGTTATATTCGATGTGAGGTTGATATGGACATTGATTAATGCGGAAAAAAGTGGCGAAATTTTTGTTTTGGGGCTTATATTGAGAATTTTCGAAGTTGGAGGTATTTTATGCATTTTCAAGGCTTAGTTTCTACGATTTGAGCTCATGTTTGTGTTGTATTTGATTTGAGGTTGATATGGACATTGATTAATACGAAAGAAGTGACGAAATTTTTGGTTTCTTGAATGGTCTTGCAATGAAGGCAAAAACTTTGTTTCGTCTACCGTGATGGAAATTAAAGAGAGTACTTAAAAGTGTCGGTGTATTAGTTCAATCGCTGTAAGTTGGTTGGACTATTTATAAGCTATCGCCTTTGAAGTTTCGACATTTCCTTTTGTGCTTTATTAGACAAAAGAACATGGAGAGAGAGTGCAATTTATACCAATCAAAGTTCAAGAGAATTTGTGTGTTTACGAAACATGAGTCGCCCATAACTAGCGTGCACATTTATTTGGGTATGGGCGACTCATGTTACAATACATGAGTCGCCCAATGTTTATATCACATAGGCGACTCATGTTTACGAAACAAGGGTCGCCCAAGCTTTTCCACGTTTTATATTGTTCGGTATAGGGGACACATGATCATTATACATGAGTCGCCCATAAACGAATTTTAAATTTTTTTATATCGGTAAGGGCGACTCATGTTAGCGGAAATGAGTCGCCCAAGGTTGATTACATAGGCGACTCATGTTTACGAAACATGAGTCGCCCATAACTAGCGTGCACATTTATTTGGGTATGGGCGACTCATGTTGCAATACATGAGTCGCCCAATGTTTATATCACATAGGCGACTCATGTTTACGAAACAAGGGTCGCCCAAGCTTTTCCACGTTTTATATTGTTCGGTATAGGCGACACATGATCATTATACATGAGTCGCCCATAAACGAATTTTAAATTTTTTTATATCGGTAAGGGCGACTCATGTTAGCGGAAATGAGTCGCCCAAGGTTGATTACATAGGCGACTCGTGTTTACGAAACATGAGTCGCCCATAACTAGCGTGCACATTTATTTGGGTATGGGCGACTCATGTTGCAATACATGAGTCGCCCAATGTTTATATCACATAGGCGACTCATGTTTACGAAACAAGGGTCGCCCAAGCTTTTCCACGTTTTATATTTTTCGGTATAGGCGACACAATCATTATACATGAGTCGCCCATAAACGAATTTTAAATTTTTTTATATCGTTATGGGCAACTCATGTTAGCGGAAATGAGTCGCCCAAGGGTCATTACATAGGCGACTCATGTTTACGAAACATGAGTCGCCTATAACTAGCGTGCACATTTATTTGGGTATGGGCGACTCATGTTACCAAACATGAGTCGCCCATGATCTACAACTAAATTTTTTTATTTGGGTATGGGCGACTCATGTTACCGGAAATGTGTCGCCCAAGGGTTTCCATGTAGGCGACTCATGTTTACGAAACATGGGTCGCCCATGCACTATAAATTTTTTTTATTTCGGTATGTGCGACGCTTGTTACCGGACATGAGTCGCCCAATGTTAATCACATAGGCGATCCAAGTTTGGGCGACCGTTACGTGTTTTTCCTAACAACCGTCGCCTATAGCTTTTATAAACCCTCCCCCCTCACTAGCAGAAGTAGCCGTCGGCACCTCTCTCCATCTAAGGCGATTTCTCTCGAGGAAAACACGGTAAGACCCTCACAACTCATTTTCTTCTACTAAACTATATATTAGTGCTTTAAAGTTTCGACGTTTTGAAAACTTGGAAATATTATTTTTAGCTTTTTAGGCGATTTTGGGGCTTAATTTCAGCGATTTGAGGTTACGTTTAGGTTTAGGCTTGTGTTATATTCGATTTGAGGTTGATATGGAGCTTGATTAATGCGAAAAAAGTGGCGAAATTTTGGTTTTTGGGCTTATATTGAGTTCGAATGTTTCGAAGTTGGAGGTATTTTGCGATTTCGTGGCTTAGTTTCTACGATTTGAGGCTCATGTTTGTGTTATATTCGATGTGAGGTTGATATGGACATTGATTAATGCGGAAAAAAGTGGCGAAATTTTTGTTTTGGGGCTTATATTGAGAATTTTCGAAGTTGGAGGTATTTTATGCATTTTCAAGGCTTAGTTTCTACGATTTGAGCTCATGTTTGTGTTATATTTGATTTGAGGTTGATATGGACATTGATTAATACGAAAGAAGTGACGAAATTTTTGGTTTCTTGAATGGTCTTGCAATGAAGGCAAAAACTTTGTTTCGTCTACCGTGATGGAAATTAAAGAGAGTACTTAAAAGTGTCGGTGTATTAGTTCAATCGCTGTAAGTTGGTTGGACTATTTATAAGCTATCGGCTTTGAAGTTTCGACATTTCCTTTTGTGCTTTATTAGGCAAAAGAACATGGAGAGAGAGTGCAATTTATACCAATCAAAGTTCAAGAGAATTTGTGTGTTTACGAAACATGAGTCGCCCATAACTAGCGTGCACATTTATTTGGGTATGGGCGACTCATGTTACAATACATGAGTCGCCCAATGTTTATATCACATAGGCGACTCATGTTTACGAAACAAGGGTCGCCCAAGCTTTTCCACGTTTTATATTTTTCGGTATAGGCGACACATGATCATTATACATGAGTCGCCCATAAACGAATTTTAAATTTTTTTATATCGGTAAGGGCGACTCATGTTAGCGGAAATGAGTCGCCCAAGGTTGATTACATAGGCGACTCGTGTTTACGAAACATGAGTCGCCCATAACTAGCGTGCACATTTATTTGGGTATGGGCGACTCATGTTACAATACATGAGTCGCCCAATGTTTATATCACATAGGCGACTCATGTTTACGAAACAAGGGTCGCCCAAGCTTTTCCACGTTTTATATTGTTCGGTATAGGGGACACATGATCATTATACATGAGTCGCCCATAAACGAATTTTAAATTTTTTTATATCGGTAAGGGCGACTCATGTTAGCGGAAATGAGTCGCCCAAGGTTGATTACATAGGCGACTCGTGTTTACGAAACATGAGTCGCCCATAACTAGCGTGCACATTTATTTGGGTATGGGCGACTCATGTTGCAATACATGAGTCGCCCAATGTTTATATCACATAGGCGACTCATGTTTACGAAACAAGGGTCGCCCAAGCTTTTCCACGTTTTATATTGTTCGGTATAGGCGACACATGATCATTATACATGAGTCGCCCATAAACGAATTTTAAATTTTTTTATATCGGTAAGGGCGACTCATGTTAGCGGAAATGAGTCGCCCAAGGTTGATTACATAGGCGACTCGTGTTTACGAAACATGAGTCGCCCATAACTAGCGTGCACATTTATTTGGGTATGGGCGACTCATGTTACCAAACATGAGTCGCCCATGATCTACAACTAAATTTTTTTTATTTGGGTATGGGCGACTCATGTTACCGGAAATGTGTCGCCCAAGGGTTTCCATGTAGGCGACTCATGTTTACGAAACTTGGGTCGCCCATGCACTATCAATTTCTTTTATTTCGGTATGTGAGACGCTTGTTACCGGACATGAGTCGCCCAATGTTAATCACATAGGCGATCCAAGTTTGGGCGACCGTTACGTGTTTTTCCTAACAACCGTCGCCTATAGCTTTTATAAACCCTCCCCCCTCACTAGCAGAAGTAGCCGTCGGCACCTCTCTCCATCTAAGGCGATTTCTCTCGAGGAAAACACGGTAAGACCCTCACAACTCATTTTCTTCTACTAAACTATATATTAGTGCTTTAAAGTTTCGACGTTTTGAAAACTTGGAAATATTATTTTTAGCTTTTTAGGCGATTTTGGGGCTTAATTTCAGCGATTTGAGGTTACGTTTAGGTTTAGGCTTGTGTTATATTCGATTTGAGGTTGATATGGAGCTTGATTAATGCGAAAAGAGTGGCGAAATTTTGGTTTTTGGGCTTATATTGAGTTCGAATGTTTCGAAGTTGGAGGTATTTTGCGATTTCGTGGCTTAGTTTCTACGATTTGAGGCTCATGTTTGTGTTATATTCGATGTGAGGTTGATATGGACATTGATTAATGCGGAAAAAAGTGGCGAAATTTTTGTTTTTGGGCTTATATTGAGAATTTTCGAAGTTGGAGGTATTTTATGCATTTTCAAGGCTTAGTTTCTACGGTTTGAGCTCATGTTTGTGTTATATTTGATTTGAGGTTGATATGGACATTGATTAATACGAAAGAAGTGACGAAATTTTTGGTTTCTTGAATGGTCTTGCAATGAAGGCAAAAACTTTGTTTCGTCTACCGTGATGGAAATTAAAGAGAGTACTTAAAAGTGTCGGTGTATTAGTTCAATCGCTGTAAGTTGGTTGGACTATTTATAAGCTATCGGCTTTGAAGTTTCGACATTTCCTTTTGTGCTTTATTAGACAAAAGAACATGGAGAGAGAGTGCAATTTATACCAATCAAAGTTCAAGAGAATTTGTGTGTTTACGAAACATGAGTCGCCCATAACTAGCGTGCACATTTATTTGGGTATGGGCGACTCATGTTACAATACATGAGTCGCCCAATGTTTATATCACATAGGCGACTCATGTTTACGAAACAAGGGTCGCCCAAGCTTTTCCACGTTTTATATTTTTCGGTATAGGCGACACATGATCATTATACATGAGTCGCCCATAAACGAATTTTAAATTTTTTTATATCGGTAAGGGCGACTCATGTTAGCGGAAATGAGTCGCCCAAGGTTGATTACATAGGCGACTCGTGTTTACGAAACATGAGTCGCCCATAACTAGCGTGCACATTTATTTGGGTATGGGCGACTATGTTCCAATACATGAGTCGCCCAATGTTTATATCACATAGGCGACTCATGTTTACGAAACAAGGGTCGCCCAAGCTTTTCCACGTTTTATATTGTTCGGTATAGGGGACACATGATCATTATACATGAGTCGCCCATAAACGAATTTTAAATTTTTTTATATCGGTAAGGGCGACTCATGTTAGCGGAAATGAGTCGCCCAAGGTTGATTACATAGGCGACTCGTGTTTACGAAACATGAGTCGCCCATAACTAGCGTGCACATTTATTTGGGTATGGGCGACTCATGTTGCAATACATGAGTCGCCCAATGTTTATATCACATAGGCGACTCATGTTTACGAAACAAGGGTCGCCCAAGCTTTTCCACGTTTTATATTGTTCGGTATAGGCGACACATGATCATTATACATGAGTCGCCCATAAACGAATTTTAAATTTTTTTATATCGGTAAGGGCGACTCATGTTAGCGGAAATGAGTCGCCCAAGGTTGATTACATAGGCGACTCGTGTTTACGAAACATGAGTCGTCCATAACTAGCGTGCACATTTATTTGGGTATGGGCGACTCATGTTACCAAACATGAGTCGCCCATGATCTACAACTAAATTTTTTTTTATTTGGGTATGGGCGACTCATGTTACCGGAAATGTGTCGCCCAAGGGTTTCCATGTAGGCGACTCATGTTTACGAAACTTGGGTCGCCCATGCACTATCAATTTCTTTTATTTCGGTATGTGAGACGCTTGTTACCGGACATGAGTCGCCCAATGTTAATCACATAGGCGATCCAAGTTTGGGCGACCGTTACGTGTTTTTCCTAACAACCGTCGCCTATAGCTTTTATAAACCCTCCCCCCTCACTAGCAGAAGTAGCCGTCGGCACCTCTCTCCATCTAAGGCGATTTCTCTCGAGGAAAACACGGTAAGACCCTCACAACTCATTTTCTTCTACTAAACTATATATTAGTGCTTTAAAGTTTCGACGTTTTGAAAACTTGGAAATATTATTTTTAGCTTTTTAGGCGATTTTGGGGCTTAATTTCAGCGATTTGAGGTTACGTTTAGGTTTAGGCTTGTGTTATATTCGATTTGAGGTTGATATGGAGCTTGATTAATGCGAAAAGAGTGGCGAAATTTTGGTTTTTGGGCTTATATTGAGTTCGAATGTTTCGAAGTTGGAGGTATTTTGCGATTTCGTGGCTTAGTTTCTACGATTTGAGGCTCATGTTTGTGTTATATTCGATGTGAGGTTGATATGGACATTGATTAATGCGGAAAAAAGTGGCGAAATTTTTGTTTTGGGCTTATATTGAGAATTTTCGAAGTTGGAGGTATTTTATGCATTTTCAAGGCTTAGTTTCTACGGTTTGAGCTCATGTTTGTGTTATATTTGATTTGAGGTTGATATGGACATTGATTAATACGAAAGAAGTGACGAAATTTTTGGTTTCTTGAATGGTCTTGCAATGAAGGCAAAAACTTTGTTTCGTCTACCGTGATGGAAATTAAAGAGAGTACTTAAAAGTGTCGGTGTATTAGTTCAATCGCTGTAAGTTGGTTGGACTATTTATAAGCTATCGGCTTTGAAGTTTCGACATTTCCTTTTGTGCTTTATTAGACAAAAGAACATGGAGAGAGAGTGCAATTTATACCAATCAAAGTTCAAGAGAATTTGTGTGTTTACGAAACATGAGTCGCCCATAACTAGCGTGCACATTTATTTGGGTATGGGCGACTCATGTTGCAATATATGAGTCGCCCAATGTTTATATCACATAGGCGACTCATGTTTACGAAACAAGGGTCGCCCAAGCTTTTCCACGTTTTATATTTTTCGGTATAGGCGACACAATCATTATACATGAGTCGCCCATAAACGAATTTTAAATTTTTTTATATCGTTATGGGCAACTCATGTTAGCGGAAATGAGTCGCCCAAGGGTCATTACATAGGCGACTCATGTTTACGAAACATGAGTCGCCTATAACTAGCGTGCACATTTATTTGGGTATGGGCGACTCATGTTACCAAACATGAGTCGCCCATGATCTACAACTAAATTTTTTTTATTTGGGTATGGGCGACTCATGTTACCGGAAATGTGTCGCCCAAGGGTTTCCATGTAGGCGACACATGTTTACGAAACATGGGTCGCCCATGCACTATAAATTTTTTTATTTCGGTATGTGCGACGCTTGTTACCGGACATGAGTCGCCCAATGTTAATCACATAGGCGATCCAAGTTTGGGCGACCGTTACGTGTTTTTCCTAACAACCGTCGCCTATAGCTTTTATAAACCCTCCCCCCTCACTAGCAGAAGTAGCCGTCGGCAACTCTCTCCATCTAAGGCGATTTCTCTCGAGGAAAACACGGTAAGACCCTCACAACTCATTTTCTTCTACTAAACTATATATTAGTGCTTTAAAGTTTCGACGTTTTGAAAACTTGGAAATATTATTTTTAGCTTTTTAGGCGATTTTGGGGCTTAATTTCAGCGATTTGAGGTTACGTTTAGGTTTAGGCTTGTGTTATATTCGATTTGAGGTTGATATGGAGCTTGATTAATGCGAAAAAAGTGGCGAAATTTTGGTTTTTGGGCTTATATTGAGTTCGAATGTTTCGAAGTTGGAGGTATTTTGCGATTTCGTGGCTTAGTTTCTACGATTTGAGGCTCCTGTTTGTTTGTGTTATATTCGATGTGAGGTTGATATGGACATTGATTAATGCGGAAAAAAGTGGCGAAATTTTTGTTTTGGGGCTTATATTGAGAATTTTCGAAGTTGGAGGTATTTTATGCATTTTCAAGGCTTAGTTTCTACGATTTGAGCTCATGTTTGTGTTATATTTGATTTGAGGTTGATATGGACATTGATTAATACGAAAGAAGTGACGAAATTTTGGTTTCTTGAATGGTCTTGCAATGAAGGCAAAAACTTTGTTTCGTCTACCGTGATGGAAATTAAAGAGAGTACTTAAAAGTGTCGGTGTATTAGTTCAATCGCTGTAAGTTGGTTGGACTATTTATAAGCTATCGGCTTTGAAGTTTCGACATTTCCTTTTGTGCTTTATTAGACAAAAGAACATAGAGAGAGTGCAATTTATACCAATCAAAGTTCAAGAGAATTTGTGTGTTTACGAAACATGAGTCGCCCATAACTAGCGTGCACATTTATTTGGGTATGGGCGACTCATGTTACAATACATGAGTCGCCCAATGTTTATATCACATAGGCGACTCTTGTTTACGAAACAAGGGTCGCCCGAGCTTTTCCACGTTTTATATTGTTCGGTATAGGCGACACATGATCATTATACATGAGTCGCCCATAAACGAATTTGAAATTTTTTTATATCGGTAAGGGCGACTCATGTTAGCGGAAATGAGTCGCCCAAGGTTGATTACATAGGCGACTCGTGTTTATGAAACAGGAGTCGCCCATAACTAGCGTGCACATTTATTTGGGTATGGGCGACTCATGTTGCAATACATGAGTCGCCCAATGTTTATATCACATAGGCGACTCATGTTTACGAAACAAGGGTCGCCCAAGCTTTTCCACGTTTTATATTTTTCGGTATAGGCGACACAATCATTATACATGAGTCGCCCATAAACGAATTTTAAATTTTTTTATATCGTTATGGGCAACTCATGTTAGCGGAAATGAGTCGCCCAAGGGTCATTACATAGGCGACTCATGTTTACGAAACATGAGTCGCCTATAACTAGCGTGCACATTTATTTCGGTATGGGCGACTCATGTTACCAAACATGAGTCGCCCATGATCTACAACTAAATTTTTTTTATTTGGGTATGGGCGACTCATGTTACCGGAAATGTGTCGCCCAAGGGTTTCCATGTAGGCGACTCATGTTTACGAAACATGGGTCGCCCATGCACTATAAATTTTTTTTATTTCGGTATGTGCGACGCTTGTTATCGGACATGAGTCGCCCAATGTTAATCACATAGGCGATCCAAGTTTGGGCGACCGTTACGTGTTTTTCCTAACAACCGTCGCCTATAGCTTTTATAAACCCTCCCCCCTCACTAGCAGAAGTAGCCGCCGGCACCTCTCTCCATCTAAGGCGATTTCTCTCGAGGAAAACACGGTAAGACCCTCACAACTCATTTTCTTCTACTAAACTATATATTAGTGCTTTAAAGTTTCGACGTTTTGAAAACTTGGGAATATTATTTTTAGCTTTTTAGGCGATTTTGGGGCTTAATTTCAGCGATTTGAGGTTACGTTTAGGTTTAGGCTTGTGTTATATTCGATTTGAGGTTGATATGGAGCTTGATTAATGCGAAAAAAGTGGCGAAATTTTGGTTTTTGGGCTTATATTGAGTTCGAATGTTTCGAAGTTGGAGGTATTTTGCGATTTCGTGGCTTAGTTTCTACGATTTGAGGCTCATGTTTGTGTTATATTCGATGTGAGGTTGATATGGACATTGATTAATGCGGAAAAAAGTGGCGAAATTTTTGTTTTGGGGCTTATATTGAGAATTTTCGAAGTTGGAGGTATTTTATGCATTTTCAAGGCTTAGTTTCTACGATTTGAGCTCATGTTTGTGTTCTATTTGATTTGAGGTTGATATGGACATTGATTAATACGAAAGAAGTGACGAAATTATTGGTTTCTTGAATGGTCTTGCAATGAAGGCAAAAACTTTGTTTCGTCTACCGTGATGGAAATTAAAGAGAGTACTTAAAAGTGTCGGTGTATTAGTTCAATCGCTGTAAGTTGGTTGGACTATTTATAAGCTATCGGCTTTGAAGTTTCGACATTTCCTTTTGTGCTTTATTAGACAAAAGAACATGGAGAGAGAGTGCAATTTATACCAATCAAAGTTCAAGAGAATTTGTGTGTTTACGAAACATGAGTCGCCCATAACTAGCGTGCACGTTTATTTGGATATGGGCGACTCATGTTACAATACATGAGTCGCCCAATGTTTATATCACATAGGCGACTCATGTTAGCGGAAATGAGTCGCCCAAGGTTGATTACATAGGCGACTCGTGTTTATGAAACAGGAGTCGCCCATAACTAGCGTGCACATTTATTTGGGTATGGGCGACTCATGTTGCAATACATGAGTCGCCCAATGTTTATATCACATAGGCGACTCATGTTTACGAAACAAGGGTCGCCCAAGCTTTTCCACGTTTTATATTTTTCGGTATAGGCGACACAATCATTATACATGAGTCGCCCATAAACGAATTTTAAATTTTTTTATATCGTTATGGGCAACTCATGTTAGCGGAAATGAGTCGCCCAAGGGTCATTACATAGGCGACTCATGTTTACGAAACATGAGTCGCCTATAACTAGCGTGCACATTTATTTGGGTATGGGCGACTCATGTTACCAAACATGAGTCGCCCATGATCTACAACTAAATTTTTTTATTTGGGTATGGGCGACTCATGTTACCGGAAATGTGTCGCCCAAGGGTTTCCATGTAGGCGACTCATGTTTACGAAACATGGGTCGCCCATGCACTATAAATTTTTTTTATTTCGGTATGTGCGACGCTTGTTACCGGACATGAGTCGCCCAATGTTAATCACATAGGCGATCCAAGTTTGGGCGACCGTTACGTGTTTTTCCTAACAACCGTCGCCTATAGCTTTTATAAACCCTCCCCCCTCACTAGCAGAAGTAGCCGCCGGCACCTCTCTCCATCTAAGGCGATTTCTCTCGAGGAAAACACGGTAAGACCCTCACAACTCATTTTCTTCTACTAAACTATATATTAGTGCTTTAAAGTTTCGACGTTTTGAAAACTTGGGAATATTATTTTTAGCTTTTTAGGCGATTTTGGGGCTTAATTTCAGCGATTTGAGGTTACGTTTAGGTTTAGGGTTGTGTTATATTCGATTTGAGGTTGATATGGAGCTTGATTAATGCGAAAAAAGTGGCGAAATTTTGGTTTTTGGGCTTATATTGAGTTCGAATGTTTCGAAGTTGGAGGTATTTTGCGATTTCGTGGCTTAGTTTCTACGATTTGAGGCTCATGTTTGTGTTATATTCGATGTGAGGTTGATATGGACATTGATTAATGCGGAAAAAAGTGGCGAAATTTTTGTTTTGGGGCTTATATTGAGAATTTTCGAAGTTGGAGGTATTTTATGCATTTTCAAGGCTTAGTTTCTACGATTTGAGCTCGTGTTTGTGTTATATTTGATTTGAGGTTGATATGGACATTGATTAATACGAAAGAAGTGACGAAATTTTTGGTTTCTTGAATGGTCTTGCAATGAAGGCAAAAACTTTGTTCCGTCTACCGTGATGGAAATTAAAGAGAGTACTTAAAAGTGTCGGTGTATTAGTTCAATCGCTGTAAGTTGGTTGGACTATTTATAAGCTATCGGCTTTGAAGTTTCGACATTTCCTTTTGTGCTTTATTAGACAAAAGAACATGGAGAGAGAGTGCAATTTATACCAATCAAAGTTCAAGAGAATTTGTGTGTTTACGAAACATGAGTCGCCCATAACTAGCGTGCACATTTATTTGGATATGGGCGACTCATGTTACAATACATGAGTCGCCCAATGTTTATATCACATAGGCGACTCATGTTAGCGGAAATGAGTCGCCCAAGGTTGATTACATAGGCGACTCGTGTTTATGAAACAGGAGTCGCCCATAACTAGCGTGCACATTTATTTGGGTATGGGCGACTCATGTTGCAATACATGAGTCGCCCAATGTTTATATCACATAGGCGACTCATGTTTACGAAACAAGGGTCGCCCAAGCTTTTCCACGTTTTATATTTTTCGGTATAGGCGACACAATCATTATACATGAGTCGCCCATAAACGAATTTTAAATTTTTTTATATCGTTATGGGCAACTCATGTTAGCGGAAATGAGTCGCCCAAGGGTCATTACATAGGCGACTCATGTTTACGAAACATGAGTCGCCTATAACTAGCGTGCACATTTATTTGGGTATGGGCGACTCATGTTACCAAACATGAGTCGCCCATGATCTACAACTAAATTTTTTTTATTTGGGTATGGGCGACTCATGTTACCGGAAATGTGTCGCCCAAGGGTTTCCATGTAGGCGACTCATGTTTACGAAACATGGGTCGCCCATGCACTATAAATTTTTTTTATTTCGGTATGTGCGACGCTTGTTACCGGACATGAGTCGCCCAATGTTAATCACATAGGCGATCCAAGTTTGGGCGACCGTTACGTGTTTTTCCTAACAACCGTCGCCTATAGCTTTTATAAACCCTCCCCCCTCACTAGCAGAAGTAGCCGCCGGCACCTCTCTCCATCTAAGGCGATTTCTCTCGAGGAAAACACGGTAAGACCCTCACAACTCATTTTCTTCTACTAAACTATATATTAGTGCTTTAAAGTTTCGACGTTTTGAAAACTTGGGAATATTATTTTTAGCTTTTTAGGCGATTTTGGGGCTTAATTTCAGCGATTTGAGGTTACGTTTAGGTTTAGGGTTGTGTTATATTCGATTTGAGGTTGATATGGAGCTTGATTAATGCGAAAAAAGTGGCGAAATTTTGGTTTTTGGGCTTATATTGAGTTCGAATGTTTCGAAGTTGGAGGTATTTTGCGATTTCGTGGCTTAGTTTCTACGATTTGAGGCTCATGTTTGTGTTATATTCGATGTGAGGTTGATATGGACATTGATTAATGCGGAAAAAAGTGGCGAAATTTTTGTTTTGGGGCTTATATTGAGAATTTTCGAAGTTGGAGGTATTTTATGCATTTTCAAGGCTTAGTTTCTACGATTTGAGCTCGTGTTTGTGTTATATTTGATTTGAGGTTGATATGGACATTGATTAATACGAAAGAAGTGACGAAATTTTTGGTTTCTTGAATGGTCTTGCAATGAAGGCAAAAACTTTGTTCCGTCTACCGTGATGGAAATTAAAGAGAGTACTTAAAAGTGTCGGTGTATTAGTTCAATCGCTGTAAGTTGGTTGGACTATTTATAAGCTATCGGCTTTGAAGTTTCGACATTTCCTTTTGTGCTTTATTAGACAAAAGAACATGGAGAGAGAGTGCAATTTATACCAATCAAAGTTCAAGAGAATTTGTGTGTTTACGAAACATGAGTCGCCCATAACTAGCGTGCACATTTATTTGGGTATGGGCGACTCATGTTACAATACATGAGTCCCCCAATGTTTATATCACATAGGCGACTCATGTTTACGAAACAAGGGTCGCCCAAGCTTTTCCACGTTTTATATTGTTCGGTATAGGCGACACATGATCATTATACATGAGTCGCCCATAAACGAATTTTAAATTCTTTTATATCGGTAAGGGTTACTCATGTTAGCGGAAATGAGTCGCCCAAGGTTGATTACATAGGCGACTCGTGTTTACGAAACATGAGTCGCCCATAACTAGCGTGCACATTTATTTGGGTATGGGCGACTCATGTTGCAATATATGAGTCGCCCAATGTTTATATCACATAGGCGACTCATGTTTACGAAACAAGGGTCGCCCAAGCTTTTCCACGTTTTATATTTTTCGGTATAGGCGACACAATCATTATACATGAGTCGCCCATAAACGAATTTTAAATTTTTTTATATCGTTATGGGCAACTCATGTTAGCGGAAATGAGTCGCCCAAGGGTCATTACATAGGCGACTCATGTTTACGAAACATGAGTCGCCTATAACTAGCGTGCACATTTATTTGGGTATGGGCGACTCATGTTACCAAACATGAGTCGCCCATGATCTACAACTAAATTTTTTTTATTTGGGTATGGGCGACTCATGTTACCGGAAATGTGTCGCCCAAGGGTTTCCATGTAGGCGACACATGTTTACGAAACATGGGTCGCCCATGCACTATAAATTTTTTTATTTCGGTATGTGCGACGCTTGTTACCGGACATGAGTCGCCCAATGTTAATCACATAGGCGATCCAAGTTTGGGCGACCGTTACGTGTTTTTCCTAACAACCGTCGCCTATAGCTTTTATAAACCCTCCCCCCTCACTAGCAGAAGTAGCCGTCGGCACCTCTCTCCATCTAAGGCGATTTCTCTCGAGGAAAACACGGTAAGACCCTCACAACTCATTTTCTTCTACTAAACTATATATTAGTGCTTTAAAGTTTCGACGTTTTGAAAACTTGGAAATATTATTTTTAGCTTTTTAGGCGATTTTGGGGCTTAATTTCAGCGATTTGAGGTTACGTTTAGGTTTAGGCTTGTGTTATATTCGATTTGAGGTTGATATGGAGCTTGATTAATGCGAAAAAAGTGGCGAAATTTTGGTTTTTGGGCTTATATTGAGTTCGAATGTTTCGAAGTTGGAGGTATTTTGCGATTTCGTGGCTTAGTTTCTACGATTTGAGGCTCCTGTTTGTGTTATATTCGATGTGAGGTTGATATGGACATTGATTAATGCGGAAAAAAGTGGCGAAATTTTTGTTTTGGGGCTTATATTGAGAATTTTCGAAGTTGGAGGTATTTTATGCATTTTCAAGGCTTAGTTTCTACGATTTGAGCTCATGTTTGTGTTATATTTGATTTGAGGTTGATATGGACATTGATTAATACGAAAGAAGTGACGAAATTTTTGGTTTCTTGAATGGTCTTGCAATGAAGGCAAAAACTTTGTTTCGTCTACCGTGATGGAAATTAAAGAGAGTACTTAAAAGTGTCGGTGTATTAGTTCAATCGCTGTAAGTTGGTTGGACTATTTATAAGCTATCGGCTTTGAAGTTTCGACATTTCCTTTTGTGCTTTATTAGACAAAAGAACATAGAGAGAGTGCAATTTATACCAATCAAAGTTCAAGAGAATTTGTGTGTTTACGAAACATGAGTCGCCCATAACTAGCGTGCACATTTATTTGGGTATGGGCGACTCATGTTACAATACATGAGTCGCCCAATGTTTATATCACATAGGCGACTCTTGTTTACGAAACAAGGGTCGCCCGAGCTTTTCCACGTTTTATATTGTTCGGTATAGGCGACACATGATCATTATACATGAGTCGCCCATAAACGAATTTGAAATTTTTTTATATCGGTAAGGGCGACTCATGTTAGCGGAAATGAGTCGCCCAAGGTTGATTACATAGGCGACTCGTGTTTATGAAACAGGAGTCGCCCATAACTAGCGTGCACATTTATTTGGGTATGGGCGACTCATGTTGCAATACATGAGTCGCCCAATGTTTATATCACATAGGCGACTCATGTTTACGAAACAAGGGTCGCCCAAGCTTTTCCACGTTTTATATTTTTCGGTATAGGCGACACAATCATTATACATGAGTCGCCCATAAACGAATTTTAAATTTTTTTATATCGTTATGGGCAACTCATGTTAGCGGAAATGAGTCGCCCAAGGGTCATTACATAGGCGACTCATGTTTACGAAACATGAGTCGCCTATAACTAGCGTGCACATTTATTTCGGTATGGGCGACTCATGTTACCAAACATGAGTCGCCCATGATCTACAACTAAATTTTTTTTATTTGGGTATGGGCGACTCATGTTACCGGAAATGTGTCGTCCAAGGGTTTCCATGTAGGCGACTCATGTTTACGAAACATGGGTCGCCCATGCACTATAAATTTTTTTATTTCGGTATGTGCGACGCTTGTTATCGGACATGAGTCGCCCAATGTTAATCACATAGGCGATCCAAGTTTGGGCGACCGTTACGTGTTTTTCCTAACAACCGTCGCCTATAGCTTTTATAAACCCTCCCCCCTCACTAGCAGAAGTAGCCGCCGGCACCTCTCTCCATCTAAGGCGATTTCTCTCGAGGAAAACACGGTAAGACCCTCACAACTCATTTTCTTCTACTAAACTATATATTAGTGCTTTAAAGTTTCGACGTTTTGAAAACTTGGGAATATTATTTTTAGCTTTTTAGGCGATTTTGGGGCTTAATTTCAGCGATTTGAGGTTACGTTTAGGTTTAGGCTTGTGTTATATTCGATTTGAGGTTGATATGGAGCTTGATTAATGCGAAAAAAGTGGCGAAATTTTGGTTTTTGGGCTTATATTGAGTTCGAATGTTTCGAAGTTGGAGGTATTTTGCGATTTCGTGGCTTAGTTTCTACGATTTGAGGCTCATGTTTGTGTTATATTCGATGTGAGGTTGATATGGACATTGATTAATGCGGAAAAAAGTGGCGAAATTTTTGTTTTGGGGCTTATATTGAGAATTTTCGAAGTTGGAGGTATTTTATGCATTTTCAAGGCTTAGTTTCTACGATTTGAGCTCATGTTTGTGTTCTATTTGATTTGAGGTTGATATGGACATTGATTAATACGAAAGAAGTGACGAAATTATTGGTTTCTTGAATGGTCTTGCAATGAAGGCAAAAACTTTGTTTCGTCTACCGTGATGGAAATTAAAGAGAGTACTTAAAAGTGTCGGTGTATTAGTTCAATCGCTGTAAGTTGGTTGGACTATTTATAAGCTATCGGCTTTGAAGTTTCGACATTTCCTTTTGTGCTTTATTAGACAAAAGAACATGGAGAGAGAGTGCAATTTATACCAATCAAAGTTCAAGAGAATTTGTGTGTTTACGAAACATGAGTCGCCCATAACTAGCGTGCACATTTATTTGGATATGGGCGACTCATGTTACAATACATGAGTCGCCCAATGTTTATATCACATAGGCGACTCATGTTAGCGGAAATGAGTCGCCCAAGGTTGATTACATAGGCGACTCGTGTTTATGAAACAGGAGTCGCCCATAACTAGCGTGCACATTTATTTGGGTATGGGCGACTCATGTTGCAATACATGAGTCGCCCAATGTTTATATCACATAGGCGACTCATGTTTACGAAACAAGGGTCGCCCAAGCTTTTCCACGTTTTATATTTTTCGGTATAGGCGACACAATCATTATACATGAGTCGCCCATAAACGAATTTTAAATTTTTTTATATCGTTATGGGCAACTCATGTTAGCGGAAATGAGTCGCCCAAGGGTCATTACATAGGCGACTCATGTTTACGAAACATGAGTCGCCTATAACTAGCGTGCACATTTATTTGGGTATGGGCGACTCATGTTACCAAACATGAGTCGCCCATGATCTACAACTAAATTTTTTTTATTTGGGTATGGGCGACTCATGTTACCGGAAATGTGTCGCCCAAGGGTTTCCATGTAGGCGACTCATGTTTACGAAACATGGGTCGCCCATGCACTATAAATTTTTTTTATTTCGGTATGTGCGACGCTTGTTACCGGACATGAGTCGCCCAATGTTAATCACATAGGCGATCCAAGTTTGGGCGACCGTTACGTGTTTTTCCTAACAACCGTCGCCTATAGCTTTTATAAACCCTCCCCCTCACTAGCAGAAGTAGCCGCCGGCACCTCTCTCCATCTAAGGCGATTTCTCTCGAGGAAAACACGGTAAGACCCTCACAACTCATTTTCTTCTACTAAACTATATATTAGTGCTTTAAAGTTTCGACGTTTTGAAAACTTGGGAATATTATTTTTAGCTTTTTAGGCGATTTTGGGGCTTAATTTCAGCGATTTGAGGTTACGTTTAGGTTTAGGGTTGTGTTATATTCGATTTGAGGTTGATATGGAGCTTGATTAATGCGAAAAAAGTGGCGAAATTTTGGTTTTTGGGCTTATATTGAGTTCGAATGTTTCGAAGTTGGAGGTATTTTGCGATTTCGTGGCTTAGTTTCTACGATTTGAGGCTCATGTTTGTGTTATATTCGATGTGAGGTTGATATGGACATTGATTAATGCGGAAAAAAGTGGCGAAATTTTTGTTTTGGGGCTTATATTGAGAATTTTCGAAGTTGGAGGTATTTTATGCATTTTCAAGGCTTAGTTTCTACGATTTGAGCTCGTGTTTGTGTTATATTTGATTTGAGGTTGATATGGACATTGATTAATACGAAAGAAGTGACGAAATTTTTGGTTTCTTGAATGGTCTTGCAATGAAGGCAAAAACTTTGTTCCGTCTACCGTGATGGAAATTAAAGAGAGTACTTAAAAGTGTCGGTGTATTAGTTCAATCGCTGTAAGTTGGTTGGACTATTTATAAGCTATCGGCTTTGAAGTTTCGACATTTCCTTTTGTGCTTTATTAGACAAAAGAACATGGAGAGAGAGTGCAATTTATACCAATCAAAGTTCAAGAGAATTTGTGTGTTTACGAAACATGAGTCGCCCATAACTAGCGTGCACATTTATTTGGATATGGGCGACTCATGTTACAATACATGAGTCGCCCAATGTTTATATCACATAGGCGACTCATGTTAGCGGAAATGAGTCGCCCAAGGTTGATTACATAGGCGACTCGTGTTTATGAAACAGGAGTCGCCCATAACTAGCGTGCACATTTATTTGGGTATGGGCGACTCATGTTGCAATACATGAGTCGCCCAATGTTTATATCACATAGGCGACTCATGTTTACGAAACAAGGGTCGCCCAAGCTTTTCCACGTTTTATATTTTTCGGTATAGGCGACACAATCATTATACATGAGTCGCCCATAAACGAATTTTAAATTTTTTTATATCGTTATGGGCAACTCATGTTAGCGGAAATGAGTCGCCCAAGGGTCATTACATAGGCGACTCATGTTTACGAAACATGAGTCGCCTATAACTAGCGTGCACATTTATTTGGGTATGGGCGACTCATGTTACCAAACATGAGTCGCCCATGATCTACAACTAAATTTTTTTTATTTGGGTATGGGCGACTCATGTTACCGGAAATGTGTCGCCCAAGGGTTTCCATGTAGGCGACTCATGTTTACGAAACATGGGTCGCCCATGCACTATAAATTTTTTTTATTTCGGTATGTGCGACGCTTGTTACCGGACATGAGTCGCCCAATGTTAATCACATAGGCGATCCAAGTTTGGGCGACCGTTACGTGTTTTTCCTAACAACCGTCGCCTATAGCTTTTATAAACCCTCCCCCCTCACTAGCAGAAGTAGCCGCCGGCACCTCTCTCCATCTAAGGCGATTTCTCTCGAGGAAAACACGGTAAGACCCTCACAACTCATTTTCTTCTACTAAACTATATATTAGTGCTTTAAAGTTTCGACGTTTTGAAAACTTGGGAATATTATTTTTAGCTTTTTAGGCGATTTTGGGGCTTAATTTCAGCGATTTGAGGTTACGTTTAGGTTTAGGGTTGTGTTATATTCGATTTGAGGTTGATATGGAGCTTGATTAATGCGAAAAAAGTGGCGAAATTTTGGTTTTTGGGCTTATATTGAGTTCGAATGTTTCGAAGTTGGAGGTATTTTGCGATTTCGTGGCTTAGTTTCTACGATTTGAGGCTCATGTTTGTGTTATATTCGATGTGAGGTTGATATGGACATTGATTAATGCGGAAAAAAGTGGCGAAATTTTTGTTTTGGGGCTTATATTGAGAATTTTCGAAGTTGGAGGTATTTTATGCATTTTCAAGGCTTAGTTTCTACGATTTGAGCTCGTGTTTGTGTTATATTTGATTTGAGGTTGATATGGACATTGATTAATACGAAAGAAGTGACGAAATTTTTGGTTTCTTGAATGGTCTTGCAATGAAGGCAAAAACTTTGTTCCGTCTACCGTGATGGAAATTAAAGAGAGTACTTAAAAGTGTCGGTGTATTAGTTCAATCGCTGTAAGTTGGTTGGACTATTTATAAGCTATCGGCTTTGAAGTTTCGACATTTCCTTTTGTGCTTTATTAGACAAAAGAACATGGAGAGAGAGTGCAATTTATACCAATCAAAGTTCAAGAGAATTTGTGTGTTTACGAAACATGAGTCGCCCATAACTAGCGTGCACATTTATTTGGATATGGGCGACTCATGTTACAATACATGAGTCGCCCAATGTTTATATCACATAGGCGACTCATGTTAGCGGAAATGAGTCGCCCAAGGTTGATTACATAGGCGACTCGTGTTTATGAAACAGGAGTCGCCCATAACTAGCGTGCACATTTATTTGGGTATGGGCGACTCATGTTGCAATACATGAGTCGCCCAATGTTTATATCACATAGGCGACTCATGTTTACGAAACAAGGGTCGCCCAAGCTTTTCCACGTTTTATATTTTTCGGTATAGGCGACACAATCATTATACATGAGTCGCCCATAAACGAATTTTAAATTTTTTTATATCGTTATGGGCAACTCATGTTAGCGGAAATGAGTCGCCCAAGGGTCATTACATAGGCGACTCATGTTTACGAAACATGAGTCGCCTATAACTAGCGTGCACATTTATTTGGGTATGGGCGACTCATGTTACCAAACATGAGTCGCCCATGATCTACAACTAAATTTTTTTTATTTGGGTATGGGCGACTCATGTTACCGGAAATGTGTCGCCCAAGGGTTTCCATGTAGGCGACTCATGTTTACGAAACATGGGTCGCCCATGCACTATAAATTTTTTTTATTTCGGTATGTGCGACGCTTGTTACCGGACATGAGTCGCCCAATGTTAATCACATAGGCGATCCAAGTTTGGGCGACCGTTACGTGTTTTTCCTAACAACCGTCGCCTATAGCTTTTATAAACCCTCCCCCCTCACTAGCAGAAGTAGCCGCCGGCACCTCTCTCCATCTAAGGCGATTTCTCTCGAGGAAAACACGGTAAGACCCTCACAACTCATTTTCTTCTACTAAACTATATATTAGTGCTTTAAAGTTTCGACGTTTTGAAAACTTGGGAATATTATTTTTAGCTTTTTAGGCGATTTTGGGGCTTAATTTCAGCGATTTGAGGTTACGTTTAGGTTTAGGGTTGTGTTATATTCGATTTGAGGTTGATATGGAGCTTGATTAATGCGAAAAAAGTGGCGAAATTTTGTTTTTGGGCTTATATTGAGTTCGAATGTTTCGAAGTTGGAGGTATTTTGCGATTTCGTGGCTTAGTTTCTACGATTTGAGGCTCATGTTTGTGTTATATTCGATGTGAGGTTGATATGGACATTGATTAATGCGGAAAAAAGTGGCGAAATTTTTGTTTTGGGGCTTATATTGAGAATTTTCGAAGTTGGAGGTATTTTATGCATTTTCAAGGCTTAGTTTCTACGATTTGAGCTCGTGTTTGTGTTATATTTGATTTGAGGTTGATATGGACATTGATTAATACGAAAGAAGTGACGAAATTTTTGGTTTCTTGAATGGTCTTGCAATGAAGGCAAAAACTTTGTTCCGTCTACCGTGATGGAAATTAAAGAGAGTACTTAAAAGTGTCGGTGTATTAGTTCAATCGCTGTAAGTTGGTTGGACTATTTATAAGCTATCGGCTTTGAAGTTTCGACATTTCCTTTTGTGCTTTATTAGACAAAAGAACATGGAGAGAGAGTGCAATTTATACCAATCAAAGTTCAAGAGAATTTGTGTGTTTACGAAACATGAGTCGCCCATAACTAGCGTGCACATTTATTTGGATATGGGCGACTCATGTTACAATACATGAGTCGCCCAATGTTTATATCAATAGGCGACTCATGTTAGCGGAAATAGTCGCCCAAGGTTGATTACATAGGCGACTCGTGTTTATGAAACAGGAGTCGCCCATAACTAGCGTGCACATTTATTTGGGTATGGGCGACTCATGTTGCAATACATGAGTCGCCCAATGTTTATATCACATAGGCGACTCATGTTTACGAAACAAGGGTCGCCCAAGCTTTTCCACGTTTTATATTTTTCGGTATAGGCGACACAATCATTATACATGAGTCGCCCATAAACGAATTTTAAATTTTTTTATATCGTTATGGGCAACTCATGTTAGCGGAAATGAGTCGCCCAAGGGTCATTACATAGGCGACTCATGTTTACGAAACATGAGTCGCCTATAACTAGCGTGCACATTTATTTGGGTATGGGCGACTCATGTTACCAAACATGAGTCGCCCATGATCTACAACTAAATTTTTTTTATTTGGGTATGAGCGACTCATGTTACCGGAAATGTGTCGCCCAAGGGTTTCCATGTAGGCGACTCATGTTTACGAAACATGGGTCGCCCATGCACTATAAATTTTTTTTATTTCGGTATGTGCGACGCTTGTTACCGGACATGAGTCGCCCAATGTTAATCACATAGGCGATCCAAGTTTGGGCGACCGTTACGTGTTTTTCCTAACAACCGTCGCCTATAGCTTTTATAAACCCTCCCCCCTCACTAGCAGAAGTAGCCGCCGGCACCTCTCTCCATCTAAGGCGATTTCTCTCGAGGAAAACACGGTAAGACCCTCACAACTCATTTTCTTCTACTAAACTATATATTAGTGCTTTAAAGTTTCGACGTTTTGAAAACTTGGGAATATTATTTTTAGCTTTTTAGGCGATTTTGGGGCTTAATTTCAGCGATTTGAGGTTACGTTTAGGTTTAGGGTTGTGTTATATTCGATTTGAGGTTGATATGGAGCTTGATTAATGCGAAAAAAGTGGCGAAATTTTGGTTTTTGGGCTTATATTGAGTTCGAATGTTTCGAAGTTGGAGGTATTTTGCGATTTCGTGGCTTAGTTTCTACGATTTGAGGCTCATGTTTGTGTTATATTCGATGTGAGGTTGATATGGACATTGATTAATGCGGAAAAAAGTGGCGAAATTTTTGTTTTGGGGCTTATATTGAGAATTTTCGAAGTTGGAGGTATTTTATGCATTTTCAAGGCTTAGTTTCTACGATTTGAGCTCATGTTTGTGTTATATTTGATTTGAGGTTGATATGGACATTGATTAATACGAAAGAAGTGACGAAATTTTTGGTTTCTTGAATGGTCTTGCAATGAAGGCAAAAACTTTGTTTCGTCTACCGTGATGGAAATTAAAGAGAGTACTTAAAAGTGTCGGTGTATTAGTTCAATCGCTGTAAGTTGGTTGGACTATTTATAAGCTATCGGCTTTGAAGTTTCGACATTTCCTTTTGTGCTTTATTAGACAAAAGAACATGGAGAGAGAGTGCAATTTATACCAATCAAAGTTCAAGAGAATTTGTGTGTTTACGAAACATGAGTCGCCCATAACTAGCGTGCACATTTATTTGGGTATGGGCGACTCATGTTACAATACATGAGTCGCCCAATGTTTATATCACATATCATGTTTACGAAACGACTCATGTTAGCGGAATTATACATGTCGCCCAAGGTTGATTACATAGGCGACTCGTGTTTACGAAACATGAGTCGCCCATAACTAGCGTGCACATTTATTTGGGTATGGGCGACTCATGTCACAATACATGAGTCGCCCAATGTTTATATCACATAGGCGACTCATGTTTACGAAACAAGGGTCGCCCAAGCTTTTCCACGTTTTATATTTTTCGGTATAGGCGACACAATCATTATACATGAGTCGCCCATAAACGAATTTTAAATTTTTTTATATCGTTATGGGCAACTCATGTTAGCGGAAATGAGTCGCCCAAGGGTCATTACATAGGCGACTCATGTTTACGAAACATGAGTCGCCTATAACTAGCGTGCACATTTATTTGGGTATGGGCGACTCATGTTACCAAACATGAGTCGCCCATGATCTACAACTAAATTTTTTTTATTTGGGTATGGGCGACTCATGCTACCGGAAATGTGTCGCCCAAGGGTTTCCATGTAGGCGACTCATGTTTACGAAACATGGGTCGCCCATGCACTATAAATTTTTTTTATTTCGGTATGTGCGACGCTTGTTACCGGACATGAGTCGCCCAATGTTAATCACATAGGTGATCCAAGTTTGGGCGACCGTTACGTGTTTTTCCTAACAACCGTCGCCTATAGCTTTTATAAACCCTCCCCCCTCACTAGCAGAAGTAGCCGCCGGCACCTCTCTCCATCTAAGGCGATTTCTCTCGAGGAAAACACGGTAAGACCCTCACAACTCATTTTCTTCTACTAAACTATATATTAGTGCTTTAAAGTTTCGACGTTTTGAAAACTTGGGAATATTATTTTTAGCTTTTTAGGCGATTTTGGGGCTTAATTTCAGCGATTTGAGGTTACGTTTAGGTTTAGGGTTGTGTTATATTCGATTTGAGGTTGATATGGAGCTTGATTAATGCGAAAAAAGTGGCGAAATTTTGGTTTTTGGGCTTATATTGAGTTCGAATGTTTCGAAGTTGGAGGTATTTTGCGATTTCGTGGCTTAGTTTCTACGATTTGAGGCTCATGTTTGTGTTATATTCGATGTGAGGTTGATATGGACATTGATTAATGCGGAAAAAAGTGGCGAAATTTTTGTTTTGGGGCTTATATTGAGAATTTTCGAAGTTGGAGGTATTTTATGCATTTTCAAGGCTTAGTTTCTACGATTTGAGCTCGTGTTTGTGTTATATTTGATTTGAGGTTGATATGGACATTGATTAATACGAAAGAAGTGACGAAATTTTTGGTTTCTTGAATGGTCTTGCAATGAAGGCAAAAACTTTGTTCCGTCTACCGTGATGGAAATTAAAGAGAGTACTTAAAAGTGTCGGTGTATTAGTTCAATCGCTGTAAGTTGGTTGGACTATTTATAAGCTATCGGCTTTGAAGTTTCGACATTTCCTTTTGTGCTTTATTAGACAAAAGAACATGGAGAGAGAGTGCAATTTATACCAATCAAAGTTCAAGAGAATTTGTGTGTTTACGAAACATGAGTCGCCCATAACTAGCGTGCACATTTATTTGGATATGGGCGACTCATGTTACAATACATGAGTCGCCCAATGTTTATATCAATATATGGCGACTCATGTTAGCGGAAATGAGTCGCCCAAGGTTGATTACATAGGCGACTCGTGTTTATGAAACAGGAGTCGCCCATAACTAGCGTGCACATTTATTTGGGTATGGGCGACTCATGTTGCAATACATGAGTCGCCCAATGTTTATATCACATAGGCGACTCATGTTTACGAAACAAGGGTCGCCCAAGCTTTTCCACGTTTTATATTTTTCGGTATAGGCGACACAATCATTATACATGAGTCGCCCATAAACGAATTTTAAATTTTTTTATATCGTTATGGGCAACTCATGTTAGCGGAAATGAGTCGCCCAAGGGTCATTACATAGGCGACTCATGTTTACGAAACATGAGTCGCCTATAACTAGCGTGCACATTTATTTGGGTATGGGCGACTCATGTTACCAAACATGAGTCGCCCATGATCTACAACTAAATTTTTTTTATTTGGGTATGAGCGACTCATGTTACCGGAAATGTGTCGCCCAAGGGTTTCCATGTAGGCGACTCATGTTTACGAAACATGGGTCGCCCATGCACTATAAATTTTTTTTATTTCGGTATGTGCGACGCTTGTTACCGGACATGAGTCGCCCAATGTTAATCACATAGGCGATCCAAGTTTGGGCGACCGTTACGTGTTTTTCCTAACAACCGTCGCCTATAGCTTTTATAAACCCTCCCCCCTCACTAGCAGAAGTAGCCGCCGGCACCTCTCTCCATCTAAGGCGATTTCTCTCGAGGAAAACACGGTAAGACCCTCACAACTCATTTTCTTCTACTAAACTATATATTAGTGCTTTAAAGTTTCGACGTTTTGAAAACTTGGGAATATTATTTTTAGCTTTTTAGGCGATTTTGGGGCTTAATTTCAGCGATTTGAGGTTACGTTTAGGTTTAGGGTTGTGTTATATTCGATTTGAGGTTGATATGGAGCTTGATTAATGCGAAAAAAGTGGCGAAATTTTGGTTTTTGGGCTTATATTGAGTTCGAATGTTTCGAAGTTGGAGGTATTTTGCGATTTCGTGGCTTAGTTTCTACGATTTGAGGCTCATGTTTGTGTTATATTCGATGTGAGGTTGATATGGACATTGATTAATGCGGAAAAAAGTGGCGAAATTTTTGTTTTGGGGCTTATATTGAGAATTTTCGAAGTTGGAGGTATTTTATGCATTTTCAAGGCTTAGTTTCTACGATTTGAGCTCGTGTTTGTGTTATATTTGATTTGAGGTTGATATGGACATTGATTAATACGAAAGAAGTGACGAAATTTTTGGTTTCTTGAATGGTCTTGCAATGAAGGCAAAAACTTTGTTCCGTCTACCGTGATGGAAATTAAAGAGAGTACTTAAAAGTGTCGGTGTATTAGTTCAATCGCTGTAAGTTGGTTGGACTATTTATAAGCTATCGGCTTTGAAGTTTCGACATTTCCTTTTGTGCTTTATTAGACAAAAGAACATGGAGAGAGAGTGCAATTTATACCAATCAAAGTTCAAGAGAATTTGTGTGTTTACGAAACATGAGTCGCCCATAACTAGCGTGCACATTTATTTGGATATGGGCGACTCATGTTACAATACATGAGTCGCCCAATGTTTATATCACATAGGCGACTCATGTTAGCGGAAATGAGTCGCCCAAGGTTGATTACATAGGCGACTCGTGTTTATGAAACAGGAGTCGCCCATAACTAGCGTGCACATTTATTTGGGTATGGGCGACTCATGTTGCAATACATGAGTCGCCCAATGTTTATATCACATAGGCGACTCATGTTTACGAAACAAGGGTCGCCCAAGCTTTTCCACGTTTTATATTTTTCGGTATAGGCGACACAATCATTATACATGAGTCGCCCATAAACGAATTTTAAATTTTTTTATATCGTTATGGGCAACTCATGTTAGCGGAAATGAGTCGCCCAAGGGTCATTACATAGGCGACTCATGTTTACGAAACATGAGTCGCCTATAACTAGCGTGCACATTTATTTGGGTATGGGCGACTCATGTTACCAAACATGAGTCGCCCATGATCTACAACTAAATTTTTTTTATTTGGGTATGGGCGACTCATGTTACCGGAAATGTGTCGCCCAAGGGTTTTCATGTAGGCGACTCATGTTTACGAAACTTGGGTCGCCCATGCACTATCAATTTCTTTTATTTCGGTATGTGAGACGCTTGTTACCGGACATGAGTCGCCCAATGTTAATCACATAGGCGATCCAAGTTTGGGCGACCGTTACGTGTTTTTCCTAACAACCGTCGCCTATAGCTTTTATAAACCCTCCCCCCTCACTAGCAGAAGTAGCCGTCGGCACCTCTCTCCATCTAAGGCGATTTCTCTCGAGGAAAACACGGTAAGACCCTCACAACTCATTTTCTTCTACTAAACTATATATTAGTGCTTTAAAGTTTCGACGTTTTGAAAACTTGGAAATATTATTTTTAGCTTTTTAGGCGATTTTGGGGCTTAATTTCAGCGATTTGAGGTTACGTTTAGGTTTAGGCTTGTGTTATATTCGATTTGAGGTTGATATGGAGCTTGATTAATGCGAAAAGAGTGGCGAAATTTTGGTTTTTGGGCTTATATTGAGTTCGAATGTTTCGAAGTTGGAGGTATTTTGCGATTTCGCGGCTTAGTTTCTACGATTTGAGGCTCATGTTTGTGTTATATTCGATGTGAGGTTGATATGGACATTGATTAATGCGGAAAAAAGTGGCGAAATTTTTGTTTTTGGGCTTATATTGAGAATTTTCGAAGTTGGAGGTATTTTATGCATTTTCAAGGCTTAGTTTCTACGGTTTGAGCTCATGTTTGTGTTATATTTGATTTGTGGTTGATATGGACATTGATTAATACGAAAGAAGTGACGAAATTTTTGGTTTCTTGAATGGTCTTGCAATGAAGGCAAAAACTTTGTTTCGTCTACCGTGATGGAAATTAAAGAGAGTACTTAAAAGTGTCGGTGTATTAGTTCAATCGCTGTAAGTTGGTTGGACTATTTATAAGCTATCGGCTTTGAAGTTTCGACATTTCCTTTTGTGCTTTATTAGACAAAAGAACATGGAGAGAGAGTGCAATTTATACCAATCAAAGTTCAAGAGAATTTGTGTGTTTACGAAACATGAGTCGCCCATAACTAGCGTGCACATTTATTTGGGTATGGGCGACTCATGTTACAATACATGAGTCGCCCAATGTTTATATCACATAGGCGACTCATGTTTACGAAACAAGGGTCGCCCAAGCTTTTCCACGTTTTATATTGTTCGGTATAGGCGACACATGATCATTATACATGAGTCGCCCATAAACGAATTTTAAATTTTTTTATATCGGTAAGGGTTACTCATGTTAGCGGAAATGAGTCGCCCAAGGTTGATTACATAGGCGACTCGTGTTTACGAAACATGAGTCGCCCATAACTAGCGTGCACATTTATTTGGGTATGGGCGACTCATGTCACAATACATGAGTCGCCCAATGTTTATATCACATAGGCGACTCATGTTTACGAAACAAGGGTCGCCCAAGCTTTTCCACGTTTTATATTTTTCGGTATAGGCGACACAATCATTATACATGAGTCGCCCATAAACGAATTTTAAATTTTTTTATATCGTTATGGGCAACTCATGTTAGCGGAAATGAGTCGCCCAAGGGTCATTACATAGGCGACTCATGTTTACGAAACATGAGTCGCCTATAACTAGCGTGCACATTTATTTGGGTATGGGCGACTCATGTTACCAAACATGAGTCGCCCATGATCTACAACTAAATTTTTTTTATTTGGGTATGGGCGACTCATGCTACCGGAAATGTGTCGCCCAAGGGTTTCCATGTAGGCGACTCATGTTTACGAAACATGGGTCGCCCATGCACTATAAATTTTTTTATTTCGGTATGTGCGACGCTTGTTACCGGACATGAGTCGCCCAATGTTAATCACATAGGTGATCCAAGTTTGGGCGACCGTTACGTGTTTTTCCTAACAACCGTCGCCTATAGCTTTTATAAACCCTCCCCCCTCACTAGCAGAAGTAGCCGCCGGCACCTCTCTCCATCTAAGGCGATTTCTCTCGAGGAAAACACGGTAAGACCCTCACAACTCATTTTCTTCTACTAAACTATATATTAGTGCTTTAAAGTTTCGACATTTTGAAAACTTGGAAATATTATTTTTAGCTTTTTAGGCGATTTTGGGGCTTAATTTCAGCGATTTGAGGTTACGTTTAGGTTTAGGCTTGTGTTATATTCGATTTGAGGTTGATATGGAGCTTGATTAATGCGAAAAAAGTGGCGAAATTTTGGTTTTTGGGCTTATATTGAGTTCGAATTTTTCGAAGTTGGAGGTATTGCGATTTCGTGGCTTAGTTTCTACGATTTGAGGCTCATGTTTGTGTTATATTCGATTTGAGGTTGATATGGACATTGATTAATGCGAAAAAAGTGGCGAAATTTTGGTTTTTCGGCTTATATTGAGATTTTTCGAAGTTGGAGGTATTTTATGCATTTTCGAGGCTTAGTTTCTACGATTTGAGCTCATGTTTGTGTTATATTTGATTTCAGGTTGATATGGACATTGATTAATACGAAAGAAGTGACGAAATTTTGGTTTCTTGAATGGTCTTGCAATGAAGGCAAAAACTTTGTTTCGTCTACCGTGATGGAAATTAAAGAGAGTACTTAAAAGTGTCGGTGTATTAGTTGAATCGCTGTAAGTTGGTTGGACTATTTATAAGCTATCGGCTTTGAAGTTTCGACATTTCCTTTTGTGCTTTATTAGACAAAAGAACATGGAGAGAGAGTGCGAGTTATACCAATCAAAGTTCAAGAGAATTTGTGTGTTTTGCGGAAGCAGGCAAGGAAAGAAGAAAAGCTATCAAGAAGCTGTTGTAGCACTCTCTTGATAAAGCACACAAATTCTCTTGAACTTTGATTGGTATAACTCGCACTCTCTCTCCATGTTCTTTTGTCTAATAAAGCACAAAAGGAAATGTCGAAACTTCAAAGCCGATAGCTTATAAATAGTCCAACCAACTTACAGCGATTGAACTAATACACCGACACTTTTAAGTACTCTCTTTAATTTCCATCACGGTAGACGAAACAAAGTTTTTGCCTTCATTGCAAGACCATTCAAGAAACCAAAATTTCGTCACTTCTTTCGTATTAATCAATGTCGATATCAACCTGAAATCAAATATAACACAAACATGAGCTCAAATCGTAGAAACTAAGCCACGAAAACGCAAAATACCTCCAACTTCGAAAAATCTCAATATAAGCCGAAAAACCAAAATTTCGCCACTTTTTTCGCATTAATCAATGTCCATATCAACCTCAAATCGAATATAACACAAACATGAGCCTCAAATCGTAGAAACTAAGCCACGAAATCGCAATACCTCCAACTTCGAAAAATTCGAACTCAATATAAGCCCAAAAACCAAAATTTCGCCACTTTTTTCGCATTAATCAAGCTCCATATCAACCTCAAATTGAATACAACACAAGCCTAAGCCTAAGCGTAACCTTAAATCGCTGAAATTAAGCCCCAAAATTGCCTAAAAGCTAAAAACAATATTTCCAAGTTTTCAAAATTACGAAACTTTAAAGCACTAAATATATAGTTTAGTAGAAGAAAATGAGTTGTGGGTCTTACCGTGTTCTCCTCGGGAGAAATCGCCTTAGATGGAGAGAGATGCTGGCAGCGACTTCGTATGAGCTGCTCGTGAGGGGGCAGGGTTTATAAAAGCTATAGGCGACGGTTGTTAGGAAAAATACGTAACGGTCGCCCAAACTTAAATAAACCATGGGCGACTCATGTAACATTACCAAGCGTCGCCTATAAGGAAAAATATAAAACGTGGAGAAGCTTGGGCGACGCATGTTTTGCAAACATGGGTCGCCTATGTGATTAACCTTGGGCGACTCATGTCCGGTAACATGCGTCGCGCATTAAAAAATATTTAAAGCTCGTGCATGAGCGACTCATGTTTCGTAAAAGTCACCTATGCTATTACCCTTGGGCGACTCATTTCCGATAACATGAGTCGCCCATACCGAAATAAAAAAATATAAAATTCGTTCATGGACGACTCATTTTTCGTAAACATGATGCGCCTATGTGATATAAACCTTGGGCGACTCATGTTTGGTAACATGAGTCGCCCATACCCAAACAAAAAAAAATTTAAATTTGTGCATGATGCACGAATTTTTATTTTTATTAGCTAGTTATGGGCGACGGCTTCGTAGCGAAACAACCGTCGCCCATGTGAGAAAAGAAATGTTTTTTAAACAAGTAAAATAGTTGGGCGACGCGCTTTTCGTTACTAATCTCCACAACGACCGGCGCCTATGATCAGCGACACTTAAAAAAAATTACCATAATGCCACCGCATCCATTATGGGCGACGGATTTTGCAAATCCGTCGCCTATAGTGCCGTCGGCTATTGCTTATTCTCTACTAGTGCGTAGATTCATAATCTTCAACGATTTTTCGTTTCGACGACCGACGTCTTCTCGATTTAATAAAATCATTTCAGCTCTTCTCTTAGTGGGCTAATTACCCACACTTGGGCTCAATTGCCTATTTGGGCTTAAAACCCAACACAATCTGCACCGCATCACCGCCCTTCTCAATTGGCATGTAAGATCCAAAGTAAAACATAATGGTTATATGTGTGCCGTGACTTCAATCATCACATACAAATCTCTCATGACATATCAAGTATTGTTAAATAAATCTAAACGCTTTGTTAGATGCAGAAGCTATTGGTGAATTAAGATCAGCTAAAAAAGGTCAAGAAATGGTCGTGAGGATGAAGTAGCACAAGTCGAGGTATGTTCGGTTAAAACATTTTCCGTTTCCTCGACTTCCCCTTCTTCTTCACTCTCATTATTGTCATCTTTCTTCATTGCACTATCCGTTACTTCACTTCTGTTAGAAGAATCCGTATTCACCTTCAAAAAATCATAAAACTCTATCGGGCCGCCGACTCCACTCCTTCTTACCATTTCTGCAATACCCAACAAAAAAAAAAGTTATAGTTAACACGTAAGTAATATTGCCATGCAAAAGCTCGTCATCTCTTGAAAATAATAAAGCTAACCTTTGTCCACCGTCAAACGAGGCATTCGCTGGTCATAAGCATAGTTCTTTATGGCAGGAAACACATGATTTCCATGGTAATAAATCACTGATGGTAATGGTTTACTGTTAGCAGCTTTAATAATACAGTCATCGCGAATAATATCGTCAGTTTTTCGGCACAATAATGATTTCTTATTCGATCTCTGATCTCTGAACTTTCGAGCCATTATTACGTGCCAGTGGTTCTTCACGGAATTATCAGTACGACCAGGAAAATGGCGAGCTATGATTGCCCAACGATTTCCATGGATTCTATGACATTCTAAGAGGAGCTCTTCTTCTTCTTTAGTGAAAGGGCTTCTGTTGATTCTCGGATCTAATTGGTTAAACCATCTCAGCCTACAGCTCTTCCCTGTCAGCATATCATATATATTTTAATATCATATATAATGGCTGCCCTCCAAATATACATTTAAAACATCATCATCGTAAAGAAAGCCCTAGTTTCTTTAATTTGCGTTTACTTTGGCTCATGATAACATATATAACACCTCACTCGAGTTCAGTTGACTTTGCAAGTGTGCCTATATATTCTTAGTATAGATATATGACCCTAGCAACGGTTAATACGTTTCGTACGTCATCAGTATAACGACATTATTGGATCATTAGCATATACCAGCAAGAAATCAATAGTATTTCCTAGTTTGTAATAAAAAGTTGTGTCTGGTGTGTGTGTGTGTGTGTGTGAAGATATGAGTATATATATAGATGGATGACAAGTGTTATTTATTACCTGATCTACCATGTA
The DNA here is from genome assembly GCA_027422505.1 of Craterostigma plantagineum. Taxonomy (NCBI): domain Eukaryota; kingdom Viridiplantae; phylum Streptophyta; class Magnoliopsida; order Lamiales; family Linderniaceae; genus Craterostigma; species Craterostigma plantagineum. The sequence goes on from JAPQWV010000029.1 coordinate 3,000,314, forward strand.
GTTTTTCAGCAATCGATTTCCAATTATGAGGCCCATATTTCGCGACTAATTCTCGAAGCTTTTCATCCTCCGATGGTCTCCAATGCCCTCTGCTACACATCTTGAATGTATGTATCCTCGAGACTTATAGTATCGAATCAAATAGAACTATATGTTTGGATATGTTACTTTGAGACCCAAAAAAATACCAGAAATTATGTGTGTGTGTGAGGAGAAAACCCTAATTCAAGAACTCGAAAGGAAGAACTCGCAAACTCGATGGAAAGATTCGATCACATGACCATGTTGAAAGATCGAGGAAGAAGATTGAACAACATAGTCCTAAGAATGGGTTAGGACAAGAGGTACAAACTACTACTACCAATTTGAGATGCAACATATGCTAACAAACAACTGTTGTACAGTTATATATATAGACGTATAAACGACCATGCGTTTTCATTATAATAATGTCGTAATACCTAATTCTTTCTCTATCTATCTTAGAGAGATAGAGGGAGAGCAAAGGTTGCTTGGTATGGTTAAGGTCGTTCTTCTTTCAACGTCCTTTGAAAATTCTAACCAAAATATTACCCACCTGCTAGGACTCCCCTAAGCTAACTCATTGATCTAACTTTAACAAAATAGCAATATACGGATATAATAAAGAAACGTGTTAGTGCCATGCTTGTTAATCTGTTTACAATTTATGGAAATTATCTTAATGCGGTTGTCTATTTATTACTTGTTAACTGTCTACTACTTATTCTAGTTACCTACGTGAGAACTACTTTTATTATCTCTATATCCCAGCTTAGGAAATGCAACCAAACTCAGATTAGTTATAATCAAGTGTATGTTTGTTAATATGTACTTTATTTAAGCAAATGAACAATTACAAAGTTTGGTCTTGATGACATTTTCAAAACCTATCTATGAATTGGCCTATAACAATCTTAGATATTCTCGGACTCGATTTTGTTAAACGACTACTTTCGGTCAATAACCAAGTTTGCTTACCAAGTTATGGTCTCAATAAAGGAACACACACACACACATATATATATATATATATATATATATTCTATGGGGTCCATCTACCGTGAACAACCACCGTGAGTTCCATACGCAAATCTCCCGATTTTGTGCTGTTTGTCAATTTCTAACACTCTCATCACCTCCATAGACCCTCTCAGATTTGCTATGCTATCATCTTAATCACGCGCTCCGACACGTCGATATATTACTCATTTGAAAACATTATACTAAGATAACAAATTTTCTTAAAAACCAACGTGTCGGAGCGTGTGATTAAGGTGATAGCAGATCTGAGAGGATACGGAGGTAATGGCGGCGTTAGAAATTGGAAAAAGCACAAAATCGAGAGATTTGTATATGGTGCTCACATTTGTTGCTCACGGTAGGTGGACATAGGTTTGCTATGGTGTCCACCTACCGTGAGAAACCACCGCGAGCACCATAGAAAACCTATATATACTAGTAGGTGTAGCGCTCAATGTGTGTGCAAATATGTTAAATTTTTTATACTTCGAACATTTCATATCATTAATAAAGTAATTTAAACAACTTAGGGATAAATTTAGATGAAAAATATTAAGGAAATTGTAATTTAATAATTAAGGGTAAAATTATAAATATTCATTGACAAATTGACAGAACAAATTCACAGTTTATACCCACCCCGCTCTTTATATGATATAGTATAGATATTCATGTTAATGTTGATAATTAGACATAATATAGTGTAATAAATCGAACCTAACCATATAGACCCTTTAATATAATATCGAAACGTCTTATTTCATGTTTTGGTTCATTCAAAAGTGCCCTTCACAGCACGCAGGAAAAAGAACATATGAAAATATATATTACGAAGAATTGTTATTATGAATAATTGTTGATTTGAAAATAAATCAACTTGATACAGATCTAATGATAATAATATTAATTTCCGTATTTTTCATGTTTCCGCACACCTACAAACTGTTATGGATCGATACAGGAAAGCCGAACTTCTATTTTCTCAACGTCCAAAGCTACCTTTGCAGTTTTACTGTTGGCCTAACTTTTAATGCCCTTCTATTATAATATTTATTAACTTGCTTTGTTTATTTAGTTTTGCCATGTAATGTAAATTTAAATTGTTACACATGTGTTTTAAACATACTAATTACGTGCAAGTGTGATATCTTACTTCTTAGTTCTTAGACATGTTATATATATATATATATATATATATAATATATAATATACATACATATGCATATATATGACTCTCCATATTCTTTGTTAATAAAAAGTGCCAGTTAATGAATTGATTTAATACAAGTAAGATCAAAAGCACAACTGCCGAACCTAATCAAGTACGTATCAAGGTTGTTAGGTGTTTTTCGTTACATATTTTCTTAAATTTAAAAGTTTATTAGCTATGTGATTAAAAATGCATAATTCAGCAGCAGTAGGTTCGAATGCATGGAGTTGGTTACTATGCGCCTGTCTTCTATCTACGAGTGTGTCTGAAAAGAATGAACATTTGGATATTTAAATAAAATTAAAGAAAAAAAAAAGCTCAGAATTGAATAAATTGTCCAAATATCGTCATTTTCAATAGCATTAGGTTAGTAGAAACTATAATCATTGTTAATGGGCTGTAGCTTTGAAATATTATATTGCAAAAGGCGATTCAAATTTATTCATGATCATATATTGCTGCGATGATTACGTGCATATTATACTTAAATTATATTAGCCAAAAGGATAATAATTGCACTATAGTATAAAGAAATGCAATGACCAAAGACTCTGTGAAAGACCCTATATGACGCATTGTACCTTGGCGCCTATCTAGTGGATGCAATCTTTAGCCTGAGATCCCAAAGAGAAAGCCCATTTTCATTAAATTAGTTAAATGTCTACTTTTCTAAGTGGGGATTGCTTAGTTCTCATGATTCATTGTTTCTTCATTGTTTCTTTATTGATGTGTTGGTATCTTCTGACTTCAAAATGGGCTCATTGTCTTTTTACAACAATGCGTTAGAGCATCGAACAAATCCTTGTGTCGCGGCTGCTGCTTTCCCTCTCTTGCAATAATAATGGGGTTGAAGTGCTACTCATCTAATAAGATCACCTTCACAGCAGCAATGATCACTTCTTGGAATTCTATCAAGTGTGTTCTTGTCATCTCCTCTTCACATCTGCATTATAATCAACTCCGTGATCCTTCTTATAGCAGCAATATCAAGATTCCAATGTCCCCAAGACACAGACAAAGATGACTATATGATCAGATCATCGCCGTGATCAGAAGTCGAAGAAGGCCATCGCTGCATTCGAACCACCTAACGAGCCCGAGGAAGGCGATAATTACACGATGGAAGAAACATGGAATGCAATAAAGGGAGAGGGGAAGAACGAGAAAGAAAATGCGAGGCGTGGAACACAGGTTCGACGATTGGATCGAATGAGCTGAAGAAATCTGAGATGTTCGACGATTCCTTGTCTGCAACATGTCGGGGAAGATTCGTAAGGAGTGAACCTTCGGTTAGTATCGAGGAGTGCAACGAGCGGGTGGAGGCTTTTATCAAGAGATTCAATGATGATATGAAGCTGCAGAGGAAAGAATCTGACCAAAGGTTTCTAGACATGATCAGCCGAGGTATATAGAGAAAGAATCTGTGTTACATAAGTTGTGGAAGGAGAAGCCATAATAATTGCTAGATTTTGTTTTAAATTACAAAATATGTAATTATTAAGTTTTTACTTGGTCACCTGTTTTTAAATACATATAGAATAAATGTTTATGCTGTGTATGTAGTAATGTGCCATACGCTTAATGAGAATAGCTTAATTTTTACGAACAGTTTCACTTCCTACGTCTGCCCAGTTTTGTAACGAGGAATCTTATGCCCACTCAAGTTTTGGTACACATATAATGAATGACTTGTCAGTGTTATGACCACTTTGATGGACGGACAACATTCAGACAGTAATAAGGAATCTTAGCCCACACCAATGGCTTTTGCTTTAATCCTAATTTTCTTTGTCCGATCTATTAGTTCTTAGTCCAACAATAGCACACTCAGCAGAGGGATTTCACAGTAGCTAAACAGTAGCAAATATTCAGATGGGTGCGTTTGGTATGCGGAATTTGGTGTTGAAAAGAAAAGAAAACGTATTATGGCACGACACGCGGAGCGTAATGTTATGGTTCGATGCGAATGTGTGTCGTTTCATTTTCCTTTTCTTTTCCGCGTTGGATTCCGCATACCAAACCGACCCATAGTGAATAGTGATAAGAGGACTTGCAAAAAAAAAGGCTGAAGAATGAAGCATTGAGTGCTAAGACCTCATGGTTTACACTGGACCAATACTCATTAAGACAATCACCACATGAACATACCAATAAGGCTTCAGGCATTGGTAAATGGTATGATTTATTATCTTACAAGAATCAACCAGTTACGCAAACAAGAAACTGGGATTTGTGGATACTGATGAACTACCGATACCAAAGAAGCACACGACTAAAGCTAATCAAGAAAAAAAAAGCACTCTTCTACGCTAGGAATATCTTAAGCCCTCCTTTTGAGAACTCTTTCAGCTCGCTTCTTCCACAGAAAACAAGCAACAAACCAAAGAACAAGCACACCACAACGAAGGCGAACGGAAAAGGAAAAAAACAAATTCACACGCAAATGTCGACACGAGCGAAGAGACTGAAGAAAACTTATCAGACACTTTGTGGAGCTGATTCAGGCTGCATCATCTCCATTGTTTGGCTGCTCTTGAGAAGAAGACTGAGGAGGAGCAGTTGATAGGGATGCCAGCAGATTGAGATGGTGAGCCATCGGCAAGTAGTTTCCAACCCTAGCCGCCGAAGCTTCTCCAATGCCCAGCGAGGAAATGTTTTGCTGCTGAAAAGCCCTCAAGGTAGCCATTTGCTGCTGGATATCGTGACTAGGCGCCGCAAAACTCCAAACCTGCGCTAGGTCGGGCCTCGCCGGCAACGCCCAGAAACCACTCGGAGGATCCAAAACGTCCCCATCCTTGGAAACGTTCTGACCGCCATCGTCTTCCTCTTCTTCTTCGCCGTGGCGGAGCCTCTTGCCCAGAACGAACGGCGCGGGATTGAGAGGATGCGAAAGGGAAAGAGCTCTAGTCTGGTTGTCGATGCGGCTCCTAGCTGAGGCCGACGACGGCGAGGTGGTGGTGAAAGACGCCGGAGTAGTGCCGGTGCCAGTGGCGGCGATGATAGAGGGCTCGGCCTGACGCAGGAGCCACTCGATGGTCTGGCCGTCGGACTTGTGCCCTAGCTCGCGGGTGAGCTGGAATACCCTGGCGGCGCAGATGATCGGCATGCGTATGCGCCGTCCTCGGCCGTCAACCTTGCTGTGTCGGTCCTTCGCTGGGGGCTTCTTGACGACTAATTCCGCGTCGCCAGTCGCGGCGGACGGCGGCTGCATGACGGCGTTCCCACCGTCGTTGGCTGAGACGGACATGACTAATTAGGGTTCTTTGGAGGAGGAAATGATCAGATTTGATTTGAAAAAAATTGGGTAGTCCCTCACTGAAGAGAGGAGATCCGAAGGGGCAATTATTGGTTGGTGGGCTCAGCTCAGTTCTATTCTAATTTTCCACTTTTTCTCTTAATTACTATCTTTTTTCTTTTTCACGCTATTAAGATCAGTTAATTAGCAAATCATCTTACACAACACAACAACCAACCTAGGATTCTTAATGCCCAGGTAAAGACGCCCAAGAAAAGACCCATAAAGAAAGATCCGAAACAAAACACAATGTGCTCAAAAACGTTCTAATTGTTACAGACAAAAAAAATCACTCAGCATCATCAGCATCATCATCTTCTTGCTTCTGCTTCTTGCGAACGCCCTCGGCCTTCATCAATTTCGCCTCTCTTCTTTCACGTTTCACTCCCTTCGCTTTGTTCGGGAGAGGCAAGTCCCCGACCTTCAGCGACACAAGATTTTACGGGTGGATAAGTAATTGAAAAACAAGAAATAAAATCGCCCGCGATACATAACGAGCGCCAAAACTAATTCTACAGTTAGAATTTCGATTTTTATGATAAACCCAATATGCTTGCGAAAATTATGATTTTTGGATTTTAACTAATACAAAAAGAGAAAGTTTTGTTTACCTTTTGTTCTGGAATATAGATCTTCCCAATCTTCCCCTCAATGGCATCCTTTTTAACATTCTTCTCCTGCACGTCACGGGGATCGAATAATCAGATATACGTATCACATTTGGCGACTAATTGCCAAAACGAAACTATTGACAAACCTTTTTCTTCTTCAATTCAGGAGCTATTTTCATTGCTTCTTTACGTAGGCTGTCGTCGGGAAGACGATGCCTTCGAACTACCATTTCCATAGATGGACCAACCTCAACTAGCTCCATCTTTGGCACTACAGAACCAGACTTCTTGAGCCTCAGAGCACAGTGAGTGAAAAATAATTTATTTGAAGACAAGGCTGTGCACACATAAACTCGATCAAGCCCGGTCAGGTTCAAGTTCGTTATAACCTGGAAAACATACGCTTCAGCGGTACGACGGAGGAAAGATCAAGCAATGCAAACTTCCCCGTGGAGAGGACCATTAATAAATAATGCTAACCTCGCCGTGGAAAAGATCGAGTAAGACTTCTTTAAGATGTTTGAGCTCTTCAGAACTCTCAAAACCTTCTCCAATGAACGCAAAGAAGGGCTTCGAACCAACTCGAGGAGCCAATATCTTTTCGTGCGAGAAAGATTCCATGCTCTTAAAATTTTCGACGCCAACCTCCACAAGATCATAGATGTGGTGATCGTAGGTCCGGCCAATTACAAGATTGTCAGGTCTCTTCTTTGAGTGAGATCCATACTGCAGATATTAATTAAACAGGCAACATTAGTGAAACATTGAATAGCCAATAGGGACAGGGTAAAAAATGTAAGTAGAAATAGGTGTCGACCGAATCACTTTCTATTACACATATTATGAGAGAGAGAGAGAGAGAGAGAGAGAGAGAGAGAGAGAGAGAGAGAGAGAGAGAGAGAGAGAGAGAGAAGAGTGCATTATACTCAAGGAATGTGGATAATTTGCACTCATTAAGCAACATTCTATCCACTATCACGCGAAGAGGAAACCTTTAGTTGAATACAGATGGAATTCTACCCATTCAAACTGCCCATAAATCATAAGGTATAGCTTAATATATAATTCCTAAAGATCTTTATGAAAAGAAAGGATACTTCCTATATCTAACAAAATATCAGCTTAAGCTGCAATGGCAGGCGTAAAACCTATCACAGGACGACAGCAAACAGTAAAATGTTAGGTATACGAAGATTACCACAAATAAACTACAATCGGTTTTCAGCGAGAAGAATTCAAGGGACGTTTCGCCGCCACTTTCAAACGGTCGAATATTGTCATTCTTCCGCGAGTACTTGACCGAATTGTCTCTCTTCAGGCGATAAATTTCGGTTAAAACGGAGTTCAAGACCCCGCTCGTCTTAGTCCCATGAAGTATCAACGTCTTCTTACCCGTCTCAACCTGATAATCCATATGCAAATGAACACTTGGCTGAAAATCGAAACGAAAACGGATCGCAATTATGCAAATAACAGTACTCACGAGCTTCGGCGCACGTTTCTCAAGCTCTCTCTTGATCCTTCCTTTGCTTGGAGTTTTTATTCGCATCATGGTTGGTTAAGCTTCGAGGAGTAGATGAACGAGGCTTTCACCAGGTTAGGGTTTATCAGAGAAACAACGCCCTCAATTTTCCCAATTCGCCCCTCAATTTTCTCATAATAACAAAACGAGGCTCTCATGATAAATTAATAATAGGAGAAATACAAGTAAAAGGTCGAGATGGCCGAGTTGGTCTAAGGCGCCAGATTAAGGTTCTGGTCCGAAAGGGCATGGGTTCGAATCCCATTCTCGACATACTTATTTATTATTTTTAATTACTATTCTATTCTTTTACTACAAAGAATTTTCATCGACATGTTCGTTTTTGCTAATAAAATACTTCAGATATGAATTCTTCAAGAAACAAACCAACCGAGAGAACTTCAAATCACACATACATACATAAATAGAAAATCAGACGTTCTTCTAAATACATCTCAGCGCACTAAGTCTCAGAAAACTCAACAAGCAGTAAGCTTCAGTTTATGCGTACAGCCTCAATGTTCTTGCTAAGCTCCTCGAGTTTCTTCAACCTCATCCTCTCGCTTTCGCTTACAAGCTGCATTCATATGATTAGATCGATTCAAAGCGCACATAAAACAATAAAATAAAAAGAAGGTTGAAGGGGGGGTAATATAGGAGGAAGGAAGCTCAACCTCCATGAGCCTGGTGATGAGTTGTACTTTTTCTTTGTTCTTCTCATTGAAAGCTTCCATGGCTTCTTTGTATTCCCTCTCCTGTGTGTACTAAAGAGATGAAGAACGAAGAATATGGAGAAAGAAGTTATAAATTAAAAGCCTAATTTCAAGATAGAACATCAACGACTAACCTTCTTCTGACAGGTTTGTCCCAGTGGCTTTAACTCCTTGTTTACTGCGTCGATCTTTTTGCGGATAAAAGAGACGTCTTTCTTCATGGGATCTGATAAAGCTTCTAATTCCTGGTTTAATAGTTATGGGTTTAGCTGAGGTTGAAAAAACTGTTTAAGGATAGTTAATTAAGACACCCTTTACACAAAATCCACTCCTGAAACAGTTTAAGGATGAAGCTGCAACAGTATTCCCAAGGCATGATAAAAGATTGTGTAGTAATTAAGTCAAAATCGTATCTTTTTACAAGATATACAGAGCAAATGCCCTCGAAAATATGAAAGATCAGTGGTTTTTCTCCAAGAAGAATGATCGAAATATTCTCCAGAAAACCATTACAGAATCTTGAAGAAGGAAATGGAGAGACAAACAACTACAACAGTCATATAATCTCCACTCTTCAATTCAACCACACACATTCATAATAAAAACAAGATCCATGCAAAGGTCAAAAAGAAAAGTTTAACCCCTTCCAAAACAATCGAACAGCACAAGAGAAAACACGGAACAACAAAGCAGCAATAAATCCGCCCCAAAAAAGACCAAAAAGAAACACAAGCCAAGCCATTATTACCTCGCGAATTGTGGACAGACGCCTTGTTTCTTCCTCAATACGAGCTAACTGCGCCTGAACTCTCTCCTTCACGGCGAGCTTCTTCTTCTCTATCTCTTCTTCCTTAGCCCTGAAAGTGGACAGAGCAGTCTTGGACATCTCTTCCTCGTCTCTAGACATACTGAAGCTCACATTGCCCGAAGTTTGCCCAGAAGACTGAGACATTGATATGTGACTCTCAAGCGTTCTCCCACTTTGCTGCTGCATCGATCTCCTTCGTCGACAAGAAAAAGCCCTCAATCTTAGGTTGTTGAGCTGTATAATTTTTCGATAATGGGTTCTTTGATAGATGCTCATGCCCTCGCTCTACTTTACTTTATCCTTCCTTTTCTCTCTTTTGCGACTTGCGAGCGAATTGAGAGCTTTTTTTTTTTTTTTCTGCGAGTTTCTTTTGCTTTTATATATTCTTTCCGAGCTTTAGGAATGATTGTGAATGTGAAGGTGGCTTGCGCTGTTTATGAAGAATTGAGCAAGTCTTTATTTGTTACTTTTCTTTTCGAATAATTAGAATGACTAAAATTAGTAAGTTGAGTATGATCATACGAAACTGATAAATTGTCGAATTAAATAAAACGATCTGCTCCAATGGTTGCATTCAAATGAAGGCGTCGTTGTACCTACAGCAGAACAGTCGATAAATATTTGTTAGTTTAACGGCTTATTTTTTCTATACTTGCACACATTGTGTGTCCTTGATTGATTATTCATTACATTTTATCATTAAATACTGATTTATAATATATGGAATGGACATATGAATGAAATGAGGCCAACCACCAAACAACTTCACACCACATTGATGCTTTGTTATGCACAGTCATCATCTCCACATGAAACATATCATGCATAGGGCTGGGGAAATATACCGGAATACCGATATACCGTCCCTATCATATCGAAAGGTACCAAAAATATCGAAAATTTTGTTATACCGAAAGTTTTGGTAAGGTATGATACCGTACCGAAAATTATCGGTACGGTAATGGTATGAAAATTTTAAAAATTAGGTATAACGATTATATCGAAATATCGAAATACTAAAATTTGTAATATTATATATATATACACACACCTATATATCTTATATTTTTTGAAAAAGAATAAAATGGATAAAAATATTATAAGGATCTTCATAAATTGATTTAGTCCATAAATTATATATATATATATATATATATACACACCTACATATATTGATTAATCTATATATGAAGTTGTATTTTGTGGTGAGGTAAAGTTCTTTGTCTTGAGACTAACTAAAATATATAAATTATTTAAGGTTATTTCATGAATTAAAAATATTTTTATTTGGAAAATTTGGTATTACTAATCCATCTTATTGCGGCCTAAGGAATTTGAATTCACTAAAAATTCGGAAACAACGAACTAACGAGTTACGAGACACGCATGGTAAAAAACCCTGTGTGAATGGTATAGAAGGTATGATACCGATACCATACCGAAATTTCATTATGATACCGATCGAAATTTAAGGTATGCCGAAATTTTGGTATGGTATTGGTATGATCATACCGAAATTTCGGTATGGTATACGGTATCACAGTTTTGGTACGGTATACAGTACCGAACCACCCCTAATCATGCATCTTTTGCTATTTACTATGAAATTTTAACAACTCTAATTTTGGTGATCGCCTTTGATTTTTAATATGGGGCCCAATAAATATAAACGGGCCTTTTAATGTCACCTCAGCAGCTCATTCCGAATGTCAGCTAAGCTTAATTGCTAATTTTCTAATGTAAATTAGTTGTCTCTTTCATCAAAGCTAATACATTTTATTGAAGATATACTTACACCTTGTGTTATAATCCTATAGTTCCATTTGTGGTATCTTTTAATAATCTTTCCTAGTCTCAAATACTAAAACTTTTATCTCCACTCTGTTGGTTCCACGACGTCAGAATCATAAGGTAGAGAGTAGTAAATATTTTATACTATAGAATTGAATTATCAAACTTCTAGGAGGTCCAAAACTACAAAACGCAAAATACCAATTACTCATCGTAGTTTGGCACTAACGCAATCAAACAACAAATAAACAATCTTCAGGTCATTTAAAGCGACGGCCTAGATCGAGACACGTGTACCAATCTCATCGGCTCGCGGGGTATAAATAGACGTTTCCTCTCTTGAAATCGGGTAATTCTCCGACTAAGCTGCTCTCAGTCTTATCTCATTTCGTTTCTACTGATAATTGATCAATCAGCTTACAAGAATCGACCTTCGATGGCGGGAAGATCGTTCAAGTACGTGATCGCTGGTGGCGGCGTTGCTGCTGTGAGAGTTTCTCTTTGTCGATCGTCTCTGTTGCATGCGATGTTTCGTTGTGTGCTTTTGTTCGATGGAGTTTGTTTCCCGAGACTGTTTTGTGGTTGAGCTGATGGTGACACATGCTCTCTTTTGTTGCAAATCAGTAATTATTGTTTCAAGCCTTTTAATGACGGGTAATATCAACGTTCTCTGTATTGAAACTTTGTGTGTGCGTCGTTTGCAGGGATATGCTGCTAGAGAATTTGCCAAGCAGGGAGTGAAACCTGGCGAATTGGCGATTATTTCCAAGGAGGCGGTATGCATCAATTTTCACAGAGTTGATTCACTTTCTTAACTCAAAACTATTCCGTTAATCTCGTCGGATCATGGTAGATGTGCTTCTCGATATATTTACATCTCTGTGGTGCCGCATATAATTGGCGATTTTGACCTATTTAGAACTTTCGCAAATGGGAGAATTACATGCTAAACTGAATATTATAGGAAAGTGGATTACTCGATTTCCTGCATGTCTTCCATCGTCTCCAATTTCATTCTTAAAAGTTGGAACTCCTGTGACATCCATTCATACGGTGATTTCAGGTGGCTCCCTATGAACGTCCCACTCTTAGCAAAGCATACCTCCTTCCTCAAGGTGAGTTAGTTTTCTGGGCAATGCCGAAGTGATGTAGTTCTCTCCTAGATTTTCCTAGTGTCGATTATGACATGATTATTCTCGGTCGAGTATGCTTTGCTAGTAAGTTGCCCTTGAGTCTTCTATGCTTGCACAGATCACAGTTGACATTCCTTCTTTTTGGCACTATACTGCTCCAGGAAATGCTAGACTTCCAGGTTTTCATGTGTGTGTTGGAAGTGGCGGAGAGAGACTTCTTCCAGACTGGTATACTGAAAAAGGCGAGTCCTCATCTGAATATCAGTACACCTCTTAGGCTCAACGAACTCCAACTCGACTTGATTTGATAAATTTTTCAGGAATATCTCTTATCCTAAGCACGGAAATTGCCAAGGCAGACCTGGCTTCAAATACACTAACCAGTACTTCTGGTGAAGCTTTCACATACAAGACATTGATTATAGCTACTGGCTCCACGGTAAGTATCACCTACGACCTTGTGGACGGTGCATTCTGCCTAGTTCCTTATTTGACGCCTATTTTCTTGTCAAGTTTATGAATCTGGCGGACGTAGGAGTCCAAGGCGCCGATGCCAAGAACATATTTTATCTGCGACAAATCCCCGACGCCGATAAGCTTGTTGAGGCAATCAAAGCAAAGAAGAATGGAAAAGCCGTGGTTGTCGGCGGGGGATACATAGGCCTGGAGCTAACTGCTGCCCTGAGACTAAACGACATTAACGTCACCATGGTCTACCCAGAGCCTTGGTGCAGTAAGTTAACCTTGGCTGCGTTCTCCATTTATACTTGCCTTAAAATATGGTCTAATTATGCATGGCATGATTTTCCAGTGCCTCGGCTGTTCACTCCTGCCATAGCACCTTTCTATGAAGGTTATTACACAAACAAAGGAGTTACTATAATCAAGGGAACTGCAGCTGCAGGATTTGCCACAAATGCAAGTGGGGAGGTGAGTTCTAAAGCATGATCCCTTCCCAATTCTTTATGATCATCTTCGTCACCTATCAACCTTATATAATTCTCTTCTTAATTTTCAGGTCACACACGTAAACCTCAAGGACGGCCGTGTGCTAGAAGCTGACATTGTTGTCGTAGGGGTCGGCGCCAAGCCACTCATTAATCTATTCAAGGGCCAAGTTGTAGAAGAGAAGGGTGGAATTAAGGTAACTGTGGTGGGACTTAAGCACTACGCTAGTATCCATGTTATCATCTGAACATCCACACATTGTACGCAGACTGATGGCTTCTTCAAAACAAGTGTGGCCGACGTCTACGCCGTGGGCGACGTCGCCGCCTTCCCTATGAAACTGTACGGCGGCGAGCTCAGAAGAGTTGAACACGTCGACCATGCTCGCAAATCCGGCGAACAGGCCGTTAAGGTGTGCGTGCGCACAGAGTATCTTTAGCCCCCATCTTCAACGCATTCTCCTCAAGTCTTTGAGACGCTTCGTCGTTTTGTGCGCAGGCTATCTTTGCAGGCGAAAAGGGGAAAGCAATCGAAGAATACGCCTACCTACCTTTCTTCTACTCCCGCGAGTTCGACCTCTCTTGGCAGTTCTACGGCGACAACACCGGCGAGGAGGTCCTCTTCGGCGACAATAGCCCGACGTCGCCGGCCCACAAGTTCGGTTGCTATTGGGTCAAAGACGGCAGAGTGGTCGGCGCATTCTTGGAGAGCGGTACGCCAGAAGAGAACAAGGCCATCGCTAAGGTCGCCAGGGTTCAACCTCCGGCGAACGATCAGCTGGCTTCTGAAGGTATCGCATTTGCCACCAAAATATAGAATTGAAAACCGGTCTTCGTTCGCTGTTTGATTCGATGTATAGATAAGATAGTACGGTTGTTTGAGATGGTAAAAAATGGTTGGCATTAAGCTATTAATAAATGATGCCTGCCTTTGTCGATAGATTGTTGCTTTATGTCGAGATGGACAAAGTGCTCATTTTACAAGAGTAGAATTTCTTTCTCTGTAATAAATCATTATAGGTTTGTGTTTTTCTTTCTCCTTTTAAGTTGCGTCGAAACCTGGGAAATGTTCTTTCGTGGAAGTGGTAAAATGTAGTAGCCAAATACGTTTGGTTGATGTCGCCTCTCCACTGTTGATGTGTTGATTGGTACCCACCGCGTTCTGACCATCCAACACAAAGAAGCATCCCATTCCCATAGCAATTATTTATTCACTCTTTTCTTTTTGGGAAATTCCTTATTAGTCGTTGTGTAACTTTAAAACTTCCCGATCAGTATGCATCTGCAAAAAGTTGTGTTTTTAACACCCCAAATAGTGAACGAATGAGAATACCCTTCCCTGAAATTAAATTGTACATCATACAAACTGTTTGATTATTATACCAACTGTTATCTTTAGTTATACCAACAAAATAACGTTATTTTTAATTTTATAAAAATAAAATTGGAAATTATACTAGGGGAGACATTTACGTAAATCCCTATTTTGCAAACTTTCTATCACTTAACTCCCTTGTCAGAGAAATATATCACTTAGGATGCCTAATAGAATAATGTTTTTTCAGGTAGGTACCCTTCCGCCGCAGGTACACCATATAATATATTTATGTACACTATATCAACGTGTTGTGGTATGCCAGTCATTGAGAAAATGGTACACCGTATATCACACATTAGGTACGCCGTAACAACGCATTTAGGTACACTATACCAATGTATTGTGGTACACAATACAAACATAGAAAGGTACGACGTGACTGAAGAACCTAGTACAAACATTACATCGGGTCCTTAAGTGATATATTTCTCTGACAAGGGTGTTATGTGATAGAAAGTTTGTCTAATAGGATTTAACTGAAGTTTCACCTTATACAAACTGCAACGTAATTATACCAACAAAATGAACACTAATAATAGATGGTATAATATCTTCGATTTATGGTATATAGCAAATTAATTGGTATAATATTCAATTTTGCTATATATAAAATTAAAATAACTTTATTTAGTGGAATAATAACAATATAGATGGTATAATTTCCACAATTTATAGTATAATTGCAAAATAATTGGTGTAATGTTCAATTTTGCTGTATAAAACTAAAATAACGTTATTTATTGGTTTAATAATGAAAATAGACGGTAAAATTTCCATAAATTCTGGTATAATTGTAAAATTAGTTGGTATAATATCCAATGTTGCTGTGTAAATCAAAACAACGTTATTTATTGGTATAATAACGAAAATAGATGGTGTAATTTCCACAATTTATAGTATAATTGCAAAATTAGTTGGTATAGTGTCCAATATTGTATGAAAATAAAAAACTATTATTTATTGGTATAATAACGGAAATAGATGGTATAATTTTTGCAATTTTTCGTATAATAACAATAATCAATTGATATAATATTCAATTTTGCGGTATAAAACTACAAATAACGTTATTTATTGGTATCATATCGGAATTAATTGGTATAATTTCTACAATTTCTGGTATAATTTCAATTCCGTTGGTGTGAGACAGGGCTATTTTCGACTTTTTAACGTGAAAAGAGCATTTTAGGTATGAAGAAATTTTCGAAGCGGTGTTGATAAGGAAGAAATAATTCGATGGATATTTAAGAGGAATTTTAAAACTCAATTAGTAGGGCATATTTTTTTTTTATTTTGTTTTATATGGTCTCTTTACACATAAATACTCACTTGGAAAAAAAACTTGTAACTTAGTACCCTGTCAGATTTTTTTATATGTAGGTATCTTGTAGAATAATTTTTTTGCAAATAGCCCGATCCGCCGCAGGTACGCCATACAACAGACTTAGTACCATATATCAACACATTGAGGTATATACGTTGAGAAAATGGTATGCCGTATTAACACATTTAGGTACGCCATCTTTAACACATAAGGTACGCCGTACAAACACATTTACGTACCCTATAGCAAACACGCCATACACACCCAGCGGTGTGACTGAAGAAACTGGTAAAACATTAAATCGGGTACCTAACAATAAAAAATTCTGTAAAAATTTCTGACATAGTACCTAACTGTAAAAACTTTAGTTAAGTAGGATAGATGTAACTTGGGAGATGGAACATAACCCGTTAAATTCACGTCCCAATATATGTAAATTGTAAGTATTGCCAAGTTAGTACTTCATCTCTTTTACCCTATATAATACGTCTAGTTACTGTGACACGTATGCACAGATGTGGTCTATTAGGGATCATACAACTAAGTTCAGAACTGGGAAACCGCAGCCTTATTGTCCTAACGTGTGCTTCCCAAAAGAGATAGACTTCCACGACAGAGGAAGCATCTATACTTATCTATTCTATTATGTAATCTTTTTACTAATAAAATAATAATATATGCTATTTAAAGTAAATAATTAAGTAAAGAAATACAAAAATAGCCACCCTTCTATTTTTTTGTTAAAATAAACATGATTTTTTATATTATTGCACACATTTGAGTGTGGAAACATACTAGTATTATATAATTGGGGAGAGGTTGATAAAACTGCTCCAATTTCATATGTAAATTATTTGTAATTCAGTCCTTCATTTATAATTTAATTAATTAGGTAACTTTCATATCGCTCCTAATTTTTCTATTTATTGTACTTATGCCTCTAAAACTAAGTTTCTTTTTGTATATTTAAAATTTATATTTCATCTTAAACAGTAGAAACTATGATTTTAAAATTTAAAATAATGCCAGTGTAACTTTATTTTAAGCACACACATTGGGTGTGCATACCGGTAAAACATAATAGCTCAAATTGATGAGTTAAGTTACGAATTTAATTTTGTTGTAGCTCACACATTTAGGGGGTGTTTGTTTTGGGGTGATCTTCCAAAACATCACCGTGATCCTCTCGTTTACCACTTATCACTGTGTTTTTTTAGTCTAGGTGATAAGTGATCAACGGAATGATGGATCACCTAGGTGATGAAAATGGGGTGATATTTCATATTTCAGATCACTCCAAAAAACCTAAGTGATCCAACATCACGGTGATGTGGTGATCTATCTAACCTTTTAATGGATGAAAATACCCCTCATATTTTAACATTATTACTTTATATGTCGTTATAAATATTGTAATTAAATGATTAACATAATTAAATCTTAAAAATATTTTCTTTAAAAATATTTAAAACTTATATCTAAAAAAGTATAAATATAAATAATGCTTATAAATTAATTTGCAAATTTTAATATATTAATGAGTATCACATAAAATATCACCTTAAAAAAATTGAACACATTATTTAAATCATGTGTATAGGGTCAAAGATGACATTTATACAGTATCACCCTACACATCACAATGATTAAACAAAAAGAATACTCCAATATCACGTTGATCTGAAAAATGAAATATCACCTTAAAACAAACACACCGATGTCATATCACCTTGATCTACATTCCGGTAATACTCACAGCACCTTAATGTGCGTATCACTTGTAATGTTGGATAGAGCTGTCAAAACGGGCTTGGGCCCGCGGGCCGGCCCGCCCCGCCCCGCCAAAGTGGCGGGGCGGGCTCTGAAATTTTAGGCCCGCCTGGGCGGGTAAGCCCGCGGCGGGTGCGGGCTTTGGCGGGGCGGGGCGGGCTACCCGCGGGCTTAGCCCGCCAGAATAATTAAAAAAAATATAATGTTATTTATTTTATAATATTACAAATATATAATAATAATAAGGTATTTAATAACATAAATAGATTAATATTATAAAGTTTATTAAATTAGATATATTTTCCTTAATTTTCTTATTTTTTTTCCAGTTTTTATATTATTTTTTCTATTTTTTGTTATTATTTTTTTACTTTTTCTTATTTTTTTATAATTTTTTATTTTATTTTATTTTTTTTAATAACTGGCGGGCTAAGCCCGCCAGGCCCGCTACCCGCCTGCAGGCGGGGCGGGCCTTCATTTTCCAGGCCCGCCAGCAGGCGGGCTTACCCGCCCCCGCCCCGCCAGTGGCGGGCTTTTGGCGGGTACGGGCCGGCCCGCCCCGCCGGCCCGTTTTGACAGTACTAATGTTGGATCACATGAAACAAACACCCCTTAATATTTCAATGCACATTCATGAGAGGAGTGAAAATTAGACCCGCCCCGAACCCGTTCCGAGCCTAATAATGCCAAGAGGAGGAAAAAATTGCTTTTTACCCCCCAATTTGTGGATTTGTGGTCATGCGATGACGTGGCGCTTAGCTGACACTTGGCGGAATCTCACTTCAGTACACTTCCCCGTCTCTTCAAAGCCCAGTGTTTCCATTCAGTGTTTTGTTGCCTCTCTCTCTCTCGATGCTTTATCCTTTGGTAGCTGCTTTTTGCTTTACTGATTGGCAGAATCTGAATCTTATGTGTTCTTTATTTCCCTTTCTTCCAATCTCTTTCTCCTCTCGCTTGTGATAATTACTGCTTCGGAAGTCAGTGGACCAGTTTCGATTCATTTTGCGATAAGGAGGTGCCTGCGGAAATGGAAGAGACGGCGACTCAGGAGCTAGAGGCGGCGGAGGTACTGGCGGCGCTCTCGCGCTCCTCCGATCCAGACGTGCAGGTGGTGGCGGCAGCCTCAGTGAGTCCTCAGGTGATCTGTTACGTGTTATGCCGGCATATGGAAAAAAAAACGCGCGCGCGGTGTGGTGTGTGCTTGTCGTTGCCATTGTTTTTTAGGGTTTCTTTGATGAACGATCGTTATGGTACGGTACTGATGGATTGATATAGAAGCAGCAGTCGACGTAGTAGCTACGTGGGTGTAATGATATGTTGCTTTGTCTGAAGCGGCAGATGAGGCTATCGCATAGAATCCGAGATAATTGATAATTTTGCGATGAGGATATAATTGTCTAGTTTTGATCTCTTTCTCCTTTTTCTTTTTTGCTTTTCGGATTGTTGTCGAATTGTGAGTGGCCGACTGTGTATGTGCTCTGCGCCAATAGTGTTTCAGCTTTGCAGTGATTCTGTGTCTTAAAAAGGATCCGCTTTTAGCAGTTCAGGTTTACAATGGGGCTTTTGTGAAATCTTATGCTCCTTATGATTTGTTAAGGGATATCTACCACGAGCTTTGATGTTATGACCGAGAGTTCCACATGAAAAGACTGGAGAAGTAAAGATTGAAACTTTTAGAATCCAGAATATTTGTTGAGACACTTTGTCTATAGGATATTGACCTTGTCCCTGTGTTTCTGGGATGATCACTGTGAAGATATTGTATTTTATATGTGATAAGTTTCCATTTTCATGGAGTTCTGATGTGTCTTTTCTATGTTTGATCAGGTTCAAGCAACAGCGTATGAACACACCACAGCTACAGCTACTCAAGCGGAGAGTAATAAAGAGCAGACTAATAATTTTCCGCAATTTACTGAAACTATGCCCAATCGCCAATTATGCAGCACGAGTTATAGATCGAAGCATGCTGCGAAGTCAAGATCAAAGTTAACAGAGGTAATGTAGCTCCTTATATTTGTTCCGTCTTTTCCTCTAGGAGAATAGTTGGTACATTTCTATATTTCTCCAAAAAAATAGCTAGTATACAAAAATATACACCATGTTTTGCAAAGCAGGCAGAAAGAGAAGAAAGACGAGTTCGCCGTATATTGGCAAATAGAGAATCTGCTAGGCAGGCAATTCGTCGTAGACAGGCAAGCATGTTCTCTATCTACTTAGGTTGTGTGTGTTTATGAGCTGCTATGCTATAGACAAATTAGCGAACTCCCAAGACAAAATTTGCTTTGAGCTAGTCTTTTTTGTTGATATTTATCAGAATTATCTTTGTAGTCGGATTATTATTAGACAACTTTCTACCCAGTCATAGAGCAAATGCATCCATACTATATAAATTTGTGGAACAGGACAGTTATTGATCTCTGCTTAAACATTTCGATCTTATTTAGGTGACTTGGGACTTTGGAAATGCATTTTCTTTCTTATCTTATTTTAGGTTTAACTTTATACTTTTGAACCGTTGGTTTTTGTGGTCGTTGCTTCGAACTTTCTTTTGAAAATCATCGTTTTTTAGTACGTTACAATAATTGATATTTCATCTTCCCCTTATCAGGCAATGTATCTGGAGTTAAAGGGAAAAGCAGCAGACGTGTTGGGAGAGAATGCTTATTTGAAGAAGGTTAGACAATATTTCATCACCTCCCGTTTGATTCACACTCATTCAACCCATCCCCAAACATAAGTATCTGACAAATTATGCATGTCTTTATCCGTCGTTTGAGCAGGAAAAGGAGTTGGCACTTGAGGAGTATACCGCCTTAAAAGAAGAAAATGAGTTCCTCAAAGCACAGGTAGGTTCTGTACCTCCAACTCCAAGCATCTGCAAAAGCCTCTTCATCATAATTTCTCATCTTGTGGTTAGAACTATGCATCTGCTGCCACCTTATCCTTCTTTTCTTCAGATTGTCAAAATAGATAAAGCCAAACAGCGGGAAAAACAATCGGTGTCAAGAGCAGTCATGTCCAATTCTGCTGCTCCAAGCACCTGTACAGCGCCACCCTCACACAAACAACCACCCCTAATCCCCTGTGTTTGGCCATCCGTAGTACCATACACAGACTTAGTTCAGCTACAGCACGCTTTCTCACATTCTAACAACACCAAGCTTGGCCCCACGCAACAGTGTTCTTCACACCAAGGACAAGAAAACATGTGCAGCACGGCCGGTCAGGGAATTCCTGTATTTGTCGTCCCCGTTCCTTGGCTGCTCCCTTTCCTCACACATAACATGCCAGCCCTTCATTCCCATCCGAGTAGTGACCAGGGACATACTAGCGCTCCTCAGCCTACGGCTGTTTCAGTTTGTTTGGACAATCTGCAGAATGGAGGGAATAATAATACTTCAAGAGTATCTAGTCCTCAGCTTCAGGGTTGGTCTCATGTCTCGAAAGCAGTTCCTGGACTCGAATGTAATAACGTCGGAAGCAGTGGTATGAGGCAGTTTGAGAGTTTAATTACTGGAAATTTCAAATGCTTAGGTGAAACCACTTCCAGCGTCGAACCTTCGGAGAGCATCAGACAACGGTCGCTAATACAGAAGAAGAATCAAGAATCCATTTTGTGTCGGAAGAATGACGCCAGTGAGGTTAGGAAGAAGAGAAAAGAATTAATGAAGATGAAGTATTTGCGTTTCCATCACGACAAGAGGAGTGGCGCTCCATGGAATAAAGATCCTGGGATTTAGTTAAAAAAAAAAACCGCGTTTACGAGGTGAAAAGGTTGGCCCGAGAAATTCACAGCTTTATCATATCCTATGGGGCAAGCGAGCTCCACCATGGCACATTCACTTCTCACTGCCTTTCTTCGCTTTTCGACAGGTTGGCTTCTACTAACTGTCCTCTGTTTTGATTTTTGGTGCTTTCCTTTTTTTTTGCCTCGTCGACTGGTTCAGAGAGGAGGAGATGATAGTTTTTTTCTGTGACCATTAATTCCCAAGTCTTAATAATATGTCTTGAAGTTTTACTACAGTTCAGACCAAGAGGAGAAAAGAAGCAACAACTCTGGTGGCGGATAAATTTGTACAAAACGTTTGCCATCATTTTGCCTGATGATTCTGATGTAAACGATGCTTTTACATTATGCTAAATACATATTTAATATATTCCAGTATTACTTAGCTTCTAGGAGAACCCAGGGGACTTGAACCGAATGGTAGAGGGATTAATTCCTCGTTCTATTGGCACAATGGGAAAAAAAAAAAAGAGAGAAAATTTGCAAGAAAACCAAATAACAAGAAAGCTATATATGCTTGCTTTCAATTTAAATAAAAATCGTGGAGTCTTTTCTTGTCTTGGTAGTACTCCTGTCACTACACATATACATGGTGCATGCATACAAAGAAATATATAAATATATGTGTATAGACATAACAATATTTTGCAAGGAAGGAAGGAAGCAAAGCTAATCAATACATAGCATGCTTGAAATTAGCAGGGGTAAGCTTGATGACCAAACCGGGGAAGACATCATCGTGGTCATGAATATGAGGGTTCGCCTCGATTATGTAAGGATCGCCGCACTTTTCGCTTATCGTCTGAAGAGTCTCTCCTTCTTTCACCACATAAATCTCGTCGCAAACATCGCCTGCATCATCCAATAATAATCGACTGCCCTCGATTAACTCCTCTCCTCCTTCGCGTGAACAGCTCAAAACCAACATTAGGGCGATCAGCAAAGCTGAGTACAAGCAAACTGTTTCTGCCAACAACGTCAGAGAGTTGTTTAGTTTAGAAGAAGCCATGATAATATGGTTATTTATTTTTTTATCGAGTCTTCTTTTTCGCTTCTTCCCCCTTCTTTTTTTTTTTTTGGTTTGTTTTCCAGCTTTGAATGTTGTAACGTGTCTATGGTGTGAAGAGGGAGTTGTATTTATTTGCGTTTTGAAAGAGGTTTTGAGCAGTAATGGTCGTTGGAGTGGTTGTGTGAGACCTAAGTTTGAAAATGTTTGAAACGTTTTCATCTCTTGTTATCTATCTAATCTATCCATCAATGAGTTCGGAAAATGTCAATATGTTGGGGTGAAAATAGGGCAAATTTTCATTTCAAGTCCCGTAAAAAATTTCACTTAAGATTCAGGCCATATCAGGAAAAGTTTTAATTTTAAGAACTCGATTTCTGCAGTACCACTTCATTGTTCTGGAATAACACAAAACGATCATCCGATACCAGTTCATGTACTCTTTTGAAGTTTAGTTACTTATCTCTAAAATTTACAGAAAATGGGTCTTTTATGCAATAGTTTTTCTGATAGGGTCTGAAACTTATTTTAAAACTTTAGAGAGGCTTGAATTCAAATTAACCCTAAAAATAACTTATTTGTCTTCTAAATACCAAGTGGCCCTATTTTAGGATGTCATGGCGCAGGCAAATCCCTCAATCATCATTACTGTGTTTTGACTCGTTATCTCTTCTACTTGGTCCGAAGCTTAATCCTACTTAACGTGTAATTAATAATTATAAACACTAACAACAAAGTAAATATTTGAGAAGTAGTAGTAGATAATGCTTCACTACGTTATCTATTCTAAAGTATCATTTCCTGTCTTCTCCACTATTAAGTATTTATATAAATATGCATAATTAATTAATTAATCAAACACGACCTGGAGTTAGTTGAGCTGCTTTATTAAATGGTACGATACGACTTTGTAACAAATCCACAGATTTGTCCGAATTAGATGCAACTAAAGTTGACTGTTGCATGCGTCAAGCAAGACTTTTCTTTTTCTCCATCGATGAAATGAAATTATTGTGGTCTATATCGACTCCATGATTGAAATATATTAATTTCAAAGGGTGAAGAGCACAAGCGTTGCATGATAGAATATGATATCTTTTAGGTTTTCTCTACTACGGTGCAATTGGTTCTCATGAAACCCCTCTTGAGGATACAAAAGTTACGAACTTTTTGAGGTTACACTAACTTAAAAATTCAGAGAAGATCTCAGACCAAGATTATGTATAAACTAGAGATTATTTAGAGGCTTAAAGGTTATGCTTCAGCGTAGGAGTTCCTCATGTGATACCAAACAAAGCCAAAGGAAAACTAATGTACATTTCAATAGTAGATATCCATAGAAAAGTTCAACCATAATAAATCAATCCTTCAGTTTTCAGGAAATAAAAACGATATACATAATTGCATTGAAAGATTATAGCATAGCAATCAATCAAGGCTTCATTAGAATAGTCATTACATAGTTAAGTACTTCTTCGACATTCACAGTCCAAGCAACCGAAACAGGCGAAAATCCACACCAAGGATTGCTAGAATTCCATCTGCAGAAGATTCATGATATAATCTCCAACAGATTAAAGTCTCAAGACGAAAACACAAACGAATACAAGGTTTAGTAGGTAAGAGATGGCGAAGAACATTACACTTTCAAGCCTTGGTCCATCAGAGTATGCCCTACGCAGATTCCCTGCGTTTCGACCCTCACGACGCCTTTCTTGAAAGTGAAAAGCTCGGGCCTCACTAGGGCCACAAAGCTTACAGGGTCGTGAAGAAAGATTCCTTTCGATCGAAGAAAAACAAAATTCGAATAAAAAGATGACTGAAAGAATGAGTTCGATCGAAGAAAAAGATTGAGAAAAGATCAAGGATTACCATAGACACCATCAGACTTAACATGCCAGTCCCTGTAAAACTTGCACATGTCAGAAAGGAACTTCGCATGCTTCCCTTTCGATTTCCTCAGCTCTTCCAAGTGATCATCTGAGAAATCGAAAAAAAAAAAAACATTTATTGCAAATGAAACAAGAGTTTAAGGGGAGATACTAAAAATGGTTGTGAAAATAGGAAGGGTTTCTAACCAGTCATTTTGACTTGAGTTGTGATGTTAATGCCAACTACGTCAATATTTGCCCCAGAGGTGAAAACAATATCTGCAGCTTCAGGGTCTCCGTAGATCTGCCAAAAAATCAATGTTAGGAAATAAAAAAAAATGGTGTTATTAGCTAACTAACGTTATTGCAGATTAAAGCTTATTACATACGTTAGCTTCAGCGGCTGGATTAACATTTCCCAGTGCGAAGAAAGCTCCTCCGAGTATCACCACTCTCTTCACCTTCTTCGCAAACGACGAGTCTCTCTTTACAGCCTAATAAAAGATCAAGAAAATCATGAACGGTTAAAAAACTCTTAATGCGATAGGATTGATGATGTTGAAAGGGCAGACGTACTAAGGCTATATTTGTGAGGGGTCCCAAGGCGAGTATGGAAACTTCGCCGGGATATTCGTTTACTTTCTCCACCAAGAATTCAGACGCTGATTTCTCAGATTTTCGGGCTTCGGGCTGAGGGATGGGAATATCCCCGAGCCCGTTTGAGCCATGAACAAAGTCAGCTATTCGCGGTGGTCCTCTCTACACAAGGACAGTTAGTGTAAGCCATGGAGGATTTCAAGATCATCGAACGGTGTAATGAAAGTACATAATCATATATTTTAGGACATAGTGTAAGTGAAAACAGAGCATAGATATTCCCTTGTTTGAAAATGCAAGTTCGTCCTACCTTTAATGGTTCGTGGCTACCTTCTGCAACGGGGACTTCTGAGCATCCAGCCACCTCACACTATCCTTTTTTACATTATACGTATCGAAACTGATCATGTATTTGTCTAGAAATAGTCATAATTATATAAATCAACAGAAAAATACACACAGTGCACACACACCAGAAGTAAAGCATTGCGTGTGGCATCTTCGGTCGTTACGTTGCCAAATATCGTCGTCAGACCTAAGATATCTAATTCCGGCGATTGAAATGCCATGAAGATTGCCATGCTATCATCTGTCTCAATTTAAAAAGAAAAAAAGAAAAAAAAAGGAAGAGAAAAGGGAATTAGCTTCATATTCATGAAATCTGAGATGTGCTGGCCAATTTTCTCATTAGCTACCTCGCATTAGAAAAAAAAAAAAAAAAAAACCTGCTCACTTTTTTAATAACTAATAAAGAATTAAAACACTGCTAAATATACGAATGGAGCAATCGATAAAGCTACTTCAAAGGAAAAAGATTCAATCTGATTTATATTCAGTAGAATCTCATTCAGCAAAAGGTTAGGATATCAATTAGGGGTAGCACCAAAAAGCTACCTCCTTTAAGAAGGATTACAAGCTAGACTACGACCACAAAAAAAAATTAAGCATAATCAAGAAACAAGATACAGCATTTCTTACCAATCCCAGGATCAGTGTCGATGATAACCTTTTCAAGCTTCTTGGAGAAACAGTTGCTTGAAATCACCATCCCGTCAATCGGCATCACCAGCTTCTCTTTTCTTTTTCCAAAATGACCCAACAATTTCTGAATTCCTGGGATCTAATCCAAAATCTGGCAATTATTCGTGCGGATGCGTAGACACACAATAGAAATAGAATTATATATACACGCACCGCACAGAAAACGGAAGAAGATATTATATTAGAGAGGAACGAGTAGATAAGACTCGTGACCTTTTGAAGCGTCAGCGCTGATTATGAATTTGGAAGAAAAAGTTTTCTTCTTTTTTCGTTAATATATTTGGGATTGCTTTTATAAATACAAATGGTTAGTTCGTTCTGACCTAATTTGTAACTCATATGATTGTTCGCTATCACGTACCGAATTATGATGCATTAATCTTTGTTTACCCAAGGTGGGTCCGAATTATTTGTCAGGAAAGTTTAACTAAAAGAATAATAAAAGGAGGAATTCTTTGAAAATATTCAAAAATTTATTCCTCTCGTTGAAGGCCCACAAAGACAAACGACCTTGTATTGATTCGTAGAATCGTTGGTATACCACAACTTCGAATATGGCATCGTCGGAAATTTCAATGTTGAGAAAGCGATATAATTCATGGAATAATAAAAAAATATTCGCACCATTGTTTTGGTTAGCTGCCCAACTCTTTCGTAACTGAAAATGACGGTAATAATAGAGACACATGGGATTTTTAATGCGACCATGTGAACCATGGGGAGGACATCCCAAAAACAGTACGCTGAACTATAATCTCAAACCAAGAATAAAAAATAAAAATTAGACCAAATAAAAAAGTTGACTTGGCTGGCACATAAAGAATGGTATTACAAAACTTGAGAACTTACTATTACACACATGCCGATGAAATGAGGCTTAATATAAAAATGTGACGGAGATATTAAAATGATTTCGTCTCACAAAGTCCAAACTCATTTAGGGCTTCGGTAATGAGAACAGCTTTAGCCTTAGCCCATGTCTCTGTGTTTCCAAGATATTTATCAGGTCTCTGAAACGCAAACAACGCTGTTACATTGTTAATATATATATATATATATATATATATATATATATATATATGTTTATAGCCGCGCACAAGGCGCGGCGATAAAATGCCCATATTTTCTTTTGTTTGGATATAAATTTATAGCATATGATTTTAATGAACATAAACATATATTGTTAGTTATATTAATAATTTTCTCAAGTTTGCATAAGATTTTAATTCGAAAAGCGGATGTCGGAAAAATGGATCGATCAATTGGAAGTTGACAAATTACACTGATTAAGTCGTTTGGAACATCGTAGGGTTTTGAGACCCATTTCCAGTCCACTCATATAAGCTTGTGAGGTTCCCATCTAAAATCAATTAGGATTTGGGTTTCACACCCAACAAATACAAATCCGTCAACCAAAACAAGTCAAAACCTAATAAATTATAAAGTAAAATCTAAAATTTTAACATACCCTTAAAACTTCTAAGACAAAAATGGTTTTCAAACTATTTTGTGAAAAACAGAAAAGAAACATGGAAAATTGAAAACAATATTTCACTTTGCTAAAGCATAATGGAGGTTAAGCATAATGGAGGTTTTCACCTATTAATAATTTGAAATACACGATTTATTATTACGTTATATATGTAATCAAACTAACCCACCAGCAAAAATCTAACAAATATTCTTTGCTTTTAGTTGGACAATACAAAGAAACTAATGAATCGTCAAATACTTAACTTATCAATACTCTTTTATCTAGTGTCATGGCTTATGAAGCTGTTTTCGATCTGCCACTAAATTAATTTAAAAAATTAATATCTAATAAAAAGAAAATCATTCACCACATGATACTTCTTATAATCTAAACTTTGTCCTTTTATTTTTAGTTAATTATTTCACAATTAATATAGAGATATTTCTTATAGCACATATATTTGTGTGCGAAAAATAATACTAATAATAATATTTGAATATAGAGATGAAGTAATATTTTTTTATCATAAAAAAAAAAGAAAATTTTAAAATTGATTATCAGACATGAAATACTTGATTATCATACACGAAGAACCAAACATTAAAAGTTCACAACATTTCAGAAAAACAAACATAAGTATTTAATAGTTGGAAGAAATTGATAACAATACTAAAACGTTCGCTTGGTTGGTTTGGTATTGCGTGCAATTTCGTTTTTTATGCAGGCTATGGCTTACAAGTCTATGATCTCTATTCCAAAAGGCAAACTACGTCGTTTTGAGCTATGAGAAAATATGTAGGATTTATTACAAAATTTATGATAGGCCATCATTACCAAAAAAGTAGATTACGACGAAGTTCCCTGTTCATTATCCCATACACATATATAAGTATTAAAAATATATATATATATATATATATGAATTTCCAATTAATCCTTTTCAATCCACCTTTTATTTTTGCTACTTAACTGTAAGTAGATGCATGTCAGTCACCATAAAAGGGTAAAACTTTAGGTCGAACGTCGTGTTAACGTTATTTCCTTTGATTGTGAATGTGATGACGTCACTTTCCCCATTGTATTCTGCAAGAACTTGTCTCTAGTTTCTACGCTTTATTAAACCATACATATAATATATATTAATATACTCCCTCTGTCCCATCAACTTTATCACATAACTTGCTGGACACGCAAATTAATGGCATTACTATAATAATATAATATAATGAAAAGGTAAAAAATTGTATATTTTGACACGTCTTTTAAGAAATATTTAATATAATTATATTGATTGTTTGCGATAGTTTTTTTGCTAAATAAGAAAACGTGATAAAATTATTGGGACGCGCGAAATGAAAAAGAGTGATTAAAAAAAGCGGGACGGGAGGGAGTATATCCTATAAGCAATTAGAAAATTCAATCAAGACATATAAATCTACCCGGTAAGAGAATATCTGACACATATTCGCCCTTCTACACACGATTATTGAAAATTAAACGCAAACCTAAAGAAACAAGGTGAATCTATAGAAAAATATCCAATTGGATAAAATTTTTACACATAGGTAATGTCAGAAAATTTTACAATTGGTATCCGAGTTAATTTTTACCAGTTTCTTTAGTCATATCGTACCTTCCTGTGTGTATATTGCGTTCCATAACACGTTGATATAGGGTACCTAAATATAGCATACGTCGTACCTACGGCATACATGTGTGTTACATAGGGCGTACCTAAATATAACATACGTCGTACCATTTTATGTTATGTAGGGTACCCAAATGTGTTGATATAGGGTACCCAAATGTGTTGTATGGTGTACTTTCGGGAATATGTGTAGACATGCCCAACCGCCGATTAACCATAACCGGAGGTTGACGGTTAGTCCATGGGACTAACCGTAACCTAACCGGCCGGGGGCGGTTGACGGTAAGCCGTCCCCGGTTGCCGGTTAACTAACCGCCGATTAGTCAACCGCCGGTTAGACAGTTAACCGGCGGTTAAACCGCCGGTTATTTTTTTTATTTTTTTTAATTTTTTTAAATTTTTTATTTTGCAATTTACTATAAAGTTAAATGAATTTTCGGTGTATTTTCGTTCCTATTTTACTATTTTGATATAAAATTTTAAATATAATAAATATTACAAATCATGAAATATATTACGCGAAATTTGCAATATAAAATATATAGTTTCAAAAATTTCTAAATAATTAGTATTAATATTAGTAAAGTTACATAGTATTTCTAATTAATTAATATTAACATGAGTAAATTAAAATAGTATAATTTTATTTTTTATTATTATTTTATTTAAGGTTATAACCGCCGGTTAACCGCCTAACCGGCGGTTAATAACCGAAGGTTGGCGGTTGGGGAAAAACCCTAACCGCCCCGTAACCGGCCGGTGACGGTTGCCGGTTACGGTTACCGCCGGTCGGTTACCCTAAACCGTAACCGGCGGTTAGTTAAACGCCGGTTACGGTTAAAATTGGCATGTCTAGATATGTGCAAAAAATTTATTCTGTCAGGTACCTACATATAAAAGAATCCTGACAGGGTACTAAATTACAGTTTTTATCGAAATAGATACTTATGTTAAAAGACCCCAATAAACAAAAAATGATATTTAAATAATATAAATCCTACGTGGCGTCATGTGAAGAACACACGTGGACGACTAGGCTATAGCAAAAAGAAAATCGTGGCCTCAAGTTAGTCGACCCATATCTGCTACCTCGACAATTCCTACGAAGTCTGAGGACATTTTGGTCAAATTACGTAAGTACCCCCAATCCGTTCGTCCACGCCGTGTTAAATCACAGCACGCAAGGCCACCGTTGGGTTTTCTTGGGGTATATTCTCTTCTCCCGTAGCAAAAGATCAAATTGTGCTGAAATTGATTCCTACGTTCACGCAATTAGCTCGCGTCATCTGTATTTAATAAGAGAGCTGTGCGTGTCTGTTATGTCTTCGTGACAACAGATGGTATTTGAGGGTTTTTTTTAAGCTGAAAGTGGGTTTGGAGCTTTTTGAGCTGGATTGAAGGTGAATCTGTTATGATCGTTTCTCAGATTTTGCTTCTCTGCATTCGGTTTTCCTAGATTTTTATCTGTTAGTCTGAGAGTCGGGATTCGCGATCGCGTTTCCTCTCGGTTTTCATAGATTTATCTGTTTTGAGCTGAATTTCGATGTTAGAGTTGTGCAGATCTAGTTTTGGGTTTCGGGTGTAAATGCATTTCAGCTGTACGAGTAACGTCTTGACTCTTGCCATTATGTCCCCTGAATGTTTGTGTTGTTTGAAAATTATTGATGCAAAGTTTGTTCTTTTTCGAAATTTCACGTGTTGTTTGGATGAATGTGATCTCGTTTTTTTTTTTTAACCCACAGTTCATACAATTGATTTCTAGTGCTGATCTTGCTCATCTGTGGGCTTAGTTGCTTACATTGATTTCTTCAGATTTTCTGATGTGAAGTGCTTAAACATGCAGAGACAACAAACCATAAGAAATCTTTTGGAGGCTATGGTGCTCAGTCAGGGATCTTCAGACAAACAACTTATCCAATTTATATATTAGTGCAATGGGGTGTGATTAATCAGTTGTGTGCAGACTGCTCTTTCTTGATTTTCTAATCTAAGTATTTGTAAACTTCGAATTATTTAATTTATCTGGTGAAGACTGAAGGTGAAACACACTCATTAGAAGAACGTAGTAGCAGCATCCGAAGACTATCTTATTTGTTGTCTTATGTCAGCATGGAGGATTTAGTTTTACCTCCATGTCACAAGCAGACTGCACAAAATTCTCGTAGGGGCATTCCTCGTGTTAAGGATATCTGGTTGGCTGTTAGGGATGGATCTGTCTATGATGTCGATGCTGCCTTATCTTTATTAAAGAAAAATGGGGGAAATGTTAATGCAAGGAATTTGTTTGGTCTTACACCTCTTCATATTGCAACTTGGAGGAACCATGCACCCATCGTTAGGAGGCTGCTTGAAGCTGGTGCAGACCCTGATGCGAGGGTACATTTCGCCCTCTGATTTCTAATGTGTTCATTTCTTTCAAGTTCAGTGCTTAAGGAATCGTTACATGGATGATTGATACAGATTATTTTTTCATGGTTGCAGTCATCGTAAGCAGGTCTTTTTCCTCTTATCCTTTTCTTATGTACTGCGAGTTACGTGTAATTTTCCATGATATAAATGGAGGAGAGTGATCGAGATAAAGAGTTTGCATGTCAAAATTTTCTTGGCATAGCTTTGGTTCTTTTTATTGTTATCATTTTCGAGGATTTTTATAGTATTATCTTAGAGGATGTTGCTTTTCTTTTCATATTTGAAAGTGGAAAGAGGATATTTGACATCTTCCGTAAATCCTTTTTTTTTCAGGATGGAGAATCGGGATGGAGTAGCCTCCACCGCGCTTTGCATTTTGGACATTTGGCTATTGCAAACATTCTATTACAGTCTGGTGCTTCACTGATATTGGAGGATTCCAAATCGAGAACAACTGTTGATCTTCTTTCTGGGCCTGTACTTCAGGCTATAGGGAAGGATAGCTCTTCAAGTATGACTTTGTTTTGTCTTCTTGAAAATATGAAATCCACGGTTTCTATTGACCGCTACTTACAGTGAGTTATGTTGGTTCTTCAGTGGCTACTGAGGTTTTTAGTTGGGGAAGTGGTGTGAACTACCAACTTGGTACTGGAAATGCACATATCCAGAAATTGCCATGCAAAGTTGATTCGCTCCACGGTAGCTTGATCAAATTGATTTCAGCAGCAAAGTTCCATAGCATAGCAGTTACTGCACGTGGGGAAGTGTACACTTGGGGTTTTGGGAGGGGAGGGCGACTTGGGCATCCTGACTTTGACATACACAGGTGAGTGAACATTTGCATTTCCATTTATAAAGTATCGCTTTAAGATGTTCGATGGAAGATATATTTTTATCATTTGCCAGTGGTCAGGCTGCAATCATCACTCCGCGGCTAGTGACTTCCGGTTTAGGTGCACGCCGCGTGAAAGCTGTTGCTGCTGCTAAGCATCATACAGCTGTTGTAACAGAGGCTGGAGAAGTATTTACATGGGGCTCTAATAGAGGTACTTAAGTTAGTTTTTATACTAAACAAATCAACACCTTTTACACTATGTTTCCCATTGCTGACTTGACAGCATCAATAGCAAATCTCCATGGAAGCTGCAACTTTCTTTTTCTTTTTTTAATTTTTATTTTTGTGTAGTCTGTGTTATTTTTCTTGTATTCAGAATGTGAGAGAGCAATGCCCCACATAAAATTTGTCATTCTAAATGCATCCATTCAGATTTAATAGTTGTAAGAAATTCCTCTTTCATATAATATGCTGCAGAGGGTCAGCTTGGTTACACCTCTGTTGATACCCAGCCTACCCCGCGCAGAGTGAGCTCTTTGAAAACAAGAATCATAGCTGTTGCTGCAGCCAATAAACACACTGCCGTAGTTTCAGAGGTTGGTGAAGTTTATACATGGGGTTGCAATAAAGAAGGCCAACTCGGTTATGGAACCTCAAACTCTGCTTCAAACTATACACCTAGAGTAGTGGAGTACTTGAAGGGAAAATATTTCGTCTCTGTGTCTGCGGCAAAGTATCACACTATTGTACTGGGATCTGACGGAGAGGTACCCAACAAATTTCTGAGATTCGGTCTATTTAATCCTTATCGTGGATGATTGATGATGAGATGGATTTTATATAACGATTATGAAGGTTTTTACTTGGGGCCATCGTCTTGTTACCCCAAGACGTGTCATCGTTGCAAGAAACATTAAGAAAGTCGGGAATCCTGTGCTTAAGTTCCATCGTGCTGGACGCCTTAATGTGGTTTCCGTAGCTGCTGGGATGAAGCATAGTTTGGCTCTTACAGATGATGGTGCATTGTTCTACTGGGCATCTTCTGATCCTGATCTTCAATGTCATCAGGTTTTGCTTTAGTTTCATCAGTTTCTCTTCTCGTTTCATTACGAACAAACTGTTAAAAAGATAGTTTTCGTGTAGTTATACGAATTGTGCGGCAGAAGTATAGTAAGCATGTCTGCTGGAAAGTACTGGACTGCTGCAGTTAGTGCGACAGGTGATGTATATACATGGGATGCAAAGAAGGGAAACAACGATCCACCCACTTTTAGTCGGTTGCATGGGGTAAAGAAGGCAACCTCTGTAGCAGTTGGAGAGACACATCTACTGGTACTTAGCACTCTTTATCATCCGCATTATGAACCAAGCATTGAGGTCACCTCTCAGAAGTGTAAGGAGAATGAGGAGTTAGATGAACTGAATGAAGGTTTTATGTTTGATGAGGGTGAAAATAATGTCTTTTCTAACAATCACGAAGAGGATATTGCAAGATGTGCAAAGCCAGGATCGAAAAACTCATCTGAGGAAAGCAGTCTACCAAGCTTGAAAAGCCTTTGTGAGAAAGTCGCTGCAGAGCATTTGGTAGAGCCACGAAATGCCATACAACTGCTGGAAATCGCAGATTCACTTGGAGCAGATGATCTCAAGAAGCACTGTGAGGTATATTCGAAAGTCTTCTGATTGTGATTGTGTGGTTTGCTTGAGATTTTCAATCAAGACCTAGGCATTTGCTGAATAATAGTTACATAAATTTGTGTTTCTTTTAACTTCTCATGCCGGCATTTTGTGGGTACAATTGTTGTTGGGCCCACACTGATGAAGCCAATCTGACTACATGATGCAGGAGATCACACTTCGTAATCTAGACTATATCCTTACAGTGTCATCACATGCTTTTGTTGGGACTTCATTGGATATATTGGTCGAACTCGAAAAACTGTTAGACTTGAAGTCATCAGAACCATGGAGCTGGCGCCGACTTCCTACACCCACTGCTCCTTTTCCAGTGATCATCGAAAGTGAAGAAGAGGATCATGATAATGAATTGCGAAGGATACGTAATCATGGTACTGAAACAGTAACATTCACCAAAGGAGGACAAATGTTACATGGCTTTTTACAATCTAATGACGGTGGAATAGAAGGAGTTTCTAAGCAAATAAGAGCTTTGAGGAAGAAGTTACAGCAAATTGAGATGCTTGAACAGAAACAAACTAAGGGCCATCTTCTTGATAACCAGCAGATAGCCAAACTTCAAATGAGGTCAGAACTGGAAATTGCACTCGCCGAGCTTGGCGTGCCCAGCGAGAAACTATCTGCAAAAGTGGATGAAAGAGAGAGTAAGAGAGGGGGCTCTAGAAAGCAAAGGAGAAAGACCAAGCAGAGAGATTCACATAAAGGAGAAGAATCCACTGATTTTGCACCTGAAAGTGGATCGGGCACCACAGAAGTTCCTATAGATGTGAAAGATATTCCGATAGATGTGAAAGTTTCTGAACAAATTAACACGGTAAGTCATATAATGATCTTTTCTTTTTAACTAATCAAATTTAATTTTTATGTCTAGTGGCACATTGAAAGGCTTGGATAAATTTGTTGGAACTTGAGCAAGTGCACAGAGATTCACATAAGGCCGTTTCAATCATTGCCACTGATTCTGAAGATTTATTTTTTCTTATAACCTCCAGGAGAAAATTGCTGATTTCGAAAGCGGAGCTGTAGATAGAGACTCTCCACTTCCTAAGAGCAAGGAAACAGTCGAAGAGAACCCTCAGAACAAGACAGCTTTACCTATGAAATCCAAGAAAAAGAGCAGAAAAGGCGGGCTCTCAATGTTCCTAAGTGGTGCCCTCGACGAAGTTCCAAAACAGCCGAGTCCGCCTGTGGTGAAAGACAAAACCGACGCTCCTGCTTGGGGTGGAGCTAAAATTTCAAAGGAACTGACTTCACTTCGGTACATACAAGACGAACAGAGCAAGACTAAGGTGACCGAGCCTTCAAGAACAAAAGAGGTACTGGTTGATTCTCCTTCGGCGATTGTCAGTGGCAAAGTTCCTCTAGGTTCTTTCCTTTGTTCGAGCCCAAAACCTATGGTATTTAATAAGAAGCCACAAGTTTCTGATGGAGATAAAAACACCCCTCCTTGGACTGCTTCTGTGACTCCACCCTCTCTTTCCCGCCCCTCGCTAAGGGATATCCAATTGCAGCAGGTTTGTTTTCATGCTCATGATCTCTTCTTGTGATTGTATTTGTGTATGCATCGATACTAATGGAGTGACGATTGAAACACGCTCGACGAGTTTGCATTTGATAGAAATTTTGTTAAGAGAAAGTACACGTATTCTTAAACTAATGTTATGTGCTATCTTTCATGATATTGAAAACATTGAAAAGATCATTACAAGTGAGCAGTTTCGCAGTTATGCAAGTGAATCTGTATTTATATGATAGCTATCTCACTTCCTTGCTCTTAGAATGTCAAAATCTTTTTGGTAAGAATGCTGTTAATTTTTTGCAGGGAAAACATCATGGCGTTTCTCACGTCCCAAGCACTCGAACCACGGGTTTCTCCGTGAGCCCTGGCCATGGCTCGCCCTCCGAGCCTGTCATTAACCGTTGGTTCAAGCCAGAGGCTGAGGTGGCCTCGTCGATTCGCTCGATTCAGATTGAGGAGAAAGCTATGAAAGATCTCAGGCGCTTCTATAGCAGTGTTAGAATCGTATCCAATCAGCAGCCTTGAGAAAGAGGGGATTAATAACTTGTAATAGAATTAATTCAATTCTTGACATATGTACAGATGACAGTGGACTTCCTTATTTTCCCTTTTTTCAACTTAGGTTCGAATGTCTTTGTGCAGATGCACTGCCATCGTCGCATTGTAAATGATATTTATAAAATTAAACCGGATAGTCAACTATCGAGTTGATTATTCCATGTGGATTTATTATTGGATTTGGTAATATTTGCTTTCCGTAATAGCTTCAAAGTTAGTAATTCCTTTAGCATATAACTTGTCATTATTCAATATTTTAACTTGTCCAGTATATTTAAACTACTTTCATAAATAGGTCGTTTATTCGCGATTTATCACAAATAGTAATTTCCTAACAAAAATTCAGTTGACAATATTTTGAAAAAATTATGTTCTCTTTGTCGGATACTGTAAAAAATTGTACAGAAGAGACTGATATTGGACATAAACAAGTTAGGGATCAAAAAGTTAGAGAGCTATTTAAAAAAATAGTAGCCACCAAAGACGCCGGAAAATCTTCATAAAAAGTCATGCAACTACATGAAAAATGTACTCCGATTTTTATTACATCCACCTGCAACGTTTTACAAAGCTGTACAAAAAAATAATTAAGGCAAAAAAATCATTTAAAATTGGATCCTCACATGACCCCTCCTTAGCCACAACCATACAAGACCATATAAAAAGCATCATAATCAACAGGGAAATCATGCCACTGAAAATGCTTCCTAACCCTAATCACATTCCCATACATCTCTTCGTACTCGCCCGAGCCTACGATCCCCAAAAGCGTCTTCTTCAGGCTCGGGATTTCTCCCGTGGGGACCACCACGGAGAATCCCTCCCAATTCAGCACGTCGGCGAAGGGCAGGTCGTAGAAGTCGGCCAAAATCGCTGGGACGCATCCGTAGTAAAGAGCGTCGCCTATTCGTGCGGTGTTCACTTCGAATCCCTTCGCGTGGATGCAGAATTTGCTCCCGAGGAGAGACTCCGAGTAGGGCATCTTGAGTCGGGAACGGTGGACTCTTATTTCGGAGTCGTTCTCCACATTTTCACGAGGGTTTGTCGCACCCTGGAATTCATCGCCCCTGCGTAGAACGCCGTCGTTTTCCTGCGTAGTCCGTTGTTCGAGAAAGTAAAGCATGCGACGATTTCCTCCTCTTTACGTCATTTTAACTTGTCCAGCAGCATAACTAATCCAAGAAATTCGCTTTTCGTCGTCTAACTTGTCCCCCTTTGAGACGGGTCCAGCATGTTTACACCATTTATCATGTATAATCTTTTCTTTTTTAAACTGAGTCCGTTTTTGGATTGCTTCCGGCAAGAAAAATACGATTGCTTCACGATGGCTAAATAGGATTTGCGAAGCGCTTTTATAATTTTCTCGCTGGAAGCAATCATAAAACGATTTACCAAACAAAATGACTGCTTTTTTCTGATAAATGGTGTAAACTTGGCCCAGTTTTGTATTAAGAACAAGTTACAGTACAAGAAAGCAAACCTCGCGAAAATTTAAAGGACTATAGATTATATTTACTTTACGTATACCTCGTCGATTTCCACGAAAAAACAAAAATAGATTTCAAATCGGCTATGTATTACCTTTCCGAGGGAAGACGAATCGCGGGCTTTCCCTTCCTCGGCCAAATCTGAGGTATCGAAGCGTCCTTATGCGCGACGTACCCGGGCAAGAAATAGCTCGACGAACAAACCAATTGCACGGCGTTTATCTTCACCTCGGCCGCCTTTTCCATGGCCAATCGGCTCACCGAGTGGCAAGAAACGTAAAAGTGGTCGGCCCCATTGCTTCGATTCCAGAAAGGGTATTTTGCGCTTATTTCGGTGATGTATTCCCTCACGAATCTCTGTATGCCACCGACGCCTACTCTCTTGTCGTTCCTTCGGTTAGGAAATTGCTGTTGAAGAGCGCTTTTTTGAAGTAGCTTTCGCTTGCGTAGTTTCCGTCGGGGGCATTGGGCTCGGGCAAGGACGTTTGCGAAGGGGTGCGTTCTTTCGTGGGGGTACGTAGACTTTTAGGGTTTTCTTTATGGCGTTGTAGTCTTGGGTGAATAGGGTTTTGTCGTGGTACACGCTTTTCCCTAAAAATCAAGAAATGAAAAAAGGAAGCGTGTTTTAGGGTTCGTGGAATGATTGGAACTTAATAAGGTCATGCACGATTATGGCATAGCTTTCTTTTTTCGAATGTCCGCACAATGCTATACGGGTATGAGATCTTCTATTCCAAAATGTGGTTCACTATAGGTGTTCCAGTACAACTTATGAAAAATCATCACGCCTTCACCTAACAAGTGTTTAAATATCCGTAAATATCATTACACCTATAGATATCATTACACCATGTTTAAACGCAAAAAAGAAATATATAATTTTGATGATTATGAGAGGGAAAATATATACTCCCTCCGTCCCAAAAGTTTTTGTACATTTTACTAAATTGGGCGTCCCACTTCTTTTGTACATTTCCTTATTTAGCAAAAAACCTATCACAAACAATCAATATAATAATATTAAATCTTCTTAAAAGACGTGCCCAAATATACACTTTTTTACCTTTCCAACACCATATATTATTAAAATATTCAGTTTCTTAATTCCCGTGCCGATACCCAAATGTACATAAACTTATGGGACGGAGGGAGTATATAATTAGTGGAATAGGGTTTGGACACTAAGTATTCCACTAGGTATTCCAGTTTAGGAAAAATCTTTAAACCTCTCCCTACCAAACACTCGAAATATCGTTACATCTCTCCCTACCAACTGTTTATAACACAAGTAAATATCGTTACACGTATATATCATTACACCGAGTGTTTAAACACAAAAAGAAATATATATATATATATATATACAATTTTAATGAATTTTAGAGAACAATACATATAACATTGATTTGGAATACCTAGTGGAATAGAGGATCTCAAGCCACAATTTATGCTTGTGTCTTAAGACGTAGGGTGAAACTCGAAATTATGTTGTTCTACATAAATGAAACATTTTCCACAGGAACAAATTAAAAAAAAAAAAAAAAGACTATCTTGAACTGAATTTTGTAGCATGTTTTTTTGTGCCGCCACTTTATTATATACTTATATGATATTAAACTAAAGATATGTAGCATTCCATCATCCATGCTTATAAAAAGACTGTTAAAACAAACTACTTCATTGCTATCGACTAAAGCATATGGGTGGCCGCCTAGTATCGACATATTCTCTACTCGCAAAAAAACGAAGACCAAACAGAAGCTAACGTAGATGGTGACTCCTCCCCGGGATGATGATTATGTTCATTAAGTGTTATTTTAAGATTGACAAGTCACAACATAAATAGAATAATCAAAACATTGGAAAAAAAAAATAAAAGAATATATGTGTGCGGACTTTTCACGACCAATTAAATATTTTGATTTTTTGATCAATAATTTGTCTAATCAAGCCGAACTTAATCATTAACATAACCCCATGAAATTAAGTAATCGATCTTACCAGTCAACTTCGCTGTAGACGACGGCGGCGGCAACGATGATATCCTCTTACTACTCTTCGTCGGTGAACCGATTCCGCCACTGATCTCATCGCCGGCGCCGGCTCCGTCGCTTCTCATGGCGGCGGCATCATTCTCTTTCTTCTTCAGGACGCTGATGACTGGTTCTTCTTGATGAACGGTGCTAATAGAAAGCGATGATCGATCATCAACGGCTAGTTTTAGGGTTTCTTGGCGGTGCAAGCCCAAGTGGTCAAGTGGCGAGCTGACGTGGAAAACCCTGGTTAGGCTTGGGTTTATCTGTAGTTTCGACGTGGTTATAGCTGATATGTAGCAAAGGAGAAACGCCGAGCTCGCAAAGGCTAAGATCATAGGAAGAAAGAACAATGATCTGCTGTAATAATTATAATCTTTGATCGGTTGCCGCCGAGAGAACTTGCCGAGAGAGAAGTTTTGATGATCTTCCATGTTTAGGAATGAAAACGTAGGACCTTTCTTAGTGGAAGAACGTACAGTTTGTTGGTTATAATAATAACTAATAAGGATGGTGGTCCAAACAAATATTAAGATGCTTTTCTTGGGACTTGACTAATTTTAATCTATTAGTCGAGCTCAGAGGAAAGAGGCATGGGGTTTATAAGAAGATCGATGATTAAGTTCGATGATGCAATATGAATAGTTGAATAATAAGTTTTGGCCAAATTAGTAAATTAGGTCACTAACTATGGGTCAAGCGATTTTTGGGTTACTATGTTTTATAATTGTAAAATTAGGTCACTAACTAATGTAATTGAATTTTTTTTGGTCAGTCCGACGATGACGGAAATCCGACGGCTGCTGACGTGTCATCGGCCACGTCAAATTTTCGGGGAGTTTAGCCGGAAAAATTCGTCGGTGACCTAGACCTAAGTTTGCACTTAC
This sequence comes from Craterostigma plantagineum, assembly GCA_027422505.1. NCBI lineage: Eukaryota > Viridiplantae > Streptophyta > Magnoliopsida > Lamiales > Linderniaceae > Craterostigma > Craterostigma plantagineum. The sequence continues at coordinate 3,040,710 of JAPQWV010000029.1, forward strand.
AAAACATAATGATAAAAAATTAAAACGGTTCAAATAATGTTCCATATGTAGAGTATGAGTATTTTGAGGTGTTTGGTTGGCTGGTTTAAATAATAATGTTCCATATGTTTGGTAGATGGGTTTAGATGGTATTAAAATTAATTAAGTTAAATTACGAATCTACCCTCATTTTGTTCTGATTTGGCATATGGTCCTAATTATGGATGGTTATGTCCGGAGAGAGAGAGAGAGAGAGAGAGAGAGAGAGAGAGAGAGAGAGAGAGAGAGAGAGAGAGAGAGAGAGAGAGAGAGAGAGAGACGATGGTTTAATTTTTTTAAATAAAAGAAGATAAAAAAACAAAGAAATGAAAGGATAAAATTGTCTAAGATGGGTGGGATTAGCTAAAGGTAGGGAAGGAGATCCCTTTAATTAATACCTTATTAGAGGTATTAAGGGGGCATTAGCCAATTCTCCCCTTTAAATAATCCTCCGAACCAAACACTACTTTAATAAATTCTAAGCCCCCTAATCCCACCTAATACCCCCAACCAAACACACCCTTAATGTCAGCTATAGAAATGATAACTAGCCGACACTTGCTTATATTTATTCATGTGTTTACATACCTTATTCTTTCATCGACTTGTTGGGATAAGGCCCATTTTGTGCCTTTGTTATTTATCCCACACCATATATAACAATAAGGAATGTGGGTTCCCTCTTCTATAAAAGGAGGCATATACCCTGAATTAGGCACATCATCAAATAGAATGTTATTTGTGTTAACATTTAACTCTAGGAAAATTTCCTTTGGGTGAGAGTAGGGCTGAGCAAAAATATCCGAAAATCGGATTTCGACCCGATATCCGGTTTTCAAAATCCGAAAAAAAGGATATCCGGTTTTTAAAACCGGATCGGATATCCGATCCGATTTATTTTAAAATAAACCGGATCGGATACGGATAGTGCTTTGTCTAAAATTCGGATATTCGGTATCCGATTTTATATCATAAAATAACAAAAAAATTAAAAAAAAATAGCCCAAAAGTAAAAACGATGGTCCAAAAAGGAAAAAATCCTCAAAGTAGAATACTTAAATTTATAATATTATTTTATTATTGCAAAAAACTTTGTTAGAGATTGAAATAAAAAAACATAAAATACATCAAGTTGCAAGTTAAAAAAGTAATGTGAATTTGTGGTACTGTGTTTATTCCTAATTATGTAACCTTTAATCATAAATTAATATATTGTGTGAATTACTATTTATAGAAATTCTTACATGAATTTTTTTTTTTTTTTTTTTTTTTTTTATGTTGATACGAAATTAAAAAAAAAAATCAAGAAAATAACAAAAAATATAAAAAACATAAATTTAAAAATTCGGATGAGGATATCCGGTCAAAATATCCGAATAAAGCGGATATTCAATTTTCGGATATCCATTTAAAATCGGACCGGATACGGATATCAATTTTCGATATCCGAAAATCCGGATATCCGAATTACGGATATCCGAAAATCGGGATATCCGGTTTTGCTCACCCCTAGGTGAGAGTTTGGGTTAGCGGGTAAATTACTTTCGGGGAATGTTGACCTCCATTAACCATTTATCACTTTACTAACACTTCTTGCATAAATGGAGTAATTATGAATCTAATAGTTTTGTGTATTGATAGTGAAAAAACATGGAAATCTTCATATCGCATTTGTAATTCTACATTATAAAATTTATCCATATTTTTGTGTAATAATTATAAGCGTACAAAGTATGTCGAGATGTTCTAAATTCTAATTGAACATCGAATTCCGTTATATTTTCTACAAGTCATGATAATTCAATGAGTCGAAAATCCAAAAATTATGAATAGACAGGGACCAAAATGAAATAAAATAAAATTTGGAAAAAAGTAGAAGAGTAAAGAAAAATATACAAAGATAAAAAACTCTTAAACCCCTCATCGCTATATTTGTTCCACGAGCCGCCGCACACCAGAAGCCATTGCGGCCTTCTCAAACCCGAATCAAGGTATTCTACCTTTTTTAGTTGACATTTTCAAATACGGTGTTTATGTTAGTATTTGCCGCTTGAGCTTTCGATCAGAAACCTACATTATTTGTCGTTGGTTGTTCTGCATTAGTTGCCATGTTGCTGTGCTTTGTTTTATTTGGTTGTTCCTCATCGCACGCATCACTGTAAATAACAGATTCGTGGTTTCTTTCTTAGTGTAATGCATTCCCTTTTTCGGCTTATCGTTATTATCTTTTGTAATTTACAGCACGACACATATCTACTATGGATAAACGAGACGTATCTTCGTGTCGTCTTTACAAGACGAACCCTCTTAAGGGATCCATGTTGGGCGGTACTGGATCCAAAGTTAGTATCCATGAAAGATATGTGGCACCAAAGGTTGGTGATCCTGATATCGGAGCTTCTCTTAGCCATCCAAACTACCAACACCATATTCATCAACACTCAACCTTCGCATAGCGACAGATCCACGAAGAGTACACAGTGACGCTCCGTGACTATCTTGGTAACGATAGGAAGGATAGCTGTATAACATATTCGAATGGTAGGGGAGATCAAAGGCTTCACTGTCGTTCGCGAGAAGGCAAAAAAAATTTGCAGGGAGATGTTGGACTTCGTTCGACATCCACAGTGAAAATGTATCGTTCTGTCAAGTTGAAGATCTAAGTATCAACGAGCATCTCGTCGTTCGCGGGGACGTACTAAAGTTCTGGAGGTTGCCGTTGAGTAGGCCAGCCGATATCACCGCTAGGCAACGAGATTACAGACACGTTGCTAAGTTAATCAAAACTCACTTTATATGCGCGGCATCTACAATCCAAGATAAATAGTTGTTGCCGCTGATATCGAGTGTAGGAAAGTCGACGCTCGCCAAGTTCGACATATTGCTGTCATAAAATACCAAATCTATTTCATTAATCAACACATAATAAAATATGAAAAGAAACACGTAAGTAATCTTTTTTTACATCCTCTTCAATATCCTCTACGGTAAAAGTTCTTATAAAAAATAATATCCATATCCAAATAACTGCTGTCATAATAATAATCATAATCCATAGATCTAATATCGGGCAGAGCGACATCCTTCAAGATATAAAATATATTTTAGTAATAAAAAAATTTACAATTAATAAACTTTCTCTGGAAACACTTGTATGAACATTATCCACATGGCGATAAGGATCACCGTAAATAACGTAAGAAGCAGCAGATCCATCTTTGTGTAAAATGACATGATTCTATCAAATTTAAAAACACAATTAATTAATAAGATAAATTAATATATAATAAAATAAACTTGATAATATAAATTAATATTATCCAATATCTCTTTTCGTAATTTAAAAAAATTCCACACGCCACCATGGGGATTCAAAATCTGGACCTCCCATCAATATTTCTGACGGTATTCCGCGAAACCACTTGGGCTATGACGTTTTGTTGTAAAATTTTCTTTTAAATTAGTGTATAGTTAGGATAAATAAATTATCGTTTGTTCGTTTATATCCAAGTCCCAATAAGAATATTATAAAATTAGTCCATTGTCCAAAATCTATAAATAAAGTTACGCCGCTACTGAGGTTTGGATACGGTGTTCACACCACTCTTTGTGGGGATTACCAGTCACCGCAAGACCTCGTGGGCTTGGTATCGTGTTCGAGCATAAATATTATTTTATTATTGCAAAAAACTTTGTTAGAGATTGAAATAAAAAAACATAAATACATCGAGTTGCAAGTTAAAAAATTAATGTGAATTTGTGGTACTGTGTTTATTCTTAATTATGTAACCTTTAATCATAAATTAATATATTATGTGAATTACTATGTATAGAAATTCTTACATGAAAAAATTTATTTTTTTTTATGTTGATACGAAATTAAAAAAAATCAATAAAATAACAAAAAATATAAGAAAAATAAATTTAAAAATTCGGATGAGGATATCCGGTTAAAATATCCGAATAAAGCGATATTCAATTTTCGGATATCCATATAAAATCGGACGGGATACGGATATCAATTTTCGATATCCGAAAACCCGGATATCCGAATTACGGATATCCGAAAATCCGGATATCCAGTTCTGCTCACCCCTAGGTGAGAGTTTGGGTTAGCGGGTAAATTACTTTCGGGGAATGTTGACCTCCATTAACCATTTATCACTTTACTAACACTTCTTGCATAAATGGAGTAATTATGAATCTAATAGTTTTGTGTATTGATAGTGAAAAAACATGGAAATCTTCATATCGCATTTGTAATTCAACATTATAAAATTTCTCCATATTTTTGTGTAATAATTATAAGCGTACAAAGTATGTCGAGATGTTCTAAATTCTAATTGAACATTGAATTCTGTTATATTTTAACTCATGATAATTCAATGAGTCGAAAATCCAAAAATTATGAATAGACAGGGACCAAAATGAAATAAAATAAAATTTGGAAATAAGTAGAAGAGTAAAGAAAAATATACAAAGATAAAAAACTCTTAAACCCCTCATCGCTATATTTGTTCCACGAGCCGCCGCACACCAGAAGCCATTGCGGTCTTCTCAAACCCGAATCAAGGTATTCTACCTTTTTTAGTTGACATTTTCAAATACCGTGTTTATGTTAGTATTTGCCGCTTGAGCTTTCGATCAGAAACCTACATTATTTGTTGTTGCTTGCATTAGTTGCCATGTTGCATGTGCTTTGTTCTATTTGGTTGTTCTGCATTAGTTGCCATGTTGCTGTGCTTTGTTCTATTTGGTTGTTCCTCATCGCACGCATAACTGTAAATAACAGATTCGTGGTTTCTTTCTTAGTGTAATGCATTCCCTTTTTCGGCTTATCGTTATTATCTTTTGTAATTTACAGCACGACACATATCTACTATGGATAAACGAGACGTATCTTCGTGTCGTCTTTACAAGATGAACCCTCTTAAGGGATCCATGTTGGGCGGTACTGGATCCAAAGTTAGTATCCATGAAAGATATGTGGCACCAAAGGTTGGTGATCCTAACATCGGAGCTTCTCTTAGCCATCCAAACTACCTACACCATATTCATCAACACTCAACCTTCGCATAGCGACAGATCCACGAAGAGTACACAGTGACGCTCCGTGACTATCTTGGTAACGATAGGAAGGATAGCTATATAACATATTCGAATGGTAGGGGAGATGCAAGGCTTCACTGTCGTTCGCGAGAAGGTAAAAAAAATTTGCAGGGAGATGTTGGACTTCGTTCGACATCCACAGTGAAAATGTATCGTTCTGTCAAGTTGAAGATCTAAGTATTAACGAGCATCTCGTCGTTCGCGGGGACGTACTAAAGTTCTGGAGGTTGCCGTTGAGTAGGCCAGCCGATATCACCGCTAGGCAACGAGATTACAGACACGTTGCTAAGTTAATCAAGACTCACTTTATATGCGCGGCATCTACAATCCAAGATAAATAGTTTGCCTCTGATATCGAGTGTAGGAAAGTCGACGCTCGCCAAGTTCGAGATATTGCTGTCATAAAATACCAAATCTATTTCATTAATCAACACATAATAAAATATGAAAAGAAACACGTAAGTAATCTTTTTTTACATCTTCTTCAATATCCTCTACGGTAAAAGTTCTTATAAAAAATAATATCCATATCCAAATAACTGCTGTCATAATAATAATCATAATCCATAGATCTAATATCGGGCAGAGCGACATCCTTCAAGATATAAAATATATTTTAGTAATAAAAAAATTTACAATTAATAAACTTTCTCTGGAAACACTTGTATGAACATTATCCACATGGCGATAAGGATCACCGTAAATAACGTAAGAAGCAGCAGATCCATCTTTGTGTAAAATGACATGATTCTATCAAATTTAAAAACACAATTAATTAATAAGATAAATTAATATATAATAAAATAAATTTGATAATATAAATTAATATTATCCAATATCTCTTTTCGTAATTTAAAAAAATTCCACACGCCACCATGGGGATTCAAAATCTGGACCTCCCATCAATATTTCTGACGGTATTCCGCGAAACCACTTGGGCTATGACGTTTTGTTGTAAAATTTTCTTTTAAATTAGTGTATAGTTAGGATAAATAAATTATCGTTTGTTCGTTTATATCCAAGTCCCGATAAGAATATTATAAAATTTGTCCATTGTCCAAAATCCATAAATAAAGCTACGCCGCTACTGAGGTTTGGAATACGGTGTTCACACCACTCTTTGTGGGGATTACCAGTCACCGCAAGACCTCGTGGGCTTGGTATCGTGTTCGAGCATAAATAATATATATATATACACATATAAAAGATATATAAAAATAAATATAAACACACGCGCACTTATATAGATATATGTATATATATATATAACTTATATATGTACTTATATGTATATGAACCCACGCACGCGCGTATATATGTTATATAACATATATATATATATATATATATATATATATGAAATAAATAATTTCTACCTCCGGATCGTGCTCTTGATAATCCTCAGATAGGTAGAGTCTCGTGCTGATAACGTATTATAAAAGTTTATTATAATATATATCTTTATAACGTTATTGATATTCAGTAGAAGAAACAGAAATATGAGAAATATTATTACATTACAAATGAGCGAACTAACATGCTTATATAGACAAAATCTCAAACTATTAACTACTTTATTAATTACATTGTGGACATCCACTTTACATAAATCAATAATGGACAACAATAATTCATAGTAAGAGAGCTATTTTAAAAAAAATAGTATACTAAAAACGCCGGAAAATCGACTTTCATAAAAAGTCCTGCAACTGCATTAAAAATGTACTCCGATTTTTATTACACACACCTGCAACGTTTTACAAAGCTGTACAAAAAATAATTAAGGCAAAAAAATCATTTAAAATTGGATCCTCACATGACCCCTCCTTAGCCACAACTCATACAAGACCATATAAAAAGCATCATAATCAACAGGGAAATCATGCCACTGAAAATGCTTCCTAACCCTAATCACATTCCCGTACATCTCTTCGTACTCGCCCGAGCCTACGATCCCCAAAAGCGTCTCCTTCAGGCTCGGGATTTCTCCCGTTGGAACGACCACGGAGAATCCCTCCCAATTCAGCACGTCGGCGAAGGGCAGGTCGTAGAAGTCGGCCAAAATCACTGGGACGCATCCGTAGTAAAGAGCGTCGCCTATTCGTGCGGTGTTCACTTCGAATCCCTTGGCGTGGATGCAGAATTTGCTCCCGAGGAGAGACTCCGAGTAGGGCGTCTTCAGTCGGGAGCGGTGGACTCTTATTTCCGAGTCGTTTTCGTACGTTTTCACGAGGGTTTGTCTTACCCTGGAATTCATCGCCCCCGCGTAGAATGCCGTCGTTTTCCTGCGTAATGCGTTGCTCGAGAAAGTAAGGCATACGACGATTTCCTTCGCTTTTCGTCAGTTTTACTTGTCCAGTATATAACTAATGCAAGAAAATTCGCTTTTCGTCCTCTCACTTGTCCCCCTTGAGACTGGCCAGTATGCTTATACCAGTTATCATGAATAATCCATTTATTTTTTAGAAAAAAAACTGAGGCCGTTTTGGATTGCTTTCAGCAAGAAAAATACGATTGCTTCACGATGAATGCTAATTGGATTTGTGAAGCGTTACTATATTTTTCTTGCCGGAAGCAATCACAAAACGACCAGAAAATTAGCCAGATGACTACTTTTTCTGATAAATTTGGTAAACATACTGGCCCAATTTTGTATAAGGAGAAGGTCCCGTACGAAAAGCGAAATTCGCGAAAACTAACAAGACTAGATATTATACTCGGTCCACGTATACCTCGATATTTCCACGAAAAAAAAAGCAAATATAAAAAAATTGTTTACCCAATTCATCACAAATAATTTAAAAAAAAATTGACCGATTTTTATTTTTTCCAGCAAGAGAAATTCGACTGCTTCACTAAGAACGCTAATTGGATTGTGAAGTGTTTCTATATTTTCTTGCCGGAAGCAATCACAAAACGACCATAAAATTAGAAGAATGACTACTTTTCTGATAAATTTGGTAAACATACCGGCCCAATTCCAAGTTCCCGTACGAAAACGAAATTCGCGAAAACTAACAAGACTATATATTATATTCGGTCCACGTATACCTCGATAGTTTCCACGAAAAAAAGCGAATATAAAAAAAGTGTTTACCCATTCATCACAAATAATTTTTTTTTAAAAAAATGACCATTTTTTATTTTTTTCCAACAAGAAAAATTCGACCGCTTCACTAAGAATGCTAATTGGATGTGAAGCGCTTCTATATTTTCCTTGCCGGAAGCAATCACAAAACGACCAGAAAATTAGAAGAATGACTATTTTTCTGATAAATTGAGTAAACATAGTGGCCCAATTTTTAAGGACAAGTTCCCGTACGAAAAGCGAACTTCGCGAAAACTAATAAGACTAGAGATTATATTCGGTCCATATACCTCGATAGTTTCCAAAAAAAAAAAGCGAATATAAAAAAAAAGTGTTTACCCCATTCATCACAATAAATTATTTTTTATAAAAAATTGACCATTTTTTAATTTTTCCAGGAAGAAAAATACGACCGCTTCACTAACAACGCTAATTGGATTTGTGAAGCGCTTCTGTATTTTCCTCGCCGGAAGCAATCGCAAAGCGACCGGCTGGAAATTACAAAAATGACTACTTTTTCTGATAAATGGCGTAAACATACTGACCCGCTACGAAAAGCAAACCTCGCGAAAATTAACAGGCGAACATAAAATTTCCTCTACAATTTCCACAAAAAAGAAAAAGCAAACATTAAAAAATGGCTATCGATTCACGGCAGGGACTATATTATTACCTTTCTGAGGGCAGACGGATCACGGGCTTTCCCTTCCTCGGCCAAATCTGAGGTATCGAAGCGTCCTTATGCGCGACGTACCCGGGCAAGAAATAGCTCGACGAACAAACCAATTGCACGGCGTTTATCTTCACCTCGGCCGCCTTTTCCATGGCCGATCGGCTCACCGAGTGGCAAGAAACGTAAAAGTGGTCGGCCCCATTGCTTCGATTCCAAAAAGGGTATTTTGCGCTTATTTCGGCGATGTATTCCCTCACGAATCTCGGTATGCCGCCGACGCCTACTCTCTTGTCATTCCTTAATCCCGCGATTGAGAAGGGTAGGTAGAAAAGGTCGGCCTTCGAAGGGTCTTCGGTTAGGAAATTGCTGTTGAAGAGTGCTTTTTTGAAGTAGCTTTCGCTTGCGTAGTTTCCGCCGGGGGCGTTGGGCTCGGGCAAGAGGACGTTTGCGAAGGGGTGGGTTTTTTCGTGGGGATATGCGTAGATTTTTAGGGTTTTCTTCATGGTGTTGTAGTCTTGGGTGAATAGGGTTTTGTCGTGGTACACGCTTTTGCCTAATAATCAAGAAATGAAAAAAAAAGCGTGTTTTAGGGTTCGTGGAATGATTGGCACTAATAAGGTCTTGCATGATTATGGCATAGCATTCTTTTTTCTATAGGAAGAGGAGTGCCCACACAATGCTTTTAGTTAGACACGAGTATGAGATCTTCTATTCCAAAATGTGTTTCACTATAGGTATTACAACTTAGGAAAATCATCACACTACCAAGCGTTTAAAAACCCCTAAATATATTTATACCTATAAATATCATTACACCATGTTTAAATGCAAAAAAAGAAATATATAATTTTGATAATTATGAGAGGGAATACGGTTTGGAATGATGATCCAAAGCCAGCTGACACTAGTTCTTGTACTTGGTTTTAAATTAATTTGACGCTTAAACAATTAATGCTTGTATCTTAAGACGTAAGGTGAAACTCTAAATAATGTTGTTCTAATCATAAATGGTAAACATTTTCTCAAGAAAAAAATGAAGAAAAAAAGACTTGAACTGAATTTTGTAGCATGATTTTGTGCCGCCACTATATATATTATATATACGATATTAAATTAAAGATATGTGGCATTCCATGCTTATAAAAAGAGTGTTAAACAAAATAGTTTATTGCTGTCAAGTATCGGCTAAAGCATATGGGTGGCCGCCTAGTATTGACATATTCTCACAAAAAAACAAAGACCAAACAGAAGCTGACGTAGATGGTGATTCCTCCCCGGGATGATGATTATGTTCATTAAGTGTTATTTTAAGATTGACAAGTCACAACATAAATAGAATAATCAAAACATTGGAAAAAAAAATAAAAGAATATATGTGTGCGGACTTTTCACGACCAATTAAATATTTTGATTTTTTGATCAATAATTTGTCTAATCAAGCCGAACTTAATCATTAACATAACCCCATGAAATTAAGTAATCGATCTTACCAGTCAACTTCGCTGTAGACGACGGCGGCGGCAACGATGATATCCTCTTACTACTCTTCGTCGGTGAACCGATTCCGCCACTGATCTCATCGCCGGCGCCGGCTCCGTCGCTTCTCATGGCGGCGGCATCATTCTCTTTCTTCTTCAGGACGCTGATGACTGGTTCTTCTTGATGAACGGTGCTAATAGAAAGCGATGATCGATCATCAACGGCTAGTTTTAGGGTTTCTTGGCGGTGCAAGCCCAAGTGGTCAAGTGGCGAGCTGACGTGGAAAACCCTGGTTAGGCTTGGGTTTATCTGTAGTTTCGACGTGGTTATAGCTGATATGTAGCAAAGGAGAAACGCCGAGCTCGCAAAGGCTAAGATCATAGGAAGAAAGAACAATGATCTGCTGTAATAATTATAATCTTTGATCGGTTGCCGCCGAGAGAACTTGCCGAGAGAGAAGTTTTGATGATCTTCCATGTTTAGGAATGAAAACGTAGGACCTTTCTTAGTGGAAGAACGTACAGTTTGTTGGTTATAATAATAACTAATAAGGATGGTGGTCCAAACAAATATTAAAATGCTTTTCTTGGGACTTGACTAATTTTAATCTATTAGTCGAGCTCAGAGGAAAGAGGCATGGGGGTTATAAGAAGATCGATGATTAAGTTCGATGATGCAATATGAATAGTTTAGTAAGTTTTTTTTTTTACGAACCGTGCACGTAATCATGGAGAGATCATTAATCGTAATTCTTTAATACTCGATAGAGAGTTATACGAATTGACCATTCAACTACAATTTTTATTGTCCTTTTTGGCATGGAAGCTATTTGAGAAACCTATCCTTCAACAAGGGCTAATGTACAATCTCAATTCCATACTCAAGAATCTGAATTCACTATATCGTCTGATAGGAGAGACTACCGATAATAGAAATATTAATCAAAACCGTTAATCTCAGTAAAAAAATGATCACTAGCCGACACTTGTTCATATGTGTTTACATACCTTATTCTTTCATTAACTTCACTATATAAAGCTACATAGCATATGATGTAACGGAGTCGACACTCATCGAATGGATTTACAGAAACCATATCATTTCGACGAAGGCTATTTTTAACAGTTGATTGGGTTAATTTATGATGCTGCTAGAGAAATTGTAGAAATTCTGGCCGGGCCTCCGATAATTTATCCGTCATCGAGGCCCACATACGCACGTCATACATGAGGAGGGGTCCCGGTACAAGCTTGATGGGATTCCTAAAACCATTAGTGTTAAGAGGAATTGTGCCAAACATGAAAAGGGGTCATGTACAAGCTTGATGGGATTCCTTCCTAAAACCAATTAGTGTTAAGAGGAGTTGTGCACAAAGCTTATATACCCATTTAATTTCTTGATGGTTTTCGTTTTCGATGTGGGACATTTGTCCTCACACACGTGATTCTCAATAGAAATCTTTGGAACCTGATTGTGATTGATCGCACAATTGAAACAAATATCGTTCAATTATTGACATGACTTTTCTTCCTTGGTCCCCAAATCAAAGCTTGCTTATTACATCACAGAGACTGTTCCACTACTTTGTATCATTGCAAAGGAGCCCTTCCTACGTTTCAAATTGCAACTAAACCCCTTAGTGCTTATTACATACTTAAAGACCATAAAAGAGTAATTAATACATTAAACTACTATTAATCACTCGTGGGCCCTTCTCACGGGAGGCTTCACTATCACAACGGGACACTGAGCATGATGAACACAGTAATTGCTCACGCTGCCCAGCAAAGCCCTGAAAATAAAAAAACAAAATACACATTTATATTTATCATCTAATTTAATTTTATGATTACATCAAGTGTTAAGTTTTCCTATATATTTCTTATTACCTCTTGATGGTTCCAAGACCACGACTGCCGACGACGACAAGGTTAACATGCAGCTGCTCAGCTGCTTGGCATATCTTGTCCTTTGGATCGCCTTCAAGAATCAAAGTCTCCGCCTTCACCTGATCAGAATTAATGACGAAATAAATGTTTTAATATCTAATGCTGTAAGTAAATCACACAAACAAAGAACCATCGAAGTGGTAATAATAGTTACCTTCTTCTCTTTGCATATGCGCAAAGCACGAGACAATACAGCAGCAGCATTTTCCTGCTGGGCTTTTCTAACAGAGCTGATCACTTGTGGAGTAGCGTACACCACTAATAAGGGAGACATGCAGAAATCGAACACCATGATATATGCAATATCAGAAGCAGGTAATATTTTATTATATACGTATATATGTTGCGCAGTTCATATGTGCGTAAATACCTGGACCAGCGGGGTAGATGAATGGCTGGAAGAGTGGCTGGACATTGACTAAGGTAATGGTGTCTGAATCTAATTGGTTTCGAGGATCATTATAATCACCGAAGAGATTGTCTATAGCCCATCTCAGTGCACTGAAGCTCTCTTCGCTGTCATCTATTGCAACCAACACTTTGAGTTTGTGCCCAATATCTGCTGATGATGAATAACTTGCTTCGGCCGTGGCTTCTGTTTCCATGGCTTGTTGGCTTTCTATTTAGATTCTTGTTTCTTTTTATAATAATTTGCATCCAGCACAAATATGTAAAAAGATTTTCTGGCTCCAGAATTATGCCCTTGCTGGATAATATTAAACGATAGCATAGGATAGAGATGAAACCTCAGAAGAATGGATCGTAGTGGAGAGACACGTGTCAGGCATGCAAGAACAAGCTCTTGTGTTGTCCTACAGAATAATCATAAGATGCATTGAGATGAACAAAGAAATAACGTAATGCGCCTGTAGCTCAGTGGATAGAGCGTCTGTTTCCTAAGCAGAAAGTCGTAGGTTCGACCCCTACCTGGCGCGATTATGTATTTTTTTTAAATTTTTGGGCTTTTTAAATGCTATCTTTCCTCATTGGGCTTTACCTAGTTGGGCCTAGAGGCCCATATCAGTGGGCTTGACTTTAATGGGCTTAAAGGCTCAGTAAGTAGAAGGAAGGAGCGGAAAGATGTTTGAAAACCGAAATTGTATTGTAGTGAGAAATAAAATACCCCCAAATTTTGAGCAATCCGTCTCTCGCGCTTCTATCTCCCGCTCCCCTCTGTAGAGCTTCGGCGTTTTGGATTTCGAGGAGACGATGGCTAAGGTAGCGTCGAACGGTCCTCTGCCGACGTCCGGTGCTCCCAAGTTCGGCCTTGGCGGTGCTGGGATGGACAAAATCTCCGCCGCCGGTTCAAAGCGGAAGACGCCGTCTGAGTTGCGGGTAATGAGCATTATTTTGCTGTATATGTGTAGTGGCGGATTTTACCTACTGAAATGGAACGAGCGTTGTATGTATTTTGAGCGACAGCTTGTTGGTAGTTTGTTCTCGAAGTCCTGTGAAATACTTTCGAGCGTTTTCAGTAGCGAACGGATGTTTAATAGTGGGCGTAGTATGCAGATGTGTTGAAAAAAGCGAACTTTTTCTTTTTGAAATCTTTCTATATGTTCTTAATGCGAAGACAACGGATCTAAGCACCTTTGTTTGGCAGGGAGAATTGATTAAGCAACAACCAGTGGAGCTCGTGCATGACCCTCCAGCGTCACTAGCTAGTTTCAAGAGGTAAATGCTTTTGTTAAACTCTTGTTGTCTTTCGCTGAACTGTTTTTGTGATGAAATTGTCTTCATCCTTCAGGACTGCTAATCGAACAGCTTCTGGGTTGGATAAGTCCGATTCAATCAAAGCACCACGATTCTCGAGGATGAATGAACATTATCCAATCACTAAAACTAGGCGGCCTTTTTTAAGAAAGGAAAGTCTTAAGGTCAATAGATTTTTCGTATCTGCACGGCTAATTTGTGACGTGGCATCGTTTATATTACACTTCTTTTCCATTTATGAATATCGTCTTGTGGTGAGACACTGGGAATTTGACGTCAATGCAGGAAAATGTTTCTGGGACGTTTCAAGGTGACTTGAAGAATTCCAGTACTTTGATTACAGATCTTGATGGGATTCGCCCAGCGCAAAGATTGCGGTATTGAACAGTGCTCTGAAAGGTTTTCTTTCTTTCTATTTTTGCTATTGATTAACTTAATTCATACAATTTATGATGTGCATGGGTGGGTGGCAGTCCGGATGACACAATTTCTAGTGACGCCACAAGTGACTTCTCAGGCCAAGCTGTCGATGGTGTTGATAAGCTCAATAATAATACTTTTAAGAGTGTCAGGGAGCTATCTCTAAGGGGTCAAAAATCAAACAGTTTTCACTCTGTTGATATGGTACATTTCCCTACTAAATCTCTTCCTCAACCAAGATACAAGAATATTCGAAGCGTCTAATGCAAAATGTTGCCCGTATACAGGGTATAGCGTTGAAAGGACTGGTTACCTGCGAACCTTATGCTGGTTCAACGTCTCTCCCAGATTCTAGTAATGGGACAGGAACTACTATGATGCAACAATTTGATTCCGAAATACACATAAACTGTCGACGTATTCCCCTAGATTTGACTCTAAAAGCAACAATGAGATTTATGTGTTCATCATCAGTGACTTGGTGAGCTTTAAGAACAACTTCATTATCTAAAGGTTATCATTTATTAGTAAGATTACTGATAATTTGATTAAAATATATAGTTTGTAATGTCTCATTTGAAAGCATGTGAGGTCGATATCGATTCATTATGAAACAGCCAAATCATTGTACTGTTAAAGCAGGTTTTTAGCGTCAAGTATTGTTTTTAAACTCACATATTAGTAAGAGTTGACCGTCCATGACGTGTACATCCCTTTGGATATGCTCCTTTAATACTGATTATTTGTTCTTTATTTCAGTTTTAAGTTTGATAGACTACTTCTAGCTGGGGATTCCTACTCCTGTGATGTTATTATAGTCTGTGTTTGGTTCCTCTCTTCCTTCTAAGTTCTAGTGAGGATGATGAAACTTGTTGATTTGATTGTGCAGGTTTCACAGGTTAATAAATTGTACCTCGAATGCAGTCTCTCCGTCTGCGCATGCTGGATTCCCTGATCAAAATATGACCTGTGTGTCTGAGCCTTCCTCAATTAGCCATGCTACAAGTCATGGGATTGTGAATTCTTGGGTGCATCCTCAATCATGTATACCGCATGCAGCTATTTCAGCTTTGTTATCCGTCCCTGGAGGTATAGTTGTGGGAGACTTTTTAACGAGATATGAAAACTTTATTTCTTTTTAGTTCTTTAATTTGCTCTATTGATAAAAGGGCAAACAGACTTTCTAACTAAACGGCACGAAGTATGGGAGGATTCATTTCGAAGTCTTTACTACATGCTTCGGAAGAGAACTTGTGAAATCTTTTATGGTAATATCCTGCATCCTGAGGTCTGACTGAAATACGCTTATTGTGATGCGTTGAAACTTGACGTGAGTTTTGATCATGTTACTATAAGGAAAATTAATTTAATCTTCATATTGTTAGTCTGCACTACCCAGTTCGTAGTTATGTTTGCCGCATCCAATAGTGCCAAAGAAAGTATGTGCTCTTGCCATGCCTATGTATCTCAATCAACAAGAAATTTAAGGGCGCTTCTTAAGGAACAGGTAAGATGTATATTTATCGATTGTTTATTTGTTCAAGTGCTCGATTTTTTTTACAATTCTTGTAGTAGCTATTCATTTGTAAGGTCTTTCTTTGTTGGCCAAGAACATACTTCGTTCAATTAAGTTTATATTGTGTTCAGTGTTATCAATTTTCCGCCATGGCGCCGCCATGGCGGTATGGCGGGGCGGATTTTGCCCAATCCGCCATGATACAACCGCCATTTGGCGGGCATCAAATGGCGCCGCCATGGCGGCCGCCATTACCATGGCGGCGGTGGCCGCCATGGCGGAATATGGCGTCCATGGCGGAAGTTTAGTGTTTTTACCTGTTTTAGGGTTTTTTTAGGTTTTGTTTTTGTATTTCTGTGTGTAAGTAATGGGGTTTTTGAGGGTTGGAGCACGGGAGATGGGGAAGACGACAATGATTAGGAGAGAGAATGTTTTCTTTCTTTTTTTTATTCTGTTTTTCTTATATTTTTTTCCTTATTTTGTGTTCTATCGTAAATGTTAACTTTTTTAATTGTTTTAAGGAACTTTCTTTTATATGGTTGGTTATTTTTATGCTTTCAGTTACATTTTCATAATTTTACTTAATTATATATTAAATTAATATTATCATATGTTACAGGTTCTTTATAATTTAGATTCTTTATTTATCTTTAATAATTCAAAATTTAGAAAATTAGATAAAAAATTAAATGTTTAGTGTTTTTGCCCTGTTCTAACTTCATACATGAAGATCTTTACTAGGTTTTAATATCATATATTTCTTAAATTAGTAAATAAATAGCAATATCCTACTATTAATTTCGATGGTATGATATACTTAACCTCATATTTATATCAATAAGGCACAAATTTATATTTTTAAGTCATTAAAATTTTCTATGTTGTTTTATATGTTTTATATGAATATGTTTCTAATTATACTATTACTTAATAAAATTAGCAGAACGTTCGTTACCGTTCCGCGAAATGCATTAGAACGAGAAAGCTCGTCTCCGTTCCTGTGTCCGTTACCGTTATGGCGAACCATGACTTTGTATTTTTTAGTTTTCATGCGTATGCTCATTGAACGTCTTGAAGCTTATTTGTTATTTTGTGAAACTAGTGTCCTGTTAAATCAATATTTGGAATGTTTTTAAAGTATTTTTACTTTGATATATAATACATATATTTTTACGTCCGCTATGGCTTCCGCCATTTTCCGCAACGCCATCCGCCATAGGAATATGGCGGGTTTTTGGCTTTCCGCCATGACCCGCCATCCGCCATCGATAACACTGATTGTGTTGCAGGATGTTTCGTTTTCAATGCCTCTGTGCAGATTTAAAGTTGAAGAAGTTACAAAGGATGATCTTGTTGAACTTTCTGAAATAGAGAAACATAACCTTGGCCAGGTGTTACCTTTTTTCTTCGTGTTCCACTTTATTTAAGAAAGATGTTAATCTTTTTACCACTGATTGTGGTCTAGATGATTTTTTGCCTGACTCTAGTAAAAAGGGGTTTGTCTTGTACTTTAGTTGTCTCAACTAACCTGGAAAATTTTGTTTCTACTGAATAATGCAGACTCGTAGAGTTACGGAGACCACTGCAGTTGATAACACTCCGCAATCTTTATTGATGATTTCTGGAAACAAGAACATAAATGCATTATATGATATCCTCTTAAATTATAGGTTGGTGTTTGGTTTTAGATTACTTCAACTCCTCCACCAAAAAAATTTGAAAAATTATCTCGTTATAAATGAAGCTTATTTCTTCTGTTTTCAGATTTTTCATTTCCTCTCTGACCGGTGATGATGTCCCAATGTTGTATTCACCTGTACCCTTTGAAAATGCTGCTCTTTCTCGCCCTGAGGTAACTTCAAAACTTTTGTGTTGTTTCGTAACGACACCATCAAGGAAAAATATGATGCAACCAGATTACGATTCTTGCAGTTTTCGTCTATTTTTACAGTCAAATTTAAATTACAGACAGATGTTATATCATTTAGTTATCAGCCAAAGTTCTATTGTGCAGGTCAGGTGCAAACAGGTAAGGAGAATCAATTCCATGCCTGAGAAGCAAAACGAGTCAGACATGCTCGGCGAACCAGTCGGTGATTCATCTTCAGGCGTCTGCTACAGCGTTGAGATTAGAGATTCACATATTCCTCCTTGGGTAGTCTCTTCCATTTGCCATGCCATGTGCTCGAAAATGAGTGACTTTCAAGTCAGGTAAACGAATCGCCTCGAATTTTTAATTAGAAAGCAATAAAAAAAAGCTGTTTGCAACTCTATTAATGTAACTTTTCGAGCTCGAATAGTTGATGGATTTACTCGTAATACATTTCTGCAGCTTTATAACTGAGCCCACATCGATTGGGTTGAATGTCGGCTTGGATTCAGCCAAAGACATATCGGTTCTTCAAGCTAAAGAAAGCAAATCATTTCAACCAAGCACGTGTTGCTTTGGTGTCCCAAACTCGACTCTTTCCCTTCAACAACGTCGTGGCGCCTACTTAAAAGGTTTGAAGTATGACGGTAAAGATTCTTACACAGCATTTCTTTCTCCAGTTGTGTAAGTTCTCCTCACCGTTTTGCTTTGCTGCATTTTAGATTTATGCCCCTTTTGTATTAACTGAATGTCATATGTTTCAACTGTGATGTTTTGATTTATTGCCCCATATGCTATATGATCTCTCAATTTCATCACATTCACATCTAAGAATTCCCAGTAAGATCTGCGGATTCGCAACGACTAAGCTCGTCCAAGGTATGTTGCATATTAAAATCATTATCTCGAGGGGTAATACTCTGAAGTCTGAATATACAGAACATTATCATATATGATCTAACAAATAATCAGAGATAATTAAAATTAAATCACAAATAAAATGAATCCGCATTGGGTAGAAAAGTGTTTCTTTTCTTGGGTTTAAGTAGTTTCATTTTTCACAAGGTAATAATAAGGTACAACGGTTTGCGTCCGCACATGTATGACATTTTCTTTTCCCTACTCCTTTCGAAAGAAGTACCATTTGGAAAAAAAAAGAATAGGGTTCTTCCATGTACACAATACTCAACGACGAAAATCAAAGGTACATAAAATAAATTGCTTATCGTATTGAATCCTAAATTTGCTCTAAAGACGAGTACTCCGATGTAAGACACACCTGAGTACTTGTTATGCATTTCCTTCCTTTGCCCTCCATGAAATACACACACACATATATATATACATATATAATATTTATATTTTTCCAGCTCCATTACCATGGAAAAATAAAAATAAAAAATAAAAATATACACACACTCTCAAGCTAAATGCTTTGCCCATCATCATCTTCCTGCAATAAATAAAAAAACACATTAAAGCAATATATTTTCACGGCGGGCCAAAATCAACACTTACCAGAGAATCGCGAATTCGTATGAGACACGGACGAGACGACCCAGGGACCAACTTTCCGTCGCCGGCCGGCGACAACCTCACCGGCAGATCGTCGCACATCACCCTCATATTATCCCTCCTATAAACCAGCGTCGGCGAGGTGAAATTAGCCCTCACGGCCAGCCTAAGGCTGAAGTAAACCAACCCATTCGCCCTATCCTTCTCCAAGATCGGCAGAAGCCAGCTTCGAACCTTCTGGAAACTGCTGCTGCTCTCGCCGTCCCCTCGATTAGGGTTCTGATCGGCGGGGACGCTGAGCGCCGCCTCGTACTGCTTCATCCCCTCGACCTGAAACGGCTGGGACGAGGAGAATCCGAGCAGCACCTCCTTGTAATAGACCGACGACCTCACCTTTTCGAACTGCACGATTAGGTCGTGGTTCATGTTCCTCACGGAGACGTTGGCGTTCCATATCCCCGACACGGCGTCGCCGGCCATGGTGAAGTTTCTGACGTCGAGGGAGGAGACTTCGAAATCGGGTACGTAGGTGCCGAAGAGGAACCACATGACGAGGCTCATCATACACATGCTGGCGATGAGGACCACCATGAGCGTGAGCATCATTCGGCCGAAGCTGGACGAGTCGTTCTCCGGGATTAGGTGCTTGTAGCTGGGCTGGTAGTTGTAGTAGCCGGCCGCCGGCGGGTGTATGGGGGCGGCGCTAGCGCCGTGGCGGTAGGATTGGGGGTGGGCGTGGGCGTAGGAGCTTATTCTCGCCGGCTGGGGTTGGTGGTATTTGCCGCTGCTGCTGCTGCTCGCGGCGGCCAGGTATTGTTGCTGGTGGTGGAAGGAATGGGCGGCGGCGTAGGGGTAGGCGGCGGGCGGAGGTTGCGGGGAGCAGTAGATTTGCTGTTGGCCGGCGACGACGACGCTGTGGTGGTGGTACCTGTCCATGGATGGATAGCCCATGACGATGTTGGGCTTATTTGGGTCATGTTGGTCCGAGGTTGAATCCATTGTCTTAGGTTAGGTGTATATATCCTATTTTCCTCTCGCCTCTTTTTTTTTCTTATTTGATTTTATCTATGTTTTGTTTCTTCTTCAAATCTTACGTCGGAGAAGAACATCAAAAAAGGGTGAGAGGAAATATGTTGAGAGTGAGATGGGATGGGTCAAAATGACGAATAGGGTTTTCTTTCCTTTTTTTTTTGTTTTTTTGGAAAGAGATGAAAGAATTGTGTGTGTAAGAGAAAGAGAGTTAAAAAAAAAAAGGAGAAGCTGGGCGTGAGAATTGGTGGGATGAGAGGTTAAAGGTAAACATACTATTTTAGTTGATTTGATTGGATGATAATCAAGTCAACGAATATATATTTTGATTTTTTGATGAAAGAAACCACACACTTCATCTCTTGAACGTCTCTTGTCTAGCGAATGTCCTAGAGCATAATGTATTTCAAATGTAGCCCAATATATATATGTTCAGCCCATTTTTGGAGCTCACTAAGATTTAAGAAGTCAATTTAGGGTTCATCTTTTGGTCTTCTTTCTTCCTCCAGCCAACCTTCTCAAGAAAAATCAATGTCGCCGCCGCCAACCACCGATCTTCCAGCGCAGGCCGCCGCAGCAAAGCCGAAGAAGTGCGGTAAAATTGGTAGAGAGATTGACGAAATATTTGCCTGTAAGAAGAGGAAGAAACCAGAAAAAGACACGAAAGCATCGAAATCGTACTCCAAAGTATCAATCAGCAGCAGTTCGAACAGCGTTAATAGTACGAACCCTCTAAAGGATGTTAAGAAGAAGACGAAGAAGAAACCCTTGAAAGGCGCCGCCTTACCTTCCGACGATCACCTGAATTCTCGGCCGAGGAAGAAAACTGCCGACGGCTTCAGTGTGTTCACCGAAGAAGAACTGGGTTTTGGGAATCCAAACGCTGGAGGTACAAGTCTTTGCCCTTTCGATTGCGATTGCTGCTTTTGATCGTGTGAATTTCGAATCTTTGGTTGTGAAATGGCAGAGTTGAAACTAGCTATAGCTCATGTTAATTGCTGGAATCTGATGTATAAGATCAAACTGAAAGCTCTTCCCTTTCTTGAATGTTGTAATGACGGTTGATGTATTCTTCTTGAGGGTTCAATGATTTCTTCTTTCATCTACCTTTGTATTTACAATGTCATGGTTTCGTTAAGAATTTTTGATATAACTGCTCTTTTCACTTGAACTCCTTGACAGCTATGATAATGAGGGTTACGATCGATTCAGACTGCAATTTGTCGAATCATGCTATGGCAGAATTCCTTCTGTGTGAAAATCTCCAATTTCGAGATATTCTAAGAAATACAACGAAGCTGAAAATTTCCCTGTCAACGTTGGTAATAATCCGAATCTCCAATTTCAGAAATTGTAAGAAAATAAAATCTAAGTACATGATATCTATTCCTATCGAGGTTGGTAAAAATCCTACCCCTTGTGATACATGCACAAACTAGGCTTTTTTAATTAAATAAGTATAAAAAAAACTGTCATTAACAAAATAAGCAGAAAACGCTAGGTATTAATAAAATAGGTCTTTTCGTACTCCCAGAGTACGAATTAGAGTAACTCGTACCCTAGGAGTACGAGTTACTGCCAAGCTGGCGCGTGCGCTTACCTGGCGTAACTCGTAACTCCAGGTTACGAGTTAATCTAATTCGTACTATCTGGTTTCCAATACCCCTGCGCGACGAAGAAGACGAACCATTCGACGAAGCAACGACGACGAAGCGACGACGACGAAGCCGACGACGACGAAGCGACGACGCCGAAGCCGACAAAGACGCCGACGAAGCCGCCCCGCCCGACGAGACGCCCTTCCCCAGCCGCGACGCCCTTTCCCAAGCCTTGCCTTCCCGGACCGCCGCCCCAGCCGCGACCGCCCCCCCATCCGCGAACACCGCCCGACGCGACGCCCTGCCCCAGGCGCGACCCCCTCCGCCGTCGTGTGCGACCGGTGCCCGACAACCTCGCCCCGGACCGCTGCCCGCTGCCCCGCCCCGCGACGCGCCCCGGCTGACCCTAACCCGCGCCGCTGCCCGCTGCTCGCCCCCACGACGCTGCCCGGCTGCCCCGGCCTGCGACCGCTGCCCGCTGCCCCGGCCCGCGACCACTGCCCGCTGCCCCGGCCCGCGACCCGCTGCCCCGGCCCGCGACGCTGCCCTGCTGACCGTAACCGGCGGTCGCTGCCCGCTGCCCCGCCCCCCCGACGCTGCCCGCTGCCCCGCCCGACGCTGCCCGCCATCCATACGACGTGTTAAGCGCGATTAGTTCGGGTACGCCGTTTCGGCTGGAACTATCATTTTTGCGTTAATTTCATTATTACTATATGTTTTTTATTGATTTGTGATTTGTTTGTTTGTTTTTTGTAAATGTAGAAATGGATTCCGATCCAATTTACGGGCCTATTGATAGTTCGGTGTTGACGATGCAGTCAAATCAGCAGCGTCCGCAGTAGGGATTTGTTGTTAGATCCGACAACGATAGATAAAACTATTAAGATTAGGTCATTAGAGAATGTAGTGTGGGGTACTAGAGAAGCGCCGACTATCTTACACGGTCGCTTATTAGGGAAGTTGAACGATATGGGTCTATACAGCGTCTACAGCTGTATGTCTCAGAGGGTTGACCCTCATTTGATTACAGCTTTGGTAGAGCGTTGGAGGAAAGAGACCCATACGTTTCATTTTTATGTTGGGGAGGCGACCGTCACTTTACAGGATGTAGGTATTTTGTGGGGTTTACCTGTAGATGGTAGTTGTGTCTCCGGTGTGATCGTTTCGAGAACGGTCACACAGTGGATGGACGAGTGTGAGCGTTTGTTAGGTTTTAGACCGCCTGCTGATAGGATTAGGGGGTCATCGCTATCGATGAAGTCGTTAGCGAGTTGGTTGTTGGACCATCCGGTAACGGATGATAGTGACGAGGATGAAGTCGATTGTTCAGCACGGGGTTATGCGATGCTGCTGTTCGGTGCGGTGATGTTCCCCGATTGTAGCGCCAGCACGGTATCATTGACTTACCTTCAGCTATTGGACGATATTGACGAAGTTAGCACGTTTAGTTGGGGTAGTGCGGTGCTGGCATTCCTATACAGAGAGCTTTGTTCAGCAGTGGAGCCGAACAAGCTAAATATAGGCGGACCCCTACGGCTGTTGCAGGTAATTATGTTGAAAATTTGATTAAATGTATAGTTATTTTAATTGAGAAATAACTAACAAGTGATTTGTTTTAGGCATGGGCATATGTGAGGATTTTGCCATTTCAGCCGGTACGGGGTGTTAATCGTATCACGATGGAGCCCCGAGAAGTCGACGGGGTAGTCTTACCGGCTCCGCCACATGCTGCGAGGTATGGTTGTACTTCCGTAAGTTGTAAATTTTTTTTCATTCTTACATTTACAATTGTTGTTTAAATATTTGACAGGTGGAACGCAACCTTCGATTTCACAGCGTCGACGAATTCGAACCTACGCACCATCCGCGAGTGCATTGATCGCATGCAGCCGCATCAATTTGCGTGGACTCCGTACAACATGACTCTGCCGGAGATTGCAGATCTTCCTGAAGAGTGCTTACCTACGGCCTGTCGATCGAGGTGTCCACTGATATTCTTCAATATCGTGGAGTTCCATTACCCCGAACGAGTACTTCGGCAATTTGGAATTATTCAAGGCATTCCAGTTAATCCGCCGTATCGAGATAACAATCTTCATACGTACGAGCGTCGACAGCGGTCGGGTATGGATTGGAGGGCGCATCACGCAGTCTGGCTTCAATTATGGGACGATCGAGAGGACACGGTCGTGGATGGTCCTGCCGCGAATGCCTTCAACGCGGTGGAGGATGGTTATTACCAGTGGTTTCATCGGATCACTCGGCTCTACATCTCTCCACACGAGAGACAGATGTCGCAGGGGTTTCAGATGGGGGATGCGGTATTTATGGAGACCATCGTAAGTTTTTTTGGCGTATAATTTTCCTTTTTTTAGTAGCCCAAATAATATAAATTACGCTTTCATTTTTAGGAACGCGGGGTTCACGACAGCCTTCGTTACGCGAGGACCGGCGAGCATGACGAGACCATCCGCTTACTAGAGCAGATGGATGAGATGTTTATCTCGAGACGCCGAGGTGGACCCGCGAGTGAGGCCGGAACATCTCACCAGCATGAGGCCGGAACATCTCACACGCATGACACCGGAGGATCCCACATGCATCATGCTGTACTATCTCACGATTACGGTGCTGGACCATCACAAGTGCATGAAGATGTCAACGCCTCGTTCTTTGACGACTTGTCACCCTTTTTGGGATCGTCTGCAGCCCAGCACATCTCACAGCCAGAGTATATGGATCAGCAGGTATATTTCTTCGATTTGGCATGTAAATACCTTAATTATTTTACTGAAATTAAAATTTGGTTTTCACGCGTTAGGGGTTTATGACACCTTCACCACGGCCGCGACGACCTCGAAGTCCGGGAGATGACGCGGAGCATGGTAATCGTCGAGGAAATAGAGTTCGTAGGCCACCTCGTTGTGGGA
This sequence comes from Craterostigma plantagineum, assembly GCA_027422505.1. NCBI lineage: Eukaryota > Viridiplantae > Streptophyta > Magnoliopsida > Lamiales > Linderniaceae > Craterostigma > Craterostigma plantagineum. The sequence goes on from JAPQWV010000029.1 coordinate 3,065,617, forward strand.
CCGGCGGTCATTTAGGGCATCATTAAAATATAGATTATGATGATGATTATTGTAGCATTCCTGATGATTATTGTTATTGTTATGTTGACTACTGTAGTAATGATTATTATGATTATATTTTATTATATTTTTACTACTGTAATTTACTATGTTATTAATATAATCATTAAATTACTATCATATAAATGTATTATGATTATATTCTTTTTATTTTTTATTACTATATTTTTCATTTATTATTGTATTTATTAAATTACTATTCTTTATATCTTATTATTATTTAAGCATACTAATTTTTTAATATATTTATTAAATTACTATAATATAAATGTATCATGATTATATTTTATTATTTTTATTACTATATTTTTCATTTAATATTGAATTTATTAATTTACTATTCTTTATATCTTATTATTATTTTTTATTAATTTCTTAATATTTATATCAAATTACTATAATATAAATGTATTATATTTATTATAATATTTTTAGTAATTTTTTAAAGTATTATTACTATATTTACTATGTTAATATAATATTGAAAGGCCGGAACATTAGCTATATAAGACAAGAACTAAGAAAACAAGATTGTATATTTTTTTTCAACGCCGCCCGCGTTGTCTTGCACGGGTTTCACCCCTATCCATCTCATTCCTGATGCGATTTCGACTGTATCTTCCGGCACCAGTTCTCTCTAGACGTGATTCGTTGTGACTAAGAGTCCAATCTTCGGGGGTCCAATAACGTTCATCGTGCAATGGTTCGAAGGTACCTTCATATGTCTTCAAATACTCCTCCTTACTGTAATATTGGGCCACTAGATTACCGGAGTGTATTTGCCATTGACGGCAAGCTGCTTGTGCGTGAGAACATGGGATGTTATACCTGCTCCAACTCCCACACGTGCATGTTCGAGCATTGATCCTTACCACATAAGTGCGCTGATGTATTCCAGATGTTATGACCTCTGCTGTATGTTGGCGGACATCAAAACGGTATACAACGTGATCCCAAAATTCTGCCGTCCAACTTTGAAACATTCTCGTTGCATAACGTGACCAATCCGTTTCATTATTCGCCATTAGGGACGATGCTTCCTGAAACCGGTCACGAAAATACTGTACGCACCTGTAAAAAAATGAAATAAGAGAAAAAGTCATAACCACAAAATTAGCATAAAAAAGAAACCATCGTGAGAGTTTACTTATGAAAAGTGAAATCAACAATTGCTGTTGCAGGTAGCATTCGAGCACCCTTTAATACCCCATTTAGCCCTTCTGAAATATTCGTCGTCATGACACCACATCGATAACCGCCGTCGTGTGCGAGCGTCCATTGCTCGACCCCTACTTTTTCTAACCAAGGCTTCGCCAGTTCATTAATTTGCGCAATCTGAGCCATAATGCGATCGAATTTATCCAACGTGGGCGCAGTACCGGCTCTATGACATAGATCCTTCAACTGTTGATCCTTGAATTTTTTGTAGAAATTTGACTTAACATGACGAAGACAGAAGCGATGCACTCCATTTGGTGGACGAAAGAAATCAGTGGCTTCTACTGTTCCCGTAAGACCTGTACACACCATATACGCCCGTAAAAATAACTACTTTTACGAAAACAACGAGTAAATTTGGAATTCTAAGATTACATACCTGGATGACGGTCCGAAATAAGGCAAACCGATTGATTCTCTAGAACAAATATGTTCAAATTAGTAAGGAACCAAGTCCATGAGTGTGTACTTTCTTCCGTGACAATGGCAAATGCCAGGGGAAAGACGTTTTGGTTGGCATCCAACGACGTAGCAATCAGTAATTTGTGTCTATATTTGGAGTATAAATGCGTACCATCGACACAGACAACTTTTCGACAATGTTTGAAGCCATCGATGCTCGGTTTAAAAGCCCAAAAAACATACCCGAGCACGAAGTGTGCAGGTCTCCCTGACTGTAGATTCAGCCACCTCACGATTGTCCCTGGATTGTAATGCTGCAATGCCTTCATAAATGTTGGTAGCTTGGTAACAGACTCTTCCCACGTACCGTAAACATTTTCCATCGCTCTTTTCAAACCATGCCAAGCTTGAATATACGAGATGTCGTAGCCGTATTTATCTTTCAGGAGTTGTTGGACGTTCTTGGGTAAGAACTGCGGATCGATTCTTACGGTTCCAACCAACAAATCAGCAATAAAATTTTTAGAGATATTACGGTGTGTGGTCGCCAGCTCAGTCATATAGCAAGTGTGCGGTCCTTCTGATTTTGTAATAGACCAGTAACCTTTTTTTTGGCTTGAAGGATGCCCTCAGTCTCCATGGGCAATCGGCCGTATGATTACATTGGACACTCCAACGTGTGTTGCTGCTCTCGTTCACGTGATACTCGCGTCTAGCAACCCTGATCGAAAAATCGTCGACGGCACGTTGTAAATGTTTTTTAGTTTGAAAAATCATACCTCGACAAAACATAGGGTTATCTCTGTCGTAAAACTCCCCATAACCACCGTAGTCGTCACCAGCAGGAGGTGGCATTTGGTACGTTTGGAAAAATGGGACGGACTGAAACAGCGTTGGAGCAGCAGCGTTCGCTTGAGTGGTATCATCTGGCGCTTCGTCGTCGTCGTTCTCGTCGTCCTCGTTCGGATCGGGTAATTCGGACAGTGGATCCTGATCGTCCGCTTCCGAATCACTAACATCAACATCTTCCTCTGGTTCTGGCACATAATCTGGCTCCGGTTCTGGAACACCAAACGCCGGCATCTCCAGAGAAACATTACTGAACCCTGCCGTAACTGAGGCAATGTCGGGAAAATCCGGACAAGTGTAACTCGAAGAACCAACTTCAAAATTCCGATGCGGCTCCTCGTTCAAATCAAAGTTTGAATTTTCAACTGCTTCAACAAAAACCTCAACACAATTATTTTCTGAATCGGGATGTATGAAAAATTGTAAATCGTTGTCGTTGGAGATTTGAAAAAGCTGATGAAATTGGCGGGAATGTTGAAAGTATTCATTTTTGGCATGGATAATCAACGAACAACGACTGCTATCAGCACCCGTAATTTCGAACATCAACGAAATAAACTCGGAAAAACGGGTGGTGCGACGAATTCGCCTATACCCAACAGGGCGGATACTATATTTGATGCTAGAATCAGATGATTGAATTATATCGCCGCCGAAATATACTATCACTTGTACGCGACTCGAAACCATTTTTTGAGTTATTAAAGTAATTTGATAAGGGCTAATGATATACGACTCAGTCAGGTGGGGGGGATTTATAGAACTCTAACTCGTAATCCGGGTTTACGAGTTATGCGAATTATTGCAATAGTTCACGTAACTCGTATGCCCGGATTACGAGTTAGGGGAGTTATTGCCGACAATCTGCATGGCCATGCAGGTTGGTCGGCCACACATTATAACTCGTAACCTGGGAATACGAATTAGTAATTCGTATGCCTAGGATACGATTTAATGTGCCATGTCATTAGCCATGTCAGCGTCAGCGGGGTCAGCGGGCCTTCGGTCGTAACTCGTATTCTAGGAATACGAATTAGTAAGTACTCCTAGATTACGAGTTACGTCCCCGTGTCAAGTCAGCAGGTCAACGCCCCAAACGTAACTCGTAATCTAGGAGTACGAATTACTAATTCGTATTCCTAGAGTACGAACTTCGCTATTTTATTAATACTTTTCCTTTTCCGTTTATTTTGTTAATGATTGGTTTTTTTTTGTTTATTTAATTAAAAAAGCCCACAAACTAAGGGGTCATTTGATATCTTTGTGTAGCCATACATGGCTATACACGTCTGTTACAACGATTTTGGTTATAGAGCTTGTATATGAATACCCACCTTAAGGTGGTTATGGGGCATGTATCACTAATCCATACACTCCTAAACACACCTTAAATACAGTATCAAACACAATTTATATCGTTACGCAAATAATTAATACACACATTATCAAACATGTTAAAAGACAATATCAACAAAATTTTTGTAAACTATACACAAATAACTTATACCCATGTAATCCAAAAACAAGGTTATCAAATTAAATATTTTAGTGGATCTGAAATCAAGGAGAGAGATTATCCAATTAAACTATTGGGCTTCTTTGGCCCAATAGATTCCAGAAACTTGGGCCTAAATGAGCCCAATTCTCTACAGTGTCAGCTCTGCAAACATCCTTCAGCTGAGTCAATGTGAAGCAAGCACCTCATCGTTGCCATCTGCGTCGTTCGGTAGAAGAAATCGAAAAAGTGAATCGCTTTTATCGAACCCAAAGGCGCGATTAATATGCCGGATCCGACGAATACGAAGCTTGGAGGGATGTTATTGGACGACATCGCGCCGGTGATCATGGTCCTCAGTACGCCGCTAGTAGAGGAGTCTTGCCTTAAGAACAATCTCTCGTTGATCGAATTGCTTGGTCCCTTCTGTAGATTCGATAACATTGACGGTACTGGCATAATGAGCTCAACGCGCGAATGTTTTTGTAGCTGAGTTGGTTTTTAGTGGTTGAGTTTTTTGCTCTTTGATTTTATTCCTAAACTTGATTATCAAACAGTACCGGTGAGGACAAGTGATCAGCCTTACAGACTACGGATATTCAGAATGAGATTGTTTTCCCCATCGGAGATTAGGCAACGTGATATCCAGGTGCGTAAAATTTTTATTTGGTTGCAACACATTTTTTAAGTTTTAGATTTACTAATTCTGCTTGGCATTGTCCATATTCATGTTCCAGATTTACTAGCTCTGAAATGATAGTACTTCTATTTTTTGGGTGGGGGTGTGTGCAGTTCCATATGTATGCAACTGCTTATTTTTATATTTAATCTTCTTAAGAGTTGGGTTGATAGATTTGAAATGGAGAATGATTTTCATTTGTTTTGTTTGATCTTGTTGCGTCTAGGTTGTAAAGGAAAGGTTGAAACAAGTTATTATTGATGCTGGAGATAAAGACATTGATGACTTATGTTCACATCCACCAAGAATTGACTCCACAAGTATGAGTAAGCTGCAAATTCGTCCCAATCTTATGCTAGAACTCTCATGTATATGCTAAAGTCAGTGCACTACTCAGAAATGCGACAATTAAATGTCTTGAATTATGCATTTTGCTTTTGTTTGTTATACTTTTTCTGTGGTAACTAAATAGCTTTGGGTGAAAGGTTCTCTATATTTTGTATTTAGAAAAGGCCGTAATTGGTCAATTAGTTAATTTGCTGGCGACACACATATTTTTTGAGTTTATTTTGCAAGGAATATGAGCAACTGAGTAACTTGCACGCACAGACTCGATGCAGGAATCCGTGCCATCTTGGTTTGAAAGTTTCAACAAAGAGCTCGTGCATGCTGTTTCCTTCGCGGAACATGAAGCCATTGACCATCCAGTGGCATGTAAGCATGCATTCTTATTGATAACTGCTAGGACTTAGTATTTCGTTGGACTGATTACATTTGCTTTTGTATGTCGCTGGCACACTTATAGGTCTTGTTGCTGTGTCGTCAAGGGATAAAGACCCTGTTGGAAAATTTGTCGATCTTTTTAACTCAAACCAGTTGCCCACTCTTCTAAACAGCGGTGCTATGGATCCAAATATTTCGAAATACTTCTTGTTGGTACATGACAATCAGGAAGGCTCACCAGAGAAGTATGTTATTACCACCTTTTTCTTAAACTTATTTTCACATCATATGAACATGTCACTATATCTGTAGTTATGAGTAGAATTCTCCTCCTTCATCTGTTCAAATACGATATCAGTTGAAAACTAAAAACTGAATGTAAATAGCTGTCAAGGGAACAATCTATTCACCCAGAGAATATATTAGTAACATATCAATGACAGTGGATGAAGATCACTACCAAAGACTAAATGAAAAATAGATCTATAATGTTGTAACTCGTTGTTGATTTATGTGTTGCATTGTTCTAGTCACCAGATTTTTTGTTCCATTTTTCCAGCTTAACACACTAGTGAATGATTTACTTGTTTGACTGGATGACTTTTAGTGCCTATTCTTTAAAAATAAACTTCCAGGGTGAATCTGTCCTCTTTTGTGCTAATAGCTGAGATGATCGAACAATTTCGGTTATGTCAAAATGTTTGTGGTTTCCTTATGTGCAGAGCTACTGTGATTTTATCAGAAATGAGGAGCACGTTTGGCTCAAATGATTGTCGCTTGTGCTGTATAAACTCATCTACAGAAGGTGTTGAAGAACATCACGATTATCCATGGGCATCTTATGTAAGGCTAAATTGGATGTTGACATATGTGTCTTTGTTTCACTTCTCATAGTCAATGCATATTGCTTCAGAAATATAAAACCTCCAGTGACCAGAAGTTTGGTTGTTGGCTTAATGCGGATGATATCGAAGAGGTATTTCCTTCAATGCCATCATATATTACCTTTTGGGAAAATTTTACATTGTACACGATTGTGATCAGTTGGTATGTTTAAATCTTGTTCAGTTGAGAAGTACAACGCATGATCTTGCATCGAAACACATCATTCCTCAGATGGAGATGAAGATTCGAGTACTTAATCAGCAGGTTCATTCGTCTCACTGTAACTAACTCTACCCACTCAATACTTGGTTGTTCGATACCAAATATTTGCTGTCTTTGATCTTTCTGGCCTCGTCATTTATCTTATCCAGGTTGCAGCCACTAGGAAGGGTTTTAGAAACCAAATTAAAAACTTGTGGTGGAGAAAAGGAAAAGAAGATGCACTGGACAATCCCAAAGGCACCATGTATGTTTTGGATTTATGTTTACCCTTATTGTTTGTTAGACTAACCCCCCCCCCCCCCCCCCCCCCCCCCCCTTTCTTTTTGTAACTTAGTTTGATTAATCATTACTGAAGGTACACCTACAACTCGACGGAGTCTCAGATACGAGTTTTGGGGGATTGTGCATTTATGTTACAAGACTATGAACTTGCCTTGTCAAACTATCGACTTATCTCTACGGATTACAAGCTTGACAAAGCTTGGAAACATTATGCTGGAGTTCAGGTTCATTTTTTTTTCCCATTTTTCGCTTTCTAGTAAGGCGTTGCTTGATAATGTGTGAGATTCTCGAGGGTGATCTGGTTTCTGGTCCAGATTCTATTTAATCGTCATGTATATTTTCTTTGTTTGATTGAAATTTGTGTTTTTAGACTTATCTTTTAGTGATTGCTATATTCCAAAGTGCATTTCTTATTCTTTGAGAAACATCAGCATCTACGTTAGTGTCATTTCATAAGGGAAAGAAAAAAAAAAAAATTTTGGCTCATCACTGTTACGTTTTCCGGACGCACAAATGTTAATTACGCAGTGGGTAGTTGGTAAACGTGTTAAAAGATTCACTACTACGTTGTTCTGGTAAATTCTCTATGCTATCGTTCAATTTGCCATATTATTTTCTCGCGCAGGAGATAATGGGGCTTGCTTATTTTATGTTGGACCAGTCAAGAAAAGATTCTGAATACTGCATGGAAAACTCTTTCAGCACTTATTTGGTGAGCTCAAAATTTACATTTAAGGTTTTACAATATTTTCATTAGTCTCGTTCCGCGGAGATCTTAACGACTGGAAATACATTCTTTGCTGCATCCATTCACCGTACAAGAACTATGCTCATGGTGCATATACGCTTACACATGTTCCGTTTACCTTCAGAAATTAGGCCCCCCTGGCTGGCGTAATGCTACACGTTGTGGTATTTGGTGGTCTGAAATGTCGAAAGCAAGGGATCAATACAAAGATGCTGCAGCTGTCTATTTCCGAATCCCTTGTGAGGTAATATCAGAAATGTAATGAATAAACTAGACGGAAAATGGCATTTTTCTTATCCGAATGTTTGGTTGGCAGGAGCCACTGCACTCCGCCGTGATGCTTGAACAAGCATCCTATTGCTACTTGCTATCAAGACCAACCATGTTTAGGAAATATTGATTTCATCTTGTTCTTTCTGGTGACATCTACAAAAAATGTGATCAGGTGTGGTTCTTATTCAATTGCAGTAGTTATCCTCGGGGCCAACATTATTCTCGCAGTCGCAGATGTTAATAACATGGCCTTTCCTTTCATCAGATAAAACATGCTATCAGAACATACGAAGCTGCTCTAAGTGTCTTTAATGGGACAGCATGGAGCCGCATCAGGGACCACATTCATTTTCATATTGGAAAGTAAACTTCTGTAGTTCTCTAATCTCCTATCCAGTTTTGGTGTTAGAATTGCATGATACTGATTCCAAGATTATTTCAGGTGGTATGCATTTCTGGGATTGTTTGATGAAGCTATGAAACATGTACTAGAGGTTATCGCATGTGGTCATCAATCTAAGCCCACTCAGGAGTTGTTTCTGAATGAATCTTTCCGAATTATTCAGGTTCCTGAAAGTGTGTTTGACTTAGTTTCCTTGGTACTCTGTGGCATCTCTTATCCCTTCAATAGGGTTTTATTGGCAACTATAAGTGCTATAACTGATCTTCCTAGCTATTGTTGTTATTCTCAACTTTGCTTTTATGACATCTTTCAGTTCCTTGCAGGTAGGTCTTCCTTTTTGTTCTTTCAATATGACCGTCATGAATCTTCATGTCATTTGCAGTTGCTTTTCAATTTCTTCCTAATTCCTTACAACATTCTGTGGATCACTTTGATTCCTTTATATTGGTATATTATGCACATAATAAAAATCTAAGTTTTAGCGTTTTTTGTAAGCAGCGATGGTAGCCCTCTAGTGTCAATCTGCCTTACTTGTTTCATATTGCTTATGTAGGCAACAGGAAAAACATTTGAGGTCTTAAGGCTTCAGTTGCCTGTTATTAACTTCAATCTCACTGAACTTGTTTTTGAAGATCGTCGTACGTATGCATCTGCAACAGCTGTAAGTGATGGGTTGTTTGACATGGCCTTGAATAACGACATTCCAATTTTTCAATATGTTTATGGCTTCCTTTCAGGATAACATTATGAAATTCACTTAACTCGAATCCTTTGATCCTCTTTGTCATACCTAGATGTTTTGGCATAAGGTCTAGACCTAGTTCAGTCCTGGTCATATTTCCATCTATTAAATTTCACTATCAAAAATTGATACTTGATTACGAATTAGGCTGGTATTCAAGAAAATTTGTGGCGATCATTAGAGGAGGACATGATTCCCTTGCCGTCAGCCGTGAAGACTAACTGGTTAGATTCACAACCGAAGGCTTCACTGAAGAAGTTCAAAGAGTCAAATGTTTGTGTTGCTGGAGGTATGAAGGTTATGTTAGTGATATAAACTAAGTGGACATACATTTCGTGCCATTTAAAGAAAACCATGGCCTGCTTATCAGAAGCTTTTTGCGTCCTTGAAACCCTCTGACAACATGTATCATAGTGGGTGTCTCATTGTTTGGGCAGAAGATTTCTCTGATTTGTTTATAATTGTCCGCTTGCCTACATTTATCCCCTCTATATATTTCACAGAGGCCATTAAGGTGGATGTCAGTTTTAGAAACCCGCTTCAGATTCCTATATCCATCTCAAGTATTTCCCTAATATGCAAGCACTACGTTGAGTACGACCAAACCGATTCAGGTACTCCTTCAAAGCTAATCGGCGCTTATTCTGAGGTTAAATTTAGATATTTTATGAAACTTGAGATCGTTTATGTTTTAAACTATCCTCATTTAACACAGGTAAGGACGACCACACAAGATATTAATATTTATATCATTCAATTTAAGTTCTTATTTGAATCCATCCCTAGTAGCTGTATCCATCATAACTTTGACTAGTGCAATCCATACAATGCAGATATAGAAGACCCTTTCGTTGATAATCCACAAGACAAGGCTCTGAGAGCTGTATCTGCTAGCGGGTATGACAAAAGTTCTGCTTGACCTTGCGTGATTCCTGAAAATTTTCGCCTATCAGTTTCTGATTGCGTGTTTATTAAATCACAGGGAATTAATATTAGATAGAGATCAATATACTTTGTCAGAAGCTGATATTTCAATGCAAGGAGGTGAAACACTTCTGGTAGGCATGATTCCGATGTATATAATATTATTTTTTTTCTTTGTAATATAAGTATATTCGAAAACTAAACGTGTAAGCCCTTCTGTCTCTCGCTTATTTGTGAAATTATGTTCTGGGATGTCTGTTAAAGGTATATATTGAGAAACTACTTTCACAGCTAATGAAGAGCAAGAGGGTTTGTCTTATTGTAACATGTACTCTCTCTGTGCTCTTCAGGTTCAGCTAACGGTCACTCCCAAAACAGAAGGCACACTAAAAATAGTAGGGATAAGGTGGAGACTCTCTGGTTCAGTGATCGCCATTCACCATTTTAATTCGGATGTTATGAAAAAGAAAACTGCTAAAGTGAAAAGGAAACGAAAACAACCTGCAAAAGATAGCCTCCAGTTCTTGGTCATAAAGGTCTCATGTAAATCCGTTAGTTGTTATTTGGAAAATGCTGCTATATACTCATCTATAATCATATATTGAAAATTTTGTTGTTTCTGCTGCAACCTGCTCAAAATACAGAGTCTACCCAGGCTTGAGGGTACCATTCACAATTTACCTGCAACAGTTTATTGTGGAGATGTTAGTCGCCTAACATTAGAGTTGAGGAATCCATCACAACTATCTGTTAAGGTATATACACTTCATATTATATAAATTTGATCTGTTTTTTCTATAATTGTTGCCGTATTTTACTATCATTCTACACCTCCAGTGAGAATTGAGATGATCTGGTGCATATGCGTTTTGAAGTTGGCCGGTGACAACTGACCAGTCAATATAATTATCAAATATCTAGAATGCATATTCATTGTATTTTTCCATCAGTAGGAAAGTTCTGTTGGTTCGATGCTATGCCTTCCAATTCCTTTAATGCATATTCTGGATTTCAGGACCTCTATAGCTTTTTCCTATATATTCCCTAGCATTGTTATTTAGAAGAAATATTAGCTTATCTGCTGTATGTGCTGTTGGCAGAATTTGAAGATTCGCGTCAGTCCTCTGAGATTCCTGAGCTTCTCGGATAAGGAGTCTATGGACTTGGATTTTCTCAGTCAGTTTAAAAAAGGGAAAAACTTATCCCAAATTAGCGAAGATATGGAAGCCACAAGACAAGCAAATGGCATGTTTGTCTTCCCCGAGGTCAGTGTATTTTCACTAGTTGTAGATGTTTGCTCTGCTGGCAATTAATTGACTCAACTTGTTATCTTTTAATCAGACTGTTGCAGTATCTTGGGACAAACCACTCACTTTGCCCCTCTGGTTTAGGGCCGCTACAGCTGGAAGAATATCGCTGTATATTACAGTTTACTACGAAATGGAAGAGGAATCCCATGTCATAACATACCGCACTTTGCGCATGCATTACAATGTCGAGGTACTTTCTCTGATAGAGATCGATGTATGTTACCGTAGTTTGTTTGCCAAATTTCACGAATGAACTGAAATCAATTGAATATTCCAATGTCAAATTGATGATTCTTGAAATTATTGTTCATGATATTTTACTCCCACCAAATCAGGTGCTTCCTTCTGTCGAAGTGTCATTCAATGCCAGTCCTTGTCCTTACACTTTGCAAGAGTTTCTCGTCCGAATGGATGTCATCAACAGGACTAATTCTGAGTGCTTTCAGATTCGACGATTGTCCTGTGTTGGAGATCAGTGGGAACTTGAATTTCTAAGACCAATAGATTCTGGGGTTTCTTTAAACAATTTGATGGCAGGTCAAGCCGTTTCCTGCTTTTTTAAGCTCAAGGTTTGTTCTTAAATTTTGTGCTTTGATCAAATAACCATTACGTTACCTTCACCTGCTGTTTGCTCAACGCTTTTCTGTGGCCAACGTAAAACATTGTTACTCTACCGTACATTATCTTTTGATACCTTGGAAGTTTTAATCCACTTCTCTATTTCTTGTGTAAATATTTTTCCTTATTTATATTATCTCTAACGAAGTTTCCTTGGATGTCCAGAACTGTAGGACACTTGGAACTGTCAAAGAAAATGCATCCTCGGTAAAAATTGGTGATAGTGATGATGGTAATTCTGCAGGATTCTTGGACACGTCGATGCAACCTTTTGTTCTCTTTCATCATCAAGAGACATTGCATCAAGAAAAACCGAAAGAGCAGGTTAACAAGAAATCTCTTTCGCTCCTTAATTAAGACCATGCTTTATATCTTGATGGCTTTGAAGTAATCTTGTTTTTATTTATTCACCTTTTTCTTTTAATATTGTAAATTCTCAGGGAGGAGGCACGGTCGACTTCATTCTACTATTAGAATCCCAAGGAGACCGTAATTCTTCGCCACCAAATGCCAAGCAAATCTATTCCCACTACACATGCTACTGCAGGTATTTGTTAACCCGAAAATATTTCATATTTAAGAAAAAGAATATGCAAAAACTGCATACCGATCTGCAAGTTCCCCTTTTCAATCCTCGTTTAATTACTCTATTGGCTCAGACGAGACCATAACCATTTTCTTACACTTACACAATTAGTCCTTACATTCCAAATTCTCATCTTGAAACAGTGTAGCTAGCTCGAGCCCCATATGGTGGTTAATGAACGGCCCACGTTCAGCGGTGAGGCACGACTTCTCCACTTCTCCCTGCGAAATTAACTTCACCATGACCATTCACAACTCCTTGGAACATTCTGTCTCAGTTCACATCAAAACACATGATTTCCCAGACACAGTTTCACCCAACTTCAACTCCATCTCAGCTTCTTCTTCAAACGAAGTGGGTTGGCACGATACATCTCATCTAACCGATGTTAAGGCCACATCTGATGTAATAACTAGAGTTAAGCCTCAAATGCCCGAGGGCGTCCCCCCTTTCTTGTGGTCGTGTTCGAGCTCAACTCAGTTCGATATCGATCCTCTCTGTACTCTGAAAATTCCACTTCAGGTTACAGTTTTTTCGCCAGGTACATATGATTTGTCTAATTATTCACTTCAGTGGAATGTTTTGTCTGATGATTCCAAGGAAGGTGGACTGTCGTCTGGTACGTGTCAGGGTCGTTCTTTTCACATCAAAGTGCTGGGGATAGAATAGACCTACCTACGTATCTTTGTTTTGTTTTTTTCAAATTTAATTTAAGAATATGAATGTTAGTTTCCTATCGATTGACCCGACACGCTTAACGCCCGTCTATGTGTTGTTTCGTATAGAAAGAAAATTTATCGCAGAAGAAAAACGGATTCGATTGGGATATATGCTTGGATGCTTTTGAGTTGTACTATGTGTTAATTTTTTTTTTCCGTTGCTTCTTTTTGCCATTTGTTGTTCGACCACACTTTCATCGTATTCAAAGTAATTATCGGTAGTAGCAGATTGAGTGGGGATACGGTGGGAAAAAAACATAGACTGAGAACTCTCATACCATTGTAATACACAATCACAATATTCAAACTGCAAATCACACAACAAAACACACCCACTGTAAATAAGTGCCTAAGGAGTGTTATAAGTCCTGTCTCTATGCGTATATGACAAAAGGAGCTCCTACCAGAGTTTCTGTCCCCTTTTAAGGTAACCAAAGACACAGTCCACATGGTAGTGCACATGTACAGCAAGCATCAAGTCGATTTATTATTACACAACACAAATATGGTTTGTTTTCCTTAAAGGTAAGTTTCCATAGTCTCCACACAGATAGATAGGTAGATGGTGATGATGATGATGTGATGATGATGATGATTCTTTTAGCCAAGAATGATTTGCCCACCAGCAAGTCGGAAAATCGAGCAGGTGATCTCAAGTATATCCATCAGCAGAATCCAAGACATTAATAATCCCAATTCCCGGCGGGAAGGTCGTTGCAGTGAGGATAGACGAGTGGAAAATATCGTTGTGGTGCTGATTCATGTCGAAACCAAACATGCTGTGACCCAAACTACTATTATTACCATTAATGGATTTTCTCCTCGTTGCGATATCTGAGACTCGTGATGATATCTGAGAATAAATCGCCTGATCGTTATTATTGTAACATGGTAGTAGCACATTCTTCTTATGGCATTCTTCTTCCTTGGGTTTTATAGGGATTTCTTCTTCTTCTCCTTCTTTATTGTCGTCTGAGGAGGAGGAGAAGGAGGCGTTTGCATTATTTTTCGAGTTGAGAAAACGACCTCCGCTGCCTCTTGGACGGCGCATTGCATGGAGATGCCGAGATAGATGCATATATGGCTGTTGTGGTGTGTGATCCAATCATTTAATTACGATATATACATATATAAATATATATATCTGTGTGTGTGTGTTAGTATATAATAATACCTTGCGGGATTTGAGGATTTTCTTCTCGGCAGCTTCTCTCTCAGCACGTTTCTTCCTTCGCCTCATTATTCCTTCGTACTGCTTTGCGTTCACAAATATCATTGGCATTTCTCCGTCGCCCGCCGCTGCTGGTAACATGACACGGCCACCCTGTAATAATAACAACAATACATATTATATGTACATACGTACATATATATATGCATAAGTGCATGTGTGAATGAATAGAGAAGAATTTATTATACGAACTTACCGCTGCTGCATAAGTTGAATAGACTGATCCATAGCAATATGGCTCGGAGATAGGAAGATATGGCAGCGCGGAGACCTTTTATCACGTGTCAATGCAAGTGTGTTTTAGTGGAACAGCAAATTTAATTACCATGGAAAAGAATTCATTTAGTTTATTTCAACATCAATATATATGTAAACATATCGCATTCGAGACTTGTAATGAAATAATAGGGGGAGTTCGAGTCGAGCGATTAATACCATAGCAGGCTGACGAAATCCAAGTTCGACATCATTGATCAGAAAAGGAGGAGAAGCAGCAGCAGAAGCTTTATTCTTCTCTCTATGATTATTATTCATGGCCGATGATTGGCGATGATCACCTAAATATTGATCGTCAAAAGGCGTATGTATATATACACAGATTAATAATACGATAATGATGCTAAACTGAAGTATATGTTAAGACAAGATGAAGGGAAACAATTAGCATTACTGCTATAGTACTACAATTATTATTTCTCCCTTACCAACAAGAAGGCTGCTATTTTTGTCTTGCAGCTGCTTCTTCTGATGATGATTCCCATTAAAGGGTGAAAGCTCGAGAGAAGTATTAGTTAGCTGATGATTAATATTATTTTTACGAGCTGCGAAACCTAATAACTCATTGTTGTCGTAGTTATTATTAGACTGCGAAGAAGACCTTATCATTATTACATTATTATTGTTCCATGGCTGAGGTTTTGAGTTCGTTGAGGAAATGGTTTGGTGATTGATCTCTTTCAAGAGTGAACTCTGCATTGTCTTCCCTTTACAGTACTACTTTGTTGATTCTATGTGATATCTGCAAAAAAAGAAAAGAAAAAAAAACACTAACTTTTTTTTTTGTAAGTGGAAACCCTAAAAGAATTCATGAAAAGGTACTTGGGAAGATGATTCCCAAATCAGGTGTATAAGTACTACACAGGAATGTATATGTTGAATATATATGGTTTTTCTAGCTGAAAAGGTTTCGCAGGTGAATGGCATATGAGGAATGTAGCACCATAAAGGAGAGAGGGAGGACAATAATTGAAGATAAATTAAGACAAAAAGTTGAACAGTGTCCCAATGACCTAAATACCTAAAAAAAAATAATACCAAGCACCTTATCCATTCGTTTCTACATGTACCGAATGCTTTCCCTTTTTCTAGTTTAATTTGGTAATTTGTAATGGCAACGCATTCAAAAATACGCTTCCCATCCAAATCTCCATGGTAAACATATACGTAGATATATATATCTATATATTTATATATAGCAGACACATATATATGTGTTTGAACTAAGACTTTCAGAAGATGAACAGTTCCAAAGACAAAATACTCAGAAACCCACATAAACAACACAGAAAAACAGCAATAAAATAATAGTTCGACCATACAAAATATCAGAACTGGGACAAGAAGTATACAAGTGATGATATTTTTCTTGATTATTTACTTGATGATGAAACTAAAGCTACTCAATATATTGAATCAAAGCAAGGAAGAAAAAAAGCTCAAAAGAGAGGAAGAGAGTGATTGCTTAACTGATCGAATTTGTTTTTCTTCTAAGCTAATTTAGTAAATAAAAAGTAGCTAGATTTAGATTATTGTTGAAGGAGGAAAGATCATTTGCTGTAATAACATCTCAAATCAAACCATACTTACCAGCAGTTAATCAGTTTATCCGTTCTTCTCAACACTGTCCGTGCAAGAGGAACATACAGCCGTCTGTGAGAGAGAGAGAGAGAGAGAGAGAGGGTATATGTTGTGTTATTGACAACTACACAATAGCCAATGATACACAAAATACATGCGTAATTCTTTTTTATTTTTTTTTTTGTCTCGGATTTAAATACTCACAATAATGAAAAGTAGACAAAAAAGTGGTACTATTTGTTAAATCAAAAGTTTAAGTTTGGAAAAAACAAATAAGAACAAAGTGGCTTGAATAATACAAGTTAGGGACTAGATATCATCGCCGATAATTACATTCAAGAAATCATACAAATTACAATCTGACATGTATAATTGAAGCTTCAACAGAATTACAAAAAAGTGTCATTAATATTGGAGAAGAAAAAAACATTCAATACTCTCCCCTGATATCGATCCTTCCATGTGTGCGGTTGAACCATCGCCAGCGGTTAACTAAATTCAGTGGAGAGGCTCAAAGATTTTCTTTTAACCTTAACAAGAAATGTTAAAACGTCACAATTTATATAGTTATATAATAGCTACCTATCAATATATAAATATATATATATATATATATATATAGCCGGTTTTTTTCGTTTTAATAGTTGATGTAGGTAGTCGTTTTCGGTGTGTTCTGTCCGGTTTAAGGATGCTAGAAACTTGCGGACTCATCAAGAAATAAATTGAGGTTAGATTAACCACTCAATACCATCAACTCTCGCCATGAGCATACTTATAAAATACTTCAATATTTTTGAATTATATGTAATAAATAGCAATCCTAAAACACATCCTTGAAACCTAATTAATGAATTAATAAACCTACTTGTGCTTAAAATAGTTAAAGTGGTTTCAACCTAAACTAATCTGCTAAATCGATTTGTATGATTTCGTCGGCTAGCGATAGTCCACCGTTGATTCCATCGAGTGGACACAACTTTTCCATTAAAAATAACAAGAAAGAAAACTCAATACTTATGAAAAATAAATGCATATGCTTATTGCATCCGTCACAAAACAGTATTTGTATAATTAAATACCCATTTATACAAAAATTTCACAAATCAGACACCTGTCAGATTTTTTTTTATCTGCAGTTACCTGTCAGAATAAAATTTTCGCACATTGCTCGCAAGTACGTCATGGCACACATTTAGGTACCATATGGAAACATATTGTGATACGTAATACGTTGAGATAATGGTACATCATATAACACACATTAAGGTACCATATAGACCGTATATAGGTACCATATGTGGGTACAATATATACGCGTGACATGGTACTTAATACACATACAGAAAGATACGTCAAGACTGGGAAAATAGTACACACAATCGAACATGTACTTATATGAATTTTTCTGACAGGGGGTCTGACATGCAAATATTTTAGATAACTAGGTACTCTTACGTAGATACACCTTTTATTATGTATATTATATACATCGATACAATCTATATCTATTTATATGATAAAGAATTAATATGTATATATATATATATGATTCTATATTTGGCATCTCTCTCAGCCTTGGATTCTGTCTCCTTCAATGGAGGGACCAACAAGGACCAAGTGGAGACTTAACTTCACCAATATATGTCAACACCACATTTAACATTTTTGATAATAATTAGCTACCTACTGGATTGCCTTGTATATGATATTTTGGAAGTCAGTATTCTTAATTAGAACTTCAATTTGCATTTTTCTTTGTATTTATAGTTATTTCTCATTTCTTGTCATTTTTGCTAAATAAACAGGAGATCTATACATTACGTTCAATGACGAATATTTAAAAATATTGAAGGTGTGTACATATGCTTTGTCAAACCCTATCAGCAGCAGAACCACTGCAGTTCGCGACATTTTTATGCCTATTTTCATACTTTTGTTAATCAAATTGAGTAGAGTAGCAAAAGAAAGTGTTTGAGTTGATTTTGCATTATATTATAATTATGAAGTTTTAAACTTCAAGAGAGAGAGAGAGAGAGAGAGAGAGAGAGAGAGAGAGAGAGAGATTGTATTGAAATAGTAACAACGAATAAATGATACTACAGGGCTTTAATGGGCTAGTATAAGGCCTAGGAAGTGGACCTTGTTATAAGATTTTTGCAGACTAATTAAATTCAAGAAACATATATTCTCTTTTATTAAGTAGAGGGGCTTGGTTAAACTGCTCTAATTTGAACTTAATTTGGTCTGTAAAATCCTTATTTAAGGAAAATTATTACTTAAAATAACCACCACTAACAGCAGTTATTTACACTAATAATGCTTAATATTATTTTTTTTTTGTTTGCACAGACATTTTTGACTGTGCGGATGAATTATGGAATTCAAGCAAATTACACATTATTAATGCAAGTGTGAGGGAATATTCACCATTCTTTCACAATCAATCAATTATATATTAAACTATAATATGGAATTCTGCAACGTCAGAGTTTGCTACCTTTGATTTAAGTTTCGGTTAAATTGGCTTTGACCTTTAGAACAAGATAGAGCTCATTCATAACCACAAAATTTTTATTGCAGTAACCTTAAACGTGTTATGCATTAAACAGTCTTTGACGACAAACCAAACCCATATTGGCTTTTATTAGACGAGCTTTTAGTGGTAATTTTATTTGGGTCAATATGTGGTTCGTGGATGATAGGATACTACGCTATGATTTCTTTTTAACAACTATTCATACATTGAGTAATCAATCAATATTACAGCCACGGAAAAATATATAATAATATGCATATAATAATTATAGCATATAGTATAATGCGTCCTTCATCTCCAGGCTGTTGCACGCTGCTCCTGTACATCAATTCTGTGACAATTATAACAGACGATGGAAGGAATGAAAGTTATTATTTTATAGATCTGAGTTACATCGTATGTATCACTACAGTAATCTATATATACACAACGAATTAAATGTCCCAATTAACTAGAAAGAATCATAAAAGGAATAAAATCAAATAATGAAATAATTAAGCCAAAAGAATCGGCTAATCAAACGGTCAGAGCATATCTTTGTTCTTCAATGTAATTCGACCGTTGCTCAAGCATATCCTTAACTGTGTCCTTTTGATCCTTTTGCTTTAACATCCCCCCGACAAAGTGGACGATAGATATTAATAACGGCCAATTTGGACAACATCGACTGCAACTTGGGACCTGATAAAGGTTTAGTAAATATGTCAGCTAATTGCAATTCAGTACGAACTGGGAGCAATTTGATGTTGCCTTCTTGAATGTGATGTCTGATAAAATGAGAGTCAATCTCTATGTGTTTGGATCTTTCGTGAAACTTCGGGTTTAAGGCAAGTTGTATTGCTGATCTGTTGTCGCAAAAGATGTTAGGAGCTGGTAATGAAGGGAAGCCGAGTTCTGACAGAAGTTGCTTAATCCATAAAATCTCCGATGTGATAGAACCCAAAGCTCTATACTCTGCTTCAGTCGAAGATCTCGCCACTGTGCTTTGTTTCTTTACTTTCCAAGAGACTACAGAATCACCGATAAAGACGCATAGACCAGTGACCGATCTTCTAGAATCAGGGCATGTTGCCCAATCAGAGTCGGAAAATCCTCTTATGTGCAAGCTTGAGTTGGAAGAAAATAATATTCCTTGTCCCGGCGAGCCTTTCAGGTAGCGAAGTAGATGATGAGCTGCTTCAAGATGTGGTAAGCGAGGATCAGAAACAAACTGGCTAAGTTTGTTCACTGCAAAACAAATGTCTGGACGAGTAAAAGTCAAATATATAAGCTTCCCAATGATCCTCCTGTATTGAGTCGGATTCTCCACTCTTGCACCTTCAGTTGCGCATAACTTGATGTCGGGATTCATCGGTGTCGAGAGAGGCTTTGATGCTAAGTACCCTGTTTCTTCCAAGAGTTTCAAAGTATATAGTCTTTGAGTAATGGTTAGTCCAGTAGAAACACGAGCAATCTCCAATCCCAAGAAAAAATTTAAGGGTCCTAAGTCTTTAAGCTTAAACCTCGTATGCAAGAATAATTTTGTTTCATTAATAGCACTAAGAGACGGGCCCGCAAGGATAATGTCGTCAACATAAACTAACAAAGCAACAAAGTTAGATGAAGACCCTTTCGTAAATAAAGTGTGATCAGAATTGGCTTGTGAAAAGCCAAAGTTCAACAAAGCATCGGAAAACTTTGCATTCCATTGCCGTGACGCTTGTTTGAGTCCATAAATGGACTTACGTAAGCGACATACCAACTTTGCAGACGACGAACCTTGTGAGGGCTTATACCCTAGTGGAAGTTCCATAAAAACTTCCTCATATAGATCACCATTTAAAAACGCATTATTTATATCAAGCTGAGATAGATACCAGTTTTGAGAGGCAGCAACGGACAACAAAATCTTGACTGTTGTAGGTTTAGCTACGGGTGAAAATGTGTCGATGTAATCAACACCTTCTTGTTGATTGTAACCTTTTGCTACGAGTCTTGCTTTGTATCGTTCTATTCCACCCATGGAGTCATACTTTACCTTGTAGACCCAGCGACAACCTATTGGCTTCTTTCCTTCGGGTAGTGCTTCAACAGCCCACGTTTGATTTTCCTCCATTGCTGATAATTCTTCGTTCATAGCATGTATCCATCGTGGATCATGGATGGCTTGATGGTAGTAGCGGGGCTCCTGTACAAGTGTTGCATTGAGTACAAGATTTTTATAGTTAGTAGACAGATTATCATACGAAAGAAAATGAGAAATAGGATATAAGGTCGATTTATATTTGCAAGCATTATTGCAATGATAATCTCGAAGATAAGAAGGAGGCTTTGAGATCCATGTGGACTTTCTGGTGGTCACAGATTCTCGTGGGCCATTTCCTATTGTATCTGCTGAAGATGGCTCGTCTTCCAATAAAATTTCCGAATTATTCAATGCATTCTCCGATGCATTTGAATTTATCTGAACTTCTCGCTCTTGATTTGGATCAAGACATTCCATTTCATCATGGCGAGCTGGAACATGTACTTCATGTCTCGAGTGAATACGATCATCATTCGCGAACCTGGGAAGGACCAAATCTCGAAAGAGATCACTAGAGACGCCACTTTCAGTTTCTCCATTAAAAGGAAAAATTTCTTCATCAAATTTAACATCCCTCGAGATAAAAATTTCCCTTGTATGGAAATCTAGAACTTTGTAGCCTTTCATTCCAACTGGGTAACCGAGAAAGACGCATCTTCTCGCTCGAGAGTCAAACTTATCTCTCTTTGCTGCAATGGTCGAAGCAAAACACAACGATCCAAAAACTTTCAAATTATCATATATAACAGCTTTATTAAATAGAAGCTCATAAGGAGATTTATTCTTCAAGTTGACAGAGGGGAGACGATTTATAAGAAAAGCTGACGTTAGTATACACTCAGACCAATATTCTTTAGGCAAAGATGATTGGAACATAAGAGCACGCGCGACATTTAACAGATGTTGGTGTTTTCTCTCAACCACAGAATTTTGCTGAGGAGTGTAAACACAACTAAAATGATGTAATATACCTCTATTTTGCAATAAATCTGATAATTCAAATTCTTTGGCGTTATCTGTTCTTATCGCCTTAACTCGAGTGTTAAACTGTGTTTCTACAACATTAAAAAAATAAGGCATAATTCGTGAGACTTCAGATTTCTCTTTAAGTAAAAAGACCCATGTGAATCTACTATGATCGTCTACCAATGTAAGAAAAAATCTATGATTTGCATGCGAAGATATATGAAATGGACCCCAAATATCACAATGAACAAGATCGAAGACGCATGACGCAAAATTATTTCCTGACGGAAAAGGTAAACGTTTTTGTTTTGCCTCTTGACAAACTTCACACAAATGACTGTTATTCGGTTCAATGCAATGCAAAGTATCCTTAAGAATATTCAACACTCTATGAGAAGGATGACCCAAACGTTTGTGCCATAAACTAACAGAGACTTTATTGGAAAAAATAAGGGATGAATCAAGGTCAAGAGAGTTCACAGCATTTATGTTCCACAGATAAAGGCCATTGCATGTATCACCCTTGCCAATCAAAGTCTGTAGCTTGTTGTCCTGTATCATAAAACCATCAGCAAAGAAGATAATTTGCAGACTTGTGTCCGCAGTTAGGCAACTAACTGATAGCAGATTGAAATGAAATTTAGGCGTAAACAGAACATCTTTCAAAATTATGTCCTTATTCACGCGAATATCTCCAGCCTTCTCAATCTGAATACATGATTTATCTGGTAGTGTGATGCTAACATCATTTATATCATGCAAATTCTGAAATAATGAAATATCATAGCAAATGTGTCTAGAAGCACCCGAGTCGATAAGCCAAAAAGAATTTTTAGGTCTGGGGAGATCGAAAGTAAAACAATAATTTGTGTTACCACTTATTTGAACGTGATTGGAATGGGCAGACCCTGTGGTCGGTTGATTCAGCAGCATTTTCAACTGTTGAATCTGATGCTCGCTCAGTTGTTGAAGAAAATTCGTTCCATTCGTAGAGGAAGATTGAACGCTGTTAGCGCCTTGGTTTACGAATGGGGCCGACTCATCCACCGACGCCTGATTCACCTTAGGTGTGTTCTTGACCTTAAAATTTTGTCGAAACCCTGGAGGAAAACCATGCAACTTATAGCAAACGTCCACCGTATGGCCAATCTTATTGCAATGAGTGCATATCGGTCTATCCCTCTTGAGATTTGGACTGTTGCCACCCGTCTTCTTGAGATCTTGTGAGACGTAATTAGTCGTATTTTTTCCAGCCATCATGATCATTTGTGGTGAAGTATCAATAGAAGGAGTGGATATCGAACGTTGCCTTTCCTCTTGAATAACTAGAGCGAACACTCGATTGATATTTGGCATGGGTTCCATCATAAGGATTTGGCTTTTAACCTGAGTATAGGAATCGTTCAACCCCATAAGAAAGGCCATCACATATTCTTGCTCTTGAAATTCCTTTGACTTGCACTTGATAGCTATGTCCTTGCATGTACTTCCATTACAGCAACATGGCGGTTTGAAAGAATTCATTTCTTCCCATAACGCCTTAAATTTTGTGAAGTAAACACTTACAGACGTTTGGTTTTGTCGAAGAGTGATCAACTCGTTTCTGATCTGAAATATTCTTGGCTTGTTGGATTGTTGGAAACGCTCCCTGAGATCATCCCAAATCTGTTCGGCAGTTTCTAAGTACATGATGCTAGCCGATATTTCTTTTGACACAGAGTTCAAGAGCCAAGAGACAATAATGTCATTGTTTTTCTTCCAAGGATGATATTTCTTCATGTCTGTCGTTCCCGGATCCTTGATTGTTCCATCTACAAAACCGAGTTTACTCTTCACGGATAGAGCGATCTTCATGGATCTTTCCCAAGAAGCATAATTCTCACCACTCAGCTTTTCGTGGACCAGAATTAAACCTGTGTTATCCGAGTGATGAAGGTAGAAAGGATCGAACTGGTCATCTTGTATCTGAGTGTTGTTTTCATCAGCCATCGTGAATCGTGACTGATAGTAATTCTTGTGTACAGATTGCCTCTAGAATCGATGCAAGAAAGGAGTTTCAAGAGAATGGTCTCCTTGAGTTTTTCTTGATCTGTTGAAAATCTAAAGGGCTTAATTTTGTGTAGCAGCAGTAAAATGCTCTGATACCATAACAGACGATGGAAGGAATGAAAGTTATTATTTTATAGATCTGAGTTACATCGTATGTATCACTACAGTAATCTATATATACACAACGAATTAAATGTCCCAATTAACTAGAAAGAATCATAAAAGGAATAAAATCAAATAATGAAATAATTAAGCCAAAAGAATCGGCTAATCAAACGGTCAGAGCATATCTTTGTTCTTCAATGTAATTCGACCGTTGCTCAAGCATATCCTTAACTGTGTCCTTTTGATCCTTTTGCTTTAACAAATTATTAATCTGAAATATATTATTTTTTTCCCAGGAAAAAGCTTGGTTCTTGTTAGCTCACGTGTATCAGCCACCTTTTTTATTACGGTACATATATGTCTATAATACTGTTCTTGCAACATATATTTCCAAAGGAATCACTTTCTGAAGATGTCACGAAGCTTTCCAAATGATAATTATAATTTAGCAATCAACAAATTTAAATAGCACATGCCAAGAGATAAAGATTGACAAGGTGGGGAGGAGTCCGAGGGAATCAAATCCCATATATAACACGAGGAATGTGAGGTGATAAATCAAACACGAATGCAAATGCATATATATATATAGCGAGTCGGGTGGACAGATATTATTATATCTCAATTGTCACACACATACAAACACACGCAGATATAATATACATACATTTATGAGGCAGGCAGTTGGTCTGATATATACTCTATATAACGTAGTAGAATTTTATAATCTTCCGTGGACTTAAAATATTGATTTCCGTGCAAAGTATTATTGGCACAGAATACATTGATCGACGACTTTTCTTCTCTCACGCAAAAACCCTTGTACTAATACAACTCTCAAATCTATTGTGATCTATATATACCTGAGCCTCTCTTGCACTGTTGACATCTCTAACATTCTTACACACACACAAATATATATATATATATATATGTCAATTGATCACCAATATGAATCAGCTGCTGCGCAGTGGTGGTCACAGAACATGACAGACTACTCATTATCATCTCCTAACGAAGACAGATTCTCACTATCATCTTCGTCGTCATCATCGCAAGCGAAACCATTCGCCTCCAACCTCAACCATATTAAGAGCATCACCATCGAAGAAGAAGAAGATTACTCGACAACAATGGATCAGCTTGACGACGACGAAGTTCCCATTCGCAAGGAGCACCTTTTCGAGAAGCCATTGACGCCAAGCGACGTGGGAAAGTTGAACCGCCTAGTGATCCCCAAGCAGCACGCCGAGAGGTGCTTCCGACGCATCAGCGGAGATTCCGGCGGCGGAGGAAAGGCTCTGCTTCTGAGCTTCGAAGACGTCGTCGACGCGGGAAAGCGCTGGAGCTTCAGGTACTCGTATTGGAACAGTAGTCAGAGCTACGTCCTTACAAGAGGTTGGAGCAGGTTCGTCAAGGAGAAGGAGCTACACGCCGGCGACGTCGTGCTGTTCTCGCGCCACCGTGGAAGGATGTTCATCGGCTGGAGGAGGGGCGGCGGCGCCGGCGGGGGGTGGAGAGGGACGAGCGCTCATCGTGCAGCAGTTGTTGCACCGAGTAAGGCGGCGACGCTGAGGTTGTTCGGAGTGGACTTAGAGCACGAACCAGACAACAACCGCCGGCCGGAGCCATCTTGTCCGATAATGGCGTCGTCGCCGGCGAGCCACGGCGGTGAAGTCCACCACCATCGGGCTACGTTATATGGTCAACAACTTTGCTATTATAACAACTACTAGTACTATTAAATAGCATGAAAAAATTGCGTGAAGATGATTGAATGGTTCAACTTGCCAAGCTTTGATATCTCGCTGTTTCCGCTGATGGGACAGTCATATAGACACACATACACACAGTGCTGTAGCTACCTTGATATACTTCTCTGTGTATTTTTTTTATTATAAAAAATAAATTTATTATTTTACTAAACCCGACACAAGTCGTCTTCACGGAAATTCGCAAGGTGCGACGACTAGTCAGTCTTAACTCTTAACAGAGAAATTTTACAATTCAACGCGATTGATATGATATTTCTTGCTATTTAAAGGTGTCTTCTTTTTCTAAAGAAAAAAAATCATGTTTGAATGTGGAAAAATAGGGAACCGCAAGAATGTATTGTATTTGAATCTGCCCTCGCCAATACGTATTTATGTACGATTTGGTGTTTATTATATGGTTTGATCTTTATTGAAATATAACAATCTAGCGTTCCGATAATAAAAATTAAAAAATAAAACGTAATCTTTATCCCTTATTTTTCCGTAGGCAAAACGTTAATTTATTTTGGGCCTTTCCTAATGGGTTGGAATTGGGAGGATAAACAAGGCCCATAAAAATGAAAACAACTTGCAACAGCAATAATATCAGAAAGGATACAATACAAAGATATAAACATGTACATACGTACATACCTTTACCTACCCAGCTAATATGATCTTAACATACTCAGCTAAATTTAGCAGCAAAGGATCATAAAGAAGTACAAGTTTCTATATATATATATATAAAGAAAAGGCAATGGAAAAGTTACCCCATGCTCGATGGATTTGCAGGGCGGAGATTGTCGGTTAATAATCTGATCTGGCGTTAGTGAAGGACGAAAGTAGTCCAGCAGCTTGTGCAGGTAATATGTCGCCGAATCTCCCGACTTGCCCATCCGTTAACATCGACCCGAGCCTCAGTGTGCTCTCTCCAAAACGGCTGCCAACCTGAGAATCAACATAATGGCGTATATCGAATGAATAAATAAAGGTAGAAGCGCATGCTAATATGTGTTAGGAAGTAATAGTACCATTCAATTACGATTTATACGAATATACCGAAGGGAAAAAAGGGATTAGAACCTGCATAAAGGACTTCAAAAACGGAGCAGCAACTCCGAGGCTAGAGTTATCATCGTCTATGCTATTCTTTCGGTCATCGTTTGCATAACTGCTCCACGACTTCTTTGCATAGATATCATTGGCTGACGTCGATACAGATGCACGTGATGCGTTCCTTGCAGATAGTGCTGGGGCACTGTGTCACAATGCAAAATTGAGACAGTAGGTGGAAAAGACAACTAGCTAAGGGCAGAACAAAATACTGATGCAAACCTTATTGGGAGGTATTTGAAGCGAGGAATGGTAGAGCACCGCATCACATTTGATTCGGAATTGGTAGGCAGCTTTTGCACGGTATCCGTGTGTAGTCTATTAAGTTGCACGAAGAACCCAAACAGAACAGCGTGCCTAAGATACGCTTGTCTCTCATTTTCCCAAAGATATGGCTCGTACCTAGTCAAAGATATAGAAGAAAACATCATTATGATGACACAAAAGATATGGAAAACTAACTGCAACAACTTACGTGAGCCAGTCTATAGGATCTAGTCTTTGCGAAAAGCGATTTATCAACTGCTGAATGCGCCCATCAGTAACTGACACGGCCTTTTTTCCTTCATGTTTCCTTCTAAAAGGAGATTTAACTTTTGAAACATCAGACAAGTCTTCTTTTGTCTGAACCTTACCTCCAGAGAGAATATCAGCAGCAAACTTCAAATCGAATAAGAACTGCAGAATGCCTCTATCAGATATTTTAGAGTCTGAAGCTTCTTCAGCTTGCAGGAAGTCCCCGTAAACCCCAATAACCTTTACGAACATAATGAAAGTGGTCAGTTATATATAGAAATAATTTATTCATATCGTAAAAGGAAAACAATTGCAAAATCAATAAGTACATGATGTGATAAACCCATCCAGCACATACATCTCATATCATTCTCAGTCAAGATATAGACATATTAATGCTAGCCATTGGGATTTTCAGATAAACAGCAACATATCAGCCCATAGAATAATTATACTCGTTTAAACATGACATATACCTTATCAAATAACCTCGAAGCAAAATTCTGCAGGATTGGTTTATCAAGTACATGTCCTCCCACACGATGGATCTCTTCGCAGGCATGAAACAAAAAAGATGTCACATACAGAGAAGGCATAGAAGGAAGAGATATCTTCATCTCGGATACTTCTTCACTTGACTGCTCTTGCTGCTTCACTACTGTTTCCTCCCAACCCTGCGCAACAATTTATAACTCAGAGAAATGAATGACTGATCATGATATCCATCAAAAAAACCAGAAAAGGTATAGCACACATAATGAAAATGTAAAGGGCTCAAAGGTCAGTAATATAAAAGAATGGAGGCTTTCAAATTAATTAGTGAACGGGGACACATAAAATATAAAATGTGAAAGAAAGCTTTATAAAACTTACTCTGATCGGAGCTGTTGATGACAAGGCATCATCTTGTTTCAGATTTTTGGAGATAATATCTGACAGTTCATTAGAAACCCATGATATCCACAGATTGTAAGCTCTATGACAAAGATCTTGTGTTGACTGTCGTATTTCTTCAAGTTGTGGACTAGACTTGTCCTCCATACCATATAAAGCACTAGTCACCAGAGAATTGTTTTTCCTGATGGGATCAACTATTCTTTTACTAGGACTATTAACCACTGGCGAATCACTAGCTGCTCTGGTATGCCTCAACGCACTCCGGGATAAAGTGTTCACACTATTAACATCAGTCGCCCATGATCTGGGGGAACCAAGAATTTTAGGCACATGTTTAGCATGTTTCCGAATAGCAAAGAGAAGTCTTCCAATAAACAAAGATCTTTCTACAAGGATAAAAGGCGAAGTCGAAGATGTGGAATCTTTCATTTTATTTTCTAGGCCGCTTTGAAGTTTGTCAAGCTCATTCTTCATCTGCCTTAATACGGTTGACAGAGTTTCATAACACTTTTCCTGTGCATATGGTGCCATATCTTTTAACCTGCGAGGTGCATTAGGAGACTCCAGAAAACTAATGAGATCGGAAAGAACATTCTCACAACAATTATCTACTGCATCTTTGATGCGAGTGACTTCAGGGCCAAGATAAGTGCTGAGACACCTTAGAAAATCATTCTCTTGTGGTTGGTGTGATTTCACGCTGGGATGAGAGACTAACATTTTACCACTTGTGTTCACGAACCAAATCCCACCGCTACTTTTGAATCTGTTGAAGTGCTCGCTAGAATCATTCTGATCACTTGGGGATGGCGACATTGAACGAACTGATTCCACAACATCGACAATTCCACTCAATTCGGTGAATTTAACGTGTATGATCCTTTTCATCCTCTGGACAAAAGCATCTTCAAATATGTCATCCCATAAATCAGAGTCTTCACCTAAGACAAGTTCACGCGTCCTTTTCCACGGCAACTCAATCTCAGAACCAAAGACGCTCTTCAGCCACTCTAAACTACCTTCTAAAACCTGCTTACTATCCATGGTCTTCCTTATCGACTTTTCTGCCAAAGCAAGCTCATGTCCACTACCAATAACATCAATTAGGCACGTTCCATTAATCTTACTCATGATTTCCCTCCCACAATCCCTCAACCAACCTGAACAAGTCGTGGAAATAAAATCTCGATCAAGTAACACCATATCAGACTCCAACTTCTCCCTAAATTGATTCCATAGCTTTGCTTCCTCATCTGGATTAGGTATGCCCCCAAACAACTGAGAAGCAGGAGGAGCATACAATACTGTTTTGTAAAACAGAGGCATATCGTTTATCACTTGCAAGAACAACTCCCCCACCTGACAAATAGTCATTTGAATCATCTTCAATACATCACACAGCACCAAAATCACTTCCGAACTATCTGGCTTCATGTCATGACAACAAGCAGTCAATTTTTGGGAAATTATCGACTTCCTCGAATCAATAAACAGAGCCAAGATCTGCCTAGGTTCAATCTCGTCTATAATGGAAACGCCAGCAAGAGCATTGGCATATGCAGAGATCCCAAGATTAAGCGTATGATCCAACAATCTCTCGCGGCTCCTCTGAGATATCTGAACCTTAAAACCCTCAACTACCTGCCACTGATGCTGCAACAAGGGGAAGTTTGAGAACACTTTCTTGCTATCCCTACAGTTCAGCAAGTTGTAATGCACGTGCTTGGCACGAACGTAACGCGCAGCTGATTCATGAAACATGGATTCATCAAGGCATCCCCATATATCCTCCGGCGTATCCACCAAGTACTTCACCCTACACGCGAGACCATAGATCTTCGCTCCGATTGGATTAGACACCACGCGGGGGGACATCGGACAGTCGTCCGAAGAAGAAAGAGAATGAAGAACCGAGTGGTGGATCCCAGATATGTTCGCGGCGATCGACTCGCACGAAGACTTCATCTGCACGATGGAATCCGCCGAGTCGATCAGATCTCGGTAACGGTTTCCGACCAATTGCCTGAGCTCCTCGCTCTTCTCCTGGATCTGCTTCCTGGTTATCGATTCCACATTTCGGATTTCGGAAATTGGCTTGGTTCGAAACAAGGATTCGGCATCTTGGCTGTACGCAATTCCACCCGAAGCAACTGAGCTGTTTTTCGACATTGTTGCCTCCTAGACTGATCTGCCACGGATCATGCAGATGAAATGGAGATAGAAAAATGGAGTCCTTACAAGAGAGAAGAAAAACCCAGGAATAAGAACACTATTTCGATTTTGAGGAAATAATAAAATGGTCACTTATGCTTAACGGGCCACTAAATGGGCCTACGATTCAGAAATAAAATGGGCCAACTGGGCTGACTGACCTTATTGGGTTGCCTTATTAACACGGGCTGATACCTCTCTCTCTCTCTCTCTCTCTCTCTCTCTCTCTCTCTCTCTCTCTCTCTCTCTCTCTCCTACGCAATTGAGTTAAATACATGAACGTGTCTGTATTTTATGAACTTAAAATGTATCAACTTGCAAGATAAAGAGGTCAAAGAAGCTCTCCTATGTTTCTCTGTGGATAGATGAACAGTCAGTAAGAATATTATGTTATTCTGTACAATACAAGAGTGGAAGCAAATGTCTCTGTTCCTTTGCACGAGCAAATTCGAACATTCTGATCCATCGAGTAATAGCCGTGAACGACGTCTCCGAAAATTTCTTGATTCCAAACGTACGCTTGAAAACGAGCGAGGACTTGGGCTCGTTGTTTTAATTGATTTTCGTAGCTCTCTATTCGGACGGTTCTTGATTGTTCTCATCGAAGCTAAGTTCATCTTCCATTTCCTTTACTTTTTCAAGTTGCCTCAAGAGATTAAGTCGCTCGGGTCCATATGTGGAAGGTATCTGCAATCGTTGAGGACGTTGAATTTGAGAAATTTCTGCAATGTAATTCTAACCACGAGCAGATTCTATGCATATAAGGCCAAATAATTCATAAAGGAGTTTGATTTTTGCACAAACCAGTGATGGAACGTATCGTTGTATTGCAGCTAACATCGCAGCGTGGCCCACAGCCGTAACCTGCGATAATATCGAGTAAAATGGATTAATTGCGATGTTCTACTGATTTACTGCCGAAATTTCGGCCCAAGGATTATTATTACAAACGAAAGACAACTCAGACATAAAACGAAAAAGTTAATTTGTTTTACCGGGAGAAGCATGAGTATCCCAATGGGGACCACAGAAGCCAAATCTGTAAGTGTTCTTCGCAGAGCTTGCCTTTCCTTCTCTGTGAGTTCGTCTCTGATAAGAACCCTTCTGAGTAGTCCCATAGCAGCAGCTGTATCAATGGCTAGAAGCTGAGTTCCTTGAAGAACATCCTGCTCGAAAATATCAGGAAAAAATAGAAAAATAAATGTGGTGAGTAATTGCAAACTATTAAATCTGATTTAGAAAAGAACTAATAGATAGTCAAGAATGCACATTATAAGGTTAATTTCCACTTAGATAGTGGTGTAGAATGTGGAGTCAACATTAAGAGGAAATAGCTAATAAGGTAGGATATGCTGTAATAACCACAAGTAGCATGTATTCACTGGTCGAACAAAATAATAGATCTCGAACGCATACCGTGCTTGTTTCTTTCAGCTTGTCTAATGATTTTCCGATAATGCTATCTTTCTTTTGGACGGCGGTGTTGCTCCCAGTGCCATTGCCGTTTCTAGATCTATTATCTTTAACCTGAACTTCGTCCTGCATTAAGAGATAACACGGGTGTTTATTAAATCAATAGGGAATGTAAGCATAGAGATCGTTTAGCAGGATAAGGTATTACGTCGTGTCACATTTGAATTACAGTTATATTCAAGCCAAGTTTGTTAGGATCACATAAAAGGAGGGGTACACAAGCATTAGACTGCACATGCCATTATAATGCACTGTTACAGAATGGGAGAAAAATTGTATTATTATAGGCATACCAAGGACAACAATACTCAATCAAAGCAATCATAAGAGATGTATGATTTTACCTCTTCGTAATCGCACACATCAGTGCTCTTTTGAACTCGTTTCTCAAGTTCCACTAATTCATTCCTCAAGACCTCAAAGCGTTGGATTTTGTTAGAATCGGTTTTTTCAGTGGTAGAAGTCTCGTCTTCAAGATATTCATCATTCTGCAGGTCCTGAAATCCATGTTAGCATGTTAATAACATGAAATTTCTACGAATATACTGGCATTGTTGTCTAAATCGGTAACACGATAACTATGTTAAGCATGAAGGGCGTGCAGATACAAATTATAAAAAACGTAATCAACTGACTCATGTAGTTCAGAAATATAAAAGACGGCGTGCAAAATGCAGATTATAATTATGTGAGTCACCAAATAGGGCTTACAATATCATTAGCAATTGATGAGATCGAATCAGATGATTTGTCACGTCGGCCTGCTAAAATACCCCATAATCTACAAGAAAACATCATGTAAGTAACAATAAATATGAAAAGTACAATTAGCACGAAATAAAAAATTGGACTCCACATCAAGACATGAGAATTGAGAAGTACTGTACCCACTACCACTCTCCATTTTCGTGTCTGATTGATTTCGTCCACTGACTTGTCTCATTTCACCTTCTGAAGTTTCCGAGTCACCAGCATTTCCCTTGTTGGTAATTAGAAAAACATAGAAATTTTAAAATAATCAGTCAATAGTTCCAGTATGTGTACCCTGATACCTAAACAAAATGCATATTGGTTACTGTCTGCGAAATTCTAGTTTGTGAGAAGAAATCAAAAGTAATAGACAAACATTGTTCCAGTTCTTTGACGAAAAGAAGCACAATAACATGAGCTTGATAATTGATATTTATCAATGACGAAATGTACTGGATGGAAAAATCAAAGAAGCATATAGCCCCCAAAAGAGTTGACCTACTGATGACCTCCTTACAACAAAAATAAAAAGGCTGGCACCCACAAATCAAATCAAAGGCAAAATTTGGTTGAATTAAGGTCAATCACCTTTAGATTCAGAGTATTTCGAAAACGTGAGCTACTGGCTATAAAACAAACCTGCTGAAAAGAAGCCGCCTTAGCTCTGAAAGATGCCTCAAGAAACTCTGTCTCTTTCTTCAGTCTCCGTATCCTTTCAAGGTCTGAGCAGGCAGCTTTCAGATGCTCTTTTCCGGAGCTTGAGCTAGAAACATGCAGCTCCTGAAGCAACTCTTCAAGCCGTAACATGGCTTCTTCGATACTTTCCAATGCCTATCATGAATTCAAAAGTTATGACACTCATTCTATAGTTTCGGAGGCCGAGCATGAGATGGTCAAGAGTGTAGTCTATGCTGATGCATTAATATGCTCCACATCAAGTAATTATTTCATTATGAAGGAAGAAAACAAAGAGATACCAAAGAAGCAAAGAATATGCAACATTACTTGAGCCCAATATATGAGCCGAAAAAGGGCAAAGTAGAAACCATAAAACACCGAAGCCTTCAACAAAAAAACAAATATACTTGATACAGGCCCTTTAAGTTCACACCAGTAACCTACTTCAGAAAAAAGATAACAAAATGCCAGAGTTGAATCAATTAGACGCTAAAATATTTCTGTAACCAAGGCCAAGGTTCGATTTGTAACAATAGGAAACAAGATTCAAATAAGCAACACAATGAACATCTGCAGCAAAATCAACCCTGCATAGTTTCTAGCTACCTTATCAAAAGATTCAGCCTCCTTATCAACTGGAGAATGATACCTGTCAACAAATATCTAAGAATTAATTTAAATAGTATACATAAAACGAAACGTCATCAGATAATTGTATGTTGCCTCATTCGCTAGGCAGTAATTAACATAATTATAATGGAAGAAGGATATCACATGACACATCCACACGAATGTGTCCACAATGGCATTGCAATGCTACACCCATTCACTCACAGACTGTTGAAAAAGGAATAAGAGGAATTCCGAAAGGGAGGGAAGAGGAGAGGATAGGAGAGAAAGAGAAGAGGCAAGATAAGTGATACTATACCCACTTAACTTACTTTTTTATCCCCAGTTCTTCCATGCACGCTCTTAACATTACGAGCCTGAAATGACAAGCAAAAGTCATACCCATACTGTGTATCTGCTCACAAATTAAAAGATATGAATGGATTACCCTTTCGAAAGAAACCTAGCTGCCTTAACATTTGAAGGATTCTTCAACCATTTACTATACTTTATAAAGCTCTCAATCCAGTGAGAGCACACCTCTAATGCCAAAGGAATAGCATCTTTATTTGGAGGCTCTTCTGTTTTCTTGTGACCAACACTACGTTTAGAGGCACTGCTTACGCCTGGATAAAAAGGAAGCCAATCCACCTCCTCACACACAATCTGGTACATATTAAAACTTTCAGTTATATCAAACATGTCGTTTCTTCAGATGAAGATTTCCGTTTCATGCTAACCTCTACATATAGTTGATAAGAACTTATTGCTGACAGCTGAGGATAGTATAGCACACTACCACCAATTAGATACCTGATTTGAAATGCATCAAGTAGGATGAGATATGGAAATGAAAAGCAATGCACCTCCTTTTAAGAAACCGCACCTTATAAATCCTTCAAGTGGTTCATCCATCCTTTCAAATCCATTAGAAAAAAGAAAGGATTGTGTGCTTTTACCCAAGGCTATGAAGTACCCAAATATAGCCAAATCCCTCTCCAGAACCTG
Organism: Craterostigma plantagineum; assembly: GCA_027422505.1. Classification (NCBI taxonomy): domain Eukaryota; kingdom Viridiplantae; phylum Streptophyta; class Magnoliopsida; order Lamiales; family Linderniaceae; genus Craterostigma; species Craterostigma plantagineum. The sequence continues at coordinate 3,100,576 of JAPQWV010000029.1, forward strand.
CAATTGACAATATTAGCCATTAGTTACCTCTAAGGATACCTCGAATAGAGTAACTTGTGTAATTTATTGAACATTAAGAACATGAAGGAGAGGCAAGTTTACGATACTAACCTCAATACTTTCACTAGTCGTGAGTCTGGACCATATCCTCTCCCGATCTACGGCTTGCTGCAGTTGCCTTTGCACCAAACCTACCCAAAACATAATTTCTTCGGAGCCAAACTCATCTTCAGTCCTGCATGCAGCAGCTCGAGGGCCGAAATGAACAAGAAACTCTCGACGAAGTCCAACATCCTTAAGCATAGGGTAGGCTTGGTGAATAGGAACAAATTCAACCAACATGTTCATCAATCTACCAAGTCCATCTGGAATTGTGGAAGAAAATTGCGCACAAGATATTTTTGTTGGACCAAGTTTCATGATAGCTGTGATACAAGTGATGGTCAGCATTAGTAGGGAGGAATCGCTTGCATTGCCTGACTCTGAGGCTGAAGATTTTCGGTACCTAAACATTAAACAAATTTAACCAACTCACATTATGATGGATGGTTGAATACGTTTCAGCATATATTGACGCTCTTTATGGAAGTATTATAGGTTCAAACTTACACAGTAGCCGGAGCATAGAGTCGATCGCTCTCCAAATAATTAACAAAACTGGTGACTGCTGCTGTTACTTGCTCTGACCAAAACCAGTCATAGGCTTCAGGCTGTCTTGATGATAATTTATCCGTAATGACACTCTCCAGTGGAGCAGATAGCCTTGATAGGCTATATTTAACAACATCAGTATTTTGAAGAATCCGGAATGTAACAGAACACAAAAACACGCACCCATATAGCGTGCATAAAAATCAGGTTATCATATTAAAGGTGCATGCGAAGTTGGAGAAATAAACCAGGAAATATCAAACTAGTCTCGTTGTTGTCCTAATCATAGCACGACAGAAATGCATCACGAGACTGACGAACAACAAATATTTAAGAGGAAAGATAACATAGCAACAGGAAAACATCTAAAGTTGAAAATCTATTAGTTGAAAACACTTTTATAGATACAGCTTAACATGCTTCCAGTTATGAATGGCAAAGAACGTAGTGACATATACATAGCTGAATGGAAAAGAGTACCTTCTCTGTACAAAAACATTGACATCTCTATCTCTACTATCTCCACGGGATGAAATTTCATTTACTGCTTGCAGTAGGGATAAAACCGATGCCTGATAAGGAAATATATTTAAATAATGATTAGAGAAAATTGAGACAAAATTAATGCCAACTAAACAACGACTACTTCTAGCAGTAGTCATAATAGAATCAGGAAAGGCAGCCTACTTAATATGTACGTCATTTCACAGCAATGCATCAGAAAGGAGTGGAACTCAAAAACGGATAGCATCTCTAAACAGACAAGTATATTCTCTTTTTTTTTGTCACTCAATACATGATTTGTTTATTCTCTAACAGAAAAGAAAACTTTAACTAGTGTCATTATCAACTATATTTCTAGCATGAGCGAAGTTTCTAAAGAAACAACGACTCGGTAAACCAAGACTAGTAACATGCCATAGAAAGTGAATTGACTAGATTACAATTTGCCATGATGTGTCAGTGTCACAAATAATTCTGATCTTACATTGCAGGAACTACGTTTTTGCAGCTAAAATGAATATTTAACAAACAAGCAGATGTCCATAGATAGTTTTAGAAACTTTGATGTCAGTGACCCAACATTGAAACTTGACTTTGCAGTAAGTGCCTCAGGTTTCAAAAATGACAAAAATAGAGTTCTCTAGAAAATGGGTAAAATTCAACATAGGATTTTCTCTATTTGTATAACCAACCTGATAAGACAGTTCCTTGGCCCAAGCATTTCTGTCCACACCAAGCCAAGCTGAAAACCAGGACTTCTTCGATAGAAATTGTTCTCTAATATTGAGCTCAAAGATTCTTGCAGCATCGTGCAACAGCTGAAGGAGGCCAGCTTTAGAGTCTTTGTCCTGTAACGACTGATTCAGCTTATACCTCATTTCCTCAAAGTCATTGCTAATTTCTTTTTGAGGACTTCCATTAATGGCCACGCCATCATCGGCAGAGGCCAGAGGAAGGACATGGTCTATCGTCTTCAATTTCGCAAGGCGCGAAAACCCTTGTCTTGATTCTGAAAATCCACCGGTGACGTAAAAAATATCATTTTCTAAATGCGAAAGCCTTGGGCGAATTTTTTTCCGACTAAAATGACGTCTGTAGGACACTGCCTTTCCGTTGAAAAGATAAGCTCTGAATGGCTCGATTGGAGGAGAACCACTGCAAGTGAGGAATTTAGCCATGAAATACTAAGTAGTAAATAACCACTGTCTCATTTCGTAAATATGCTATCACATATTATTTTCATGTATATAACCTAAAACCAGAAACAAATGCCACCACAGGAAAAAAACAGCATATCAATCCGTTGACGGGTTTTTCACCTTTCCAGAATATAGTGTAGCAATATAATGACAATATCTTTTACATCTTTCCAGAACTCAAAAATTCCATCTGCAATAATATAAAAGCAAGGACGTGTGTAATTATCTTGATCGTATTTTGAACAACATTTCCCTAGCAACTAATAACTACACCAAATCCGTCATAGATACTCGTCAGCCTGCTTACTTGCACTATGTCATTCAACCTGCTTAACCTACTCCTCTAAATCAAATGCCCAAACTTAATCAGAGAAAAACTAACACAGTCGATCTCATCAATTCAAACCTTTTTATATGAAGAAAAAGACACTATCATCATCACAGCACACCATAACGTACTAAATCTAAGCCCGCGTCAGACTTCATACAGTCCTACCACACTCTATGTGAAAATCGAGGATCATAAAACTAGCCAGAATCTACGAGCTAAACAATTGAATACAAAGATAAGAAACTAAAAAATTACATAATAAACAGTACCAGGAAGAAACGAGACTCTGATGGCGAGCTTGGACAGACATTCCTATCATAAAAAATTCAGCAAAGTTCGTTATCCTTGCTGTGCAGCTGAAGAAACTTTGTAGAATATGGTGTAACCTTGAACTGAAGCACGGCACGGAATTATTATTTTATTTTATTTTCCATTTTTGGGGTCAGGAAAATTGCTTGCTCGCTGACGTGGGAGGAAGGTTCATCACATGATTTAACCGGGCCCTTGAAACGTAGCCGCTAAATGGGCCAAACTAAATGTGATGTGCCAAACTAAATGGGCCAAACTAAATGGGCCGCAGTAAATGGTCCGTTAAACGGAGTCCACGAAGTGCAATGAGCCAAGCCCATCCATATTAATCTTGTATTACTCCCTCCTAGGGGTGGTTCGGTACGGTATACCGTACCAAAACTGTGATACCGTATACCGTACCGAAATTTCGGTATCGAAAAAAATCATACCAATACCATACCAAAATTTCGGTATACCTTAAATTTCGATACGGTATCATACCGAAATTTCGGTATGGTATCGGTATCATACCTTTTATACCATTCACATAGAGGGTTTTTTATCATGTGTGTCTCGTAACTCGTTAATTCGTTGTTTTCGAATTTCTAGTAAATTCAAACTCCTTAGGCTCCAATAAGATGGATTATTAATTCCAAACTTTCCAAAATAAAAAGATTTTTATTTCACAAAATAACCTTAAATAATTTACATATTTTTGTCAGCCTCCTTAGTAAGACAAGAACTTGCATGACCACAAAATACAACTTTATACACAGATTAATTAAACGAAACGGCTATTTAAAAAATTAGTGAAAATTAACAAAAAGTAATTGCATCAAGATTAACAAAAAATTAGTGAAACAAAATATGGTGGGCGTCAAGGGTATAGTTAATAATTTATGGGCTAAATAAATTAATGAAGATCCTTATAATATCCATTTTATATTTTTTTGAAATAATATATAGTGTATGTAGGTGTGTGTGTGTGTATATATATATAAATACTAAAAATTTTAGTATTTCGGTATTTCGGTATAATCGGTATACCTAATTTTTAGAATTTTCATACCATTACCGTACCGAATATTTTCGGTACGGTATCATACCTTACCAAAAACTTCGGTATACCAAAATTTTTGATATTTTCGGTACGTTACGATACGATAAGACGGTATATCGGTATTTCGGTATATTTCCCCAGCCCTACTCCCTTTGTCCCGCTAATTTTATCACACTTTTCCATTTCGAGCGTCTCAATAATTTTATCATCTTTCCTTATTTAGCAAAAAACTATCACAAACAATCAATATAATAATATTAAATATTCTTAAAAGACGTGTCAAAATGTACAACTTTTTCATTGTACTATATTAGTATAATAATGCCACCTTAATTCGCGTGCACAGCAACTTATGTGATAAAGTTAATGGGACATAGGGAGTACTAAGCAATTGTAGGTGTCTTCATACATGCCACATGCCCGTAATAATTAATTATAATAAATTCAAATATAATTAAAACATGAAAAACTACTCAGTATCACAATATCCACTCTATATAGTTATTTATTAATATAAAATAATTATAGATATAGTTAACCCCCGTAATGCACGGGTAATAAGCATAGTATTATATGGATTAGTTCTAGAATAAAACTATATACTACCTCTGTCACACTTATTTCTTCCCATGTTTCTATTTCGGGCGTCCCACATAATTCTTCCCATTTCCATTTTTGATAAAAAATTATTCCAATAATTAAACTAATTACACCATTTATATTAAAAAAGACTTCTTAATTTGCGTGTTTACTAATAAGTTTTCTCTTTCCGTACCTTAAAAGTGTACTATAATATTAAAATAATGTAGTTTCTTAATCTCCGTGCCCACTAATCTTTGGAAAGAATTAAATGGGACGGAGGAAGTAGTAAATTAAATTTAGAAAAAAAATAAAAATAAACGTCAAGCGTCACCGCATTAATAGTACCAGTCATCCTTACGCCTAATAGAACAAAATATAATAAATGATGGAGTAACTTATCCTCCATGATCCTTACCTTAAAGTTTGTAAATTTCTCGATTTTTTCTTTCTAGATGGAAACTCAAAGTTGGCTATAGTTTCACATTATAACAGCATATTGTACTTATAAAGTAGTCCGATCCGCACGATTAAATGTCGCTGATGATGACTTAGTAAATTATTAATTATCTCTATTCCATAGAAGGTTAAGAGAGACTTCGCGTTTAAACCATGGAAAGTGTAATAATAATAATACGCCCACCGGTCTGGATAACGTTTAATATATTTTATACCAATGTTCAAATCCCAAATCGCACGCAATATCTGAATCGGAAGTGAAATTTTGAGTCTTCTAAGAGCAGACCACTAATTTTATCATCATGACCACTAAGGACAAAACTATTGAAAAACACGTTATTTTCAGACCACTCTCTTGGGAATATTATATCGAACCTAACTAAACATTATGACTAGCCGCGCCGGGCATGTGTTAAACATTACCAATTAAATATTTTAACGAAGAAGACCACTCATATTTGAAGGGCACTTGGGTAATTTAACGACATCCCTGCATCCATACGTTGTACTATATAACGTAGATTTCACTCAAATATATTTCAGACATTGATGTTCAAGTTCAACAGCTTAAACGGTGGTTAGGTTACTTCGCCAGTTGAAATCCATCCCTTATCTCTAACACTCGACGATCGACGTTGACTCACCCAGTTATTAAAATGACCGCCGCCATCCCCACGGCGGATAGCTCCGGCGGCGGCGATTCCATCACCCCGGCGGCAGCCACTACTTTCTCCGCCCTGCACACGGACATCATAGAAGCCCACATCCTCCACAGACTCGACGGCCCATCACTTGCCTCCACCGCGTGCTGCTCCGCCGCCCTCAGACGCATCTCCACCGGCCGCCGACTGTGGACGCAGCTCTGCCGCTCGACGTGGCCGTCGGTGGCGACCTCGCCTTCCCTCCTCCGTCTCGTCTCCGACGAGCCGCGCGGGTTCTTCTCACTCGCCAGCAGCGCGATCGTCAGCATCCCCACCAACTCCTCGCCTTCCGAGCCGCCGCTGCCTTCGGCGTTGATATCGGCCGTCGACGTATTCTACGGAGGCGAGCCCATCCTCAGCAGAGTCCAAGAAACGGAGACCCTGACGTCATGGTTCAAGTGCTCGCCGTTTAGGATAGACATGCTGGGCACAAAAGAAGCAATCCCCACGAACATCGAAATCGGCGGCGTCGCCTCCGCCGAACAGTTGCTCGGAAAAAGCATGACGCTGAGCTGGCTCTTGATCGACGCCGAGGGACGTCGGGCGATAAACCTCTCGTCGGAAGAGCCAGTCTCCGTACAAAGGCACTGGCTGACGGGAGAGGTGCGGCTGACGTACGCGGTGGTCTTAGGCGGCGTTCAGTGCGTGGCGGTGGTCAATTGCAGCGCCGCCTCTAGCGGAGGAGAGAGCCGGCAAGTCGTGGCGGTGACGGAGGTGAGTTTGGAGTTGGAAGACGTGGATTGGACGCATTTGAACGGTAGGGACAGTTTGGGGATTTTCCAACGGGCTTTTAGGGGTAAAATGGGAAGAGGAGGAAAAAATCGGGCCGACTGGTGTAAGAAGGCTTACGTGGATTCTCTGTCGGAGAGGAGAGAGAGGAGAGAGAGACGGCGGAGGACTGAAAGGGTATTAGACGTCTTGGCAGGGGCAGTTTTGGTATTTGGGTCAGTGGCTTTTCTTTGGTTCGTGATATGGAGATGATGATCGACAGGACTTGTTTGATAAGTGTGTATGGGTGTGTATGAGTAAGTTGTGTCGTGTTCGATATCCGTGTATAGCCATACATGCCTTGTATGACTATACACATCTATTATAAGGTTTTTGGTTATAGGCCTTGTATATCCATACCCACCTTTAAGGTGGTTATGGGGTGTGTATCACTAATCCATACACACCTATACACATCTCAAACACATCTATCAAATACAATTTATATCATTACGCAAATAATTAATACACACATATCAAACATGTTAAGACACAACATCAACAAAATCCTTCTATAGCGATACACAAATAACTTATAACCATATAATCCCTAAACACTGATATCAGACGAGCCCTAATCCCTGATATCAAACGAGCCCTAGGGATAATGAAGGGTATTTAAGTAAATCCCTCCAGCAACTAGGCGCGCGGAAAAAGACCACCAACTTGCTATTTATAGGTTTGTAGGATACATTATGCACACCACAATTTGACGTGATGTTTTGATATAAAAGATAAGATATTTGTTGTTTTATGTATATGTTTTTTGTTCAGATATAATACTGGTATTGAATGTAGATTATTCAGAATGATGAAAAATGTGTGTTAAAAAGGAAGTGACATCTACACTTGAATGAATGTTAAGATTGGATATTTTATTCGATACACAAGCTAAGGCGCCAAATACGACGTCGTGCGAACATCAGCACAATAAAGGCAATGATGCGAGAGAGGAAACAGACAGAAGAGAACAATGTCGACACGTCTCACCAAACACGGTCTTACCCGCACACTCCACGCAGCGACACGTGTCCTCCTCCACGACCGTCGATCCATCCAAACCCTAGCGTACGACGAGGTCCGATCGTCGTCCTCCGATCGACCGCATGAGTTCACAGCGTTCGTGCTCCACGGCCTCCTCGGCTCTGGCCGGAACTGGCGTTCCTTCTCACGGTCGCTTGCTTCCTCCCTTTCTCCCTCGCGTAAGCAATTTTTACGGTCTGATTATTTACTTAAATGGGGATGGCCATATTTGAAATTTTTTATTACAGTTTGGCGCATGATTCTCATCGATTTAAGAAACCATGGAAGATCAGCTGAAATAGAAGGACTATTGCCTCCACATGATCTGGAAAATGCAGCCAAGGACGTGGCTGATTTGGTCAAGGCCGAAGGCTGGGGCTGGCCTGATATTGTCATAGGACACTCAATGGGAGGAAAAGTTGCTTTGCAGTTTGCACAGATCTGCGCTGAAGGGGGTTTTGGCAATTCTGTTAAATTGCCCAAGCAGGTAATCGTTCTGCGTAAGATACAGTTTTGAAAACTATTACGTCTTGTTTGATTATTGTGCCTAGTCATGGCCAATTAGCAATTTCTGAAAAGAGAAAAGGGAAGAAAAAGGAGGATCTTTTCGGTGAATTGGGTCAAGAAAATGTCTGAATTTGTTTGCAGAACAGTTTTGGGTGTTAGATTCTGTTCCCGGGAAAGTGATTCAAGAGAATAGCGACGGCGAGGTGGAGAAAGTTTTGAAAACCTTGCAGAGCCTACCGTCGACAATACCTTCTAGGAAGTAACCTTCTTTTCCCCGAACCTAATTACATCAATGTAGTACTATTACATCAACGTAGCGATGACAGGATAACGATATGGGGATGTGCTATTTATATACGTTATTATCATATCTAACATATGGGTGCTATAGGTGGCTGGTCGATCGCATGCTAAAGCTCGGATTTTCGAAGTCTCTCTCAGAATGGATCGGTAGCAACCTTAAAAGATCGGGCGAACAAGAAACCTGGGCTTTCAACCTCGATGGCGCCGTTCAGATGTTCAATTCTTACAGGCACTTCTCTCTATATTACAACTTTTTTTCTTTTTTCCTTCCAAGGGTTTGAGCTGTCGTCCTTATTTTGAGTTTCCTCATTGCAATTGCTTAGAGATGGGGACTATTGGCCGGTCTTGGAGAATAACCCTAAAGGAATGGATATAGAAATGGTGGTTGCAGAGAAGAGCGATAGGTGGGACCCGCAGATCATTCGTCGGCTCGAACAGCTGGCGTCGTCGAACCGAGCGGATGGAACGAAAGGGAAAGTCTCTGTTCACGTGTTACCTAATGCGGGCCATTGGGTTCATGTTGATAACCCGAAAGGACTAGTCGAGATCATGGTTCCTAAGATTGCCAGTGTTGTGAAGCCATAAGTGGTTCAGTTTCTTTGGCTCATTGTCCCCATTTGTATTGATTTACATACAACATCTATATTTACTTCATCGGATTCTTAATACGTCACTATCTTCTATATGTTTCTTGGCATTTCAAAGGTGGAGTTTTTGAAGGCTTAGATAGACCAATTCTGCTGCTATGGAATACTAGTTCGATTTCATGCTACATGTTTGTACATTATATTCTAAAGCCAAGTCATTCTTTTTTTCTTCCAGATGATTTCATATCATTCAATGCTGCATTTGAAAGTTTATTGGGCCTGAGAAAAGTATAAAAATATATAGGCTTATGGCTTATATTCGGCCTAAATTTACAAACGACAATAATATTTGGTTATGTTCAGCAGACCGACACGAGCTGCTATGCTGTGCTGGTTATTCATAGCAAGGAATTAATCATATAATATAATAGTTAATTTAATGAGTTTTATTATTATAGATGTAGTATGTAATATAGAAAAAACTTCAGCGAAAAAATATGATACATATTATTATTGTTCTACATCTAATATTACACTGAACCAAGCATATTTATAGAAGCAAGTATACACCAACGTAATCAATTCATTAAATGGCATCCATCAACTTCCACCTACTACCTATATTCATAATACTCCCCCTTGGATGTCTATTTAATGAAAGGTCCTTCGAAGGTATAGCTGTCTCATTAAAAATCTTACTGGGAAAACCACATGGAAAAAACCACAGTGAAGGGAAAAAGGGTACAGTCATAGTTACTCCCCCTGAATTATTTCAAATCTCGAAGTCTTCGAACTCCAATTGAATATACCAATTTTCTAAAAATTATAGGAGGAAGTGCTTTAGTAAATAAATCTGCGAGGTTTTCGCTAGATTGCACTTGTTGTACATCAATATCACCATTTTTCTCTAAATCGTGTGTAAAGAAAAACTTTGGTGAAATATGTTTTGTTCTATCTCCTTTGATATATCCGTCCTTTAATTGGAGAATGCGTGCCGCATTATCTTTATATAATATTGTCGGAGGTAGTTTCTCCGAAAATATACCGCAAGTTTGTTGTATATGCTGAATCACCGATCGCAACCAAACACATTCTCGGGTAGCTTCATGAATAGCTAGAATTTGCGCATGATTAGATGACGTAGCCGTTAAACTTTGCTTAGCTGATCGCCATGAAATAGCAGTTCCACAGTATGTAAATAAATAACTGGTTTGCGATCGAGCATTATGTGGATCGGATATATATCCAGCATCTGCATAACCAATTAAGCCAGCTTTCATCTCATTAGAATAAAATAATCCCATATCAGTTGATCCCCGAAGGTATCGAAAAATTCGTTTAACTCCATTCCAATGTCTATGAGTCGGCGAAGAACTATATCTTGCCAATAAATTTACAGCAAATGCTATATCTGGTCGGGTATGACCCGTAAGATACATTAGTGCTCCAACAGCACTAAGATATGGCACTTCAGGACCAAGCGCTTCTTCATTATATTCGCATGGTCTAAACGGGTCTTTATTCACGTCTAAAGATCGGACAATCATTGGAGTATCTAACGGATGAGCTTCATCCATATAAAATCTTTTCAATACCCTTTTTGTATAAGTTTCCTGATGTACAAATATCCCATTCTTTAAGTATTCTATTTGCAATCCGAGACAAAATTTAGTTTTACCGAGATCCTTCATTTCGAATTCCCTTTTCAAACAACCGACAGCTTTTGATAACTCTTCAGAAGTTCCAATTATATTGATATCATCAACATATGCTGCAATGATAACAAACTCATTTTTATATCCTCTCGTAAATATGCAGGGGCAAATTTGATCATTTTTACCCCTCTTTCAATAAGTATTCACTTAGTCATTATACCACATACGTCCGGATGGCTTTAATTCATAAAGCGATTTATTTAGTTTAATTGAGTACTCATCTCGCGGCCCTGAATTTTCAGGTAGTCGAAAACCCTCTGGAAGCTTCATGTAAATATCACTGTCAAGCGAGCCATATAAATAAGCAGTGACAACATCCATTAGACGCATATCGAGTCCTTCACGTACTGCCAGACTAATTATGTAACGAAAAGTTGTTGCGTCCACCACGGGAGAATATGTCTCCTCATAATCAATACCAGGTCTCTGCGAGAAACCTTGTGCGACAAGCCGTGCTTTGTATCTCATAATTTCACCTTTTTCATTTTTCTTTATGATGAAAACCCATTTATATCCAACTAGCTTTACATTTTCTGGGATGCGGACTACAGGTCCGACTTTTCGCTTCTCAAGTGATTTTAATTCTGCCTCGATTGCATATTTCCATTTTGACCAATCATTTCTTTGTCTGCATTCGTTCACAGATCTTGGTTCATGATCCTCATTCTCATTAATCTCATTCATTTCATGTAGCGCTGCGTTAAATGAGAACTTATCGTCAACGTTGAGTTAATCTCGGTTCCATCTAATTCCATTTTGGGCGTAATTGATAGAGATCTCTTCATTATCATTATTTTCAATTTGTTCAGGTACCTGACCTTCATTCTTATCATCATTTATGCCCATCGACTCTTCTCTAGTCGATAAATCCTCGATTGGACCATTATTATTATTTGCTCATTTTCTTTTTCGAGGATTTTTATTTTTGGAACCCGAGGGCCTACCATGCTTCAGCAGTGGTTTAGGCTCAATACTATTCTTTGTTTGTTCTACAGGAATATCAATTCTAACATGAGCATTAACAGCTGGAATATGTGACTTTATCACTCTTTTTGGATCAGCAAAACTGTATGGCAATTGGTTCGCTAAGCTTTGTAGATGAATTATTTTCTGAACTTCCAGTTCACATTCTTTAGTTCGAGGATCATAATGATTTAGCGATAATTCATTCCAACTAATATTTGTTTCCACCTGTCTTCCCCTAATGTCGGAAAAATTTGTTTCATCAAAGTGACAGTCGGCAAATCTGGCAGTAAATCGATCTCCAGTTAAGGGTTCTAAATATTTTATAATTGATGGAGACTCAAATCCGACATATATTCCCAACCTCCTTTGAGGTCCCATCTTTGTGCGTTGTGGTGGCGCAATTGGAACATATACCGCACATCCAAATATTCTTAGATGGGAAATATCTGGTTCCTGACCATAAACCATTTGCAATGGGGAGATATCGTGATAACTTGTTGGCCTGATGCGGATTAATGCTGCTGCATGTAATATGGCATGTCCCCAACAATACGATGGAAGTTTCGTTTTCATCAACAATGGCCTTGCAATTAATTGCAGGCGTCTAATCAACGATTCCGCAAGACCGTTTTGCGTATGAACATGTGGCACAGGGTGCTCGATATCGATACCAGTATACATACAATAATCATTAAATGCCTTGGAGGTAAATTCACCAGCATTATCAAGACGTATTTTCTTTATCGGATAATCCGGGAAGTGTGCTCTTAATCTAATCAGCTGAGCAAGTAATCTTGCAAATGCCATGTTTCTGGTAGATAATAAACATACATGTGACCATTTACTTGATGCATCAATTAATACCATAAAATATTTAAATGGTCCACATAATGGATGTATCGGCCCACAAATATCGCCATGTATACGCTCCAAAAATGCAATAGATTCAGTTTTTACTTTCATTTGTGATGGTCAAATAATTAACTTCCCTTTAGAGCAAGCAACACATGCTAATTCATTTGATTGAAGAATCTTCTGGTTCCTCAATAAATGTCCGCGTGAATTTTCAATGATTTTTCGCATCATAATTGTACCGGGATGGCCCAAACGGTCATGCCAAACATTAAATGTACTGTCATTGTTAAACTTTTGGATAGCATATGATTCAATTGTTCTAACATATGTGTAGTATAGCCCAGAATCAAAAGACGGTAATATTTCCAGAATTATCCTTTTATTCAAAATCACTTTTGTAATGTGCAAATATTCAATATCTCCCTTTTGTGCAGTCTCAACATGATATCCGTTATTTCGAATCGCTTTAAAACTTAATAAATTCCTTTAAGACTTAGGGGAATATAAGGCATTTTCAATAATCAGCCTTATTCCTTTGGGCAACAATATATTAGCTCTTCCGGAGCCTTCAATTATATTTGTGCTCCCAGATATAGTTATGACACTGGATTTTTCCATATCGCTATGCTCGAAATATTTCTTATTTTTCAGAATTGTATTAGTGGTTGCACAGTCTGCAAGACATAATTCTCCATTGCACATGCTCGTGTCCGTCATATAAAATCCTTTATAAACAAACACATAACTATTAATACATATTATTGAAAACAAACGATACATAGCAAACACATGAATAACATTCAAACGATAATAATTATAGCAAACATAGCATTCAAATGATACACACCAAAGCACACAATAATTATGCATATAATTTATAAAACTATAGCAGGTCAAACTTCTTCATTTGAGAGGTTCAGGAAATCGTCGACATCGAAATTAACACCTTCATCATTAACACCAAAAGCTGAAGCAATTTCTCCCTGAACGAAGTTCGTTTCAATTTTCTTGCCTTTGCCCTTTGATTCTTGATACAGCTCAACAAGGTGTTTAGGCGTACGGCAACTGCGGGACCAATGGCCCGAACCACCGCAGCGGTAACATTGTTCGTCGTTCACTTTTTGTTCAGTTTGCTTCTTCTCATTTTTCCTGTCTTTTTTCTTCTGGAGATTTTGATGACCACCACGATAATTATGATAACCACCACGAAAATATTGATAACCATGATAACTTCGGCCACGACCACGACCTTGACCAAATCCACGTCCACGGCCGCGATATCCACCACGACCACGTTCACGACCATTACCTCGACTATTATCATTATTAGCATTAACTGCATTCGCTTCAGGGATTGCAGCAGCACCAGTCGGTCGGGATTCATGATTTTCATCAGCAACTCATTGTTTTGCTCAGCCAACAGTAAATAAGAAATGAGATCTGAGTACTTTCCAAATTTTCTCTCTCGATATTGCTGTTGTAGAATAACATTTGATGGATGAAACGTGGTGAACGTTTTCTCCAACATAATTGCATCGGTAATAGTTTTCCCAGATAATTTCATTGTAGAAGTAATTCTATAAACAACAGAATTATATTCGCTTACCGATTTAAAATCTTGCAAGCGTAAATTCACCCATTCATACCTTGCGTTTGGGAGAATAACAGTTTTAAGGTGGTTATATCGATCTTCCGAATTTTTCCACAAGTCTTTCGGGTCTTTTACCGTTAAGTATTCAATTTTCAGACTATCATGAATGTGGTGGCGAAGAAAAATCATTGCCTTGGCCTTGTCCTGCTCGGATGTCGTATTGGTCGGTTTGATGGTATCACTCAGACCTTTCGCTTTCAAATGAATGTCGGCATCCAGTGCCCAAGATAAATAATTTCGGCCAGTGATATCGAGTGCAACAAACTCAAGGCTCACCAAATTCGTCATATTACTATAAAATACAAAAACAAAATTTTAACAATGATAATATAACAAAATATTATACGCATATCCAATCTTCTTTAATATCGTTGTCAGTATCTTCTTCAGTATCTTCCTTTGAAAAAATTCTTATGAAAAACATTGCCAACGTCAAAAGAAGTGCCCACAGCAAATGTCCGATGATCAGATCGGACAACATCCTTCAAAATACAATATATTACTAATATTAATAAAACATTACATTAATAATAATATTATGGAAAATTTCGTAAAATATTATCCACATAGTGATAACGACCATCGTAAATAAGGTTATAAGCAAAAGATCCATTTTTGTATAAAAGGACACGATTCTATAATAATTATAATCATAATAAGTTAATATATCAATTTAACAATATATAAATAAAAAATATGTTAATATATTTTCGAAAAAGTCATTAAAAAATTCTTCACTCGCCACGACGGGGATTCGAAATCTGGACCTCTCACCACTTTTAGTGACGATATTCCGCGAAACCACTCGCGCTATGACGTTTTGGTATACGGTTTATACATATATATATATATTGTTATAGACGTACACATATAAATAAATATATATATATATAGATAGATATATACACATAATATGTCTATGTACACATATATAAGCGTTGTTAAATATATCTATAATTACGTGTATAGGTTATATGTATATATAAATACAAATGAATAATCTATACCTCGTACGTGGGATGGTGTTCGCGATAGTCTTCAGATAGGTAGAGTCTCGTGCTGAAACGTATTATATAATATTTAATTTAATGAGTTTTATTATTATAGATGTAGTATGTAATATAGAAAAAACATCAACGTACAATATGATTATTATTATTGTTCTACATGTAATATTACACTGAACCAAGCATATATATAGAAGCAAGTATACAACTAACGTAATCAATTCATTAAATGGCATCCATCAACTTCCACCTACTACCTATATTCATAATAATACATATATAAAATGACCATGCTCTTAAAATTACATACCATGTTAATAAAACAAAGTCGAAGCAAGACAACGCCATATTTAAAAAAGAAAAAGAAAAAAGGTGTTCCTTATGGAAACATTGAAAGATCCTCCGGTGGGTCAACCAAACACTATTGACCGGATTCACTTCCCTCAACCCAGAGCTCATCTTCCTCGGATGCCACTTCAAATCTTGTGAAAAGAATAAGTACAACACTTAATATTAGTCTGGTCGAAATCAAGGCGCTTTTTCGGGCAGTTCGGGGGTTCTTTTGTGCGCGGGGAGAAGAGGAGGAGCTTCTTGGCCTCGGGCTCGTGGAGGAGGAGCCACCCTTGGTTGGCGTAGAGGACCTGATATTTCATCATTTGTGCCGTGAAAAATCGGACAAGCTAGTCAATGATCGAAAATCGTAGTATTGGAGTGGAGCAATATATATCTGCGCGTCGTGAATGATTTCAGCAAAGCGTAAATGCATCTTCGCACATCTAATGCCATTTTCGGCTTTGCGCTGTTAGTAGCTTTCGTAACGTTCAATTGTAACACACTCTTGTCAACCATGAAAAAAACCTCAGGTCTTTTGTGATTGTTTCTTTTGAATGTAAACTAATAATTATAGCACGACCCGGCGATCAAATTCTTGGTGAGAATCATCAACTTTATAATGTTTTAATAACGGCTCACGCCTATATGAGAAATTCTCTCGAGCTTCGATAGTCACAAACTTACATGAGGATAGTCTGAAAGATCAATTTGATAAAAGCTCTAAGCTTCATTTCATATGCGCCATGAAGCCGCACAAGCTAGACAATTACGCGTAGGTAATGCTTTAGCAACGCGTAAAATGCGACATAGCGCTTTCGATCCGCCTAAAACGTCATCTTCCTGGAATGCCACCTTAAATCTTCCAAAGAATACGGACTTGTATATCTTACCGTAGACAAATACAGCCTGTCCCTGGCACACCTCGGAAGAAGACCCGCCCTCATCGTAGGCGAGTAATGGATAGCACAAATAGTCAAACCTTTTAACTTCTCCGCCCTAACCCAAATCGCCGCTCTGTTCAGTCTAAACACCTCGACTTCTTCACATTCTGACAAGCTAGTCAATGATTGAAAATAACTTGTATCGGAGCAATATATATTTGCATATATTGCGTGTTGAGGATGATTTCAACAATAACGCGTTAATGCGCCATCTCGCAGCTAATGCCACATTGTTAGTAGTACTTTGACAAAAGTTATAAGCTTTATTTCGTTGCTCCATGAAGCCGCACAAGCTAGACAATGATTAAGAGTCAGCCTTAAAGTAATTATATTGCGGGCGTTGGTAATGCTTTCAGCAGGCGTAAAATGCACGCCGTGGCGCTTTCGTTGCGTTTCGGCTATGCACCATTAGTAGCCCATAAAATTTCAAATGCGTTAATATTACGTTTCAGCATCTGGACAAGGTAGGTACGAAGGTAAAAATCGGTTTATTGCGAGAAACTGTTCTACATATGATACGCGATAAAAGGTGTCATAAAATAACAAGACACATCAAGCTACAAAACTTAGTCACCTAAGTTCACAACTCTTATAGAAATTGAAAGATCTTTTGGTGGGTCGATCCAAACACTCTTGACCCGATCCACTTCCCTCAACCCAAAGGTCATCTTCCTCGGACGCCACCGCAAATCTTCCAAAGAATATGAAAAACGTGTATATCTAACCTTCGAAAAGTACAACTTATCCCTCCTGGACTTATTGCGCGTCGAAATGCTTTTAGGACCGCGTGAAATGCGTCGTTTAAAAAAAGCGCTTTTTGATGCCATTTTTCGAGCGTGCGCTGTTAATGGACCATGAATTTCAAAAACGTTAAATTGTGTAGCGATTTTCTTCCTTCAAAGAGAGTAGGCTCCGTTTGGTTTACGGATTTTGACGTGGAAAAGAAAAAGAAAAGTGGAATGGTACGACACGTGAAACGTAATGTACAATGATTCAATGCGTATGACCACACTTTTCTTTTCTTTTCCGCATCGAACTCCGCGGACCAAACACACCCTAAGTTTGCGAGGATTCGCAGCCATTGGGTGCTGAGGCGGACGAGCGTACGTTTTCTTTTCATGGGTAGGGTGGACAGGATTGCTCGAGCTGCGTCAGATGATGCTCGTAATGTACAATGATGCAATGTGTATGACCATACTTCACCCTCTTCTTTCCTAATATATATGTATGGTAAACACTACATCTTAATCAATAAATGACATTAATTATATGGCAAATAAAATTCGAGAAAGGAGATTCATCCGATGTATGAGATCTCGCCAAATTTGGAAAAAAGGATTAAAAGTAATAAATACCCGAATACCTTTTTTACAAAACATAAAGAAAACGCCATTTTTGAAAAAAGAAAAAAAGAAGTTCTTATGGAAACATTGAACGATCCTCCGGCGGGTCGACCCAAACACTCCTGACCCGACCCGCTTCCCTCAGCCCAAAGGTCATCTTCCTCGGACGCCACTTTGAATCTTCGAAGGAATAAGTACAGCACTTATTGTCCATAACCTTCGAAAAATACATTTTATTCCTCATTGACCTCGGGAGAAGACCCGCCCTCACGGCAGGCGAGGGTGGCTTGCAAAAGTAGCCAACCCTTTCAATGTCTCCACCTCATTCCAAGCCTTGGCCGCCCTGTTCAGCCTGAACACCCTCGGCTCCTTCGCCTTCTGACAGTTGAACACGACGAACACGTCCCCACCGTGCTCCGCCACGAAGCTCCCCTTGAGGGATATATTCCCTCGCCCGAAATCCTCGGGCAGCGTGGGTGGTGGGACCCACTCGATCGACCGATCCTCGACGGCGAAGATCCCTAGCCATCGCTCCTTGTCGAGGCAGTAGAAGAAGTCGCCGTCGCTGCCCGGCGCGATCGCGACCAGTGACGGGAAGTAGAAACTCGGTTGCCCGCGGCGGATATCCAATGTCACAGTCGTCCTCCATTCGCCGTCCCCGAGACGCCACGTGCTCACTTCGACTCTCTCGAGGGCGTTCAACGGCGTCCTTCTGACTACGAACACCGTGAATTTGTTCGGGGCGGAAGAAGAGAA
Organism: Craterostigma plantagineum; assembly: GCA_027422505.1. NCBI lineage: Eukaryota > Viridiplantae > Streptophyta > Magnoliopsida > Lamiales > Linderniaceae > Craterostigma > Craterostigma plantagineum. Next base: position 3,119,106 of record JAPQWV010000029.1, read on the forward strand.
GGCGACCTTTTGGTCGAAGTTGAGGTGCTTTTCGGGCAGTTCGAGGGTTTCTTTGGTGTATGGGGAGAAGAGAAGGAGCTTATTCGCGGCGGGCTCGTGGAGGAGGAGCCACCCTCGGTTGGCGTAGAGGACCTGTTACAGTGGATAAAACCCTAGTAAGCCGCATAATCGGTTAATTGAAAAGATTCAATTTTCAACTTGTTGATGGAGCTACCCCAACTAACTCCAATTGATTTTAGGATGTAACCCCATCAAAACTTATGTATGGGGCCATGTGCGTAGGCTTGGTAAGGCCCAATAAAAAAAATTCACAAGACCTTGGTCAAACCGCCGGGGGCAGCGAGCTCGGGCAGGTTGAGCCAGTGGAGCTTGCGGTTCAGCGGGTCGAAGAGTCGGTAGTTGTGGTTCACGGCGGTGGAGAGGATTAGAAGCCACGGTGGTTGGTCGGCGGTCCTCACGGTGGTTGCCGTGGCTAACCATTGGGTGCTCACGGCTGAGGAGCGGATGTTGTCTTTTATTGAAAGACGGGATATGATATCTTGGAGAAGTTCTTTCGGGATATCGCCGAGCTGTGTAATCTGATGCTGAGCGTCGGCATTGTTTTTGTTGTTGTCGTCCTTGGATGTTGTTGTTGATGATCTGTGAATGGTAAGAAAAATAGTGAAACAAATTAGTGAGGAGAAAACCCTAATCTTTCCTAGGATAATATATCAACTATATTCTTTCAGTCTTGTAACGCTCGAATTGGCTGGACATATGAGTCAACATGCCATTGATAACAAAAATACAAAAGGAATATAGGTACTAATTTAGGTTATGTAAGCCAGTAAAGAAATCCACCCGGGTCAGTCTAATCAATCACAACCACAAGCAAAGACCCTTAATCTTTTTTCTCTTCTTTTGGATACTTATATGTGATAATTTGTAAAAACGAGTACAGATCTGATTGCAGTCATTCTAGGAAGTTCAATCATATTCATATGCAAAATCTAAACGGAGCTATATGTGAAATAAAAATAATCCAATTTTGAAATGATGGAAAATCTATTTCAACATGACAAAACCCTATTTTTTGGTATTTCACAGATGATAAAAAGGTGTTCAATTTCCTGTGACTTGAGATCTTCGGACACTCGGTAAATATAAAAACATATCGTTGTAACATCCTAACACAACCGTCGAACCCAAAATCACTCTTTACATGTTAAATTACATGTCCATTGTTAACAATCAAGAAATCCATGGAATGAAAACTTTAAAGACTTACGATTTGGCTTTCTTGCTTATCATTCCTCTTGCTTTAGTCGTGATTTGGTTCTCCATTGGGATTTGAAGGGTTAAGGATAGTATTTTCTTACTTCTTTTCTCTGCAAGCTGCGAATGAAATAGAGTGTGTTTGTGAGCTAAACTCGTCATTTATAGTGCAAGAGAAAGGCTGCTCAACTTTAGTTATTCACACAATACACTTTACCTTTCTCTTTCCTAATAAATATGTATGGTAAAGACTACACCTTAATTAATAAATGACATTAATTAATATGAGAAATAAAATCCGAGAAAGGAGATTCAATCCGATGTATAAAATCTCGTCAAATTTAGAAAAAGGATTAGAAGTAATAAATTACCAGAACATACTTTTTTACAAAGCATAAAGAAGAAATATTGCAAAGAAGTTAAACTTCAAACACGCAATACTAATCCTAATAGAAAGTATTGATCCTCATTTCACTTATATGTAACTACGCACAACTTTTCATCCGAAAGCAACAAATTCTCGTGCACGAGGCACTTGGAAATTTCTCTCTTGTAGACGTATAATAGCTCAAATTATGTAATTGTGTAAGATGATGAAGCTCGAATTTTATTTCATTTGTGCCGTGAAAATCGCTCAAGCTAGTGAATGATCGAAAATCAGTCGGAGCAATGTATATTTGCATATAGTGCGCGTCGAAATCAATTTCTGCAAAGTGTAAATGCGTCGCCGCACAGCTAATGCCATTTTCGGCTTTGCGCCTTTAGTCGTTTTCGTAACTTTCAATTTTTAACACTTTCTTATCGACCATGAAAAACCCCGGATCTTTTGTTATTGTTTCCTGTTAATGTAAGCTTAATATGAGATTCTCAGAGAAGTGATACTCATTAATTTACACGATGACACTGTAAAACCTTAGTGCTCGTTTGGTTGACAGGTTTATATTTAGGAGGGTTTAAATAAGTAAGGGTTTATATAAAACAAATTAATGGGTATAAATAAAATATGTGTTTGGTTAGTGGGTTTGAATAAACACATGTGTGGGGGTAGGTTTATCTAAACCCCTCTGCATGGGTTTAGAGAGGTTTTATATAAACCCATGGTTTAGATAAACGCTGCGAACCAAACATACTAAGATATCATAAACCACCTTTAAAATATTTAAACCCTCCATGCAAACAACCACTTTGATAAAAGCTCCATTATAAGCTTTATTTGGTTCCCCATGAAGTCGCACAAGCTAGACAATGATTAGTCGGCCTTGACGTAATATATAATGCGCGTCGATAATGCTTTCAGAAGCGCGTAAAACACGATGTAGCGCTTTTAGTTGCCCATAAATTGCGAAAGCATTAAATTGTAGCAATAATCGCCAACCCTTTCAGAGTCTCCACCTCGTCCCAAATCTTGGTCGCCCTTTTCAGCCTAAAGGCTTCGTTTCCTGCGCTTTCGAACAGTTGAACAGGGCGAACACGTCCCCACCGTACTCCGCTACGAAGCTCCCTTAAGGGCTATACTCCCCCGCCCAAAATCCTCGGGCAGCGGGGGCGGCGGGACCCACTTGACCGACCGATCCCCGACGCCGTAGATCCTCAATAACTTTCAACAACGCATAAATGCGCATCGTAGCTCTTTTGATGCCATTTTCGGTGGTGCGCCATAAATGTTAAATGCGTTTAATGTTACGTTTCAACATTTTGACAAGCTAGATAAGAAGGTAAAATCAGTTCATTGCAAGAGACTGCCTACATATAATACGCGATTAAAGGTGACATAAAATAACAAGACATCAAGCTACAAAACCTAGCCAACTAAGTTGAACGATTCTTTTCGTAAATTGAAAGATCATTCTGCGGGTCGACCCAAACACTATTGACCCGGTCCACTTCCCTCAACCCAAAGGTCATCTTCCTCGGATGCCACTTTAAATCTTCAAAGAGTAAGTACAACACATACATATTGCCCTCGTACGTCACCTTTGAGAAGTACAGTTTATTCCTCATACACCTCGGAAAAAGACCGGCCCTCACAGCAGGCGAGTAATGGCTCGCAATGATAGCCAAACTGTTCATAGTCTTCACCTCATCCCAAACCTTCGCCGCTCTATTCAGACTAAAACTTATGGGCTCCTTCGCACTCAGACAAGCTAGACAATGATTAAGAATCTGCATCTGAAAGTGACATACATTGCACTTCGTTAATGCTTTCAGCAGCGCGTGAAATGCGTCGTAACTCATTAATGCCATTTTTCGGGATGCACTATTAGCCCATAACTTTCGTGTTGATGTTGAGCTTTCAACTGAAACAATGTTGGGTAACATTCTAGTCAACATCTGTTGGCCGAGAATGTTCCCTTTCCTAGTTTTATCTTTCATGCCCAAAACCTACTTTAATTATGACGTGGCATTTTTCTTAGGTTGAGCAGGACTTATTCAAGGGATGGAACTAATCAGAACGCGTGGAAGAAGTGTATTTGAGCAAGAGTGAAAATAGGAAGTGGAGCATGCTAAAAATAGGGAGCTTGAAGAGCAAGTCGAGACTGAGTACTTGGAGCTGACCAAGTCGAGGCTCAACGGTCACTAACGGACCAAATCCACTTTGTGGACGTTAGTGGACGTTGTGGGAAGTTGCCAAGTCGTTTGGACAAGTCTTTCACGAAGTGAAGAGATATATAAGTCGAAGACTTAATCATTTGAAGTGTGACGAACACCGAGCGAAAATCAGAGCTTCTGAGCGAGAGTTATATCTTGAAAGAGTTTTTCTTTTCTAAGTCTAGCTTTTAGAGGTCGTGAGATCTTGTAGGTTTTTAGAATCTTTTTCTGATTCGTGCCGTTTGCTAACTTAGAGTTAACTATCTTTTTCGATAGTTTGTAATCCATCTTTCTAGTGGATTCGCAGCAAGTTATTTGACTTGCTGCACAAAAACATCTTTTGTGTTCGTTTTGTCTTCGCTAAGTTTTTACAATTCCGCTGTGCGTTCAAACAAGTGAGATTGAGTGTTAGCCTAACATCGTGTCCAACATCTATATACACCTGAGCGTTTTACATCCATTGTGTAAGGGACCCCCATCAAAGTGGTATCAGAGCCAACGCTTGACGTTACTAAGCGCTTAACATCCTCTACAATGGATATTACCAGTTCAAACAATATCGGCAAAGTCCCTGTTCTTGACGGCACCAACTATGCGTATTGGAAGGTCCGAGTTCGTCAGTGCATCACGTCAATTGACGTGCGAGCATGGGAAGCAGTACTTCACGGGTATACTCCACCAAGGACAGAACCGGATGCAGATGGAGAGGTCGTTGACAAGCCGGTCGAGCAATGGACGGTAGCCGAGCGAAGCCTTGCGGAGTTCAATGACAAGGCACTCAACGCTATTGAAGTGTGAAATATGCCTAAGAGGGGGGGGGGGGTGAATTAGGTTATAAAAATTTTGGCTTGTTCTTCTTTGAAAAGTACTTTTCTTTAAGAAGATATCTGCAGAGTGTTATTTCCCAGAAAGCAGTACGAGTATCCAAGTTATCTCCCTAATCAAGTTATTTTCAGAACTAGTATTAACGATATCACCTAGTTATTTGCTGTCGTCCCCGGTTTGTCTCCCAGAAAAGTAAATAGCAGAAAGTAAAGTGAGACGGGATTTTTATACAGGTTATATCCCCAACTGGGGTTTAATCATGTCCTTGGGATGTGATCTCCCAAGAGTTCCAATCAATCACTAGGTATTACCGGTTACACTATGATTGACCAGTACACAACCGAAGCACAATGGACACTAGACCTCGCTCTAGGCTGACGCACGCCAAGTTTCGATCCACGTCGTTTACCCAGGAAACCTATTCCCCGACTGGATGCAGCTTGCTACCGAAGGGCCACCGAATCCACAAAATTCGTCCCTCCACGTGCGTAAGACTCCACTCGTGCTCCTTTGTGCGCTCAACGTGCCCGCAGACACAACACGTCCGAAGACTGGGTTTTGGATAGGGTGTTTCTAAAGATCGCTCAAAGGGTACAGATTCGCAAATGAAAGCTCAGACACAAACTACGAATTTTTCGCAAGTTAACGCTCAATAACTCTAAGGGATTCGCTAGCTTGTGTGTTCGTTCTCGTTACCCTTCAATCGTGAAGTGTTCTCTTCTATATAGACCATGAAATGCTTCTACACTCCACAAGGAAAGTTAAGCACGAAAATATGCAAGAGACAGATCAATTATCACGTGCATTAACTCAAGAAATCATGCCAAGAATAAACCAATTTAAGCTCAACGGTCATGCATGATTACTTACCATAAATACCACAGATTAACATTCATTCCACAGTAATCTCATCCATTAGTCAGCATATTCCATATATAATTCCACTCAGCATATTATCAACGGTAAGCTCAATCAACTGGTTTCTTTCCCAAAATATGATAGCCAATTCGCACAGAGAAAGATTTGATCTACTGAGTATAATGCAAAGTATATTTTCCATGTATAGTGATCTCATCCGATTTCAGCATATTCCATAAATAGACTCAATCAGCATCTTACCATATAAAAGTCCAATCAATTAATCACTTTCTATAATATGAATCCTAAGTCGCAGAAGGAAAGTAGGATCATGATGCACTGATTTAAGAGTCACATAATTCGCACTCAACGGATATAACATTGATATTCTTCCCTAAAATAGATCATTCATATGTAAGCACTTAATCAGAATATCCTTTCCATATATACAGCACAGTCATTCATATCCGGGTGATCACATTGATATTCTTTCCTAAAATAACTCAATCACGTTTCAGCTCAATCAGAATATCTTTTCCATATATATCATACAATCATTCGTATCAAGATGATCACAGCATTATCCTTTCCTAAAATACCTTAATCTCGCAGATAGTTTGCTTATCCCTCAATATGATATATTTTCCATATATAGCACGCAACGAGATTCCATTCATACGAAGATGTTCATAACCAGGTGATCACATTAATATTCCAGGTAAGCACAAGATCACACAAATTCGATTTTCTTAACAGTTGAACCATATTCAAGCGCTTAATCGAATATTTTCTCATACTTAAACATCACATAACATGCATATCGAGTTTTCTAATTTGTACCCCCCAATTTACTTAATTACTTGGAATAATCAAAACTCTCATAGCCATTTGGACCAAAAAGGTCTACAATCTCCCCCTTTTTGATGATGACAAGTAATTAATGCCTATCTTATGCATATGAGTACACTCGATATGAAATTATCTAAGCACGTAACATGTTTAAGTATCAAAGCATGTGCACATGATCAGAGCAAATAAGTTTATCAGATTTCAAAGCGTGCTCCCCCTGTCTAATTGCTAGTAAATCCATGTAAAGCACAGTCACAAAAATTTAGCAATTACCAGGTCATATCACAAGGAATATCGCAAGTTACCACGGAATGTCGCAAGTTATCATGGAACGTTTCAAGTTATCACATCACATCAATTTGCTCCCCCTGCCTATGTGCGGAATTCCTAATCCTTAACAAATCACAAACTCAAGCACAGAGGATTAAGACATAAGCATGTAAAGCAAGCCGATTATATTATATTCCAAAATAACAAAATGAGGCATTAATTGCCTATACTTCTCCCCCTTCAGCATCAAAAAGGAGGGACTTAAACACCACCAACATCCTAAACCTGCAGCCAACCAAACTCGACCTCAAACCCAAAAACCGAAAAGGACATCCTAGAGCTAATCCTATAAGAGGTAGGGAATTGCTAGGGAATAAGATCTAGGGGCTGGAATCGCTATCGGATGAGGCAGATGAGGATTCAGCGATATTAAGAGCGGTGGAGATCTCCTTCAGATACTTGTTAACCTTTTTGAAGTTCCGTGAGATCTTTTTGAACTGCTGACGATTTTCATCCTTAAGCCCCTTGATACTCTTTTTCAAATCTGCGATCGTTCCATGCTCGTCATCGCTATCGTCATCCCTTTTCTTCTTTCTGATCGGACTCTTTGACGGAGCCTTCAAATCCCTTGTTTTGAACCAGCCTTTCCTCTCATCAAAGCGTATACCAACACGCTTCAGGGTGACCAGATCCACAGCATGCTTAGAGCTGTCTTCCCAAGCCTTGGGCAGAGAGATTCCCTCGGCCTCAAACAGATGTGTCAATATCATACCATAGGGAAGTTCCTTATCTGGGCTCTGGCTGGCATAGACCATGTATTTAAGAACGAAATACCCTAAGTTAAGAGGCCTATTTTGGGACACCATGTAGAGAGTCAGCATGCTCATGTTGTTCATCGTTGTGGAATGGCCTCCACTCCCAACTCGGGCGCTCCATAGCGTAAAATGTAGGACCTTGTAGAGAAAGAACAGATCTACGGGAAGTTGGTTCAAAGCTTCTCCTTCAGAGAAATTTGGCTTATAGGGGGTATTCCAGAGGGCTTTTGCACAGTCTCGCATGGATACTTCAGAGGTGCACCAGTGGACAAAGTCAAAGTAGCGAAGCCCTTCGTTCTCAGCACCCAGCATCTCATTCACTTTGGCGCTATTCCGTTCAAGGGTCTTGCCAAGCACATAAGACTTGACTGTGATCTCCGTTTCGTCTTCAACGAACGTGAGATTAGCATAAAAGAGCTTCACGGCTTCCACATACAAGGACCCGTCTATCCTCAGGAAATTTTCCCAGCCATATTCCGTCAGCCATGTTACTACTTGACTGTCAGCCAACTCATCAAACTTAACGCACCTTCCCCGTGCAACGCGTCGCTTCTGAAGCTTTCCGTGAAGTTCCTTGGCACTATCAGTCTGGAATTTGATCTCGTCAGTGATCTCCTCCAGATTTTCGGGATCGAACAGGGCTTTGGCAGAATGATCCAACGGGGAGGTCTTGTCTCGAGGAGGAGACTCGATCTGATCAGAGGTAGACTTTTGTGGTGAGGCTGATTTTTCAGGTGATGAAGGCTGATCGTGAGAAGAGGCATTAGATTGATCATGAGATGAAACGGGAGATGGAGTGGGAGTTTTGACGATCTTCGCTTTCTTCTTCTTCGGTTTCGTAGGGGATTTCGTGGCTTTGGGGCTGCTTTTGGACTTCGAGCGAGTGGCTTTTGGAGTAATTGGAGTTTCGGGTAAGGAACTCTTCCTCTTTTTGTCTGACTGAGATCCGGCGCCTTTGGTTTTCACCATGATTGTGATCGAAGGTGGATGGAAATTTTGAAGTGAGGAAGTTAGGGTTTGAATTGAATGGAGAAACAAGGAAGGGACGGTTTATAAAAAGGCTTAGTCCTTTTGGATAAGGATGGAAGGAAGTTAAAGAGAGATGTGATCTTGACAAGACGTGTGTCAAATAAGGAAGGGATTTCAAAATTTGAATTTTAAAAGGAATACTTAGTGGTTAAGGAAACTGCCCGTTGAATGGAATAAAAGGATATCTCGCGGGAATTAAGGAAGGAGATAAGTAAAGATCAGAGCTCAAGGAAAATGTTAGCTGAAAAGGAAGATATTGGCTGAAAATAGATTTTGACATAAATTTCGAGAAGTCTAAAAATAATCTCCCCATGGATGGAAAGGATCTTAATAGAAAAGATAGAATTACGGAATAGAATCAAGGAATAAAATGGACGAAATCCTAAAGGATAAGATCAAGGAGATACTAAGGATTATCTAGTCATCTTTCCTATTTGAGCTCAATAATTCCTAATCGGTCACGGATATCACAGAATCTACTCTCAATAAGGGGTTTCGTGAAGATATCAGCCAGCTGATCATTAGTTCCTACGAAGTTCACGCTGATATTCCCTTTCTGAACATGATCTCGAATGAAATGATGTTTCACCTCTATATGCTTAGTTCGAGAATGGTGTACGGGATTCTTAGTGATGCTAATGGCACTAGTACTATCACAGAAAATAGGAATTTGGTCATAACTCAACCCGTAATCACTCAAGGTCTGTTTCATCCAAAGGATTTGCTGAGCACAACTTCCTAAGGCCATATATTCCGCTTCGGTTGTGGATAGGGCCACGGCATTTTGTTTCCTACTGGACCAAGTGACAAGGGAATTTCCTAGTATTTGACAAGTACCACTAGTGCTTTTCCTATCTTCCCTAGAACCGGCGTAATCCGCATCCGAGTATCCCATTAATGGGAATTCCTTGGAATTTGGATACCACATAGCATGATTGATTGTTCCCTTCAAATATCTAAATATCCGCTTGACTGCCGTCAAGTGAGATTCCCTAGGACGATTGATATCTAGAACATAGACCAGTAGCAAACATGATATCGGGTCTGCTTGCCGTAAGGTATAGCAAACTTCCGATCATACCTCTATACTTAGTTTGGTCAAAGGCCGTACCTTGTTCATCACTATCAATTTTAGCGGTCTGGTGCATAGGAGTGGGAAGTACCTTGGAATCAGCCATTCCGTATTTTTCAAGTAGTTCCTTCGTGTACTTCGTTTGAGATATGAATGTTCCCGTATCCAATTGCTGATTTGTAATCCAAGGAAGTACGTAAGTTCTCCCATTAGGCTCATCTCAAATTCCTGTTGCATAGACTTAGAAAAATTCTCGCAAAGAGTGATGTCAGTGCTGCCAAATATAATATCATCAACGTATATCTGCACAAGCAGTATGTGATTCCCTTCGCACTTGATGAACAGAGTGTTATCTATTGTTCCTGTTATAAATCCCATGTCTAGTAAAAACCTACTCAATCTTTCATACCATGCCCTAGGGGCCTGTTTCAAACCATATAAAGCTTTGTTTAATTTAAAAACGTAATTTGAAAATTCCTCTTTTTCAAAACCGGGAGGTTGCTCGACAAAAACTTCCTCATTTATAAAACCATTTAAAAATGCACTTTTTACGTCCATTTGAAAAAGCTTAAATCTTTTAAAAGATGCATATGCAAGTAAAATACGGATTGACTCAAGCCTAGCTACGGGTGCAAAGGTTTCTTGAAAATCTATACCTTCTTCTTGGGAATAACCTTTGGCGACTAACCTGGCCTTATTTCGTGTTACATTACCGTTCTCATCCAGTTTGTTGCGAAACACCCACTTCGTGCCTATTATGGACTTGTCCTTAGGTCTTTCAACAAGAGTCCACACCTGACTCTTTTCGAATTGTGCCAGCTCTTCTTCCATGGCAATCACCCACGACTCATCGTCAAGTGCTTCATTCACTGTCTTAGGTTCCATGGTTGACAACAGCACGTCATGTGATCCCTCAGCAGTATTGTTTCGTGCAGTTGCTCTCGTTTTGATCCCTGAAGTGATATTCCCTATGACCTGTTCAGTTGGGATGGCTGGAAGCATGTTTGAATTTTCTGCGTTGTTGCTCGTCTGAAGCTTCAGGTTCCTCTGACATATCATCTAGTTCCAGTGGAATTGCGTTCACTTCTTTGTCAGTAACCTGTATATCTGTAGGAGACACAACTATACCTTCCTCAGTAGCATCTGCGTTAGAAAATTCATCAAACGTAACATGCACAGATTCTTGAACAGTCTTCTTCCTATTATTAAACACTCTAAAAGCTTTGGAATGAAGGCTGTAACCTAGGAATATCCCTTCATCTACCTTGGAATCGAATTTTCCTCTTTTATCCCTATCATTTAAAATGAAACATTTGCAACCAAATACATGGAAATATCCTACGTTAGGGGTTTTGTCGTTCCAAAGTTCATAGGGAGTTCTCTTAATAATTGGTCTAAGGAAGATCCTATTTGAGACATAACATGCCGTACTAACAGCTTCGGCCCAAAAGTGTTTTGGAGTATTATATTCGCTCAACATAGTCCTAGCCATTTCTTGTAATACTCTATTTTTCCTCTCGACCACTCCGTTCTGTTGAGGCGTAATAGGAGCTGAAAAATTATGACTATAACCATTTTCATGACAAAAAGATGCAAAGGATTTGCTATCAAATTCTAGACCATTATCACTCCTAATCTTACGGACTTTCATTTCTTTCTCATTTTCTAGCTTCTTAATCAGTGTCGCAAGATTATCTAATGCCTCACTTTTGTGCGCAAGAAATAAGACCCATGTGTACCTAGTATAGTCGTCTACGATCACAAAGGCATATCGTTTACCTTTCAATGACATAACCTGTACCGGACCAAAAAGGTCAAGATGCAGCAGTTCCAGTGGTCTGGATGTGGAGATCACATTCTTAGGCTTAAAGGACGTCTTGGTCTGTTTCCCCATTTGGCACGCTTTACAGATTCTGTCCTTGGTGGCTTTCATATCTGGAATACCTCTCACCAACTCATTGCATGATATGTGAGACATTAGTTCTATGTTAGCATGTCCCAGACGTCTATGCCATAACCATGTAATATCCTGCGTAACTGCTAGACACTTGACGTTTTGGTTAGCAATATCATCAAGAGTGATGCAGTAAATATTACCATGCCTAGATGCACTAAACACAATCTCATCATTCTTTTTAAAAGGCATTTATCTTTGGCGAAATCTACGGTATATCTATCATCACATAATTGGCTAATACTTATTAAATTATGTTCTAAGTTCCTAACAAACCGTACGTTATCTATGGTGATATTTAAATTGTTACCGACAGTACCAACTCCCACGATTTTGGCTTTTGCGTCGTTGGCGTACGAAACGTATCCTCCATCTACCGCCTTCAACGACACAAAATTACCTATATCACCTGTCATGTGGCGGGAGCACCCGCTGTCGAGGTACCACCTACTTTTCTTACTGGGATTCTTCCTTCGTACCTGTAGAAAGAAGTATTCTTCTGAGGTACCCAATTTCTGTTGGGTCCTAACATGTTAGCGGAGAAATAACTTCTGTCAACATACGAGATATCGTTCTGAACAGATGGTGATCTCCTGTTACAATTAGATACGACAGTGGCATTTTCAGGTGACTTCTTAGGTCTCCAGACATACTTAGCTTTATCAATCTTCTTTAAGGGACAGTTGTATGCATAATGACCCTTTCTACCACAACAGAAACATTTAACCTTAGATACAAAATGTTTAACATGCTTTTCATCAGTGGAATAACCTAACCCTGTCCCACCAATGTGTCTAGGAGTATTCAACAGCATATTTAGGTTCTGCCCACCCTCAAGGAGTCTATCAACTGTCTGTTTTTCTTTCTCTAAGGAGTTTCTGAGTTCTACGATATCTCTGGATAAGTCACTGTTTTTCTTTTCTATTTTCTCACAGTCACAGAGAATTCCCTCTTTCTTAGCAGTACCTAACTCTCCTTTCAAACGTGATATCTCTAGATCAGCCTCATGTTTTTCTTTAGCTAGGTGATCTCGCTGTTTTATTAGTTCCTTATTCAAGGAATTTAATGACTTAATCTTTTTCTCAGCTTTCTGAAGTAAATCACACAATTCTTCCTTACTTTCTTCTATATCAGAAACAGATGAGTCACTTTCATAATCCTTGTTATATAAGCTATTTAGGATATGAATTTTCTCAATAGAGGAAGAGCGAGATACCTGATCCTCGTCAGCCATGTAAGCGTGATCCTCGTCTTCGCTTTGTTCTGGTTCAGAGTCATTTGATTCCGTCACCATAGCCTTCTGCTTCCTTGGTTTCTCATTGCTAGTTGCGGGGCATTCATGTGCATAGTGGCCTGGTTTGTTGCATCAGAAACATTTCTGAACTTTCTTCCCAGACGTGTATATTCCCTTGCTCTTGTTCTGGAATTTGTTGAAGTTCCCTTTGAATTTCCTTTTTTGCTGGAACCTTTCAATTCTTTTGGTAAGCATGGCCAGATCGTTCATCAGGTCCTTTTCTTCGTCGTCAGAATCAGATTCTTCTTGGTTAGATTTGAATGCAATGGACTTCTGATTTTTGTTCTGAGACTTCTCATTCATTGATGTTTGAATCATCTCATAGGATATAAGAGATCCAATCAGCACGGAGATGCTAAGTGCTTCTAGATCCTTTGCTTCGTAGATGGTAGTAACCTTGGCATTCCATTCTCGTGGTAGTGATCTCAGTATCTTTCTTACTTGTTCACTGTCGGGAACTTTCTTGCCGAGAGAGAACATTTGGTTGATGATTCCCATGAATCTGGCGTACATCTGGCTTATGTTTTCGTCAGATTCCATTGAGAACAGTTCATACTGGTGAGTGAGTAGAGCTAGTCTTTCTTGCACGACTCGTTGGGTTCCTTCATGAGTGACTTGGAGCATGTCCCACATGGCCTTCGCTGATGAGCAAGAACTCACTCGAATGTATTCTTCCCGTGTGAGTGCGCATGCGAGCATGTTTTTTGCCTTTGCGTTTCGCGTGATTCCCCTTTTGTCGTCAGCAGTGTAATCTTTAGTATCCTTTGGAGTTCCGTCGGATTTCGCAGCTGTGTACGGTCCGTTGATGATTGTCTCCCAAAGCTCGTAGTCGACAGCGATCAAAAATTCGATCATACGATTCTTCCATACCGCGTAGTTCGTACCGTCGAAGAGAGGAGGCCTGGAGTGGGATTGACCCTCTGCAAAAATATCACTCGAAAAAGCCATTAGATCTTAACTCAGGCGTGTTAGGCCTTTCGTTGAGTAACCCGCTCTGATACCAAATGAAGTGTGAAATATGCCTAAGAGGGGGGGGGGGTGAATTAGGTTATAAAAATTTTGGCTTGTTCTTCTTTGAAAAGTACTTTTCTTTAAGAAGATATCTGCAGAGTGTGTTATTTCCCAGAAAGCAGTACGAGTATCCAAGTCTCCCTAATCAAGTTATTTTCAGAACTAGTATTAACGATATCACCTAGTTATTTGCTGTCGTCCCCGGTTTGTCTCACAGAAAAGTAAATAGCAGAAAGTAAAGTGAGACGGGATTTTTATACAGGTTATATCCCCAACTGGGGTTTAATCCTGTCCTTGGGATGTGATCTCCCAAGAGTTCCAATCAATCACTAGGTATTACCGGTTACACTATGATTGACCAGTACACAACCGAAGCACAATGGACACTAGACCTCGCTCTAGGCTGACGCACGCCAAGTTTCGATCCACGTCGTTTACCCAGGAAACCTATTCCCCGACTGGATGCAGCTTGCTACCGAAGGGCCACCGAATCCACAAAATTCGTCCCTCCACGTGTGTAAGACTCCACTCGTGCTCCTTTGTGCGCTCAACGTGCCCGCAGACACAACACGTCCGAAGACTGGGTTTTGGATAGGGTGTTTCTAAAGATCGCTCAAAGGGTACAGATTCGCAAATGAAAGCTCAGACACAAACTACGAATTTTTCGCAAGTTAACGCTCAATAACTCTAAGGGATTCGCTAGCTTGTGTGTTCGTTCTCGTTACCCTTCAATCGTGAAGTGTTCTCTTCTATATAGACCATGAAATGCTTCTACACTCCACAAGGAAAGTTAAGCACGAAAATATGCAAGAGACAGATCAATTATCACGTGCATTAACTCAAGAAATCATGCCAAGAATAAACCAATTTAAGCTCAACGGTCATGCATGATTACTTACCATAAATACCACAGATTAACATTCATTCCACAGTAATCTCATCCATTAGTCAGCATATTCCATATATAATTCCACTCAGCATATTATCAACGGTAAGCTCAATCAACTGGTTTCTTTCCCAAAATATGATAGCCAATTCGCAGAGAGAAAGATTTGATCTACTGAGTATAATGCAAAGTATATTTTCCATGTATAGTGATCTCATCCGATTTCAGCATATTCCATAAATAGACTCAATCAGCATCTTACCATATAAAAGTCCAATCAATTAATCACTTTCTATAATATGAATCCTAAGTCGCAGAAGGAAAGTAGGATCATGATGCACTGATTTAAGAGTCACATGATTCGCACTCAACGGATATAACATTGATATTCTTCCCTAAAATAGATCATTCATATGTAAGCACTTAATCAGAATATCCTTTCCATATATACAGCACAGTCATTCATATCCGGGTGATCACATTGATATTCTTTCCTAAAATAACTCAATCACGTTTCAGCTCAATCAGAATATCTTTTCCATATATATCATACAATCATTCGTATCAAGATGATCACAGCATTATCCTTTCCTAAAATACCTTAATCTCGCAGATAGTTTGCATATCCCTCAATATGATATATTTTCCATATATAGCACGCAACGAGATTCCATTCATACGAAGATGTTCATAACCAGGTGATCACATTAATATTCCAGGTAAGCACAAGATCACACAAATTCGATTTTCTTAACAGTTGAACCATATTCAAGCGCTTAATCGAATATTTTCTCATACTTAAACATCACATAACATGCATATCGAGTTTTCTAATTTGTACCCCCCAATTTACTTAATTACTTGGAATAATCAAAACTCTCATAGCCATTTGGACCAAAAAGGTCTACAGCTATTTTCTCTACGGTGGATATCTTTATGTTCAAGATAATCCAGAATTGTACAACGGCCAAGAATGCGTGGGATCTGCTTGAGAGGTACTGTGAAGGTGACACAACCGTGCGCGAAACCAAACTACGCCTTCTCCTCAGTCAATTCGAGAACATCAGAATGAAGGAAGACGAGGACATCACGACGTATTTTGGAAAGCTCTTGACCATTTCCAGCGAGTGTGCCAGCCTAGGAGATCCTCTGTCGAACAAGGTATTAAATTCTAAAGCTATTCGTACACTAACTGAAATTCAATGTGAAGGTTTTAGCGATTGAGGAATCACATAACCTAGCCACCATGGACTTCAACGTCTTGATGAACATTTTGAAGAATTTTGAAACCAATCTTGAAGTCCAAAAGAGGGCCGCACGTGGTAAGAGTCTCGCACTGGTCACCCAGCCATCCAAGGATTTGATAGAGACCGACCCCACTAACGAAGAAGACATGGCCATGGTCGTGAAGAAATTTGCGAAGTATTTCAAGAAGAAGAATGTTGTGCAAAATGTTGGCCCAACATTCAGAAAAGGCCAAAATGCCAAGGCTGAACCATCTTCCGCTCCTCCGTTTCCTAAACGGAAGCCTTTCAGGAGGCTAGATGGAAAGCCAAAGAAGAACATCAACTATGAGTCAATCAGATGTTACGAATGCCAAGGTTGGGGCCACTTTGCAAATGAGTGTGCAAACACGATTCGCAAGCGCGGTGGTAAGGTTATGTGGATCGATCTGTCAGACGATGAAGATGAAGAAGCAGAGGAAGAGCCTAAACAATCATCAGTAACCATCCAGTCTTTTTCTGACGACGAAGATGATGAAGATCAGCAGATCGGACTTACAGCGGTAACTGATGTTGAGCCAACATCTGACTCAACATCGGTAAAACATATTATTTTTGACTATGATGATTCAAACTGTTTTGATGGTCTTTTGAGTTGTGATGAAACAGAACCTGAAACCGAGGATTGTGAAGATGCCTTTAAGCTGCTGACCACGCAGTACGAACTAGAAAAGGCAAACAACTCACAACTTCGTGCCGCGGTGAAAGTGTTGGCCGAGGAAAATGAGAAAAATGAAAAGGTCATTGAGGGCTTGATGGATGGCATGAACAAGTTGGAAGCCGCATTGACACGAAAGGACAGAGAGATAGACATGCTTCAAAAGCGAGTCAATGAGGCCGATGAAACGTTTGCTAAGTGGAACCGGAGTGAATCCAGCCATAAAAAGGTATTATCTCTTGGTATTTATAACAAACAAGGTCTAGGATATAATGGTCAGTCTGCAAGTACTAAACTCATATCTCATGTGAAGCCTAAGATTGTTTTTGTTGAAGATCAATCTGTGAAAGACAAAGATGAAATTGTGAATCCTAAGAGTAGTCCCGAGCATGTGACCCCAAAAAGTGATGATAAATCCTTTATGTGTGAACATTGTAAGAAGTGAGGGCATGTAAAGTCATACTGCTGGAAATTGAAGCGAGAGATTTCTGCAAAGAAATCGATGTCGGCTGAAATGTTATCCAACATATCGGTCAACATTGAGAAATCAGTGTTGAAGGGTATGTCTGGAAAACGTTCAGCTGGCTCAGCTTCGAGTTCTAGCAAACAGAATGCGGTTAAGTCATCTAAGAAAGCGTGGATTAAGAAATCTGGACATAAAAGCCTAGTTGTGTATACCTCTTTGCGAGCTAACGTTACAGGTTCATGGTACTTCGATAGCGGGTGTTCCCGACATATGACGGGTACCAAAGAATATCTCAGCGATTACACGCCTTTAAGGAGTGGATCTGTGACATCCGGAGGTGGCTCTAAAGGTCGAATTCTCGGCAGAGGCAGATTGAATGTGCCGGATTTTCCCAAGCTGAGCAACGTACTTCATGTAGACGGGCTTGTTGCGAATCTTATTAGCATAAGCCAGGTGTGCGATGATGACCTTGAGGTAAGGTTTAATAAGGAGTGTTGTGAAGTTTTTAACCGAAATTCTGTTCTAGTGATGGAAGGTAAGAGATCTAGCGATAACTGTTACCTAGTTGGTGACAAATCCGGTGTGAAGGACGTGTGCCAACTTTCAAAGGCCGAGGACGATGTTGTGCTTTGGCATTACAAATTGGGCCACGTCAACTACAGAACCTTGGAGCAACTTATCAAACATGACGCAATCAGAGGCATTCCTAAGCTTAAGGAGTTTGGTAAGGTTGTTTGTGAGTCGTGCTTGAAGGGTAAGCAAACACATGTTAGTCATAATGTTGACCAACAAGCTGCCCAACATTTTAAAACTGCTCACTGTTTTCAATTAATTCACATGGATTTGATGGGTCCTATGGTAGTTGATAGCATAGGAGGTAGGAAATATGCTTATGTGCTTGTGGATGATTTTTCTAGATATGCATGGATTTTCTTTCTTAGGGAAAAATCAGAATCGTTCGATTTTTTTAAGACTTTCTGTGCTATGGTTAGGAACAATTTCAGTGCTACTATTTTTCGCATTAGGTCTGACCATGGTAGAGAATTTGAGAATCAGTTCTTTGATGAATTCTGTGATAAGAAAGGCATAGTGCATGAGTATTCATCTCCTAAGACGCCCCAACAAAATGGGGTGGCCGAAAGGAAGAATAGGACGCTACAAGAGATGGCACGTGTTATGTTACTTTCTAAAAATGTGTCTAAGCGTTTTTGGGCTGAAGCGTTGCATACTGCATGTCACATTTCGAATCGTGTGTTCTTTAGGCATGGTACAAAGAAAACTTCGTATGAATTGTTGAATGGTAAGAAGCCTTCGGTTAAATATTTTCATGTCTTTGGTTGTTTTTGCTACATGCTGAATGATCGTGAATATTTGACCAAGTTTGATTCGAAAAGTGATAAATGCATCTTCCTAGGTTACTCGTCTAATAGTCGTGCTTACCGTGTCTATAACTTGCGTCTGAAATCCGTTAAAGAATCAGTGAATGTGGTATTTGATGATGCTACTGATCTTAGCAAAATGCCTCCTCAAGTTGATATTGCAGATGTTATACAAGCGGGTAAAGACTCAGAGGAGCCAGCGAATGACAATGTTGAGCCAACATTGGACTCAACATCTGAGCCAGATCAGAACGAAGAAGCTGGTCCCAGCGAAGTTCGACGTGATCCGCCAGCTAAGATCCAGAAAGATCATCCCACAGATTTGATTATTGGAGATGTCAACGAAGGAAGAAAGACCAGAGTCAAACCACGAAAGGATTACAAGACTATGGTAAGGAATGTATGCTTGAACACGGTATACTCTGAGGTACGGTTTAATTGTTTTGTGTCTGAATTAGAACCTAAGAATGTCCATGAAGCTCTTAAAGATAATTTCTGGATAAATGCAATGCAAGAGGAACTCTTGCAGTTTGAGAAAAACCAAGTATGGACCTTAGTCCCACGGCCGAAGGACATTAATGTCATAGGCACGAAGTGGATCTTTAAAAATAAATCGGATGAACTTGGTAGGGTTGTAAGAAACAAAGCACGTTTAGTAGCTCAGGGTTACACGCAGGTAGAAGGTATAGACTTTGATGAGACGTTTGCTCCCGTTGCTAGGTTAGAATCAATTAGACTTTTGTTAGCTATTGCATGTTGGCTTAACATTACATTACACCAAATGGATGTTAAGGGTGCTTTCTTGAATGGGTATATTGATAAGGAAATCTATGTCGAACAGCCTAAAGGGTTCGAAGATCCCCATTATCCTAATCATGTTTTTAAGCTGCAGAAAGCGTTGTACGGGTTGAAGCAAGCGCCTCGAGCTTGGTACGCAAGGTTAGCAACTTTTTTACTTGAGTTCGGATTCTCTCGAGGTGAGGCGGATCGAACACTTTTTGTTAAAAGGGTTGGATCCGAGATTTTAATTGCTCAAGTGTATGTTGATCATATTGTTTTTGGCTCGAGCTCACAAGTTCTTTTAGACCAGTTTGTGCAGGCGATGAACACTACTTTTGAGATGTCGATGATTGGCGAACTAACCTATTTTCTAGGTTTGCAGATTAAGCAAAGTAGTGATGGGATCTTTATGTCCCAAGAAAAGTACGCGAAGAACACAGTAAAGAAGTTTGGACTGGACACGGCGAAGGTAATGAAAACTCCCATGGGTAGTACGCAAAAGGTATGTAAGGACGATGTTGGGCAGAATGTTGACCCAACATTGTATCGTTCGATGATTGGTACCTTACTGTACTTGTCTGCGAGTAGACCTGACATAATGTATAGTGTTTGCGTGTGTGCTAGGTATCAATCTGAACCTAAAGTGACACATCTTAATGCTGTTTAGCGAATACTTCGTTATGTGAGTGGGTCGTGTAGCCTAGGACTATGGTTTTCCAAAGATACTAACTTGAGTCTTGTAGGCTATAGCGATGCTGACTGGGCAGGTGACGAAGATGACCGCAAGAGTACAAGTGGCGGCTGTTTCTTCCTAGGTAATAACTTGGTTGCATGGTATAGTAAGAAACAAAATTGTGTGTCGTTATCTACTGCTGAGTCTGAGTACGTAGCTGCGGGTAGTTTTTGTACCCAATTATTGTGGCTAAATAGCATGTTATGTGACTATGGTTTAGAATGCGAATCCGTTCTTATGTATTGTGATAACCTTAGTGCCATTAACATCTCTAGGAACCCCATTCAACACTCACGTACGAAGCATATAGATATTAGGCATCATTTTCTGAGAGATATGGTTGAAAAAGAGTTAGTCCGCATTGAGCATATAGACACTAAGAATCAGTTAGCAGACATTTTTACAAAAGCATTGGATTCTGAAAGGTTTTCGGACCTGAAGAAATCCATAGGTTTGCACATGTTAGTTTAAATGTTGGTCCAACATTTGGATCAACATAGCATATGTCGAGTTTGATTGTTACAGCTTTAATGTTTGGTTTGATATTCTGTTCTGTTTTCCTGTGAAATGACTTGATTCGTCTTGATTGGTCCCTAAATAATCCCGATCCCTCTTTTATAGGCTCTTGGTAATACGTCCCTAGGTACACGGCATTCGCTGTGACGATGTACTCTTTGCGACTAAAAACCAATCCTTTTTGTGTGTTAGCATGCTCATAAACTCTCGGCTAGATATAGGTATTTGGTAATAAGATTCCTTAGGTACACGGCATTCGCGGTGACGATGTATACTATGCGACAAAAATCCGAACCTTGAGGCTGAGGGTATAAGGGCAGTGCATAATTTCGGTCGGATATATGAGGTGAAAGGGTAGAAATAAGGGAACTGATTTTGAGAAGGATTAAGCAGATAAGTCTAGGATTACGGAATCAGAATGTTGAGTCAAATGTTAGGGCAACATGTGTGACTGTCAGTTTGATATTGCTACATTTTTGTGCTTTCGTCTTTATTCGTGTCTGTCTTTAGTACTGTTTTTGTTAGTCTTCTGTGTCTATGTTTAGAAATCTCTCAGATGTGCATTAGAGTTCTCGAAGAACAGCGTGTTACACTTGTCTCTATGTGTTCGTCGAAGTCGCTCAAACGGTTAACTTCTTGATTCTACCTTGACTTTTGACTTAGTTCTTTTTGGTTGAATCATGATCTGAAATGCTCCTATTTACTCGCATGACTTAGTCTCAAACTTGCCCCTATGTGCTCGTGTAAGTGGATTGGTGATATACTATTTTTAGCTTCATGTTTTGAAAAATCATGACTTAGTTTGAGCTTATCCAATTTATGCGGTTTTCTCCTTATGCTCAACGGTTACTTTTGTGCACATTATCTCCATGATTAGCTATATTAACTGCTTAAGTGACCGTTGTGACTAGCTTGATGTATAAGTGGTAGATTATATGATTTTATTTAACTGTCATATCATCCCACTTGCTCCACTTCGATCTCTTCCTATCACAGCTATTTTTCACAGAAAAATCGTCTCTCTTCCATCACAGTTCTTAGGGTTTTCAGATTTTTCGACTTTGATTCACTTTTTCTTGCTGAAATCATGTCGAATTCATCTTCTCAACCGAATGTTGACCCAACATTCGATCCTAACCCCGTTGTTCCAGTTCCTCTGCAAGTGATTCCAGGTCCCATGGAGATCGTGGTCTACACCGGGCCGTTCCAGCCACTCCGGCCGGCCAGACCACCACCAACAAGTGGTACAGCCGGAGACTCCAGAAGCGCCACTGCCCTCGTCTACAGAACCCCAAACGGCGAACCCTAGCCAAGAAACTCCAGCGACGATGCCAAACCAAGAAAGTGATGATGATACGCCTCTGGGAACCCGTCTTCAATCGCTCCAAAGACGGCGAAGAAACCGCAAGGATGACGCGCCGCCGAGCTCATCTGGTGCAATTCCAGAATCTGGAGCCCCAATTGGAAGTGACGAGCCGTTAGCGCCGAACCCTGAGTCGGCGGAAACCCATGTTTCCGCAAACCCACTTTTTCCGGCCACAGTCGCTCCCAGACAGACGATTCCACCGCCGCTTTTCACTTTTGCGGACGTGCCGCTCGGTGCGACATCATCCCAGCCACGGCCAGTTCAGACAAGCCTGGTGGGAGGCGCGATTTATGTTCCAGCACCGTCGTCTGTTCCTCCTCCACCATCTCAAGGAGCCACGTCACCTTTACCTGGCGCCTCAAGCTCAATTCCGGGGACTGCAACTGCCCAAAAGTCGAAGAAGTCTCGGCCAGGTAGCTCTAAGAAGAAGGGATCAAAGTCCCAGGCCAAGACTCCAGCTCCTGTGCAGAAGAAGCGCCGAAGTGGTCGCATTCGCCGAGCGCTGAACCCAACCTCCAACGCCGACGATCCTATTGATCTTTCCAGCGACTCAATTGATACGGTCGTCGACTCCACCACCTACGACAGCGTCGACTCGGAGAGCTCAGATGAGGACTTCAAACTTTCAGGGGAAGAGACGCCGTCCTCTGACTCGGAGTCCTTCACAGCCTCAGATCAACCAGAGAGTAACGATGATGACGAGGCGGACCTAGCTGAGACCTTAGAGTCTTTAAGGAGTCGAGTGGAGAAGCGAGCTGGGAAGAGGCCAATGGAGAGTGAGAACAAACCGGCAAAGAGGGCGAGGACTGAAAGTGCACCTCAACCAGCCGCAAGCCATCGAGACGTCTCCCCTGTTCCAGTCACTGAAGACAATGTTGGGTCTGATGTTGACCCAACATTAGAAGATTCTGATTGGGAGAGTCCATTGCCCAACCGCATGTTCTACCGCCCAGCCAACGAGGAGCTGTGGGAATCCCTGAGTCAGAGACTCTTTAGGGTGGAACGGGTCGTGGATGTGGTGAGCTTCAGGAAGTACGGCGTGATGCAATTCCTGGAGTCTCGACATCTCGGGCACATGGCGACGAGCTTAGGGACATTCTGTGACAAAGTTGTCCGTGAGGTATATGCTAACCTCTTCTTTAATGTGGCTGAAGTTAAGTCTAGGAAATATGGGAAGGTTTTTCTGAGGGGGAGTCTTTATGACATGTCGGCTAGTGCTATAAACAGGTTTCTTCGTACTCCTGATGTAGAAATGGAGTATGAATATGATAATGATGCTGTGGTTAGGTTCATTAAGGGGGTAGAGTGTCTAAGTGGGAAGGGAATTGTGCGGGCAGTTCTCTTACGTCCTTGTATTAAGTCTTGTTTAAGCTTGGTGTATGTAGTTGGCTGCCTACTTCAAATGAAGTTAGGGTGACTGAAGGGATGGCCCATGTGCTATACGCACTTGGTCAAAATCTGCCGATGAATTGGGGAAAGTTGATACTCAATCACATGTCGAACCAAGCTGAAAGGTGGGAAAGGGAATTCTTCCTTATCCCTCGATCATCTACGGAGTTCTTTTACAAGGCGGATTTCAGCCAACCCGGAAAGACACGGTGACCTCCCAACGCAGTCCTTACCCAGTCCAGCCGAACCATTTGGCGGGCTCTGGCAGAGTAGTAGACCTGCCCTGGCGCTGCCCTGAACAGCTAGTGCACGATTTGACCACGATGTTGGGTCAACATCGTTGGCAGAACAGGCCCTTAGAGCTCTTGACGAGTCCATCGCAGCTTTGGTAGCTCAAAGGGATGCTTTGAGGAGGCTCATTTCTTCCCAAAAAGGGGGAGATAGAGCAGAAGCAGCGAGCGCTGAGCCGAGAGCTGAGGATCGAGCAGGGCCAAGTGAAGTACAGCTCGAAGAAGGGCAAGGTGCTGGCGCAGACCAAGCAGGGGGAGAGCAAGTCAGGGCTGAAGGCACAAAAGGTCAAGGAGAAGGAGCTGAAAAAGGAGCTGAAGCGGAAGAAACGATCGACAGTCTAAACACTTAGACTTCGATTTTTGTGCATGCGCATTTTGCTTGTGTTTGCATGCTTGTTTCTTATTTTTCTGTGTGCGGTTTATTTTGGACCACGTCTTTCGTTTCGACTTTTGTTTTTGCAGATCTTTTCAGAACCTATGTTGGCATGTACTAATTAGTAGTACCTTGAATAGTTTTTATTACTATTCTATCGTTCGTCTAACTCTAACCATTTTTGTTTTGTGGTTGAGTTGATATTGCCTTCAGGGGGAGTTTCGCGATGACTGACTTCTGCATTGGTTTTGGGATGAAAGATAAAAAGGGGGAGATTGTTGATGTTGAGCTTTCAACTGAAACAATGTTGGGTAACATTCTAGTCAACATCTGTTGGCCGAGAATGTTCCCTTTCCTAGTTTTATCTTTCACGCCCAAAACCTACTATAATTATGACGTGGCATTTTTCTTAGGTTGAGCAGGACTTATTCAAGGGATGGAACTAATCAGAACGCGTGGAAGAAGTGTATTTGAGCAAGAGTGAAAATAGGAAGTGGAGCATGCTAAAAATAGGGAGCTTGAAGAGCAAGTCGAGACTGAGTACTTGGAGCTGACCAAGTCGAGGCTCAACGGTCACTAACGGACCAAATCCACTTTGTGGACGTTAGTGGACGTTGTGGGAAGTTGCCAAGTCGTTTGGACAAGTCTTTCACGAAGTGAAGAGATATATAAGTCGAAGACTTAATCATTTGAAGTGTGACGAACACCGAGCGAAAATCAGAGCTTCTGAGCGAGAGTTATATCTTGAAAGAGTTTTTCTTTTCTAAGTCTAGCTTTTAGACGTCGTGAGAACTTGTAGGTTTTTAGAATCTTTTTCTGATTCGTGCCGTTTGCTAACTTAGAGTTAACTATCTTTTTCGATAGTTTGTAATCCATCTTTCTAGTGGATTCGCAGCAAGTTATTTGACTTGCTGCACAAAAACATCTTTTGTGTTCGTTTTGTCTTCGCTAAGTTTTTACAATTCCGCTGTGCGTTCAAACAAGTGAGATTGAGTGTTAGCCTAACATCGTGTCCAACATCTATATACACCTGAGCGTTTTTACATCCATTTTGTGTAAGGGACCCCCATCATTTCGAAAGCGTTAAATTGTAGCGGTTGCTTCCTTCAAGAGAGTAAGTTTGAGAGGATTCACATCCATGTTCCTTACGGTGGTTGCAGTGGCTAGCCGTTGGGTGCTGGCTGCGGGGGAGCAGACGTTGTCTTTTATCGAAAGATGGGATATGATTTCTTTGAGCAGTTCTTTGGGCAGATCGCCAAGCTAGCTGTGTCTGATGATGCTTGCCTACGCTATTCTCGCTCTCGTCTTTGGATGGAAAGAAAAGACCTTACGAAAAAACCCTAATTTGTTCTTTTGTAAATTTACCAATGATATAATATTTGATCTAATTTCAGGCTTTAAACACACTCAAATTGGTAGGAAGAGATATAACATATATGCTTCTTCAACCATACCATATTTTACTAACTTGTGCATATCAATACTGAAATCTTCCAGCTCAATCTAATTAATCACATTCACAAGAAAGAAACCTTTTTTTCAAACCTTGCAAAGTTTACCGTCGACAATATCCTCTAGGAAGTAACTTAGTTTTTCGTCAACCTAATCTATTGCATCAATGTAGTATCCACCTGCTACTTTTTAGGGTCCACTTGTTACTTCTTTAAATACCTCGCAAACAGGTACACTTATTAACAAATTCTCTAATCTCTCTTTTTCCATTCATTTCATTGAATTTTGGCGAAGACGCCAGTTTGGCGTCTTTCATACAAGCATAATGTTGTCTACTGACAAGAACTGATTTGGGGTGTACTATTAGTTGATGGTAATATCATATCTAACACATGGGTATGCCCATATGTGGCTGGTGCTAAAGCTCGGATTTTCAGTCTCTCTCAGAATGGATCAGTAGCAGCCTCAAGATCTGGAGTACAAGAAACCTGGGCTTTTAACCTCGATAGCACCGTTCAGATGTGCAATTCTTACAGGCACTTGCTTTATATTATAACTTTTTTTCTTTTTTTTTCCCAAGGTTTGAGCTGTCGTCCTTGTTTTGAGTTTCCTCACTGCTATTTGCTTAGAGATGGGGACTATTGGCCAGTCTTGGAGAATAACCCTAACTGAATGGATATAGAAATGGTGGTTGCAGAGAGGAGCGATCGGTGGGACCCACAGATCGTTCATCGGCTCGAACAGCTGGCGTTGTCGAACCGAGCGGATGGAATGAAAGGGGAAGTCTCGGTTCATGTGCCACCTATGCGGGCCACTGGATTCATGTTGATAACCCGGAAGGACTAGTCGAGATCATAAATGGTTTCAATTTCTTTATGGCTCATTGTCCCGACCATTTGTATTGATTTACATACAACATTTATATTTGCTTCATCTAATTTTGAATACACCACTCTCTTCTATTATACCTTGGAAGTTCAGAGGTGAAGTTTTTGAAGGCTAGATTGACCAATTTCATGCTACATTGTTGTTCGCACATCTTTAACTTTAACAGCAAAGTTAAGAGTTTTTTCCCCAAATATTTTAGATTTACATCTGGCCGAAAGAAAATTATATGGACTCGTCGCTTTTGAAAGTTTATTGGGCCTGGGAAGGGCTTACGAATCGTATTATCCCCAAATTACAAAAAATACCTCGTAAATACTTGGTTATGTTTCACAAACTAGCAATTCCTTTCAAGAAAATGTTATACATATAGAGTCACCCTGCTTTTGAAATTAACTACCAGGTTACGTAAAACAAAGTCGAAGCAAGACAAAGCTATATTGAGAAAAAAGAACAAAACGAAAAAGTACGCTTATCGAAACATAGAAAGATCCTCCGGCGCATGATTCGCCGTAACGGGAACGGACGTCGAAACGGGGACTAGCATTCCAGTTCCATTGCATCTTCGCGGAACGGTAACGGACGTTCCGCTAATTTTATTAAATAATAGTATCAATTAAAAAATGTTCATGTAAAACATATGAAATAAATTTTTAATGACTTGAAAGATATAAATAGTGCCTTACATATATAAATTGAGGTAAAAATATCATAACAATCGAATTTTATAGTAAGCTATTGGTATTTATTTACTGAATTAAGAAATATATGATATTAAAAACTTCAAGGTCATTTTATTGTACTGGTGGATATACGAATATATGTAATTAACTTTAATTGTAAGCTTATACTATTTATTCTTTTATTTAAAAAGAATTTTGAGGATATACTAAATTTGGGCCTTAAAAAAAAGAAAAACTAATGTGGTCCAATCCATTAAACAAAAGTGCAGTTTTACTTAAAAATCCATCGTCTTCTACCTCCGCCCCACGACCTACAATACACAACCGTCACCGAGCTGCTGAAACCTAGTTTTGTAGACCAAAATCGGCCGTTCCTAAGGATATTCGGCCGCTTCCGATCTAATAATTCCGTTCCGTCCGAAAAATCGCCGTTCGGCCGCTTTGTCGGACGCTACACTGACGTTCGTTAAAAGGCCGGAACTTTGGCACGGAAGCCTCCGTTCCAGTTCCGGAATGGCCGTTCCGGGCGTTACAACGGCGATCCGGCAAACCATGCTCCGGCGGGTCGACCCAAACACTCTTGACCCTATCCCCTTCCCTCAACCCAAATGTCATCTTCCTCGAACTCCACTTTGAATCTTCAAAGAATACAAAAAGCATTGGCTGTCCGTATACCTCACTTTAGAAAAGTACATTTTATTCCTCGAAAGAAGAAGACGCGGCCTCACGATAGGCGAGTGGTGGCTCGCAAAAATAGCCTAACCGTTCAGAGTATTCAACTCATCCCAAACCTTGGCTGCCTTATGCCTGAACACTTTCGGATCATTCGCTCTCATACAGTGGAAATTGGAAAACAACGAACACGTCCCCGCCGTACTCCGCGACGAAGCTCCCCTTAAGGGCTATATTCCCCCGCCTGAAAATCTCGGGCAGCGCGACCGGCGGGATCCACTCGATCGACCGATCCTCAACGCCGAAGATCCCGAGCCACCGCTCCTCGTCGAGGCACTAGAAGAAGTCGCTATCGCCGCCCGGCGCGACCGCGACCAATGCATTTGTACAAGCTAAGTGTTTAAAATCAACGATCTTTCAGCGGGTTGAGTGGTTGACCCGAACACTATCGACCTGCACCTGCAAACTTAGTTTGTTTTCCGATATATTCGTAAATCAAAATGACTTTTAAGAGCAACCGTAGATGATTGGTGCTTGAAATGAAATTTCAGATGTATGGAATGGAATGTCGACGATAAAATATTTCAAATGACATGTATATCCTCATCACTTTTCGGTTTAATTTATTGGGCCTACGTAAATATTCTGTGTATTATGCTCAAGTTTACAGAGAAATAATATCCGGTAATGATTAGTCAAATCACATAATTGGCTATGTTTCAGCGTTGGACAAGCTAGCTTATCTAAGCTATTCAATTCAATGCAGGAAATAATATTATGATGCATATTAAAATTACATAACTATGGTTTTGAAATTACATACCAGTTGCCAAATGATAAAGCAAGGTTACATAAAGCAAGAAAGATATCAAGCCTAAGCAAGACAACCACGGCGTACGACTATTACGCAGCGACGAAGGTGACGATGAACGAATACTCTCAGTTAAACTTGATCGTTAATCTCCGTTATTCTCCAAGTCCTCGTTCGACTCGCCTGACCGCCAGAAGCATTTAGGTTCAGACCCAGGTTAAGCTCCGGCCCAGCCATCGAGCCCACCTGGGTCACCTTTAGCTGCCGGTTTCTAGGCAGTACGGTCCCATGGTGGGCGCGATGGCTGGGCCAAAGCTTAACCTCGATCCGAACCTAAATGCTTCTGGCGGTCAGGCAAGTGGAACGAGGACTTGGAGGACAACGGAGATTAATTATCTGTTTACCTGAGACTATTCGTTCATCGTCACCTTCGTCGCCGCTTAATAGTCGTACGCCGTTGTTGTCTGCGAGTATTTTAGCCTTATTCTCGACGATGGGGCAAGCGCGCCAAAGCTATTTTAATAATGGTCAAATCGCATTCGAAATATTTTTTCGTCGTCGAAAGTTCTGAGCTAAATAGATTGTTACTTATTACTGAGACGCCGCTGAACTTGACTGAAGCTAGCAAGTTCGCGTTGCCCATGCCCCAATATTTCACCGAAAAATTGCTGCCGGCGACTGAAGAACGGTTCTTTATAGTGTCGAAATGGATCGCTTTGGCTGGTTTGCTCACTTTGGGAAATAGAACCTGATTCCCCTGCCCGAAATTCTCGGGCATCCCGGGCGGCGGGACCCATTCGACGCTGTAGATTCCCAGCCATCGCTCCTCGTCGAGGCTATAGAAGAAATCCCCGCCGTCGCTATATGTGAAAGCAATACAATACGAAGTGAATGTATTTACTAATTTATTATGTAAAGCAACCAACCAATAAAGAAATCATCGATGCCAATTTTGATGCCAATTTAATTTATATCAACCACAACCAAGACCCTTATCGTTTCTGTTTTCTTTTCTTTTGGATAACTTATATATGATAATTCGTAAAAAACGGACGATCTAATTTCAGTCATTATTAGCAATATATCTCCACCATAATTATGGCAATAATTTACACCATGATTTACCCCATCATTGATATCAATTACCATTATACTTGATATCAATTACTCTATAATTTAGGCTTAATCTTAGACATTATTTAAGCTTCCTTGTATGTACATGTATCGATGGCTATATATTGAGCCAATACCAATTGTGAATAATACAACACATTCATATCCTATATGGTATCAGAGCATATCTTACTCTAACGAGTTCTAAATCGATCCTAATTCACGGAAAATTTCCGTCGATCACATCGGAACGATAGTTCCCGCTCGTACTTGACGCCATGGCCTCATCCTCCAATGAGTCTCCTCTCATTCATCTGAACGCTCCAACTCATCTTCCAATCAAACTAACACCGACGAATTTCCCGGTTTGGCGCAAACCACTTCAATCTACTCTGATTGGGTTAGATCTTCTCAAATTCATTGACGGCTCTCATCCTCAACCGGATCAATACCTTGACGCCGACAAGAAAACACCCAATACTGCACACTACACCTGGTTTCGCCAAGATCAGATTCTCCTTTCGGCTATTCTTGGAAGTTGCACTGAGACTATCCAGCCGATCTTGGCCTCGGCATCCACATCATAACAAGCTTGGGAGTCCCTTTTGACAAGTTATACCGGATCTTCTCGATCTCGCATTATTGATCTCAAATCAAGACTCGCCAAGAACCCCAAAGGTTCACGCCTAGTTGCCGATTTTCTCCATGAGATGCGACAGATTGCTAATGAATTGGCTCTTGAAGCCCAATTCAAGAGGAAGATCTGATGATTCACATCTTGAGTCAACTTGGCGACGAATTCAACAGTATTGTTGCGGCGATAAAGGTTCGTGAAACCCCCATATCGTACAATGAGTTATTCTCTAAATTGGTTGATTTTGAACGAGCCCTGAAGGAACAAGAAATTGTCCCGACCGTTGTTACCGCTAACAATACACAACGGTTCACCCCGGGTTCTCCCTCTGGCCAATGGTCGTCACCGGCGCGCCACTGCGGTACTAGTTCAGCTAACAACTCCAGGCGTGGTAGAGGATCTGGTCGCGGCTCTTGGTCATCACAAGGTGGTGGGCGCAACGCCCGATCTGCGCAGTTCTGCAACTTCTGCAATATTCCTGGTCATGAGACTCGTGACTGCCGGAAGCTAGGCCGTTTTCTTCGCGATCACAACATCCAGCTTGCAGCGCCTGCCTTTGCGTCTGGCCATGCGCCCGCTGTTAATGCTACAGTATCTCACGGTGCACCATCTGCGCCATCACAGTGGTTGATGGATAGCGGCGCCTCACACCATGTCACCACAGCGCCGTCCACCTTGCAATCCTACTCGGATTACGGTGGCCCCGATGAGGTCTTTCTAGGTAACGGTACATCACTCCCTATATCTCACACAGGTTATACACACTTACCCACTACCTCTCGCCCTTTAAAACTCACCAACGTTCTTTGCGTTCCACACTTACATCGCAATTTGATTTCTGTGGCTAAACTTTGCAAAACTAACCCTGTTTCTGTTGAGTTTTTTGACACTCATTTTCTGGTGAAGGATCGCAGCACGGGGGCGCCTCTCATGAGAGGCACGAACGCCAATGATGTTTATTGCGCAGCTTCTCCATACCCCTCAAATAAATGTTATGTCTGCACTGGTTCCTAGGCACTGGCATCACAAACTCGGTCATCCTTCGACCTCTATCTTTCGTTATCTATTGAGTCAGTTAGGTTATTCTGCGTCGTCTAAAGTTCCCTTACATTGCGATTCTTGTTCTATGCATAAAAGTCATAAGCTTCCATTTGGTCAAAATTCCTTTGAAAGTACTATGCCATTACAGTTATTGTATTCCGATGTTTGGGGACCCACTCAGACCTCAGTTGATGGTTTTCGTTTCTATGTCATATTTGTGTATTTCTATACTAAATATACGTGGTTGTTCCCCATGAAAAAGAAATCTGAGGTTGCTCTTATTTTTCCAATATTCAAAATTTGGTGGAAAAATATTTTGGCCATAGCATCGTCTCTGTTTTCTCAGATAATGGCGGAGAGTACATCAAACTAATCCCTATTTCAATTCATGTGGCATCTCACATTTCACTACCCCTCCCCATACTCCCGAACAAAATGGGGTTGCTGAAAGACGTCACCGTCATATAGTTGAAACAGGCTTGAGTCTTCTTCAGTTTGCAGGTCTTCCACCTACTGGTCTTACGCCTTTCAGACTGCCGTTTATCTTATTAATCGACTTCCCACCCCAATCCTACAACTTCAGACTCCATTTCAATTACTTCACCAAAAACCTCCAAACTATCACAAGCTTCAGCCATTTGGGTGTTTGTGCTACCCGTGGCTTCGTCCATACTCTGCGTCAAAGTTACATCCACGATCTAAACCATGCCTTTTTTAGGATACTCCACCTCTCAATCCGCTTATAAGTGTTTAGACCCCACTCACAATCGTCTTTATTTGTCTCGTCATGTCAAGTTCGTGCAGGACATTTTTCCAGGAAAGCTGCGCAATACAACTTCGGAGTTCAGCGACCTCGTGCGAGACGATGCCACCACCTCGGAGGTCCTTTCCCCTTCACCACCTCCTCCCGAGTCACCTCCACTTCTTCCACCAACATTACCATCTCCACTTATTATTTCCCAACAGCAGTCAAACACCTCCCAACCATCACCTACTACTACACCTAACACCCCTCTACCTGAAACTAGCCCCGACCACTCTAGTGATAGCCACACGCCCATTCCTAATCATACCCCTCCTTACCATTCCGTTCGACCATCTCGACCAAAGAAACCAAACAGTCGATACTTCAATGACACCTTTGTAAACCTCACAACCACTCACCCCCTACCGTTGGCACTTGAACCATCAACCGTGATCCAAGCTCAGAAAGATCCTCTCTAGCGGCAAGCAATGGATGCCGAGTTCAATGCCATTCAACAGAATGGTACTTGGGAGCTTGTTCCTCGATCAAATCATGCTCCCATCGGCTGCAAATGGATTTTTCGCATCAAAAGGAAATCCGATGGTACTATTGATGAATACAAAGCTCGCCTTGTAGCCAAAGGTTTTCTGCAGCAACCTGGGAAAGATTATTTGACACCTTCAGTCCAGTGACGAAGCCTACTACAATCCGAGTAGTCCTGACTCTCGCTCTTCATCATAACTGGCCGCTTCGTCAACTCGACGTCAATAACGCCTTCTTGCATGGTACCTTGCATGAAGATGTCTACATGGATCAACCTCCAGGGTATATCCATCCGCAGTTTCCGAATCATATCTGTAAACTTCAAAAAGCTCTCTATGGTCTAAAACAGGCTCCTCGTGCTTGGTACATGGAGCTTACCCAGTTTCTGACTGAGTATGGTTTCAAACGGTCCCTCGCTGATCATTCTTTGTTCGTCTACAACAAAGCAGGAACGCAAGCCTACTTCATGGTGTATGTGGATAACATTGTCCTCACTGGGAGCAACCCTATCTTTCTTGATCATTTTGTCCGTCAACTCGCTGCACGGTTTTCCATCAAAGACCTTGGACTACTTCACCATTTTTTGGGTATTGAGGTTATTTCCACGTCTCGTGGTCTGTTTCTATCTCAGCATCGTCATATTCATGATCTCCTGCAACACTCTCGCATGGATGGCGCGAAGGAGGTATCTACACCACTTCCCTCTCCTGACTCTTTGTGTCTCGAGGATCATTCAGATCTGTTGATCCTACTCCATATCGGACCATTGTGGGCTCCCTACAGTACCTAGCCTTTACTCGTCCCGATATCTCATATGCCGTCAATAAGCTATCACGGTTTATGCATGCTCCCACAAACAATCATTGGCAGGCTCTCAAACGCGTCCTTCGTTATCTGAAAGGGACGCTTTATCATGGCCTGTTTCTATCTCGCGAGTCCCTCCAGCTGACGGCTTTCTCTGATTCTGACTGGGGAGGTGTTCAGGATGGTGGTTGCTCTACCACTGCTTATATTTTGTATCTTGGGTCTAATATTATTTCTTGGCGTTCTTCTCGGCAAAAATCAGTCTCCAGATCTTCCACGGAAGCTGAATATAGGGCTTTGGGAAATTCAGCGGCAGAGATACTTTGGATTAAGAACCTGCTTTACGAACTCGGTGTTAAGGTCCCATCTCCACCTCGCATTTATTGCGACAACACTGGTGCCACGTATACTTGTGCTAACCCAGTGTATCACTCTCGCATGAAACATCTGGCATTAGACTATCATTTTGTTCGCGAATTAGTCTCGGAGGGCTCATTACAGGTTCTTCACATTAACACGCAAGATCAAATTGCGGATGTTCTCACGAAGTCTCTTCCTCGGCGCTCTTTTATTCATTTTCGATCCAAGATTGGCGTATCCGACGGATCCTCCATCTTGCGGGGGCGTATTAGCAATATATCTCCACCATAATTATGGCAATGATTTACGCCATGATTTACCCCATCATTGATATCAATTACCATTATACTTGATATCAATTACTCTATAATTTAGGCTTAATCTTAGACATGTTTAAGCTTCCTTGTATGTATATGTATCGATGGCTATATATTGAGCCAATACCAATTGTGAATAATACAACACATTCATATCCTATAGTCATGCTAGGAAGTTCAATCATTTACAAAATCAAAAGGGGTCTATATGTGAAACCAAAAAATTCCAAGTTTGAAATGATAGCAAATCTACTTGGACACGACAAAACCCTAATTGTTTCGTATGCCTCTATATTATTTGATAATTCTCAGATGATAAAAAGGTGTTCTCTTTCTCTGACTATCTTCGGACACTCGGTAAATATAACAAGATATCGGTCTAACATCCAAACTCAGGAACCCAAAATCAAAAGTAGCATACCGTGGAATGAAAAGATGGAAGACTTACGATTTGGCTTTCTTGCTTATCATTCCTCTTCCTTCAATCATATGATTGGTTCTCCATGGGGATTTGAGGGGTGAAGGATAGTTTTTCTTTAATACTTCTTTTCTCTGATAGCTGCAAATGAAATAGGCCGTTTGTGGGGTAAAACTGTTCTCATTTATAGTACAATAGAAACGTTGCTCAACTTGAGTTATTCCCTGAGTACATTTTACCTTTGTCTTTCCTCATAAATACGTATGGTAAAGACTAATCTTAGTCAATAAATGACATAAGTAATATGAGAAATGATGTCCGAGAAAGGAGATTCATCCAATGTATGAAATCTCGTCAAATTAGAAAAGATTAAAAGTAATAATTATCAGAGCATAGTCCTTTTACAAAACATAAAGAAAAGATATTGGCGAGAAGTTCAAATTTAAACCACAATACTAATCATAATACAAAGTGTTGAATTAAGTAACTCTAGTAAGATGATGAAGCTCAAGCTTTATTTCACCTGTGCCGTGAAAAACGCACAAGCTAGTCGATAATCGAATCGTCGTATCGGAGCAATATAATCTGCAACTGCGCGTCGAGAATTGATTTCAACAAAGCGCAAATGCATCTTGGCACAGCTAATGTTCGGCTTTGCGATTTTAGTAGTTTTCGTAACATTCAACTGTAACTCTCTTATCAAACCATCGAAAAACCCCATGTCCTTGTGATTGTTTCCTTTGAACAAAATTATTCGAAATAATCAGAGGATTGATGCTCACGAACTTACGTAAGGTTAGTCTAGAAAAATCAATTTGATAAAACCTGTTACAAGGTTTATTTCATTTACGAGCCGGTAATGCTTTAACACCGCGTAAAATACATCATAGCGCTTTTGATGCCATCGCTGTCATGCGCTATTACATGCCCATAAATTCCAAAAGCGAAAAAATTGTAGCGAAGTTGCAAAACAGTTACATGATCCTTTTCAAATAACATAGGAAGTGATAAATCGATAATTTTTCCGCCGTGCGCTATTGACACAATCCGCTTCCCTCAACCCAAAGGTCATCTTCCTCGGACGCCATTTTGAATCTTCGGAATAATAAGTGCATCACTTATTGTCTGTATACGTCACCTTTGAGAAGTAAAGTTCGTCCCTCGTACACCTCGGAAGAAGACCAGCCCTCACAGTAGGCGAGTAGTGGCTCGCGAACATAGCCAATCCTTTCAACGTCTCCACCTCATCCCAAACCTCTGCCGCTCTGTTCAATATAATCAACATCGGCTTCTTCACGCTCAAACATGCTAGATAATGATTAAGAATAATCATTATTGACTTAACGCGTAGCATACATTGCGCGTCATAAATCAGTGCCGACAATGAGTTGTAGCGCTCTGGTGCCATTTTCAGCCGTGCGCTATAAGCAGCCCATGATCTTAAAAATCGTAAAATTGTAGCGAATTTGCACATGTTGAGGAAGTGTAGCGATTTGTATCCTTCAAAAAATAAGTTTGAAAGATAGATACTCGTAGATCTTCAAAAGGATACATATATAGTTTATTTGATAAAACAAGAAGCATACTCATAACAGAACTTAAAAGTAAAATATTGGGATAAATTCTAAAATGGTCCCCGATGTTTACCATATGAACCAATTTAGTCGCCGATGTTTCGTGTGAACCAATTTAGTCCCCGATGTTATCGAAAATGAACCAAATTGGTCCCTCCGTCAATCCGTCCGTCAATTTAGACGGAGATGGCATTTGCGACGGCTTCAGCGACGGAAATTCCGTCGCTAATTGAAAATTTAAAAAAATAAATAAAAAATATTAAAAATGAGGGAAAAATGCAAAAAAAAGGAAAAAATTTCAAAAAATACAGTAAAAAATTCAAAAAGAAAGAGAGAATATTACCATAAAGTAAATAAAAAGTAAATAATAATAAAAAATAAAAAATAATAAAAGTAAAATATTAAACATTAAAAATGAGGAAAAATCCAAAAAAAGGAAAAAGATCAAAAAATAGAGTAAAAAATTCCAAAAAAAAGAGAGAATATTACCAAAACTAAATAAAAAACAAAAAGTAATAAAAATAAAAAATAATAAAAGTAAAATAAAAACTAAATTTAAAATAGAAAATGACAAATTAAACCTTAAAAATGAGGAAAAAATCCAAAAAGAATAGAAAAATTAAAAAAAAAAGAGTAAAAATTCAAAATAAGAGAATGTTACTAACTAAAAAATAAATAATAAAAAAATAAAAACAAAATAATAATAAAAATAAATAATAATAAATTAACGTATTTTATTTTTTACTTTTTAAACGTTAAATTTATAATTATCATCTTTTTATTATTATTTTATTTTATTGAAATTTTATTCTTGAATTTTTTTCCTTTTTTGGATTTTTTCCTCATTTTTAATGTTTAATTTATCATTTTCTCTTTTAAATTTAGTTTCTACTTTACTTTTATTATTTTTAAATTTTTATTAATATTTATATTTTATTTAGTTTTCAGTAATATTCTCTCTTTTTTTGGAATTTTTTACTCTATTTTTTGATTTTTTTTTCCTTTTTTTGGATTTTTCCTCATTTTTAATGTTTAATTTATCATTATTTTAAATTTCATTTTTATTTTACTTTTATTATTTTTTTATTATTTATTTTTTATTTAATTTTTGGTAATATTCTCTCTTTTTTTTTTGAATTTTTTACTGTATTGTTTGAATTTTTTTCCTTTTTTTGCATTTTTCCCTCTTTTTTAATATTTTTTTAATTTTTTTTTAAATTTTCAGTTAGCGACGGAATCCGTCGCTAAAGCCGTCGCAAATGACATCTCCGTCTAAATTGACGGACGGATTGACGGAGAGACCAATTTGGTTCATTTTCGATAATATCAGGGACTAAATTGGTTCACGCGAAACATCGGGGACTAAATTGGTTCACAGGGTAAACATCGGGGACCATTTTAGGTTTTATCCCGTAAAATATTTTATTTGAAACATGAAGGGTGCGTTTGATTTGCATAATCCGATGTGGAAAAGATAAGAAACTGTGTAATGGTACGACACACGTAACGTGATTTACAATTATTCGATGCCAATTATTACATTTCCTTTTCTTTTCCGCATTGA
Organism: Craterostigma plantagineum; assembly: GCA_027422505.1. Classification (NCBI taxonomy): domain Eukaryota; kingdom Viridiplantae; phylum Streptophyta; class Magnoliopsida; order Lamiales; family Linderniaceae; genus Craterostigma; species Craterostigma plantagineum. The sequence continues at coordinate 3,156,661 of JAPQWV010000029.1, forward strand.
ATTCCGCTTGTAACAAATAAACCCGAAGAGTGAGCTAGAGAATATTATTTGAACTATGTCATTCGTAACTAAACAATATCAGTTTCGAATCTTGATTTGATTTGTGGTTGGGTACAAATCCAAATGTACGACACGTACTTTGCACAGAAATAAATATGTAAATGGATAAATAAATAAATCAAATTTGGCCTTAGCAGAGCTTCTAGAAGTTATTCCAAGAGGTTTAATAAATGAATGTCAAATCTCCAGTCTCCTTCCAAAATGAACACTATGTTTCACCTGGGAAAAATATATGTCGTCGCTATTTTGAAAGTTTATTGGGCCTGGGAAGGGCTTACGAATCGTATTATACCCAAATTAAAAAAACTATGTTGAAAAAAGAAAGAACAAAACGAAAAAGTTTGTTTATGGAAACATAGAAAGATCCTCCGGTGGGTCGACCCAGACACCCTTGACCCTATCCGCTTCCCCCAGCCCAAAGGTCATCTTCCTCGGACGCCACTTTGAATCTTCAAAGGAATACGAAAAGCATTGGCTGTCCGTATACCTCACCTTAGAAAAGTAGCTTTTATTCGTATGGAAGAAGAAGACCCGCCCTCACAACAGGCGAGTGGTGACTCGCAAAAATAGCCAAACCGTTCAGAGTATTCAACTCATCCCAAACCTTGGCGGCCTTATTAAACCTGAACACTTTCGGCTCATTCGCTCTCATACAGTGGAACACAACGAACACGTCCCCGCCGTACTCCGCGACGAAAGCTCCCCTTAAGGGCTATATTCCCCCGCCCGAAATTCTCGGGCAGCACGGGCGGCGGGATCCACTCGATCGACCGATCCTCAACGCCGAAGATCCCGAGCCATTGCTCCTCGTCGAGGCAGTAGAAGAAGTCGCCATCGCCACCCGGCGCGATCGCGACCAGTGCCGGGAAATAGAACCTGGGGTGCTCGCGGCGGATATCCCATGTCGCCGTCGTCCTCCATTCGCCGTCCCCGAAATGCCACGTGCTCACTTCAACTTTCTCGAGGGCGTTCAACGGCGTCCTTCTGATAGAACACCGTGAATTTGTTCGGGGCGGAAGAAGAAAAGGCGACCTTTTGGTCGAAGTTGAGGCGCTTTTGGGGCAGTTCGAGGGTCTCTTTTGTGTATGGGGAGAAGAGGAGGAGCTTCTTCGCCGCGGGCTCGTGGAGGAGGAGCCACCCTCGGTTGGCGTAGAGGACCTGTTCTAGTGGATAAAACCCTAATAAGTCGCATATTTGGTTAATTGAAAAGATTCGATTTTCAGCTTGTTGATGGGGCTACTCATACTAACACCAATTGGTTTAGGATGTAACCCCATCAAAACTTATGTATGGGGCCATGTGCGTGGGCTTGGTAAGGCCCACTAGAAAAATTTCACAAGACCTTGGTCAAGCCACCGGGGGGAACGAGCTCGGGCAGGTTGAGCCAGTGGAGTTTGCGGTTCAGCGGGTCGAATAGTTGGTAGGTGTGGTTCACGGCAGTGGAGAGGATTAGCAGCCACGGGTGTTGGTCGGCGGTTCTCATGGTGGTTGTCGTGGCGAGCCACTGAGTACTAACGGTGGAGGAGCGGGCTTTGTCTTTTAGGGGTAGGTGGTAGAGAATTGCTCGTAGGAGATCGTTGGGAAGATCTCCGAGCTGTGTCTGATGCTGATTATCGTTGTTGTTGTTGTTGTCGCTGGATGTTGATGATGATGATCTATGAAAATGATTAGAAAATAGCGAAACCAATTAGTGAAGAGAAAACCCTAATTCTTTCCTAGGATGATATCAAATATATTCTGCTCTAGTTTCGGTCTTGTAACGCTTGAATTGACTGGACATAAGTCATCGTACATGCTATTGTTAAGAACAAGACAACACAAAATGTATATATCAACTAATTTATTATAACTAACCAAAAATGAAATCATCGGGGCAAATTTAATTATCCACAACCACAAGCAACACCCTAATCATTTGTCTTTTCTTTTCTTTTGGATACTTAATATGCGATTATTCGTAAAAATTGAAGATCTGATTTCAGTCATCTTAGGAAGTTCAATCCTATACAAAATCAAAATGGAGATATACGTTTAACCCAAAAAAAAAATCCAAGTTTGACATGATGGAAAATCTATTTCGACACGACAAAACCCTAATTTTTTCGTATGCCTCTATATTATTTGATCATTCACAGCTGATAAAAAGGGGTTTTTCCCCCTGAATTCAGCATCTTCGGACACTCAATATGACAACATATCGTTCTAACGTTCCAACTCAGCCCATGGAACCCAAAATCAAAGGTAGCATAGTTTATACGTAAGTTAAAATCACACTTTACATGTTAAATTACATATCCATTGTTAACATTCAAGAAATCCATGGAATGAAAAGTTGAAAGACTTACGATTTGGCTTTCTTGCCTATCATTCCTCTTCCTTCAGTCGTGGTTTGGTTCTCCATGGGGATTTGGGGAGTTGAAGGATAGTTTTTTCTTTTACTTCTCTCTGCAAGCTGCGAATGCAATGGGGTTGTATTTGTGAATAATCTCGTCATTTATACGTACAAGAGAAGGGCTGCTCAACTTTAGTTATTCACTGAATACACTTTACCTTTCTCTTCCCTCATAAACATGTATGGTAAAGACTACACCTTAAACAATAAATGACATTAATTAATATGAGAATCATAATTGGAAGTGTTGATACATCCCCGTTCACTTGTATGTAACTACGCAAAGCTTCTCATCCGAAAGCACCAAATTCTCGTCCAGGAGGCACTTGGAATTTCTCTCTTGTAGACTTATAATAGCTCAATGTTTAATTATGTAACTGTATTAAGATGATGAAGGTCGATTTTATTTCATTTGTGCCATGAAAATCTCTCAAGCTAGTCAATGATCAAATATCAGTCGGAGCAATGTATATTTGCATATATTGCGTCTCGAGGATGATTTCAGCAAAGCGTAAATGCGTCGCTGCACAGCTAATGTCATTTTCGGCTTTGCCGTTTAGTTGTTTTTGTAACCTTTCAATTTTAACACTTTCTTATCGACCGTGGAAAACCCCAGATCTTTTGTTACTGTTTCCTTTAAAATATAAGTGTCGTATTATGAGAAATCCCATCGATTTGATCATCACTAATTTACACGAGGATAGTCCTTCCAAAACCTTAATTTGATAAAAGCTCTATTATATGCTTTATTTGGTTCCCCAGATGAAGTTGCACAAGCTACAATGATTAGGAATCCGCCTTAACATAATATATAATGCGCGTGAGCACGTAAAAAACGTTGTAGTGCTTTTGATGCAATTTTCCGCCGTGCGCTTTTAGTTGCCCATAAATTTCGTAAGCGTTGAATTGTAGCAAATATCGCCAACCCTTTCAGAGACGCCACCTCATCCCAATGCCACTTTCGCCTCCTTCGCTCTCATACAGTGGAAAACGACGAACACGTCCCCGCCGTACTCCGCCACGAAATCGACGAACACGTCCCCTCGGGCAGCGTGGGCGGCAGGAGCCACTTGATCGACCGATCCCCGACGCCGAAGATTCCCCAGCCATCGTTCCGTGTCGCGGCAGTAGAAGCGAGACAATGATTAAGAAACCGCCCTAAAGAATATATATTGTGCGTCGGTAATGCTTTCAGCAGGCGTAAAATGCGCGTCGTATCGCTTTTGATGCTATAAAGTTCAAATGCGTTAATGCTAAGTTTAAGCATTTGGACAAGCTAAGTGTTAAGATAAATCATCGTCAGCTTAGAGCTGTTCTGATAAGCAGGAATGAGTTTATGACTTGCTGTACAAGCTGTTTACTGAAGGGTGAAGAAAGCGTGCTGCGGAATGCAAGTGTTCTTATAAAGCTGCTGGTGCCATCAACGTTTTATATAAATGAAGAAAGTTGAAGGTCTTATAAGTTATAACTGCTTTCAGGCTGGACACTGCATTCTAATATACTCATCAGTTTATTACAGAAACTGGTGGTGAGAGCAGCAGACGTGTGTAACCTCTGATATAGGAGTTGAGTTGTAAACACACTGTGATGAAGATCATACTCTGTAAAACTCAGATGGTCAGTGAAATCAGTTGTTCTTGGCTCCGTGGATGTAGGATTCACATAGAATCCGAACCACGTTATAACGTTATCTGAATTTTGTTTGATTTTCTATATGTAGGGATTTTTTCAGGCTCAGTTCCACCGCAAGTCCATATCAGCTTGTGGGGTTCTCTCTTAAACCATTTGAAAATATAGAAAGTTAGCCCACAAGCTTATCGAAAATCAAACGATCTTTCAGCGGGTTGAGTGGTTGACCCGAACACTATCGACCTGCACCTGCAAACTTAGTTTGTTTTCCGATATATTCGTAAATCAAAATGACTTTTAAGAGCACCCGTAGATGATTGGTGCTTGAAATGAAATTTCGGATGTATGGAATGGAATGTCGACGATAAAATATTACAAATGACACGTATATCCTCATCACTTTTTGGTTTAATTTGTTGGGGCCTACGAAAATGTTATGTGTATTATGCTCAAGTTTACAGAGACAAATAATATCCGGTAATGATTTGTAAAAATCAAATAATTGGCTACGTTTCAGCATTGGACAAGCTAGCTTGCCTAAGCTATTCAATTCATTGAAGGAAATAATATTATGATGCATATTAAAATTAAAACAACCATGGTATTGAAATTACATACCAATTGCCAAATGATAAAGCGAGGCTACATAAAGCAAGAACGATATCAAGCCTAAGCAAGACAACGACGCCGTACGACTATTAAGCGGCAACGAAGGTGACGATCAACGAATAGTCTCAGTTGAACTGATCGTTAACCTTCGTTATTCTCCAAGCCCTCGTTCCACTCGCCTGACTGCCAGAAGCATTTACCGACCCAGGTTAAGATCCGGCCCAGCCATCGAGCCCACCGTGGGTCACCTTTAGCTTCCGGTTTCTAGGCAGTACGGTCCCAGGGTGGCCTCGATGGCTGGGCCAGAGCTTAACCTCGGTCCGAAGCTAAATGCTTCTGGCGGTCAGGCGAGTGGAACGAGGACTTGGAGGATAACTGAGATTAACAATCAGTTTACCTGACACTTTTCGTTCATCGTCGTCGCCGCTTAATAGTCGTACGCCGTTGTTGTCTGCGAGTATTTTAGCCTTATTCTCGACAATGGGGCAAGCGTGCCAAAGCTATTTTAATAATGTTCAAGCCGCATTCGAAATATTTTTTCGTCGTCGAAAGTTTTGAGCTAAATAGATTGTTTTTTTATTACCGGGACGCCGCTGAACTTGACTGAAGCTAGCAAGTTCGCGTTGCCCATGTCCCAATATTTCACCGAAAAATCGCTGTCGGCGACTGAGGAACGGTTCTTTATAGTGAAATGGATCGCTTCGGCGGGTTTGCTCACTTTGGGAAATAGAACCTGATTCCCCTGCCCGAAATTCTCGGGCATCCCGGGCGGCGGGACCCACTCGACGCTGTAGATCCCCAGCCATCGCTCCTCGTCGAGGCTATAGAAGAAATCCCCGCCGTCGCTATATGTGAAAACAATACAATACAAAATGAATGTATTTACTAATTTATTATGTAAACCAAACATCCAATAAAGAAACCCTCGATGCCAATTTAATTTATATCAACCACAACCAAGACCCTTACCGTTGATGTTTTCTTTTCTTTTGGATAACTTGTATATGATAATTCGTAAAAAACGGATGATTTGATTTCAGTCATCCTAGGAAGTTCAATCATCTACAAAATCAAAAGGGATCTATATGTGAAACCAAAAAATTCCAAGTTTGAAGTGATGGCAAATCTACTTCGACACGACAAAACCCTATTTTTTCGTATCTCTATTATTTGATAATTCACAAATGATAAAAAGGTGTTTTCTTTCTCTGACTTCAGCATCTTCGGACACTCGGTAAATATGACAGATATCGTTCTAACATCCTAACGCAGCCATGGAACCCAAAATCAAAAGTAGCATACCTTACACAAGTAAAAATCACTCCTTACATGTTAAATTACGTATCCATTGTAACTTTCAAGAAATCCATGGAATGAAAAGTTGAAAGACTTACGATTTGGCTTTCTTGCTCATCATTCCTCTTCCTTCAGTTATGATTGGTTCTCCATGGGGATTTGCGGGGTTGAAGGATGGTTCTTTTCTTTTTTTCTTTTACTTCTTTTCTCTGATAGCTGCAAATGAAATAGGGCATTTGAGGGGTAGAACTGTTCTCATTTATAGTACAATAGAAAGGTTGCTCGACTTTAGTTATTCCCTGAGTACACTTTACCTTTCTCTTTCCTCATAAATACGTATGGTAAAGACTACATCTCAATCAATAAATGACATTCATTAGTATGAGAAATAATATCCGAGAAAGGAGATTCATGCAATGTATGAAATCTCGTCAAATTTAGAAAAAAGATTAAAAGTAATAAATTATCAGAGCACAATCTCTTTACAAAACATAAAGAAAAGATATTGCGAGAAGTTCAAATTTAAACCACAATACTAATCATAACACAAAGTGTTGAATTAAGTAACTCTAGTAAGATGATGACGCTCAAGCTCTATTTCATTTGTGCCGTGAAAAACGCACAAGCTAGTCGATAATCGAATCGTCGTATCGTCGTATTGGAGCAATATATATTTGCATATACTGCGTCGAGAATTGATTTCAACAAAGCGCAATGCATCTTCGCACAGCTAATGCCATTTTCGGCTTTGCGTTGTTAGTAGTTTTCGTAACATTCAATTGTAACTCTCTTCTCAAACCATCGAAAAACCCCATGTCCTTGTGATTGTTTCCTTTGAACAAAATTATAAGAAATAATCAGAGGTTTGATGCTCACGAACTTACGTAAGGCTAGTCTAGAAACCTCAATTTGATAAAACCTCTTATAAGGTTTATTTCATTTAAGCGTCGGTAATGCTTTAACACCGCGTAAAATACATCATAGCGCTTTTGATGCCATCGCCAGCATGAACTATCACTTGCCCATAAATTCAAAAAGCGATAAAATTGTAGCGGAGTTGCGAAAACGTTACATGATCCTTTTCAAATAACATATGACGTGATAAATCAATAATTTTTCCGCCGTGCGCTATTGACCCGATCCGCTTCCCCCAACCCAAATGACATCTTCCTCGGACGCCACTTTGAATCTTCGAAATAATAAGTACAGCAGTTATTGGCTGTATACGTCACCTTTGAGAAGTAAAGTCCGTCCCTCATACACCTCGGAAGAAGACCCGCTCTCATGGTAGGCGAGTAGTGGCTCGCAAAAATAGCCAATCCTTTCAACGTCTCCACCTCATCCCAAACCTCCGCCGCTCTGTTCAATCTAAACAACATCGGCTTCTTCCAAACAAGCTAGACAATGATTAAAAATAATCATTGACTTAACGACGCGTAGCATACGTTGCGTGTCGTAAATGCGTTCAGCAGTGCCTAAAATGCGTTGAAGCGCTCTTGGTGCCATTTTTCAGCCGTGCGATATAAGCAGCCCATGATCTTAAAAATCGTAAAATTGTAGCGAATTTGCACACGTTGAGGAAGTGTGTAGCGATTTGTATCCTTCAAGCAATAAGTGCAAACCTTCAAAAGGATACATATATGAGAGTTCTTTGATAAAACAAGAAGCATACTCATAACAGAACTTAAAAGCAAAATATTTTATTTTGAAACATGAAGGGTGCGTTTGATTTGCGTAATTCGACGTGGAAAAGAGAAGAAACTGTGTAATGGTACGACACACATAACGTGATTTACAATTATTCGATGCCAATTATTACATTTCCTTTCCTTTTCCGCATTGAATACCGCTTGTAACAAACAAACCCGAAGAGTGAGCTGGAGAATATTATTTTGAACTCTGTCATTCGTAACTAAATAATGTTCTGTGATATAGTTTCGGAATTTTGATTTGATTTGTGGTTGGGTACAAATCCAAATGTACGACACGTACTTTGCACAGAAATAATATGTAGATGGATAAATAAATAAATCAAATATGGCCTTAGCAGGGCTTCTAGAAGTTATTCCAAGAGGTACAACGACCCGACCCGCCAACCCGACGCGAACCACACTCGAAAATAGCAGGTTCGGGTTAGCATTTTGACCTTTTTACGTAAATGGGTAAACCCGAATCCAACCCAATTATTAAGTGGGTCAGGTTAGGGTTCGGATTTTCAGCCCGAAATCAACCTATTTAACCGGAATAATATATATTATTAAAATATTATTAATATAAATAAAATAAAAGGATTAACCATGATTCTCTATCCACTCTCACGCTCACAAATGATGTTTTTACCAAAAAATTGCATTATTTCTTCTTTTTTAGTTTAATTTGGAGTTATAATCCTGTCAATTTTGTTATTTTCTTTTTTCTTTTCTAATTGTAAACGGGTTGGCGGGTTGGGTTAGGGTTAAAGCAGGTTGGGTTTGGGTTTGATTTTTCAACCTGTTTAAGTAAACAGGTCAGGTCAGGGTTGAAGTTTTCAACCCGTTTTTTAAACGGGTTGAACCCGAACGTGACCCAACCCGCCCTGTTTACCACCCCTAATTGAATGTCAAGTCTCCATCTCCTTCCGAAATGAACATTATGTTTCACCCGGGAAAAATATATGTCGTCGCTTTTGAAAGTTTATTGGGCCTGGGAAGGGCTTACAAATCGTATTATACCCAAATTACAAAAAATACCTCGTAAATACTTGGTTATGTTTCACAAAGTAGCAATTCCTTTCAAGAAAAGGTTATACATAAAAAATGACCCCGCTTTTGAAATTACCTACCAAGTTACGTAAAACAAAGTCGATGCAAGACAAAGCTATGTATACGCTCCAAAAATGCAATAGATTCAGTTTTTACTTTCATTTGTGATGGTCAAATAATTAACTTCCCTTTAGAGCAAGCAACACATGCTAATTCATTTGATTGAAGAATCTTCTGGTTCCTCAATAAATGTCCGCATGAATTTTCAATGATTTTTCGCATCATAATTGTACCGGGATGGCCCAAACGGTCATGCCAAACATTAAATGTACTGTCATTGTTAAACTTTTGGATAGCATATGATTCAATTGTTCTAAGATATGTGTAGTATAGCCCAGAATCAAAAGACGGTAATATTTCCAGAATTATCCTTTTATTCAAAATCACTTTTGTAATGTGCAAATATTCAATATCTCCCTTTTGTGCAGTCTCAACATGATATCCGTTATTTCGAATCGCTTTAAAACTTAATAAATTCCTTTGAGACTTAGGAATATAAGGCATTTTCAATAATCAGCCTTGTTCCTTTGGGCAACAATATATTAGCTCTTCCGGAGCCTTCAATTATATTTGTGCTCTCCCAGATATAGTTATGACACTGGCTTTTTCCATATTGATATGCTCGAAATATTTCTTATTTTTCAGAATTGTATTAGTGGTTGCACAGTCTGCAAGACATAATTCTCCATTGCACATGCTCGTGTCCGTCATATAAAATCCTTTATGAACAAACACATAACTATTAATACATATTATTGAAAACAAACGATACATAGCAAACACAGGAATAACATTCAAACGATAATAATTATAGCAAACATAGCATTCAAATGATACACACCAAAGCACACAATAATTATGCATATAATTTATAAAACTATAGCAGGTCAAACTTCTTCATTTGAGAGGTTCAGGAAATCGTCGCCATCGAAATTAACACCTTCATCATTAACACCAGAAGCTGAAGCAATTTCTCCCTGAACGAAGTTCGTTTCAATTTTCTTTCCTTTGCCCTTTGATTCTTGATACAGCTCAACAAGGTGTTTAGGAGTACGGCAACTGCGGGACCAATGGCCCAAACCACCGCAGCGGTAACATTGTTCATCGTTCACTTTTTGTTCAGTTTGCTTCTTCTCATTTTTAATGTCTTTTTTCTTCTGGAGATTTTGATGACCACCACGATAATTATGATAACCACCACGAAAATATTGATAACCATGATAACTTCGGCCACGACCACGACGTTGACCAAATCCACGTCCACGGCCGCGATATCCACCACGACCACGTCCACGACCATTACCTCGACTATTATCATTATTAGCATTAACTGCATTCGCTTCAGGGATTGCAGCAGCACCAGTCGGTCGGGGCTCATGATTTTTCATCAGCAACTCATTGTTTTGCTCAGCCAACAGTAAATAAGAAATGAGATCTGAGTACTTTCCAAATTTTCTCTCTCGATATTGCTGTTGTAGAATAACATTTGATGGATGAAACGTGGTGAACGTTTTCTCCAACATAATTGCATCGGTAATAGTTTCTCCACATAATTTCATTGTAGAAGTAATTCTATAAACAACAGAATTATATTGGTTTGTCGATTTAAAATCTTGCAAGCGTAAATTCACCCATTCATACCTTGCGTTTGGGAGAATAACAGTTTTAAGGTGGTTATATCGATCTTCCAAATTTTTCCACAAGTCTTTCGGGTCTTTCACCGTTAAGTATTCAATTTTCAAACTATCATGAATGTGGTGGCGAAGAAAAATCATTGCCTTGGCCTTGTCCTGCTCGGATGTCGTATTGGTCGGTTTGATGGTATCACCCAGACCTTTCGCTTTCAAGTGAATGTCGGCATCTAGTGCCCAAGATAAATAATTTCGGCCAGTGATATCGAGTGCAACAAACTCAAGGCTCGCCAAATCCGTCATATTACTATAAAATACAAAAACAAAATTTTAACAATGATAATATAACAAAATATTATATGCATATCTAATCTTCTTTAATATCGTTGTCAGTATCTTCTTCAGTATCTTCCTTTGAAAAAATTCTTATGAAAAACATTGTCAACGTCAAAAGAAGTGCCCACGTAATAATAATACTCATAAGCAAATGTCCGATGATCAGATCGGACAACATCCTTCAAAATACAATATATTACTAATATTAATAAAACATTACCTTAATAATAATATTATGGAAAATTTCGTAAAATACTATCCACATTGTGATAACGATCATCGTAAATGTGGTTATAAGCAAAAGATCCATTTTTGTATGAAAGGATACGATTCTATAAAAATTAAAATCATAATAAGTTAATATATCAATTTAACAATATATAAATAAAAAATATGTTAATATATTTTCGTAAAAGTCATTAAAAAAATCTTCACTCGCCACGACGGGGACTCAAAATCTGGACCTCTCACCACTTTTAGTGACGATATTCCGCGAAACCACTCGCGCTATGACGTTTTGGTATACGGTTTATATATATACATATATATATATTTACAAATATAGATTATAGACGTACACATATAAATAAATATATATATAGATAGATATATACACATAATATGTCTATGTACACATATATAAGCGTTGTTAAATATATCTATAATTACGTGTATAGGTTATATGTATATATAAATATAAATGAATAATCTATATCTCGTACGTGGGATGGTGTTCGCGATAGTCTTCAGATAGGTAGAGTCTCGTGCTGAAACGTATTATATAATATTTAATTTAATGAGTTTTATTATTATAGATGTAGTATGTAATATAGCAAAAACATCAACGTACAATATGATTATTATTATTGTCAGTATCTTCTTCAGTATCTTCTTCAGTATCTTCCTTTGAAAAAATTCTTATGAAAAACATTGCCAACGTCAAAAGAAGTGCCCACAGCAAATGTCCGATGATCAGTCGGACAACATCCTTCAAAATACAATATATTACTAATATTAATAAAACATTACATTAATAATAATATTATGGAAAATTTCGTAAAATATTATCCACATAGTGATAACGACCATCGTAAATAAGGTTATAAGCAAAAGATCCATTTTTGTATAAAAGGACACGATTCTATAATAATTATAATCATAATAAGTTAATATATCAATTTAACAATATATAAATAAAAAATATGTTAATATATTTTCGAAAAAGTCATTAAAAAATTCTTCACTCGCCACGACGGGGATTCGAAATCTGGACCTCTCACCACTTTTAGTGACGATATTCCGCGAAACCACTCGCGCTATGACGTTTTGGTATACGGTTTATACATATATATATATATTGTTATAGACGTACACACATATAAATAAATATATATATATATAGATAGATATATACACATAATATGTCTATGTACACATATATAAGCGTTGTTAAATATATCTATAATTACGTGTATAGGTTATATGTATATATAAATATAAATGAATAATCTATATCTCGTACGTGGGATGGTGTTCGCGATAGTCTTCAGATAGGTAGAGTCTCGTGCTGAAACGTATTATATAATATTTAATTTAATGAGTTTTATTATTATAGATGTAGTATGTAATATAGAAAAAACATCAACGTACAATATGATTATTATTATTGTTCTACATGTAATATTACACTGAACCAAGCATATATATAGAAGCAAGTATACAACTAACGTAATCAATTCATTAAATGGCATCCATCAACTTCCACCTACTACCTATATTCATAATAATACATATATAAAATGACCATGCTCTTAAAATTACAAACCATGTTAATAAAACAAAGTCGAAGCAAGACAACGCCATATTTAAAAAAGAAAAAGAAAAAAGGTGTTCCTTATGGAAACATTGAAAGATCCTCCGGCGGGTCAACCAAACACTATTGACCGGATTCACTTCCCTCAACCCAGAGCTCATCTTCCTCGGATGCCACTTCAAATCTTGTGAAAAGAATAAGTACAACACTTAATATTAGTCTGGTCGAAATCAAGGCGCTTTTTCGGGCAGTTCGAGGGTTTCTTTTGTGCGCGGGGAGAAGAGGAGGAGCTTCTTGGCCTCGGGCTCGTGGAGGAGGAGCCACCCTTGGTTGGCGTAGAGGACCTGATATTTCATCATTTGTGCCGCGAAAAATCGGACAAGCTAGTCAATGATCGAAAATCGTAGTATTGGAGTGGAGCAATATATATCTGCGCGTCGTGAATGATTTCAGCAAAGCGTAAATGCATCTTCGCACATCTAATTCCATTTTCGGCTTTGCTGTTAGTAGCTTTCGTAACGTTCAATTGTAACACACTCTTGTCAACCATGAAAAAAACCTCAGGTCTTTTGTGATTGTTTCTTTTGAATGTAAACTAATAATTATAGCACGACCCGGCGATCAAATTCTTGGTGAGAATCATCAACTTTATAATGTTTTAATAACGGCTCACGCCTATATGAGAAATTCTCTCGAGCTTCGATAGTCACAAACTTACATGAGGATAGTCTGAAAGCTTAATTTGATAAAAGCTCTAAGCTTCATTTCATATGCGCCATGAAGCCGCACAAGCTAGACAATTACGCGTAGGTAATGCTTTAGCAACGCGTAAAATGCGACATAGCGCTTTCGATCCGCCCAAACGTCATCTTCCTGGAATGCCACCTTAAATCTTCCAAAGAACACGAACTTGTATATCTTACCGTAGAAAAATACAGCCTGTCCTTGGCACCTTGGAAGAAGACCCACCCTCATCGTAGGCGAGTAATGGATCGCACAAATAGTCAAACCTTTTAACTTCTCCGCCCTAACCCAAATCGCCGCTCTGTTCAGTCTAAACACCTCGACTTCTTCACATTCTGACAAGCTAGTCAATGATTGAAAATAACTTGCATCAGAGCAATATATATTTGCATATATTGCATGTTGAGGATGATTTCAACAATAACGCGTTAATGCGCCATCTTGCAGCTAATGCCACATTGTTAGTAGTAGTTCACTTTGACAAAAGTTATAAGCTTTATTTCGTTCGCTCCATGAAGCCGCACAAGCTAGACAATGATTAAGAGTCAGCCTTAAAGTAATTATATTGCGCGAGTTGGTAATGCTTTCAGCAGGCGTAAAATGCACGCCGTGGCGCTTTCGTTGCGTTTCGGCTGTGCACCATTAGTAGCCCATAAAATTTCAAATGCGTTAATATTACGTTTCAGCATCTGGACAAGGTAGGTACGAAGGTAAAAATCGGTTTATTGCAAGAAACTGTTCTACATATGATACGCGATAAAAGGTGTCATAAAATAACAAGACACATCAAGCTACAAAACTTAGTCACCTAAGTTCACAACTCTTATCGAAATTGAAAGATCTTTTGGTGGGTCGATCCAAACACTCTTGACCCGATCCACTTCCCTCAACCCAAAGGTCATCTTCCTCGGACGCCACCTCAAATCTTCCAAAGAATATGAAAAACGTGTATATCTAACCTTCGAAAAGTACAATTTATCCCTCATGGACTTATTGCGCGTCGTCAATGCTTTTAGGAGCGCGTGAAATGCGTCGTAGCGCTTTTTGATGTCATTTTTCGAGCGTGCGCTGTTAATGGACCATGAATTTCAAAAACGTTAAATTGTGTAGCGATTTTCTTCCTTCAAAGAGAGTAGGCTCCGTTTGGTTTACGGATTTTGACGTGGAAAAGAAAAAGAAAAGTGGAATGGTACGACACGTGAAACGTAATGTACAATGATTCAATGCGTATGACCACACTTTTCTTTTCTTTTCCGCATCGAATTCTGCGGACCAAACACACCCTAAGTTTGCGAAGATTCGCAGCCATTGGGTGCTGAGGCGGACGAGCGTACGTTTTCTTTTCATGGGTAGGTTGGATAGGATTGCTCGAGCTGCGTCGGATGATGCTCGTAATGTACAATGATTCAATGCGTATGACCACACTTCACCCTCTTCTTCCTAATATATATGTATGGTAAACACTACATCTTAATAATAAATGACATTAATTAATATGGCAAATAAAATTCGAGAAAGGAGATTCATCCGATGTATGAGATCTCGTCAAATTTGGAAAAAAGGATTAAAAGTAATAAATACCCGAATACTTTTTTTACAAAACATAAAGAAAATATTGGAAAGAAGATTAAATTAAACAATCATAAAGAAAATACCCTACGGCATGTGGTTACGCCCAAATTTAAATAACACTAGTTTATGTTTCCGCAGTCGACAAGCTGCTAGTCAGACATTTGAAGAAAATGTTATAATACCGACCATGCTTCGAAATGACATACCAAGGTTACATATAAAACAAAGTCGAAGCAAGACAACGCCATTTTTGAAAAAAGAAAAAAAAAGTTCTTATGGAAACATTGAACGATCCTCCGGCGGGTCGACCCAAACACTCCTGACCCGACCCGCTTCCCTCAGCCCAAAGGTCATCTTCCTCGGACGCCACTTTGAATCTTCGAAGGAATAAGTACAGCACTTATTGTCCATAACCTTCGAAAAATACATTTTATTCCTCATTGACCTCGGGAGAAGACCCGCCCTCACGGCAGGCGAGTGGTGGCTTGCAAAAGTAGCCAATCCTTTCAATGTCTCCACCTCATTCCAAGCCTTGGCCGCCCTGTTCAGCCTGAACACCCTCGGCTCCTTCGCCTTCTGACAGTTGAACACGACGAACACGTCCCCGCCGAGCTCCGCCACGAAGCTCCCCTTGAGGGATATATTCCCTCGCCCGAAATCCTCGGGCAGCGTGGGTGGTGGGACCCACTCGATCGACCTATCCTCGACGGCGAAGATCCCTAGCCATCGCTCCTTGTCGAGGCAGTAGAAGAAGTCGCCGTCGCTGCCCGGCGCGATCGCGACCAGTGACGGGAAGTAGAAACTCGGTTGCCCGTGGCGGATATCCAATGTCACAGTCGTCCTCCATTCGCCGTCCCCGAGACGCCACGTGCTCACTTCGACTCTCTCGAGGGCGTTCAACGGCGTCCTTCTGACTACGAACACCGTGAATTTGTTCGGGGCGGAAGAAGAGAAGGCGACCTTTTGGTCGAAGTTGAGGTGCTTTTCGGGCAGTTCGAGGGTTTCTTTGGTGTATGGGGAGAAGAGAAGGAGCTTATTCGCGGCGGGCTCGTGGAGGAGGAGCCACCCTCGGTTGGCGTAGAGGACCTGTTACAGTGGATAAAACGCTAATAAGTCGCATAATCGGTTAATTGAAAAGATTCAATTTTCAACTTGTTGATGGAGCTACCCCAACTAACTCCAATTGATTTTAGGATGTAACCCCATCAAAACTTATGTATGGGGCCATGTGCGTAGGCTTGGTAAGGCCCAATAAAAAAAAATTCACAAGACCTTGGTCAAACCGCCGGGGGCAGCGAGCTCGGGCAGGTTGAGCCAGTGGAGCTTGCGGTTCAGCGGGTCGAAGAGTCGGTAGTTGTGGTTCACGGCGGTGGAGAGGATTAGAAGCCACGGTGGTTGGTCGGCGGTCCTCACGGTGGTTGCCGTGGCTAACCATTGGGTGCTCACGGCTGAGGAGCGGATGTTGTCTTTTATTGAAAGACGGGATATGATATCTTGGAGAAGTTCTTTCGGGATATCGCCGAGCTGTGTAATCTGATGCTGAGCGTCGGCATTGTTTTTGTTGTTGTCGTCCTTGGATGTTGTTGTTGATGATCTGTGAATGGTAAGAAAAATAGTGAAACAAATTAGTGAGGAGAAAACCCTAATCTTTCCTAGGATAATATATCAACTATATTCTTTCAGTCTTGTAACGCTCGAATTGGCTGGACATATGAGTCAACATGCTATTGATAACAAAAATACAAAAGGAATATAGGTACTAATTTAGGTTATGTAAGCCAGTAAAGAAATCCACCCGGGTCAGTCTAATCAATCACAACCACAAGCAAAGACCGCTAATCTTTTTTCTTTTCTTTTGGATACTTATATGTAAAAACGAGTACAGATCTGATTGCAGTCATTCTAGGAAGTTCAATCATATTCATATGCAAAATCTGAACGGAGCTATATGTGAAATAAAAATAATCCAATTTTGAAATGATGGAAAATCTATTTCAACATGACAAAACCCTATTTTTTGGTATGTTTATATTATTTGATAATTCACAGATGATAAAAAGGTGTTCTTTTTCCTGTGACTAATTGAGATCTTCGGACACTCGGTAAATATAAAAACATATCGTTGTAACATCCTAACACAACCGTCGAACCCAACATCAAATGTAGCATACCTTATACCTTAGTTAAAATCACTCTTTACATGTTAAATTACATGTCCATTGTTAACATTCAAGAAATCCATGGAATGAAAACTTTAAAGACTTACGATTTGGCTTTCTTGCTTATCATTCCTCTTGCTTTAGTCGTGATTTGGTTCTCCATGGGGATTTGAAGGGTTAAGGATAGTATTTTCTTACTTCTTTTCTCTGCAAGCTGCGAATGAAATAGAGTGTGTTTGTGAGCTAAACTCGTCATTTATAGTGCAAGAGAAAGGCTGCTCAACTTTAGTTATTCACACAATACACTTTACCTTTCTCTTTCCTAATAAATATGTATGGTAAAGACTACACCTTAATCAATAAATGACATTAATTAATATGAGAAATAAAATCCGAGAAAGGAGATTCAATCCGATGTATAAAATCTCGTCAAATTTAGAAAAAGGATTAGAAGTAATAAATTACCAGAACATACTTTTTTACAAAGCATAAAGAAGAAATATTGCAAAGAAGTTAAACTTTAAACACGCAATACTAATCCTAATAGAAAGTGTTGATCCTCATTTCACTTATATGTAACTACGCACAACTTTTCATCCGAAAGCAACAAATTCTCGTGCACGAGGCACTTGGAAATTTCTCTCTTGTAGACGTATAATAGCTCAAATTATGTAATTGTGTAAGATGATGAAGCTCGAATTTTATTTCATTTGTGCCGTGAAAATCGCTCAAGCTAGTGAATGATCGAAAATCAGTCGGAGCAATGTATATTTGCATATAGTGCGCGTCGAAATCAATTTCTGCAAAGTGTAAATGCGTCGCCGCACAGCTAATGCCATTTTCGGCTTTGCGCCTTTAGTCGTTTTCGTAACTTCCAATTTTTAACACTTTCTTATCGACCATGAAAAACCCCGGATCTTTTGTTATTGTTTCCTGTTAATGTAAGCTTATTATGAGATTCTCAGAGAAGTGATACTCATTAATTTACACAATGACACTGTAAAACCTTAGTGCTCGTTTGGTTGACAGGTTTATATTTAGGAGGGTTTAAATAAGTAAGGGTTTATATAAAACAAATTAATGGGTATAAATAAAATGTGTTTGGTTAGTGGGTTTAAATAAACACATGTGAGGGGGTAGGTTTATCTAGACCCGTCTGCATGGGTTTAGAGTGGTTTTATATAAACCCATGGTTTAGATAAACCTGCGAACTAAACATACTAAGATATCATAAACCACCTTTAAAATATTTAAACCCTCCACACAAACAACCACTTTGATAAAAGCTCCATTATAAGCTTTATTTGGTTCCCCACGAAGTCGCACAAGCTAGACAATGATTAGTCGGCCTTGACGTAATATATAATGCGCGTCGATAATGCTTTCAGAAGCGCGTAAAACACGACGTAGCGCTTTTAGTTGCCCATAAATTGCGAAAGCATTAAATTGTAGCAATAATCGCCAACCCTTTCAGAGTCTCCACCTCGTCCCAAATCTTGGTCGCCCTTTTCAGCCTAAACGGCTTCGTTTCCTGCGCTTTCGGACAGTTGAACAGGGCGAACACGTCCCACCGTACTCCGCTACGAAGCTCCCCTTAAGGGCTATACTCCCCCGCCCAAAATCCTCGGGCAGCGGGGGCGGCGGGACCCACTTGACCGACCGATCCCCGACGCCGTAGATCCTCAATAACTTTCAACAACGCATAAAATGCGCATCGTAGCTCTTTTGATGCCATTTTCGGTGGTGCGCCATAAATGTTAAATGCGTTTAATGTTACGTTTCAACATTTTGACAAGCTAGATAAGAAGGTAAAATCAGTTCATTGCAAGAAACTGCCTACATATAATACGCGATTAAAGGTGACATAAAATAACAAGACATCAAGCTACAAAACCTAGCCAACTAAGTTCAACGATTCTTTTCGTAAATTGAAAGATCATTCTGCGGGTCGACCCAAACACTATTGACCCGGTCCACTTCCCTCATCCCAAAGGTCATCTTCCTCGGATGCCACTTTAAATCTTCAAAGAGTAAGTACAACACATACATATTGCCCTCGTACGTCACCTTTGAGAAGTACAGTTTATTCCTCATACACCTCGGAAAAAGACCGGCCCTCACAGCAGGCGAGTAATGGCTCGCAATGATAGCCAAACTGTTCATAGTCTTCACCTCATCCCAAACCTTCGCCGCTCTATTCAGACTAAAACTTATGGGCTCCTTCGCACTCAGACAAGCTAGACAATGATTAAGAATCTGCGTCTGAAAGTGATATACATTGCACTTCGTTAATGCTTTCAGCAGCGCGTGAAATGCGTCGTAGCTCATTAATGCCATTTTTCGGGATGCACTATTAGCCCATAACTTTCGAAAGCGTTAAATTGTAGCGGTTGCTTCCTTCAAGAGAGTAAGTTTGAGAGGATTCACATCCATGTTCCTTACGGTGGTTGCAGTGGCTAGCTGTTGGGTGCTGGCTGCGGGGGAGCAGACGTTGTCTTTTATCGAAAGATGGGATATGATTTCTTTGAGCAGTTCTTTGGGCAGATCGCCAAGCTAGCTGTGTCTGATGATGCTCGCCTACGCTATTCTCGCTCTCGTCTTTGGATGGAAAGAAAAGACCTTATGAAAAACCCTAATTTGTTCTTTTGTAAATTTACCAATGATATAATATTTGATCTAATTTCAGGCTTTAAACACACTCAAAGTGGTAGGAAGAGATATAACATATATGCTTCTTCAACCATACCATATTTTACTAACTTGTGCATATCAATACTGAAATCTTCCAGCTCAATCTAATTAATCACATTCACAAGAAAGAAACCTTTTTTTCAAACCTCGCAAAGTTTACCGTCGACAATATCCTCTAGGAAGTAACTTAGTTTTTCGTCAACCTAATCTATTGCATCAATGTAGTATCCACCTGCTACTTTTTAGGGTCCACTTTTTACTTCTTTAAATACTTCGCAAACAGGTACACTTATTAACAAATTCTCTAATCTCTCTTTTTCCATTCATTTCATTGAATTTTGGCGAAGACGCCAGTTTGGCGTCTTTCATACAAGCATAATGTTGTCTACTGACAAGAACTGATTTGGGGTGTACTATTAGTTGATGGTAATATCATATCTAACACATGGGTATGCCCATATGTGGCTGGTGCTAAAGCTCGGATTTTCAGTCTCTCTCAGAACGGATCAGTAGCAGCCTCAAGATCTGGAGTACAAGAAACCTGGGCTTTTAACCTCGTTAGCACCGTTCAGATGTGCAATTCTTACAGGCACTTGCTTTATATTATAACTTGTTTTCTTTTTTTTTCCCCAAGGTTTGAGCTGTCGTCCTTGTTTTGAGTTTCCTCACTGCTAGTTGCTTAGAGATGGGGACTATTGGCCAGTCTTGGAGAATAACCTAACTGAATGGATATAGAAATGGTGGTTGCAGAGAGGAGCGATTGGTGGGACCCACAGATCGTTCATCGGCTCGAACAGCTGGCGTTGTCGAACCGAGCGGATGGAATGAAAGGGGAAGTCTCGGTTCATTACCTATGCGGGCCACTGGGTTCATGTTGATAACCCGGAAGGACTAGTCGAGATCATAAATGGTTTCAATTTCTTTATGGCTCATTGTCCCGACCATTTGTATTGATTTACATAAAACATTTATATTTGCTTCATCTAATTTTGAATACACCACTCTCTTCTATGGTACCTTGGAAGTTCAGAGGTGAAGTTTTTGAAGGCTAGATTGACCAATTTCATGCTACATTGTTGTTCGTACATCTTTAACTTTAACAGCAAAGTTAGAGTTTTTTCCCCAAATATTTTAGATTTACATCTGGCCGAAAGAAAATTATATGGACTCGTCGCTTTTGAAAGTTTATTGGGCCTGGGAAGTGCTTACGAATCGTATTATACCCAAATTACAAAAAATACCTCGTAAATACTTGGTTATGTTTCACAAACTAGCAATTCCTTTCAAGAAATGTTATACATATAAAATGACCCTGCTTTTGAAATTACCTACCAGGTTACGTAAAATGACCCTGCTTTTGAAATTACCTACCAGGTTACGTAACGGGAACGGACGTCCAAACGGGGACTAGCGTTCCAGTTCCATTGCATTTTCGCGGAACGGTAACGGACGTTCCGCTAATTTTATTAAATAATAGTATCAATTAAAAAATGTTCATGTAAAACATATGAAATAAATTTTTAATGACTTGAAAGATATAAATAGTGCCTTACATATATAAATTGAGGTAAAAATATCATAACAATCGAATTTTATAGTAAGCTATTGGTATTTATTTACTGAATTAAGAAATATATGATATTAAAAACTTCAAGGTTATTTTATTGTACTGGTGGATTATACGAATATATGTAATTAACTTTAATTGTAAGCTTATACTTTTTATTCTTTTATTTAAAAAGAATGTTGAGGATATACTAAATTTGGGCCTTAAAAAAAGAAAAACTAATGTGGCCCAATCCATTAAACAAAAGTGCAGTTTTAATTAAAAATCCATCGTCTTCTACATCCGCCTCACGATCTACAGTACACAACCGTCACCGAGCTGCTGAAACCCTAGTTTTGTAGACCAAAATCGGCCGTTCCTAAGGATAAATCGGCCGCTTCCGTTCTAATAATTCCGTTCCGTCCGAAAAATCGCCGTTCCGGCCGCTTTGTCGGCCGCTACAATGACGTTCGTTAAAAGGCCGGAACTTTGGCACGGAAGCCTCCGTTCCAATTCCGGAATGGCCGTTCCGCGCGTTACAACGGCAATCCGGCGAACCATGCTCCGGCGGGTCGACCCAAACACTCTTGACCCTATACGCTTCCCTCAACCCAAAGGTCATCTTCCTCAAACTCCACTTTGATCTTCAAAAGAATACAAAAAGCATTTGGTGTCCGTATACCTCACTTTAGAAAAGTACATTTTATTCCACGAAAGAAGAAGACGCGGCCTCACGATAGGCGAGTGGTGGCTCGCAAAAAGGAGCCTAACCATTCAGAGTATTCAACTCATCCCAAACCTTGGCTGCCTTATTAAGCCTGAACACTTTCGGATCATTCGCTCTCATTCAGTGGAAATTGGAAAACAACGAACACGTCCCCGCCGTACTCCGCGACGAAGCTCCCCTTAAGGGCTATATTCCCCCGCCTGAAATTCTCGGGCAGCGCGACCGGCGGGATCCACTCGATCGACCGATCCTCAACGCCGAAGATCCCGAGCCACCGCTCCTCGTCGAGGCAGTAGAAGAAGTCGCCATCGCCGCCCGGCGCGACCGCGACCAATGCATTTGTGTTATATCAAATGACTCATGTAATATAATACTCTAAATTATATATATTTAATGTGATGATTATTAAATATTAAAGATTAGGGTACAAGGTATAATGACCTTTCAATCTGCTCCTAAACATTACACCCTTTAGGAAGAGACATATATGTTGAAAAGACATGCCCTTTTAATTTAAAGGGGCATGGCTTTTCGTGAGCATCTCTTCATTAACTATAAAAGGGACTCTTGTATCTTAGTCTCAATCATCAGATATACATAAAAGCCAAGGAAGCAGAGAGAAGAATAATAAGTCATTTTTCAACATCCGTCGAAGATATCAAGATTAAAGCATATGGATTCAGGTTAGTTCTTAGTTGGCTTGCTTGATTAAATCAAATATGTATTATGGTATTCTGGGGTTTCTAAACATTAAATAATCGTTTGGAAATTAAAAAAAAAACTCTAACAGTTGGTATCAGAGCCTTCGTAATACTTTTGGTTTATCATATTTGTGGATTGTTATGATGTACGATTGAATATTCAATTTAACGGCAACATATTATTTATTTCTTATTGCTGGTATGGATGGTCCGCAACCTTCATTATTTTATAAATTTCATCACTGTTTATTATTTGAGGTATAACAATAACGGTAATAATCACCTATCACCATGTGCATGTTTCTCTGTTAATGACACCACGACACAATTTCATGCGGGGTCTCTGCGGATGATATTGGTTATGTATGCATGTGCATAACATCTCGGCGATGTGTTTAATACATTTAGGATTAAATAATTGAAATTGTAGTTGTCTGCAATATGTACATATATATATTTCGGATAAATGCAAGACTAATTTTGTGTTGATGTCATGCTTAGAGTGTGAAGATTCATATGTATATAATCATCGGTTTTCACGTGGATAGGTCATTATATATTCACTTATTCATATGTACGTAAACCGTTAACGACGAGTATTGTGTTTGCAATTTTGTTTGAATGAATATTTATTTTTTTTTTTTTATGAATTAAACTTGCCGGTTACCAAAGTGACCTAGTTTAAGTTCAGCGTAAATATTCAGCATGAAGGTTATATCATTTATTCATTATGAATAAAAACTAAAATATCGCTAGAGATTCACCCAAAGGTGGATTATTGCATGAAGTTGATGAAAATAAATAGATATATTAATAATCATTTATGTTTGTATATCCAAAGATAACATGCATATTTATGATTGATTATCTATTTAAGTATTTTATTTTAGCATTATTATTGTTATGTTTTTTTTTGATTAAGTATCGTCCAAAGATGAACTTAAATGTTTAATAATATTTTGATTATTATGTTTGAATCTATTTAAGTTAATATCGTGTGATCTTATTTGTTGTTCGCAGCATTTAATAACGTGTTTGGTTTGGGCAATCCCATTGTCAAGTTTAATGGGCTAAACTATAATGAGTGGTCCGAACAAATCAAGTTTCAACTTGGTGCAATGTATTTGGACGTTGCATTAGAGGCTGAAGAAAAGCCCGAAGCTATCACCGTGGACAGTACAGAAGCCCAAAAATCATATTATGAAGATTGGGAAAGGTCTAATCGGTTAAGCTTAAGCTTGATGAAAATGACGATGGCTGAAAATGTCAAGCCATCAATGCCCGAGACAGACAATGCGCGGGAATTTATGATGAAAGTAAAAGAGTATTCACAATCAGACATTGCTGATAAGTCAATTGTGGGTACTCTGATGAGTGAGCTGACGACCAAGAAATTTGATTGGTCTCAGTCCATTCACGATCATGTGACAAATATGTCAAATTTGGCGTCGAAGCTAAAATCGATGAAAATGGAAGTGAGTGAAACCTTCTTGGTACAGTTTATTATAAACTCACTTCCTCTTGAGTTTGGCCAGTTCCAGGTGAACTATAACACCTTAAAAGATAAATGGAGTTTACAAGAAATTAAGGCCATGTTGATTCAAGAGGAAGGACGTTTAAAGAAACTAAAGGAACACTCTGTCCATCTCACTGTTCACGGTGGAGGAAGCACTAGCAAAGCTAAAAGCAAAAGAAAAGGAAAATACTCATTGAAGAGCAAGGAGGGTAAGATCCATAAGGAGCACAAATGTTTCTTTTGCAAGAAAATGGGACATTTGAAAAAGGATTGTCTGAAAATGAAGGCTTGGTTCGAAAAGAAAGGTACATACTTTATTTCAGTATGTTTTGAATCAAATCTTGTGGAAGTTCCCCATAACACTTGGTGGTTGGATTCTGGTGCAACTACTCATGTGTCACATGTTTTACAGGGATTCCTTTCGATCCAGCCCATAAACGGAAATGAGAAGTTTTTATACATGGAAAACAGAATGAAGGCGCGAATAGAAGGAATTGGAACTTATAGATTGATCTTAGATAATGGTTGTAATCTAGATCTAGAAAAGTGCTTGTATGTTCCTGAATGTTCTAGAAACCTGATTTCTGTTGGAAAGTTGGATTGTTTAGGGTATAATTTTAAGATTGCAAATAATGGTTTTTCATTATATAAAGGCATGAAATATTACGGTTGTGGTAATTTGATTGATGGTTTATACCGTTTCAATCTCAATGCTATATTTGCAGAATCCCTGTTTCACGTTGAACACATTATTGGAAATAAACGTAATACCCGTAATGAATCTTCTGCTTTTCTTTGGCATCAAAGATTAGGTCACATATCCAAAGAAAGAGTGACAAGGTTAATGAAAAGTGAAATATTACCTCAATTGGATTTCAGTGACTGGGATGTATGTATAGATTGTATTAAAGGGAAACAAACTAAACGTATATCGAAATATCCGGCCGTGAGAAGTAGTGAACAACTTCAATTAATACATACTGATATTTGTGGTCCATTCGATGCGCC
Source organism: Craterostigma plantagineum (assembly GCA_027422505.1). NCBI lineage: Eukaryota > Viridiplantae > Streptophyta > Magnoliopsida > Lamiales > Linderniaceae > Craterostigma > Craterostigma plantagineum. Next base: position 3,181,892 of record JAPQWV010000029.1, read on the forward strand.
ATCTTGGGGTGGTGAAAAATATTTCATCACATTTATTGATGATTTCTCACGGTATTGTTACGTATATATGTTGCATGAAAAATCTCAATCAGTTGACATCCTAGAGGTGTTCATTAATGAGGTGGAAAGGCAACTAGATAAAAAGGTTAAAGTTGTGAGATCTGATCGAGGTGGTGAATTTTATGGCAAATTTGATGAAAATGGACAATGTCCAGGTCCATTTGCAAAGTTCCTTGAAAGTCGAGGTATTTGTGCACAATATACAATGCCTGGTACACCACAACAAAATGGTGTGGCTGAAAGGCGAAATCGTACTCTTATGGATATGGTTAGGAGTATGCTAAGTAATAATTCTGTACCTTTGTCATTATGGACATACGCGCTAAAAACTGCTGCATATTTGTTAAACAGAATTCCAAGTAAGTCTGTCGCTAAGACTCCTTACGAATTGTGGACAGGACGAAAGCCTAGCTTAAGGCATCTTCACGTTTGGGGTTGTCCAGCAGAAGTGAGGATATACAATCCGCATGAAAGAAAGCTTGACGCAAGAACCATTAGTGGTTATTTCATAGGCTATCCTGAAAAATCTAAAGGATACAGATTTTATTGTCCTAACCATAGCACGAGAATCGTTGAGTCTGGTAATGCTCGGTTTATTGAGAACGGTCAAGTCAGTGGGAGTGGAGAACCACGAAAAATAGAAATGCATAGACTTCAGGTAGAAACTCCCACATCAGACGTTTCCACACCTGTTGTTGAACCGATTGCCATATCACGATTAAATAGCAATTTAGGTCAACAAATAGGTATTAAGAATTCAGAATATAACAACGTCAATAATAAACCGGTGATTGATGAACAGATCACTAGCGAACAAGTGACACCACAGAATATAGTTTTAAGAAAGTCCGAAAGGCAGAAACGATCAGCTATTTCTGATGATTATGTAATTTACTCACTTGAGCATGAATGTGATTTAAGCATCGATAAAGATCCAGTCTCATTTAAACAAGCCATGGAATGCAGTAATTCTGAAAATTGGTTCAATGCTATGAAAGAAGAGTTGAAATCAATGGATGATAACAAAGTCTGGGAATTAGTTGAGTTGCCCAAAGGATCCAAAAGAGTCGGTTGTAAATGGGTCTATAAGACCAAACGAGACTCAAAAGGCAATATTGAAAGATATAAAGCCCGGCTTGTCGCCAAAGGTTACACTCAAAAAGATGGCATTGACTACAAGGAAACCTTTTCTCCTGTTTCGAAAAAGGATTCATTAAGAATAATTTTGGCTTTGGTAGCTCGTTATGATTTGGAGCTTCACCAAATGGATGTGAAAACTGCTTTTTTGAATGGTGACTTAGAAGAGGACGTTTATATGGACCAACCTGAAGGATTCTTGACTACAGAAAATTCAAATCTAGTGTGTAAATTAAAGAAGTCGATATATGGACTAAAACAAGCTTCCCGACAATGGTATATTAAGTTCAATAATATCATTACGTCATATGGTTTTATAGAGAACACCGTAGATAGGTGCATCTATATGAAGATCAGTGGGAGCAAGTTTATTATATTAGTCTTATATGTTGATGATATTCTTCTTGCTTCAAATAATGTTGCTATGTTACATGACGTCAAGAAATTTCTCTCTCAAAATTTTGAAATGAAAGATATGGGCGAGGCATCTTATGTGATAGGAATTGAAATATTCCGTGATAGATCACAAGGTTTGTTAGGATTATCTCAAAAGGCCTATATTAATAAAATATTGGAGAGATTTCACATGGATAAATGTTCTTCAAGTATAGTTCCAATTCAGAAGGGGGATAAGTTCAGTGCAATGCAATGTCCGAAAAATGAATTGGAACGATTATCAATGGAATCTATTCCTTACGCGTCTGTTGTTGGAAGCGTGATGTATGCCCAAACTTGTACACGACCGGACACAAGTTTTGCCGTTGGGATGCTGGGTCGATATCAGAGTAATCCCGGAATAGATCATTGGAAAGCTGCGAAGAAAGTGCTTAGATACCTACAAGGTACAAAAGACTACATGCTCACATACAGAAGGTCAAATCACCTTGAGTTACAAGGTTATTCAGATTCAGACTATGCGGGGTGCGTAGATACGAGGAAATCTACATTTGGTTATGTGTTTCTAATGGCGGGAGGAGCAGTTTCGTGGAAAAGTGGAAAACAATCAATAATTGCCACTTCCACTATGGAGGCTGAATTTGTGGCATGCTTTGAAGCCACTATTCATGCATTATGGTTGCGGAATTTCGTACAGGGACTTACTATAATTGAAAATGTAGATCGACCCCTACGAATTTATTGTGATAATTCTGCTGCTGTATTCTTCTCCAAAAATGACAAGTACTCGAAGGGAGCAAAACACATTGAGTTAAAGTACTTGGTTGTCAAAGAAGAAGTTCAAAAGCAAAAGGTGTCAATTGAGCATATTAGTACCAACTTGATGATTGCGGATCCGCTAACTAAAGGATTACCACCTAAGACGTTTACTGGCCATGTTGAACGGATGGGTATTACAGACAAGTCCCTGATAGTGTAACATCGTGATGTATATCGTTATATTGCTCATTTCATTGTTATGACTCTATATGAATTCAATTTAAAGTTCTGTTTTGAATATCATTGGTTATTCACATTATGGGTATACAAGTACGGTTTATATTAGTGAATAATATTAAAGATAAAATTAAAATTTCCTCAATTATAGTTCTTGTGAATTAAGCTAATTGTAATACATGGAAGGAATCATGTGACTTAATAACGTGTGACCGCCATGATTCTATTTTCTTGGTTCACTTATGAATGATTGATTTTTTCATGTAGTGTACACTTACATTTTATTGAATCATCAATTGATTACACGAGTCAAGTGGGAGATTGTTATATCAAATGACTCATGTAATATAATACTCTAAATAATATATATTTAATGTGATGATTATTAAATACTAAAGATTAGGGTACAAGGTATAATGACCTTTCAATCTGCTCCTAAACATTACACCCTTTAGGAAGAGACATATATGTTGAAAAGACATGCCCTTTTAATTTAAAGGGGCATGGCTTTTCGTGAGCATCTCTTCATTAACTATAAAAGGGACTCTTGTATCTTAGTCTCAATCATCAGAGATATACATAAAAGCCAAGGAAGCAGAGAGAAGAATAATAAGTCATTTTTCAACATCCGTCGAAGATATCAAGATTAAAGCATATGGATTCAGGTTAGTTCTTAGTTGGCTTGCTTGATTAAATCAAATATGTATTATGGTATTCTGGGGTTTCTAAACATTAAATAATCTTTTGGAAATTAAAAAAAAACTCTAACAATTTGTACAAGCTAAGTGTTTAAAATCAACGATCTTTCAGCGGGTTGAGTGCTTGAACGGAACACTATCGACCTGCACCGGCAAACTTAGTTTGTTTTCCGATATATTCGTAAATCAAAATGACTTTTAAGTGCAACCGTAGATGATTGGTGCTTGAAATGAAATTTCGGATGTATGGAATGGAATGTCGACGATAAAATATTACAAATGACATGTATATCCTCATCACTTTTCGGTTTAATTTATTGGGCCTACGAAAATATTCTGTGTATTATGCTCAAGTTTACAGAGACAAATAATATCCGGTAATGATTAGTCAAATCACATAATTGGCTATGTTTCAGCGTTGGACAAGCTAGCTTATCTAAGCTATTCAATTCATTGAAGGAAATAATATTATGATGCATATTAAAATTAAAACAACCATGGTATTGAAATTACATACCAATTGCCAAATGATAAAGCGAGGCTACATAAAGCAAGAACGATATCAAGCCTAAGCAAGACAACGACGCCGTACGACTATTAAGCGGCAACGAAGGTGACGATCAACGAATAGTCTCAGTTGAACTGATCGTTAACCTTCGTTATTCTCCAAGCCCCCACTCGCCTGACTGCCAGAAGCATTTACCGACCCAGGTTAAGATCCGGCCCAGCCATCGAGCCCACCGTGGGTCACCTTTAGCTTCCGGTTCTTTATAGTGTCGAAATGGATCGCTTTGGCGGGTTTGCTCACTTTGGGAAATAGAATCTGATTCCCCTGCCCGAAATTCTCGGACATCCCGGGCGGCGGGACCCACTCGACGCTGTAGATTCCCAGCCATCGCTCCTCGTCGAGGCTATAGAAGAAATCCCCGCCGTCGCTATATGTGAAAACAATACAATACGAAGTGAATGTATTTACTAATTTATTATGTAAAGCAAACAACAATAAAGAAATCATCGATGCCAATTTAATTTATATCAACCACAACCAAGACCCTTATCGTTTCTGTTTTCTTTTCTTTTGGATAACTTATATATGATAATTCGTTAAAAACGGACGATCTAATTTCAGTCATCCTAAAAAGTTCAATCATCTACAAAATCAAAAGGGAACTATATGTGAAACCAAAAAATTCCAAGTTTGAAATGATAGCAAATCTACTTGGACACGACAAAACCGTAATTGTTTCGTATGCCTCTATATTATTTGATAATTCACAGATGATAAAAAGGTGTTCTCTTTCTCTGACTATCTTCGGACACTCGGTAAATATAACAAGATATCGGTCTAACATCCAAACTCAGGAACCCAAAATCAAAAGTAGCATACCGTGGAATGAAAAGATGGAAGACTTACGATTTGGCTTTCTTGCTTATCATTCCTCTTCCTTCAATCATATGATTGGTTCTCCATGGGGATTTGAGGGGTGAAGGATAGTTTTTCTTTATTACTTCTTTTCTCTGATAGCTGCAAATGAAATAGGCCATTTGTGGGGTAAAACTGTTCTCATTTATAGTACAATAGAAAGGTTGCTCAACTTGAGTTATTCCTTGAGTACACTTTACCTTTCTCTTTCCTCATAAATACGTATGGTAAAGACTAATCTTAGTCAATAAATGACATAAGTAATATGAGAAATGATGTCCGAGAAAGGAGATTCATCCAATGTATGAAATCTCGTCAAATTAGTGAAGATTAAAAGTAATAATTATCAGAGCATAGTCCTTTTACAGAACATAAAGAAAAGATATTGGCGAGAAGTTCAAATTTAAACCACAATACTAATCATAATACAAAGTGTTGAATTAAGTAACTCTAGTAAGATGATGAAGCTAAAGCTTTATTTCACTTGTGCCGTGAAAAACGCACAAGCTAGTCGATAATCGAATCGTCGTATCGGAGCAATATAATCTGCAACTGCGCGTTGAGAATTGATTTCAACAAAGCGCAAATGCATCTTCGCACAGCTAATGCCATTTTCGGCTTTGCGATTTTAGTAGTTTCGTAACATTCAATTGTAACTCTCTTATCAAACCATCGAAAAACCCCATGTCCTTGTGATTGTTTCCTTTGAACAAAATTATTCGAAATTGTTGTATATTTTAGTGTAATTGGAAATAAAGCAAACACGAGTTAGGAGGTGCGGAGTGCACGCTCGGGGTGCGTTTTATTTCGGAACCCGAAACCCTTTCACTCGAAAGGGTGTGCATGGGTGAATAGGTGCGCATGGCGATTAGGTGCGATGTCTTGATAAACAGACACCACCTTTAAATGGGTTATGTCTATTTACGAATAGACACAACTTAAAATACTTTGGGTTATAAATATCAGAGCAAAACAATCGACTTAAACTACGAGAATTCACAAAACGCATTAAGAATAAAAAGCGCTCTAGTCTTATCCCGGGACGAATTTGGTGTAACTCGACAAAAGGGTCCAAATATTGTCTTTGGAAAGTGATTTTCCAAACACAATTCTAGAGTATATCCGGCCATATAATCAGAAAACCCTAAATCCTCCAACAATCAAAGACAATATTCTTGGTTGATTTAATGGCCGAAACATTGGGAGACGTGGCTTCGAAAATCTGCAAATTGGATAAATTCGAGGGGATGGATTTCCGTCGTTGGCAGAAGAAAATGCACTTCCTCCTGACGAACCTCAAGGTGGTGTACGTATTAAGCACACCCATGCCCGAGCCTGTCGAAGATGAAACGCTGGAGGCTGCTCGGAGGAGGAACAAGTGGGAGAACGACGACTACATTTGTCGCGGCCATATTTTGAATGCTATGTCCGATGCGCTGTTCGACGTATATCAGAATTTTGATTCCGCGAAAGCATTGTGGGATGATCTCGAAGCAAAGTACATGGCAGAAGACGCCTCGAGCAGGAAATTCCTGGTTAGTAATTTTAATAACTATAAAATGATCGATGCAAGACCGGTGATGGAGCAATACAATGAACTAGTTCGGATACTTGGCCGGTTCGCTCAACACCAACTGGTTATGGATGATGCGATAGCGGTTTCGAGTATAATCGATAAGCTGCCGCCATCATGGAAAGATTTCAAACACACTCTTAAACATAAAAAGGAGGAATTATCTCTGGTAGAGTTGGGTAGTCATTTGCGTATAGAGGAATCTCTTAGGGCGCAGGAAAATGACCAACCAAAGGGCAAAACGATTGTTGGAACATCGAGCGTCAACCTGGTGGAAGAGCGCGCCAAATACAATAAGAAGCGCAAGGGTAATGGTAATAACCATGTAGCTTCCAACAAAAAGCCTAAGGCGGCTTGTTGGAAATGCGGCAAATCTGGTCATTTCAAAAGGGATTGCCGTGTTGGAAAAAGTGGTGGTCAAACAAAGGACATCAACAGAGCAAGCACCTCGGGTGAAGGGTCTAAAAACCCTAACCCTAAACAAGGTCAGGATTTGAACATTTGTTATAATTCTGGTATACCTTATGTATCCTTTAGTCCTGAAGCATTTTATGCGCAGGATGATGATGGAGAAGCATGGTGGATTGACTCGGGTGCCACAACTCATGCATGTAAAGATCGAGACTGGTTTAAAGACTTTCGACCAGTTGAAGACGGATCTGCTTTACATATGGGCAACGAGTCAAGTGCTCCAATAGTTGGTGTAGGAAGTGTTATTTTAGAATTTACTTCTGGGAAAGCTATTACTTTATGTAATGTGTTGTTTGTACCTAAGTTGCGTAAGAATTTAGTGTCTGGTCCTGTCTTGAACAAATGTGGTTACAAGCAGGTGTTTGAGTCCGATAAGTTTGTATTGACTAAGTCCGGTAATTTTATCGGTTTTGGTTATTATAATAACGGTATGTTTATGTTGAATTTAAATAAAAGGCATTCTAACAATAATTTCGCGTTTATGGCATGTTCTAAAATTAATGATTCTGTGCTTTGGCATGCTAGACTAGGACATGTTCATTATAAAAGAATATATGAAATGTCGAATGAAGGTTTAATACCTGCATTTGATATAAATACTGAAAAATGTAAGACTTGCATGCTAACTAAAATAACTAGGCAACCTTTTCGTAAAGTGATGCGTGCCTCGGAAGTATTAGAACTAATTCATAGTGATTTATGTGATTTGCATGCAACTCCTTCCTTAGGTAACAAACGGTATTTTGCTACGTTTATAGATGATGCATCTAGGTTTTGTTATGTTTATTTATTACATACCAAAGATGAAGCATTGGATAAATTTATGATTTATAAGAATGAGGTTGAATTGCAACAAAATGCAATGATAAAAAGACTCAGAACGGATAGAGGTGGTGAATACTTTAATCCGACCTACTTTAAATCGGTAGGGATTATTCACGAGACTACGGCTCCATATACACCACAGCAAAATGGTGTATTTGAGAGAAAGAATAGAATCCTGAAAGAGATGGTAAATTCCATGTTATCGTACTCTGGATTGAGTGATGGATTTTGGGGTGAAGCTATGTTGACAGCTTGTTATTTGCTTAATAGAGTTCCTAATAAAAGGAACAAGTTGACTCCTTATGAACTTTGGTTCAAAAAGAAACCAATGTTGAACTATCTTCGTATGTGGGGCTGTAGGGCTGTTGTAAGGCTTCCCGAACCCAAGAAGAAAAGTTTAGGTGAACGGTGTATAGATTGTATCTTTATTGGATATGCTGAGCATTCCAAGGCCTATAGGTTCTATGTAATCGAGCCTAATGATTCCATTTCGGTCAACTCCGTAATTGAATCGAGAGATGCTATATTTGATGAGAATCGTTTCTCAAGTATACCTAGACCTAAGGATGTGATTCCAATGACAAATGAAAAGGAGGAAAGTTCTGAGCTGACTAGAAACAAGTCACTTGAACTTAGGAAAAGCAAAAGGGAAAGAAAACCTAAGTCATATGGACCGGATTTTCAACTGTATTTAATTGAAGGTTCTAGGGATGAGGTTTCTACCCAATACCTATATTGTTTTAATGTTGAGGATGATCCAAAAACATTTGATGAAGCAATGAAGTCTCGGGATGTTGCCTTTTAGAAAGAAGCAATTAATGATGAAATGGACTCTATCATGGGTAATAACACTTGGGTGTTGTCGGATTTACCACCAGGTTGCAAACCTTTGGGTTGCAAGTGGATCTTCAAAAGAAAGATGAGAGTCGATGGAACAATTGAGAAGTTCAAGGCAAGACTAGTCATTCAAGGGTTTAAACAAAAATCGGGAATTGATTATTTCGATACGTATGCACCAGTAGCTCGTATCTCGACTATTATATTGTTGATTGCGATGGCAGCTATTCACAATCTTGTAATTCACCAAATGGATGTGAAAACTGCATTCTTGAATAGTGATTTAGATGAGGAAGTTTATATGACACAACCTGAAGGCTTTATCATGCCGGGAAATGAAAACAAGGTGTGTAAACTTGTTAAATCCTTGTATGGATTGAAACAAGCACCTAAGCAATGGCATCAAAAGTTCGATGATGTGGTCTTGTCTAACGGGTACAATTTGAACCAAGCAGACAAGTGTGTATACAGCAAGTTTGATAACTCTGGCAATGGAGTAATCATTTGTTTGTATGTTGGTGACATGTTGATTTGTGGCACTGAACAAGAACAAGTCAACATGACTAAGGAATTCTTGTCATCAAGATTCTCCATGAAAGATATGGGGGAGGCTGACGTGATCTTAGGTATTAGGATCAAACGTGAAAACAAAGGTATTTCCATTACACAATCTCACTATATTGAGAATGTGTTGAAGAAATTCAATTGTTTTGATTGTACTCCCGTGAGTACACCTATGGATACAAGTATGAAGTTGTTGCCTAATAAAGGTAATCCAGTTTCTCAGCTTGAATATTCTAAGGTGATTGGATGCTTAATGTATGCCATGACAAGCACAAGGCCGGATATTGCGTATGTTGTAGGAAAACTTAGTAGGTTTACTAGTAATCCAAGTACACATCATTGGCAAGCAATAAGGCGGGTACTTAAGTACCTAAAGAAGACCATAAATTATAGTTTGTATTATGTTGGCTCACCTTCGGTTCTAGAAGGATATTGTGATGCCAGTTGGATCTCTAATCCAGAAGATCATTCCTCGACAAGCGGATGGGTATTCTTGCTTGGAGGAGGTGCAATTTCGTGGGCTTCTAAGAAGCAAACTTGCATCACGAATTCGACGATGGAATCTGAGTTTGTTGCCCTAGCGGCAGCTAGTAAAGAAGCAGAATGGCTGAAAAATTTAGTCTATGAGATTCCGTTGTGGCCTAAACCCATATCACCTATCTCAATCCATTGTGATAGCTCTGCCACTTTAGCAAAAGCGTATAGTCACATGTACAATGGAAAGTCAAGACACTTAGGTGTTAGACACAGCATGGTTCGTGAACTAATCACGAATGGAGTGATATAAGTTGACTATGTTAGATCGCAACAAAATTTAGCGGACCACTTGACGAACGGGTTAGCGAGAGATTTGATTAACAAATCTGCAATAGGGATGGGATTAAAGTCCACATAATTTCTAATGGTAAGATACCCAATTCCCCTCTGATTTTGAAAATTAGAGCATGAATTCAATGTGGAAAGCTTACACTTAGAACTTGGAGCACATAATAGTTTGCATATCATCCCAAGATATGTGCTCGGATCTGCATGACAGTAGGTTGAATTAAAATCTTAATAGCCTTTTTGAAAAAGTGCAGGTGCAGATGCACGAAGAAAGAAGCTACCTATGTGAATGTGAAGTTTTGCCGCTTCAAGAATCTTTGGGCTGAGATTCCGTACACTCATGAATGGATATGGACACATGGCATATAATAGTGTCAGGTTTAGTTTTGTTTATTTTGAAAACTTATGTGTGCATTATCTTCATGTATTCAAATGGGTCGATGGGTTCAATTCATAGAACACCCTATCTTCTCGAGCATTTGGAATGTGTAGTGTACTAAAGTGGAAATTCAATCTTTTACGATATTTTCATTTATGCATAAGTTTGTTTTGTGTTGATTGTCTAAAGGAATTACTCTAAAATGGAGGAGGATTGTTGTATATTTTAGTGTAATTGGAAATAAAGCAAACACGAGTTAGGAGGTGCGGAGTGCACGCTCGGGGTGCGTTTTATTTCGGAACCCGAAACCCTTTCACTCGAAAGGGTGTGCATGGGTGAATAGGTGCGCATGGCGATTAGGTGCGTGTCTTGATAAACAGACACCACCTTTAAATGGGTTATGTCTATTTACGAATAGACACAACTTAAAATACTTTGGGTTATAAATATCAGAGCAAAACAATCGACTTAAACTACGAGAATTCACAAAACGCATTAAGAATAAAAAGCGCTCTAGTCTTATCCCGGGACGAATTTGGTGTAACTCGACAAAAGGGTCCACATATTGTCTTTGGAAAGTGATTTTCCAAACACGATTCTAGAGTATATTCGGCCATATAATCAGAAAACCCTAAATCCTCCAACAGAAATAATCAGAGGTTTGATGCTCACGAACTTACGTAAGGTTATTCTAGAAACCTCAATTTGATAAAACCTCTTACAAGGTTTATTTCATTTACGAGCCGGTAATGCTTTAACACCGCGTAAAATACATCATAACGCTTTTGATGCCATCGCTGTCATGCGCTATTACTTGCCCATAGATTCCAAAAGCGAAAAAATTGTAGCGAAGTTGCAAAACTGTTACATGATCCTTTTCAAATAACATAGGAAGTGATAAGTCGATAATTTTCCGCCGTGCACTATTGACACAATCCGCTTCCCTCAACCCAAAGGTCATCTTCCTCGGACGCCACTTTGAATCTTCGGGATAATAAGTGCATCACTTATTGTCTGTATACGTCACCTTTGAGAAGTAAAGTTCGTCCCTCGTACACCTCGGAAGAAGACCACCCCTCACAGTAGGCGAGTAGTGGCTCGCAAAAATAGCCAATCCTTTCAACGTCCACCTCATCCCAAACCTCTGCCGCTCTGTTCAATATAAACAACATCGGCTTCTTCACGCTCAAACAAGCTAGATAATGATTAAGAATAATCATTGACTTAACGCGTAACATACATTGCGCGTCATAAATCAGTGCCTAAAATGCGTTGTAGCGCTCTGGTGCCATTTTCAGCCGTGCGCTATAAGCAGCCCATGGTCTTAAAAATCGTAAAATTGTAGCGAATTTGCACATGTTGAGGAAGTGTGTAGCGATTTGTATCCTTCAAAAAATAAGTTTGAAAGATAGATACTCGCAGATCTTCAAAAGGATACATATATAGTTTCTTTGATAAAACAAGAAGCATACTCATAACAGAACTTAAAAGTAAAATATTTTATTTGAAACATGAAGGGTGAGTTTGATTTGCGCAATCCGATGTGGAAAAGATAAGAAACTGTGTAATGTTACGACACACGTAACGTGATTTACAATTATTCGATGCCAATTATTACATTTTCTTTTCTTTTTCGCATTGAATTCCGCTTGTAACAAATAAACCCGAAGAGTGAGCTAGAGAATTATTTTTAACTATGTCATTCGTAACTAAACAATATCAGTTTCGGAATTTTGATTTGATTTGTGGTTGGATACAAATCCAAATGTACGACACGTACTTTGCACAGAAATAAATATGTAAATGGATAAATAAATAATTCAAATTTGGCCTTAGCAGAGCTTCTAGAAGTTATTCCAAGAGGTTTAATAAATGAATGTCAAATCTCCAGTCTCCTTCCAAAATGAACATTATGTTTCACATGGGAAAAATATATGTCGTCGCTATTTTGAAAGTTTAATGGGCCTGGGAAGGGCTTACGAATCGTATTATACCCAAATTACAAAAACTATGTTGAAAAAGGAAGAACAAAACGAAAAAGTTCGCTTATGGAAACATAGAAAGATCCTCCGACGGGTCGACCCAAACACCCTTGACCCTATCCGCTTCCCCCGGCCCAAAGGTCATCTTCCTCGGACGCCACTTTGAATCTTCAAAGGAATACGGAATGCATTGGCTGTCCGTATACCTCACCTTAGAAAAGTACATTTTATTCGTCTGGAAGAAGAAGACCCGCCCTCACAACAGGCGAGTGGTGGCTCGCAAAAATAGCCAAACCGTTCAGAGTATTCAACTCATCCCAAACCTTGGCGGCCTTATTAAACCTGAACACTTTCGGCTCATTCGCTCTCATACAGTGGAACACAACGAACACGTCCCCGCCGTACTCCGCGACGAAAGCTCCCCTTAAGGGCTATATTCCCCCGCCTGAAATTCTCGGGCAGCGCGGGCGGCGGGATCCACTCGATCGAACGATCCTCAACGCCGAAGATCCCGAGCCATTGCTCCTCGTCGAGGCAGTAGAAGAAGTCGCCATCGCCACCCGGCGCGATCGCGACCAGTGCCGGGAAGTAGAACCTGGGGTTCCCGCGGCGGATGTCCCATGTCGCCGTCGTCCTCCATTCGCCATCCCCAAGATGCCACGTGCTCACTTCAACTCTCTCGAGGGCGTTCAGCGGCGTTCTTCTGATATGAACACCGTGAATTTGTTCGGGGCGGAAGAAGAGAAGGCGACCTTTTGGTCGAAGTTGCGGTGCTTTTGGGGCAGTTCGAGGGTATCTTTTGTGTATGGGGAGAAGAGGAGGGGCTTCTTCGCCGCGGGCTCGTGGAGGAGGCGCCACCCTCGGTTGGCGTAGAGGACCTGTTATAGTGGATAAAACCCTAATAAGTCGCATATTTGGTTAATTGAAAAGATTCGATTTTCAGCTTGTTGATGGGGCTACTCATACTAACACCAATTGGTTTAGGATGTAACCCATCAAAACTTATGTATGGGGCCATGTGCGTGGGCTTGGTAAGGCCCAATAAAAAAATTTCACAAGACCTTGGTCAAGCCACCGGGGGCAGCGAGCTCGGGCAGGTTGAGCCAGTGGAGTTTGTGGTTCAGCGGGTCGAATAGTTGGTAGGTGTGGTTCACGGCAGTGGAGAGGATTAGCAGCCACGGGTGTTGGTCGGCGGTTCTCATGGTGGTTGTCGTGGCGAGCCACTGAGTACTGACGGCGGAGTAGCGGGCTTTGTCTTTTAGTGGTAGGTGGTAGAGAATTGCTCGTAGGAGATCGTTGGGAAGATCTCCGAGCTGTGTCTGATGCTGATTATCGTTGTTGTTGCTGTTGTCGCTGGATGTTGATGATGATGATCTATGAAAATGATTAGAAATAGCGAAACCAATTAGTGAAGAGAAAACCCTAATTCTTTCCTAGGATGATCAAATATATTCTGCTCTAGTTTCAGTCTTGTAACGCTTGAATTGACTGGACATAAGTCATCGTACATGCTATTGTTAAGAACAAGACAACACAAAATGTATATATCAACTAATTTATTATAACTAACCAAAAATGAAATCATCGGGGCCAATTTAATTATCCACAACCACAAGCAACACCCTAATCATTTTTCTTTTCTTTTCTTTTGGATACTTAATATGCGATTATTCGTAAAAATTGAAGATCTGATTTCAGTCATCTTAGGAAGTTCAATCCTATACAAAATCAAACCGGAGATATACGTTTAACCCAAAAAAAGAAAAATCCAAGTTTGACATGATGGAAAATCTATTTCGACACGACAAAACCCTATTTTTTTCGTACGCCTCTATATTATTTGATCATTCACAGCTGATAAAAAGGGGTTTTTTCCCTCTGAATTCAGCATCTTCTTCGGACACTCAATGTGACAACATATCGTTCTAACGTTCCAACTCAGCCCATGGAACCCAAAATCAAAAGTAGCATAGTTTATACGTAAGTTAAAATCACACTTTACATGTTAAATTACATATCCATTGTTAACATTCAAGAAATCCATGGAATGAAAAGTTGAAAGACTTACGATTTGGCTTTCTTGCCTATCATTCCTCTTCCTTCAGTCGTGGTTTGGTTCTCCATGGGGATTTGGGCTGTTGAAATAGTTTTTTCTTTTACTTCTCTCTGCAAGCTGCGAATGGGGTTGTATTTGTGAATAATCTCGTCATTTATACGTACAAGAGAAGGGCTGCTCAACTTTAGTTATTCACTGAATATACTTTACCTTTCTCTAACCTCATAAACATGTATGGTAAAGACTACACCTTAATCAATAAATGACATTAATTAATATGAGAATCATAATTGGAAGTGTTGATACATCCCCGTTCACTTTATGTAACTACGCAAAACTTCTCATCCGAAAGCACCAAATTCTCGTGCAGGAGGCACTTGGAATTTCTCTATTGTAGACTTATAATAGCTCAATGTTTAATTATGTAACTGTATTAAGATGATGAAGGTCGATTTTATTTCATTTGTGCCATGAAAATCTCTCAAGCTAGTCAATGATCAAATATCAGTCGGAGCAATGTATATTTGCATATATTGCGTGTCGAGGATGATTTCAGCAAAGCGTAAATGCGTCGCTGCACAGCTAATGTCATTTTCGGCTTTGCCGTTTAGTTGTTTTTGTAACCTTTCAATTTTAACACTTTCTTATCGACCGTGGAAAACCCCAGATCTTTTGTTACTGTTTCCTTTAAAATATGTGTTGTATTATGAGAAATCCCATCGATTTGATCATCACTAATTTACACGAGGATAGTCCTTCCAAAACCTTAATTTGATAAAAGCTCTATTATATGCTTTATTTGGTTCCCCACATGAAGTTGCACAAGCTAGAATGATTAGGAATCCGCCTTAACGTAATACATAATGCGCGTGAGCACGTAAAAAATGTTGTAGTGCTTTGATGCAATTTTCCGCCGTGCGCTTTTAGTTGCCCATAAATTTCGTAAGCGTTGAATTGTAGCAAATATCGCCAACCCTTTCAGAGACGCCACCTCATCCCAATGCCACTTTCGCCTCCTTCGCTCTCATACAGTGGAAAACGACGAACACGTCCCCGCCGTACTCCGCCACGAAATCGACGAACACGTCCCCTCGGGCAGCGCGGGCGGCAGGAGCCACTTGATCGACCGATCCCCGACGCCGAAGATTCCCCAGCCATCGTTCCGTGTCGCGGCAGTAGAAGCGAGACAATGATTAAGAAACCGCCCTAAAGAATATATATTGTGCGTCGGTAATGCTTTCAGCAGGCGTAAAATGCGCGTCGTATCGCTTTTGATGCTATAAAGTTCAAATGCGTTAATGCTAAGTTTAAGCATTTGGACAAGCTAAGTGTTAAGATAAATCATCGTCAGCTTAGAGCTGTTCTGATAAGCAGGAATGAGTTTATGACTTGCTGTACAAGCTGTTTACTGAAGGGTGAAGAAAGCGTGCTGCGGAATGCAAGTGTTCTTATAAAGCTGCTGGTGCCATCAACGTTTTATATAAATGAAGAAAGTTGAAGGTCTTATAAGTTATAACTGCTTTCAGGCTGGACACTGCATTCTAATATACTCATCAGTTTATTACAGAAACTGGTGGTGAGAGCAGCAGACGTGTGTAACCTCTGATATAGGAGTTGAGTTGTAAACACACTGTGATGAAGATCATACTCTGTAAAACTCAGATGGTCAGTGAAATCAGTTGTTCTTGGCTCCGTGGATGTAGGATTCACATAGAATCCGAACCACGTTATAACGTTATCTGAATTTTGTTTGATTTTCTATATGTAGGGATTTTTTCAGGCTCAGTTCCACCGCAAATTCATATCAGCTTGTGGGGTTCTCTCTTAAACCATTTGAAAATATAGAAAGTTAGCCCACAAGCTTATCGAAAATCAAACGATCTTTCAGCGGGTTGAGTGGTTGACCCGAACACTATCGACCTGCACCTGCAAACTTAGTTTGTTTTCCGATATATTCGTAAATCAAAATGACTTTTAAGAGCACCCGTAGATGATTGGTGCTTGAAATGAAATTTCGGGTGTATGGAATGGAATGTCGACGATAAAATATTACAAATGACACGTATATCCTCATCACTTTTTGGTTTAATTTGTTGGGGCCTACGAAAATGTTATGTGTATTATGCTCAAGTTTACAGAGACAAATAATATCCGGTAATGATTTGTAAAAATCAAATAATTGGCTATGTTTCAGCATTGGACAAGCTAGCTTGCCTAAGCTATTCAATTCATTGAAGGAAATAATATTATGATGCATATTAAAATTAAAATATTAAAATTAAAACAACCATGGTTTTGAAATTACATACCAATTGCCAAATGATAAAGCGAGGCTACATAAAGCAAGAAAGATATCAAGCCTAAGCAAGACAACGACGCCGTACGACTATTAAGCGGCAACGAAGGTGACGATCAACGAATAGTCTCAGTTGAACTGATCGTTAACCTTCGTTATTCTCCAAGCCCTCGTTCCACTCGCCTGACCGCCAGAAGCATTTACCGACCCAGGTTAAGATCCGGCCCAGCCATCGAGCCCACCGTGGGTCACCTTAAGCTTCCGGTTTCTAGGCAGTACGGTCCCAGGGTGGCCTCGATGGCTGGGCCAGAGCTTAACCTCGGTCCGAACCTAAATGCTTCTGGCGGTCAGGCGAGTGGAACGAGGGCTTGGAGGATAACGGAGATTAACAATCAGTTTACCTGACACTTTTCGTTCATCGTCACCTTCGTCGCCGCTTAATAGTCGTACGCCGTTGTTGTCTGCGAGTATTCTAGCCTTATTCTCGACGATGGGGCAAGCGTGCCAAAGCTATTTTAATAATGGTCAAGCCGCATTCGAAATATTTTTTCGTCGTCGAAAGTTTTGAGCTAAATAGATTGTTTTTTATTACCTGGACGCCGCTGAACTTGACTGAAGCTAGCAAGTTCGCGTTGCCATGTCCCAATATTTCACCGAAAAATCGCTGTCGGCGACTGAGGAACGGTTCTTTACAGTGTCGAAATGGATCGCTTCGGCGGGTTTGCTCACTTTGGGAAATAGAACCTGATTCCCCTGCCCGAAATTCACGGGCATCCCGGGCGGCGGGACCCACTCGACGCTGTAGATCCCCAGCCATCGCTCCTCGTCGAGGCTATAGAAGAAATCCCCGCCGTCGCTATATGTGAAAACAATACAATACAAAATGAATCTATTTACTAATTTATTATGTAAACCAAACATCCAATAAAGAAACCCTCGATGGCAATTTAATTTATATCAACCACAACCAAGACCCTTACCGTTGATGTTTTCTTTTCTTTTGGATAACTTGTATATGATAATTCGTAAAAAACGGACGATTTGATTTCAGTCATCCTAGGAAGTTCAATCATCTACAAAATCAAAAGGGATCTATATGTGAAACCAAAAAATTCCAAGTTTGAAGTGATGGCAAATCTACTTCGACACGACAAAACCCTATTTTTTCGTATGTCTCTATTATTTGATAATTCACAAATGATAAAAAGGTGTTTTCTTTCTGTGACTTCAGCATCTTCGGACACTCGGTAAATATGACAGATATCGTTCTAACATCCTAACGCAGCCATGGAACCCAAAATCAAAAGTAGCATACCCTTACACAAGTAAAAATCACTCCTTACATGTTAAATTACGTATCCATTGTAACTTTCAAGAAATCCATGGAATGAAAAGTTGAAAGACTTACGATTTGGCTTTCTTGCTCATCATTCCTCTTCCTTCAGTTATGATTGGTTCTCCATGGGGATTTGCGGGGTTGAAGGATGGTTCTTTTCTTTTTTTTTTTTTTCTTCTTTTCTCTGATAGCTGCAAATGAGATAGGGCATTTGAGGGGTAGAACTGTTCTCATTTATAGTACAATAGAAAGGTTGCTCGACTTTAGTTATTCCCTGAGTACACTTTACCTTTCTCTTTCCTCATAAATACGTATGGTAAAGACTACATCTCAATCAATAAATGACATTAATTAATATGAGAAATAATATTTTCCGCCGTGGTTTTGAAATGACCATGGTTTTGAAATTACATACCAATTGCCAAATGATAAAGCAAGGCTACATAAAGCAAGAAAGATATCAAGCCTAAGCAAGACAACGACGCCGTACGACTATTAAGCGGCAAAGAAGGTGACGATCAACGAATGGTCTCAGTTGAACTGATCGTTAACCTCCGTTATTCTCCAAGCCCTCGTTCCACTCGCCTGACCGCCAGAAGCATTTACGTTCGGACCCAGGTTAAGATCCGGCCCAGCCATCGAGCCCACCTTGGGTCGCCTTTACCTTCTGGTTGCTAGGCAGTACGGTCCCAGGGTGCCCTCGATGGCTGGGCCGGAGCTTAACCTCGGTCCGTACCTAAATGCTTCTGGTGGTCAGGTGAGTGGAACGAGGACTTGGAGGATAACGGAGATTAACGATCAGTTTACCTGAGACTATTCGTTATCGTCACCTTCGTCGCCGCTTAATAGTCGTACGCCGTTGTTGTCTGCAAGTATTTAGCCTTATTCTCGACGATGGGGCAAGCGCCAAAGCTATTTTAATAATGGTCAAGTCTCATTCGAAATATTTTTTCGTCTTCGAAAGTTTTGAGCTAAATAGTTTGTTTTTTATTACCGAGACGCCGCTAAACTTGACTGAAGCTAGCTAGTTGGCGTTGCCCATGTCCCAATATTTTCACTGAAAAATCGCTGCCGGCGACTGAGGAACGGTTCTTTATAGTGTCGAAATGGATCGCTTCGGCGGGTTTGCTCACTTTGGGAAATAGAACTTGATTCCCCTGCCCGAAATTCTCGGGCATCCCGGGCGGCGGGACCCACTCGACGCTGTAGATCCCCAGCCATCGCTCCTCGTCGAGGCTATTGAAGAAATCCCCGTCGTCGCTATATGTGAAAACAATACAATACAAAATGAATGTACTTACTAATTTATTATGTAAACCAAACATCAAGAAACCCTCGATGCCAATTTCATTTATATCAACCACAACCAAGACCCTTATCGTTTCTGTTTTCTTTTCCTTTTGATACTTATGTTGTATATGATAATTCGTAAAAACGAAACATCTGATTTCAGTCATCCTAGGTAGTTCAATCATCTACAAAATCAAAAGGGATCTATATGTTAAACCAAAAAATTCCGAGTTTCAAGTGATGGCAAATCTACTTCGACACGACAAAACCCTATTTTCTCGTATGTCTCTATTATTTGATAATTCACAAATGATAAAAAGGTGTTTTCTTTCTCTGACTTCAGCATCTTCGGACACTCGGTAAATATGACAGATATCGTTCTAACATCCTAACGTAGCCATGGAACCCAAAATCAAAAGTAGCATACCCTTTACCCAAGTAAAAATCACTCCTACATGTTAAATTACGTATCCATTGTAACTTTCAAAAGATCCATGGAATGAAAAGTTTTAAGACTTACGATTTGGCTTTCTTGCTCATCATTCCTCTTCCTTCAGTTATGATTGGTTCTCCATGGGGATTTGGGGGGTTGAAGGATGGTTCTTTTCTTTTTTTTTTTACTTCTTTCCTCTGATAGCTGCAAATGAAATAGGGCATTTGAGGGGTAAAACTGTTCTCATCCTATATTTACATTTAAATGTAGTTTTGTTGTGGTGCTGACACATGTCCTACAATAATAATCACAATAAAAATAAATATAATATTAAAAAAATACTCATTATGTTAGCTTATAACAAACATACTCATTTATTTTAGCTTAATTGTTAGTAAACAAACTACTATAAATAGTTAATATTTATATATAATTAACTCCTATATAATTAACTCTGTGGATTTGAGGGTAAAACTGTTCTCATTTATAGTACAATAGAAAGGTTGCTCAACTTTAGTTATTCCCTCAATATAATTACCTTTCTCTTTCCTCATAAATAACCTATGGTAAAGACTAATCTTAATCAATAAATGACATTAATTAATATGAGAAATAATATCAGAGAAAGGAGATTCATCCAATGTATGAAATCTCGTCAAATTTAGTAAAAGATTAAAAGTAATAAAATATCAGAGCATAGTTATTTTACAAAACAAGAAAATATACTGCGAGAAGTTCAAATTTAAAACACAATACTAATCATAATAGTTGAATTAACTCTAGTAAGATGATGAAGCTCAAGTTTTATTTCACTTGTGCCGTGAAAAACGCACAAGCTAGTCGATAATCGAATAGTCGTATTGGAGCTATATATATTTGCATATACTGCGCCTCGAGAGATGATTTCAACAAAGTATAAATGCATCTTCGCACAGCTAATGCCATTTTTCGTTGTTAGTAGTTTTCGTAACATTCAATTGCAACTCCGTTATCAAACATCGAAAACCCCCATGTCCTTGTGATTGTTTCCTTTGAACGAAATTATAAGAAATTCTTAGAGGTTTGATGCTCACAAACTTATGTAAGGGTAGTCTAGAAACCTTAAATTTGATAAAACCTCTTATAAGGATTATTTAATTTACGCGCCGGTAATGCTTTAGCACCGCGTAAAATACATCATAGCGCTTTTGATGCCATTGCCGTCATGCGCTATTACTTGCCTATAAATTCCAAAAGCGATAAAACTATAGCGAAGTTGCAAATCCGTTACATGATCCTTTTCAAAACATAGGAAGTGATAAATCGATATTTTTTCCGCCCGTGCGCTATTGACCCAATCCGCTTCCCTCAACCCAAAGGTCATCTTCCTCGGACGCTACTTTGAATCTCGAAAGAATAGCACAACACTGATTTGTCTGTATACGTCACCTTTGAGAAGTAAAGTTTGTCCCTCGTACACCTCGGAAGAAGACCCGCCCTCACGGTAGGGAGCAGTGGCTCGCAAAAATAGCCAATCCTTTCAACGTCTCCACCCCATCCCAAACCTTCGCAGCTCTGTTCAGTCTGCTAAACAACATCGGCTTCTTCACATTCGGACAAGCTAGACTATGATTAAGAATATCATTGACTTAATGCGTAGCATGCATTGCGCGTCGTAAATGCATTCAGAAGCGCCTAAAATGCGTTGTAGCGCTCTTGGTGCCATTTTCAGCCGTGCTATTAGTAGCCCATAAATTTCAAACGTAAAATTTTAGCGAATTCAAACGCATTGAAGAAGTATGTAGCGATTTGTATCCTTCAAGAATTAAGTTTGAAAGATAGATACTCGCAAATCTTCAAAAGGATACATATATGAGAGTTTCTATGATAAAACACGAAGCATACTCATAACAGAACTTGAAAGCAAAAAATATCTTATTTTGAAACATGAAGTGTGATTTTGATTTGCGGAATTCGATGTGGAAAAGAAAAGAAACTGTGTAACGTGATTCACAATTATTCGATGCGCATTATTACATTTCCTTTCCTTTTCCGCAATGAGTTCCGTGTTGGATTCGGTAGTGTCGGCGTCTTGATCGATGGCTAAATTCTGACATAATATATGCATGATTTATGTGAAGTCGAGGCACGTACTACGTAGGCTTTCCGTAAGACGATATCGCCCCGATATTACGTGCTCACTCGGGTTACGGCGATCGTCCCCAATATACAACGTCTTCTAAAACTTCGGAATGGCAGCACTACGACTCTACGAAGTTGTCCAGCGAACTTACTCGAAACTCCAGAACTTTCTTGCGCTATGAACTTAGGATGCAATTCTGGCATGCGACATGATTCGATTTCTTGTTTCCTATATTGTGGGGGAACCTATATATAGATGTAGGAACATTACCAAAGGTATAAGTCCAAAGGATACCTATTCTGGATGTATCTCTTAACATAGAGAGACACGCCTTTTAGATTGCACCCTTTTCAATTTTACCTATTTATTAATTCATTCAAAATTTCCAACAATCCCCCACATGAATGACATTAATGCACATTGACTATGGCAAGAAAGCCCCGATGGCGCATCATTGCATCGAGATAGGTAGCTTGTGGCTTTGATCATTCCCTAGTGAAATGCTACCTGATTTACTCGCTGCTCAGTGAACGTCTTGAACTGGCGGTTTTTTGTGTAAACCAAGACAACAGCATTCACACAATGATGAAGCTGATTTCTTTCGATTCTCACGTTGTGTCCGTTTCGGCCTTGGACCATATCTCGGATTCATAAGTGTTTCCATTGAAGCAAGCCCTATTTCTCACTTATATAGGTGAACGACTATTAAGACTTAATCCAGGAGTAGCCCGAAATACTCCACGGATTTGGTATAGTCATCATTAAAGGCATAAAATGCTTACCCTTTACCACACTTCATCGGGAAATTACTTGGGCGGCTTAGGAGAATGAGCCTTGAAATTTCCAAGTAAACTAATGAATCGGTCTCAGCTTAGTTGTCTCATTGAACCAAGTTCGTGGGATCTCCACTCATCAAGGTTGAGTTTCCACCGAGCCCCTTTCTTGGGTGTGTGGGATTTTAGCTCTATTCCCCTTACTGCGTTTATATAACTAATCTCTTATGATGCCTTTCGTTAAAGGATCCACTATGTTCTCTTACATTACATAGTAACTAGAGATCCGCTAGAGATTAGCTTTCTTACGGTTTTATGTCTTCGAAGAATGTGTCAAGAGTTACCGTTATACATGCAACTTTGTGCCTGTCGAATAGCTATTTTGCTATCGCAATTTATTTGGTTTAGAGGCACATGTAATATCCTCTAAGAAATTTATATGCCACTCGGCTTCCTTACCGAATTTATTCAGTGTTTATAAACTCCAATTCCACCGTGAATCGAGTTATACTGTTTGTTTAGAGGATTTTCAAGACACTACTACTCCACCACCACTCGTGGGTTTGGAGTTGTTTTCGCCAGATATCCAATTCATATTGCAGTATCGTCTAAGAACTGCTGGATATCTCGAGTATAATATGATGATCAGTAATGAGCCTTAGATAAGCACTCTCTTTAGTGCTACTACTACATGGGTTGCTCGTGAACCTGCTAGGGTTAGGTACACCGACCTTTGTTAAGCACCCCCAACACTTTGAGATAATTGTAGGATGATTTCCTACATTTTCATAACTGGTAGGATTTTCAACCCTTTTTTCGTCTTTTCTTTTTTTCTTTCATCTAGCAATATATTAAAATATGATATGTCGGGCGAATCGCTCCCCCACACGTTCTGGGGTAGCATTGAACTAATCAACATCTCCTCGTCATCTATCTTTAAGAGATATATTTTCTTCCTAATTCAGTAACCTAGTCAATTTGGGTGTATATGGCTTATTTTGTGCGTTTTAGCTACGCAGATTTGCAGTCATGGCTTTATGCACAGAATCACTGGTTCATAAGCCATTGTTTCGTATTCAGACCTAAAAATCTGCAGCCACGATAAAGAGAAATATTGTTATTTACCAATGGTGTTTTGTCTTGCGGTGTTTGCACGTACATAGCGACGCTTATTTGTAGCAACCGAGCGCCTAATGGCTCGCAGTCCCAATAGCGTTGCTATGTAGTCGAAATAGCATCCAACGGCGCAGCTGAGTAAGAACATGCCCAGGCATGCAGTCGAGTTTTCTAAAATGTCGCTCATAAAAAAAATGTCTTTGCGACAACCACTGACACTATAGAAGTGCAATGCAGTGCTCATCGACGCTTCCGTCCTCTGGCGTTGGTCGCTTCACGCACCCGTTGGTGCTGATTTCCATAACAGATCACAACCATACAATTTTACTCATTGTTCACAGCCACTAGGACTCGTAACCACTTTCTCGAACGTTTAATGTGCTCGAAGTGGTCGTGGTCAGTTTTGTCTTTCTTTCTCCCCGTGCATCGCCATGCAATCTCGACATTATCAGCTACCTCCACAGTGCCGCAGCCCGACAGCGCTCCTGGTGTAGAAGAATCGTAGCCCTCACAGCGCTCAACGACTGCGTAGACGATATCCGAGTAGCCAGATGGCATACCCCAGCGACCTCGCCCGCGGCAGCCTTTGCGCGGGGCCTATTTCCTTTTTTATTGCAGGTCATGGGTCGCGGCTCTTGGGAACTACTTCGGTGAATAACCACGCAGCCCCCTCAATGCCCGACGAGCTCTTTCGAGCGAGATATATGTTTATTCAGCTTCGAAGAACTCAGGCTAAGCGCCTACGACGTCGATGAGGCATCATAAGATGACGTCCATGCTGCTCCCAGGCTAGCCTCGAACCATCAGAGCTAATTTGTATGCCTCGGCTGGCCTCAGCCTGCTCCATCTTCTTCATCGATTGTTGTATCTCTTCGCGAGTGATCCAAATAAATGATTTTTCTAATAACTTATGAGTGGTCACTCTGAGTAGAAACCAATTGAGAGCACCATTTAGTCTAGCATTATAGAGGCATTAATCAATAAATTCACATAAATTAAATGAAACTTATCGTTCTCTGATATCGCTTCTTGATGGATTGAGTTGCTTTGGGCAAAAGATCACACTCAAGCCGTATACCTCTTCACGAACAGCTTTCTCGACCACCAATTTAAAGCTTTGCTCTTACCTATCTTTAAGTGCTTCCTTTGAAAGTCAAACACTTTGTTGCTTTGTGATTTTCTGATCGTGACATTATTTGCAGTCTTCTACTTGATTCTGTGACCGTATTGTCTAGTTTTTCGTGACGTTTGTTTTCCAACACCAAGCAGAATCTTCAAATTCTATATGGATTCTTTCTTGTAAGCTATCGATTAAATACACCACGATATCGTCTTACGATTGTTGGATTCGTAGTGTTGGCGTCTTGATCGATGGCTAAATTCTGACATAATATATGCATGATTTTTAAAGTCGAGGCACGTACTACATGCTCACTCGGGTTATGGCGATCGTCCCCAAGATACACGACTTCTAAAACTTCGGATCACAACACTACGACTCGACGAAGTTGTCCGGCAAACTTATTCGAAACTCGAGAACTTTCTTGCGCTATGAACTTACGATGCAATTCTAGCATGCGACATGATTCGATTTCTTGTTTCCTATGTTGTGGGGGAACCTATATATAGATGTAGGAACATTATCAAATGGTATAAGTCCAAAGGATACCTATTCTAGATGTATCTATTACATGGAGCCACGCCTTTTACACTGCACCCTTTTCAATTGTACCTCTTTATTAATTCATTCAAAATTTCCAATTCCGCACGTGCCAAACAGACCCGAAGAGTGAGCTAGAGAATATTATTTTGAACTCGTCATTCCATTCCTAAATTTTATTCATGTGATAGTTCCGAATTTTGATTTGTGGTTGGGTACAAGTCCAAATGCACGAGACGTACTTTGCACAGAAATAAATATGTAAGTGGGTAAATATATAAATTAATATGGCCTTAGCAGAGCTTCTAGAAGTTTAAATTCCAAGAGGTATAATAAATGAAATTTTAAGCCTCCACCTACTAGACGTTTTGTAGCAGGTGTGAAACGAAATAAATAATTGAGGATTTTTATCTATAATTTAATTGGATCATTTATAAATATAACATTATAACATAAATGCAATGGATTGCATTATTGCATATAGTAATTGTCAAAATATTTTTAAATAAATAAAAATATCAGAAGAAAATACTTTACCACGTGCGTTGAAAAAAATGTGACGGTAGAGGTTGAACTAAACCATATTGCATCGATAAATATAATAGCTTCCCCAATCCAAGAGACGTAAATTAAACAAATAATAGAAAATAATACTCCGTGAAAATATAAGATTTAGCACGGTTTGGGAAGGTGGACATGCTCTTCTCCGTTGAGCCTATGATTTTGGGGTAAATAATATGCCATAAGATTACAATTTCAACTAAAGAACGAAATACGAAACAAGATCAAAAGTTTCTGCTATTTCGGATTAATACATATTAGCAATGAATCAGAACGTTCATTTGAAAGGAGACTAATTATACCTATAACCAATACAATATCCTCAAAACATAATGAATTAGCAAAATACAAGAGTATGATACGATTATGAACTGAAACTCTAATATAACAAACTAGAACTCAGTCATACATACCTAACGCTACATCAGTTTTGTACTAATTAATAATTTCGTAGAACGCCACGTTTGGCTATTCTAGACACGCTATTCCCATCTAATCTATCCCCCGACATATAAATATTTATCCCATTCAAACCCAAATCAAATTAAGTAGTACTCATTCCCCAATTTACTAATGCAAGTACGAGGTTAAAAAAAGGGAAGATTTCTGTTCAGGTCCCATAAAGTTTTCATTTACCTGTCAGACCCTGTCAGAAAATAAATAAGTTTAAGAGACCCACTTTTTGTAAAAATCGAGTAAAGGACCCAGAAATAGAATTTGACGAAAATACCCTTTGCTCTTTTTTTCCAGCGAAAGTCACGCGTGCTTTTTTGGTCTTATATGAAGCGTTACTTTTACTTCATTATATGTTATACAGTTACAACATAGTGTTACTATACAAAACAGATACGTTATTTTTCAACAACATTGTGTTACTTTGCTACTGCAAAACGTTATCAACAGAATTTTTTTCGAAATCATTTTTCTTACACTGAATGGAGCTTCAAAAAAATCCGATTGACCCATCCAACCGATTCGACATGTCATGTTGGATTCATTATGATATTGACGATGCACAAGGTAGAATTTGCTTGTCTAATTAGGGTGAAAATTCGAAAAAGTAATGGTATTCGAATCTAGATGTCGACATAAATTGCAAGTAATCGGTATAAATTCGAGGTACCCATGAGAAATCGAGGTGTATTTTATCTTATTGAGTCAATAACGCCGAGATTTATGCTGTTTTCATCCGTTTTTAGTGTCGTTTGTGACTTTCGTTATATTTCTCCCGATCCATTGGTTGAATACAGAATGTGTTATTTACGACAAACATAGCGTTATTACCTTTCAGCGGCGTGTTACTTCTAAGTCTACATTTGTTATTAACCATAAGATATTTGTTATTTTTTTGCTATGTTATAAGTATTTCATTTTTACACGATTTAGGAAAAATATAATATCCGTTTCTTGCAACTAATCGGTATAAATTCGAGGTACCCATGAGAAATTGAGGTCTATTTTACCTTATTGAGTCAATAACGACGTGATTTATGCAGTTTTCATCTGTTTTTTTAGTGTCGTTTGCGATTTTTGTTCTTTCTATCCCGGTCCATTATTTGTATACAGAATGTGTTATTTATGACAAACGAGGCGTTATTACCATTCAGCGACGTGTTACTTCTATGACTACATTTGTTATTAACAATAAGATATTTGTTATTTTTGCTATGTTATAAGTATTTCTTTTTTACACGATTTAGGGAAAATATAATATCCGTTTCTTGCAACAAATCGATATAAATCCGAGCTACCCATGAGAAATTGTGGTCTATTTTACCTTATTGAGTCAATAACGACATGATCTATGCAGTTTTCATCAATTTCTTAGTGTCGTTTGTGATTTTCGTTCTTTTTATCCCGATCCATTATTTGTATACAGAATGTGTTATTTATGACAAACAAGACATTATTAGCTTTCAGCGATGTATTATTTTTGAGTCAACATTTGTTATTACCCTGAAGACATTTGTTATTTTTGTGAAACTTATCAACATTCATATGAAATTGACGATAATTTCAACATATACGGTCATAGCATCTGCAATCTTAGCAATTTCTTTGATTTCGGTTTATCACATGTAATAATATCGATAGTTGCCTTGGTTTAAACCCATTTACTAATTAATATTGATTTCTCTGTTGCGGATCTCACGAGCGGGAAAGAGTGTCGGGACAAAATCTTAAAATTTTGTTGACGCAAACAATAAAAATATCTGTAGATCGAAGCATGTTTCTAGTTGAAATAGAAGGTAACACACGTAGATTCGAGAGACCCATAGCCTAAAAGTTTCTTGCGCCACCGTAGAATGTGGTACCAGTAAGGGTTTAATTGTCACCAATAGAGTGTTATTTGTTATAAAATTGTCGTCTATGCACTAGGGTTTCTGGATAATTTGTTATTGTCTATGCGCTAGGCTTTTTGGGTAGTTTTTGGGGTTTAGGACTTACGGGTTCGGGGTCAATATTAAGGGTTTACAACATGAAATTTTGGGAGAACGATCCACGACTTGTGCAGGTATTTCTACAACCTTAAAAAAATTTTGGGGTTCGGGGTTTAGGATTTAGGGTTTAGGGTTTCGGGCTCGGATTTAGGGTTTTGAGCTTAGTATGTGTTTGTGGTCTATAAATGTTATTAGCTTTAATGTTGATGTTTGAACATGTTCGTGTTGCAATTCATAATGTTATGTTCCATTAAAAGATGTGATGGTCTATGTTTTGCAATGGAGGACTATATATTTATATATCTATTGAGATCAATATTCGTCTATTGACATCAAATTTCGCTTAATGTGTCTTTTAAAGGAATGTGCTGATTAAACTTCATCAAATTATATATTTACATGAACATCCATACTAAACATCCAAAATAAAAGTGTATTTTTATACGAATTAATCGAATTATTGATGTGGTACTGAACAACATTTATGAGGTATCAGTATTGGTTAATGTGTTATTAGTTGAGTTCGTTTTGTTTTTCTTTACCTAACATGTGTTATTATTTCTAATTAATGTAATACAATTTTGAGAAAGTCCTGTAAATATTCTCTGACAATTCTGTTGAATTCCCTGACGATCCAGAACCTTCTAGAATATTCTCAATGAAGTGTCTATTTTACATGTATATGTGTTATATTTGTTGGGTAAACTGTTACTCACTTAAAAAAACGTTTTAGTCTTAGAAAAAGCTAAATTTTCTCCATTTTATGGTTATCGATTTATTTTTTTCTTTTAATATTAAGGCTCGTTTGATTCGATCTTAACTTATTCAGTCGCTTTTACCTTATTCGGCCGTTGAAGTCGATATTGAATTGGTTTCTGTACGAAATTTTTTATTTGGGGGTGGAAGAACGAATTCATTAGATACATAAAAAATTCGTCTTTATTAGTAAGACCCATCTGAAATTGAGAACGGAAAAACTTTATTCAGTCACAAACGCTGAGATTTATGCAGTTTTCATCTGTTTTTCGTGTCATTTGTGATTTTCATTTTATTCCGTTCGATCCATTACTTGTATACATAATGTGTTATTGACGACAAACAAGGCGTTATTACCTTTCAGTAATGTATTACTTATGAGTCAACATTTGTTATTATCCATAAGCAATTTGTTATTTTTTGCTATGTTATAAGTATTTCTTTTTTACACGATTTAGGAAAAATATAATATCCGTTTCTTGCAACTAATCGGTATATATTCGAGGTATCCATGAGAAATTGAGGTCTATTTTACCTGTCAATAACGCGGAGATTTATGCAGTTTTCCAATGTTTTTTAGTGTCGTTTGTGATTTTCGTTTTATCCCTTTCGATCCATTACTTGTATACAGAATGTGTTATTTACGACAAAGAAGTCGTTATTACCTTTCAGCGACGTGTTACTAAGTCAACATTTGTTATTAACCATAAGACATTTGTTATTTTTGCCTATGTTATAAGTATTTCTTTTTACACGATATAGGAAAAATATAATATCCGTTTCTTGCAACTAATCGGTATAAATTCGAGGTACCCATGAGAAATTGAGGTCTATTTTACCTTATTGAGTCAATAACGTGGAGATTTATGCAGTTTTCATCTGTTTTCTAGTGTCGTTTGTGATTTTCGTTTTATTCCTTTCGATCCATTACTTGTATACACAATGTGTTATTTACAACACACAAGGTGTTATTACCTTTCAGCGATGTGTTACTCTAAGTCAGCATTTGTTATTATCTATAATGCATTTGTTATTTTTTGCTATATTCGTTATTTCTGACGATTAAAGCTGCAAATTAGATATACAAATCATACCCACGATCAAATTAACAATAATTTCAACATATTAGGTCATAAACTTCGATATTTTCGGCTACAGTCTCAACGATTTCTGTTATTTGTATATATCAGTTTTTTTCTAGCTTCCATAAATCTTTTAAAGATTTTTTCAGTCTCAACGATTTATGTTTATCATTCTCGGCTACAATGTCAATGATTTCTGACGATTAAAGCTGCAAATTAGCAATACAAATCGAGCTTGAATTTTTTTAAGAGAATTCGAGCTTGCAGCGAAAATTGTTCGTTGGAGAAGACGATGCCAAAAGCTTGTAAATTTCGCATCTCTTAGAGGGTATATATGTCATATCGCATAGTTTGGGTCTTTTTCTCTAAGAGTTTTGAAAAGTAGGTCCTTAATGCTAAAATGAAATTTTATTGGGGCCTGAAAAAAAATACAAAATACTTTATTTTGTTTCTTCGAAGTTCTCAAAGTTATGCCTTCCGAAATTAATGTTCTAGAATACGACACAATTATTTATTTATTACGAATTAAATTCAATATACCCTCATGCAATAATAGAGAGTCAACGACTAATTCAATCTTGTCTATCAAATAAAACAATTACTCTAGCATAAATTACAAACTTGTATTTTCCCACTAGCTATAAGACTCATAAAGTCTAGTCTATATATAGCTAGCCCATCTCCTTCTCATACTACATAATACGAACATGTCTCAAATCGAACATGACACCACCCTCAACGACAGCGACTGCGCCGCCGAGTCGGACAGCACCACCGTCTGCGGCCACTTAGCCGACGGCGAACTCCCGCCGGAGTCCTTCCGACTGTCGAGAGACGCCGAGCCCGACTGGTTAGACCGCTACTCATCATATTACAGCAGCTATGACTATGAAAGAGAAGACTCGAGCAAAGGCAACAACTTATCACTACCAACCTCAAATTCCAACTCCCAGCGATTTTCCTTCAATCTAAAGACCAAAATACCCTTCATCGGACTCTCCCGGAAAATTCAAATGGCCACCTACGTCGACCCAAAGTGGAGGTCGACGGCGTGCAACAAGCCGGCGAGTGGAAGGATAATCCTTCCGAGAAACTTAGGAAAGTCGGCCGGCGGCGGGGTGGTCGAGCCGGGTTCGCCCTTCGTCTCTTGTATGGGTCGGGTAAGATCCAAGAGCTGTCGGAGGAAGAGGAGGAGGAGCAGCGGCCAGAAGCCGCCGCCGGCGCTGGTTAAGGAGGGTGAGAAAAAGGCTGGGTTTTGTAAGAGGGTTCTGAATATTTTCCGGTCAAAGAAGAAAACTCGGTCTGCGAGTAGTAGCAGAAAGAACGCCGCCGTGGAAGCGCTGACTGAAGAAGAAGGAGACGGCGAGCCTATTGATTGGAGAAGCGTCAGTGTGAGGAGGAGAGGCGGCGAATGGGTGGCCGAACCGCCCAGTTTGGGTGGGATCAAGCGTTTCGCTTCGGGGAGGAGGTCCTTGGCCGGCGACGGCGGCGTTGACTACTAAGATGGTTCTGGCGCGTGGGCCCACGCGATTTAGTAGCTTGCTTTAAATGTGAGTATGATTAGGCGGGCGTCTTCACTGAATAGAATTTTGGGAATGGACAAATGACATGTGATTGATAACAATAAATATGTAACTTCGTTTTCGTTTTTATTTTCCGAATTAACGTGGTATTTTGTAAATATTATTCTCAAGAATTAAGCCGACGTGATTATAAATTAGAAGGATCGATAAATCTATATGAGTTAAATATCCATGATGAAAAAAAAAATTGTTTTGTTATATGATTGTTAAAATTGCACTTATCAGATACGGTCTTTAATGTAAAAATATCTTTGACAATACAATTCAACTTTGACCTACCAATTTGTGCTAAGTGACTAGTTAAAAAAAAAGTTGCAAAGAAGCATCTTTGTAAACATAACAAATTAAATAAAAGACGAAAATTGGAGTCTTGAACACCACAAACGCCAATGCCCCATTGGCCTAGACGCTTAGTGGTTGACGCGAGGCATCAAAGGATCGAATCCATTTCTCACATTTTTCTGAGAAGTCTCCACACGGACCTTAGGTCCATCGTTGTCGGATCGATTTAAGACGTATCAACTCGGCCACGGGGATTATCCCATCCCTAGAGTGTGTGGCGGGGTATAGCAAGGCTCTGTGGGGATACCTCCGAACAGTAAAAAAAACAACACAAGAACTTATTTTTTGCTTTTCCTCTCCCTCTTCGGTGAAACCACCACATCCGCCACCCATATTGGCACCATCGTTTCATTTGATATATTTTCCTCTTTAGCACGTTGATTATTCATAATAACTAAAAACTTTTTTAAATTTTAATTTTATCGGAAAACCAAGATAAAATTTTGAGAATTCAACGTGCCAAAAAAGGAACGATGGCGTGCATAAAGGTGGGAGGTGTGATGAAAAGCCACAAAGAGATAGAAGGAGAACAAATAGAGAGATTTACAATGGTACTAGCGAAAGCCACTCAACATAATAGTTGGATACCATAATAAATCTTACTCCATAAGAAATTTTTTTGTCGATGAAAGAGAATGTTAAGATTTTGTTTTTAATTCAACGAAACCAACGAATACATTCATTCGGCTCTAAGTCATGCTTCTTGAGCAAAAGAATGGCTGGCACAGATCGAGAAATGGTCTAAAAAGGTTAGAATTTAAATTTAGTCGAGAATATCGCAATTACTATCTCTAAAACACCGCCAACAACCCCATTACTTAATTTCCAATTAAGTATAGGGTGTTACTTTCGTTTAAAGATGAAAATTGCGATTTTCTTATTCTATCATTACTCTACTCTACTATGAGCCTTGGGATTTTTCCTCTTTCACATAAAAAATCTGCCGATGAAGTTTTAAAATTGATTACCGAAAGTAAGAATAATTTCAAAACATACAAAGTAAAATTTAATGACCGTAAAGAACAGAAAAATACTATACGGGGTGTTCAAAAGTATAGATTTTCAAAAAAAAAAAAAAAAGAGAGAGATTTTTGCAAATACTCAAAAAAAAATTGATAAACTGCAACATACCTATTTTTGAAAAAAGGTTTTGATATAAATTCATATTTTATCATGGTTTAATAATAGGGTACAAAAATTGAACAATGTCAGGGAAAGTTTAATGGAGGAGTAAATTTCCCAATCTTAGCTTTTTGGTAGCAAAAGAATTTTGTCGGCGCTAAGACATCAAAATCCAGAAAAAAATGGAAAAAGAAAAAAGAAAGAAGAAAGAAGGAATTCGATCAGTATCGTAAGAATCAGAAATCTCGTGTGGAAAGTGCCGCTCATCGCACCGCCGACGTATGTGGCGGTGCTGCGTATGCACAAATTGCAGAGATTTTCATCACATTCTTCAATAGCTCGTCCACTCAAAAGACGAAACTTTTAAGAAATTATAGAGAAAAATATGAGGTTAATTTACGCAGATCAGAGGACGATTTTGCGAGCTCATTCGCCTTTCTGTGAGAAAGACGACGATTGGAAAGGCTTTATATTGCTTGATTTTGCCCTAATTTCAAATACAGGCCCATCCATAATGGGCTCTCCGTTTTGAGTTCCGGCCCAATTATTTTTTTATGTTAATAAATAAATCGATTTCTTTTTCCCGATGAATATAACTATATATACTGCAAAGAAATAAGAACACACATAAATATCCAATTGAATAAAATTTTTATACATAGGTACCCATGTCAGAAAATTTTACAATAGGTAGCCGATTTAATTTTTACCAGTTTCTATGTCGTACCTTCCTGTATGTATATTGTGTACCATAACACGTTGATATAGGATACGTAAGTGCAGCATACGTCGTACCTACGGCGCATATGTGTGTTACATAAGGCGTACCTAATGTAGCATACGTCGTACCATTTTATGTTATATAAGGATACTTAAATGTGTTGACATAGAGTATCCAAATGTGTTGTATGGTGTATCTGCTGGAATCGGGTACCTATGTGCAAAAAATTTATTCTGTTATGTACATACATATAAAAATATCCTTACAGGGTACTAAATTACATTTTTATCCAAATAGGTACTTATGTGTAAGACTCCAAGAAATGGTTTTCGGAAGGGGAAGAATTGATTTGCTTTGTGACTGCGGGGAGCTCAAGACACTGAATTGGTAGTCGATGAGAACCAAGTATGATTGTGATATCTTCTTCTTGCCTAATCTTATCAGAAAGTTTATAATATGAATGCGTTGGGATGTCACTTTCTATTAGTTATTGGTGCTGCGTAGTTTTGGAATTGAATTCTGATCTCTAGTACCCTAGTTTCGTAGCGGATTATGCAAGGCGGTTTTTGAAACCGATCGCATCTTGTTTTCGTTCCAGTTTCAATTGTGTTGTTAAATGGTGATTTGTTGTTTCCTTTACATAGCTAGATCACATTGAAACCGAGAAGGTTTATTGATGGGCAAAGCAGATAGTACATATACCATACATAGTAAAAGAGTTGAGTTGCTTAGTTCATGCAGTATAAGGCATCCTACAAACATGTATAGGAGTTATTGACTTTAATGACGATTGTGCTGAAAGAAGTTCATGAAATAGCAGAATTCAAACATTTCAAAGCAGACAAGAACATTGCTGTCATGGGAACTGAACTCCACTTTCGAAAACCTGGCACATCAGGTCGAAATTTGCTTCTCCGTGATATGCCCCATGCCTAAATCGAGCCTGAAAGACTACGTCATGTTAAAGATCCACCTTTTAATTCTCCTTCTTTCTTCGCGTCCATGTGTGTGCGTTTGTGGAGAGTGATTTTAGAAACAATTACTGAGTTTACATGAAATTAATGAATAGATTTTACCTTGTATTTTTCCTTTAAAAGGTTCATGTCGCCGTGAAGGAGATTGGTGGCCTGGTCCCAGTGAATGCCTTCCTCATTCAGCAGCTGAGAGAAATCTTCGTACTGTTTCTTGATGCTTTTGAACTTCTGTTTCAGGCTACGGTCCGAGTAAATTGCACTGAACTGAGCACGGAACTTTCTGTTTACATACTTCAGGCTTTCTTCAGTGAAAATGGAACCTGGTGGATATGATTTTTCAATCTCTTCTGCCAATATTTTCAGGTAATAGAACTCGCCTCCTTTCCCTTCCATTCTCTCCATCTTCGATCTGTAGAATGAATATTCAGTTGGGTTGTCACAGATATAAGGCTTTTACTAATCATTTGGAATCACTCATCTTGTTTGCCTTTAATTAATTAACATCCGACGCTTCACCATTTGAGGGCCATTACCACAATCAAAACGTAACATAATCTTTTTTTGCGTTCAACGCCATTTTTATAAGCATCTTTCCCACACGATTTCCACAGAATGAACAAGTTTGAATGGTAGAAATGAATAGCTAACCTTGAACGGGTAAAACCTCTTTGCTTGTGCAGCGAAATCGACCCTTCGAAAGGCGATTTCTTTATCGAGTCTCAATGCGGGTAAAAATTAATTCATGTGCAGGTGGTATTTAAATCATTTCAGTGGGACTCTTTCTTCCTTTACGTAATATTCCACCAACTTTTCCATGTAATATTACAGTAGGTGGTATTTCATGAATACGAAATTATTGAGCAACGAATTACTATATTACATCTTTGAGGTAAATCTTTATGATTTGAATGATTGCAGTGATACTCATCCTCTGAAATATGGTACCATAAAGATAATTGAAATAGCTTATGGTCAATGATATTGTTATACACGTAATTTTAGACCGCTGTAATTAAGTCTAGCTTGAAAATATTGCAGTTACAGTTTCGATATTTCGATAATTATCCAACACTTGCCCCGCTACGGTATGACAGGAATGTAACCTATCTATCGTCGACTAGAGACTTTTGCTCGTTTCATGTCCAAAGATCGATGGCTGTGATCGTCCAAGACAGTTTCTGGGTAAGATTTTCTTCTGCAAATCAGTTTGGACAAGCTTAGGAGGTTGATAGTCTTTAAAGATCTAGATTATGTCTACGGTATTTATCTAGACATTGCAGTGTTTTGTAGTGTTTTGTTTGATTCGACAATGAAGATGAGTTTCTGGACATGAAGAATTTGCTCTTTATTTATGGCGGGCGGTTTGTGGTCGTCTTGTAGCTCGGGTCGGGTCGTGATGTCCGACCCGTTTTTCTTCGTGGGTCGCCAGGTTTATCATCTATGCCCAAGCCATGAGTAACTCTTCACATTGATATCTAAGATTCAAAGATAATCATGGAAGCATGTAAGGAAATATTCATTCATACATAATTCTATCTTTAGCAATCGTCTGTACATATGGTATTTTTCTTCATAATATATTAATATGTTTGTATCTTTACCTCAGGTTCTTCCTCGAGATACTGTTTTGATTGCCAAAGATCCTCTGATTTAAGTCTATCAAGACTCAAGAGAAAAAAAAATACGTCTTCTCAATTCTCATGCGAACGTAGACAATTTATTACACATGCACTCAACTTGTTGCAGATTTGTAGATGATGATACTATAAAAGTACAAATTTATTCAAGCGGATAGACGTTAAGGTTTTTGTTTTATTTTTCTTCACAATCATCATGAACTGCTATTAATTTGACTTGTTGACTTTTCAGACGATTTGGTCAACCATACATCTGTATGTCGAATTGATTGATGACGTTTTTCTTTGATTTTAGATCTTCGCTAAAAAAAAACACAGTCCAGTGAAGCAAAATCTCTTTGATAAGCCATTTTCCGTCATCTTTGATTTCCGAATTCTAATATAATAATTAGTCATGATTGTTTTCCCAGTAGATAACATCATAATATAAGCTTTGAAAATTATTGAGTTGAGGTCTTTCCTCTTCTTTTTTTTTTCCCCTTTTTTCCTATTATACGTATATCGGAACAAGTAATTCGGTGCCGAGTAAAGTTCAAAACGATTTTCTTATCATCATAGAGATCTTAAATAATTAGGGAAGTTTATTTGCCAATTTATATACAAGTCATATTACCGTTTTTCTCGCATTGACTATAAAATGAAAATTGGAATGACCAAACTAATTCATAAAAATAAAATGAGATTGATTGAGTAATCGACGTGTTAGACTGTTTAAGCAAATATGGAAGTGTCTGCTCTGTTTTTCCTCTTTCTTTTCCCCCCTCTGCATGCTTTCTTCATTTTCTTTTTTATAACAGTATTTCAATATCCTTTCATATGAATTCTGGAATAGAAAATCACTGTTAGAACAGCAGGTGTCAGTTAATTAAAAAAAAAAACCTTAAATCGAAGTTAATGATTCGACGAACAAAAGTGATTACAAAACCTTCCAAAAGTTCAGACATTGCATCCTAAAAGACCGACCCACAAAAAAACACATGACCAAAACAAAGTTACATAAGTTACATTACAACCATCTTCATCCCTTTCCCCTACTAACTAGTTAATCTTCACCCTATCTCCATTACACTAAAAACCATTACAAAAGAGCTTCGAGTTACTTCTTGGCCTTCTTGTTTTTCCTGCCTGAGGTGGCGGTGGAGGTCGTGTCTCCGCCGCCGGAGAGGCTGTTGTCGGCGTTCGCCGCCGCCGCCGCGGCGAGCCTCTGCCTGAGCTCAATGAGAAGGGCTTGGTTCTCTTGGTTCAAAAGCTCGGCTGTTTTCCTCAGCCTTTCGTTTTCTTGCATGATGTAACAGTTCTCCAAATAGAGCTTCGAGTTTATCCTTTCCATAGTATCTGATATAAATAACAGAAACAAAATAAGTAACAAGGCATGTAAATATACCAAGAGATACATATATATATGATATAGCGTGTGTATTTTCTCAAGTAACAACCTTCAGAGGAGATTCTTGAGATAGGAATGTCAGCTTGCTTTGTGTGTTAGGAGTGTAATAAAACATAACGTAGTTGTAAGAGAATTGAGAGTATTTATAGAGGAGAAGTGGGGTTTGAGTAGGGTTCATTTCTAGCCACAATAATCATGCATGTGTAAGCATGGAAATAGGCTTATCGTAGGCAAAGATTTAATTTTTTTTCTTCATTTCTTTCTTGACTATGATTATAATGATGAGTTCTTTAATTTCATAGGGGGATGGCGTCATGTGAAATGATGGGAAATTGGCAGGGGCATTCTTGGTAATTCTGTACAATGAGTTGCAACTTGTAAGCGTCTGCCTAGGGTAATTTTGGAAATGTAATTGGTCTTCCGAAGATACGCAATGATGGTTCGAACCAAATGCAGCCCATCATCACAGCCACTTAAAAATAATAATCCATGATTCTATTTTGTTTGCTGGCTTTTTATTTTCCGGTGTAATAATTGTATTTGTTTGAAAATGCCATCCATATCTTCTTTTTTTTTTTTTTTGGAAATTTTGTGATATGTAATATTTTGGAAATTTTTACAAGAAGCGTGCTCATGGCACACGAGGATTAGTGTATAAATGGATAAAGCGTGTAATGAAATGTCATGAGCCGTAAAGTTAATCATCGAGCTTCTAAAAAAATGATGGCTGCTGTAATAATTCTGCCTCGCATCATATGGTATGTTAAGCATTATACATAATTATTTATTTACTAATTGGGTGGTAGTATTGAGAATCATGGGGCATTAACGTGAGACAATTATAGTTAATTCAGACATTTTCATGTGATCGTGTTACGTTTGCGTGTTCATCATGTAAATTTATTAAATGGGGTCAGTGTAATTTTATGGGGGGTTTTATTTCATTTTTTTACGTCGAGAATTGCATATTAAATTTAAATGACGAAAATGAATTTGGAATCATTTCCTCTTTTCCTTCTGTCTTTGAGACTCTGGCAATGCACGAATTAAATGATATGCATGATTATTCTCTGACATTAATGATAATGACAAAATAGGATGCAATCCTTCGAAGCAAGAAACAGTTATAACAGGGCAAGGTTTTATGAATCTGATTTTATATATTACTTTCTCTTGATTATTATTATTATTACTATTATTATTATTTCCATATATATTTGCAGCCCCATTTGGTTCTTTACACCTTTGTAAAGTGTACGTTCTTTTTATGATTCGATGACTTAGGGGGGTTGGTTGATATTAATGATTAATAAATGTGAGCCAGTTAACAAAAGATTTTGAATGATTTATAATAATTATTTATTATTACACGTAGGCCATCATTGAAATTGCATTCATTATTAACTTCAGACGATCGAGTGCTCATCATCAATAATCTGAATATTTCCTATTAAAAAACATTTTTCAATAATTCATACCACCTTTGAATTGAAAGAATTGCCTGCTGCATGAGCCCATGCTTGTGTGACCTCATCGTCAAAGAACAATAATGAGAAAAGGGCCTTCGAAATCAAAGCTAAGGGACATCTATTATCATTATTATTTTATTTTTTTTAACACATAACTAAGGAGCGTGGGACAAGAGAAAATCTACTATAACAGTTAAAATATGTTGTTAAAGGAGTTATTTGTATAGAAAATTGCCACGAACACTTCCCAACTTCTCTCCCTTTTTCTAAATGGAAAAAAGTTTGCTAATCAGATTTTAATTGTCTGCCTTTATTACGGCACCATTACGCAATGAGCTTCTTATCACGTGACCGAACCTAATCCCAAAGATGTTGAACGTATGCATTGTAATATACACACACATAAAATAAATGCTATAAGAATTGAAAAAATAAATGTGAAAAAATCCATCACAATAATGTAGAATAATCTATTTCTTGAGACAATTAGTAGAGGCAAGGCTTTGAATTACAACCTTATCAGTTGGCCGCGAAGAATTATCGTTCCGATGCCAAGTCCACGTGGCATGACTCCCATTGGCTACCGTAAACAGTCCACTTCCAAAGCTCGGATCTCTGTAGGCGGAGATCTTCGGCGGCGGCGGTAAGAACCTTTCATCGATATTTAATTAAACCCCTTTACTAAATAATAATATCAATAGTAAATTAATAATACCTCAAAGCAAGCCCTTCTCGATTGCCTCCAGCCCCCGAGGTAATATATATCGGACCACATTTATTAGTTCGATCCCTATAAACTCGCACCTTATATTATAACATAATAATCCCTTCAATCTATCAAAGCAAATATTATAAATATCAAAAAGTAAAAAAAAAAAATTCAATCTTACAAAGCGTTCGTACGCATGGACATGGCCGGCGAAGACAACATCAACGCCAGCCCTAAAGACCAAATCCTCCAAAGCCCTTTTAAATGGAAAATAAACACGAAGAAATATTATATTTACATTCACATCGTCGTATCTAATCAGAGAATACACACATATATATCTATATATATATATATCAAGGCTTGATTTTGATTAATTAATATTCCATTATATTATTACCTCTTCATGCCCACGCCCTCGAACTCGCCCTGATGAGCCTCGTTGGAATTGTACCACGGTGCGTGGACCGCCACCACGAGCCAAGGGGTCCTTTTCCGGTCGACCCGCTCCAGGTCCGAGGCCAGCCACCCGTACTGAACCGACCCGGTCCCGAAGTCCGTGTAGGAACACAGCACGATCGTGTGGACCCCAGCAGACTCGAAGGAGTAGAATTGGTTCGAGGGAGAGCGGCTCTCTCGGTAGGGCATGAGCCACCAAGCGTTGTAGGAGGTGAAGGGCTCGCGGTGGAACCCTTTGATTCGCTCGACGTCGTGGTTCCCCGAGGCGACCATCCACGGCCTCTTGCTCGCGTAGGGCTCGATGATTCGCCCGAAGCTGTCCCACCATGGTTGGTACCTGTTTGACCACTGAGTGTTGACTGATCGCTTCGTCTAAAAAGTTTAATATTGAACGGAATGTGCATTATATTTTCAATATGTATAGTTTATGTGTGAGACGCCCCATTAAGTTTAGACTGAATTATTTCTTAACTAGTCTTAGACGTCAAAATTTTCTTTTAATGCGCGGGCGTCAGGATTCATACATGTTACCTCTTGGCATAAACTCTGATATCATGTTAAATGACAATGTCGCTTAAAAGTTTAAGCTTGAAGGGTGTTTTTTTATCGTATTTTAGTTTTACATATTTTATTTCCAACAAGTCTCGTCACGTTTAGGCTGATTTATTTCTTATCCAGCATTAGACGTGAAACTTTCTCTTATCGGGCGGCTTCTAGGATTGGTACCAATGATCTTGACATCGGCTTTGATACGATCACTTCACCTAAAAGTTTAAACTTGAAGGGAGTGTGTATCACATTATAATTTTACGTATTTTGTTTCCAGCACTCCCCTTCAACGTCTATGATGTAATTGCTTTATAATCTGACCTTAGACATGAAATTTTCTTTTAATGATGCATTTCCTAAGTTTTTGTACTGGTACCCCATGACCCATTGGCCTGAACTCTGATACCATGTTAAATAACCACTTCAACTAAAAGGTTAAACTAAGGGCCTGTTCGGTTATAAGTATCATATAAATGCCCAGCATAAATTATTTAGAGCAAGCCCATTATAATTTATC
Organism: Craterostigma plantagineum; assembly: GCA_027422505.1. Taxonomy (NCBI): domain Eukaryota; kingdom Viridiplantae; phylum Streptophyta; class Magnoliopsida; order Lamiales; family Linderniaceae; genus Craterostigma; species Craterostigma plantagineum. Next base: position 3,223,449 of record JAPQWV010000029.1, read on the forward strand.
TGACCCTAATAACATAGTTTATTTACTCTGGGCATGTAATTTAATATAGGCTAAAAGGTTTATTTCGGGCTGCAATTCAAAAACCAAACATTATATTAATGAGTACTTCCTCCGTCCCGGCATATCTCTTTCCAAAGATTAGTGGGCACGGAGATTAAGAAACCGCATTATTTTAATATTATAGTACACCTTTTGAGGTATGGAGAGAGAAAGTTATTAGTAGACACGCAAATCAACAAGACTTTTTTTAATATTAATGGTGTAATTAGTTTAACTGGTGGGATAATGTTTTACCAAAAATGGAAATGGAAAGAATTATGCGGGACGCCTGAAATAGAAAGATGGGAAGAAATAAGTGGGACGGAGGTAGTACTATTTATAGGGGCTGTTGATGTTGAGCTTTCAGCTGAAACAATGTTGGGTAACATTCTAGTCAACATCAGTTGGCCGAGAATGTTCCCTTTCCTAGTTTTATCTTTCATACCCAAAACCTATTTAATTGATGACGTGGAATTTTTCTAGTTTTTTGCAGGACTTAATCAAGGGATTGAACGGATCAAACCGCGTGGAAGAAGTGTAGAAGAGCTAGAGCGAAAATAGGAGACAAGCATACTAAAAATAGGAAGCTTGGAGAACAAGTGAAGACTGAGCAACCCAAGCTGACCAAGTCGAGCTGCAACGGTCACTAACTGTCCAAATACACTTAGTGGACGTTAGTGGACGTTGTGGGAAGTTGCTAAGACATTGGAACAAGTCTCTCACAAGTCGAAGGAGTATATAAGCCGAGAAGACTTAACCGTTGTATGTACTGACTTTGGGAGGACGAACACAGAGCGAAAGTGAGAGCATATCTGAGAGAGAATATTCCTTGAAAGAGTTTTTCTTTGTAGTCTGGCAGTTGCTGAATTCTTTACTGATTCGTAGGTTTTTGCTAGACTAGTTTTGAACTATCTTTTCGTGATAGTTTGTAATCCATCTTTATAGTGGATTCGCAGCAAGTTATTTGACTTGCTGCATAAACTCATCGTGTGTGTTCGTTTCATTTCGTCGCTAAGTTCTTACTATTCCGCTGTGCGTTAAAAGTGAGAGTGAGTGTTAACCCAACATCACGTCCAACATCCGTATATTACTTAGTGATTTTTATCCATTGTGTGTGGGACCCCCTTCAAAGTGGTATCAGAGCCAACGCTTGACGTTACTAAGCGCTTAACATCCTCTACAATGGATATTAACAGTTCTAATAACCTCGGCAAAGTACCAGTTCTTGAAGGCACCAACTACGCGTATTGGAAGGTGCGAGTTCGTCAATGCATCAAGTCAATTGACGTGCGAGCATGGCAATCAGTACTTCACGGGTATACTCCTCCAAGGACAGAACCTGATGCAGATGGAGAGGTCGTTGACAAGCCGGTTGAGCAATGGACGGTAGCCGAGCGAAGCCTTGCGGAGTTCAATGACAAGGCACTCAACGCTATCTTCTCTACGGTGGATATCTTTATGTTCAAGATAATCCAGAATTGTACAACGGCCAAGAATGCGTGGGATCTGCTTGAGAGATACTGTGAAGGTGATACAACGGTGCGCGAAACCAAACTACGTCTGCTCCTCAGTCAGTTCGAGAACATGAGAATGAAGGAAGACGAGGACATCACGACGTATTTTGGAAAGCTCTTGACCATTTCGAGCGAGTGTGCCAGCCTAGGAGATCCTTTGTCGAACAAGGTATTAAATTCTAAAGCTATTCGTACACTAACTGAAAAATTCAATGTGAAGGTTTCAGCGATCGAGGAGTCACACAACCTAGCCACCATGGACTTCAACGTCTTGATGAATATCCTGAAGAATTTTGAAACCAATCTTGAAGTCCAAAAGAGGGCCGCACGTGGTAAGAGTCTCGCACTGGTCACCCAGCCATCCAAGGATCTGATCGAGATCGACCCCAGTAACGAAGAAGACATGGCCATGGTCGTGAAGAAATTTGCGAAGTATTTCAAGAAGAAGAATGTTGTGCAAAATGTTGGCCCAACATTCAGAAAAGGCCAAAATGCCAAGGCAGAACCATCTTCTGCCCCTCCGTTCCCTAAACGAAAGCCGTTCGGGAGGCTAGACGGAAAGCCGAAGAAGAACATCAACTACGAGTCAACAAGATGTTATGAATGCCAAGGTTGGGGCCATTTTGCAAATGAGTGTGCAAACACTATTCGCAAGCGCGGCGGTAAGGTCATGTGGATCGATCTGTCAGACGACGAAGATGGTGAAGAAGAAGAAGAGCCTAAACAATCATCAGTAATCATCCAGTCTTTTTCTGACGACGAAGATGATGAAGATCAGCAGATCGGACTTACAGCGGTAACTGATGTTGAGCCAACATCTGACTCAACATCGGTAAAACATATTATTTTTGATTATGATGATTCAAACTGTCTTGATGGTCTTTTGAGTTGTGATGAAACAGAACCTGAAACTGAGGATGGTGAAGATGCCTTTAAGCTGCTGACCACGCAATACGAATTAGAAAAGGCAAACAACTCACAACTCCGTGCCACGGTGAAAGTGTTAGCCGAGGAAAATGAGAAAAATGAAAAGGTCATTGAGGGCCTTATGGACGGCATGAACAAGTTGGAAGCTGCATTAACACGAAAGGACAGAGAGATAGACATGCTTCAAAAGCGAGTCAATGAAGCCGACGAAACCTTTGCGAAGTGGAACCGGAGTAAGCTCAGCCATAAAAAGGTATTATCTCTTGGTATTTATGACAAACAAGGTCTAGGATATACTGGTCAGTCTGAAAGTGCGAATCTCATGTCTCATGTGAAGCCTAATATTGTATTTGTTAAAGCTCAGTCCGTGAATGACGAAGTTGAAATTGTTCATCCTAAGAGTAGTTCCGAGCATGTGACCCTGAAAAGTGATGATAAACCCCTTATGTGTGAATATTGTAAGAAGCTAGGTCATGTTAGGTCATACTGCTGGAAATTGAAGCGAGAGATTTCTGCAAAGAAATCGATGTCGGCTGAAATGTTACCCAACATATCGGTCAACATTGAGAAATCTGTGTTGAAAGGTGTGTCTGGGGAAAGTTCAGCTGGCGCATCTTCAAAATCTAGTAAACAGAATGTAGTTAAATCATCTAAGAAAGCTTGGATTAAGAAATCAGGGGATAAATGTCTTGTAGTGTATACCTCTTTGCGAGCTAACGTTACAGGTTCATGGTACTTCGATAGCGGGTGTTCCCGACATATGACGGGTACCAAAGAATATCTCAGCGATTACACTCCTTTAAGGAGCGGATCTGTGACGTTCGGAGGTGGTTCTAAAGGCCGAATTCTCGGCAGAGGCAGACTAAATGTGCCCGATTTTCCCAAGCTTAGCAACGTACTCCATGTCGACGGGCTTGTTGCGAATTTAATCAGCATAAGCCAGCTGTGTGATGATGATCTTGAGGTAAGGTTTAATAAGGAGTGTTGTGAAGTTTTTAACCGAAATTCTGTTCTAGTGATGGCAGGTAAGAGATCTAGCGACAATTGTTACCTTGTTGGTGACAAATCCGGTGTGAAGGACGTGTGCCAACTTTCAAAGGCCGAGGACGATGTTGTACTCTGGCATTACAAATTGGGCCACGTCAACTACAGAACCTTGGAGCAACTTATCAAACATGACGCAGTTCGAGGCATTCCTAAGCTTAAGGAATTTGGTAAGGTTGTATGTGAGTCGTGCTTGAAGGGTAAGCAAACACATGTTAGTCATAATGTTGACCAACAAGCTGCCCAACATTTTAAAACTGCTCACTGTTTTCAGTTAATTCACATGGATTTGATGGGTCCTATGGAAGTAGATAGCATAGGTGGTAGGAAATATGCCTATGTGCTCGTGGATGATTTCTCTAGATATGCATGGATTTTCTTTCTTAGGGAAAAATCAGAATCGTTCGACTTCTTTAAAACTTTTTGTGCTATGGTTAGGAACATTTTCAGTGCTACTATTTTCCGCATTAGGTCTGACCATGGTAGAGAGTTTGAGAATCAGTCCTTTGATGAATTCTGTGATAAGAAAGGCATTGTGCATGAGTATTCGTCTCGTAAGACGCCCCAACAAAATGGGGTGGCTGAAAGGAAGAATAGGACGCTTCAAGAAATGGCACGTGTCATGTTACTATCTAAAAATGTGTCTAAGCGTTTTTGGGCTGAAGCGTTGCATACCGCATGTCACATTTCGAATCGTGTGTTTTTTAGGCATGGTACTAAGAAAACTTCATATGAATTATTGAATGGTAAGAAGCCTACGGTTAAATACTTTCATGTATTTGGTTGTTTTTGCTATATGCTGAATGATCGTGAATATTTGACCAAGTTTGATTCGAAAAGTGATAAATGCATCTTCCTAGGTTACTCGTCTAATAGTCGTGCTTACCGTGTCTATAACTTGCGTTTGAAATCCGTTCAAGAATCAGTGAATGTGGTATTTGATGATGCTACTGATCTTAGCAAAATGTCTCCTCAAGTTGATATTGCAGATGTTATACAAGCGGGTAAGACTCAGAGGAGCCAGCGAATGACAATGTTGAGCCAACATTGGACTCAACATCTGAGCCAGTTCAGAACGAAGAAGCTGGTCCCAGCGAAGTTAGACGTGATCCGCCAGCTAAGATCCAGAAAGATCATCCCACAGATCTGATTATAGGAGATGTCAACGAAGGAAGAAAGACCAGAGTCAAACCACGAAAGGATTACAAGACTATGGTAAGGAATGTATGCTTGAACACGGTATACTCTGAGGTACGGTTTAATTGTTTTGTTTCTGAATTAGAACCTAAGAATGTCCATGAAGCTCTTAAGGATAATTTCTGGATAAATGCCATGCAAGAGGAACTCTTGCAGTTTGAGAAAAACCAAGTTTGGACCTTAGTCCCACGGCCGAAAGACATTAATGTCATAGGCACGAAGTGGATCTTTAAAAATAAATCGGATGAACTTGGTAGGGTTGTTAGAAACAAAGCACGTTTAGTAGCTCAGGGTTACACGCAAGTAGAAGGGATAGACTTTGATGAGACGTTTGCTCCCGTTGCTAGGTTAGAGTCGATTAGACTTTTGTTAGCTATTGCATGTTGGCTTAACATTACATTACACCAAATGGATGTTAAGGGTGCTTTCTTGAATGGGTACATTGATAAGGATATCTATGTCGAACAGCCTAAAGGGTTCGAAGATCCCCATTATCCTAACCATGTTTTTAAGCTGCAGAAAGCATTGTACGGGTTGAAGCAAGCCCCTCGAGCGTGGTACGCAAGGTTAGCAACATTCTTACTTGAGTTCGGTTTCACTCGAGGTGAGGCGGATCGAACACTTTTTGTTAAAAGGGTTGGATCCGAGATTTTAATTGCTCAAGTGTATGTTGATGATATTGTTTTTGGCTCGAGCTCACAAGTCCTTTTAGACCAGTTTGTGCAGGCGATGAACACTACTTTTGAGATGTCGATGATTGGCGAACTAACTTATTTTTTAGGTTTGCAGATTAAGCAAAGTAGTGATGGGATCTTTATGTCCCAAGAGAAGTACGCGAAGAACACAGTAAAGAAATTTGGACTGGACACGGCGAAGGTAATGAAAACTCCCATGGGTAGTACGCAAAAGGTATGTAAGGACGATGTTGGGCAAAATGTTGACCCAACATTGTATCGTTCGATGATTGGTAGCTTACTGTACTTGTCTGCGAGTAGACCTGACATAATGTATAGTGTTTGCGTGTGTGCTAGGTATCAATCTGAACCTAAAGTGACACATCTTAATGCTGTTAAGCGAATACTTCGTTATGTGAGTGGATCGTGTAGCCTAGGACTATGGTTTTCCAAAGATACTAACTTGAGTCTTGTAGGCTATAGCGATGCTGACTGGGCAGGTGACGAAGATGACCGCAAGAGTACAAGTGGCGGCTGTTTCTTCCTAGGTAATAACTTGGTTGCATGGTATAGTAAGAAACAAAATTGTGTGTCGTTATCTACTGCTGAGTCTGAGTACGTAGCTGCGGGTAGTTGTTGTACCCAATTATTGTGGTTGAATAGCATGTTATGTGACTATGGTTTAGAATGCGAATCTGTTCTTATGTATTGTGATAACCTTAGTGCCATTAACATCTCTAGGAACCCTATTCAACATTCTCGTACGAAGCATATAGATATTATGCATCATTTTCTGAGAGATATGGTTGAAAAAGAGTTAGTCCGCATTGAGCATATAGACACTAAGAATCAGTTAGCAGACATTTTTACGAAAGCATTGGATTCTGAAAGGTTTTCGGACCTGAAGAAATCCATAGGTTTGCACATGTTAGTTTAAATGTTGGTCCAACATTTGGATCAACATAGCATATGTCGAATTTGATTGTTACAGCTTTAATGTTTGGTTTGATATTCTGTTCTGTTTTCCTGTGAAATGACTTGATTCTTCTTGGTTGGTCCCTAATTGAACCCGATCCCTCTTTTATAGGCTCTTGGTAATACGTCCCTAGGTACACGGCATTCGCTGTGACGATGTACTCTTTGCGACTAAAAACCAATCCTTTTTGTGTGTTAGCATGCTCATAAACTCTCGGCTAGATATAGGTATTTGGTAATAAGATTCCTTAGGTACACGGCATTCGCGGTGACGATGTATACTATGCGACAAAAAATCCGAACCTTGAGGCTGAGGGTATAAGGGCAGTGCATAATTTCGGTTGGATATATGAGGTGAAAGGGTAGAAATAAAGGGTACTGATTTTGAGAAGAATTAAGCAGATAAGTCTAGGATTACGGAATCAGAATGTTGAGTCAAATGTTAGGGCAACATGTGTGACTATCAGTTTGATATTGCTATATTTTGTGCTTTCGTCTTTATTCGTGTCTGTCTTTAGTACTATTTTTGTTAGTCTTGTGTGTCTATTTTAGAAATCTCTCAGATTTGCATTAGAAGTTTCGAAGAACAGCGTGTTACACTTGTCTCTATGTGCTCATCGAAGTCGCTCAAACGGTTAGTATATCTTGATTCTACCTTGACTTTTGACTTAGTGGTCTTTTTGGTAGAAACGTGGTCTGAAATGCTCCCTATTTACTCGCATGACTTAGTCTCAAACTTGCTCCTATGTGCTCGAGTAATTGGATTAGTCATTTACTATTTTTAGGTTCATGTTTTTTTTTTTTTTTTGAAAAATCAGGACTTAGTTTGTACTTATCCAATTCATGCGGTTTTTCCCCTTTGCTCAACGGTTACTTTTATGACCATTAACTCCATGATTAGCTTAAAAAACTGCTACAGTGACCGTTGTGACTTGAGCGATTTTTAAGTGGTAGATTATATGATTTTATTTAACTTGTCATATCAACCCACTTGCTTCACATCGTTCTCTACCTCTCTGAAACTGCTCTTCGTGATTTCTCTTCCATCTCAGTTCTTAGGTTTTTCATTTTCGACTTTGATTCACTTTTTCTTGCTGAAATCATGTCGGATTCATCATCTCAACCGAATGTTGACCCAACATTCGCTTCTAACCCTGTTCATCCAGTCCCTCTGCAAGTGATTCCAGGTCCCATGGAAATCGTAGTCTACACTGGGCCATTCCAGCCACTCAGGCCAGTCAGACCACCGTCTCAAGCCGCCGAAGAACAAGCTCCACCACCGCAAACCACAGAAGTGCCACAGCAAGACCCACAGACGGCGAACCCTAGCGAAGAAACTCCTGTGACGATGCCAAGCCAAGAAAGTGACGACGACGTGCCTCTGAGCATCAATCTCCAATCGCTCCAAAAACGGCGAAGAAACGGCAAGGATGACGCGCCGCCGAGCTCATCTGGAACAATTCCAGAATCTGGAGCCCCGATTGGAAGTGACGAACCAACAGCGCCGAACCCTGGTTTTCCGGCCCCAATCGCTCCCAGACAGACGATTCCGCCGCCGGTCTTCACTTTCGCCGACATTCCGGTCAGTGCGACGTCATCCCAGCCTCGGCCAGTCCAGACAAGCTTGGTGGGAGGTGCAATTTTTGTCCCAGCGCCGTCGTCTGTTCCTCCTCCACAGTCTCAAGAGGTCACCGCGCCGTCATCTGCTCAACATTCCAAGAAGTCGCGGCCAGGAACCTCAAAGAAAAAGAAGACGGGATCAAAGTCCCAGGCCCATCGACAGTCTAAACACTTAGACATCGATTTTTGTGCATGCGCATTTTGCTTGTGTTTGCATGCCTGGTTCTTATGTTCCTTGTTTGCTTTGATTTGGACCATGTCTATTTTTCTATTTTATTGGTTTTGCAGATGTTTGTTTCAGGACCTCTAAGGCGTGTACTAATTTTCTTTAGTACTTTGAATAGTTTTTTAGTGCTATTCTCTTTTTCGTCTAACTCTAACCATTTTTGTTTGTGGTTGAGTGAATGTTGCCTTTAGGGGGAGAATTACTAAGGATAGCTTCTGCATTGGTTTTGGGAAGAAAGATAAAAAGGGGGAGATTGTTGATGTTGAGCTTTCAGCTGAAACAATGTTGGGTAACATTCTAGTCAACATCAGTTGGCCGAGAATGTTCCCTTTCCTAGTTTTATCTTTCATACCCAAAACCTATTTAATTGATGACGTGGAATTTTTCTAGTTTTTTGCAGGACTTAATCAAGGGATTGAACGGATCAAACCGCGTGGAAGAAGTGTAGAAGAGCTAGAGCGAAAATAGGAGACAAGCATACTAAAAATAGGAAGCTTGGAGAACAAGTGAAGACTGAGCAACCCAAGCTGACCTAGTCGAGCTGCAACGGTCACTAACTGTCCAAATACACTTAGTGGACGATAGTGGACGTTGTGGGAAGTTGCTAAGACATTGGAACAAGTCTCTCACAAGTCGAAGGAGTATATAAGCCGAGAAGACTTAACCGTTGTATGTACTGACTTTGGGAGGACGAACACAGAGCGAAAGTGAGAGCATATCTGAGAGAGAATATTCCTTGAAAGAGTTTTTCTTTGTAGTCTGGCAGTTGCTGAATTCTTTACTGATTCGTAGGTTTTTGCTAGACTAGTTTTGAACTATCTTTTCGTGATAGTTTGTAATCCATCTTTATAGTGGATTCGCAGCAAGTTATTTGACTTGCTGCATAAACTCATCGTGTGTGTTCGTTTCATTTCGTCGCTAAGTTCTTACTATTCCGCTGTGCGTTAAAAGTGAGAGTGAGTGTTAACCCAACATCACGTCCAACATCCGTATATTACTTAGTGATTTTTATCCATTGTGTGTGGGACCCCCTTCAGGGGCAATTTGATTCAGGCCCCAACATAAGTTTTATTTAGGCTTCAGCCCCCTGTCAGAAAATTTTAGTTTTAAGGAACCGATACACTTAATTTTTTTTCAGTACCACTTCATGGACCTTAGTACCACTTCATGGACTTGCAATACCACCTAATGGTTCTTCAGTGCCAATTTATCGTTCTGCAGTACCACTTCATTGTTCTGTAATAACACAAAACGATAGTCCGATACCAGTTCATATACATTGTATAACACTTGCATAAATTTTAGGTCATTATCTTTAAGTTTTACAAAAACCGGGTTCTTAACCCTAAAAATTTTCTGACATGGGCTTGAAACCTAACTTAAAACATCTTTTGAGGCCTGAATCTTAATTAGCACTTATTTATATTATATGGGCTTATGAGGGACATCAAACGGGCCCTAAAAGGTTAGATAGTACCTGTCGGCATAGGACAAGTCCCCGGGCAAAAGCAAGACATCGTACTCCAATTTCTCGACGTGTTCCAACGTTGATACCGAGAAGCCCGTCTGTCCGAGATCGCCCACGACCGCAAACGTTATCGGGTATTGGACCGGCGGAGTCTTGAGGCTAAACTCTCGGGACGTTCGTACGCCGCAGCGGTAATAATATATCGTGTCGGGCTTCAGCGGGCCCACAATGACGTCGTGGATCTCGCCGGAACCGTACTTTATGTAACGGTACGAATTCGTGCTTCCTTTTGTCGACTTGTGAGGATATTTTCCCGGCGATTCGCCGTAGTACACCATCGGCGGAGTTGGCAACGTTGTGATCCATGTTATCCTTATGTGATTAGGACTGCTCAATGATATGTGAACCTAAGAAAGATGAATTTAAATATCAGAAATTATTTTAAAAATAATTTATTCGAATTTATACTGTGTAGTGATTATTATACCTGTTCGGGGGAGTTGGTGAACTCGCGACGACGTGATAGAGAAAGCGTATGTAGAGATATAAACACGATTGAGAATATGTGTAGAGAGATGTCCGTACGAGCCATGTCCGAGGGACGATTGCGTCGAGCTATGTGTGTTTATTTATGGAGTAACTGATTTTGTTTTTCGTGTAGTAAATATTGTGGTTTTCGTTATATTGTTGGGGTATTTTCATTAATTGATGTTTATTTACTTTTGCTTCGGGCAAAACTTACGGGTTAGTCCTCATATGGAGGGAGAGATTATATTATCATCATTCTCTTGGTTGGATTTTTTCTATTTATCAATGTTTGGAACTCTTCAAACGCGTCCTTGTCTAAATCATTAAGAAATATTGATATTTGAATTCTCTTTCGCAAAGTTACGAAGTTGGAAGTTGACTTTCTTGTACACCATTTCTAACTTGTAATAACAAATTAATAATGCTTACTCCTTATCTTCCTCTCGCTTGCTCTTTTTAATTCCTTCCAAAATATCCTCATTGCACCATTGCATTGCAATAGAATATTGTAAGAGATCGATCTATAGTGTCCAGAAAATGTCGGGAATAATTCACAAGAGGGAGGAAGCCCTTCACATTAAACACGACAATAAAGAAGATCATCGTAAGAAAGAGGAGAAGGTTGAGCAAGGTGGCCATGGAGGGCAGATCATTGGGCTGATTAAGGATAAGATTAAGAGAAAGATGGGCCATAAAAAGAAGAAAGAAAAGAAGAAAGCCCACAAAGAAGGCGACCATGAGAAACATTACGGAGAAGGCGAAGATGGTGAAGAAGAAGAAGAAGAGAGTGGGTGTTCTAATGATGATGATGATGATGATGATGATGATGATGATGATGATGATGATGAATGAATGAATGAGTGAGTGAATGAATGAATGAAGATGGTGGTGAATTTGAGTTTTAATTTTAATTATCTCGTTATTCAAGGGTTTTCTAAGTTTGTGATGTTGCTTTCTTTTCTTTCAACTGTTATGTATGTGAAATGGATGAATGCGTTGTACTGTACAAGGTTGTTTTGTGGGATATGTAATGTCTGGTGAATAATAATGTGTTCTTTCTCTGCTGTGTATAAGGTTGTTTTATGTTGTAGCATCGAATTGTTTGTGTTGGTTCTTTCTTTCTCTGTTCTTACTAATTTTCGATCTATTGATCTGATAATTGATTATTATTTGAGAAACATACCTCCAATCCAACAACACAAATGAATGTTTTAAATATTCAAGTGCGTACAAAAGAATGCTTCAATCTACAAATACATAGATGATCGATCACAATCGCGCACTCTATCAAGGGGATGTACCATGTGTACGATTAAGGTCAACGAAGTAGCAATAATTCCTAAAACTGGAAAGTCAACCAAACTATATATTTACACTACTGTTATAGGTCAAGGGCTTAGAAGATAAATCACATTTTTTCAGTTATCAAATTTACTTCTTATGCAAGAAACGAAAGAAAAATGAGGGATATATAGAACAATCATTTCTTCATTAACTTGCCAATTATTCATATAAAATTAACTACACTAATGCAAGACCATCTCCATATCGAGGGCATGATATTTGATGTCCATTTCCATCAATTAAACGTTAATCACGTGTTCTTTTACAAACCAATCATCTTAATTAATTAAATTCCCAAAACAAACACTTGAGAGTAATCCCATGTTCGAATTTCTTCTCCAACTTCATAACATATTTAGCTGACGTAAACAGTCGCACGTTCAGACTGAAAACAATGGCAACAAAACCCACCAAGAAAACGGAGCAGAGCTGCAATAATGAAAATAGTCAAGAAACGACTGAAGAAGACGACCGAAGAACGCTGCCCACCGTTAAACTCCCCCACCTAGCGACCCTCGCCCTGTTCTTGTCCGCCGTCGTCCCCGTTTTATACCTAACCCGCAATTACGGCGGCGACGAGGAGAAGCTGATCGGCGCCACCAAAAGCGCCGGGCGGTGCGACTTATTCCACGGCAGGTGGGTTTACGACGCCGACGACGGCGCCTCCTACCCTTATTACAAGGAGGAACAGTGTTCTTTGCTCGACTACGACGCCAGATTCCTGTGCGCGACAAACGGCAGAAGAGATACCAAGTATCAGAAATGGAGATGGCAGCCTCGTCATTGCAATCTTCCCAGGTAATAATTACATCTGAAATATCTTACACGGTCTACTACTCTCTTTGAAAATTATTCGACGTATATAGGTTTAATGGGGCGAAGTTCTTGGAGAAATTGAGAGGAAAGAAGCTCCTTTTCGTAGGCGATTCGCTGAATCGAAACCAGTGGAGGTCGATGCTTTGCTTGGTCGAGCAGTTTCTCCCTTCTTCTACCAAGAAAAAACTGATCTTGGACGGCAGTTATTACTACTTCCATGCCAACGTAAGAACAATGATAGACTAGAATTTTCGTGTAATAGCAAGCGAAACACACACACATACACATATCTGAACCTATCGAACTCTTTTTGGGGCAGGAATACAATGCGACGATCGGTTTTTACTGGGCCCCATTCCTCGTGGAATCGAACAACGACAACATACTAAATCACGACGAGCACGAGCACTTCGTAGGCATTAAGTCCATATCGAAGCACGGCAGACATTGGCTTGATTCAGACATACTAATCTTTGATTCTTACGCTTGGTGGTGGGGTCACAACATAACGATCTTGTATGTGTAAGAAGGCTATCTTTCTATCCCCTTAATCCATTGTTGCGAACTACTATTTAACTCGGTCTTCTCTTTCGAACTAGCAGGTGGGGATCGTTTGGAAGCAGCGAAGCGATATACAAGAATTCGCAGGCGAGGTATCGAAGGTACGAGGTTGCCCTAAGCACATGGTCAGACTGGTTAGAAATCCATTTGAATCGAACGAAGACAAAAGTCTTCTTCATGGGCGCTTCGCCCCTCCACTATTAGTACGTCTTAATCTCCCTATATCTTATGTGTGTGTGTAGTGCGTGATAATATGGAATCGATCGACTGTTAACTGATTCGATGAAGGAATAAATAAATGAATGTAGCTGGAATGACATATACTCGAGCGACAACTGCTACGAAGAAACCGAGCCCAGCGAAGAGGATGGTTTTCGAAGGAACACGACTGACCCTGGATTGGTGGAGATAGCAAAGTCGACTGTAAGGAAGCTCGAGGAAAGAGGGGTGAAGATCGAGTATTTAGACATTTCGTATTTATCGGACTTGAGAAAGGATGCTCACTTGTCTATATATCAGAAGAAGATCAATGCGAGTGCGCCGCCCACGGAGAAGGAAATACTGAGTGGAAGATTTTATATGGATTGCCTTCACTGGTGCTTGCCTGGGTTGCCTGATGTTTGGAATGAGATCCTCTATTCTTACATTGTGAAGCTATGATCGGACAAGAGTTTTCGATGATGAAGTAGGAAAAATAGGAGTGTTGGCTTTTTGTCCAAGAATTACAGTCGTCTCTTTCTTTGCTTGTGATAATGGAGTCCTGCAAGTTCTTTCCTTCGATACAGAAAATTATCATCTTTGACGAGCACGAATTGTCATTTGTGAGCTAGTCAAGGCCCGGCCCGGCCCGGCCCTACTCCAGGGCTTTGTAAATTAATCGATCATTTGAAAATTTTATTACATGCCCACCGCACTCCCGCCGCCGCCGATGGAGCCACGGCTACTCTCCGATCTCCGATGTTCGTCGGAACAGAACCCCGAGGCTCTCCCATCGACGGCGACGATACTCTCACTCGTCGCCAACCCGCACACCTCTGAATCAACCCTCGATTTCGTCCTCCAAACCTTGATTACCCACCTCCAAAACCCTAATTCGCTCCCTCTCCTGGCCGTCCTCGGCCGGCACAGCAGCACCATCCGCCGCCGCGTGGCGTCCTCCCTCCACCACCGCTTAGCGGAGGTCCACGAACAATCCCTTCCGCTGTTTCTCACCCTCCTCGACGCGCTCGGCGATGAATCGCTGTTTTTCACCGTTGGGTTCTCGACTTGCGAGAGGAATAGGAGGTGGCTGCTGAGGAACGTGAATTTGTTCGATGTAAAGCCGTCGGTGCTGGTCACGGTTCTTCTGGGTTTTAGTAGGGACCCTTTTCCTTACGTTAGGGAATCTGTCTTGGACTGTTTTGTGTCGGCATTGAGGAATAATGTTGTGGTTGAGGACTTGGATATGGCGGAGAGCTGCTATTTTCGCTGCGTGGAGATGCTATTCGATGTTGAGAAGTGTGTGAGGTGCTCGGCTGTTAGAGCTGTAAGTTTCTTTTTGTCTGGGGTTGTCTTCGGTTATGTATGTTCTGTCTTAATCTGTATGAGCACGAAATGCAATCCTAGTTGCTGTGTAACTTGCTTGTGTGTCGATTTGCTTTGTTTCTAATGCTTCCGTGTTAACTCATATGCTTTTGGTGTTTTTTTTCCAGGTTAGTGTGTGGGGACAGTTGCTTCTAAAATTGAGCAATGATTCGACTAGAAAAGAACGATCTGATGCTTTGTTTGTACAGGTTTGTCGTGAACGATTCTGCGAATTATGATTGAATGGGGAATCTTAATAGATTGATATTCATATTTCTTTATGCAAATTTACAGCTTTGTTTAATGGTGAGAGACATGGACATGGAAGTAAGGATTGCTGCTTTCGACTCTCTTGAAAAGATTCAAACAGTTTCTGAGGATGTATTGCTTCAAACGTTGTATAAAAAAGCAGTTCCGTCGTTGAAAGAAAAAGACTACCCGGGCAAGTACACTATCAAACATGATAGAATTCCAGCAACTGCATCGGCTTTTGCTTTTGGCCATGGACTTGAGGATGAATATCATGAGGTATCCTTATCTATCCCATTTATAATCATCATAATTCAAGTACGTAGTCAGAAAGTTCAGTTATTGTAATATTTCTTTATTTTGATAATTTCTGAAGAAACAATAAGTGGTCTTCGTTATGTGTTTGTAAGGTGAGGAGATCTGCTTGTTGTGCTCTGCAAAAGCTTTCCGTCCTTTCTGCTGAGTTTTCTGTCTGCGCTTTACATATGTTGATGGGAATGCTTAACGATGATACAGTTGGCGTTCGGTTACTGGCTTTGGAGACTCTGTCTCGTCTAGCCATGCAAGACTATCTCAAGTTGGAGGAATCACACCTAGACATGGTATCAGAATTTCGAGTTCGGTTATATATTCAGTTACGATGTTTGTCTAGGCTTCTTTTGATCTTTGGTTTGTCGCAGTTTGTTAGCACTTTATTTGAAAGCGATGCATTGATAAGGTGTGCAACGAGGAAGGTGATCATGTCAACCAAGTTCCCAAAGTTGGTATTGTTCAGAAAATGCATTGATAGCCTCGTGAAGAACTATGAAACCTACCCAGAGGTTTGTTTATTTTTCTTGCATATTTGATGTTCGACAGTTCTCATAGGTCTCTTATCTATATCATCATTTCTTTTCCTTATTCTCTATCTAAACCTTTCTTGCAGGACGAACTAGACGTATTTTCTGCTTTGTATAAAATTGGGCATGGTCACGGAAGATATACAATGCACTTCGTCCAGGAAATTGCTCGAGAGGTCAGTGGATAGTTTAGGTATATTTTATTAAACACAAGAAATTTTCGATGTAATTGTGTTCGCAAGTTCCACTGTTTAAAACTAGCGTATAATACAGGCCTTATCACCCACAAAAATAAGAAATTCTTCGCAGACGTGTATATGTGTTTTGTGACAAAAAAAAAGTTACAGATTCGTTCATCCCGTATGTATGATTTTTAGCTTAGTGGTTGATATTTTCGTTCTTCCATATGATTATCGCTTACTTGACTATTTTTATGTAGTTAGAGCCTTCTTTCGACGGCCAAATGAGTCTTCACAAGCGTAGAACGACTGCATTGTTCGTGTTGGCAATCTCATCCCCTGTACATATGGAACGACGCATATGCAGCGTCGAGCCACAGATATTTTCGTACGCAACTACCATCTTGGGCCAGCTATCGCATGCCCTCGGCGAAATTACGGACCAAAATGCCCTTTTGGCTTATTTGGCCCGTTGCAGTCGATTCACTTACGCCCCTCCGTCGATCTTCTTGAACGAGGAAGCAATCGATCGTCTCCATCCGAAGGTCATTGATAAGCAATCGGAGGAAAACGTTTCCCCTGAGCTGATAAATCTCAAGAAATTCATCAGCCCATGTAATAATGATGGCAAGCTTCATAATTGCTCTGTAACTATACTCCACGGTGTCGTCGATTTGTGGCCTCTGATACAACTTGGGTGCTTTAAAGAAGTAGTTCCAACGTTAAGGTTCGACTTTCTTACAGTTCGACTCGTTTTTTCTGTTGCTTAGAACAACGATTCGTGTTCAAACACTCGTCAATAAATTCGTCTTTCTCAGGAATTGGAAGGAAGAGCTAAGGTCTTTCGCCCGTCGCTCAGCTCAAAACGCTGGCTCCTCGTTCTTCGTTTCAACATACCTGCACGTCGTAAAGTTGCTAGGAAAGGTTTGGTCGTTTATTTTTTTGAGAAATTTGCATTCGCCTGGCGTGGAAATTACAGAGGCGCTGCTTGGAAAAACGGAAAAGAAACTGAAGGAAATGATGCATAGGTTTACGGGCCTGAGCAGAGAGGTAAAGGCGCACGTACTCGAAATTGCGCTCTTTGCTTACTCATTGAGATTAGCTTACGGTGGGATTCATTGTTTCGACGAGTACGCTAAGAGGGTTAAAATCACACTCGGCGTAGTCGAAGAAGGATTAGTCGAACCCTCCGATTTCGTCGATGCGCTTCAGAGCGCATCAGTCGAGCTCGAGAAATCGGAGGGCGAAAGCGCTGAAAGGATTGAGCTTTTTCGGAAGCCCATCAGCGTTTTTTCGTTGAGGCGCTTCGATCTTTCTGTGGAAATAAAGTATATAACCGCAGATTTAAAAGTCTGCGGCGGGAATGATTACCAAAATACCCTTCCCTTTGTCCCGGGCTTACCTGTCGGCGTCCCACTGGAGCTGACGTTAGGTAACGTTTATAGTGAATGCAGATTGTGGCTTATGATGTCTTTAGGCGAAGAATGTACCGAGTTTTTATTCGTAGATTCGACTGAGTCGGGAAAAAGGGAATTCTTGGCGACTTTTTTTTCGACGCCTTTTTCGAAGAATTTTTCGATTAGGGTTTCGATTGTTATGGAATGCCTTGATGTGTGTTGTGGGGATGTGAAGGGATGCTGTGGTGGGCCAAAGTATGAATGTGTTCATCTTTGCAAGGAGAAAGATGTCCATCTATTTAATTACAGTGGATAAATATAGCGTGTAATGATAGTGTAATTTAAACTATGCTCTCATCTAAATGAATTTTTGAATTTTTGTATGTAAAATATGGTCAATTTACTCTTGGTGGCATTTATGGAAGTCGCCTTCGTGATTAGGTGACGCTTTTCAAAGGCCTCAATAATGTTGGAGCAAAATAAAAGTACTTTACATATGAAATGAAATAAAATACAGAAAATAATCGCAGGTGTTTAGTTGGTATGAACAACAAATGAGATAAGTCATGTAGATATAATGGGATTCTTACAATCATTATTACAGATTGTTAGCTTTATGACACTTTAAATTAGTATTATCGCTGATTCTCCAAATCTGGGGTGCAACTTCAACAGTTATATATGTAGGGCCTCATCACTAATCAAATAAATCAACAACGCCTTTTTCCCTCTTGTATTGCGAATACTATGAAATAAATATTAGATGATGACATTTTCTTCACTAGGCTACCATATATTATAATCGTATGGACGTGATAGTATATGCAACTGATTCAGTGTATTAGTGATGTAGATTAGGTATACGTGTTTCTAAATAGCCTTTGAATTTCATGGACATGTCTCATAGCTTCTTTTTTCTTTAGTTTACTTTTCTCAATTTATGCCATTTCAATCTGATCTCGACCATTTCCTGTCGCAAATTAAATAACGAATATATCCATCTACTCACACAGTCATGCATGAGCAATTAATATATAATTCTTGAAAGCTTAAATATATATATATATATATATATATTGATATATATTGAAGCAATTAATGCATGTAACGTCACCAATATTATATTGGACAGAATATATATTCGATTGTTGCATTCTAATGAATTAATACATTTGTACTGCGTGTGGGATCGTGAATTAAATACTATATATAGTTACATTTCAACAGCCGGTCTTGTACTACATTGGAATGAAGAGCAAATAATGAAAACATTTCACTTAAGAACCTAATAAAGCATGAAAATGCTGCTTTCTTTAATATTAGATTTGTTTGTGTTTCTTTCCAAGGTTTTTTTAATCATTTTCAAAACAAACATGTGTAGTCGAGCAAATGTGATGACTATTGGGGGTTGATTGCGATTGTATAATATATTAGTAGTAACTAGTAACACGACATTTGCATGTAATTATCCCCTAATCACATACAGTTAGTTTCCCTAATTACGATAATGTAATGTTATTTTCGCATCAAAAGGTCTAAGAAAACTCACGTCTTTGAATCAATATCATTTTCAAGTTTCATTTATTTGTAACAATCTATATATTAGTGAGGAAATGAAAAGCTCAGGAATTTCAGGACCGTAATAACTATGCCGTGCCTCTGGTTGGTCTATATTAGAGCAACTCCAAGATTCTCGTATACTCCCTATGTCCCAAACCTTTATGGACATTTGGGATTTGGCACGGGAATTAAGAAACTGAATATTTTAATAATATAGTAAAATTAAAAGGTATAAACATGTATATTTTGACACGTATTTTAAGAATAGTTAATATTATTATATTGATTGTTTGTGATAGTTTTTTTGCTAAATAAGGAAATGTACAAAAGATGTGGGACAGCCCAATTTAGTAAAATATATAAAATGGTTTGAGATGGAGGGAGTATATAATATACACATGTATATATAATGCTTATAAATATATTGTGGTGCGTTGCGAGTCAATATATACAGCTGACAAGCGAAAGACTTCGTAGACGAAGATAGATATCTACATAGATAGCTAACTATCGAAGTAACTATAATAGGGAGAGCAAAAGAAAAAAAAAACGATATTTAAAATTACATTTTGAATTGTAGTAGAAAGAACAAAGCCCGTAAGCATCATTATGGTGATTGCCTATGATGGTCCACTTTGATTTTTTTTTTTAGTTGGGAAATAAAGGAGATGCTAAAGCCCCACTCTTCCAACTAACTTTTTCGATTTTAATTGCCAGGGATTTGTACAATATAAGCTCTCTTTTCTTACAAAATTCCTAATATTGCATCTGATGAGAGATATAATATATTGACTGCAAATACAAGATACATACGTACGCATACAGTAACATCTACACACAAAATATATATATATATATATATATATATATATATATATATGTATAGACACACTCACTCACAGGCCCATTGTCAGAAAGAATTAAACAAAACTGAGAAGATGAGAGGTGAGCAAGATGGAGAAGCAGGGCACGTGCATTGCTAACTATCGATGTAATAAAAATAAACGTATTAGTTTTAGTTAGTTCTTCATGTGCCCATCTTCACCATCGTGACCACCAAATCTTATGAGGGTATAGATAGTGTGTGTGTAGTGTGTGTTTTGTGTGTGTGTGTGTGGGACTTTCATATAATATATCCAGGTAGCAAATCGTGCTTTGCTTTCTTACCTTATCTCAAGAAAGGCTCGATTTCCAGCAGGTAACTATATTTGACTTTCTTTAGGTAATTATATATGTAGAAATTTTTTCATCAAACATAAGTATATTACGGAAGAATAAGGCGTAACCACAACGAGAATCATTATCAAAAAGGGTTTTCTATGAAGAAAAATGAATTGTAATAAAGAAAAAAAAGAATGAGTAAATCTGTGAAACTCATTTTTCCTATGAGGAAGTGGTAAGTATAGAGACTGGTCCATAATCTTCAGCTACCTTGATTTCTAACTATGCATTTGTTCATCTTGTATTAAATGTCTGAATGAAGACCACTAGCCAAGAACAACTGATTCAGTGCGTGGTTGAATTTGGATAGGGTTTTTATGTATCTTTTTTTAAATAGCGAAGTCGACATTGTTCTTCACAATTGATCATAATCTTCTCATCTTGATCTGATTACTTGATTATAATAAATAATATTATATAGTCCCCATTTTTCAATTTTGACAAGAAATAGGGTCAAGCGAGTAGTCATTCGTGTCTCTTGATGTGCATTCAACCACTATTCATCCATCACCTACATACTTAAAATAATCAAGGAAGGCAATCAAATCACCAAGAAATTTGTGTAACTTTATATATTTTCAGAATCGTAACGCCTGCTGTTAGAAATTCCATTTCATCCCGTTAATCGCCGGCCACCGAAATTCATTTTTATACCATAGTGAAATATATGAAGATTATTACTATCAAGTTTCTTTTCCATAAAAATAAATTTTAAATACGAAAAGATCGAGTATCATAAAATTTGCATTCTTAATAAATATCAGGCCAGATCTATCTTCAAAAGAAGAGAAAGATATAAGATGTAGTCTCGATCTTTGTAAACCCTTTTAACTCCGTATTCCATCTATATCTTGAGTATATTATAGGAATTTTATGTTACTCACTTTATGTGAGCACATTACGTGGGCACCTGTTGATGTGACCCGATTAATGCCATTTCAACATCCCACATCGATATCTAAGGTTACGTCGCCTTACTTAACACCTTATACGAGCCATTAATTGATATAATGTGAGCACCATAAAATTCCAATATATATATATATATATATATATATATATATATATATATGTATATACAACATTTATACTGAACTAGTTCGGCATGTTTTGCAAACATTGGAAGTTATTGTACTAGGAAAAGTGATAGTGAGATCTCACGGATGATATCATAATCAAGACAGAATTCGATACTTATGAGAATTTCCATTTGTTACACAAAGAATAATACGTTTTATTTTTACGAACCATTTCATCCCCATTTAAAGACATTCTATTCTTAATTATTTTATTTTTCTGAATATATGGGATGATCCACCTAAAGCTCTATGATGATAGAAAAGAAGGAAAAGCACTCATGCTTGAAAGTCCAAGCAAAAACTTGGACATATTCTAAGGTGATTAGTCTCGATAAGTAGTATGATTAGAGATTGAATTGATTTTCGTTCTTCTTGTCTGCTGACATGTCCATTTTTGGTTGGATATTGGAAACATGATTAGCATGTGGACAACGCAATTATAACACAAATGCGTGTGGTTAAGAAATAACTAGCATTTTAAGTATATGTTTCAATGTTTGGCGTAATTTAGTAATAACTTGATAAAAGACACTTACATTTTTAGGAATATGTTAAATGTGTATTTAGGTTTTGGGCCCCTATTGGAATTAAAAAGCACATACAAGCCCACATGGTCTAGAAAAGGTCGTCCTCGGTGCTAATGCTGAATTTTCTTTGTCAAAGAAGAAAAGAAAATATTAATTCGATTAGAAAGAGAGTCTCTTATAATTTATTAAGTTCATGCTGGTGGGATTCAAGTTTTTGTTGGGCCAAATTAAGAGGTCTTTACACACAACTATCCCATCTGTAAAAAAACTTGTAATTTAATACCCTGTCAGGATTTTTTTATATATAGATACCTAACTTGCAGATAGGTACCCGATCCGCCGCAGGTACGCCATACAACACATTCGAGTACCATATATCAACACATTTGGATACCCTATATATTAGAAAATGGTACACCTATTAGCTCATTTAGGTACGCCTTATTTAAAGCATATGTACGCCGTGCGAACACATATATGTACCCTATATCAACATATTATGGTACGCCACTCACACAGAGGAAGGTACATCATGACTGAAGAAACTGGTAAAAATTAAATCGGGTACCTATCCGTAAAATTTTTCTGACATAGGTACCTATGTGTAAAAAATTTATTCAATTAGGTATTATGTAGACGTCCGCCAAATGAATTAAAATAATAAGATCTATATAGTATCTGTTTTTATTACCACATACTACCTTGCCGTGATTTATTTTATGGATCCTTTATATTGTTTAGGATAATCATTTTCTTAGCATTACAGTAAAATCTTTATAAATTCATAACATTGTGACCATGAAATTTTATTAATTTAGAGAAATATTAATATATCGATAAATTAATATTTTATTAATTAAAAGAGAGACTCTTTAAATTTAATAAATTTAGAATGTATTGATGATAAATGAATTCAAATACTTTTCATTAATTATATTCATGTACTCAAAACGATTTACAAGTGTGAAATAATGAAAAATATCTTTTGAAAATTAGTCAAGGTACAATATCAAATGCTCGCAGGATATTATTAGAGTATCGTTCAGTCAACTTTCAGAAGGGTGGGGATATTAAGCGACACAAAATGGCGACAACACCTTCACATTTTCTGTTGCAGCTAGAAAACTCGATATCAGAACTATTGATTGCAATTAAAAAAGTTATGAATAAAATCCAATTATATAAAAATTTAAAAAAAATATAATAACAAATGGATCCTTATTTTAGCAAATTATCATAGTGTATAATTGTAATTTTTATGCATTATTAATTTATAGTTTTAATGGGGCCTAATATTTTATAAAGGAATTTTGCAAAAAATTATTATATTATTATCTTATCGAATTTGATGATGTTTTACAAAGGCCCAAGTCGGGACCAGAAGATTTTATTATTTTAGAGAGGTTATTAAGTTATAGAGTATTAATTTATAGATGTTTTATTGTATTATTAATGTGTGGTTAAATTGAGGTCTCTGTTGCTAACGAATGGGCCCACAAAGCAATTTAAAAACTTTTTAACACTTCCAAGTTCTGTTTCATTGCCCTTTGAATAATAGTCCAAATCATGTGAGTCGGAAAGTTCTTAATGAATTACATCATTTGTCAACGTATAATAATAGAATAATATTCATAATAATAATCATCTTTTTCTGTTAGTGGGCAGCGAATAAAGATCACTGTTTTTGGACGCGAGTGTAGCGGTAATAGCCGTAATTAAAAAGGATGTCCAAAAATAAATACTGGATTACTATTTACCGCCCCCTTTTTCCTAGTCACCGCCCCCTAAAGGACTGTAAAAATACTATTTTGCCCTTATGATATTTAAATTAATTTAAAAAGAAAAAATAAAATTCCGGTACGAAATACTGAAAACTACATACACAAATAAATTCGAACGATCGATGTAACGTAAAAAAAAAATTGGATTTAACATTTTAGGACCGATCGATCGAAATTTTCGGCCCTGCAGTGCACGGCCTAACGAACTTTTCGGTCGGTCTGTGTGCGGGCCGATCGATTTTTTTGGCCCAGACAAAGCCTTGCCGAAAATCTCGTTCGGCCCCGCAGATCATTATTTTCGACCCTGACAGGTTTGGCCGAAAAAATCGATTGGCCGGTACACTGCAGGGCCAAAAATTTCGATGGTCCGCTGCCATTTCGGGCGACAGCACCCGAAGTTCAATTTTGGGTACAATTTTGGGATCGATGCGCTCCGAATCGGGTCAAACGTAAAACATAAAGGTTGTAGATAATCAAGTTGGCTTTCCATAGGGATTTGAATAAGGGTCGTCCGATTCGTAAATCGGAAGTTATTGTCAAAATCGTGCAGATTGCCAGTTTCGACCTATTCCACTCGATTGCACGATTTTGAGCATAACTTTCGATTTACAAATCGGATGACTCTGATTCAAGTTACTATGGAAAGCCAACTTAATTATCTATAAATTTTGTGTTTTAATGGCGGCCCGATCTGAAGTCCACTGACCTCGAAAATTCGCCCGATTCTAACTTAGGGTTGCTGTCAGAGTGGAATCGGTCGAAACTGGCAGTCTGCACGATTTTGAGCATAACTTTCGATTTACAAATAGGATAACTCTGATTCAAATTACTGTGAAAATCCAACTTAATTTTCTATAATTTATGTGTTTTAATGGCAGTCCGATTCGAAGTTCATTGACCTCGAAAATTCGTCCGATTCTAACTTAGGGTTGCTGTCCGAGTGGAATCGGCCGAAACTGGCAGTCTGCATGATTTTGACAATAACTTCCGATTTACAAATCGGACGACCCTGATTCAAATTCTTATGGAAAGACAACTTGATTATCTACAACTTTTATGTTTATTGTTTGACCCGATTAGGAGCGCATTGACCCGAAAAGTGTATCTGAAATTGAACTTCGAATGCTGTCACTCGAAATGGCAGCGGACCATCGAAATTTCCGGCCCTGCAGTGTACCAGCCGATTGACTTTTTCTTCCAAACCTGTCGGGGCCCAAAATACTGATCGACCGTTACACTGCGGGGCCGGACGAGATTTTCGGCCGGGCTTTGTCTGGGTCGAAAACCGATCGGCCCGCACACAGACCGGCCGAAAAGTTCGTTAGGCCGTGCACTGCAGGGCCAAAAATTTCGATCGATCGGTCCTAGAATGTTAAATCGATTTTTTTCTGACGTTACATCGATTGTTCGAATTTATTTGTGCATGTAGTTTTCAGTATTTCGTACCGGAATTTTGTCTTTTCTTTTTAAATTAATTTTAATGTTATAAGGGAAAAATCATCTTTTTACGTTCATTTAGGGGCGGTGACTAGGAAAACGGGGCGTTGAAAAATCTATATACTATAAAAGTTGGATAGGGACCCTATTGTGTGACACGTGGCAACAAATTCCCCCCCCCCCCCCCCCAAGGAAAATGTGAGAATTCTTTTTTTTTTTCGTTGAATGTATATGGTTGTTCATTGTAAAGCTGCTCCCTGCTCAAACCTACGATTCTCACTAGCACAGTATACGAAGCGTCAAATCGATGTATTAAGTTTTTCGTCTTCTTACCTTTTCAGAGAATTGTGTCTTAAATGGTACATTTAAATCAAATTGGCATTGAGTACATAAAAAAACATGTATATAAGTAATACTATACATCGTTAACGATTGAAATCATATCTGTATTTTATCTATACGTGCAGTCCTACAGATGGAGCATGTTAATCAATATCTATGCGTTGTGCTTGCCTTTTTGAAATCTGTTATCTATAGCCATGCATTGTGCTTAGCCTTTTGAAATCTGTTATCTACAAGACAAAGAAAGTTAGACTGGGCGGTGAGACCTCTTAAACTTACCCTAAAGCCAAAAACGAAATGAAACCTCTGAACTTGATGATGTTGTTCTTCACGGAACCTGATGTTGACAGCGCCGTCGGCACTAAGCGTGTTGTGCTGAAAATCACCATGGAGGGGTCTGTTCGATTTGTGTTACAGTAACTTAAAATTGTTAACGTGCGATGCTCTATCTTATTACCGTTAATGTAATGTTTGTTTTTCCTTTCTGCCTTCTTGCATTACATATAGTGGGGAAAATGTGTCGGTTACGATGCGGGAGGACAAGGCATTTGAGTTCCGCACACTACTCGATCTGTCATAAGGGATGATGTCATTGTCGTTGTAACCAGTGTTAATCCAAAGATGTTTTGCGGTAATAGTCTCCATATGTGTCGTTACGTTCTTGAATCATTGCTGATATCAATGTTTTTCGCAGGCAATCTCTACCTTAATACAACCTCCTCGACAAAGCTTTACGTGAACTACGAATGCTCCATTGTGTCTGATTTTAGGAAGAAGTACTTGGATTGTTTGCTGATTGATGTGTCTGCATTGTTTTTATTGCTAATATAACTGCAATTTCTTTAATGCCTATTCTTCAGGCTGAATGCTTGGGCTCACTGTCGCTCCTTTGGCGTCCACCATCGTCGAGATAGCGCTCAGCACTATTTCTGATGTCTTTGAGTTTCTGCGAAACGAAAGGGAGCAGGTGATACACTGTTTGTTTTCCCCTTAAATCCTTTTCAAATTCCTTTGTGTTCTAACCTGTAGTTTGCAGAAACGAGACTTTGTCTGTGTCGGAAATATTGTGGAAATCGTTACCCGCATCGGATGGAATTATATAGCCTGCACTAAGTGTTCGAGTAAACTGGTGAAGTCCGATACTGCTTTCAATTGCAACAAGTGCCTTGATCTTAATGCCGTTGGAATCTTGCGGTATTTTTATTTGTCAAATTAGTTTCCCCTCGACCCCCTCCCTCTTATTATTCATACTAGATACATATACATGCAGTTATTATTGTGTGGATGAGTGATCTCCACTTTTTGCATCCTCCTAATTATTTAGTCTGCACGCTAACTGATGGTTTTGATTTACCCGAATAGGTTTCGTCATGATGGTTGTGAGTCAGCAAACTTCGTAATATTTGACGGGCCTGCCCGAAAGCAATTGATTACTACTGCTGAAGAATTAGCCTGTTCCCTAGTTGGAAACATTTATTATTTGTGCGTGCGTTTCACATGTTGTGGTATGTAGCTTACCCAATGTTTTAAAAAGCGTGTAGCGTAGTGTGTCGCGTTTTAGTGCCGGTAGCGCGTAGCGTAAATAGCGTAGCGCATTGCGTGAGTATTTCGGGTAATCAATATATAATATAATAAATTATATATAATATATAATAAATATAAATATGCTATGTTCGGTTATTTTTTATGTCATTATCGTAGTTATGAGACTAAATAACCAATATTTTCTCAAAGAATTTAATGAAATAAAAAACATGGTACAATTAATTGATTAAAATAAAAAATTCAATATATAATTGAATAATATATATTTTAAAGTTTATATAAGCTTATAACAAAAAAAAAATTAACATAAAATAGTGTAACACGCTATATATGCAATTTGGCACGCTATATGCGCAATTTGGCACGCTATTTACGCTATTTCTCAAAATATTCGCGCTTTTCAGGACAAAACGCTATATTTTTTACGCTTTAAAGCGTTTTTATGCAAAATTGCGCTATTTCGCGCTACGAAACGCGCTACACTACGCTATCTAAAACACTGAGCTTACCTCGGCTTTCTGTTATGCCAGGTTGATATGCATGCCTCAGAAGATACATCGAGCGTGCCTAAAATCCCTCAATGCATTCTCGATTTAGTTGGCAAGGCGTTTCGCTTTTAAATCAAGATAAAACATTTTGATTTTAGAAGCTCCTACCGTAGCTTTGCGGTATCCCGTATGTGGAGGTCGTTCGTAAGAACAACTCACTTGTGCTTCGGGTGATGCTGAGGTGAATGGTGTGTCAGATGTATCATCGTTTTCCTACCTGCATTGTTTATTATTGATTTCTTGTTGTTTAGGTTGTCCTTTACCAAGGTCGCCTGTGAAGGGAATAATTCTGATACTTGCAAAGTTACAGATGTGCAGACATTGGAACCGCCTCAGATTGTTGACGTATGTCGTCTTGCATCGAACTATATGGCTAAAAATGGCATGGTGACTAAATAGTTGTTTTTATTGATATCGAAATGGTGGTGGGTTATTAATTATTGCAAATTTTATTTCCTTCATATCATCCCAAACGATGAGTCGCTACAACAGTACTGTAGGAAGGCTGTTCAATTATGTCGATAAAAGAGTGCTGTGAATTTCGTGAAGTGTGAACACTTCGCAGGTGTAAGAATACGCTATAAAAGTTGGATAGAGACCATTGTGATGGCATGTGGCAACAAAATTCCCCCCTCCCCCCCCCCCCCAAGGAAAATGTGAGAATTCTTTTTTTCGTTGAATGTATATGGCTGTTCATTGTAAAGCTGCTCCCTGCTCAAACCTACGATTGTCACTAGCACAGTATACGAAGCGTCAAATCGATGTATTAGGCTTTTCGTCTTCTTACCTTTTCAGAGAATTGTGTCTTAAATGGTACATTTAAATCAAATTGGCATTGAGTACATAAAAAAACATGTATATAAGTAATACTACACATCGTTAACGATTGAAATCATATATGTATTTTATCTATACGTGTAGTCCTATAGATGGAGCATGTTAATCAATATCTATGCGTTGTGCTTGCCTTTTCAAGTTGTGCTTGCCTTTTCAAATCTATTATCTATAGCGATGCGTTGTGCTTAGCCTTTTGAAATCTGTTATCTACAAGACAAAGAAAGTTAGACTGGGCGGTGAGACCTCTTAAACTTACCCTAAAGCCAAAAACGAAATGAAACTTCTGAACTTTGACGATGTTGTTCTTCACGGAACCTGATGTTGACAGCGCCGTCAGCACTAAGCGTGTTGTGCTGAAAATCACCATGGAGGGGTCTGTTCGATTTGTGTTACAGTAACTTAAAATTGTTAACGTGCGATGCTCTATCTTATTACCGTTAATGTATTGTTTGTTTTTCCTTTCTGCCTTCTTGCATTACATATAGTGGGGAAAATGTGTCGGTTACAATGTGGGAGGACAAGGCATTTGAGTTCCGCACACTACACCGATCTGTCATAAGGGATGATGTCATTGTCGTTGTAACCAATGTTAATCCAAAGATGTTTTGCGGTAATAGTCTCCATATGTGTCGTTACGTTCTTGAATCATTGCTGATATCAATGTTTTTCGCAGGCAATCTCTACCTTAATACAACCTCCTCGACAAAGCTTTACGTGAACTACGAATGCTCCATTGTGTCTGATTTTAGGAAGAAGTACTTGGATTGTTTGCTGATTGATGTGTCTGCATTGTTTGTATTGCTAATATAACTGCAATTTCTTTCATGCATATTCTTCAGGCTGAATGCAGAGACCGTGCTCACTGTCGCTCCTTTGGTGTCCACCATCGTCGAGACACCGCTCAGCACTATTTCTGATGTCTTTGAGTTTCTGCGAAACGAAAGGGAGCAGGTGATACACTGTTTGTTTTCCCCTTAAATCCTTTTCAAATTCCTTTGTGTTCTAACCTGTAGTCTGCAGGAACGAGACTTTGTCTTTGTCGAAAATATTGTGGAAATCGTTACGCGCATCGGATGGAATTATATAGCATGCGCTAAGTGTTCGAGTAAACTGGTGAAGTCCGATACTGCTTTCAGTTGCAACAAGTACCTTGATCTTAATGCCGTTGGAATCTTGCGGTATTTTTATTTGTCAAATTAGTTTCCCCTCCACCCCCTCACTCTTATTATTCATACTAGATACATATACATGCAGTTATTATTGTGTGGATGAGTGATCTCCACTTTTTGCATCCTCCGAATTATTTAGTCTGCATGCTAACTGATGATTTTTTATTTACTCGAATAGGTTTCGTATTGAAGTAATTGTTCATGATGGTTGTGAGTCAGCAAACTTCGTAATATTTGACGGGCCTGCCCGAAAGCAATTGATTACTACTGCTGAAGAATTAGCATGTTCCCTGGTTGGAAACATTTATTATTTCTGCGTGCGTTCACATGTTGTGGTCTGTAACTTACCTCGGCTTTCTGTTATGCCAGGTTGATATGCATGCCTCGGAAGATACATCGAGCGTGCCTAAAATCCTTCAATGCATTCTCGATTTAGTTGGCAAGGCGTTCCGCTTT
Source organism: Craterostigma plantagineum (assembly GCA_027422505.1). Classification (NCBI taxonomy): domain Eukaryota; kingdom Viridiplantae; phylum Streptophyta; class Magnoliopsida; order Lamiales; family Linderniaceae; genus Craterostigma; species Craterostigma plantagineum. The sequence continues at coordinate 3,253,111 of JAPQWV010000029.1, forward strand.
TTAATCAAGATAAACCATTTTGATTTTAGAAGCTCCTACCGTAGCTTTGCGGTATCCCGTATGTTGGAGGTCGTTCGCAAGAACAACTCACCTTATGCTTCGGGTGATGCTGAGGTGAATGGTGTGTCAGATGTATCATCGTTTTCCTACCTGCATTGTTTATTATTGATTTCCTGTTGTTTAGGTTGCCTTTACCGAGGTCGCCTGTGAAGGGAATAATTCTGATACTTGCAAAGTTACAGATATGCAGACATATGCAGACATTGGAACCGCCTCAGATTGTTGACGTATGTCGTCTTGCATCGAACTATATGGCTAAAAATGGCATGGTGACTAAATAGTTGTTTTTATTTTGTTTTTACGTGACAGGCTTGCCATATTCCTGTCCCCGTGCACAATCTCCCACCCGTTGAAATAGGTGTTAATACACCAACGAATAATGTTGTTATGGATGTTGAGTTGAATGGCGTTGACGCGAGTCCACGGGATCGAAGTACAGATATTCTTGCTTGTGGTGATGGCCCTATTAAAAAACCTGATTCTGGGGACGGAATTACACTGCTGCGAAAGTGTTCATCGAACCCTCAGTCTGGAAAGAGGCAAACCAGTGACCGGAATAGTGATTTTTTAGGTGTGCACGGAAGAAATTGAGAAATTGTAATGATGGATGTGCTTTAGTCGTGGTTGGCATGTACATATGTTTAGTACTACTCTATACATTAATGAAGTGCATGCCTGTAGAAAATTACAGTATTCTATGATATCGAAATGGTGGTGGGTTATTAATTATTGCAAATTTTATTTCCTTCATACCATCGCAAACGATGAGTCGTTACAACAGTACTGTAGGAAGGCTGTTCAATTATGTCGATAAAAGAGTGCTGTGAATTTCGTGAAGTGTGAACACTTCGCAGGTGTAAGAATACGACTTCTGTGACTTTAGAAGCTTCATCCAGGTATGAGTTACACGGTGTATGACGGTTGCAGTGTAACAGTCATACACTGTTTATTTAAAAATTATGAGAAGATTAGAATCAATAATATAAATATGTCATTTTTTGTCTCGATATTTTGTTATTTTATGGACGACTTTTGTCTCGATAAATATGTCATTAATAAGCCCGTCGATGTAATAAACACGAAGCATCAAAATCAAGAGATTACAGTTAATCAAGAGATTTTTCCAAAATCTGCTTCAACGTTGGACGAAAAAGCTCCAGCCAGGGCCGGATTTGGGCCTGTGCATCCAGACCTACTGCACAGGGCCACAAATCCGGCCCAGTTAATAAAGGGCCACATAAAATGAAAACTGTTAATATATTTTTCTGAAATAGGCTGTATTTTTAATAAAAACTGACCCAATATTTTACAAGTGACAATAATTTTAGAATGAAGCTGTACTTTTCAATAAAATAGGCCCTTTCTTTCTGAATAAGGCCACGAAAGGTAAAAAATATTAGATGGACTAGCCAACTGAACGGGGCCTCCCAAACTGAAAAAACGGCCCTGGCTCCAGCCAAGGATGTTACCGCTCATAAACCTGTAATTGACGAAGGCGAAGAAGAAGTTGACGAATTCGCCCTCTTGGCTTGAAGGTAAAGGACTACTAAGTAGCTCAGTTTTTAAAGCAAAGACAGTTCAATATCACAGCAAAAAGTTACAACTCTTTTTTGCCTCTATATGCAGGCATTCGAAGACAAACAACAGCGGCGCTGCACCTTCTGAAAAACCCTCGAGTCCCATCTCAACCCATGCGCTGGTCCCAGTTAGTGGCTACCCCTCCTCGACTACGCAAACCAAAGATCAAGACGTTACAGACCTTCGCAGCCTAACCTTACCAACCGAGCAAACGTCTATTCAAACACCTCATATGCCTGGGAATGGGTATCCTCAAACCCGAGGCTTGGGCCTCGAAAGCTACGTAGCACCGTGGGCTAGAACTCAGATGCAAAGTCGAACTTCCCATCAGGCCGAGGCTCATACATATCAGAATCTCCAACCTCAACAACGATTACTGGCCGCAAAAAGTCAACCACAGTCGGCGTACGCCCCACAAGAAGTCAACCGTTATCCTCCTCCTCCTTGGGCTACGACTCATCACTATTACAGCAGCCAAAGCACTGTTACCAGACAGCCTTATACATTGTCAATGAAGCATGAAACAGTTAATGGGGGTGCACGTGTTAATAATAATAATAACAATGGCTTTGGTGGAAATAAGCCCTTCGTTCCATCGTATAGGCTGTTCGAGGATCTTGATGTGTTTGGTAATAACGATGGGCGACTTAAAACTGGGAACGGCGCAGCATGGACGAGTCTGTCGGGACCTAATAGCAATCAGAGCATTGTATGGGGAAGAAAGTGAGAGCTATAGATGGAATGGTATTGAAATTGGATGATATGATCTTAGTGTACACTCTTTCTTTTCCTTTTCTTTTACCCCTCCTCAGTTGGTATTTCTCCAAAAATCTGATTTCTGCAGGTTTTAGAGCTGATTTGATTTGAACATGCTTTTCAGTTCAGTCTGAAAATAAACAGAGGAGGAAATAAAGTGCCTGTTGATTGTTTCTCTTACATATGCATGTAAATAGTTCCTCCAATAGTGAGTTTGGCTATGGCTTGCTCAGTATTATTATTGCTTAGCAATGATACTATGAAACAACATAAGACAAGAGAATTGCTTATATAATCGACCCAAACCCGAAAATTCCTAAAAACTCAACACTACCTTCCTCAATGTGCTTCAAAACCGACGAAACGTAAGGTTGAGTCGACCAGGGCGTAGCTTTACACTGTCAAGTAAATCCCGAGGAGCCGTATTCGAAAGGATACTCTCCACGCCGTGGTATATAAGCCTCGATTCGCCTCCAAATACCAACACATCGCCAGATTCAAGCAAAACCCTGTCAGCCTCACTCTTATCTCTACGATCACCGTATAAGAACTCGGCATAATCACCGATCGATAAGGAAACGACGGGCAGGCCCTCCTCGATACTCGCTGGGCTTTCATCGCGATCCTTTAAAAGAAAAAAAAAAACGATAAAGTTACGATTTTTATACATTTCTTTTCAGCAAAAACCAAGCTAACATATAACAGACCTGATGGAGGCCTAGTCTGCCATTCGAGGTATAGAAGTTAACTATGCAAACGTCGGGCGACATTAAGGGCAGTATTTCGTCGACGTTTTTCGACTGTGCGTCTCTTTTTATTACGTCGTGACAGCTGTCGAGCACTCTGGCGACTAGTTCGACGAACTTGGGCGGGAGCTTAGGTGGCAGGGCATCGTCGTAGGTGCGTTTTTTACCGTACTGTCTTGTCTGAGGATCCCAGTCCAGGCCAAGACACATCATTTGGAGCCTCAGCTTCGCCCCGTCGTTGTAACCGGGTCGGTAGAACCCGCCCGGCCCGCGACCCAATTCCCGACACTTCCTCACAATTTCAACCTACGGAAAAAGATGGTGCCTTGAACTTGATCATCAAAAGTATATAAACCGAAAAGGAAAGAATGAAATAAAGAAAATAAGATAACCTGCTTGGAAAGAGATACGTAATTCTTGAACAACACCATCCCTGGTCTCAAAATATTCCCGATGTTTTCGGGCTCATTCGTTTCGCCCGCATTGTCTTCGCTTGGAAAGAATACTCCGATTTTTTCTTCGATCAAGCAACTTCTTGGGGCAATGGCTTGTTTGTGTTCGTCGTCGAGGTATATATCAAAAGGTTCGTCGGCGTAATTGGCTTTGCCAAGTTCGTAATGAGTTCGCCGATGCTTTTGATTCTTGGAAACAAAGAGGCCATTCTCCAATTTTTGTGTGCGGTTAGTGATTGATTCTACTCTGCTTCTTCTTTTATGTTTAGGCCTTGAAGCACAAAGAGAAGAAACATCCTCTGTTTCATTGGATGATGATGATTTGCTTTCTTCCATTTCCAGCTGCAAACAGTTCCATCTCAGACAACAGAGTATTGCTAATTCTGGCAATCAGTTCATGCAATTCTCAGCACGAGAGCCGTAGCTGATTTGGTATTGTCATCAGGCAATCAAATTACGAATTTTCAACACTTAACACTGTAAATATACATCAATCTCTGACATTTTTCAACTTAGATGAAGGCAAAGTTCTCTACGCTTCGAAAGCATACGCACAGCAGCTTTTCGACGAAATGACGAGGAAAAAAAATTAAGAAATCAAACGAATCATCGACATGAAGAGCGAAGTGCATTAAACACGAAAAGAGCTCACTTGTCTCCGCGTAGTAACCGCGTTATCCTCAGGTCTCAGCTCGATTTCTCTGTTACTCATTCTTCCAAGAGAAGAAAACTTGCAAAATGAAGACAAATGCAGGGCTAATGAGGTGGTCCTCCTACGGTACGAACCCAGATACATGAATCGATCAAGATATGCTTCGAAAAACAAAATTTCATGTACTGTATAGATGAATCTGCGCCGTATGGTGGTATGAGTGATTGATTACCTCGCAAAACAGTTCTTAGGAAACGTGATGCAATTCTGAAATGATTCGTCCCAAAAAAGACTTGAAAGCTCGTCACTTCAGCCAATTGGGCTGTGGCTTTTAATAACCATCATCCTCGTATGTGCATGTGTATAAATTTATATTTTGGGCTATGTGTTGGGGCTCCATCAACATTCCTGCAATTTAGAACTAGTTATTAGGCGCGGTGTTAACTAATTTATATTAATAAATAACTATTTGTAGTGGATTAATTTGATATGTGTGATAGTGTGTAGTTCTTTTATGCTTTTACTATATTTATTTATTAATTTTATTACAATTAATTATTAAGGGACACTTGGTAGCATATGAGGGCACCTGCATTTCTTTAACTATATACATTAAGATAAGATAAGATTATTTCAGTATCATCTAAGGTTTCAAAATTAGGTAATGATCTACCTCTATTTTATATTCCCTCTGTCCCATTTAATTCTTCCCAAAGATTAGTGGACACGGAACACATTATTTTAATATTATAATACATTTAAGGTGAGAGAGAAAACTTATTAGTGGGCACGCAAATTAAGAAGTTTTTTTGGATATAAATGGTGTAATTAGTTTAATTATTGGAATAACTTTTTTACCAAAAACAGAAATGAGAAGAATTATGTGGGACGTCAGAAATGGAAAGATGAGAAGAAATAAGTGGGACGGAAGTAGTATAGTTTCCTAAAAAAAGACTGAACTTCTTGTGGACCCTAATAACGACCATGGTTGCTTCAAAGAAAAAACCATAATTCTTTTGTTGATTTCATTTGGTGTGCTGATGCTTGTCTTCTCATTTACATGATTGTCTCTCTTACTTGCTTGGATTGAAATTAGTACTGAATTGCATTTTTTAATTATGCATCGGAGTGAAATTTGATAGTTCTTTGTACTGCCCACGTCAAGAGTAGTGGAGCTTGAGAATCATTGCCTTAAGAATTAAGATATACTCATCAAATTAACATTTAACGCAATGCACTTGCCCTCGAACATTGCCTAGTTGTAGCGTCGATAGAAAAATTATAAATTTTTGATCGAACACTCACTCATTATATGGTTTTCGATTTTGGTCAATATAATTAATAGTTCTAATAATAGATTACTAACTTCACATGTCGCAGTAAATTTGGGGGCTCCGACTTTTTCCAACAGAAATATGGCTGCGATCAATGCATACGTGAATGCTAATTTGTCAACCCTGTTAAATTTGTGAACTGTGATTTGTTGATCTTGATAAGAACAAGACGATACGTATTAGTTATATAGACATATATGTTATTTATTCGAAAATATATATAAAATAAAATATCAAGAATGAAAAGAAACAATGTCTCGTGATATCAGAGCAAGCCGTGTAAGGTAGGTTGGCATATTATGTATGAAATAATGTAGACGACGACTCATCGAAATTATCGAAGGCAAATAATAAAGATTTCTGCTGTGGGATTTGTTTTGTTGTTTGCGAATCAAATGTAATATAGATTCAGTCACGAGTTTTGTTGTAGTAATATTATTTGCTGTCCAATATCTAATGCCTCCAAACGCTTCCCACGGGGGTTTCTTTAGAGACCAGCGAACCTCTTTCTATACTACATAATAATAGCCTTCATCTTTATGTCTTCATTTTGTGCTTCATCTAAATTTACCAAATTGTCCCACCACATATAATTTAAGTGTTGTAGAAAAGGGGAAATGTTATTTTTTTTCCCTGGCACGAGGTAAAGAAGTCCATATGGGAACAAACCCTTAAACTCCATGTAAGAATGTCATGAGTTTATCAACTATTCCATGGGGACATCATAAGTGTTATTAAGTTTGATTGTTATTTTCACTGACAATAATATATGCACATCATGACCATGTTTCTACGAATCATAGAAGGAAGAAATATGCATGAATAGAAGAAAAAGGGATAACCGTTAAGCAAGTGCGCGAGACTTTATTGGTAAATAGCAAGTATGCCCACTCAAAACCCTAGCTCGAGAACAACGAACTAGTAGCAGTGAGGTCCCCTTACTATAGAGAAACCTAATATGAATTATTTCTACATTAATATAAGTGTGTATGTGATATGTAAATATTATATATACGTCGAAAAAATAACAGTCTAGTTTCGTGTGTAGAGATTTCCTTTTTCATCCCACTAACTCCATTTATATATTTAAAATAGTGAAGGAAAAAGAGTACTACTTACCGTACGAAGTATGAATCTTGACAAGCTTTTCTTGTTAACATTATATTGACGATTGCCATTACAATGGAACAAATGTTTCGAAGTCTTGAAGAAGCCTCCCGCGTATCATTATTAGTGCCAATTGCCAAGTCCAGCAATACCTTCTCAATTTACTAAAAGAGATGATCGTTATTGCCTCGTAATAAAAGAAATAAAATGAAAAAGATGGAGGGCAAAGTTGTCCTGACGTCACATCCTCCTGTGAAACTTGTGGTGTATTCATGCAGGAAACAAACAAAGACAATCAAACGTTATCGATCACAATAGTACTCAAGAGTTCCAAACCTAACTCAGTCCTTTGTACTTACCGTTTCTCTTGTCTTCGTGTATTCAAGATAAGAAGACGACTAAATATGACCTCGAAAAATCGAAATAAAGAAGCTCTTTATGATCGGCGCTGCGTTTTGTCACCCGTTCATCTGCGGTAGGATTTTTCTGAACCCTCGATCGATGTATATGAATATTTCTGGTTAAATATGGCTGATGCTTTTTGTTAGTCAAAGCTTATGCTTGTTGCTTGATTATGGAATAACAGCTTACTTGTGTACCTTCTTTGTGTATGTTAAATTCTGTGATGTGTAATTCCATCAAAGTTCTGTGAATGGTCTAGTAGTATTATCAGCTTCGGTGGTTCAGACTCGATTAAGATCTTCATGAGCAAAGCATGATATCCACTTGTACCCTATTCTAGCATGATATCCATATACCGAAAAATCGTGTATTCTTAACAGGTTAGCAAAGCATCCATATTAGTCAATGCAACGATGTACATCGAACAATAGGGTAGAGAAATTAAACCAAGACATCACAAGCTTAGAAAGCTCAAGCCAAGAAGATGCTGAATTGCCCGTGGTATATTTTTTTTACATATTATATGCATTCACTTCCATATGCGTACGATGATAACCAAGCCCTAGCGGACGCTGTTCTTCTAAGATTTCGACTTTGTGGGTGGATTGGGTTGCCTATGTATATGTTAATTTTGTTTTGATGTTCATTTGGTAATATATATCTCTTCAGGTTAAAGTCGAAACCAGAGAAAAACTGCCCAGGTTTGCTCGTTCTTGAAGCTTTTGAGGAGTTAGGCCTTGAAGTACTTGATGCTAGGGTTTCGTGCTCCGAAGATTTTCATCTTGAAGCTGTTAGTAGTGAGGTAATTGTTGGAAGAGTGGTTCCAACCACTTCAACTCTATCTACTCTACTATTATTAAAATAATAATATAGTAATCTTATTAGTGTTAGGCCTTGCCTATATAAAGGCTTCATACGAAGCTTATGAAAACACACCAACACCAAATAGCCAAAGTAAGATAGAGAGAGAGAAAGAAAGAGAAAGAAAAAAAAATAGAGGGTTTGTTCGGTATTTGCTCCAACTATAAAGAGCGATAGTGAGTGTTTTCTCCTTTATAGATTGAGAGGTTGTAACCCCTGTTTTTACCCCAGTAATAAATTTCTACCTCGCCCGTGGTTTTTTACCCCAAGTTAAAAGGGGGTTTCCACGTAAATTCTCGTGTCCATTTTATCCTGACAGTCATTTCCAATATTATTACGCTGTCCGTTTCGCAACAAGTGGTATCAGAGCCAACCCTGATTGATATTCCGATTATGCTCTGTGGTTGCAGCTTTGTCTAACCTTCCACATCAGAAAGGATATTGAAAAGGTTTGTCGTTACGGAAGAGTTTTTTGGCAAGTCGTGGCAATAGAATGTGTCAGTAAGTTCTGTCTAGGTGGCTGGTGCCAAGCGGGACACATAGTGACCCCACCAGATCTCATCTGGGAATTTACTTAGAAGGGTAATTTTGTCTAGAAAGTTGGTCGCTACCCTTTCTGCAAATTATCTGATCAGTACTATTTGGCTGGACTGTCGAATTTCTCCGACGATAGCGACGTGGGAAAAATGGCAGCTAAAAATGAAATTGAGAAATTCAACGGGAGAAACTACTCACTGTGGAAAATGAGGATAAAGGCAATTTTACTCAAAGAAAATTGTCTAGAGGCGATCACTGGCAGACCAACAACTATTACAAGTGATGCCAACTGGAGGAAGATGGACGGGAGGGCCACCGCCAATATTCATCTGGCATTAGCAGATGACATATTATCAAGCATTGAAGAGAAAACTAGTGCGAAAGAAATCTGGGATCATCTAGAGAAGCTGTATCAAGTCAAGTCACTCCACAGTCGAATTTTCCTAAAAAGAAAATTATATCATCTACGAATGGAAGAATCTTCTTCAGTGACCGAGCACATCAACAAGTTGAATACTCTGTTCTCTCAACTTAAGGACTTGGACTACAAAATAGAGCCAAGTGAACGTGCTGAGCTCTACTGCAAAGCCTGCCAGACTCCTACGATCAACCGTCATCAACCTGAGCAACAACCAAGCTGCGGGAAAACTTATCTTCGATAATATTACAGCTGCGGTTCTCGAAGAAGAAAGTCGGCGCAATAACAAAGAAGACAAGTTGATAATATCCCAACAGGCGGAAGCGTTGACAGTGACGAGGGCAAGTTCAGGAGCACGTGGTCCAAACGGGAGCCGAAAACGAACAAGACCCGGAGAGTCTGGTCCAAGTGGGAGTCAAAAACGGCAAAACCTTGTTACGAAAAATAAGAAGGCTATAAAGTGTTACCACTGTGGCAAGAAAGGTCATCTGAAGAAAGATTGTTGGGCTCTAAACAAAAATCCCAATGCCCAAGGAAACGCCGCCAACACTACAGACGATGGAATTGCCTTGGTGTGTGAAGCCGCAACCACTATCGCTGAATAGGGAAGATTCAACGACGTGTGGCTCATCGACTCAGCAACTACTTTCCACATGACCTCTCAAAAGGAATGGTTTCATCAATACAAGTCAACCTTTGAAGGATATGTCTACAGCTGCAATGATAAGGCGCTGAAAATTGTCGGAGTGGGTACAGTTCAAATAAAGATGTATGACGGCACTGTGTGTACTATCCATGCTGTGCGACATGTGGAGGGCTTGAAGAAAAATCTATTGTCCATGGGGCAATTGGATGATCTTGGTTTCAAAGTTGAATTGGAAAACAAGATCATGAAGGTATCCAAAGGAGCACTAGTGGTGATGAAGGGAGAAAAGATAGCTACAAATCTATACACGCTGAAGGGAGAGACTCTGCAAGCAGGGCAAGCATCTGTTGCTACAACAAGTTCAATCGAAAAGTCTACAATGACTTGGCACAAGAAACTTGGTCATATGTCTGAAGGCATGAAAATTCTTGCGCAAAAGAATCTACTTCCTGGTCTTACAACGGTGACGTTACCATTCTGCGAGCATTGTATTGTGAGCAAGCAGCATCGCCTGAAGTTCTCCACTTCAAATTCTAGAAGCAAAGAAATTCTAGAATTGATCCACTCTGACGTATGGCAAGCACCGGTCGCATCTCTGGGAGGAGCCAACTACTTCGTATCATTCATAGATGACTACTCGAGGAGATGCTGGGTGTATCCAATCAAGAAGAAGGACGAAGTGTTTTCTATCTTCAAAACATACAAGGCGCGAGTTGAACTTGAAACCGGTAGAAAAATCAAGTGTCTCCGGTCAGATAATGGAGGAGAATCTACTGGCAAAGAATTCATCGAATTCTGCAAAGGTGCGGGCATCAGAAGACAGTTCACCACGGCTTACACTCCACAACGGAATGGCGTGGCAGAGCGGTTGAATAGGACCCTGTTGGAAAGAACAAGGGCTATGTTGAGAACTGCTGGCCTGGAAAAGAAGTTCTGGGCGGAAGCGGTCTGTACTGCCTGTTATGAGGTGAATCGGGCTCCATCTACTGCTATAGAGATGCGAACACCGATGGAAATGTGGACTGGTGCACCTGCAGACTATTCAAACCTCCATATATTTGGAAGTTCAACGTACGCGATGTACCACAACCAAGAAACGACAAAGTTGGATCCAAAGTCCAGGAAATGCCTATTCTTGGGGTATGCTGATGGAGTAAAGGGGTATCGCTTGTGGGATCTCAATGACCACAAAGTGATTATCAGCAGAGATGTTATCTTCTTGGAGGATGGCGATCAAGTCGAAAATGATAGCAGTTCAAAAGGCATGACAAAGACCACACCGGAGAAACGAAAATTGGAGCAATATAATTCTTCTGAAGCTGAACCGGCGCACGAAGAGCTCAACCCAGTCGAATCTGAAGTACCGGATCTCTTGCGGTCATCACGCGAGCGTAGACCGCCAAGTTGGCACTCAGACTATGAGATAGAGAGCAATCTTGTATACTGTTTTCTAACGGAGGATGGAGAGCCAACCACTTTCCAAGAAGCACTGAATAATCCAGATGCGAGTCAGTGGATTTCAGCAATGCAAGAGGAAATGGAAGCTCTCTATAAAAATAAGACATGGGAGTTGGTGCCATTACCGCAAGGAAGGAAACCCATTGGCAACAAATGGGTGTACAAAATCAAGCGGAATGGTGATGACCAAGTAGAGCGATACCGTGCTAGACTGGTTGTAAAAGGATATGCTCAGAAAGAAGGGATTGACTTCAACGAAATTTTCTCACCGGTGGTTCGACTTACAACAGTCAGGGTGGTCTTGTCAATGTGTGCTACATTCGACTTGCATCTTGAGCAGCTGGACGTGAAGACGGCCTTTCTCCATGGTGACCTGGATGAAGAAATATATATGCTTCAACCAGAAGGTTTCGAGGAACAAGGAAAAGAAGATCTGGTTTGCAGATTGATCAAATCTCTCTATGGGCTCAAACAAGCACCTCGATGCTGGTATAAGAGATTTGACTCCTTCATAATGAGTCTTGGCTACAACAGGCTATACTCAGATCCTTGTGCGTATTTCAAGAGATTTGGCAATGACGATTTCATCATGTTGCTGTTGTACGTCGACGATATGCTGGTAGCAGGACCCAACAAAGGTCGTATCGCCAACTTAAAGACTCAACTAACCAGTGAATTCGAAATGAAGGACTTGGGGCCAGCAAACAAAATTCTTGGCGTGCAAATATCTCGAGACAGAAGCAAGCGGAAGATTTGGCTTTCCCAGAAGAATTATTTGAAGAAAATCTTGCGAAGGGTCAACATGCAAGATAGTAAGCCAATATCTACCCCTCTTGCTACTAATTTTAAGCTATCCTCTGATATGTGTCTAACTGATGAAGACGAGAGCATAGAGATGTCTCGACTGCCATATGCATCGGCGGTAGAAAGTCTAATGTTCGCAATGATCTGTACCAGACCAGACATTGCTCATGCAGTGGGAGTTGTTAGCCGATACATGTCCAACCCTGGTCGGGAGCACTGGAGTGTTGTTAAGAGGATTCTCAGATATATCAAAGGAACCTCGGATCTTGCCTTATGTTATGGAGGTACAGATTTCATTGTCCATGGTTTTGTTGATGCAGATTATGCAGGTGAACTTGATAAAAGCAGATCCACAACCGGATACGTGTTCAATCTTGCTGGCGGTGCTGTAAGCTGGGTTTCAAAACTGCAATCCATTGTTGTAACGTCAACGACGGAGGCAGAATATGTCGCAGCTACTCAAGCCAGTAAAGAGGCAATATGGTTGAAGATGTTGCTGGAAGAACTCGGCCACAAACAGGAGAAAATTGTTCTCTATTGTGATAGCCAGAGTGCGTTGCATCTTGCAAGGAATCCAGCATATCATTCAAGAACCAAAAACATCCGGGTCCAATACCACTTTGTTCGTGAACAAGTGGAAGAGGGGACTGTGGACATGCAAAAAGTTCACATGCGGATAATCTGGCAGACTACATGACCAAAGCAATTACTGTGGACAAGTTTAAATGGTGGCGTTCCTCCTGTGGATTGACGGAATTCAATTAACATGCAAAGGCGGACTAAAAGAATGTTGTGAAGATCTGATTGGTCATCAATCAAATCTTCAAGTGGGAGATTGTTGGAAGAGTGGTTCCAACCACTTCAACTCTATCTACTCTACTATTATTAAAATAATAATATAGTAATCTTATTAGTGTTAGGCCTTGCCTATATAAAGGCTTCATGCGAAGCTTATGAAAATACACCAACACCAAATAGCCAAAGTAAGATAGAGAGAGAGAAAGAAAGAGAAAGAAAAAAAATAGAGGGTTTGTTCGGTATTTGCTCCAACTATAAAGAGAGATAGTGAGAGTTTTCTCCTTTATAGATTGAGAGGTTGTAACCCCTGTTTTTACCCCAGTAATAAATTTCTACCTCGCCCGTGGTTTTTTACCCCATGTTAAAAGGGGTTTTCCACGTAAATACTCGTGTCCATTTTATCCTGACAGTCATTTCCATATTATTACGCTGTCCGTTTCGCAACAGTAATAACATCTTTGATTAAGTACCCTTGAATCGTATACATCTATCGAAGTCTTAAGATCATCAAGTTAACTTTTTTTATGCAACTTCATGAGACTGCTTTAACGGCACCATTTATCTATATATTGAGTATAGTAATTAATTAATGAAACATATGAATGAAGGGTGAAGGGAAGTCCGAGAGCATGAATTCTCAGGTGGTTAAAGAAGCAGTAGTTCAAGATCAGAACATGGAGCAAGAAAAATAAGTGTCAAGATTTGTATTTAACATCAAAACCTCCAATGATAAAAACATATCAAGTGTTAATGAGTGAATAGTCGATCATCTTTTTCCTTTACCATATGTAGAATGTTGATATTATAATCATATATTTTATTCCCAACACACTAATGTGTCGAACTTCTTCAATCTCCAAGGATCTTTTCGAGTTTTTCTTCGACAATTTCAGGCTATCTTTGTTGATAGAAAGAAAAAAAAAAAAGGAAATGGGAATATGGTTAGGATGAACTCAACTTGTATCTATCTATTGGGCTACTTAACCAGCCGATTTATTGAATTGGTTGAGATCTCTTTAATAACAAGGATATATTCCTAATAAACTAAATTATAAATGGATCCAATTGGTGACTCTATTAGGATTATAGCTTTTTTATTATTTATTTCATGATCCAGTTGAACACTTTTTGGCTTGATTTAGTCTCGGAAACTTAATAGCTTGGAAATAAGCGGTTGATCGTCTGTTTAACGACCCCACTCAAATCAAGAAGTGTTCGGCCCTCTTAAATATTAAATAATCTTTAGAAGCTTGACAATCATTTGCTTGATACAATAGTCGAACGTATTTCAACCGTATTAAACCTACGCCAAGTCATGAATAAATAAATTACTTACAACGTACGTCCTTTTCTAAGAAAGTTTCAGAAGAGAAGGTTTCATCAACTACTCTTGATTAATTTAATTAACTTAACCCACCAAATTACCGCGTTGTCTCAGTCCATTAACCAATATTATTGCCAATTCATGCCCTATATATATACTTGTAACCATCTCTAAAGATCACCCAACAACTTAATTACAAAAAAAAAAAGCTTGTCCCGAACACACAATTTCAAATTAGAGCAGCAATTAAACAAATATGGCTCCTACGGCTTTATCCTACCTTTCTGCTCTAATCATACTATCTCTAACATCATCAGCATTATCTTCTTCTTCTGACCTATCTCCATACTATTACTACGAAACATGTCCACAAGCATTACCCGCAATAAGACGAGTCGTCGAAGAAGCCCTAATTCAAGAACGACGCATGGGAGCCTCCTTACTGCGCTTGCATTTCCACGACTGCGTCGTCAACGTATAACACATATATTATCATCTTTTTTAATGTCAATTCTCTTGAGTTAGTGTTTTAAGCTTTATTGCATGCTTTTGGTCGTTTATTACAGGGATGCGATGGCTCGATCTTACTAGACTCCACGCCGAACTTTACAAGCGAAAAATTTGCCGCGCCTAACAACAACTCGGCGAGAGGATTCGAAGTCGTCGACAGAATCAAATGGGAGGTCGATAGGGTTTGCGGCCGTCCCATTGTTTCGTGCGCCGACATTTTGGCTGTTGCAGCTCGCGATTCTGTTGTCTTGGTGAGTTGCATCTTTTATGTGTTCGTCATATTTTTGAATTATATCATCTCAAATGCGTCCCCTCAGTTTAGGCTGATTTCTTTCTTATCCAGTCCTAGATTTAGGTCTGAGCTCTGACTATGTTAATGGCCACTTCACCTAAGAAATTTAGCTCGAAAATAGCGTATCATATTTTAAATTTATATTATTTCCAACATATACCTCACTGAATTGGTAACAATAACCTATGATTTGGTTTCTTGTCACTATAATATATAGCTTGGTGGACCTTCTTGGGAGGTAAAACTGGGAAGGCGAGACTCAACTACGGCGAACATAAACTTGGCCAACGCTGATATCCCAGCGCCTTTCATGGATCTAACGGCTCAGATGGAAACTTTTGGAAGGCAAGGGCTTGGATTGAAAGACCTTGTCGCCTTGTCGGGTGGGCACACAATAGGGTTTTCTCAGTGTCAAAACTTTAGAAATCGCATATACAACGACTCGAATATTGAATCACATTCTGCGGAGGTACAGCGAAGGAATTGCCCTGAGAACGGAGGAGATTCGAATCTTTCTGGCTTGGATTCAACTTCTGGGGTTTTCGATGGTAAGTACTATGGAGAGTTGAAGGAGAAGAAGGGTTTATTACACTCTGATCAGGAATTGTTCAATGGGAATGCTGAGACCGAGGCTCTTGTTAGAACTTACAGCGAAGATTATGGCGCTTTTGCGGTGGATTTTGCGAGTTCGATGATTAAGATGGGCGATATAAAGGTGCTGACTGGCGAACAAGGTCAGGTTAGGTACAATTGCAGGAGGGTTAACTGATTCTTCTACGAACGAAATGTTTATGATACGCTTGAAATAATTTTTTGTTAGATCATTTTTTCGTTTATCATTTGTTTGGTCGTATGGATCCGTGCTGTTTTCATAATCTTTTTATATAAGGAATAAAAGATCAAAGCTTTTCGATACACTTCAGCTGTCATTAGAACTGATTGCAATAAAAACACTTAATTTGAAATCATCATTAACCAAACAGTCACGATTAAAACCTTAGATTAATCAGAACAACCACGCCCAACAGAAGCCTTTCTCTTCAAGATCAAGACTTCCTTCTTCCATTTATTTCATTTTCCAGTACCCACAAAACATCCTCGAATCATTGTTCTTTCCTTCGCTGTGATCGATCATAGCCCTCTCATCCAAAGACGAGCATGAGCTAGAAGACCTTCTTCTTCTGAATCTTTGTTCATAAGGTACCTTCTCACCATACGAAGGAGAGGACGATAATGAAGAAGAAGACGTATCAGTAGAAGTAGAAGGAGAGGAACAAGCCCCATGTACCTTCTTAGGATTGACCCTCCTCAGAAAAGAGTGGAGAAGCTGAAGTTTAGATCTTGAATTATTACTCCTTTTCTTGAAGGAACTGCTGCTCGTGTAATAAGATGGCGGCGGTGTTAGAGGTGGGACGTCGTAATTTTGGAAGGATTTGTTCTTAGGTGTCCCTGGGATAACCTCCCATACGAATGGGATTGAGCTCGAGAGATCGCCGTAGTAAACCCTAAAAGAGGTTGAAGATGATGAGTTCGATGTTTCTTTGGAGATGAGCTTCGCCAGGAACTCATCGTCGTGATTCATGATTCTGAATGATTGTTCATGGAACTGATCAGTTGTGGTAATAACGGTCGTCATATCTCTGAGTATTTTCAAGTGGCAGAGAAGAGAGGCCGTAGATTCATTGAAGTTTTAGTATGCTTATGTACATTGCACATATATATAGGTAATTGGACGAGACTGAATCATGATTATTATTTTTTTATTTTAGACAATGTGGGAAGATAACCCTTGAAAAAGATATTAAGCTAACAAATTAGGGAGGTTTTGACTAGGGCAGTTTGGACATTATATAGTTGCATGATGTTAACTGATAAACCGTTTGGGGGAGTTGGGGAGCCGTTTGATTTTGTGATTATTTAGCATAAAAGGAATAAGTAAATTATATGGGTGATGTTTGGATTAATGTGTCGATTGGTATAGATGAATAACCATAAAAAAGAATTATCAAAGATTTGGAGATTAGAACAGCGTGAAAGTCAACTAGCTATAGAGCTATTGATGATTAATAATATTAAGCCGCAAAGGTTTTGTAGGTACTTGTTCCTATCACAGCTTGAAACTGAGAAACGTATCTTACATATTGTAGTAATATGTACAGTATTACGTTATTTGCATATGTAAGCATATCATAAATATTGTTGACTTTAAACGAAAAGAGTGCATGGAACTCTATTTTAAGTATTATTTTTCACACCTTAAAATCAGTTAGAATGTAACGTTCTCTCGCGTGCCTAGACATGGAATACATGCCGAAATAATTATGTAATATCACAGGAATTGTTCAAATCTTTCGGTGAATTAAACTTCAATTTCATTCAAATTGCAAAACAACTGAGAGCCAATATGTTTAATTCGACTTGATTAATCTTTCTTGAATTTATATGTTTATTACAAGTTACGATACCAAATATAGTCATCTAGAAGTGACGCATTTTAATAAGCAGCAATTTGCGTTTAGTACGTATGTTTGGCAGAAAACGAAAAAAATAATATAACAATGGACATTTTAAGAAATTGAAACATTAACAATTGAAAGATATACTGTCGCAATGCCTTGCTTACACTTACATTTAGTAAAGGGCCCATTCCTCCGCTCCGTCGTAAAGTCTAGTAAATAATTTAGTTCCATAACCTAATGTAAAATTTTACTGAAAACGAAAATTCATAAAAAAAAATGAATAAAATCAAATATTTCAGATAAAATGTGTACAAGAAACATTTTTCGGATGACCCTAATCTGATAGGTTGTCATGAATCAGGTTTCTCAAGTCAATCTTACAATGTCGTCGCCAAAGTAGACCTTTTATATTTGAATTATTTTAGATTAATACCTGTCGCAAATATAAAATGTTACAAGAACGAAACTGGCCAAACAGATAAAATCTTGCAACGAAAGGATTTGAACATGTACTGCTTAGCTTTTGAAAATAAGAAACTTTTTTTCCTTCACAATGGACCCCAAATATTAAAAAATAAATACATCCATCCTATCTATTTATACACATGACCCAGACCACATCTCACTTTCATATCATCATCATAACACAACCCAAAAAATAACATCTTTTTCTGTGCATTTCCTCTCATAAAAACCCTATTAAATACATTAGCACAAGATATGGGCCATCATCACATAAGATTCAAATTATCAGATATGATCCCAAACGCATGCTGTCTTATTATTCACCAAAATCTCAAGAAACATGGCCAAGAACAAACAAGAAGACAATCCCAAGCCATTAAATCACGCTTCTCCATCCTTTATTACAATCGAAACCATCTCAAAATTGCGTTATTACCACCGACCAAAGACAAGAACAAGAAAAGCAGCAGCTGCTTGTCAGGACAAAGAAATTAAAACCCTATCACGTCACGAGGGACTCCACCAATAAGAAGAGCTTAGGAACCCCACGAAGGAGGCTAAGCACTAAGCAAAATGCAAAATGCACAACGTCTCGACGAGGCTCATCAATCGATCATGGCACAGATTCGTCATAAAATATGGATCGAGGGGATGATATCTTGCCTCATGTAACTACAGCCCTAAAGATGACATTTTTATCAGTGTGGACGATGATGGTTCGAAGGAAACTAAGTATGCTAGTAATGTTTCTGAGCACATTCATGAATCCCGCCTATAACAAGGAAAAAAAATGGGACTAGAACAAGATTGCGTCCTAATTCTTTAAGAATGAGGGTTCAGATTCAGACAAGGAACAAAAGCGTGGTACGATCTAATTTTCCGTGGAGCTTTACTGTGGTAAAAGCTTAGAGAGATTCCAAAAGGGACTTTGCAAAGTCCATGATGGAGATGATTTTGGATAACGACATTAGAAAACCTAAGGCGTTTGAGGAGCTTTTGGTTTGTTATCTCTCTCTGAATTTCTGATGAGTATCATGATCTGATATCAACATTTTTAGGAGATTTGGTTCGAGTTTGTTCGTGTTCGTCTCTGTAGTGAACTTTAGATGAATATATATTTTATTTTACTAGCGGCGTTGTTAATTAGGTTTCGTTAGTCAACGTTGTAGTGTTGTACGAGGTGATGCCATTTATCTGTCTTGATAGGATTATTTTATTAGAGAAATGGATGATATGGTTATTAATATAATATCCGCGTAATCAACTGGAAGTGTAGTTTCATCAAAATTAGGGTTGATAAGCGACGGTACGTGCACGCCGTAACAATATAGAGCCAGTGGCGGAGCCAGACACTGGGTCCATAGACTCCATACACAATATTTTTAAAAATTTTCAGTGGGTCCCTTTAGTACAATTTTTTTCAAATGTAATCCTAATACTATTTTTTTCAACCTAATTTATTAATAACTTTTTTTCCCAGTGGGGTCACTACTGGTTCTAAGGTAGCTCTGCCTCTATATAGAGCAGTAACCGAAGAAGATGAAACCAAAGAAGCAAAGAGAAAACCAGAAGCAAACTTTTATATAACTGATACGATAATTTTTACGTCATGCTATATAAACTTACGATACAAATAAGCTAAGAAGTTTCTTAACTGCTATTATAAACACAACTGCTATTATTTAAAATACTAAAAGAACTACTTTTCACTAATTAACGATACTCCCCCTTAGTGAAAAATCTTTCATCAACAACGCCAAGCGCCTTGCGAAATAGTTCGAACTTTGCGCTACCAAGAACCTTCGTAAAGATGTCGACAACTTGAGCTTCGCTTTGAACCTTCCAGCTGAATTTCTTGCTTCACGACATTCTCACGAACAAAGTGATAATGTGTTTCGATGTGCTTCGTCCGAGCATGAAACACGGGATTGCCAACAACCTTGGTCGCACTTTCGTTGTCACAATAGATCAAGATAGGATAATCCAAAGTAAAGAAAATTTCCTCGGTAAGCTTCTTAAGCCGTATACATTTCTTGGTAGCCAAAGTAGCCGCTACATACTCCGCTTCACAACTAGAAATAGCAACAATGTGTTGCTTCTTACTACACCACGAGATCGTCGTTGGACCTGTATTGAAGCAGTAACCTATTGTGGAACTGATGCAAAAGATCGTTGACATCGCCGACCTAATCCGCATCGACATAACCAGCCAACAAGAATGAAACATGACGCTCATACCACAACCCAAAATTCAAAGTGCCTTTCACGTATCGAAGAATTCTCTTCGCTGCGATGAGATGATCCGTGCATGGTTTCTTCACAAATTGAGAAATAACTCAAACAGAGTAAGCATTATCCGGTCGCGTAATAGATAAATAAAACAAAGCTTCCAACAAGTTGCCTAGACAGTGTAGCATCCTCTAATAATTTTCTCCGTCTTTGGCCAACTTCAAATGTGCCTCCATGGGAGTCGCGTTGGCTTTGACACACGAACTACGTGAGATTTTCTCTTCAGTGGTTCAAAGGCGAAAGGTTGCTCAAACGAGCCTTAACGATGTCTTGATTAGGAGCCATGGCGTGCTTTCTATTACCATTTCCGCGCCTTGCAATGATGGAGTGAACAAATTTGCTCCTGCAAAGCTTAATCTCATCGATTTAGCAGGTTCGTAATGATACATATATGTATATTCGATTCTTAACTGACATTGGAATCGGTCAAATGAGTTGAAAAATTAGGTAAATAAGACAATAGAAGGACTAGCGATGAAGGGATTCACCTCCAAGAGAGTGCAAAGATAAATCAATCTCTCGTTGCGCTTTCGAACGTTATTTACGCACTCAACAACCCAAAGCCAAGAATACTGTATAGAGAGAGTAAGCTGACACGTATATTACAAGACTCCCTCGGTAGGGACGAGCGTGCGCTTATGGTTGCTTGCTTGGTATATATCTAACATTTCATACGCTTTTGATGTTCATATTAAGTTCTTGGGTACCCAATTCTTCGACCCGCGGGTTTTTTTGGGTGCATAATCCTGGATAATACCAAGAGTCTGTTCATACGGTTAGCCTTGCAGCTAGATCTCGCCATGTATCTAATTTCCTGCCATGCTTGACCCATAAGAGTGCAAATTCGAATGTGAAAGATGATATGGACAAAAGCTTTGCACATGGTTAGAGTCGGAAGGAAAATGCGATCACGTGCTCAGAGAAAGGGGCCTTTACGTACAACTCCGAGTTCTTCTGTGGCTAAATTGATAGGAAAATCAGGTCCTTCAAATTCAAAACAGAGGTAATTATAACAAATGGCCAGGACAAGATTTGTTCTATGATTTGTTCTAAATGCAGCTCAAAACGAACAAACGGTCGGGACAAGAAGAAAGGACCTGAAGAACGACCAAAGATGGGCAATTTATAATGCTCTATTGGAGAGAAGTGTTAATGGAAAATTGAAGGAAAAGACAAGGGTGGTATCTGATTTATTTTCAGTAAATATTCGTTATACAGAATATGAAGCAAGCCAAAGTTACTTTTAACAATCAAGCCGTCGATGTGTCCTTGTGGTCGTAAAAGAGTTCAAGTTGATCTTGGTTGAGTTCGAGATATTCCATTACACCCGAGGACAACATTGAGGTCGCTTGCCGAAGCTTTGGGTGTTAGTCATACAATGTTGTTCAGGCATGTGAAAAAGGTCTCCTGCGACGCCATTAAACCACATCTTAAGGAAGAAAATATGAGAGCTCGGTTGCAATTTTGTGTATCTATGTTAGATACTAATAGTCTGCCTCGGAACCAAAATGTCAACATATGTGTAATATTGTACATATTGATGAAAAGTGGTTCTACATGACCAAGAAGACGGAGAACTACTAGCTTCCAATCGAAGAGGAGTCGTTGCGTACTTGCCAAAGTAAGAACTACATTGGAAAAATAATGTTCTTAGTTGCAATGGCACGCAAAAGATTGACGAAGATGGAAATGAAGTTTCTTCGGGGAAAATTGGAGTTTTTCCACTTGCACTATGCAACCAGCACAGAGACGAAGTAGAAATAGAGAAGCTGGGACTCTAGAGATGAAACCGATTACCTCTGTTAAGAGAAGAACTATAAAGAAGTGTTTGATTGAAGAAGTGATACCAAAAATTCAATAAACATGGCCACAAGAGGATTTCGAAAAGACTATATTCATTCAACAAGGTAACGCAAGGGCGCATGTCGATCCAAGTGATAAAGATTTTCAAGAAGCTGCTTCAGCAAATGGTTTCGACATTCGGATCATGTGTCAACCGCCAAATTCGCTGCATTTAAATGTTCTTGATCTTGGATTTTTTTACTGCAATTCAAGTTCTACAACACAAGGAGAGTCCTAAGACCGTACACCAACTTATTCATGTGGTCGAGAAAGCTTTTGACGAATACCCCTCAAAGATGATAAACCATATCTTTTTAACTCTTCAATCGTGTATGCAAGAAATCATGAAAGTCTTTTTAACTTTTTAACTGTTCATCGTGTATTCTGCCAATGGTCGTTTGGGCACTTTGCAGAGGACTAAGAGGATGAAGCGAGGTGCTTAGGCTTGTAAAGTGTCTTTGAACTTGTGTTTATAGCAGTTAGGGAGGCATTTTTATTTCAATATAGAAACTGTGTTACAAGTGCAAGCAATCTAAAAATATTTTGGAAGATAAATTTTCAACATCGTCACGATCTCTTGTTGAATCTCTTTGTTGGTATGAAATTCTACTTCATCGATGAGAACTTGTTCAAATCAAACCATGTTTAACTTTGGCAATAACTTCATGATCTTCGGTATCAACTTTGGCAGATACTTCATCCTCCTCAATCTCTTTTTGTCTTGATATTGGAAAGAACACGAAGCTTTTGAAATGGTTTGGCTTTTTCTTTTTATCTTCCATTTTTTAAAACATTTTCTTCTACAATTGCAGTGAGGCGTTCACAGATTATTTTGTACTCTTTTTATAGATATTTAAATGGGAGTTGTGGAAAAGTTAAGAGATATTGGAAGTTGGTGCGACTGACATTTAAAAGACAAATTATACATTGGAATATTGATTTTTACGTTTGTGTATAACTTTTTGTATTGAACTTTGTGTTGTTATTTAATATGGGGACAATTTTGGAAATTTACACATATATCTTTTGAAAATACCCTAACGACTTCCTTGTGAGAACAAAAAAGAGATATGTGGAACGACTTTCTTTTTAGAACAGTGAGTACATATTATATATGTGTGTGTGTGTGTGAGTTGATTGCTTATTGATCCAAGTATTTAAATATGCAAACGTTATTTTCAATTCATCATGTCATCGAACAATAATGGCTAATTTACTTGAGAATTATATTAGATGACAACGACTAGATATTTGACTTCTAATCGCAAGACGGCGTCGTTTTTACAATATATCAAAATTCAAGCAACCTTCAGCTTCTCCATAATATGAGAACATACCTCCCAGTGTCCGCAATCTGAGAAACCGAAGCAAGGTTTCTTCAACCCTGGTACATGATAACCGTCATTAAGAGAAACATTTTTCTCAACGCCATAATGTCCTTCCTTAACAACCGGATGCAAAAGATTTTTAGCCGTCACAATAACTCTTTTTCCTTTATGCGGACGGATATCTGACATTTTCGGTTGCATGATGAGAACAACCGAAATCAACGATTGATCGACACGTGGTGTGTGAATGAAAAGTGCGACAAGTAATAATTAAAACGAATACTAAATTACTGTCGCCGACGTGCGATAGGCAGTGAACCTATCGTTTGCAGTGTAGTAAAGTGAGTAAACGAGTATCGAACACGAGGAATAAATCAAGTACTAGTAGTGACCTATCGACACGATATTTAGCCTAAATAAAATATGCCGGTGGTGTTACGGACTATCCTAACAGATTACTCCTAAATCAACGAGAGACTATAAGAATACGCCTAAACTGGTGAAAACTTTCAGATAATAGAGATGTGCTCGGGATTCGAATCCCGCTAGGTACTCTCGGTTAAGACAATGAATTCTCGCTCCTACGTGATTCTGACTAGATCGCAGTAATTTCCTACCCGCTCACGAGTTTGCTGTCGCCTTAAACGCTCGCGGGGATCTAAGGTTCAGTAATTACTAAAGGCGAGGATCGAGTATTTGCTTTCGCCCTATACTCGAATCCTATCTTCTACGAATAACCTAATCGTTGTTTAGCTGTCGCCCTAAACGATTTTCCACACGATCACTTTAACACATAGACATATTAAAGCGACGAAACAATTTCATAGACAGATAAAAAGTCATAAACACGAGTCACGATTAAACATATGTCTTGATTACGAAATATCATAGCGTTCATCTAATCCCAAACACATAGGGGATTTAGCTACGCATAATTGACGGGAAAACAACGAAAGAAATAAGAAACGAAGAAGAAGAATTCATGATCTTGAATACTGATGATCTGGGATGGTGGCACAGATGAATCTTTGTTCTGCGTTTAATTTGGCGTGATTGCGTCGTTGATCCGTCTCTCGCGCTTCTCCAATGAAATTCTGCGTTTCTGGCGTCTGTAATTCGTCTCTTATGAGTTAGGGTTGATATCTGGTGAGAATCCCCCTTTTCTGGATCGAAATCGGGCTTTTATAGTGAAACTCGACATGGTCACGGCCCGGGACAAGATAGGTCACGGCCGTGACACTCTCGGGGCAAAAAATGAGCTCACTGCCGTTCGTCACGGCCTGGTGCAGCAGTGTCACGGCCGTGACCCCCTCAACAGCTTTGCGGCAGTTTCGTATTTCTCTCGGATGGAGGGGTAAACGATGTCGGATTGACCTGAAATTTTAACAATAGATAGAAGACTCGCCAATCTTGATTCTGACCAAAGGAATTCTCAATCCGAGGTCTGGATTGAGAGATACGAATTTTCTAATGCTGCTACTGCTATGGGTCACGGCCTAGTGCAAGAAGTGTCACGGCCGTGACCATCTTCAGTCTAACTCTCTGCCAAGTGTCACGGCCAGGTGCACTATGTGTCACGGCCGTGACCTTCACCAGTTTTCATCGTTTTAGCGCCGTTTTGCCTCGTTTTCGCTCCTTTGCGCCCGAAACTTGTCCTAAAGCCTTATAATACCAAAACAAGCAGAAATAGGGTTAATAAGTGCATAAAATGACTACGAAAACTTTATTATGAGCCAATTAAATACTATGATAAACGTACTACGATGCGTTTATCAAACCTCCCCACACTTAATCATTTGCTTGTCCTCAAGTAAATTAGAAGTCAGAAAAGGCATCAGATCAAGATAACGGCACGATTGTTCGCAATTTATCAACAAAGCTAGAAAGCACAAAAGGAAATCAAGCAAACAATCATAGACATCGCACTAATGACTTGCACTTGTTGACCTAAACTTCATTCGCACTGCCAATCGAGACTCATACCTCACAGGGATTCGCTCAAATCACTCAGTGTATAGGTTAACATATAGTGAATCACTCAAATCGTGCACTAGTCCGACCCTTACCATAGGCTTGCAAGCTAATCGTATATCTACTACTTAAAGTGGCAAGCATAAATCTGAGGATCTTCTTGGGTCTTCTCGGGTCAAATAATAATGACTTGACAAGCATAGATATTGAACACGTAATCTTAAAGCTAGGACACATAAGCGAAAATTCAAAGAATATAGCATGATCAAATTGATAGTCACATGCCCCAACATAAGACTCAACATTCTCGCTCCGAAATCCTAGACTTTTCTGCCCGACCCCTGTCAACTCAGTTCCCTTTCATTTTCTGCCCTTTCCCCTTAATTACGCTCTAGTGCACTGCCCTTATTCCCTAAAGCATCAAGGTTCGGTTTTTGTCGCAAAGAATACATCGTCACAACGAATGCCGTGTACCTAGGGATACTTATTACCAAAACCTATATCTTGCCAAAAGGTTTATGGGCATGCTTATGAAAGGGATCAGGTCATTTCAGAAAACGGTCAAGTCAGGGGCGAGTCATTTCACGAATAGCAGAGAAGAACATCAAATCATACACTGAAATAGTAACTCTCAAGTTCGACTTCTGCTCTATTCTAATGAATTTGGGTTCATATACTCTCTGCAGGCTTATATGGGTCAAGGGCATTTCATATCATATGAGGTAAGCAACGAATAGGCTCAGGCTCAAAGTGGCTAACTAGTGGGGTTAGTCATGGTGGGGAATTTTGGCTCTGGACTTAATTCCTAATGCCCTCATCATCTTCACACTAACACACCAAAAACAATTTCAACACGCATCAGACAGGCAAGTTCTAGAGAGATGTAGACTAGGCACGTCACACAACCAAGAAAAATGAGCATAAGCTCGCCAGGCTCAAACTCTCACATGAAACAGGGTTATGTGTACGAATCTCTCAAAACAGTGCTATATCTATTCAGGCAAACACGATTCAATCAGTCATGCATATCCTAATTGCTCACAAGGATTTCATAACATGCAAATCAACTCGAGATAAACGCAAACAATCATGCCTGATTTTAATAATTCATGCCTTTCTAACAAAACTGATAGCTCACGGACACGTCATAAAAAAATTTCACGCACATTCTCACGGACACGTCATAAAAAAAATTTCACGTACATTCTCAACCTAAATTCCCCTCCCCACACTTAAGCCGTACGTTGTCCTCAACGTAAAAATTGAATAAATGAAAGGGAAAAGTAGGTGTAAGAGAACGAAACTTCCCTGACGGAAAATATTGACGTGGTCGTGACTAGACGCGTGATGGTTGTCATATCGTGACACGTGATGCCTGACATGACTAAAAGGAAAACTAAACGTAACAGAAAAAACATGAATTGTAATAATAATAGGCATAATAAAAAAATACTAGATAGATAAAACCTGGGTTGCCTCCCAAGAAGCGCTTCCTTTATCGTCTTTAGCCGGACGTGCTTTCGTTCGCTTAGGGTGGCTGGAAGTCGAGGTACAGCATCTCTTTTCTGCTTAAGTTTTCCTCGCCTACATCCATACCTTGGCGGTGTCTCCTTTCGCCGGGCAGCGATTTCAACTCTAGTGGCGTTCGCTCCTCGACTGGGCTCTTGTCCTTAACTTCTTCACTGCTCTCGTCGATGGTTATGATGGGTTCGTCGATCTCCTCCCCACACTTATCGATTTCCATAATCGTGTGCCTATCATGCTTGCTGACCTGTGACAGACCTTGCACAGAAAAGAGAAAATCACGCTCAAAGACATCTAAGAAATAGCATTTATCATCTTGCTCGTTGCTCTTTTTCATCGAATCAGCCGTATTGAATGTAACTTTTTCGCCGTCTACTGTCAAGGTTAATGTTCCATTCCTAACATCTATCATGGTCTCGCATGTAGCTAAGAATGGTCTACCTAGAACTAATGGAGCATTTTCATCCTCGTCCATGTCTAAGATCACAAAATCAGCAGGGATAACGAACTTATTGACCTTAACTAGAACATCCTCGATAACACCTAGAGGGTATTTGATCGATCTATCGGCCAGTTGAATACTCATTCTAGTGGGTCGTGGTTCACCTAATTCTAAACGCTTAAACATGGAGTACGGCATTAAATTTATACTAGCACCTAGATCAGCTAAAGCATACTCAACAACTAAATCACCTATCAAACAAGGAATAGTAAAACTCCCTGGGTCCTTGAGCTTTTTCGGTATCTTGCTCTGGAGTATCGCTGAGCACTCTCCTCGTAGGTATACCGTGGAGACGTGTTCGAGCTTCCGTCGGTTCGTCAGCAAGTCCATCAGGAACTTAACGAAACTGGGCATCTGCACAATAGCTTCAATAAACGGTAAGTTAATATGTAATTCTTTGCACATACCCATAAATCTGCCAATTAGCGCCTCGTCTTTGTCCTTCTTCAACCGTGCTGGATAGGGAATCTTCGGCTGGTACGGCATCACTGGTGGCCGCTCATTCTCCCTCGCTTTTTCTATTTCGGGTGCAGCCTCCTCCTTTTTAGGTTGAACCTTCTCTTTTTCAGGTGCAGCTCCTCTCAACCGAGCTGGGTACGGGATCTTTGGTTGATACGGCTTCACAAATGGTCGCGTCTTTCTCTCGTTATCCTTGACCTTCTCGACTCCGTCCCCCTTGCTTTCCTCCACTTCTGGCTCGTCGTGGCCCTCGAAATCGACTTTCTCCTTTAAATTCTGCTTGGTGGG
The DNA here is from genome assembly GCA_027422505.1 of Craterostigma plantagineum. NCBI lineage: Eukaryota > Viridiplantae > Streptophyta > Magnoliopsida > Lamiales > Linderniaceae > Craterostigma > Craterostigma plantagineum. Next base: position 3,280,973 of record JAPQWV010000029.1, read on the forward strand.
AGCTTCTTGTAATCCTCTCCCGCTCCTCAGGGTTACCGCATTGCAATACTCCTTGGGGTTTGTCTCGGTGTAGCTCGGGAGTGATCCTTGATTTCGCCCCGCCATTTGCTTTGCTAATTGCCCCACTTGCTGCTCCAACCTCTTGATCGAGGCATCTGTATTCTGAGCACTGCCTCCGTGTACTCCTCCATCTTCGTCATTCGGCTTTCGTGGGCTGCGGTGGTGCTACTGAAATTTGTGAGAAGTGCCTTCATCATGTCCTTCATCTCCCTCATGTCGTCGGATCCTCCTGCGGGCGCGTTCTGGTACTGTCGTGGTGGCCCATTTTGGAATCCGGACGGTCGGGGCTGAAATCCTGGCGGTCCTTGGCCCTGATGGTTCTGATTCCCGTACGCCAGGTTTGGATGTGCCCGAGGCTGGAAGCTTCGCTGGCCACCTTGGTAATTGCCCATATAGTCTACGTGCTCCAGCGGCTGCCCAAGTTGGCATTCTGATGTCTCGTGGGCTGCGCCACAAATTCCGCACAATGGCACGTAAGACGTGTGCTGCGTCGGTGCGATGGTGGCCACGGCGTTCACGGGCTGAGTTTGCCCGGACTTGGGAAGTAATGCGTCAATCACCGTCTGCAACTGGGAGTTCGTCGAGGCGATTTGTTGCTGAAGTGCCTCGATTTTAGCGTTAGTGGCCGTCTCCTCGCTCACTCCGAACGCACCGGGTGTCTTCATCCTGGTATTGCCCCTCATGAAGCTGTTCCTCGAGTAGTCCTCGATCAGATTCCAAGCGTCGGTAGCATTGAGCTTCACGAGTCCTCCTCCTGCGGCTCCGTCTAGCATATGGACAGTTTGGTCATTGAGCCCCTCGTGAAATCGGTTGATCTGGGCTGCCTTCGACATCCCGTGCTGCGGGCACCTCTTCAGTAGCGCCTTATATCGCTCCCACACCTCGTAGAGGTTTTCTGAGTCCTTCTGATGGAATAGGGAGATCTCTGTCTTTAACCTTAGCACCTTCGTCAGCGGGAAATAGTGGCCGATAAACGCGGCTCGCAGCTCCTCCCATGTAGTGATTGAGCGAGGTGGCAACATCTCCAGCCAGTCATTCGCTCTAAACTTCAGGGAGAACGGGAATAGCATCAGCTTGATCGCATCGCCCGAGACACCGTTGATCTTGATGGTGTCGGTCACCGTCAGAAAGGCCTTCAGATGGGAGTAGGGATCGTCGTCGGGATTGCCTTGAAACTGAGCCGTCTGGAAGATCATCTGAAGCCAAGAGTGCTTCAGCTCGAAATTGTTGTTCTCGATCGACGGGATGATAATTGCCGACTCAGTACCGCCTAGCGCGGCATTCTTGAGGAGATCTTGTAGTGATGGCTCCTCCTCGTGGACGGGCACTCTGTGGTCTGCCATATCTACTTCTGTATCTGGACTAAAAGAAGTCGACCCGTAAAAGAAATAACGACAATAACAGTAACTAGAAGAACAAATAACGCCAACAGTAATAAAGAAAAGAAAAATAAAACTTCAAATAAAAATGGCTAAATTACCGAACTACGGTGTTCCTAATATCAATTTATTCCCCGGCAACGGCGCCAAAAACTTGATCGACACGTGGTGTGTGAATGAAAAGTGCGACAAGTAATAATTAAAACGAATACTAAATTACTGTCACCGACGTGCGATAGGCAGTGCATCTATCGTTTGCAGTGTAGTAAAGCGAGTAAACGAGTATCGAACACGAGGAATAAATCAAGTACTAGTAGTGACCTATCGACACGATATTTAGCCTAAATAAAATATGCCGGTGGTGTTACGGACTATCATAACAGATTACTCCTAAATCAACGAGAGACTATAAGAATACGCCTAAACTGGTGAAAACTTTCAGATAATAGAGATGTGCTCGGGATTCGAATCCCGCTAGGTACTCTCGGTTAAGACAATGAATTCTCGCTCCTACGTGATTCTGACTAGATCGCAGTAATTTCCTACCCGCTCACGAGTTTGCTGTCGCCCTAAACGCTCGCGGGGATCTAAGGTTCAGTAATTACTAAAGGCGAGGATCGAGTATTTGCTTTCGCCCTATACTCGAATCCTATCTTCTACGAATGGCCTAATCGTTGTTTAGCTGTCGCCCTAAACGATTTTCCACACGATCACTTTAACACATAGACATATTAAAGCGACGAAACAATTTCATAGACAGATAAAAAGTCATAAACACGAGTCACGATTAAACATATGTCTTAATTACGAAATATCCTAGCGTTCATCTAATCCCAGACACATAGGGGATTTAGCTACGCATAATTGACGGGAAAACAACGAAAGAAATAAGAAACGAAGAAGAAGAATTCATGATCTTGAATACTGATGATCTGGGATGGTGGCACAGATGAATCTTTGTTCTGCGTTTAATTTGGCGTGATTGCGTCGTTCATCCGTCTCTCGCGCTTCTCCAATGAAATTCTGCGTTTCTGGCGTCTGTAATTCGTCTCTTATGAGTTAGGGTTGATATCTGGTGAGAATCCCCCTTTTCTGGATCGAAATCGGGCTTTTATAGTGAAACTCGACATGGTCACGGCCTGGGACAAGATAGGTCACGGCCGTGACACTCTTGGGGCAAAAAATGAGCTCACTGCCGTTCGTCACGGCCTGGTGCAGCAGTGTCACGGCCGTGACCCCCTCAACAGCTTTGCGGCAGTTTCGTATTTCTCTCGGATGGAGAGGTAGACGATGTCGGATTGACCTGAAATTTTAACAAGAGATAGAAGACTCGCCAATCTTTATTCTGACCAAAGGAATTCTCAATCCGAGTTCTGGATTGAGAGATATGAATTTTCTAATGCTGCTGCTGCTATGGGTCACGGCCTAGTGCAAGAAGTGTCACGGCCGTGACCATCTTCAGTCTAACTCTCTGCCAAGTGTCACGGCCAGGTGCACTATGCGTCACGGCCGTGACCTTCACCAGTTTTCATCGTTTTCGCGCCGTTTTGCCTCGTTTTCGCTCCTTTTCGCCCGAAACTTGTCCTAAAGCCTTATAATACCAAAACAAGCAGAAATAGGGTTAATAAGTGCATAAAATGACTATGAAAACTTTATTATGAGCCAATTAAATACTATGATAAACGTACTACGATGCGTTTATCAACGATCAAATCCATGCTATAGTCTATTGAAGCATTAGCATGCGGTTCTTCATGTTGTGTAATGGCATTTACTACACTAGGCTACTCATTGTCTTCAATAAAGAAACACTGATCCCATTTGACTTGCTCAATATCGTCAGCTTCGTGCGCAATATTCGTCCTTTCGCTTGTGAGTTTTACACGACAGTTCCATTGAATATGTCTTGGTTTGCCGCACCTTTCACACTTGATTTTCACCATGCAATTGCGCTTAATATGTCCCGGCTTTCCGACAGAGAAGTAAAGCCTTTGATCCCTGGAGTTTTTCAGGGCTCGAATGCTACAATCTTCGCCTATGGAGCCACTGGGAGTGGAAAGACATATATAATGCATGTTAGCTTTCAAATCACACGATTTTTGTATGAAATCTTAGTTTAAAACAAGTCGATTATCGTTTCAAAATAGAAACTGAAATGCAGGAAGCGATCAGCTGCCCGGCCTAATGCCAATTGCGATTTCGAACATCCTTTCGACGTATGAATCTACAAGAGTGAAGTTTTGATATCTTACTACGAAATATACCTTGAAAGTGCTACGGCTATTAAAAACGAAAGAAAAGGAGATAATGTTGTGGAACGATAAAGAAGGACAAAAAACGCACCTAACGGGATTGACTCAAGCTCAAGTGGGCTCAATTTCCCAATTTCATGAGATTTTCTCTTCAGTCGTTCAAAGGCGAAAGGTTGCTCAAACGAGCCCTAACGATGTCTCGAGTAGGAGCCATGGCGTGCTCTCTATTACCATTTCCACGCCTTGTAATGATTGAATGAACAAATTTGATGCTGGAAAGCTTAACATCGATTTGGCAGATTTGTATTACACATATGTCTATTCGCTTCTTAAGCTGACATTGGAAGCTGAGTTTCATTCAACTGAGTTGAAAAATTAGGTAAAGAAGACATATAAGAACTAGCAATGAAGGGATTCGCCTCCAAGAGAGTGCAAAGATAAATCAATCTCTCTTTGCGCTTTCGAACGTTATTTACGCTCAACAACGCAAAGCCAAGAATACCGTATAGAGAGAGTAAGCTGACACGTATTATTACCAGATTCCCTCAGAGGGACGAGGGTGCACTTATGGTCACTTGCTTGGTATATATCTAACATTTCATACGCTTTTGATGTTCATATTAAGTTCTTGGGTACCCAATTCTTCGACCCGCGGGTTTTCTGGTGTGCAGAATCCTGGATAATACCAAGAGTCTGTTCATACGGTTAGCCTTGCAGCTAGATCTCGCCATGTATCGAATTTCCTGCCAGGCTTGGCCCATAAGAGTGCAAATTCGAATGTGAAAGTTGATATGGACAAAAGCTTTGCACATGGTTAGAGTCGGAAGGAAAATGCGATCACGGTGCTCAGAGAAAGGGGCCTTTACTTACAACTCCGAGTTCTTCTGTGGCTAAATCGATAGGAAAATCAGGTCCTTCAAATTCAAAACAGAGGTAATTATGACAAATGGTCGGGACAAGATTTGTTCTATGATTTGTTCTAAATGCAGCTCAAAACGAACAAACGGTCGGGACAAGAAAAAAGGACTTGACGAACGATCAAAGATGGGCAATTTGTAATGCTCTATTGGAGAGAAGTGTTAATGGAAAATTGAAGGAAAAGACAAGGGTGGTATCTGATTTATTTTCAGTAAATATTCGTTCCATACAAAGAATATGGAAGCAAGCCAAAGTTACTTCTAACAATCAAGTTGTTGATGTGTCCCACAAAAAAAATGGAATTGTGGTCGTAAAAGAATTCAAGTTGATCTTGGTCGAGTTCGAGATAATCCATTACACCCGGGGACACTATTGAGGTCGCTTGCCGAAGCTTTGGGTGTTAGTCATACAATGTTGTTCAGGCATGTGAAAAAAGGTCTCCTGCCACGCCGTTAGACCACATCTGAAGGAAGAAAATATGAGAGCTCGGTTGCAATTTTGTGTATCTGTGTTAGATACTAATAGTCTGCTGAGAACCAAAATTTCAAGATATGTATAATATTGTACATATTGATGAAAAATGGTTCTACATGACCAAGAAGACGGAGAACTACTACTTGCTTCCAATCGAAGATGAGTCGTTGCGTACTTGCCAAAGTAAGAACTACATTGGAAAAATAATGTCCTTAGTTGCAAAGGCATGCCAAAGATTTGACGAAGATGGAAATGAAGTTTTTTCGGGGAAAATTGGAGTTTTTCCATTTCACTATGCAACCAGCACAGACGAAGTAGAAATAGAGAAGTCGGGACTCTAGAGATGAAACCGATTACCTCTGTTAAGAGAGAAACTATAAAGAAGTGTTTGATTGTAGAAGTGATACAAAAAATCCAAGTGATAAAGATTTTCAAGAAGCTACTTCAACAAATGGTTTCGACATTCGGATCATGTGTCAACCGCCAAAAGGCCGCATTTAAGTGTTCTTGATCTTGGACTTTTTACTGCAATTCAAGTTCTACAACACAAGGAGATTCCTAAGATCGTACACCAACGTATTCATGTGGTCGGGAAAGCTTTTGACCAATACCCCTCAAAGATGATAAACCGCATCTTTTTAGCTCTTCAATCGTGTATGCAAGAAATAATGGAAGTCTTTTTAACTTTTTAAATCTTCAATCGTGTATTCTGCCAATGGTCGTTTGGGCACTTTGCAGAGGATTAAGAGGATGAAGCGAGGTGCTTGGGCTTGTAAAGTGTCTTTGAACTTGTGTTTATGGCTGTTAGGGAGGCATTTTTATTTCAATATAGAAACGGTGTTACAAGTGCAAGCAATCTAAACATATTTTGGAAGAGAAATTTTCAACATCGTCACAAACTCTTGTTGAATCTTTGTTGGTATGATCTTCTCCTTCATCGACGTAGAACTTGTTCAAATCAAAACCATGATTAACTTTGGCAATAACTTCGTTATCTTCGGTATCAACTTTGGCAGATACTTCATCCTCCTCAATCTCTTGTTTGACTTGATATTGGAAAGAATACGATGCTTTTGAAATGGTTTGCTTTTTTCTTTTTATCTTTCATTTTCGAAGAAATTTCTTCTACAATTGCAGTGAGGCGTTTACAGATTTTTTTGTACTCTTTTTTGTAGATATTTAAATGGGAGTTATGGAAAAGTTAAGAGATATTGGAAGTTGGTGCGACTGACATTGAAAACACAAATTATACGTTGGAATATTGACTTCTATGTTTGTGTATAACTTTTTGTATTGAACTTTGTCTTGTTATTTAATACGGGGGACAATTTTGCAGATTTACACATAAATAACTTTTGAAAATGCCCTAATGACTTCCTTTTGAGAACAAAAAAGTACGTAGAACGACTTTCTTTTTAGAACAGGGAGTCATATTATGTGTGTGTGAGAGAGTGAGTTCATTGATTATTGATCCAAGTATTTAAATATGCAAACTTATTTTCAATTCATCATGTCATCGAACAATAATGACTAATTTACTTGAGAATTATATTAGATGAAAAACGACTAGATATTTGACTTCTAATCGCAAGACGGCGTCTTTTTACAATATATCAAATTCAAGCAACCTTCAACGTCTCCATAATCGCCTTCGTTTTATTTTCTATGTTTCGTCGTCGTGCATTTAGCATTCCCAACGGCCATACTAATAAATGCTCAAAAGAATGTAAAAGAATGCTTCTGTGTTAAATCTCATTGAGGACAACTTAATTATAACTCTTAAGTCATCTCAGTTGATGATGCAATGGTCAACACGGCCCAACATTCACGTACAGTAAAACCTCTATAAATTAATAACATTGCGACCATGGAATTTTATTAATTTAGAGAGATATTAATATATCGATAAATAATTATTTTATTAATTAAAAGAGAGGCTCTTTAAATTCAACAAATTTAGAATGTATTGAGGATAAATGAATTCAAATATGTTTCATTAGTTATGTATATGTACTCAAAACGATTTAAAAGTGAATTAATGAAAAATATCGTTTGAAATTAGTCAAGGTACAATATCAAATGCTCTCATGATATCATTGGAGTATTGTTCAACTAAATTTCATAAGGGTGGGGAGATTAAGCGACACAAAATGCCGACACCAACCCTTCACAAATTTTTTGTTTCAGCTAGAGAACTCGACATCGGAATTATTGATTGCAAACTAAAAAAATTAGGGATGAAATCCAGAAAATCTAGTAACAAATAGATTCTTATTTTATCAATTACCATAAATTATAAGTGTAATTATTATAAATTATTAGTTTAGAATTTTAATGGGACCTAATATTTATAAAGGGATTTTCCAAAAAAATATTATATTATTATATTATCGAATTTGATGATTTTTTACAAAGCCCAAGTCGGAAAAGGAATATTTTATTATTTTACATAATTTAATAATTTATAAAGTATTAATTTGTAGAGGACATATAGCAAGTAAATAAATAGCTTGGACTTTATCCAATAAAAGTTGGATATAAATAACATCAAATGATGGATTTCGCAATTCAGACACACAGTAAAAGGATACTCGTGCATGCGGCGGAATGTAAAGTTGGACTTTTACCACTCGTACATGTTTGAAATTATTTTACACACCTACCCAATCAAAGTCCCATACCTAACACTTTCAACACATTAAATACTCCATATCATCGAATTAATTGCAACGTCAAACGTGTCAAGAGTAGAATCCTCACATGGATTCGTGAAAAAGACACACCAACTCCTAACAACACAAAGAAACATCTACTCTAATTTTTTTCTATCTCAAATTACCTTCGTTCAATCGACTATGAACTTACCACTCATACTTAAGAGGATGAGTTACTATTCATCCTCACCAATAAGTCCTAATGGACATGCACCATCTACATTCATTACTCCATCCAACTTGTAACCCAATTCTCAGGACACAAAAAAAACCCTAAAAAAAATAACAACAATTATTACAAAACTAACCCATATCCACACTGCCCTCTATATAAACACTCCCATTTGCTCTACATACCCTCACAATCCCTACACAACAACATTATTCCCTTGTAATAGCAAGCGAACAAAGTAATCTCACCATTTCCGAGAAACTAAAAATGGCTTCTTTCAGCGTTCGCCCATGGCTGATGATGATGATCTTGGCCGCCGCCATGGTGGCCTTGCCGGCGACAGAGGCGGCCATTGGGTGTGGGACGGTGGTCTCTTACCTGAACCCATGCCTGCCGTACGTCATGGGCCGTGGCCCGTTGGGCGGCTGCTGTGGTGGGGTCAAAGGGCTCTACGGCATGGCTAAGACAACGCCAGATAGGCAGAGCGTCTGTGGTTGCCTGAAATCGCTCGCCGGCGCTTACAGTGGGATAGACCTCGGAAAAGCCGCCGGCCTGCCTGGGAAGTGTGGGCTCAACATTCCGTACAAGATCAGCCCTTCCACTGATTGCTCCAAGTATGTGTTTTTGTCTTTTTTTTTTTTGTCTCTTTTTGCGTTTTCTGATGTATTTATAGCGTGCATGCACGGAAGGAAATTGAATTAATGGGGCCTTTTTTTTTTTTGCCTTTTTCTTGCAGGGTGAAATGAGCTTAATGATATGGGGGCACACATATATTTTTATATGCATGAAATGAATAAAAGAGGTTGAGGAATTGTGTGGTAGGTTATATGAATCTACTAGCTTATTTTGTTCCTCTAATTTATGTCCACGTTGTTCTTGTTTTCTTGATGTATCGTTTGAAGACAATCGATGTCCTTGACAAATATGAGTTTCATTTTGCATAATCTTTACAACATGGATCTACAAAAAATTAAATTAGGCGAACAGTAACGCATAACGTAGACATAGAGGAAAACCCTCATGTCCCATGATCAGAAAAGTTCTTAAATCAGTTTATTGCAGGCAATTAATATTTCTCTTTTTAACAACTTTTGGCTATGACAAAAAACGTGGTAATACTAATACTACAATGCGAGTAAATGCATGTAATATAAAACGAATCAATATATAGTTGGTGTCAAACCATTAGCGTAGAAGCAGGGTTTTTATTACTCTATGATCTTCAGGTAAATAAAGATATATATAACATTATAATATATGATGAAGATGCCGACTTACGAGACAGCATAGTCAGATATAAACCCCACATACTTAAATGAGCGGCCGTGGTGCGATCGTAGGTTTGTCGGATTTCAGATCTTAGATTATAAATTTTCATTTTGTTTTATGTTTTTGTTTTTCTTTTCCTGGTCGTAATTTATTTTATCTTTACGTTTTTTTTAGTTGATTATTCGATCATCACATTAAAATCAGAGCTGTAAGTTGTTACTTACAAAATTATATACGAGTGAATATCCATATTACGAACAACTTTCCGTAGTATCTATTCTATTTTATTAAGTCTCGGGGTTTTGATTAAACTGCCTCCAATTTGGTCTGTATGAATGCTTAATTTAAAGAAATATTACTAAACATAACCACCCACTAACCTGTTCACAACATACTTTACCTTCCTATCGAATTAACTTGGTTTGTCAATGTTATTAATAAATTAATTAACTTGATTTATTATAATTACCACCCCACCAATGTCATGATATGGGTAATAATTAGTCGTCAGAATAAATCCATATAGCTCAATGTCTAACCTTTAAATTAACTTTACTAATATGTTCTGCACACTTAAATGCGTGTGTACATCATGCTAATTTTAACTAAAAATAGAAGGGCAACATAGTAATTAACTGAGAGCAGTGGATGGTTATTTATGTATTTTATTATTTATTGTTTACTTTAAATAGAATATATTATTATAATATTAATAAAAAAACTACAGACCAAATTTGATTTGACGGTTTGTATCCCCTTCTCCCCTATAATAGTATAGATATATAAACCATACTGTGAATTAATTTGTATGTAGTTTATTAATTAGAAACATCTTGCCGCGAGACTTTCTCTTGCTTTTAAACATCAGTTATTTGAAGATGGTGTACTTTGTTGATTTTGGCTTGAGTTAATTTCAATTATCATTGGTGCACGCACATGGGTGTGCAGCGTAACTTGTATGCATAATTAAGTTTCGATTGATTAAACATCAACACGTATCTATCTATCTATAATATATATATGTATTGAGATTTGCTATAATGTCCACCTATCGTCCGTAAGCAACCACCGTGAGCACCATAACCAAATCTATCAATTTTTTTTGCGTTTTTTCGTTTTCCACGCCGTCGACACCTCCGTAGACCCTCTCTCTCTCATATCCATTGCTAACATAAGTCCCTTTATTATTTTTCTTAACGAAAATTATTTAATTTATTGTTTTAAAGTCCAAAAAAATAAAACATATAAAAAATTAAATGGGCCGAACTAGAACTGAAACTGGCCCATACCCGTTATGGCCCGTGGGTTCCGCAATCTGCTCCGTTCTGGTCCCGAAAACAGGACCGGAATAGTGCCGGAACCGGAACCACCGGAACTGGCCCAGAACCGGTCCGGCCCGGCCCATTACCCAGGCCTAGTGTCACCATAGCAAATCTCATCTATATATATATATATATATATATTAGATATAGGACCTAAAAAGCCGGCCCAACATTAAGAGCACGTTTAGAGTTCAATCAACCATTCGATGCAATTAGATTTGAGAAGCATTAAGTTTTACTTTGTAATTCGATTGCGGTGGTGAGACAATAAAGGACTTCCATAATCTTTCAATTCAATACGGTCCTACGTTAGCAACTAATAACAATCCCTAATTCCTAACTTCATTAACTGCTTCAAACCAAACCCCAACGTGTCTTGTCTGCTAAAGGCAAATAACGTCTAATAAACGCATATCACTAGCCTCATTCATTTTTTTTATATAAATACAATTTACATATAAGGCATTTTAGATCGACCTAATCATATGAGATCTCATCCTATCTCAAATAATAATGCAATAACGCCAAACTCCATTCATTACAACACATGACCATGCATATCAACCCCTCTATATATATACCCATAAAACACGACCATTCATTCTCACACATCAATAATTCACTTACTACTATAATCATCATACAATGGCAAGCCTAACATTTGCGAAGCTAGCTTCCATACTCTTAACAATTACGCTGCTGCTACTGACGACTACTACTCCTCGAGCCAACTCAGCTATTACATGCAACTCAGTTCTTGCAAGTCTAAGCTCTTGCGTAAACTACGCCAAGAACGGCGGGTCGGTCCCACCAGCATGCTGCGATGGGCTCAAAAACCTAAACGCAATGACTCAGTCGAACGCCGACCTTCAAGGGGCTTGTAGGTGCATCAAGTCGTTCGTCCCGAGCCTCGGGGCTAGGCCCGAGCTGGTCAATGGGCTTCCTTCCAAGTGTGGGATTAATTTTCCTTACAAGTACAGCCCATCCCTTGATTGCTCCACGTAAGTATATATTATATGTATGTGTGTATACATCTATTTTGATAAGCACATGGATGAATGTGTGTGTTTTGTTCGGCGTGATTTTTGCAGGATCCACCGTTGATGCGATGAATATGAAGAAGGATAAATAAATAAGTGAATGAATGAATAAAAGAAGAGTAAGAACAACTGTTGGTTGTGATTATTTACGTTTTACGAGGGTTTGCATGAGTGAAGAAGCTTTGTCTACGATTTACCTCTATTTACTACTTATGTTGTCATCTTGCTATGTGTCGGCATTCACGTAAAGTTTTTATTAATCGAAATTGAAGGTACTTTTAAGTTTTACATATATTGAACTTCACTGTGAAATCGTAGCCATATATATATTTTTATTTCGTTATAAAACCAATGGTTTCTATTACATGCACTTTCTTTTCATCTCTAAGATTTTTGTGTTTCGTTGATCTTGAGGTATTTTAGGGTAATTTTCGACGATGATTAAGGGTTTAGGGTTCCGATTTGTTCATATATTAAGTGGAGGTGAAGAGTCCACGCCGAAAATAAAAGGACATCCAACTTCGGCAATTTGATTAAATGTCGTGTGCATGCCTCTAACATGATAGTTGCTCCCTCTAAATATCGCCGAATAGTAAATAATTAATTCAATCAAGCAATTTTAATATGGATCGATGATTCAGTCCAGTAATTATATATATAACTCTAGGGTCTAAGTCTTAATTTATTTTCTACGTTGCGGATAAGTTATTCCTCATTTGTGGTAATGCCGTGTGTTGACCATCAACATATATATTTTGTTTATTAGGAGTGGCAAGCTAAAGTTTAGACAATCAATCCGAAATTAAATTAAAAAGGTGTATAATAGCATACATAATCTTAACACAAAAATATATGTAATGGATCTAAAACACCAAACTCTATCCTATATTTGCTGACGCATCATTGTACAAGTTGATAGCTAGTTATATCTAGATATTCATACCCTACTTGGCTTATAAAAATATAAGGAAGTGTAATAACTATTATTTTTTAGGATGTTAGGGAAGCAGGAATAGTTGATTATCCACAAAATACATGTATGATTGTCGTTATGCGTTCAACGTTAAGGATGAGTGGAGTATTGAAACAAGAAATTTAAAATTTTTTGAGGATTTAAACATCTAACACCGCCAAACGTCAAGTGATCATATATGCGAATTCTCACCACCGCTTATAAAAGAAAGTTCTAGGTCTTAACTAAGAAAAAGAAATCAACCTAAAGTTAACGGAGACACGTCGAAGAAAATAACACTATTCATTAGATAAGATAAATTTAATGCTCGCGACAAAGATGGCTCGTCATCATTAATACCAATGATTTACATCTACAATTTAATATATGTAAACGGAGAATTGTAATAATAATAATAATAAAGTGAACTGATTTCCTTTACACGAAGTATTATATAGCAAACTCAAGAACATATTAAAACCAAATAAATAATAAATAAATGAGAAACAATAATAAGGTTGATGAAAATGATGGAAACTTTATTGTACAAAAGGGAATGCGTGCGCCGCGAGAAAGACAAGCGACAAGAAGATGCGTAATCAGGAAGTGGGGCCAAGAATCTACGTGGCATCTCTAGAGCCAATGGGTTAGATGGGTCAAAGACTAATCTTTGACCAATATATTAATTTTGTAGGTTTTTCAATATTTAATTTACGAATTACTGTCACCGGAAATAAAAACTAGAGATAACGTTTGAGGATTATATCATATTCGCATACTTTGACTGGAACGTCACTTCAATCCAGGCCCTTGTCAGTTGAAATCACCAAAATGCCCTTTAAGCAGTGGTGAGTTGTCGTGGATTTTCTTTCGGCCTTAGGTCTTTGTGGTAAATAACTTAATATGAAACAATAAATTTTAAGCATATTTCCGCAATTGAGTATAATATAGGATTTGGTTTGACCAAAATATGTATTATATAGATTGAAGGATATGTAGATTGCAGCCTTCTGCCTCGATTTATATTATTTTATTTCTTTTGCAGATCATCAAATTCTCGCTCATCTTTCCCAGAAATTCCATTTAATTTTTTATTTTATTTTATCAAGTCTTTTCGCAGAAACATAAACACCTTACGAGTAAATTCCTCTTGGGGCTTTTGTGTTTTGCTATTTCGATTTCGGGGAGATTAATCATCCAGCTTCGATTTTCCACCATCGGCCATCGATTCATCTACCGAAGAGTCCCTTTTTTGAGATCTGGAGTTTCAATCCCAAAATCAGTTCCAAGTTGACTGTTGAGCTGAATTTCAACGAAGGTTTGCTTTTTCTCCTTTTTGGGTTTTTTGTGTTTTCTCTGGCTATGGGGTTTTGGTGCATGGGAAATTGTTCCCTGGGGCGTCACACACAGTAAAAATTGTTTGGTTTTCGTAGCTGGATACAGCTTAGTATTAATTTATGTATTTCCTATCGTGTTTTCATTCATGGTGAAGGTTAATACTTAATAGCATTGAATCTGAAATGCTCGTTATGATAATCTTCTCAGAGAACGAGCTTCAGATTTCGATTCATATGTTGTCTGGCTGTCATATTTTGCTTGATTTGCGATTGATATACTCTATTAACAACGTACGTATTGATATGGTAACATGATTAGACTCTGACCTGCTTCACTTCACCTATGGCGTGTTCTTCAACATATTTTTACTTGTGATTGAGAGCTCTTTCTCGTTGTGTTTTTTTGTAAGTTGTTCATCTTCTGGTACTGTTATGTATCACTCAATTGTAGATTTGCCTTTTTGCATATCTTCAGGCGTTTTGCTAATCCATCGATGCCCTTTTTTCTCATTCAAATCAGAAACCCTCCTTTTCGCAACATGGGATGCTTCACCGTCTTAAAAAGCAAAAAGAAGAAGATCGATCGACCCCCCTCGACCACCAAACACGTCCCCCCTCATCACCACTCGCCCGCCATTTTGCCCGAACCCCAAACGAACAACAGACGTTCATTACAATCTGCGCCGCCCAGCTTTAGGACACGAGCCAGGCCCACCATCCAATCGGGCGCCAGCAGCGTAAGGTCTAGCAGAACGAGGGCGCTCTCCGCCCCGTCGACCCTCGACGAAGTCGCCGAAAACGACGCATTCTCATCGAACGACTGCCTGGACCAAGAACATGAGCCTAAGGCTCGTTTTGGCTCGTCGAAAGATTACATCAGTTCGCCGAATCCTCAGCCATTACCACTCCCAACTCCTTCGGGCGCTCTTAGGGCGACGGCGAGCTTTAAGATGAACAGTAACAACGGGGGCAACCTTGACATGTCTGGGCCGCTGCCCCTTCCACCAGTGAAGCCCTCGACGGGGCTAACGAAGGGGGCTTTGAGGAATTTTTCTTACGAAGAAATTGCGTCTGCCTGCCATAACTTTTCGCCCGAGAGGTGCGTCTCTGAAGGGCTTTCGTCTGTTTTTTATCGGGCTTGTTTCGAGGATGTGCCTGGCTCTGGTCCAAAGAGGAACCTCGACGCCACTGTGACTCGCCTTCACCCATCAAAGCAGGTGATTAGTGTTCGTATTTTCGAAAATTTTTTGTTTGGTCGATAGCTGCTTTAGCGATGGATGCGAATAATACTCATTTTATGGGTCATTACTTATTAACAACTTGTGTCATGCAGGGTTTGAAGGAATTTGTAAGCGCGGTGAATACTCTTGCATCATTGCAGCATCCATTCCTCTGTAAGTTGATAGGTTTTCACGCGAAGGAAGGGTCCGATCAGAGAATGCTAGTGTTCGAGAGGCTTTACCACGGAAGCCTCGATAGGCTTTTATATGGACGAACCGACGGGCCACCGCTCGATTGGAATAGTCGCATGAAAGTTGCATTGTGCGCAGCACAAGGTTTAACTTTCTTACATGAAGAAGGCCCCTTCCAGGTAATAATTTCTCTTCCAAGAACCACTCGACTAAATGTGAGTTTCGTTCGATTTCGATTGTTAGTCACTGAACGATCCCTTGTTACTTATAGGCAATGTTCTACGAGTTCTCCACTGCAAATATACAGATCGACAAGGACTTCAGCGCAATGCTCTCAGGCTATGGCTGCATCAGCCATGTCCCTGAAACAGATATCTCCAGCAACTCAGCTGTGAGTTACTTTTTCTTGTTTTCTTTCTATTCCATAGCAGCTGTAATAAACTGAAGATCGGTTTCAGGCCGTAGCGTACCTCTCAGTGGAGACAATCGAAAGGGGATTACTATCGCCCAAGAGCAACGTATGGAGCTTTGGGGTCGTCCTCCTCGAGCTTCTAACAGGGAGGAAGAACCTCGACTCGCGCCTACACAGAGAAGAACGAAACCTAGTAAAGTGGTCGAAACCCTACCTCTCAGACGACTCTAGGCTGTCCCTCATCATAGACCCTCAGCTGAAGGGTCGATTCCCGCCCAAAGCTGCACGTGCCATCGTCGACATCGCCCAGAAATGCCTCCAGCCCGACCCGTCGGAGCGACCCACGATGAGGACGATTGCTGACCATCTCAAGTCCATACAAGACATGAAGTTCGCCTCTCGGTTTCCGTTGCAAGATCCTTGCTCGGTTAAGGGGAAGAACATGGGGAGATCGATTAGCCTTAACGGGATCGTTCATCCCGCCCCCCCAAGATCGAATCTTTCCCCGGGAAATAAGACGCATGCTTCGTCGTATGCGATTGCAGTGCCTTTGGCTCTGCCCCCGCCAAGAACGTGTTCTTCGACGCTTGCGTTTGGGGAGGTCGATGAGCGAGAGGGTGGGAGGTCGTCGTCTTCGACTTTCCATAGGTACAGCGTCGAAAGTGTTTGATTTTTCGTGTCCCTTTTGATTTTTGTACATTTCTTCTCGAGTTTTGTTGGAATGCGATGATTGTATATAGATCGACATTTTTTCGATATAAATTCCTACAACCCTATCAACAACCTATGATTAGAACTTCGTTGAGAGCTTCCCACTATGGTGTTGTAAGGTTTTTAGTTTCAAATGAAAAATAAAAAATGCTACTACATTGGTGGGGTCCACAATACTGAGGTTTTGGTGCTCACGTGCCACGCGTGATTAAACCCACTCATCTATGCAAAACTTGGTTTTTTACAGAAACCCTGAACCAATTTCTACCTACAAAAGACAGAAGAGAAGAAAGAAACAGAACAGAGCTTTATTATATCTATCTGTATCTGCTAGACGACCATGGAATTGGGATCAATCACGATTAGAAACCGCAGCGGCGGATTAAGCAGAGCTTGTATGGAGCTGTGCCGCGCCGCGGCGCCGCCCTCGCTAGGGTTTGAAGCTAGGAGCCGTCGCAATGCGTCGATTGCATTGCCTGCAAAATTAGGACTCGGAGGCAGGTTGGGGGCAAGGAATCTCAGGGGAATTGGTCATGTTTGCTTGTCAGCTTCTCGTGAGGAATCGTCGGTGAGCTTTTCGATGCATTTGTGTATCCCAGCTACTTGCTTTTCTCTCTGCTTCTGCTAGATTGAGTTCTTCAGCTCAGTGTTACTTATATGTACTTGCCAATTTCGATGGCTTTAGTGGACCTTGAGTTTGTATATGAAGTTTCAATGAGTTTTCTGAGTGGCTACATCTAGAATATGAAATGAGAGTACTTAATTGATTCCTCACACCATGATTTCTGTATGTTGAATTGTTGATTGTTGAGTATAAAAAAGAATACCTTTTGTCTCTATGAAATATTGATTCTCAGTGCTCCATTAATGCGGTAGCATGGGCTCTCAAGTTTTGATGTTATGCAATAACCTTTTCTCCAAGGCCAATTAGATGCTATACTAAAGGAATATAAAATGGAGATTTTGCGTATATCTCTATTCATACTAGGGAATATCTACGGGATGATTCTAATATGAGTTTAACTTCAGAACTTTCCAGACATCGATATAGAGAAGGAGAAGGAGGATCTAAAATCGGGAGCTCAAGAATCAGAAGACGCATGGCAACAGGCACTATCGTCTTTCAAAGAACAAGCCTTAAAGATGCAGAATTTGTCAAGGGAAGCTTATGATAAATACATGGAGAGGGCGTTGGTAGTCTTGAAGGAAACCTCTGAAAACCTCAAAATTCAAGCTGATAAGTCGCGGGAGGACTTGAGCGTGATTGCCCAAGAAATCGTTGAAGAAAGCAGGCAGTACTTCAATACAGCTTCTGAAAATTCTCCTGAACATGTGAAGGATATCGTCGAAACCTTTACGAACTCTACAGACGAGTTTAACGACGTCTCTGCGCTGCGGGACTTCTACGTTGGAATACCTTATGGTGCAGATGTCACGCCCCTATTTCTTCCCTCTCCGTCACTTGTAACCTTATGGATGAGATTTGTATTGAGATGAAGAGCACTCACTATTCTTCTTTTTTCATCCATCAGGCGCTTTTCTTTCTGGCGGGGGATTCCTTACTTTTATGTTAACTGGAAGCATTCCAGCCATCAGATTTGGTGTTATACTTGGCGGCGCTCTTTTGGCCCTAAGCATATCGAGTTTGAGATCTTGGAAAAAGGGGAAGAAGGTTTCACCTCTTCTCTTGAAGGGACAGGCCGGTTAGTTTAATAATATCTATATCTCCATGTACTGATACATCATTTTATGATTTATATACGGTGCCCTCTTCTCTTTCGCAGCAATCGCAGCCATATTATTCCTCAGGGAACTGCGCTGTGCTCTTAAGGTTGGAGTAGTAGGATATGTTAAATCATCGATTGTAAGGAGTTAGAAGATACTAAAGCTTACATTGTCTCTTTTGCTATTTCGTTGCAGCAACCAGTTATTGCCAATCTCTTCACGGCTCTAGTCAGGTTATCCTCGTAGCGTTTTGTTCTGATATCTTCAACTTTCTTTGTATTGTGAGCAGATTTTAATAGAAGTATTATTATTACAGTGGTGCAGTGGTAGCATTCTATCTCTACAGAATCATCAGAGATAGGGGACAAGCTGGAAGCTCCAATGTGGAAGTTAACCCACAAACATAAGTTTCAAGATATGGTATTTGATTTGTCCATTTTGTTTTTTGGAAACTTTTTTTTTTTTTCGCCACATTTTCCTGTTGATCAAGTGCAGTAACTTTTCTTTTTGGGATTTTTTGTTAAGGTCAAATCTTCAGGAAACTTTGGAGACTATCAAATTAGACGGGGAGAGTTCTAGTAAATAAGCCGATCGATGTTTTTCTTTTGCTTTAACGTAGATTTCTCTTAACGTGTATCGTTCGTCCTGGGTTCTCGGATACTACTTCGGGTAAGCGAAATGAACCTTTATGCATTAAGAAATTAATGGAATTTGCTTAAATGTTGAGGCATGAGCTATTTGTCATGTATAATCTTGACGACAACTGCATTTGTAGATGGCATTTAGTGTCAATGGAGTTGAAAACTCAGTTTTTTTTTTAAAGAAAGAAACATATTAATAAAAATAATAGTCAGCCAATCGTTAGGAAAACTGACTGAAGAAGGCAATATTGCCCCCACGACCACGAGCACCTTTTTGGCGTGTTCTTTCACTCCATAGATTAGGACCACTGATTTTGTTTACTGAATGTAACGAAAGAAAAAGCTCTTATATTAACTAAAAATAATGGATTTGATCCTCTGAAAGGTCTTATATTGTTATTGTATTTTACCAAATAACCAGAAATTAGCCATTAAAGTTTAAACCTTTATTACATATCGGAAACGCAGTTTTGTCGCCGTAAACAAAAAGGTTAGTTGGGCCATGGCGGCTGTTCCACTGAATAACAAAGGGTGGGTCATGTAATAACATCAATAACAAAATAATAATTGATGCATAGAAAGTGTGCAAGTGGGGGTACTTAAATATAGAGACAAAGACAAGACAGCTAAGTTCAATAACACTTTTTATTTTGAATATCGATTTCGCTAGACAAAAATATATACTTGGACAAGCGAGGTTATGATCAAAAGCTGATATATGTGATCACATTACAAACACTATTAACACATCTTATTATGTACTAGCTACACACCAAATCCAAAGGGAAAGATACAGAAATCAAAACTGCACATAGATCAGATCACCATCCGTTAAAAAAAAAAAAGAAAAAAACCTTCCAAACTCTAAATTCAATAAAATCCCAGCTAGTCAACAACTCATCTCGTCCATAAGAAAATCATCGAACTCACAAGAATCCAAACGGTGGCCTTGCATAGCAGCACTGCTACTAATACTGTGTGTGCTCGCCGTGCATGAATTATCGGAGTTCGATATCATATCCCCACCCAAATCATGAAGACGACGACGATGATGGTCTTCTCTACTAGTAGGCATGAAGTAACAGTCGAATGGAGGCGAAGGTTGCTGAAAGTTCCATACCAAGGAGGAGGATGAATCGTCTTCACCAATGGCGATATCCGTGGTGAACTGCTGATGATTCTGGGGCAGTAGTGATTCTTGGGTTAGGTTGTTCTTGCATGTGTGTTGAGACTCGTACGTTGTACGGTAGATTATTGATGGATTTTCTTGAAGTTGCTGAACTTGTTTCTTTGCCTTGCATCCCTGGTCGTACTTGTGTGTGCACCTATAGTAATGCCTGCGCGGTATCGTTACTTTTTATTATTTAATTACATAATTAAAAAAGACGAATTGTGATGTTATATTATGGATGGATTAAATGTATGATAATAAACCTTGGATATTTAGAATCAAGGATCTTTTTTTGCCCGTACTTCCTCCAGGCGTAGCCATCTTCAAAGGAACCAGTTGTCTCCTTCGTATACGTTTCTTCGGAGGTTCTTCTGCAATTTAATTAAAATCCACCATTCGTCATTATTACCCTAATCGAACATTTGATGTAATAAAAATTGTTATTTACACTCCATATGCCACAGTTTGACAGCATTATTACAGCTATATTCAATTATTGGAGGGACATTAATATCATATGGAAGAAAAAATAATCATCAAGAGTAAATTCGCACCGTACCTCCTTTTGTAGGAACCTCTCCGATCTTTGTTCGCCGGCTTCTTGTCGCCGTCGCCGGAATCTTCGGCTCCCCTCGCCGGATCAGACACCACCCCATCGAAGTCAACGTTATTATTACCACCGCCGCCATTTAGCATCAGAAGCGATCGTGTAAAAGTCTCTATGATCTCCCCAACCAAACTCTGAGCAGATAATGGAGACAGCTGTGCGCCGCCGTCACCGCCGTCGCCGGCTTCACTGAGGTTCAAACGTAGCCGGCCGGCCATTTCACGGCCTCGTGACAGCTCATCCCCAACCCTTTTTCTGTTGAGAAACAAAGAACTCGAAATATTCACCAAAGACGAAGACGAAGAAGCCATTTTTGTGCTCCCTCTCTCTCTCTCTATATCTATCTCTATACTGTGTGTGAACTGAGTAGCTTTCATGGGTTTTATTTATATATTCTGATCGGGTGAGTAACTTCCAAGAAATCTTGGATAGTTCCTATTAACAAAACGTTAATTATTTTTGTATTTGGCACTAATTGTTGGGGAAAGTAGTAGGAAGTTCAATGGAGGTTAGGGCAAGAAACATCACACGCGCACTTACAAATGGAGTGGTGTAAACGCGAGCGATGATGCGACCTTAGAATTCGATGGTGAACTACGGCTGACCGTGACATACACGGTGGTGACAAAAGCGCGTGGAATACGTTTTCTTGCGCAATCTATGATGGCGTGGCTTGCTTTGGTCATGGTAGACGTCACTATTCTAACACACTGTCATTATTATTAGTATTATTATTTAACGGTAATTTCGATGTGCATTCATCGTTGTTTAATGGTAGATATCAGTTGAAAAACGGAGAATCCGACCCATTGCGAGGGATATATCTAATTGGGAATTTGTTTTAATTACCAAATTAAAAAATGCCATCCTTATCCACTAACTTAGTTATACTTGACGAGAGTAGTGATGATGACCAAGTTTTGTATTTAGTTACGTTATTGTTATTGCCTCAAGTTCTAATGAAGATATAGGTTAGGGCAGATGGGATTTTCGTAGGAATTTCCATTATTGTCTTTACTTAATTAGATTAGTATACGTGGTAAGACCATCTCCAACCGATAAACGCATTCTCAAACTCAAACGCATTCTCAAACTGAAAATGCAGTAATTCTTCTCCAACCGATCAACTCATTCTCAAACTCAATAGACTATTTTGTAATATTCACGTACCACCAATTTTGATAAATTTCAATACTACCCACAACTATAATATTGCAATTAAAAAACGACTAAAAAAACACAGCGTTGTTTTTAATTATTTATTATTGTATTTTTCTCTAGAGATACATAAATCATAGAGACAAAAGCCAACGAATGAATAATTCTTTGAAAACGAAAAGTAAAGAGACAAAAGAGTAATCTTTATATTCCTCAGCACTCTACTGTCTTTTACTTTCTCACATATCGATAGCTTTTGCTATGCCTGACTGCAAAAGTACGGATGTTTTTTTTTTGCAGCAGCTTTTACTCTTTCTTTTTCTGATTATTTGTTACAGTATTCTTAATCTAGTTCTGTACCAATTCTACAATAGGCTTTTTCTCAGATCCATGAAGTAGGCTTTTATTACTCTATCTCTCTTTTTCTGATAGTTTCAGCATTTTTCTGACAGGAATGGAAAATCGAGGACTTCAAAGAAAATTAGAACATTTCGATCGCATAGTAACCGTTTAGAACGCAAAGATGCGATTTTTCCAGTGCGAGAAATTAGAAATCTCATTTTGAGATTGGTTTTTGGTATCGGTTGGAGTAAATTCGTCAGTTTTTTTTTGGTTTTCCAGTCCGGTTGGAGATGCTCTAAGATTGTATAAAGATATGATGTGGACGTGTTAAATCGACCGATATAGGTTTGAAATTGAATGTACAAGTTATATCCAAACAATACATTGAGCCATGGGGAAAATGTGAATTATTGAAGGCCTTTTGACGACTTTAACTCTGTACTTTTTAAAAAGAAAAAAAGAATCTATTTCGTGTACACACACAAAAAGTTGTGGTTCGCCCATCTTTTTTCTGTGTGAACTTCAATTAATAGATCATTAGAAAATAAGATTCCGATCTAGTTTTTCATTTTTATTCTTGCCTAACAACCATTATAGACACATAATAATATACGTTAGCCTATTTTTTTGTGTTATTTCCTTTAATTAAAGAACTAATAATGGTTATTAAATTAGGAAAAATTGAACTTAATAGTCCCAACTATCCACGTTCCACTACTATTAATCCCATCTATGAATTATTCCTTAAAATCCCAACTATTGACACGTTTATCCTTTAAATTATAGCTAACGGTGGATAGTTGGGATTATTTGATTCATATTTTCCATTAAATTATGATTGCTTGCAACGATGAACCACCGACTATTGTTAAATGATTTAAGGAATAATTAAGTATATGATGAGTGTTGGGGTAGCCGCCCCTTCCCTTCAAAAATTTAGTTGACTGTTACATAATATACGACTTCTAATGACACAATTATCGAGTCCATGACACTAGATATGTATAATATTGCAATTTTATTTATTAATTTATCTTACAAGAGGAGAGTGTTCACACCGAATTAAAATAGAATAATAATTCCGAATACGTACAAAAAGTCAAGTTACACACTATGTTTTGCTCTATCCTATACATGTGCAATTATGAAAAGATTCGATCCTTTCAAAGATTAGCTTTCCGAAATCCTAATCCCATTTTCATCATTCTCTCACTATAATGCATGCCAACACCCTAGCTGTGAATTCTAGGTTTTTCTTTTCTCTGTAATTAATTAACTGATCCGTCATTTTTATTTGTATGAATTAAATATCAATAGTTTGCGTACTCAGAAACTAACCTCGTCACAGTTTATCAGACATTATTTGCCATCGAAGTTCACCCCATTATAATGGTATTGTATCCCAGTTATCACAATAGAAGAGCATCTCAGAAACGCATATCGTCATCTACGCCCACTTGCCAAGGACACATTTATTTTATACCTATTAGTAAATTTTATATAAACCTTACTAATTTAAAATCATAAATCTGCGAATCAAAACGAGCACAGAGCCATTGGCTTCATTTAATTATGCAAGTTGGCTGATGAATTTATTTATTTTTTTTTGTATCAGGAGTAAAAATATTAATAGATGCCACAAAAACACATGGGGAGAAAATTAAGCGGCGTTGGCCAACAAAACCTAGGCGCATCAAATGAGCACAGTTGGAATAAACTTCGGTGTAAACTTAAACATCAATTCTACTGTCCATGATTGCCATTTTCATTATTTGAGATTTTGATGAACATCGGCACTAGAACACAAGGACAAATGATTAATTTAACGATAAATCAGGTTCAAATTCCATTTAAATTGAAATTTATTGGGGTGGGGTGGAGGATTAGGTGATGATATTCCGAGGGAAAAATATATATGATGCGCTTATGGCATGTTTATTTGTATGATTTTTTTTTACTGCGGAAACAGAAACATAAATAAATGGAAAAAAATATTGAATTTGATTTCCAATATTATCAAATAAACCGACTTACACAAATGGAATAAAATATTCATTAGAAGTTGGCTGATGAATGATCCATAGTCAAATCTGAGTATTAAAATTGTTATGTAAATGTAAAAAGCTCAAAGGGCTATATGACGTGTAAAAGACAACATGGCTCGTGATCCGCTCGGAAGCAATTCGGTCAAAGCTTGACTCGAGTTCGAATTTAAAGAAAAATAAAAAAATTTGGTTTAAATTATACAAAATAGGAAAACCAATAAATTAGTTTGGTCTAGTGGTTAAGTTGTGGATATTTTACTTAATCGGCTTGGGTTTGAATCACATCACCCTAATTTTATATTTTATAGTTAACTTATTAGCTCACTATTTTACTTTTATTCAAATTTGACCTCAACTCATAGATTTAATATTTGACATACGATTAATTTATAACAACCCACACAATTTAATTTTATTTAATTTTTTACCCCTTAATTTATATTTGAAAAAAAATCATAAAAAACATGTATATTTTCCATATTATTTGATTCATATATAAGTATATATTTATTAGATTTATACCGTCTTTCACCGGTTTGATTCCGTTTTTATATCCGGTTAAACCACTAAACCTTAAACCACTAAAATTTCCGATCCGGTTCGAAAACCCTGTTTCAGAACCTTGGGTTCGGCTCATTAGTTATCAAGCTAAACTCAAGCGTATCCAATTTCGGGTTCGACTTCTTCAGCCACAAATAGCGCGAGTATTTTGCGAAATTACACAAAACAACGGGCTAAAACTGCGCAAACCGCGGCCAAGTCACATTATGGCGTCCGCTTTCGGATACAAGCGATGCATTCGACGCTCTTTAGCCCGTTTCGTAAGAAAAATGCGGTAAATACGCTATTGAAGACCCCGCGATCGATTACAAACTAACTCATCAAATCACTGAGAAAATCGTCAAAATCACGAGAATCCACACAGCCGTCGATCAACTCCGGGATCTGATGATGGCCGCCGTTCGAGACCAAATCCTCGACGCCCGACGAAACGACAGCTAAACGACGTCGACGAAGATGATCTTCTCGGGCCATGCAATAATAATACTCGGTCAATGGAGTCGACGGAGATATTATGGTTGTTTCTGTTGTCTCTGAGGATTGCTTGGGCGGCTGTTGTAATAGCTGAAAGTTCCATATCAATGATGAATGTTCGTCGGAGATATTCTTGCAGGCGAATATTAGTCGATTGTTATTGTGGGATAGTACTGATTGGAGGGTTATATTATCAGTATTCTTGCATGTGTGTCGAGATTCGTATGTTGTACGGTAGATTGATGGATTCTCTCGAATCTGTTCAACTTGTTTCTTTGCCTGGCAGCTCTGATCGTACTTGTGTGTGCATCTGTAGTAATGCCTGCGCCATATATTATACAGCAGTGTTTCACAAATTTTTTTTAAATATTAAATGGATGATTGGATAATAAGCATCGATCATCGATTGGGTTATTAAATTAGAAGAGCATAATATAACCTTGGATATTTGGAATCAATTATCTTTTTCTGACCGTACTTCCTCCAGGCATAGCCATCTTCATATGAATCAATAGTCTCCCTCGTATACGTTTCTCCCGACGAGGTTTTCCTGCAAGTAAATAAAATAATTCCACACCATTCCTGTCGTATACCTTTTAATCGGAAAAGGTACGTCTGATGTAATAAAAAGAAAAAGATGAATGGTCGTCAATTATTAGGTGTAATCTGTAGCATATTACCTCCTCTTGTAAGAACCTCTCCGATCATTACGCGCCGCCGGCTTCTGATAAGTGTCGCCGGAATCCTCAGTTCTCCTCGCCGGATCAGTGTCTGAAGCCACCTTATTATTGTTATCGTACTGATCATCAACAACGTTGCTATTACCATTATTGTAGTAATCGCCAGCGTTATTTAGCATCAGAAGCAAACGTGTAAAAGTCTCGATGATCTCCCCAACCAAACCCTGACGAGCAGATAATGGAGACGGCTGTGCGCCGCCGTCTCCGCCGTCGCCGGCTTCAAAAAGGTTGCCGCGTAGCCAGTCGGCCATTTCACGGCCTCTTGACAGCTCATCGTGAAACCTTTTTTCTGTCGAGGTACAGAGAACTCGCAACATCTCCAAAAGACGACGAAGAAGAAGTCTTCATAATATGTTTCTCTCTCTCTCTCTCTCTCAATATCTCTCTCTCTCTCTGTGTGTGTCTGTGAGTGAACTGACTAGAGTAGCTTTCTTCATGGGTTTCATTTCATTTATATATTATTTGACGGACAAGAAATGCGGCACCATTCTGCAGGGAAGGAAACTAGTTTTGTTTGCGCATTCTGTGATGGCGTCTGCATGCTTTTGTCATCGTAGACGTCACACCAAAATTTTTGGGGTTGTTTTACCTTCATACAATAATTATACTACGTTACTACTCGGTACATAACTGACAACCCATTATTATTATATTATTTAATGGTAGTCGATGCGTCGTATTCATCGTGTAGTTTGATATCATTAGCCCTAGCCGACTGGCAAAATATACTCACTCCCATTTTTAATAGAGTTAGTTTAAGTTAATTGCACACATATTAGGAAGCAAAAGTAAAATATCTATTATACCCTTATTCAATGATTTTATTCTATTTAATCTTATTATTTTTATTTAAAAGGAGGGTAAAACTGGAACTTTATAAATTACTTGTTCTTGAAACAGTAAAACGACTTCTTTTTTGTTCGAAATTCGCAATGCTACCCAGGAAAATTCGAGAAATTTGTCTTCGTCCCCGCAATAGTCAAGAGCTTGATTGTGAATTGTGATGACCCGCAAGTTATATATTTAGTTTTATTTTCGTATGAACTCACCACTATTGTCTTCACTTGATTGACTATTTGCTATACGTTGTAAGATGCGGACGTGTTGGATCAGCGTACACATAAGGAGCTATTAGAAATATAACATGTAAGATTAAAATATAGGACTATATGATAAATCTGCTTAAAAACTCTTGGGGAAGGCGATTGACTAGCCACGTGTAGATGTGAAACTCGTCTTTTTCGTTTGCCAACCAATTTCGCTAGCTACAAGTGATTTGCAAAACGTTGCAGATCCAACATAGTAAAGAAATGATTTCCCATTCCCCCCTTCTCTCTCTCTCCCCCCATTTACTAAAGAAACCAATCATGGTATTTAATTAAGGGTAAATTTGTGTTCAGTCCCCATTATCGATTTTCATAAATAGTTCAGGCCCCATAGCAGTTTAACTTAGACCCAAGGACCTAATTATTGAAAATATTAGTTTCAAGGACCAAACTCATTGTAAATGACCTTTCTATCCCTCACATTCGCCAAAATTACACCCATGTGCCATCTTCTTCAACAAACGATTGAAGCAAAAACAACCTTCAACGATACCAAAATTTACGATCTAAAGTCTTCTCAATCTCTACGTTAATGACCAAATAAGGTCAAATCGATGATAATTTCTCATGGGTGTCAATAATCAATGAAAATTTTCGAAGTTTATATTGGAATAATGTATTAAAAGTAGTTCGAAAATCTCGTTGAAACAAGGGAAAATCTTGACTTTAATGACTGAATAAGGTGAAAATGATAGTGGTCTTAATAAACAATGAAAATATTGATGTTAATCGCGAAGAAATTTGACGCGGCCCATTATTGAAGCTTTTGCTAATAAAACGCTCGATAAGTAACAATTTATGCATTCTGGGTAACTATTTATGCATTCTAGGTAACAATTTATGCACTCCGGGTAACGCTTTATGCACTCTGGGTAACAGTTCATGCATTCTGGGTAACAATTTATGCATTCTGGGTAACACTATGCATGCGTCTCTTCCAAACGATGAATGCACAAACCACGTTCAACGAAGACCAAAATTTACGATCTAAAAGCCGGCTCAATTGTCAATAATCAATGAAATTTTTTGAAGTTTATAATGGAATAATGTATTAAAAGTAATTCGAAAATCTCGTTGAAACAAGGGAAAATCTGGACTTTAATGACTGAATAAGGTGAAAATGATTGTGGTATTAATAATCAATGGAAATATTGATGTTAATCGCGAAGAAATTTGACGCGGCCTGTGATTGAAGCATTTTCTAATAAAACGCTCGCTAAGTAACAATTTATGCATTCTGGGTAACAATTTATGCATTTCGGGTAACAATTTATGCATTCTGGGCAACAGTTCATGCAATCTGGATAACAATTTATGCATTCTGGGTAACACTATGCATTCTGCATTGCCCATGGCAACCTGGACCTTTTGTAGTATAAATTACGATTTAGAATTCAAATGAGATACAAATTCCTGTGAATATCTAACTTAATTATGTATAACTTTTATTCTTTAAGTTCTTTCGCTAATACCAAATCGATAACCCCCAAGTTAATCGAAGAAATCGAAGACGAGCAACGACGGGCACGAGCAGCGACGACGAGGATGTTACAATTTGGTGTTATGTGTATCTGATACTTATGTGTAAGATGTTTCTTTGAACAAACATCGCTTTTGTGGCTGAAAATGTACGCATGATTCTGGTAAAGCCCTATGTTATTTACTTTTTTCCTGCAGTAACAGTTTAACACTGATCAGAAACAATTAAAGAGGAGAAAAAAAACAGAAAATGATATGTAGGTAACAAGGGAACACAACACGAGTAACAGAATACATGATAACAATAACAATTTAATATGTAATTAGTTTACTTTATGATTTTCAAATTTTATACTTCAAACACGCTACATTCACTAAAATATATCAATTTACGAAGTTTTAGATAGAAACATATTAGTTTAGGTTGTGATTTTCGTTGGAATTGAAGAAGGTGAAGTATATAGTTGGAAAACAAGTAGCACTCTTCTTGAAAGGATGATCATGCTTCTACCAAATTGATTATACTTACACAAAACGTTGTGGAAATGAAGTATTAGATGTTTATTACAATCCAGATGGTCGACCTAACATAAATGACTCGACAAAATTAATGACATCTTCAATTAATCTTAATCACAAACCCTATGTTGTTTACTGATTTCATGCAGTAACAGTTTATCAGTGATCATCAACAATTTGAAGATGAGAAGATAACAGAAATTGATATGCCGATAACAAGCAAACACAACACGAGTAACATAATACATAGTCAAAATAACAATTTAATATGTAATTAGTTTACTTTATGATTTTAAAATTTTATACTTCAAACACGCTACATTCACTAAAATATATCAATTTACGAAGTTTTAGATAAAAATATATTAGTTTAGGTTGTGATTTTCGTGGAGATTATGTTGGAATTGAAGAAGTTGGAGTATATAGTATGGAAAGCAAGTAGCACTCTTCTTGAAAGGATGACCATGCTTCTACCAAATCGATTCTACTTACACAAAACGTTGCGGAAATGAACTATTAGATGTTTATTAAAATTCAGATGTCGACCTAACATAAATGACTCGATAAAATTAATGACATCTTCAATTAATCTTAATCACAAACCCTATATTATTTTTCAATAACAGTTTTATGAACGATCAGCAACAACTGAAGAGGAGAATATAACAGAAATTGATATGTCGGTAACAAGCAAACACAACACGAGTAACAGAACACATAGTCAAAATAACAATTTAATATGTAATTAGTTTTACTTTATGATTTTTAAATTTTATACTTCAAACACGCTATGTTCACTAAAATATGTCAATTTACGAAATTTTACATAAAAATATATAAGTTTAGGTTATGATTTTGATCAAAAACCCAAATTTACAAACTATAATAATTCTGGTAACATATAAACAGATAACTAGTAACAATTTTACACATATCGGGTAACAGATAATCTACGTTTGATTTTATTTAGACTCCCGCCCAAAATTCATCTCATTCTGGTTTTCCCGGCCGAAATTTCACCGATAATTTAGTAACAAATTTAGTCAACATAGTAACAGAAGTGCATATACTAGTAACAGATCCCGAGAATTTTACAAATCGACCAAAACGAAAAAAATACACCCAGCAATTAATTACAGTTAAATAACAGGTTTGACAGACATAGTAACGAGTTTCGCAGACTGAGTAACAACTTTGATGACAGTAAAAATATACCCAAATTATCGGGATCGACCATATTTTTGCGAAATTTAAAGGTAAACGTCGGACGAACGAGCAAAAAATGTGCCGCATCGAGCTTCCCATACTATGGGTACTTCGAATTGATACATATTAGATGTAATCGCTGCCAAAAACGGCTTTGATTTCATCTTATTCCCGCAAATTGGAACACTATACATGGTAACAATTAAGTTAAGTTTAATAACGGTCTTGACAAAAATAGTAACGATTTTGGCACAACGGGTAACAGATTTGACACTGCGAGTAACAGTTTGAACACAGTAAAAAAATATCCAAATTATTGGGGTCGATCGTATTTTCGCGAAATTAAAGATGAACGTCGGACGAACGACCAAAGAATGTGCCGCTCTGAGCTTTCCATACTATGGGTACTTCGAATTTATAGATATTACATGTAATCGTTGCCAAAAACGGCTTCAACTTCATCTTATTCGCGCAAATTCGAACACTATAATTGGTAACAATTAAGTTCAGTTTAATAACGGTTTTCACAGATATAGTAACATATTTCACACAACAGGTAACAGATTTGGCACTTCGAGTAACAATTTGGACACCGTAAAAATATACCCAAATATTGGGGTCGTTCGTATTTTCGCGAAATTGCAAGATGAAGGTCGGGCGAAAGAGCAAATAATGAGCCGCACCAAGCTGCCCATACTATGGGTACTTCGAATTTGTACGTACTAGATGTAATCGGTGCCAAAAATTTCTTTGATTTCGTCTTATTTTCGCATATTAGAACCCTAAATAAAAAGATAAAAACTCATACACATCTTACAGGTCGCTTCGTCAATACCACAATACATCCTACATTACACGCCGAAATTGGTTGGTTAATGGGAATGAGAAATTTCGAACCTCGATTCACTGTAAAAACGAGATTCGTAAATAAATACTCTGTCGATAACAATTTTCTGCATCGTAGTAACAGATAATGTATGGAAAATAACATTTCACTGGACGTTTATAACAGTATAGTCTAAAAGCATAACAGAAAGTCGCCGGAAAATAACTATTAGTTCAGTATGCTGGAAGGGGTATTTTCGTCAATACATAGTTTAATCCTTATCTCTGCAATTTTCAAAAAGTTGGTCCTTTAAACTAATTTCATCTCTGACAGGGACTGAACACTTTACAAACTTACAAACTGGGGCCTGAATGCAAATTTCCCCTTTAATTAATGACCCACTTCACTACCATTTTTTTTAACGTTCGGTAGCCAGCCGCCCCTGTTGACTGTTAAATAATAACATTGACTTTTAATGTCTCTTTGCTAATTATTTATCTCAAATGGAGAGTTGTTCACACCGAATTCAATAAAAATAATAATTCCGAGTATGTTAGACTACTAAAAGAATGGAGTTCAGTTCACACATTGTTCTATCCACGTGCGACAATAACTTGATTCGAATCGTTGGAAGACTACGCTCGTTGTCTTCCTGCGTGCATGAGCTGCTTCAGTCACGGAGCTTGTTTAGTTTGGCTACGCACGTGCCAAAATACATTAAGAATTCGAACAAATAACTCGCAATATTTACCGAAGAAGAAGAAGAAGAAGAAGAAGAAGAAGAAGAAGAAGAAGAAGAAGAAGCCATGTTTCTCCTCTCTCTCTCTCCACTGCCCTGAACTAAATAGCTTTCATGGGTTTTAGGGCTTGGAAAATCACACGCGCACTTACGAGATGAGTGATGGAAACGCGCGGGATGCGACCTTAGAGAGTTAGATAGTGAAGTAGGAAGGCTGGTCGTGGTCGTGACGTCGAACGATGATAAAAGCGCGTGGAGTCAGTTCTAGTTGCGTATTCGTGATGGCGTAGGAACGCTTTGGTCATGGTAGACGTCACACCATATATGATGGTTTACCTTATATCACATTATTATTTAACGGTAATTTCGATGTGTATTCATCGTTGTTTAATGGTAGATATCAGTTGAAAAACGGAGAATCCGACTCGTTGCGAGGGATATATCTAATTGGGAATTTGTTTTAATTACCAAATTAAAAAATGCCATCCTTATCAACTAACTTAGTTATACTTGACGAGAGTAGTGATGATGACCAAGTTTTGTATTTAGTTACGTTATTGTTATAAGTTCTAGTGAAGATATAGGTTAATTAGGGCAGATGGGATTCGTAGGAATTTTCATAATTGTCTTTGCTTAATTAGATGAGTATACGTGGTAAGATTGTATAAAGATATGATGTGAACGTGTTAAATCGACCAATATAGGTTTGAAACTAATTAATGGAATTGAATGATGTAAAAGTTATATCCAAACAATAGATTGAGCCATGGGGAAATGTGTGTTATTGAAGGCCTTTTTATGACTGTAACTCTCTCTTTTTTTTTAAAAAAAAAAAAAATCTATTTCGTGTACACAAAAACTTGTGGCTCGCCCATCTTTTTTCGCTGTGAACTATTATTAATAGAGCATTAAAAGATAAGATTACGACCTAGTTTCTCATTTTATTATTGTCTAACAACCATTCATAGACACATAATAATATATAGCCTATTTTTTTTGTTATTTCCTTTAACTAAAGGGCTAATAATGGTTATTAAATTATGATTGCTTGCAACGATGAACCAGCGACTATTATTTAATGATTAAGGAATAATTAAGTAGACATAACTAATATGACTGTTGGGGTAGCCGCTCCTTGCCTTCAAAATTTAGTTGACTGTTACATAATATACTGACTTGTAATTACACAATTATCGAATCCACGACATTAGATACGTATAATATTGTAAATTTAGAAGTTAATTTATCTTACAAGAGGAGAGTGTTCACACCCAGTTAAAAGAATATAATTCCGAATACGTACAAAAAGTCAAGTTCACACTATGTTTTGCTCTATCCTTTACATGTTTTTATTTGTATGAATTAAATTTTGGTCGTTTGCATACTCAGAAACTAACCTCGTGACAGTGAAAACCAAGATTCTGAAGTCGGGTTTTTGAATCGGACCGGAAATTTTAGTGGTTTAAGGTTTAGCGGCGGAAGCGAACCGGTATAAAACCGGTACTTCTAGATATAATAAATATATATTTTATAAATAATTCAATCAAATAACATAGAAATACACATGTTTTTATGAGTTTTTTTTTTCAAATTATAACTTTATAAAAAATTAAGGGGCAAAATTAAACAAAGTAAATTGTGTTGGTATTAAAGATTAATTGTACCATGGGATGTCAAGTATTAAATCTATCAATTTGGGGTCAAAATCAACTACAAATAAATACTAGGTCGAGAAGTGAATTATATAAAATATATAATTTGGGGTCAAAATCGTATAAAAGTAAAATATTGGGAGAGAAGTTAATTATATAAAGAAGTTAAATCGTACAAAAGTATTGCGTGAGATCATAACCGAACCCAAGCCCATTGGGTTACGCAGCAACAACTTCACCGTCAGACCAAAGCAACTTTTTCGTCCGTTTAACACTTTTTACTACATATTATGAATTTATCAGTTTTCATTTTTTTTTTTTTTTGATTTAAAGAAGACCGGACCGGCACCGAACCGGCTTCGGTCTTCAAAACCCTGGTGGAAACAACATTATTCGCCATCGAAGTTCACCCCATAAATCGCAACTTAATTTCCAGCTTGGGCTATATTGTAAATGGGCCTTTATTGGGTAAACCCAATAAGAGAAACAATGTTTTGGCCCATATTGAAGCCCACTTCGCCGAATCCTACTCCATGATTGACGTGACTGCCACTATGTGGCGTGGGGCCCACTTTCATTCAACTACTCATCGCCGTTCTTTTATTCTAAAACCTTAGAGCTACATTATATAATATAAAAATTGGCTATCAAAGTAATGTCTTCATTTAATTATGCAAGTCGGTTGATAATTTTAATTTTTTTTTTTTGATGTCCCAAACGAACGAGTAAAAGATGTTAATCGATGCAACAAAACACATGGGAGAGAAAAAGTCATAGCCGCGTTGGCCAACAAAAAGTTCCCTTTCTAGGTGATGGTATATTATATGGTATTGGATAATAAAACTTGGTGTAAACTTTAAAAACCTCAAATAAACTTGGTAAAGTTTAGTTATCCTACGAGATTCCGGGGAAAAAAATTTGATGCATGTATCTCCTTGAAATATCAATATATACAAATAAACCTCGCACCTTAAATCAAAGTTCTTCTTTTTTGGCAACTTATGCAAAATACTTGCATGTTAGCGTGTATGTATTAAAAATAAGTGCCAGCCTGCCTTTTGGGGTATTGGCTGTCTATTAATGTACAGCATTTACTTTTATCAATTTCAATTTCAACCACTAGAGGAAAGGAAGACATATATCAAAATCAATTGAATAATCGATTTCGTCTTCACATTTTCTTTTATCCTACGGAAGAAATCTGAGCACAACGCTAAAATGAAAAAGAAAAACAATTAAAGTTTGCAAACATTAATAACCCCCGTAGATCTCTCTCTCTCTCTCTATCTATCTCTCTCTCAACAATCTCAGCTTTCTTTCTCATCTGACCTCAAGTTTTCACGGCTCTGCTCATCGAAGATAGAGGAATTGTTCGTCGACAGCTAGTAATGAGTTAAAAGCCTGGCATCTTCGTCTCCTTCAACTGCTGACATCTCAGGTAACGCCCGTTTTGGATTGGAACTATGATGCGTTGGCTTTGCGCATTCGTCGAAATCCTAGGTTTTTTTTTCCAGAAGCCGCCTTAGTTCTGCGCAGATCTATGAAGCTGTTATTGTCTATAGCTCGAAAGTATGCTGTTTTCCGCAATGATTTGTTCTTCCGAGTGCTGATCTGTTCCTAGCCCTTGACTGATTTTTTACTTCGTCAGTTAATTGCGCAGCGATTTATTTATTGATCGACTTGCCAGTTTTCGACGGTTTTTCGTCTGTCGTCCATTACGTTATTATCTCTATTAGATTTCATACCGTTCTAAAAACCCTGATAATCTTCAATTTCACTACCCAGGATATTTACTGAAACACCCAATGGAGAAACGCCACAATCTCCACCGTTGCCTGCTACTGCTCCTCGCCCTAGATCTAATCTCAGCCGCCGATTACGTACCAACGGACAAGATCTTCCTAAACTGTGGGGGCCCGCCCGACTCCACGGACTCGGACGGCAGGAAATGGACCTCAGACATCGGCTCGAAATTCGCATCCTCGCCCACCAAATCCTCAACCTCGTCGGCCTCCGTCCAAAAACCCTCCGTCCCCTCCGTCCCCTACATGACGGCCCGAACCTTCGATTCCCAATTCACATACACCTTCCCCGTCGCCTCGGGCCGAAAGTTCGTACGCCTCTACTTCTACCCCGCGGCCTACAACTCCCTCGACGCCTCGAATGCCACCTTCACCGTGACCTCGGGCCCGTTCACCCTCCTCAAGGACTTCAGCCCGGCCCGCTACACGGAGGCCCTGAACTTCGACTACTTGTCCAAGGAATTCTCCGTCTACGCCCCCTCCGCAGCGCTCAACGTCACCTTCACGCCCGCCGCGAATTCCTTCGCCTTCGTGAACGGAATAGAAATCGTTTCCCACCCCGACGTTTACAGCCAGGACGGGACCGAGACGGTCGTGGGCCAGTCGACAGGCTTCGTTCTTGGGAACGAAACCGCCCTCGAGAATCTATACCGAATAAACGTGGGCGGGAACGGAATTTCGCCGTCTTCAGACACGGGCCTGTTCAGGTCGTGGGAGAGCGACTCGAACTACATATTCGGGGCGGCCAACGGGGTGACCGAAGTGCCTGACCCGAACGTGACCGTGGCCTACCCGCCCGACACGCCCAGCTACATCGCCCCGCTTGACGTGTACCGAACCCTGCGATCCATGGGTCCCAACGCTTCGGTCAACGTGAACTACAACCTCACGTGGATCTTCGGGGTCGACCCGGGATTCAACTACCTTGTACGGCTCCACTTCTGCGAAATAACGGAGGTGATCACCAAAGTCAACCAAAGGGTTTTCGCCGTGTACCTCAACAACCAAACCGCCGAGCCCCAGGCCGACGTCATAGGCTGGGCCAACCGAAACGGCTTGCCCATCCACAGGGACTATATAGTCACGGTCCCCAAGGGCGGCTCGTCGGTCGACGAGCTGTGGCTCGCGCTCCACCCCAACACGGCCTCCAAGCCGCAGTACTACGACGCGATACTCAACGGCGTGGAGATATTCAAGATCAACGACACGTCGGGCAACATAGGCGGGCCCAACCCCGTGCCCGCCCCGCCCGTCCCCGACTCGGGCGGCGGGTCCTCCTCATCCTCGGGCAAGAAGAGCAAGATAGGAGCCGTCGGCGGTGGGGTCGGGGGAGGATTGGCTGCGGCGCTCTTAGTTGGCTTGCTGGCGTTCTTTTATTACGGGCGGCGGAAGGGCAGCGGAAAGGGCAAGGCGGACCACCACCCGAGCACTTCGGTCAGCGGCGGGTGGCTGCCCCTCTCGCTGTACGGAGGCAACTCGCACACTTCGGGCTCGGGCAAGACGAACACGACGGGCAGCTACGCCTCGTCGCTCCCCTCGAACCTGTGCAGGCACTTCTCCATCGGAGAGATTAAGGCGGCCACCAACGACTTCGACGAGGCGCTCCTGTTGGGCGTCGGGGGGTTCGGGAAGGTCTACAGAGGGGAGATCGACGGCGGGACGACGAAGGTGGCGATCAAGCGGGGAAACCCTCTCTCCGAGCAAGGCGTCCACGAGTTCCAGACGGAGATCGAGATGCTGTCCAAGCTCAGGCACCGCCACCTCGTCTCCCTCATAGGGTACTGCGAGGAGAACTGCGAGATGATCCTCGTGTACGACTACATGGCGTATGGGACCCTCCGCGAGCACCTGTACAAGACGCAGAGGCCCCACCTTCCGTGGAAGCAGAGGCTCGAGATATGCATTGGGGCGGCCCGCGGGCTCCACTACCTCCACACGGGCGCGAAGCACACCATCATACACAGGGACGTGAAGACGACGAACATACTCCTCGACGAGAAGTGGGTGGCTAAGGTTTCCGATTTCGGGCTGTCGAAGACGGGCCCGTCCCTGGACCACACGCACGTCAGCACCGTGGTGAAGGGTAGTTTTGGGTATTTGGACCCCGAGTACTTTCGAAGGCAGCAGCTCACGGACAAGTCCGATGTGTACTCGTTCGGCGTGGTGCTGTTCGAGGCGTTGTGTGCCCGCCCGGCTCTGAACCCGAGCCTGCCCAAGGAGCAGGTGAGTTTGGCCGAGTGGGCCCAGCACTGCTGTAAGAAGGGCATTTTGGACCAGATTGTGGACCCCTATCTGAAGGGGAAGATTGCGCCCGAGTGTCTGAAGAAGTTTGCGGAGACGGCGGTGAAGTGCGTTTCTGATGTCGGGACGGAGAGGCCTTCGATGGGAGACGTTTTGTGGAATCTCGAGTTCGCCCTTCAGCTGCAGGAGACTGCAGAGGAGGGCGGGAAGGTGTTCGACGGGGGAGAGTCGTATGAGGTGGGGTCGGGCGAGAAGGGTGGTGGGAAGAAGGATGGAGACTCGAGCGAGGGGTATTTTGGTAATAATACGGATTCGAAGAGCAGCGGGCTTTCGATGAGCATGGGAGGTCGGAGTCTGGCGAGCGAGGACTCGGATGGGCTGACGCCGAGTGCAGTGTTTTCGCAGATTATGAATCCGAAAGGGAGGTAAGAAAAATAAGGCGCCGAGGTGTTTGTTAAGACGCGAACATGAACTCGTTTGTTTTATCTTTCTGTATGTTTTTTATTTTTTGTTATGATGATGAGTTGTTTTCGTTTTTGTGTATTTTTGTTCATGTTGAATTGATGCAACAGATGAGCATATTTTGTTCATTGTCAAGGACCGATGGCTGGTTGTGTATAACATATATATTGCGTTTTAACAATTTTTTGTGTCATCATGGCATAACTAACATGCGGGGTTAACTAACGTTTTTCGTCTTGTAAAAAATTGCCTTTGTCATGAAGCTTCGTATGCACAAGGTTTGCTATGGTGCCCACCAAATTATGAGCATCATACACAAATCTCTTGATTTTGTCCTTTTTTCAATTTCTAACGCCGTCATCACCTCCGTAGACCCTCTTAGATCTGCTATCACCTTAATCACGTGCTCCGACACGTTGATTTTGAAGAAATTTTGTCATCTCGGTATGTCGTTCACAAATGAGTAATAGATGACGAATTTTCTTAAAAATCAATGTGTCGGAGCGCGTGATTAAGATGATAGCAGATCTGAGAGGATCTACGGAGGTAATCACAGCGTTAGAAATTGAAAAAAAAGCACAAAATCGAGAGAATTTGCGTATGGTGCTCACGGTAGGTAGGCACCATAGCAAATCTCTGCACATGGAATTCGTGTGCTATTTATTTGTCAGGAAAAAAAATGGTTGAAAACTAACAAGTTCTCCTACGCACATTTTGGGAGAACTTTGTGTCTGAGTAATTAGTTCTCCTTTCCGACATAACCTTAAAACAGTCGAACTGGACAAACCATGTAGTGCAGCGCAGATATATCTAAATTCTAAATCGCAAAAATATGCAATGCAATCCATTGATAGAAATGTAGCATCTATCTGCTCATATCTATATGTATCACTATATGTAACTGTTAGTACAAAGCAGACGTAAGTTTCTTCCCCTTTGAGTTGAGCAAAACTCATATCGAAAACGCAGAATAATACAATACAATACACAAGGTGGTACCTCTCAACGAAAGTACGTCGTCTGGAAAAACAAATTTCAGAAATGTGTTCGGACGATTCTTACCAGAAAGAGCAGAAGTGGGCTATCGATCTTTATTGGGATCCTCCCCTCAGCTGCAGCAAAGGACAGCGAACTCATCTCTATACACATTTAGCGCTGTAACGTAATCAACGCAAAACTTCAGCTTATTATCGCCTCGTCCCCAACAACTTGGCTATTCGCAAACAGCCCCTCCCTTCTCTTATCGGCCCTAAACTTCAGCTCCGAGCCCGCCCTGAAACGGTGGTTCTCCGCATTGAACAGCCTGGAATCCGGGTCGGGACCCGACCCGTAAGAAGTACCCGCTCCACCGCCCGCATACCTCGTCGGCGAACCGTACCTTCTCAACCCATTTCCTCCTCTGAGATCAGTAATAATCTCAGCCTTATTCCTCGCACCATCGTCGGGCAACCTCTCGCCTGCGCTGGAACTCAACTGAACCGCTGCTCCGTTCGCGGGCGTAGCGGGCGACCCGAACGGGTCGTCGGGGCCCCACGAAGTCAGGGCTTCCTTCTTATTCGCGAAGAAATGCCACGCCCCGAAGAGGAAGAGTATGAAAAACAGCACTGGGCTAGTCCACAGTATGCTGTTGAACTCGTTCTTGAACAGGGGAAGGTTGGAGCGAAACATGGCCACGCAAGAGTTCCCGAGGCTTATTACGACGTGCTTGTCGTAATCGCTGGCGACCAACGGCAGCAGAGACGCTCCCTTTTCGTGTCCTGCGCCGACGAACTCATTCTGATGTAAGAACGAGGAGAGGATCTCGTCGACTTCTGCTGAGAACACGTGCCTGAGTCCTCCCGCCCCGACGTAACGCTGGGACGAAATGTTGTAGACGGAGACTTTATCTTTACTGGCGATCAGCAAATAGCCTTTGATCGCATGCAACGCCAGGGGTTCGTTCAGTTCGAGCTTCCTCTTCGATCTTACACGACACTTGAAGTTGATCGTATCGCCCAGCAGCAAAGCCTGGACCAGTTCGCCTTCCGAGGTCGTCCCGTACGCCTTTGTTCGATCGACTGCATCGAAGACGTAGCTCCTGACCGAAGAACTGTTTAAGCCCTCGCACTCGGATTCCTTTACCTTCATGGTTCTCAGGTCCAAGAATCCCGCCCCGGTTTCTGTAAGAAACATAAGCCTTTGCCTTAAGAACAAGACGGGTCGGCTGCTCGGGGAAGCAGTGCCGTAAACCGATCCATCTTCTCTAAACACTACGATTTTCCCATCAGCATTTGTCGCCAAGACGTGTCTCTTCCTTCCAACGTTATGCACCGTTAGCAACTTAATCCCAGATTTATCTCCCTCGGGAAGCTCGAACTTACCTACTCTTTCCTCACGAAGCGAACTAGAATCTTCGCCAGTTTGGACTTCCCAAACAAGGTGCGTAGTAACAACACCGTCTTCATGCCCAGCGACGATCACGGTCTCGTTCTTATATACGGATAAGTAGGATGTCATGGTGGTTATGGGCGAAGATTCTTGAGGTTGTAAGAACGTGTCGAACTCTAAAGAAACGTCGCCGCTCCTGTAGAAGACGTATAATTTACCCAAATTGTCCCCAACCGCAAAGTATTTGCTCGAACCGTCGAGATCCCTTAGGGATAATACGCCTACGCAGGTTGGGATGGAGCTCAATTTCACAGCTGAGACGAACTGAAACTTCTCCGACCAAAATGTGCTGTACTTCGTCACCGTAGCAGCTTCGACAGCAGACTTGTGCGCGTCGGAAACAGAATCCTTAGTTTCACTGTCTGAAGCTTCGGTGTGAGTTGAAGAAGGAGAAGGCGAAGGCTTTGAACTAGCGGGAGATTCAGACAAGCGAGATTCTAACCTAGAAACAAGCTCGCTTAGTCTTTCAACAGCTTCCTCGAGTTTTTCCAGTTGTTGTTGCTGTTTCCTCATCAAAACGCTATCGAATCTACTGCTTTCGCCGTCTTCGCTACACGCGCCGGCGACTAAGTTCGAAACTTGAGGTGGGTCCAATTCCGATGTGGCGAAAAGGCAACACAAAGAAACGAAAACGTTGAGGAAACATGAAAAGGTTAAGAGATTTAAGGACGTGCCATTAGTACGATGAGAAGCCATTGGATTACTATACTGAACGAAGTCAGCTAACGTCTCTGCAATTTGCTGCTTTGCGACTGCGAGCTAAAGGGACGGAGGCGGCGAGACGGCGAGATCTAGCAAGGAAAGTGGGGTGAGATTTGGAATTTTGTGAAAAATGTGGGGTCGTTTGTTAAAATCTGATTCTTGGGCGAAGAGTATAAAAAAAAAAAAAAAAAAAACCGCGGCGAACTTGATTTGGTCCAAACTAGTTTCGGTTTCAACTCAGTACGGTCAGTTATGGCAACTTGGTACGTTTCATTATTACATTGTTCTTTCTTCAGTTACTTGATACTTGGGCACAATTTGAATGAACCACACTACCAAATGGTGAATGAAAATAATCATAGAAAACATGCATAAAATCAAAATTTGGCACCACCTCCATTAAAGATCTCATTTATAAGAGAAGAAAAACATAAAAAAAAAAAAATATACTCGTTTGCTAACGTCTATTTCTTCATTCTTCTAGAGCTGCCTAATTTCCTGTTTGCTATCTATGCCCTAAGAGGAAACGTTTATTGAAACTCAGAAATCAGCAGCTGTTCTTTTTTTTCAGTTCCTATCAAGAACGAAACAGAAAGTCGAAATCA
The DNA here is from genome assembly GCA_027422505.1 of Craterostigma plantagineum. NCBI lineage: Eukaryota > Viridiplantae > Streptophyta > Magnoliopsida > Lamiales > Linderniaceae > Craterostigma > Craterostigma plantagineum. The sequence goes on from JAPQWV010000029.1 coordinate 3,322,627, forward strand.
TAGTCAAAGATCAAAACTTGTCTTCAAAATCCGAAGGGAGACTTTCTTCTGCTACCGCCTTCGCCGTATTGATCGTTCCATTTTCTTAATTCGTTCATGCTAGCTGCATCGTAAGCAACCGAGGGTCCCACCTAAAAAAAATTCGATCAGATATAGAGGTATTTCAGAGAAAAGAATTGAAATACAACTTCAATCTCATTTACATCAGACAGTTATGTGTCCTATGTCTTACCTTGGCTTTGGAGATGGTAAAATCCTCGAGAACGAGTGGTCTCAAGATTGGATGCCCATCGACTTTATTTCCCTGCATGGGGAAGAAGATCAGTGATAAATTTGTATGATAGTTTAAAGAAGGGCGTAAACGTAAAAACAGAGAGTATCGTTAGAGTTCACCTTGTTTTCTTTCTCCAGTAATTCTTGGACAGGTCTATATGCTGCAGCCACGCATAGGTTCTGCAAAAAGATTGAACTTTTTAGACGAGTCACATCGTTGATTTACTACAAGCAGCTTTGAAAGCCCTTCACTTACCTTCAAGTCGCTCCCCGAATATCCCTCAGTTACGTTAGCGAGCTGTTCGAAAGAGAACTTTGAATCCAGATTTTCCCGAGCTAGTATTATCTTTAGTATCTTCAGACGGTTTTCAGCATCTGGCAAGTCCACGTAGATCCTAACAGTAAGAACGTATCGTGTTAGGAATTAGGTATTGCCACTCTCTAAATTGTTCCACGGGCCACACAAGTGTCGAAATGAAAAAAGAAAAGTGAGGACTTTTTATCCAAAATTGTATCTTGCCTTCTCGGCAAGCGTCGAATGACAGCATCATCAAGGTCAAACGGTCTGTTTGTGGCTCCAAGGATGAGAATTCGGTGGCTGTCTTTGGACCTCAAACCATCCCAAGCAGCCATGAATTCGTTCCTCATTCTTCGGGTGGCCTCGTGCTCGAAAGAACCACCACGAGCACCTAGCAAACTGTCAACCTGGCGTAGGTTTTACGAACATCGAATCACAAGTTTGAATTGAAAACAACATGATAAGCAATTATGACGCACAGTAAGCCATTTAACTCTTGATGCAATGATAGAGAATGGGATCTTACCTCATCGATAAAGATAATTACAGGAGCCAGCTTGCTGGCGAAAGAGAAGAGAGCTCTAGTGAGTTTTTCAGCATCACCAAACCACTGAATCAGAAGAAATAACATACCCCAAAAAGTTGTAAGAACTCGAAAGTAAAAGGCTCAAAGAAACGGAAGAATGAGAATACAAATGAACGATTGCACTCGAAATCAAATTTTCCAACACCAAGAATGTCGATGACCGAATTTTTCATAAAAAAAATGGTAATGGTTCCTCCAACCTTGGACGTGAGAGTGGAGCCAGTAATACTGATGAAATTAGCTCCCGCCTCTGTTGCAAGTGCCTTCGCCATAAGGGTTTTTCCAGTTCCAGGAGGGCCAAATAGTAATATCCCCTTGCAAGGCTATCGACGGACGAACATGCTTACAATTTGTAAAACACGATATATCACAAAACGAAAAAGACGCATTTGAATTTGCAAAATACCCGCAGCAGATTTCCATGCGTGAACAGCTCAGGCCTCCTCATTGGGAGGATCACAAGTTCATTCAGTGCCTTCTTCACATCTTCAAGGGCGCCAACATCGTCGAATTTGACACCTATTTCACCAGGTGGAACAACTGCCGAAATGAAGTTACTCTCATACTCATCCTTAGCCAGGTTCTGTAGCAACAAGTTGTATCAGAACAATAACCTCTTTCTCCGTAGATAGTCAATCGAGTAATTACGTCCTCGACAAGAAGAAAATACCTTCAGATTCTGTGAAGTCTTTTTGGATGTTGTCTCCTGATCCTTCAACCTCAAAATTGCTATTTCAAGGCTACACGTGATAATTAACACTGCTCAATCGATTTTCAAATTACAACATGAAAGCAAATACGAATGTATATATACCTCTCACGAGGCAGCTGCAAACGGTTCCCCTTAACACAAGGCACGAGGCAGGATGAAAGGTAGTTGTTTTTGGCCCAACCAACAACCTTTTCAGCTTCTGTAATTATAAATCCAGAGTAACAAAGTTGGAAAAAAAGAATACAGACCTTAAGCTTCTGCATAAACTTTTTGAGTATCATATCTATAAGAAGCTTAGGATGCAAAAAAATGCTCTAAAGATGGGACTCCTAAATCTAATGAACCCTTCAATAAAATATTTTTTGCATTTTATAAGGGTTCATATAATGGTTAAGGAAATGATTAATGACTATCATTACTCTGTTTTGTCAGTATCACTCCATCAGTATTTATATGCAATAAGTCCATGCATGATAAGTCGTGCTCCTCAAAAACCTGAAATAAAACATGTACATGGCATTCTGTTAGCCAAAATAGCCAGTCTTGCAGGCAATAGTAAGACGATAAACTACATAGAAGTGAACCAACAGATAACTCTGAATTTCATATATCATGTCTCATGAAAGATCCCACAGCAGAGAAAGGTAGCGTTCTTACCTTATGAATTTCACTTAAGTTGCTTCGAGAAATCACTATCTTCCTGTCTTCTTCAATCTGTTTGTTAAACGTTCTCAAAAGATCATCTTCCTGCATTAATCAAGAAATATCATCTGAGTCACCACAGCTTACCATGTCTGTGTGTTAGAAAGTGCTAGTGAGAAGGACTGCATAGCAGTATATATCCATGTGCTAATAAGGTACCACAAACATTAAATGTAAATTCTCCAATACATTGGCAATTTAAAGAGTTACCTTTGGGGGTGATACAGATATGACATTGCTGAATAACTTAGATATATCATTCTCCTCTGATCGCTTACTGGATTTCAACCCCTCAGTTAGTCTCTTTAAAGGAAGAGGCTGAGAAAGAAAAACATCAAAATGATAAGGAAATGCTCATCTAAATAACACAAGGATATGAATTGGCTAAATGCAACTAGACAGGCACAGAAGCGCAATGATAGGTGATGAACACACAAGATTAGCAGAAGTCTTAATATTACCAATTTAGCAAGACGGCCCAAATTGGGAAGTATCATTGTCTGTGAAAATCCAAAAAAGAAAGAAACAATTAGCATAGAAGCAGCACCATTGTATAGAATAGAATTCTTGTTCCGGTGAGCAAAACTTACGAATTTCTCTTTTTCCTTTGAACCCGTTTCAAATTTATTCTGTCCACAAATCAAAACTACAGGTCCTTCTAACTGGTCAAACATCTCTTTCACCTTTTGAACAAAATCTTTACGGTTGGGCTTCGATACTGCCCTGGATACCCATAGAGGAAAATCTGGGAAGTAGACTACAATTGGTTGTCGAGACTCCAGGAACTGCACCAATGTTGAGATTAAGCCTATGAAATGAAAATAGAATACAGCAGAATCTCATACAAATTTCACATGAACATAATCAAGCATCAGAAAGTACCTCACACAACACCTCCATTGCAAGATAGCAGTCATAAGTTTGAGCATCAAGATCACGCTCAATATCCTTCACTGGAAATTAGATATATGAGAATCAAAGCATCTTTCAATATTAATAAGCATCAAAGACATTCTGTACCCGGAAGCCAAAATACAGACGATTGTGCAGTGGGCTCAGCAGTTTTTTCATCTTTTCCTTCCTCTGAAGTCTTTTGGTTAATATCAAATATAACAGCCACTTGGTCGCCATTCACTTCATACACCTCTCCCCGCTGACCGCTAGGCAAAGTCCTGAAAATTATAGCACATTATATAAAACTTACTCATAACCCAGTACAACATTCAAGAAACATTGGAAATTTCAATATATCATCATAGTTACAGAAGGAGATGAAAAATATCAATCAAAGTAGCAAATAATCGACCAAGTCAGGCATCCTAAGCAAGGATAACACAAATAAAACAAAAAATATTCTTGACACATAGTGCAACTAGCAAACAAAATCAGGCAATATTGCACAAGAACGACTGAGATGCAATGAAAACTTGGTTGAAACTCCTCTCTATACAACTGCAAGTCCTAGCACAAAGAGACGGGATCAACATCTTCCACAATGAAATTTACCACCCACCTGCAAGGAATTAATGTATAAGCTTTTGTGGGTCCATCAGATGTTTGTATCTTCCCCAATACAATCCTGTGAGGAATTTAACGTCCATGATCAGGTGCAGATAAGTTCACAGAACTTGATCTTTGGGGAGTTCCTTATATAAAACCAGGATTGCCTTAACCCTACCCACGCCCTTGCCGAGATGGACGTTACGGTAAATCATGATGACAGTTTCTATATGCAGGCAATGTGGCTTTCTAGATCTGGACGATTTTACATCTTAAAAGAGCATAAGAAGTCATAAAGCGACCGTGTGTTACGTATCTCTATCACATAAGAGGAGGTTATAATTGATCAAAACATATCTAACATATCCTCAGGGAAAAGGATATCGTTGATCAAAACATATCTAACAGTTACAGTGGGTACACCTTTGTCTTCAGGGACTGGATATACCCATTACAGGAAAGCAAGGGTATGAAGCAAATACCCAATCCATAAAGTTACATATTGCACAAAAAAAAAAGGAACATACAAGCATTCAAGATATCAAGTACAAAGTACAAAAGAATGAATATTAAATAGTAGAGATATTGAAGGGAAATGAACATTTATCCATGGGAATGTCCAAAGTGTAAGATGAAGATCAGAAAGTGAAAGTGGAGATTACATGTTTTTATCTTCAACGTTGATCGACTGTCCAACATACTTAACACGGTCCCCTGCAAACAGATATACATAATCCAAGCAAAGAATGTCACCATAAGTAATCGTACATCATTTATGCAGTCTTTCGAAGTTATCCAATTCACTCGTTCAAATAACGCTTCACATTCTTACGAAGTACTCATTACACATTACCTTTCCTTAATGGGCGTTTATCGGAAGCCTCAGTTTCTGGTTTTGAGGTTGATGAAGAGGTTTCAGACTCTCCGGAAACACTCTGCGATCACATTAAAAACATTCATTACCTTGGTACCAAAGAGAGTTTTGCAGAATATCATGATAGGCAGTATATTTGTTTTAAGAACTCGGATCACGAAGAGGTTTTTCCAAGTTACTAGGAGGATAACAAGAAAATAATTGAAATTGCCAAGTAAATGTAAAGATGTTTGCATAATCAACGAAAACGAATGACCAGTGATCACAGAAATTCATTGGATGCAGCGTGAAATGTGTTACTTGTCCTCACAGTTGAATTGTGGGATACTTGTGATGCTACCTTCTCAAAATCTTCAATGCTGTATGGGATAAGCTTTCTCAAAGCTTCAGCGGATGTTTGGACATCATCATCGCTCCCTGCCTCACCACTACTGCTATACTCCTCTGCATTACTTGCATCATTTTCATCATCAACTTCAGATTCCGATGTACCCTCTTCAACAGAGTCCGCATTGTCCTCATCTGTTTCACCTTCATCTTCACTAAAATCCTGAAAGTCATACAACATATAAAAGTTGAATCAGTTGGGAGAATTTGTAAAATGGAAAACAAAAGAGACCCTCACTCTTTATAATGAGGGCATAAATAGTAGTACACTAATTTGCTTTTACCGAAACTGCCACGAATCAAGTAAAAATATGGAAGGACATAACAAAGAAAATGATAATCCACAACTAAATCACAACAAGCTTACATGTGGAGCCAAAATGCTGCTATCAAGCACCATTAGTGGAACTCGCATATCCCTAGCAAGTGCCCTGACCATTCTTTCACGGTACAGCTCCATACCTTAATACAAAAAATTGCTATCATATCAGATGATAAAACTACTTCGATTCACTGAATAATAGCATTGCAAAAATCATATCATATCGTAACTGAATTCTAAAGTAGGCCTTCAAAAAAACAGACCTGGACTGCTTTGAAGCAAAATTCTCCTACTCGATGAAGTCAATCGGCTTCCATATTCTGCAGCAAACTTCTTATGTCTCAAATGAGATGCCGAACATTCCACCAAAAGGTTTTTAGTGTGTTCACTGCAAGAACATAGTTTCAGTGGCAACCATAGAGAGAGAAAGGGATCCTAGGATACAACATGTAATAGCGCATACTTCAGATAATACGGGAAAGTGTCCCATGAGACTGTTATTTTCTCCCACGGAACAACCCTACGCGAGAACTCGTTTCTGAATCTTTCTCGCTGAGATAGAAAGGGTGAATCTTTCCTCTTATTCTCCATAGCAAGCTTTTCATTTCTGAGCCATTCCATTTGATCTTGTTGCCCAAGTTGTGAATGAGCATCACAATTCCTGACGCCATCAGTTGCACTAACTTTTTCCTTGTCACATTCCGAGACACTTTTGGTGTGAACATGCTTATTCTCTTCACTTGCATTCCTTCCATCACCTTCAGAACTATATAATCTCAACAAGGAGCTTCTCCAACTATAGTCCAACCTCGAATGCAAAGTCGTGCATCTTCTTTCAGAAGCTAGGCCTAACAAGGATGCACTCGATATATGTCGCCCAGTACTGGTACGACAAGCCCCGAGTGTAGAACTTGAACATTGGCCAGAAGAATATCCACGTAGGGACGAATTAACATAGTATTTCCCATGACGAACCAAGTAACTCCAACTTTGATGTTTAAACTTTATTCTCCTAGCATACATCGGAACTTATTGGCTTCCAAGAGTAGAGCTGCATCAACCTCAAAGAACACTCAGTCAATAGACATCAAATTACTCTAAGTGTATCAATTCAATAGTTATCACATTTTTGTCCAATGCACTACCAAGACTATGTTGACCTGATAAGCAACTTTTTAACATGGCCATTTCAGGGCAATTCACAAGTAAGAAAGTCCTATTCTTTACTACAATCCGCAGAATCTAATCAGAAAGAGAACAGGGCCCTTCAAGAATTGAAATAAAAACAATAAAGGGACACCAACAACAAAATCTAAGCACATTCCAGAACAAATTAAGCTGACAACCACACTTCTAGAACCTTAACAAACACCTCTATTCCCAATAACAACGAACCCTATTGTCTATGTTACACTTATCTAATGCATAAATTGTTGGATACAAAATAAAATAGAAAGAAAGGGAAACCTCCGTACTTCCGCATCAATACACTAACCTTCTCTTGCCTTAAAAATTTATGTTGTCTTCAAAAAAACAGATAGCCGAATTAGTGTACAACACACATGAAGAAGTGAATGAATGAAAGATTATGAAAAGAGAGAGTGGCCGCGATTGGTGGAGGCGAAGGAGAAGTGCGTAGCGTTTTTCTAATTATTTTTAGTAGGAAGAACGATAAATTCCGTCTTGGCTTCTCAAATTCGTTAATTAGGGTATCTTTTATTATTATCATCAAGGCAAAATTATTATAACATTTTAAAGAAAATATTCTTAAGATGGACCCGACATTTTATTCTGGAGTTACACTAGTTTTTTGCTTACGTTGTTCTTGTTGGGCAAGTAAGAGTTGGATTTCCTCAATTATATTATAACATTTCTCCTGTTTTTTTAAAAACTTGATGTATTTAATATTTATTTATATCGACATAAGGAGAGGAGGGATCTCGACATGGATAGCTCGGCTTCCAACGGAACTAACTTTTCTCGTCAATGTGTACCTTTCCATGCCTGCACAAACTATCGACATTGAAGTACAAATGAAATCGAACACACTACCCTTACGAAAATGTCAAGAATGAAGTGCAAACGAAATCGAACTCATAATTTTATTATGAGTTATGCAAATGCTAAGGCTTGGAAGCTGTCAGCATTTTTCAAAGTTTTCGATTATCTATCTTAATGACAGGACGAATGTGCTCACAACAAAAACATATCACAAGCATTTACAGGCAAAACCAAGTACATCATCTGCAAATGTGATCAACTTATTACTAACGTGATAGCAAAGTTGTAAAGAGTACCCAGCATAAACGTGCTCGCCTCGACACAAACGATATGAAAAACTGATGAAACGACGCATATGATCTATCCGCGCAGATCTATACGACTTCAATAATACCATCATCAAATCGAAAAGATAGGATCCTTACAAGTTCTACGCCTCCACTTCGTACGTCCCATTACCTTCCTTAGCCGTTTCCCCGTTGGCATTACTAGCCTCGACGACTCCGCCCGACTCAGAAATCTTCGTGATCCTCTGCAGCTCGTCCAAGTCGGCGGACCGAGACAAAAGCTGCTCGTCGTTCATCTGTTCGGTTTGGGAGACGCTCTTCTTAGGTTGTCTGATGGCTGCAGCTGCCTCGGGCATTGCAACGGGCGGAGGCTGAGGAGGTACCCAAGATCTCTGGGCGGCCGGCCGTTCATTCGTCAGGTTTGAAGAAGATGAAGAAGGGGCGAGCTTCTGTTCTTCGGCAGGTTCGACTTCGCTGATGCTGATGTTTTTGCTTTGCCGCCAAGGTGCTGTTTCGGCAACGTTTGTGTAGTTCGAGCTTTGGCCGACCTCCCAAGGCTGGTGGTGTTAATAGTGTTGTGTAAATTCAGGTGATAGTTTGATTCTATATTTAGACTCGTCACTTATTTGACGTGTAAAATTGAGAAATGATAAACAAAAAGCATACCTTTGCCTTTGGCGCTACGCGAGGATTTGATAAGGGCTGATTGGGATTTGGTGGTGCATCGTTGATTTCCTGAGAGGACAAATCTTAAGCAGATAGGCATACGCATACGAATAGGTGTGTGTATTTAGATAAAATTAGTGTGAGAACAAACCCGGATATTGGAAGGCTTCTCCCCTCTTTGAATCATTTCCATGATCTGTGAAAGAGCTCGTCGTATTAGTTGGCAAGATAAGACTGAAGATGGAAATTATTCCCACCATTTTCAGAGTATGATAATTTGATAATATTTTCTTGGAGTCGCGGTTATCAGTTTCAAGCCCTCAACCACAAAAATGGTACCCAAGATTTCAGAGTTAAAGCACATCGATGACATGAACCAGTAACATACTTGAATGAGAAATTTATTGAGAAAAATCAAAGCATTGAGGATTGGAGATTGACTCACAAGTCTCAAGCATCCAACAAGCATAATTCAAGTTACTTTTTCTTTCACTTAAACAAATTAGAAGCGAAGAAAAAAACAGTCTTAAGCATATTACAATTGAGAACATGGATAACCATATATCTAATTTTTCTCACAAAATGCATCAAGAGACTACTACCAAAAGTATACCTCCATATATGACTTCGGGTGAGGAGGCTCAGAACTTTCAACAGGAGGTGACAAAGATCTCACTGTGGAAAATCCAACAACATAAATGTTAAAACTGTACAAATCTTTAAACAAGAAATTAGCAATAGACAGAGAACAAATACCTGACCGGTAATCAGTGTCCGGCTTCCTATTTAGATAGGGTTGCTGCAAACCCAGAACACTTGTTACAAAATCATGATAATGAACACTCAAAAGTCAAAACCAATAAAAAGAACAGACAGTTGACAGAAACTTCACCCTTGAGCTGAACCCTGAAATCATCTGATTGTCTCGGTCATCCGCAACAATCCTTGCAGCAGGTCTGCTTTGATCTGAAGTTGACAGTAAAAACAACCTCAGAGCAGCTCTTATGTCACTGGCTTCTACGGGAAGTGCACATAATTTGGCAAACATTTGAAGGCTGATCAAACTTTTAGTAAGATTCACCCATTCATGTGTGTGAAGCATGTGTGCAATTGTTTCCAAGTGCATCTGCCTATGTATAGATGTAAACTAAAGAGTATTGGAGAGAGTCAAAATTAGAGATCAATCATAGAGCAACTAAACAGCCATGCATTTTTCAAATGATTGTTAAAGGTGTGAGCAACCTAAAGCAACTGATGGCATGCTCTAAATTAGTATAGGAACAAAATAAAAGAGTAAACTGCTAGAAGAATAGTGAAGGACTACCGCCTATGCATGTCCAGATTATCCATCATTCATATACATGCATTATGCACTATAACTGCATGACAATAGGGGTTTCATATCCTTTCTAATTAAAAGCATGCTGCTGCAGATACACCTCAAACATTGAAATCCCAGCATGGCATACACACAAAATAAGTCAAAAGCCATACATATCTATATAAAAGTCAAAAAACCACCCATGTCCTATGCAAGAACATAATGAAAACAGTAAGTTAAAAAATGACGACATAGCTATTAGCGAACACCTTCCAACTTCTGTATAGCAGTAGTCATTGATTTCATCTGTTGAACTTGCATGTTAAGCATGCTGACAAGCTCCTCCATGTATCTTTTATCTGAAATAAACATGAAGTGCCAAGGATAAGTTATGCGAAACCTCCAGCCAAATTCATTGGCAGAATCAAGCAACTACCTTCACTTTGTATCATAGTCATTTCCTGGGTTGCTCGAGCCACATCTGAAGCTGCTGCTGCGGCAGCTTTTGCAGCAGCTGCAACTTCTTCAGCAATGCTTGGTTTTGCCTGGTCTTTCTTCACCAATGCCCTTTCCTCACCATCTGGATCCTCTAGTACAATGTTACGAACCCATGACTTCATCCTCGGAATAAATGATTTCTGATACAACCATGTCCACCAAAATGAATCAGTAATTGAGCAAAAAATGTAGTAAAACCATGAAAGAACAAGAGGATGGGCAAAAGAAGGTGTCTCTGTAGTCTTATTGTACCTTGAAAAGTATCACTGTTCCAGCCCCTGATGCAGCCAGAAAACCTATGGCAATAATTGCATGAGACCAGTGGAACCTAGAGAGTAATCCCATCTTTGAAACAGCTCCAACTGGTGAAGACTGCACAAGTTGACTCGGAGGTTGCTGTTGAATGTTAGAGGCAGGTGTAATCTGTCCATCTTTGCATATGATAGCCAGTACAGGGATTAGCATAAATTAGCACTCTTCCAATTAAAAACAGGTCAACCTTTTGCAAACTTAAAACCGTGAAGATCTAAAAGCATACATAATCAATCTCTCGGATACATACCTTGATTAGTAGGGTTTGATTGCACAGCATTAACAGCTGGTTTTTCATCCTACAAGGTTATATAAATGGATTTGAGGACTACTTGATTCTAATCTGATAATCAAATATACGGAGACAGCAAATGTTCTCAATTGTGATAAGGGGATACTTACAGGAACGCGTCTAAAGGCTTCATCTATCTCTTCCTTTGTTAGGCCCTTCCGCTCTAGAAACGATCTCCTGTGGATGATGGGAGATCCTCTAACCTTGGGATGCGAAAGAAACTTGACAGCGTTTTGCACTTGATCTTCACGAATTGGTTCTGAGTTCACAAAAACTGAAGGTGGAGAAATTTCCTTCGCAGGCTCCAACTTGGTAACTTGATTATCAGTCATATTCGGTTCCACAACCTGGGAAGCTATAGTTCAAAATAAACGGAACAATCAATACATCAGGTTTTCAAGCACTACATAAATATACTGAAATCTGAAAATTTCGATATGTGATCTTCAGTCAAGTGATCTAAAAGACGGGGCCATAACACAGACATAAACACCATTTTTCGTGACTAAATCGTGAATCATATACTCAAGATTCAGGTGCATATTCGCGAAACAAGACAGAACATTTTTCAATGTTACTTTCAAAAGGAACTTATACAATATATAGCTTGACAGTTGAAACCAATGCATTTCATAAAACAAATTCACGAGTTCAAATAGCTTGACATCTTCAGTGTGCAATCTCAAACAACAGACAAATAATCTCGATTTGACTCACCCATCAGCAACCTTACAACAAGCATATTCAATTGAATAATTAATGATCAAATTTTACCAAAACGACTGAGGAAAAAAAAAACACAAAACAAAACAAAAAATACATAGACGCTGCATAACATCCGTACAATTCTAGTTCACCGTTATCGAAATCAGTCAACTACAACTATGAAGCTCACAAGTTCACTACACCAACTCGCCAACAAATACAAAAAATTAAGATACAGTAACAAAAAAGAAACCTTGGTTGTTGGAGGGTTTGTTATCCGCGGAACTCGACGGAGCGTCAGCCATAACAATGATTAGCTCAATCTCCCTTACCTAAAGAGGAAACAAGAAAAGCTCTTTCAAGAGGAGGGATGCGATTGTGATCGAGTCGCCAGAGTATTACCTTAAGTGAAAGATGAGCTCTTCGAAGACGTGGATTTTGGATGGGTTGGTTAGATGCTCACCCCGATGATATATTTATTTATTATACTAGAGGGAAATTATTTTAACAAGCCTCTCTCTATTATCCAATTCACATTCACACAAATTACATATATATGCCCATATACTGAATATATGCTGCGTTTAGTTTGGTGGATAAGATGAGATAAAGCCCATTTTATCTAACACTATCCTGTTCAGTTTGAAAAAATCGACATGTATGCAGCCCGACATAAAATTTCAGCCCGTTGCTATAATCTATCAAAACCACTGTAATTCATCCAATGGGTCCGGCCTATATAAATAATCCAACCCCTATTAATTGCAAAAAGACCAAAATATCCTTATTCCACCGAATCATAAAATCGTTATTATTTCATGTAGTTTATATGATAAAAATAAATAAATAACACTAATTTATTCCTTATTTCATGACGATTAAATTGACATCCATATCTTATATTTTTCGATATTCATAAAAATAATTATTTTGTAAACTTTATATGATGAAATAAAGGCTACTTTTGTAAATTTACAAATAATATGGAGATAAAATTTTTATTATGTTGGAAACTAAACAAGATATAATGATTCCCCTATAAGATTATTATCTCACATTTTAAGTTGGGCTTTTTTATACCTCGTTTTCTCGTGTGGTCAAGTAAACACAGCAATAGAGAATAATGTAATTTCAAATATAGATTGAAAGAATATTTGATTTGATTCAGGTCATCAAGTTAAGTCTTTGGCATATTTATAATTAAAAAAAAGGGACTACAAGTATGAAAGACTAATATGGCGTGCTAAAGATACTCTCACTGGCAAAATGGGAAACGGTTAAACGTAAGGACCAAACATAAGTTTTATTTTGATTTCAGGACCTTTTCAGATAATTTTTAGGTCAAAAACCCGATACACTTAAGTGTATTTCAGTACCACTGCATGGACCTGTAGTAACACTCCGTGGTTTGTAGTAACAATTCATCGTTCTACAGTACCATTTCATTGTTCTGCATTACCACCTCATCGTTTTGCAGCACCACTTCTGTGTTCTGCGACAACACGATACCATCGTCCGATACCAGTTCATAAACACTGGATAACACCAGGTCTTATCTCTAAATTTCGTCCAAATCGGGTCATGAACCCAAAAAATATTCTGTCCGGGTCCTAAATCCTAATTTAAAACATCTTTTGGGCCTGAAACTTAATTTGCACAAAATATTATGGACTCTCCATCTCTTACTCCATAGATGGATAATCCAAGGTTGATATTGTCCATGAGCATTTTCTGATAATTATTTTTATTATGCATTGCAAATAAATCACTGGAAGCACACGTGATGAAGTAATATGTAATTACACGATTCTGATATACATATATATACACATTTGGAAAGGCAAAACAAGAGAAGAAAATGAACAAGCAGCTTTTATAGATTTTAGCAGAATCAAATGTAAAAAAGAAAATACAATAAATTACTCTTCATCATCAACTTATTCTGTGCTGCCCTCCGAAGAACAAGACATAGACAAAAGCTCTACCAACTCCAATCTGTATTCGAGACTTCTAAGGTAGTGTCCCAGCAACATGCACCTAAGCCAAAGTACAGATTAATTAGCATTTCAGAAAAGGAAAGCAAAGTACGAATTGATTCTTGATATAAAGAGCGAATCTTTCGTGCGGCGAATGTACAATTAGTGCCAGATTGAGGACTAACCAGAAAAGTAACCGAGCTAGATAATCACGAGGCAGCGAAATAAGTGGCTGGAATGGAAGTGAAGTGTTTTCGACAAGATCAATGTGTTCTCCTTCGGCTTCTTCGACGTTTAAAGATCCTATCGAGCCATTTTCGCCCAGGTCAGGGCATTTTGAGTGCATCTTAGGAGACAGAGTAGCTAAGAGGCCGTGAACCACCGAGTGGATCGTTGCTTTAAGCTCGGGCGATGTTGGCTCAGACAGCTCAGCTACCTGTTTGTAAAAGGTCATTACACATTCCCATGAAAGACCATTATATATATATATATATATATATATATATAGAGAGAGAGAGAGAGAGAGAGAGAGAGAGAGAGAGAGAGAGACACACACAAAGGACGATACCAAGATCTATATTCAAGATAATCCAGAACTATCATTCTCTACCCACATGAAAGATTTGATATTTATTTAACTATTATGGAAGGAAATGCAATGTAGCCTTGTTGAAGATAAAGATAATATATCATGCTATGCAAATTGTGGAGTTAAGTATCTGTTTACCTTTTCGGGCTCTAAAGACCTTAAATAATCAAGCAGATCGTTCTTTTCCTCCCCGACAAACTGTTGCATCTGAAGAGCTTCGCTTTTCCGCTTGACTTCATGAAGCTCCTGAAGCCAATAACCGAACAAAGTGGCATGCTTGAGAAGGCAATATACTTAAAGTTACACATTGCAAAGTTTTGATCACGTACCTTCTTAACAGAAGATAAGCTAGAATGTAATTTCAGGATATATTCTCGAGCTTCAGGGGTCATTTCACCAAAATCAGGAATTCCATAGTTAGCTTCTCTAATTTCATCCGATTTTGGCAAATTTTCCTGCTGAACGTGTCCGCTTATTCTATCATCATTTAGATCTTTCACATCAGCTTCAACATCTGAGACCACACTCCTCGATTGATCAACAGTTTCGACATCCCATTCAAGATTCCTCTCAAGACTAAGCCTATATTCAGCATTCCGCAAAGTGTACCTGCCATGCATATGATGTTATTCCCTAAGAACAGATCACCCAGACTCAAACACCATCGCATGAGTAATGATAATAATCAAAGTGGTCTTATAGAGAAAACTTAATGCTTTGATTCGAACAAATGTTGCATAGATGATTAAAAGTATAAAAAAATTAGCAATACCCCGTCGTCATCGAAGATATGAACAGCTTGAAGATTGGTTCCCACAATGCATCGACAGTCACCTGAAATTGATCCGACGGCAACAAGCCCAACATCCCAGAAATGGTCCGCTTCATGGCGTCTATGGTGGTAGGTGGAACATCTTTCTGTATGAGGCTCACGTCCAAGGGTTCTATGTCTTGTACTAACTTAAATAGGGCCGATTTCTGATCAACACAACAAAAATTTGCAGATTCAGTGATGAATCTCTGTTCGATCAAATTCTATCACAGCTCTTTCTTCATTGGTTATATTTTGCAGGCATGAGAGTGTTAATCAACAAAAACCTCTACAGCTCGTAATCCAATCTAAATTCTTATAAACAACACAGCTATAGTTCATACAAGCAAGTTACTCGGAAGATAATACTCCTCAAACTACACAAAAAAATTCCGACCTAACAAACCAACAAAGCACACCAAAAACCTCAGAAATTATCAGATTAAGAGGGAAATAAGTAACCTTGGACCGCGAACTCTCGCCGCCAGCACCAAATCCACTAGCCGAAAAGGACGAAGACGAATCCGAGCTAGCAGATACCCTTACTGCTGAGCTTCGAGAAGCATCCGATCTCTGAATCGGTTTGAAGAAGGAAACGAACACGGAAGATTCTTCGAAGCGGCGTCGTACGGAAGCGATTTGGAGAGAAGGATGAGAAGAAAACGAGAGAAAAGAGGCAAAGGTTGCCATGAAACAACCACAAGCTCGCCTCGTTTCTCTGTCTTCCCTATCTACAGGGCTGCAAACCACATGATATAAAATCAACAGTATTATGATGTTTTTTTTTTTCATAGGAGACGACAATTTCAAGAAAACGAGAAATCGCTTTTTAATCGACGACGTTTCAAAATTAAAATACAGTAAATCGGAGAAGGAAAAAGAAAAAGTTGAGAGTTATCTTATAATATCTGAAGCTGAACCACCAATTGGACCTAATTTGAGCCTGCTATATAATTCATTACACTATGTCAACTCCATTTACAACTTTTATACTTTCTTAGGCCCAATATTTAATCCAATAAACAAGGTAAAACCGAAATAAAGAATTTATACAAATTTTGATTGTAAGTTTATCCATATCTACTCTTTTTTATTAATGGTCAGGTTAGGATAAACCTTAATTTTAGTCGTTAAAATGCATTGAAAATTATAATATTTAACTAAACGAAAACTGTCCACTACATTGTATTTTTATATTGACATATTTACCCTTTTATTTATCGTAATTATTATTCAACAATGATAAATACATTTATAAAATTTATATAGCACACATGTACGAGCGTACAGTTTAGACTATGTATGGTTTATCTACTCCACAAGTAATATACATTTATTCTATTATATTTCTATTCTATTATATTAAGGATGAGGGAATGGATAAACCGTCAAATGGTCTGTCAGTTGAGATTGAAAGATTAAAAAAAAATCACTAACTATCTTTAATTACTATTTCTAGTTTAATGTTATTTTTAGCTAATTACTATTAGGGCTGTAAACGAGCCGAGCTCGGCTCATCTTCTGGGCTCGAGCTCGAACTCGAGCCCTTACAGCTGAGCTCGAGCTCGAGCTCATTTCCAGTCAGATGTGCTCGAACTCGAGCTCGAGCTCACGAGGCTCATCGAGTTCGAGCTCGAGCTCAAGCTTTAATAAAAAATTAATAAATTAATAAAAACAATATAAAATTAAATAAAAAAGTTAAAAAAATTAAAAAATTTCGAGCATTTAATAAAAATATTTTAATAATTAGAAAATAATATAAATTAAAAATTAATATAAAAGTATAAAAAATATAAAAAAAGGTAAAAAAAAAAAACTCCCGAGCCTGTTCACGAGCTTTCGAGCCACTATATCCGAGCTCGAGCCGGCTCGTCGAGCTCACGACCCGGCTCATCTTTCAACCCTAATTTTACTATAGTAAATTACTATTCTACCTTAAATTTATGAGAAATTAATTTTTTCATTTTTACCTATTTGAAATATACAAATTAAACTAAATTATGATTTCTACGGAATAGTTCAAACTAAAAAATATTTAATTAAAGTATCTATATAAATAGCACAAGCATTTGAGGTCTTACTAGTTTATATAATAATTGCCGTAGGTTCCCATATATGTGCATGAACGGTATGACATCATCATAGTGTTGATTAAACGTCTTTTTCGAGTAGTAATAATACAAATGTTCCACTTAAGAAAGAAATATGGGACCCTGATTTTATCTTTGAAGCATGAACACTATGGGCGAAGACTTCAAAAGACAAAAAAAAAAAATCGCAAACGCTTAAAAAGTGAAGTCAGTTTTATTGCTTGTCCTCTCAATGAATTATTGCAACAAAATGTCCGAGAAAGGAAAGAAATGAAATGGTGGCCGGCAGTTTTTAAATCTGCTTGTTACTTTTGTCTGATGGGTGCAGCCATTGATATGTTGATTTTAAGCTATTCCTATCCTATAAAGTTAAATAAAAAAAATTACGTTATGTTAAATATATGCGGGAGTTTGAACGCTTATATATTATCGGAATCATAGTTGACCGCCGCTTGCATTAATCTTTCTTGCAAGAATTATGGCACATGCTTACTGTGTATATATCATTGTTAACCAAAAAATAGTTTTATTAAATGCATTGTAAATGAACTCAGATCCATCAAGCTTTTTCTTTCAGTCAAATTGTCAATGATTGAAATGCCGTGGTTCTTCGTGCTATTCCGAAATATAATGTGAGACACCAACTTTTTTATTTGATAACCCAACATGCACCCTATCTTCTTTAGTGGTGTAAGTAAACCTTTATAAATAATGCATATAGATAAATATATGCTACTACTCATGCTACTTCCAAATGCCCTAACAATTCTCTTGCCATCAAATAATTGAAACATTCATGAGACTCACTAGCTCCTAGGTATTTCCAAGTCATGGCTTCTTCTATAGTAAGAAAAAGTATTTAATAATTATTAGTACATAATCCGTTATCGCCTAATACGGATGGAAAAACTAAAGAAATTAATATTACCATGAAAATGTCGTCGACAATCTCACAAAGAAGAATTACATTTATTATAAACCTAATCAAATCAGAGGACTAACACGACACATAAATAAAGACATACTCAACAACATAGAAAAAAAAAAAAAAAAAAAGCAAACTACATGAACAATAAAAAATAATGAAAGACCAAGGAATCTCGCGTTGACTTTCCCATGTCGTCCATCCTTCAATTTTTTATTTTGTAAGTTCCAAGTTCCCATTTTCAACGGCGTCGTTCGGGGCTCCAATGGGGCAACCCAGGGCTACAATGGGTCGAAACGACCCGCGAATCCAACAGCTCCACGATCGGCGTAAAGCTGACGCACCTCGGAACCTTGTACTGGTTGAT
This sequence comes from Craterostigma plantagineum, assembly GCA_027422505.1. Lineage (NCBI taxonomy): Eukaryota > Viridiplantae > Streptophyta > Magnoliopsida > Lamiales > Linderniaceae > Craterostigma > Craterostigma plantagineum. The sequence continues at coordinate 3,341,121 of JAPQWV010000029.1, forward strand.
CGACGCCCCCCTCGAAATCGCATAGTCCATCAGCTCCTCGAACGTCCCGCCCCTCACGACCCGTATCTCCAACGGGCCGATCGACCCGTCCGCGACCCGACACTGCCGGTAAACCGAGTTGAGCCTCTCCTCCATCTCCAGGCAGCACCGATCCAGCACCTCCCCCTCAGGCGGGCGGGTCGGGTCCCCGACCATGAGCTCCCAGTACACCACGTAGTGGCCCGGGATGGTCCGCGTGTCCGCATAGCTCGTGTACTCCACCACCCTCGTCCCGAGCCCCCGAAGGAGCCGCTCGGCCCCCTCGACGGCGGCCTGCAGTTCGGCCTCGTCGGTCTTATCCGAGTCTATGCTCAGGAGCGCGTTCTTCCTCCTCACGAACCGAAACTGCGGGGCGCAGTTGTAGAAGCCCGTGACCCGCAGGACGTCCCCGACCCGGTACCGGTAGAGGCCCGCGTGGGTCGTGACCACGAGCTCGTACTCGCGCCCGACCTCCACTCGGGCCAGGTCGACCGGTTCGGGCCGGCCCGTCGGGCTAGGGTCGCTGCCGTGGGGTAGGAATTCGAAGTAGGCCATGTTGGGCATGATGGTGTAGGAGACGTCGGCGGGCTCGGACATGGGCTCGAGGTTGAGCCCGAAGTAGCTCTCGGAGGAGGCGTACATGGTGCACGCCTTGGGAAGCCCGCCCGAGTAGTGGTCGAGGGTCGGGATGTACTGAGCCATGGCGCCCGTGACTATCACGTCGAGGTACTTCGTGTTGGGCCATATCCTCTTCACGATGCCCGCCCAGCTCTCCTCGGAGCATTCCCGGGCGACGAAATCGGCCAGGGTCGGGTCGGGCCGCACGATCTGGGACATGCGGGCTCTGAGGTCAGGGTCGGTTATCTTCGGGTTGAGTGACCCGGCCCGGATGTCGCGGGTCAGGTCGTCCCAGTTGGTCTGGAGGAAGCGGATGGCCCGTAGTAGGCCCGAGGCGAAGACCGCCCCGACCCTCAGGACTTGCTCGCGGTCGTAAAGCCCGCAGAGCATTTGGGCGTACATGGATTGGTAGGAGTCGGGGCAGAGTATGGCCTCGTTCGGGCTTGTGTATACGTTGTACGGGTCGTAGGGTCGGTTCTTGAAGTGGTCGCTCTTGTAGTAGCTGGTTAAAACGGGTCGGGCCAGGAGCCCGCCCGGGGTTTTGGTCTCGGATTTTATGAAGAGGAAGTAGAGGGCTTTTCCCTTGTCTAAGCCCTTGACGTAGCTGTTTAGAAGAATGAACGCACGGAAAATCAATCGCCGGAAAAAATAAAAAAGGGAAAAGAGGAAAATAATTGAAAATTCTTACAGGTTCATAACGGGCATGAGAAGGCTGTAAAGGAGCTGACGGCGGTCGAGTTCTTCTTTGATCGTCGGTATTAGCTTTCTTTCGCCGGCGGAAGTACCAGAGCTGAAGAGAGCGAAGGAGAACAGCTCAATACAATAATTACGTATTAATTACTGCTTAATCTTATGTTAATCGTCATTAATCTTAATCTTTTCTTCAAAGTACCTGGTGAGGAATTCAGAAATAGGTTGGGCGGACAAAATGGGGGAGCGATCTCCGTCGGCGATCCTCTGAATCAACGGCTGGAGATCTTCGTAGGTGACGATGGGCACCTTCGATTTGAAGGTCTCGCGGTCGGCGGCGCCGTCGAGGCCGAGATTCTTGAGGTACTCTGTTTCGGCGTTGCGGGTAAGTATACGGGTCAGGACGTTCTCTTGGACCGGGTCAACGTTTCGGGTCATGTCCTCGATGAACTGAAGTGCCTTTGCGTCCTTCTCCTCCGTGGCGCCGCTCGGCGGCAGAGACAAGATGGAATCGACGGCCATTTTCAGTCGGAGAAAAGGAGAGAGGAAGAAAGACGCAGTTTCTTTTTTTTGCTTCAAAGGACAAAAGTTTGTGAAGGAAGGAAGAAGAGGGAGGCTTTTCAACGGATGATCGTTTGGCGGACTTGTGCTTTTTTTTTTTTTTTTTTTTTTTTTTTTCAGTTAAAAAAAAAAGCACAAGTCCGCCACGTCACGCGCCACCTCACTGTGGGACCCGCGGCGCGAGTAAAAATAAGAAAACGCGCTGTTAAAAAGGAAATAAGACACACTGTGGTCAGAAGAGGACAACGTTTGAAGGCTGAAAGGTAAAAATTGAAGGGGAACGGGGACAAGGTGGGTCCCAGCACATCGAGGGTGTCGGCCGATTAGAGTAAAGTATGGGCCCACTACGACGACACGTCACCATCGGCGCGTGCGTCAGCACCGAGGCCCCTTTTTCCGGCGGTCCACGACAGCGACGGGCGGTCGGAGGCTCCGGCATGTTTTTGGAATGTTTTCAGACATGGTAACTTGTCGTGCAATGGCTTCTGTCTCGTCTCTTTCCCAGCTATAATCCTATTTTCTCTTTGAAAAAACAAAAGAAAGAGAAAAAATTAATCTGTAGGCGAAAACCCATATAATAAGTAAATTAGCTAAAATCATTGGGGGTGTTTGGTTGGTCGTGTGCAAAACACTTTATCCAATTTCAATTTTCTTTTTCTTTTTTTTTCCTTTTATTCTAGTGTATCCACTCTCCCACTAATTTAGTTTGGAGAAAAGTATAAATTCATATGGTTTGTTTTTCGTTTTAGAATTTAGGGTATCAATGTACATACACATTACAATATTAAGAAGTCTTTCCGTGGAGTTCTTTTTTTTCGTTTTTTTTTTTTGATTGAGGTTGATGTGAAACAAACCAGTGCTAATTCAAGATAAATTTTTAATAACGGTGTAAGAGTGTTTTTTGGTCTGAAACGGTCTTGACGTGGCTTTTTTAACTACTACACTACTCAAGGTAGCTTACTAGATTTAAATAGCAATAAATCAATTTTTATTAAACAAATTTGGATAAACTAGAATAATATATTACTTCTATGTAAAGATAAGATGCTTTTGAGCAAGAAAAATCTAATAAAGTTGTTGAGCTGCGATTTTAATTGTGTTATATCTGTAGTATTTTGTCAAAGTATTCTGTCGGAGACAGAAACAAAATATGATGAGTCAGAAACTACTTTAAATTTAAATTATGTTTAGATAATATTAGAAACATATATTATTCATTTTTTTTTTTTGCATACAGGAGGTAAATGCATATTTTCCGAAGCACGGACATCTATAATTTCCGGGAAAAAAAACAAGGGAAAACGGAGTGGAGAAGTGAGACTTGTGCAGCAATTTAATACTTGTCGCCTGTCGGCATTCAAACCTTTACACAACATAATCCATAAATAAAAGGTTGACATTTAATTTAATGCTAATAATCTCATGAAACCATGCGGCCAAGTCGAAGGAAACATGGTAATGAAGTTGGCTATCAATTGTTATTTGGATTGTTTCAATATAAATTTAAATATATTCAATTTGAATAAGTGAGAAGTTACACACATACGCACAACAAATAATAAATAAACAAATAAAATAAAGTGAGGTAATCAATTAAACGTCACTAGATGACGAGAGAAAGCACGCTTCTTCTTACTAGGCGAATAGTTGGAATTTCTGTCTCCTGAAATAAAACAATTTTGCATTTTATTACGATGTCGTTTAGCAATCAAAAATTTCTTGAAGATATCAAATAAAAACCGAGTCTTCACAAAAATAGGCTTATGACGGTTAAAATTCAACTGTATTCATAGTCAACAGATAATCTTATTTGAAAGTGTTGTAGAAACAGTTGACCTTTAGCTCATACGCAAATCTTTGACTCCATCTTTGTTATTTACTATTACTTTTTCTTCTTTTTCCTAACTTCCCAACAGATTTTTAAAACAATGAGATAAGCGCATATTGAGTGTCGTAATTAAAGTTTTCACCTCATAATTTTGTGTGCGAAATGAAATGAACTTTTCTAGCAGGGCATATATGTCACGTGTACTCTTTAGTTACCATGCAAGAATTTGGTCAAATTGTCAAAAGTCAAAAGAAAATAATTGGACATCGATTTGGTCTCTTTGATCCATATTCATCGAAAAGTTAGATGATAATAAGATGACGTGTATTAATGAATTGTGAAATACTGTTTGTACTAAAATAGGAGTTTTTTTTTCGTAAACGTGAATTCAAAAAGGCACATTAAACCTATTTTGAAATTGGTAAAAAATGAATGCATCTGAAAAAATAGTAGGGACAACGATTTATTTCCTAATTAAATGAAATATTTTCCGATATACAAGTTCTATACACGTCTTGCGTATTCTACTATAGTTCACTTTTATTTTAACTATATTCTAATTTACCTACTACGTACAAAGTTGAATTCGAGACAAACTATCTATGTAACGTATCCTCTTCGGTCACGTAAGTTCTTTCTTCTTCGTTTCAAATACGTATACATGCATTTACATTATCTCCATTCAACACCTAATTTTCCTTATCAGCCGAATATTTATATTCAACGTTTACATTAGTTTCTTAGGGATAGATATATAATATATATATTAATTTTACTTTCAGTGTAGTTAACACTAACTCATGTTATTAACCCTTCTTAAATGATGTACAACCACCATTACAAATCACTAAGAAAGAGTGAGACATGTAATGATTTGTTACTTTTTAGCTGTTGAGTCATATTAAGATATATGGGGACATCCATATTTTTTTTCTCGCAAACCAAACGATGCAACATGCAAGTCGATCGAATTAATACAAACGTTCATATGTTGTCATTATCAACATTAGTCTATTATTGTTATTTGGAATATTTGTTATGACATAGCATGACAACTGCCCTACCGATGTCTCGTTTATTTTTAAATTTCATTAATGCGTCCACATGTTGAGTTATTCGTGCGTACTTTTATTCGGGTTGTAAATAAATGTTTGATACTTTATGCTTATTGGATGTTTGGTTATATTTGCCTTTAAATTAATGACATTTACATATAATATGTGGATACTTTTAACTTATTTCATCTTATTATAATAAGGAGAAGATCATGAATAATTTCACCATCTTGGTGGATCAATTAATAATGATATTGATGATACTATCACCATAAAGGGCAGCTGCCCGCCACCCAGCCCACCGCTGCCCGCCGCCCGTCGCCCGCTGTCTGCCCGATGCCCGCCCTCGCTTGCCCCCGTCGCCCGCCCTCGCCACTGCCTCGAGTCTTCGTTGTGGGACCTCGTCTCTCCCAACCCTCGGGTCGAGAGCCTTTTCTCCCTAGTGGAGCTTTTCAGTTCGATGAAAACAAAACTCAGACGTCGAAGGCCAGGTTAAAGTGAAGAGTATCATAATTCTAGTCGCGTTTTATGTTATAGGTTCTTTAGTTATTGGTCTAGATTATGGTGTTCTGTTTTCTGTCGGTTTTTTGTCCCTTGTGGACCCTTTTCTCCCCATATGGAATGTTTGTTCCCCTTGTGGGATTGTTTGGTGCTCCTATGTGAGCTTTTGTTCTCCCGGGATGATGTAGCAGTGAGACCCATCGGGCTATTTAGCCATGTATCTTTGTTATTAATGCAAGCTATCGTTTGGAAGAAAAAAGTAAGATTTTCGATTTGTTTTTTCGAAAAGAAAAGAATTGAGACCCGAATTTATTCCATTATTGGCCTAATTTTGCAATAAATAAAATAACCCAATGAGCTACTTATCCAAATTTGCATGCGTCTAAATATTTACAAAATGAACTGATTGAAACTAATTTAATTTTTTACGTGAAAAATAATAACTAATCACAACTTGAAGACGTATTCTACATTACTAAGTATAATTATCTATTGCCCGTATGGTTTTTGTTTTAACATTTAAATTTCTTCATCAGGATATGATTGAGTGTTCTTGACTTTATCCCCTTGCATGAAGTACAGTACGTCAATGTCATTTTCTTTTTTTCCTTTTTAAATGTAGGGTAAAGAATAACCAATTCGTATTAGTAAAATAAAAAAAAAACCGACAATTAGGTTCCTTTTTCCAGCTTTCAAAGTTTTTAACATACACTAGGAATTGGTCTCTAGACAGTGACCGGTACGAATAAAGACATTGTACCCATCGACATATTAGCAAAAAAAAAAAAAAAAAGAAGAATGACACTTTTTTCTTACAAGAAATCTAAACTCTACGTCACCAACTAAAACTTATCCAATCTTTATCGAATAGTCTCCAAGCTTAGGTGTGTGCGTTATTCGGTTAACCGAACCGAATAACCGAAAAACCGAAAATTCGGTACAAAACCGAAGCGAACCGAAAAATTCGGTTCGGTATTCGGTTATTAAAAAAAAAATTTCGGTAATTCGGTTCGGTATAGGTTTTGGATTTTCGGTAATTCGGTACCGAAATTTTAAAATTAAATTATATTATATTTTATTAATAATACAAATATAACTATATTTTATTAAATTATATATTTAAAAACGAATTTTCAGTAATATTTAAATTAACATATATATATAATTTAATATTACTTTTTTTATAAACCCAAAAATATATTAAAAATATATATTAATTAAAATATAATTAAAATTATTTTTTTATTGAAAAATTCGGTACCGAATTAACCGAAAAAAATTCGGTAATAACCGAATACCGAACCGAGAAATTCGGTTCGGTATTCAGTTTTGGAAATGGGGGAACCGAAATTTCGGTCCGAAATTTCGGTTCGGTTCGGTTCGGTTTGTACCGAACGAACACCCCTATCCAAGCTTAATCTCATAGTTCGTTTTAATAATCAAAATTGTAGAAAACCCTTGAAAAATAGTTGAAAACTTCAAATTTATAATCTGTTGGAAATAAATCATATAAAATTAAAAAGTGATGCACTTCCTTCAGGGTTAACCTTTTAGGAGAAGTGGTCATTTAACATGGTATCAGAGCTTAGGGACCTGCAGGTCCTGGGTACGAACCCTTCCGACCAAACCATTTAAGAAAATTACACGTCTAAGGCTAGATAATAGAGAAATCAGCCTAGACGTGAGGGGGCGTGTTGGAAATAAATCATATAAAATTAAAAAGTGATGCACTTCCTTCAGGGTTAACCTTTTAGGAAAAGTGGTCATTTAGCATGGTATCAGAGCTTAGGGACCCGCAGGTCTGGGTAGGAATCCTTACGACAACCCATTTATGAGAATTACACGTCTAGGGCTAGATAATAGAGAAATCAGCCTAGACGTGAGGGGGCGTGTTGGAAATAAATCATATAAAATTAAAAAGTGATGCACTTCCTTCAGGGTTAACCTTTTAGGAGAAGTGGTCACTTAACATGGTATCAGAGCTTAGGGACCTGCAGGTCCTGGGTACGAATCCTTCCGATCACCCATTTAAGAAAATTACACGTCTAAGGCTAGATAATAGAGAAATCAGCCTAGACGTGAGAGGGCGTGTTGGAAATAAATTATATAAAATTAAAAAGTGATGCACTTCCTTCAGGGTTAACTTTTTAGCAAAAGTGGCCACTTAGCATAATCAAATATGATCTATAGCTAAAATCATATAAAATTCGATATTAGTATATATTTACACATACGTAACGAGCGAGAATGTTCATGAAAGGCGTACATGCAATAATTATTGAGCTGGTCTTTTGAAACATTATGGTAAGCCCCTCTATAGCCTTTCTTTTTTTTTTTTTGCTGAGTCATCCCTTTTCTTTTTCTTCGTCTTTCGTAAAGGATAAAGACTTTGACAATATATCTATTAAAGAAAAAACTAAATGGTCCACGGAATAATGTGATCGTACTAAGGTGTACAAAAGAAAAAGGGAGGTGCGAGGGAACCACGACCATAATGAGTTTGTAAAGTTTACATTTAATCTAGTCAAAGTTTCTTGAAGGATGATATATCGTTTGCGATTAGCTCATCAGTTGTTTGTTTGAATGACTATTTGCTTACTTCATATGTTGAACAAATATGGGTTGGAGAAGTATTCCACCGAGTCCTTTATTTTTTTTCGAAACGATCACGTAAAAATCGAAGGATGATATTCGACTTATTTTATCGAAAAATTATGAGAGACGCAAATTTGTTCACACATTATGTGTACGCAAAAGAATAAAAATCTAAAAGCTTAGTTTAGTTTTGTAATATTCATGCTCTAGAAAACGAAACCCATTGTTTCAATTTGGTCAAAAAGTCAACGGCATGTTTTTTCACTTGGTCCGCCATTTACTTTCACTTTATTCGGCATAATTAAAGCTTTCACTTTCACTCTCTTTACTTATTATATTATTATTATTATTACCTTCGTTGAGGTATAGCAACGAAGGTTCGTAGCGTTTTTGTGTTTTCACCGTTTTTGCACAATAAGTTTATTTTCCAAACCGAATCTTCTTTAAGAAAAAAATGGCATTATTATTTGGATAAAGTGGCATCATATTTTCTTGTCTTTAATGGCGCATTATATCACTTGTGGATGGTTCGTCAAAAGAAATGTACCATGCAACACGTTTTCCTTTGTTCAATTATTTAGTACGGCCGAACTTGAGAAAAAATAATAAGAGTACAAACCATAATCATCTATTGTATTATTTAGATTCAAACGCTTGATTAACTAGATAAACAACTGGTTATGTAGCCCACATTCAAATGTGAAATTCCATATAATTTTTTTAAATTCATTTTGAGATTATAATTTGTCCCACGTCAACTAATTCAAGCTCTTCGAGCCGCTATATATATAAGAGGCTTTCTTCTCCTATCAACAATTGGTTTTAGGAAGGAATCCCATCAAGCTTATACCGGGGATCCCTCCTCATGCGTGGCGTGTGTGCGCGGGCCTCAACAACGGAAAAATTACCGGAGGCCCGGCGCGAAATTAACATGTGCCTTCTACATATGATATAAATACACAATTCAATCTAACACAAACTCACGCTCACCCGACAACATCTCGAAGAAAATAATGACTTAATCCAATACGTATTTTGGGCTCTCTTGTATTATAGAGTTAAATATAATAGTAATAAATGGGTTGCTGATGAATAATATGGTCCAATGGACTTAGCACCTTCAACCTCGATAAACAATGAAATATTATTTCTTTATTTATTTACATATATGGTAATCGCCGACACACAAGCGATGTGGAAACAATGTCGCGCCCAACAGATATATGTCAAGTGAATCCGATAATAACTAGGGCTGGGGAAAAATACCGAAATACCGTCCTTATCGTATCGAATCGTATCGAAAATATCGAAAATTTTGGTATACCGAAGTTTTTGGTAAGGTATGATACAGTACCGAAAATTTTCGGTACGGTAATGGTATGAAAGTTTTTAAATTTAGGTATACCGATTATACCGAATACCGAAATACTAAAACTTTTAATATTATATATATATATATATATCTAACAGACCTACATATTATTTCAAAAAATATAAAATGAAAAATTAAGGATCTTCATAAACTTATTTAGCCCATAAATTATTAACTTATACACAACTTTCTAAGATTAGGCCCACCATATTTCACTTATGTAACTCAATCAACGTTTAATTTTTGCCATTTTAATGTTTGTTTTTTCAGGATTTTGAAAGCCTGAAGATGCAAAGCAATTACTTTTTGTTAATCTTCACTAATTTTTTAAATATAGCCGCTTCGTTATAATTATTTTGTATATAAAGTTGTATTTTGTGGTTAAGTAAACTTTTTTGCCTTACTAAGGGTACTGGCTAAAATATGTAAATTATTTAAGGTTAAAAAATATTTTTATTTTGAAAATTTTGGTATTAATGATCTATCTTATTGGGGCCTAAGGAGTTTGAATTGATTAAAAATTCCAAAATAACGAATTAACGAGTTATGAGACATGCATGGTAAAACCCTCCGTGTGAATGGTATAGAAGGTATGATACCGATACCATACCGAAATTTCGGTATGATACCGTATCGAAATTTAAGGTATACCGAAATTTTGGTATGGTAGTGGTATGATTTTTTTGGATACCGAAATTTCGGTACGGTATACGGTATCACAGTTTTGGTACGGTATACCGTACCGAACCACCTAATAATAACAACTAGCCACGTGCAACCCTGATAAACGCATTTTAGTGCGTTTATCGTAGTACTTTATTGGGGTGTAATATAGTTTTAGCAATCACTTTGAGCATTAATTCAACATATTTACACTTATTTTGATATTAAAGGAGCTTGGGACGAGTTTCGGGCGAAAAGGAGCGAAAACGGAGCAAAACGGAGCAAAAAGGGACACACTGCCCTCGGTCACGGTCAGACGCATCACGCGTCACGGCCGTGACGAGGGACAGCGCGCAAGGAGTGCAACACTGCTGATGGTCACGGCCGTGACATGTAATGCACGTGGCCGTGACCGAGGACAGAGAGCGAGCCAGACGATGGTCACGGCCGTGACATGTGATGCACCTGGCCGTGACGATGGACAGAAAGCGACGATGAACTCACTGCCAACGGTCACGGCCGTGACACCCTATGCACTTGGCCGTGACGCGTATTTAGCGATATTATCGCGTAGAGTCAGCGATGGTCACGGCCGTGACGCCTCATGTCCCAGGCCGTGACCTGTACGAAATTTCTTATAAAAGCCCGATTTCGACTCAGAAAGAGGGGACTTGGACGAGAGATCAACCCTAATCCCTCGAGAGACGAAAAATAGCACATAAGAACGCAGAATCATATCCCGGAGCGCGAGAGACAGATCATCGACGAGATCACACCCAAATTGACGAAGAACGAAGAATCTTCAACGCCCCTATCGCAGATCAGCCGTATATCAAGAATATGAATTCTTCGCCCCTATTCTTTGTTTCTTTCGCTGTTTTCCCGTCTATTATGCGTAGCTAATTCCCCTCTGTGTTTGGGATTAGATGAACGCTAGGATGTTTAGTAGTTAAGACTTATAATTTTCGTGACTATGTGATTTGACTATTTATCATTCTATGAAGTTGTTTCGTTGCTTTAATATGTCTATGTGTTAAAGTAATCGTATGGAAAAACGTTTAGGGCGACAGCTAAATAACGTTTAGGCCGTTCGTAGAAGATAGGAATCGAGTATAGGGCGAAAGCAAATACTCGATCCTCGCCGTTGGTAATTATTGAATCTTAGATCCCCGCGAGCGTTTAGGGCGACAGCAAATTCGCGAGCGGGTAGGAAATTACTGCGATTTAGTCAAAATCACGTAGGAACGATTTTATTGTCTTAGTCGATGACACCTAGCGGGGTTCGAATCCCGAGCACTTCTTTATTATCTGAAGCTTCGTATCAGTTTTAAGCGTGCTATCAGAATTTCTAGTTGGTTTAGGAACGATCTGTTAGGATAAGTCGTCAAACAAATTGCGTATTTTGTTTAGGCTAAATATCGAGTCGATAGGTCACTACTAGTAATTGATTTATTCCTTGTGTTCGATACTCGTTTACTCACTTTACTGCACTACAAACGATAGGTCCACTGCCTATCGCACGTCGGTGATAGTAATTAGGTATTCGTTTTAATTATTACTTGTCGCACTTTTCATTCACGCACCACGTGTCGATCAAGTTTTTGGCGCCGTTGCCGGGGAATAGATTGATATTAGGAACACCGTAGTTCGGTACTTTAGCCACTTTTATTTTGACACTTTCTTGCGTTTCTTGCTATTTGCGTTATTTGTGTTTTTATTATTTGCTTTGGTTGTTTTCCTGCGTAGTTATTGGTCTCGTATTTTTATTCGTCGTATTTGTTTACTTTTACGCTAATCTTTATCTCTCACTCATTGAAGGTACGATTCAGCGGTGAATGACCCGAAATCATCCATCGGGCCCCATCGTTGAAGCAGACCCGGATTTCGAACGAAAGTTACGAAGAAAGCTTAAGTACGATACCGAAGGAGCATCCACTAGCTCTCAGGACCGTTTAGTTAGTTACTCAGAGGATAGTTCGCAGGAATCCATCCAAAATTCACGTGTAGAGGCAGCCGTAGATAGTCCCTACACAGAAGTAGACATGGCGGACCACCGAGTGCCCGTCCATAATGTTCCAGAGGAGGAGCCATCGCTTCAGGACCTCCTCAAGGATGCCGCGCTAGGCGGTACTGAGTCGGCGATTGTCATCCCGCCGATCGAGAACAACAACTTTGAGCTGAAGCACTGCTGGCTTCAGATGATATTCCAGACGGCCCAGTTCGAGGGTAACCCCGAGGACGACCCTTATTCCCACCTGAAGGCGTTCCTGACTGTGACCGACACCATCAAAATCAACGGTGTCCCGGGTGATGCGATCAAGCTGATGCTGTTCCCGTTCTCGCTTAAGTTCAGGGCGAAGGACTGGCTAGACATGTTGCCACCCAGATCGATCACCACGTGGGAAGAGATGCGAGCCGCTTTCATCAATCACTACTTCCCACTATCAAAGGTGTTGCGGTTGAAGACGGAGATTTCTCTATTCCACCAGAAGGACTCTGAGAATCTGTACGAGGTGTGGGAGCGATACAAGGCGCTACTGAAGAGGTGCCCGCAGCACGGGATGTCGAAGGCAGCCCAGATCAACCGATTCCATGAGGGGCTCAACGATCAGACTGTTCACATGTTAGACGGAGCCGCAGGAGGAGGACTCGTGAAGCTCAATGCCACTGACGCGTGGAATTTGATTGAGGACTATTCGAGGAACAGCTTCATGAGAGGAAATGCCAGAATGAAGACAACCGGTGTATTCGGAGTCAGTGAGGAGACGGCCACTAACGCGAAGATCGAGGCGCTCCAGCAACAAATTGCCTCGACGAACTCCCAGTTGCAGACGGTGATTGGAGCATTACTTCCTAAATCGGGACAGACGCAGCCCGTGAACGCCGTGGCCACCACCGCACCGACGCAGCACACACCTTACGTACCCTTATGCGGGATTTGCGGCGCAGCCCACGAGACATCAGAATGCCAACTTGGGCAGTCACTGGAGCACGTTGATTATATGGGCAATTACCAAGGTGGCCAGCGAAGTTTCCAGCCTCGGGCACATCCAAACCTGGCGTACGGGAGTCAGAACCATCAGAGTCAGGGACCACCGGGATTCCAGCCCAGGCAGTCCGGATTCCAAAACGGGCCACCACGACAATACCAGAACGCGCCCGCGGGAGGATCCGACGACATGAGGGAGATGAAGGACATGATGAAGACGCTCCTCACGAACTTTAGTAGTACCACCGCAGCCCACGAGGGCCGTATGACGAAGATGGAGGAATACATGGAAGCGAATGACCTGCGTGCTCAGAACACCGACGCCTCACTCAAAAAGCTGGAGCAGCAGATGGGCCAGATGGCGAAGCAATTGGCGGCACGTACTCAGGGATCACTCCCAAGCTACACCGAGCCGAATCCTAAGGAGTACTGCAAGGCTGTGACGTTGAGGAACGGACGAGAGCTGCAAGAAGTGCCCGCCAAGAAGAAGGCTAAGGAGAACGCCAGCTTTGAGAGCCACGACGAGCCCGATGTGGAGGAGGTCAGGGGCGACGACGTCGAGAAAGGCGAAGTGGAGAAGGAGAAAGTCGAGCCCGAGAAGGAGAAGGCGACGGAGATCCAGCGACCACCGGTGAAGCCATACCAGCCGAAGATCCCGTACCCGGCTCGACTGAAAAAGGACAAGAACGAGGCGCAGTTTGGTAAATTTATGGGTATGTGTAAGGAATTGCATATTAACTTACCTTTTGTTGAAGCCATTACGCAGATGCCCAGCTTCGCCAAGTTCTTGAAGGACTTGCTGACGAACAGAAGGAAGCTCGAACACGTCTCCACCGTCTGCCTACGAGGAGAGTGCTCGGCGATTCTCCAGAGCAAGATTCCTAAGAAGCTGAAGGATCCAGGGAGTTTTACTATTCCCTGCCTTATAGGAGATTTAGTAATTGAGCGTGCGTTAGCCGATCTAGGCGCTAGTATTAATCTCATGCCATATTCCATGTTCAAGCGTTTAGGATTAGGAGAACCACGACCCACTAGGATGAGCCTCCAATTAGCGGATAGGTCGTTAAAGTACCCTCGAGGTGTTATCGAGGATGTCTTAGTCAAAGTCGATAAGTTTGTGATTCCCGCAGATTTCGTTATCTTAGATATGGAGGAAGACGAGAATGTTCCCTTGATTTTAGGTAGACCGTTCCTAGCGACGGGGGAGACCATGATAGACGTTAGGAATGGGACTTTGACCCTGACAGTAGACGGCGAGAAAGTTACCTTTAATATGGCCGACTCAATGAAAAAGAGCGGCGAGCAAGATGATAAGTGTTACTTTTTGGACGTATTTGACCACGACTTTATTTTCTCCGTGCAAGGCCTGTCACAGGTCGCCGATCCGGACATACACACGCTTATGGCCATCGACGAGTGTGGGGAGGAAGCCGACGAACCTATTATAGCCATCGATGAGAGCAGCGAAGAGGACAAGGAAAAGAGCTCGGTCGAGGAGCCACCGGTCTTGGAATTGAAGCCGCTGCCCGACCACCTCGAGTACGCGTTTTTGAGCAACAATGGAGGGCTGCCGGTCATCATCTCGTCAAACCTCGACGACGGACAGAAGGGCCAGCTTTTAGACGTATTGAAGGCGCACAAGAAGGCCTTGGCGTGGAAGATATCCGACATAAGGGGTATCAATCCGAGCTACTGCACGCACAAGATCCTCATGGAGGACGACTTCAAGCCGGTTGCTCAACGTCAAAGGCGCCTCAATCCCAACATGAAGGACGTTGTCAAGAAGGAAGTGATCAAGCTGCTAGACGCGGGGATGATCTATCCCATTTCAGACAGCGCATGGGTCAGCCCGGTCCAAGTGGTCCCAAAGAAAGGAGGCATGACGGTCGTCACCAACGACAAGAACGAACTGATCCCGACGAGGACCGTGACCGGATGGCGTGTTTGTATTGACTATAGGAAGTTGAACGATGCGACGAGAAAAGACCACTTTCCCTTACCATTTATTGATCAAATGTTGGAAAAACTAGCGGGTCACTCATGTTATTGTTTCCTTGATGGTTTGTCAGGATATTTACAGATCCCCATAGCACCCGAGGACCAAGAAAAGACGACGCTCACTTGCCCGTTCGGGACATTTGCGTACCGAAGGATGCCATTCGGACTTTGCAACGCCCCAGCCACCTTCCAGCGATGCATGATGGCCATATTCGACGAACTGGTAGGTGAGGTAATGGAGGTATTTATGGACGATTTTTCTGTTTTCGGGTCGTCATTTGACGCATGCTTATCGAATCTGAAGCTCGTGCTCGCACGATGCGAGGAAACGAATTTGGCACTTAATTGGGAAAAGTGCCATTTCATGGTTCGAGAGGGTATAGTTCTCGGTCATAAGATCTCCTCTAAAGGAATCGAAGTGGACCGAGCTAAGTTAGAGACGATAGAAAAATTGCCTGTCCCCTCGAACGTGAAGTCAATCAGAAGTTTTCTAGGACATGCGGGATTTTATCGTAGATTTATCAAAGATTTTTCTAAAATTGCACGTCCTATGTCTAGATTGTTAGAGAAAGATGCCCCGTTCGATTTTAATGACGAATGCCTACATGCTTTCAATCTACTTAAGGAAAGACTTATCGCAGCACCTATTATGGTCGCCCCCGACTGGGGGCTGCCCTTTGAACTAATGTGCGATGCTAGTGACTATGCAGTTGGGGCCGTGCTAGGGCAGCGCAAGGACAACCATTTTCGGCCAATCTACTACGCGAGTAAGACGTTGGACGCAGCCCAGGCCAATTACACGACCACCGAGAAGGAGCTGTTGGCCGTCGTGTTTGCTTTCGACAAGTTCAGGTCATATCTGATCCTTTCTAAAGTTATCGTTTTTACTGACCACTCTGCTCTTAAGTAATTGTTAGCAAAGCCCGACGCCAAGCCACGACTAATTCGGTGGATCCTGCTACTGCAAGAGTTCGACATAGAGATCCGCGACAAGAAGGGTGCGGAGAACCTAGCGGCGGACCACCTCTCTCGATTAGAGGAGTCCGAGATATATCGTAAGGACGAAGGGGCGATACGCGATCGGTTTCCAGACGAGCACCTCTACGCGATACACGTGGTAAGTGACGACACCCCTTGGTTTGCAGATTATGCTAACTATCTTGTTGCAAGGGTCCTACCAAAGGAGTACACAAGTCAGCAAAAGAAGAAATTCTTTTCTGAGTTGAGGTACTACTTTTGGGAAGACCCGTACCTTTTCAGGCGATGTGCAGACCAGGTAATACGGCGATGCGTAGCGGCCCCAGAATCGACACAGATCCTTAGACATTGCCACAATGGACCGACCGGAGGGCATTATGCAGCAAATCGTACTGCTCAGAAGGTGTTGGAGAGCGGATTCTATTGGCCCACGATCTTCAAGGACGCTCAAAGGTACGTTGACACTTGTGATCAGTGTCAGCGCGCAGGTAATCTCTCCAAACGCGACGAAATGCCTCAGAATTTCACTTTGGTATGCGAGATATTCGATGTGTGGGGTATAGATTTTATGGGTCCATTTCCTAGCTCGTACAACAATAAGTACATCCTAGTTGCCGTTGATTATGTGTCTAAGTGAGCCGAGGCGCAAGCCTTACCCACAAATGATGCTAGGGTAGTCGTTAGATTTTTGCGAGCATTATTTTCACGTTTTGGGGCACCCAGATGCATTATTAGTGATAGAGGCACTCTTGTAACACCCAGTTTGCACGCACTTTAGAACGTTACGGTGTTAAACATAGCCTATCCACCCCGTACCATCCCCAAGCTAGTGGTCAGGTCGAAGTAGTGAACCGCGAGTTGAAACGCATTCTAGAGAAAACCATAGAGGGGAACCGTAGGGAGTGGGCGAATAAGTTGAACGATGCACTTTGGGCATATAGGACTGCATATAAGACCCCCATAGGTACTACGCCATACAGGTTAGTCTATGGAAAAGCATGTCATCTTCCCGTAGAAATAGAGCATAAGGCATATTGGGCCATTAAGTCCTTAGATCTTGATTTGGGGAATGCCGGCGGAAAGCGGCAACTCCAAATCAACGAGCTAGACGAGTGGCGTTTGTCGGCTTACGATAACGCCCGTATGTACAAGGAACGCTCAAAGGCCTATCACGATAAGAAAATTAGGCAAAGGCGAGAGTTTCAGGAAGGGGATAAACTCCTTCTTTTTAACTCTCGACTTAGGCTTTTTCCAGGCAAGCTTAGGTCACGCTGGTCAGGACCGTTCACTGTTACCCGTGTTTTCCCTTATGGTACTGTTGAGATTTCAGGTACGGAGCAGGGAACTTTTAAGGTGAACGGCCATAGGTTGAAGCACTATCTCGCAGGCGAGGAAGACGGGACCGAGAAGGAAGTGCTTTACCTGGACTTCCAAAATTGAGCGAACAACGAGACGCCCGGCTAAAGACGGTAAAGTAAGCGCTTCTTGGGAGGCAACCCAGGTATTTTTTTTATATATGTCTTAGGTTAGGTTTGAAAAAAAAAAAAAAAAAAAGTGAGGTCACGGCCAACTGCTTAAGCAGTCACGGCCGTGACGCACTCCAGAGGCGCTCACTGCCTCAGGTCACGGCCAACTGCTTAAGCAGTCACGGCCGTGACACAACCCAGAGGCACTCACTGCCCCTTGTCACGGCCAACTGCTTAAGCAGTCACGGCCGTGACACATACGTTGCTTTAAAAAAAAAAAAAATTAAATAAATAAAAATAATAGAAAAAAATATATATATATATATATTGGCCCGACTCAGTCACGGCCAACGACATAGTCGTCACGGCCGTGACGTCAGGCAGAAGGTGCCACTGCCAATGGTCACGGCCAGGACCTACATAGGTCACGGCCGTGACCTTGGCGGATTTAAGGGGTTTGAAACCCCTTTTCTCCCTCATTTTTTCCCCTTTTCTCCTCTTTCTTCTTCCTTTCTCCTCCCCCACACGATTTTTCACCCTCACCACCTTCGACCTCCGCCCACCAACGCCGACGACCGCCGCCGCCGCCTCTCCAACTCCGGCGACACCCAAACAAACCTTCCATTTCGCTAATTAAATCGACAAGGTATGATTTTCGCCCTTTTTATTCCAAAATTCGGTAACTATGCTCGTAATTGCTAATTCATGGATGCTATTTGCTATAATTCGTTCACTATGTGCCATAGTTGCTACAGATTCGCTTAATTACGTGAATTTGAGGTTAAAATTCGAAATTTTGATGATGAACCCTAATTTTCAAAATTGGGGCTTTGTGAATTGGTACCAACTTTGTGTCTCTCTTGCCCCGTTATCGATAAATACATGTTAGGACTGCCTTGGGTATGCTTAATTACGCGAATTCGATGTTAAATTGCGAAATCCTTACGAAGAACCCTAATTTAGTTCAATTTGGGGGTCTCGAATTTTATCTCAATGGGGTGTTCTTCTTGCTCGTTTATAATAATTACATGCTAAAGAAACGTTGGGTATGCATAATGTGTTGATTTGGTGCATGAATATTGGGTTTGATATGTTTAACCCAACTTGCCCGCTACGTGTTCGTCGAAATGCGCCTTTGAGCTTTTCAAGAATCTTTGAATTAGTATATGATCGTACTGCTGTTTTTGGTCGAGTCGTGCTGTCTTCGTACCATTATTTCTTTTGTAGCTCACATCGTTTATTTCAGGTACTATGAGTAAAAGTCGACCCTCGACCTCACGTAACCCCGCCTCGGCCTCGTCCTCTCGCCCAAGTCGACGCGGACCTCCGCCGACTATGCTCGAAGCCATGGGTCAGTTCACGGACGAAGCTCAAACAGCCCGCTACAACAAGCTGAAGGGCATGGATTTCATCGCCATGGACCAGATCGATCACGAGACACTGGCGAAGTACCACATCGACCAGCAGGTCGCCCATTACCTATCGACCAGTGGGTGGAACACGTTCCTGGCGATCGACGAACCGGCGTACAAGGAACTCACCCTGAAGTTCCTCGCCACGTTCTCCTACGACGAATACGGCGACCACTTAATCCGGTTCCGGGCGTTCAATGAGGAGCAGATAGTAAGAGCCGAACGTCTGTGCTATGCACTTGGAGTCCCCGAACCCCCACACCAGCCCTTCGCGACATTCTTCGATACACCGAGTGGACGAGACGGGTGCTGGGCTGAAATCGCTCGACCTGGCGAGCCGGCATACATCGCGAAGACATCGAAGGCCTCTGCGCTACGAAGCCCGGGACTGCGCTATATTCACCGCCTCCTGACGACCTCGCTTACGCCGAGGGGTGACTCACACGGGGCAGTCACCCTCCGCGACCTGTATTACTTGACCCAGCTGCAGCGAGGCGAACGGATAAATCTAGGAATGGCGGTGGCCCACGCTTTCAGTGCCCAGGCGGAAGCACGGCCCCACGGTAAGATCGCCGTCGGCCCACTGATCACCAAGGTGATCAAGGGATTACGCTACTGGCCAGCGAACGCGCCCGACATGGAGATAGTCGGAGGACGCCACCCCGTGAACGAGGAGATGCTCGTAAAGATGAAGATGCTGGTGAAGGCGCCTACCTGGACCCGCTCCAACAAAGTATACATCTGGCACGGGATGTACCATGGCCAGACGGACCACGTACCCGTCCCCGACGACCAGCTCTACCTCGAGGGCCCCCACCCAATGGAGACGGACACGACAGCCACCGGGCCCTCCTACTCCTCCGGTTACCACCACGGCGAGTCATCCGGCGTCGCTACCTACGCGTCGGCAGCGGACCTCGAAGCGCTGCGACAGGACGTGCAAGAGACTCGGCGCCGACAGGAGGAGTACGAGCGAAGAAACGAGGAAGCCCACCGCCAGTACAGGGAGGAGCTGGACCGCTACAACGAGGCCCTGCGAGCCATGGACCAGGCGCTCGAGCTGTCCAGGCGATCGATGGACCTCCTTCGCCCGAGGCAACGCTCACCGCCGCCACCACCACCAGCACCTTAGGGATTTCTTCTTTATCACTTTCTGACATTGCGTTTGCTTGAGTAGTCGCCTGTGTTTCTTTATGACATTGCGCTTATAACTATGTTTCTAGTTAATCTTATGAGTACTCTTTTCGTGTCTATTGCTCTCTAGCTAGCGCCGGGATACGCCTAATGGATTACAACACGAACTTCACGCGCACAATAAACAACTACGACACGATCACGTCAGGGGAGTCCCGTTCTTTTAAACTTTTTTCCTTCCCTTTTATCATTTTTTACGTTGAGGACAACGTCAGGTTTAAGTGTGGGGAGGGGATTCTAGTAGAAAACTTGCATGAAATTTTAAAATTTTTTGACGTGTCCGTGTCTGGAAAGGCATGAATTACTGAATCAGGCATGATTGTTTGCGCTTATCTCGAGTTGGTTTGCATTCTATGAAAGTTTGTGAGCAATTAGGATACGCATGACTGACTGAATCATGTTTGCCTGAATAGATATAGCACTGTTTTGAGAGTTTCGTACACATAACCATGTTCGTGTGAGAGTTTGAGCCTGACGAGCTTATGCTCAATTTTTTTTTGTGTGACGTGCCTAGTCTATATCTCCCTAGGACTTGCCTGTCTAATGCGTGTTGAAACTGTTTTTGGTGTGTTGGTACAGAAATGATGAGGGCATTAGGAATTAAGTCCAGAGCCAAAACTTCACACCATAACTAACCCACTAGTTAGCCCCGTTGAGCCTGAGCATATTCGTTGCGTACCTCATATAACATGAAATGCCCCTGACTCATACAAGCCTCCAGAAATCATATGAACCCGAATTCGTTAGAATAGAGCAGAAGTCGAACGTGAGCGTTACCGTTTTAGCGTATGGTTTGGTGTTCTTCTCTGTTATTCGTGAAATGACTCGCCCCTGATTTGACCGTTTCCTGAAATGACCCGATCCCTTTTTCAATAAGCGTGCCCATAACCCTTTGGCAAGATATAGGTCTCGGTAATAAGTATCCTTAGATACACGGCATTCGCTGTGACGATGTACTCTCTGCGACAAAAGCCGAACCTTGATGCTTTAGGGAATAAGGGTAGTGCACTAGAGCGTAATATAGGGAAAGGGCAGAGAATGAAAGGGAACTGAGTTGACAGGGGTCGGGCAGAAAAGTCTAGGATTTCGGGGTAAGAATGTTAAATCCTGTGCGGGAACGTGTGACTTTTTGTTCGATCATGCTATGTTCTTTGAAATTTCTCGCTTACCTATCCCTGGCTTAAAGATCACATGCACACTGTATATACGCACCATTGCATGATTATGTGATCCATGTTCTCCCGAAAAGACCCCCAGATCTATGCTTGCCACTTTAAGCAGTAGATATGCGATTAGCCTGCAAGCCTATGGTAGGGGTTAGACTAGCGCACGAATTTGAGTGGTTCACTATAAATTTAGCCTATACACTGAGCGACTTGAGCGAATCCTTGTGAGAGTATGAGTCTCGATTAACAATGCGAAGGAAGTTTAGGTCAACAAGTGCAAGTCATTAGTGTAGCGTCCATGATTGTTTGCTTAATTCTTTTGGTGCTATCTAGCTTTGATGATAAATTGCGAACGATCGTGCCGTTATCCTGATTTATGCTTTATCAAATTCTCACTTTACTTGAGGACAAGCAAAGGCTTAAGTGTGGGGAGGTTTGATAAACGCATTTTAGTGCGTTTATCGTAGTACTTTATTGGGGTGTAATATAGTTTTAGCAATCACTTTGAGCATTAATTCAACATATTTACACTTATTTTGATATTAAAGGAGCTTGGGACGAGTTTCGGGCGAAAAGGAGCGAAAACGGAGCAAAACGGAGCAAAAAGGGACACACTGCCCTCGGTCACGGTCAGACGCATCACGCGTCACGGCCGTGACGAGGGACAGCGCGCAAGGAGTGCAACACTGCTGATGGTCACGGCCGTGACATGCAATGCACGTGGCCGTGACCGAGGACAGAGAGCGAGCCAGACGATGGTCACGGCCGTGACATGTGATGCACCTGGCCGTGACGATGGACAGAAAGCGACGATGAACTCACTGCCAACGGTCACGGCCGTGACACCCTATGCACTTGGCCGTGATGCGTATTTAGCGATATTATCGCGTAGAGTCAGCGATGGTCACGGCCGTGACGCCTCATGTCCCAGGCCGTGACCTGTACGAAATTTCTTATAAAAGCCCGATTTCGACTCAGAAAGAGGGGACTTGGACGAGAGATCAACCCTAATCCCTCGAGAGACGAAAAATAGCACATAAGAACGCAGAATCATATCCCGGAGCGCGAGAGACGGATCATCGACGAGATCACACCCAAATTGACGAAGAACGAAGAATCTTCAACGCCCCTATCGCAGATCAGCCGTATATCAAGAATATGAATTCTTCGCCCCTATTCTTTGTTTCTTTCGCTGTTTTCCCGTCTATTATGCGTAGCTAATTCCCCTCTGTGTTTGGGATTAGATGAACGCTAGGATGTTTAGTAGTTAAGACTTATAATTTTCGTGACTATGTGATTTGACTATTTATCATTCTATGAAGTTGTTTCGTTGCTTTAATATGTCTATGTGTTAAAGTAATCGTATGGAAAAACGTTTAGGGCGACAGCTAAATAACGTTTAGGCCGTTCGTAGAAGATAGGAATCGAGTATAGGGCGAAAGCAAATACTCGATCCTCGCCGTTGGTAATTATTGAATCTTAGATCCCCGCGAGCGTTTAGGGCGACAGCAAATTCGCGAGCGGGTAGGAAATTACTGCGATTTAGTCAAAATCACGTAGGAACGATTTTATTGTCTTAGTCGATGACACCTAGCGGGATTCGAATCCCGAGCACTTCTTTATTATCTGAAGCTTCGTATCAGTTTTAAGCGTGCTATCTGAATTTCTAGTTGGTTTAGGAACGATCTGTTAGGATAAGTCGTCAAACAAATTGCGTATTTTGTTTAGGCTAAATATCGAGTCGATAGGTCACTACTAGTAATTGATTTATTCCTTGTGTTCGATACTCGTTTACTCACTTTACTGCACTACAAACGATAGGTCCACTGCCTATCGCACGTGGTGATAGTAATTAGGTATTCGTTTTAATTATTACTTGTCGCACTTTTCATTCACGCACCACGTGTCGATCAAACCCCATGTGGGTGCAATGGCGAAGTGAGCAGTTTATTATTATTTAATTCTTATTTGCTACAGTTTTCTTCATGCGGCAACTGACAGCGACATATTTTATCAAGGGTAAATTCCTTATCAGGCCCTGTCAGAGACTAAACTTCCTGTTCAATACTCCTACGAAAAAATCTTCCTGTTAAGTACCCATCTGCAAAAAGTTGTGTGTTTAATACCCCT
Organism: Craterostigma plantagineum; assembly: GCA_027422505.1. Taxonomy (NCBI): domain Eukaryota; kingdom Viridiplantae; phylum Streptophyta; class Magnoliopsida; order Lamiales; family Linderniaceae; genus Craterostigma; species Craterostigma plantagineum. The sequence goes on from JAPQWV010000029.1 coordinate 3,364,355, forward strand.
AAACAGTGAACGGACGGAAATACCCTTTCCTGATATTAAATTGGGCATCATACCAACTGTTTTGATTATTATACCAACTGTTTTTCTCATTATACCAACAAAATAATGTTAAATTGGAAATTATACCAACTGTTATCGTTATCATACCAGCAGAATTGAACCTAATAAACAGATGATATAATTTACTCAGTTTCTGGTATAATAGCAAAATTAGTTGGTATAATTCCAATTTTGCTGTAAAAATTAATATAACTAGTATAATAACGAAGAAAAATGGTATAATAACGAAAATATATAGTATAATTTTCACAATTTTTGGTATAATTGCAAAATTAGTTGGTATATTATTCAACTTCGCTAAAAAAATTAAAATAACAATATTTACTGGTATAATAACGGAAATGATGGTATAATTTCCTCAATTTATGGTATAATAGCAAAATCAGTTGGTATAATGCCTAATTTTTTTGTATAAATTATAATACCTTTATTTATTGGTATAATTACGAAAACAAATGGTACAATTTCCATAATTTCTTGTATAATAGCATAATCAGTTGCTATAATGTCCAATTTCATTTTATAAAATTCAAATTATAATAACGTAGTATAATGTTCGAACATTTGGTATAATTTCTACAAATTTCTGGTATAATTTCAATTTTATTGGTATAATAACAAGTTTTGTTGGTATAATTCATGTGAAATAATTTATTCAACTTCAATGGAATATGGGAGACGTGGGTATTTTCGTCTTTCTAACGCTGAAAAGACCTTTTTAGGTACTGAACAGGAATAAATTTTCAGATAGCTACTTATAAGGAAGAAATAATTCGAGTGGTATTTAAGAGGAATTTTAAACTTTGAGAGGGCCTGATAAGGAATTAACCCTTTTATCAATTAAGTAGAACGTGGGCAACAAACGGTAGAGATGTAAATAACTAACGAATTGGCTTTAATTTTTGGTGTAATTGATACACCAAATTGTATTAAAATTGACAGTTTTTAAATGGTGCTGAGGATTAATAAAAGAGTATAGATATTAAAATAGATCTTTCATTTCTTTGTTATAATTTTTTAATCCCAGTTGTGGAGAGACATCTTTCTATTTTATTAAGCCCATTCCCCTTAGAGTAACCGTCACATACCAATTTGGTTGTCACTTTGGTGTGTCAATTTCTGAATTAATAATAGTAAAAAAGAAAAAACAACTCACAACGTTCTAACTTCTAAGTAGGCCACACCACGTTCTTCCAAAAAAAAATCTGCCCAGTCCAAAAAAAACTGTCTATTCTATTTTTAGGAGAATACATATTTTTCAACCTAAATATAAAAATCAAACTTCAAACAAAAACCACTATCAATTTCTATTTTCATGCACACACCTAGGGTTTTGCGACCTGTACTAGTAAATGATGTGGGGTACCCTAACAAAAAAAATTAAATGTTGTAACAAGAGATGCCGTACCTACTACGTATCCGTTATTATCTATCATCGATAACATATATCATACCTATTTCTCTTTTGCATATATAATTACTAGTTTTCACAAATTATTAAATGTTTGATGGGGGTAGTTATTGAGAATCAAATGCGATAGTGGTATTTTTGCCGATTTTTCTTATTCAGTTTAGTGTTAAATTAAGGGACACGTGGCGATATATGAGGACACTTATATTTATACAATTATATAAGATTTGTTATGACTATTTTTTATTTGTACATGAAATGATTCTTCTTTTATCTCAATTCCAACTCATATGAATAGATTTGATGCGATGCGATGCGATGCGATCACGTGAGGTGAAAAAATCGCCAACAATTCTTTCTTTTCATTTGTTGGTCCTCTTGAAATAGACCACATAGGCGCATAAATACATGGAATGGAACCTATTAAGATACTAAAAGTTTTAAGGAATTCATTTTATTTTCTTTTCAAGAAAAAGGGGTCTCTACAGATAAATATCTAGTTGGATAAAAACTTATAATTAGTACCCTGACAGAATTTTTTTATATGTAGTTACCTAACGAATAAATTTTTTGCACATAGGTACCCGTTCGGCCGTAGGTACACCATACAACACATTCGGGTACACTATATAATGGAAAAAGTATGCCGTACTAGCATATTTAGGTACGCCCTATTTAAAACATAAATACTCTACGAACACATTTAGGTACCCTATATCAACATGTTATGGTACGCCATACACACATAGGAAGATACACTGAAGAAACTGATAAAAACTAAATCGGGTACCTATCTGTAAAATTTTCTGACATGGTACCTATGTGTAAAAATTTTATTCAATTACATATTTATGTGTAGATGTCCGAAAAAAATAAGTACCTCGAAATTATTCTCTAATTCAGTCACATTGTTTTTTATTATTATTTTTGAAATTATAACGATGGAGTTCTATTAGTTTCTGTCTGGTAGGAGCTGTCCTTCATTACGTTCCAGGAGTTATTTATATCTTTGCATATGCTATATTATTTTTTAGCTAATTAAAATTATTAAGTTATAAAAGACTTCGATAACCTATAGTAAGTAACAACATCAAGTCTACAAGGAATAAGTATTTTTATTGAAGAAACTTATTTGAACAGCACACGTTACAATAACAAATAATATAATGGAATATAATTGAAACTAAATAAATTTAAGTAGAATAAAATATAATTAGTGGAAGTTCTCTTCTAGTGGAGCCCAGCAAGCTTGACGATTTCATCTACGAATTCCTTCATATTCTTCCACGACGAGCCCTTACCCTCCGTCAGCGCCTCCTCCGCCTTGCTCCTCCACTTCTCGGCGTTCCTCCTCATCTCCTCCGCCGACTCGCCGGCGGTCGCCGCCCTGAGACACTTCTCCACGTCCTCTCGGCCGACCACCTTATCCTCAGCCTCGCCCCTACACATTCTTATCCCCGCCCCAAAAACCTCCACCAGAAACTTCGCATTCGTCACCTGTACGGCCGCCGGCGTACGTTAATGAAATGAATCAATCGAAAATACACAAATCTTCAATCGAATGATTTGCGCCAATTCAAACCGATTCGTTTCGTTTCCCGCACTTTTTCTTCTATATTTGCTTGGGGCCAAAGAGTAAATTAGGTGAAAATAGAGACATCAAACTGTAAATTTACGATGTTTAGAGAGACGTATCAGTTATCTAACTACAACCGTCGTGCTTACTGTACCTGGTCGCCCCACTGGGGGAACGCCACCACCGGGACGCCGCTGGCGAGCGCCTCCACCGTCGAATTCCAGCCGCAGTGCGTGAGAAAACACGCAGTGGAGGTGTGAGAGAGGACCTCCTCTTGTGGGCTCCACTGCACCACCCTGCCCTTATCCCCTACCTCCTCCAAGAACCCCGGCGGAAGGACGTGCGGCGCGAAGGTCTTCTCCCTAGGCGGCGGACGGAGGACCCATACGAACGAAACGCCGGCGGATGAAAGGCCGTGCGCTATTTCGTCCACTTGCTCCTGCTTTATGTGCACTACGCTCCCAAAGGAGACGTAAACCACCGACCTCGGAGGCTTCTCGTCGAGCCACTCCATTATGTCCCTGTCCGCCCTGTACAGATCCCCGCTTATCTTGCTCGTGCCGTTCTGCGCCGCGCCGCCGCCGCCATCGGCGTCCTTTTTGAATTCCTTGAAGAGCGGGCCTACGGTTTTGATGGGCCGAGAAATCTTCGACATGTGGTGGACGACGTCGCGCTCGAGCTCCTCGAAGGTGTCCATCAATACGCAGAAGGGTTTCTCCAAGTTCTTGAACTGACCCAAGATTGCTCTTCTCAGAAAAGGGTACGGCGTACTAGGATGTAAGAAGCTGGGAACCTCGTCGTGCTTCAGCGGCGGCAGACTGGGCAGCTGGACTTCGAGCTCGGGCTCCTCCGCCGTCGGAAAACGCGCAAGGTCGCGGTGGTAGTGGTAATAAGCCGAGAAGCAGGCGCAGGACTGAACCCATAAGACGGCGCTGGGAATCCCTAATTCCTCGGCGACGTCGGAGACCCACGGTATGAAGGGATTGTTTATCAGGCAACAGACCGGCCGGCCCTTCTCTTCGTGGCTCTTAATCATCGCCGGCAGCTTTTTCCGGCCGGTTTCTTCGAGACGAGCTAGGTAGGCGTCGAGGTCGTCGCGGTTAGAGCTGTTCATGTCCCAGCCTTCGTCGAAGAACTCGAACAAGATGGAGCCGTCGCCGTACGGCATGGGCTCGCCTTCCCTGATGGCGGCGTTCGATTTTCTGATGCTCTCACCCACGAATTCCGGGGCGGAGAAGGTGACGAAGACGCCGTGGTTCGCCAGCTTCTTGGCCAGGCGGAGGAGAGGGTTGACGTGGCCTTGGCCGGGGAAGGACACCATGTACACGTGGACGATGCTCACGGCCATTTTGAATTTTCTTTTCTTCTTCTTTTGTTTCTTTCTCTTTTTTCTTGAGAGATGTGTGTGATAAAAGGGATGGGACTGATGATATGAGACGTATGTGGTAGGCAGAGTGTGTACGTGACGAGGATACTCATATATGTGTGCAGTTGAGTCGAGTGTTATTCACAAGTGAAAGTGATTCGAAATTTTATCACGCTTACGACTGACTATTCATAGTTTAATTTTTGGTCAATTCGAAATCGGGCCCCGTTAAGGGTTCGATTTCAAATTCAGGCCATGTTTGAGAATTTTTAAGGTTAAAAGATCAATTTTGTGTGGTGTAAAAAAGTCGTATAAAAGGTATATGAACAGATATAGAATGATCGTTTTGTGTCACAAACTTTCAACATATTGGTATGTCAGATCAATGAAGTGGGTACTGCAGAAAATGAACTGGTGTCATTTGATCATAAACTACCGGATTATGGTTATGTGTTACAAAAAATTTCTACATACTGGTATGTCAGAGCAATGAAGTAGTACTGCATAAATTGGGTCCTTAAAATTAATTTTTTGCCAATAGGGCCTGAATCCCAAATGATACTTATGTGGGGTCTGAAATGAAAATGCCCCTTTAATTTTTTTTTGGCATTTCATATATATGTACAATGTTTATTGAGCTACACGTTACATAAATAGACTTATGGATTGCTACTTAAAGTAACATCAATTTCAACACGGAAACTCTTAATATTTGAGCGTACGGAAATAAAATTTCCTTAATTAACTCAACATATGGGATTCCAAGATGCCACTGATTAGAAATAAAGAAACCCTTAAACCGAATGGTGATAGATACTAAAATCGTAGCACGTCACATTTGTTTAATCGGTGGAGAATTGTGTTTGACATGCCAATTTGGTATTGCAGCGATGGATGTAATTCGCATGTTTAATGAAATTAAAGCAGATAAACTCAGGACAGCAAATTCGCTTACACACGTAGGTGTATTTTGAATTTTTGATTGAAATTTATACACGTAACTACAATAGGGCTTTTTATTAAAATAAGGCATTTAAAATTCAAAATTAATAAAATAGGATTATTGTTAAAAAATTTACCAAAATAGGGGAAAACGCATAAAATGAACGCGATGTCGCGTCCACTGGACGCGACGACGTGAGTAATGGGTGCGACGGCAATATCATTTGGTCAAATTTCGCCTGCTTGGTCAAACTCGTTAACTCACTCCTTTTTTATGTTAATTTAATCACTAGTGTGGCATTGTTTGTCCTATGTGGGCATCACAATCAATCAATCAATCATTACTATACGTTTAAGAAATTAATTCTCATTTTACTATCGTTTGTGTTTGTTTCTTTTATATTAATCATCATGTGTTTGCCAATGTTTCATGTTCTTTTAGAAAAAAGGGTAAACTTAAATTATAATTTATTGATTATGTGTAATGTTAGAGATACACCTTTCGGTTGGAGAAAAAATAAGACACTTTTCCTAATTTTTATTATTTATCCAATCTTTCGCTTAGATGTTACTCCCCTATAGTCAAACTCCATTATAATCGAGGTGTCGGCATGATTATTTGCTCTCTATACATTAAATAAGGACAAAGAAGGTTAAGTTTGACCACGTAATAAATGCCTATTTTATTAATTTTGAATTTTAAATGCATTATTTTAATAAAAAGCCCACGTTTTTCTTTCCAATTCCAAGGAAAGCAAAATCAACACTTGGAATATACTGGAGGCTACAGTAGAGAATAACGTGCCACTTGGCAACTTAGCTGTCTGCGATGTGCAAGGGTCCTACTATACTATTCACCTCATACAACTCTTTACATCCAGCATTTGATTTTTGTAATAATAATTTTAAATAATCACATGATTCAAAAGAAATATTTTAGTAACTTATAATATCCATTAATCAATAATAGTAATTATATGGGCTATTAAAAAATTATTAGTTAAGTCATTTTAACCAATGTAACATTTAGAAATAGCAAAAATGCTCGTGGCCCCGACCCGCCCCACTCTAGAACTGTCAAATGGGCCCGCGGATGCGGGCCTGGCAAAGTGAACGAGTGGACTATGCAGGTAAGCCCGCCAATTATCAAAAAATATTTTTCTTTAAAAGAAATAATATATAATGAATTATATAGGTTTTTTTTTATATTTTTTGAGATCCAATTTTTAGTTTAATCAAATTTAATAACATAACCAAATTTTTATTAAAGAAATTAAAATTGAATGCAACTTCATTATTTATTTTAATGTTTTTTACTTTTTTTCATATAAAATTTTTCATTTTTATTTTTTTAGGATGGGCCGGTCCCCAGGCCCGCTACCCGCCAATAGGGCGGGGTGGATTTAGAGCTGTCAAACGGGCCCACGGCCCGCGGGTGGCGGGGCGGGCTGTTAATTTTTGGGTCGGCCAAAAGGTCGGCATGCCCGCGTGGGCCGTGGGCTTTGTGGGGTGGGCCCGGCGTGCTGCGGGCAAGCCCGCCCAAAAATAATATATTATATAATTATACTAAATAGTAATATTTATAAATAAGTTATATTGATTTTGATGTTTTTTGAGTTTTTTAATAACATAATAATTAATATTAAAAAGTTATATATATATATTTTCCATGTTGAGTTCTTTAATTTTTTATTTTTCCTATTTTTCCTATTTATTATTTTTTTCTCATTTTTTTCTATTATTTATTTTTTTCTTTTTTTTTTTTGAAAATTGACGGGCTAAGCCCGCCAGGCCCGCTACCTCCCGCAGGCGTGACGGGCCTATTTTCTAGGCCCGCCAGTAGGCGGGCTTGCCCGCGCTCACCCCGCGGCCGCCCCGCCCCGCCAGTTAGGGCGGGACGGGCCTTCATTTACCATACCCGCCACATGGAAAAAAATTGTCTTTTTTAATTTGCAAGTATTTATTTAATATTACTTTACATATTACTTGAATTATTAACATTAAACTCATTTTTTCCTTTTTATATGGGATACGTAATTGGTAAATAATTAATGTTTACTCTACATATTAATTAGGAGACTGCAAATAGAAAAAATGTGGGTGCGGTTTAGTTACCTACTGTACATGCATTCCTAGATTTGATCGCAAGCAGTTAGCTGACACCTATAAACAATTTTCCACGTCGATGGGTGGTAATTTTTCTTGGTTGCATTGCAGTATCGGCAAATGAGGCGAAAAGAACAAGATCGAGTCGCCAGAATGGAAGTGGACTGCCAGAAAAGAAAGCAGATGGCCGAATTCAACAAGAAGAGAGAAAAAGATTGAAAGCCGTTGAAGAACGCACGGCAAAGAAACGACTGAAACGTCGGAAGAAAAAGGAGAAGGAGAAGCAGCAGTAAGAGAAGAAGAATAAGAAGCTCAAACTAGAGTCGGGCGGAGATGATCATCCTCAGAACGAGCAATCTTCGGACGAGGATCGATAGATTCTAATGATGACCATGAAGTTTAAACTGTTGAGAACCAAATCATTGTGTACAAGTCCAACGATTTTAGCCTAATATTATCAGTTACATTGGACTTATATATTTTAAGGGATAATTGCCATTTGGTCCCCCAATTATACCCTAAAATTACTTTTGGTCCCCCGAAAGCAGCCTTCATCAGTGTTAGTCCTTCAGTTATTATCTGTAATCAGTAATCGTCCTTTCCGTCAGTTGATCGTCAAAAACTAAATGATTGACCAACTCGCACCGTTAAAATTTCGTTAGTTTTTTATTGTCAACTGACGGAAAGGACGATTACTGATTAACGGATAATAACTAAGGGGCTAACAATGATGAAATGTGTTTTCGGGGTACCAAAGTTATTTTAGGGTATAACTGGAGGACCAAAATGATAGTTATCACTATATTTTAATTATTGGATTAGATAATATAAAAAGAGGCCTTAATGGGCTACCCAGCCCAATAACGACCCACTTCGTATCAGCCCATTGACTCCACTTCACCATGAACATAAACGCAAGTATAACAGTTAATAGTATTGCTCTCTGTTCTCTCATTCTCTGTCTTTCCCAGAAATCTTTAGCTAAGCTTCGATCATTTTCCTTCCCACCGTCTTCCTCGCTGGCAACCCTATATGCGACCTTATATAATCGGCTCTTGTCCCTCAACCTTGCTATTAGTTCTCATTGGTAAGTCGTTTGATTTATCCTCTTTTGTTGGTTGTAATAGATATAGATATTTGTAGGAATTGGTACCATCCTCGGCAGCATCTCTTAGTGACGGACATAGAATGAGTTATGGGTCTTGGTGTGAGTTCAATATTTCTCGTTGGTTTTTTTTTTTCCTTCGTATGAGATGCTTTGATCCCTTTATTACCTCTAGACGCCTTCTGGTTTTTCGTTTTTAGCTTTACAGTGAAGTGCTCGATCTCGCTTTTCGCCTTACTTGCTTGTTTTGTTCTATCCTGATTTTAATTTCGTCCTTGTGAGCATATATTGATTTAGCATCAATTGGGCAATTTCTGAAGTAGCAATTGGCTGCAAAATTAACGTGTTGCATCACATACATATTACTGGAGCCGTCAATCGGACCCGCCGCACACGGGTAGGCCCGCACCGCCCCGCCAAAGGGGGGGACGGGCCTTGATGTTTTAGGCCCGCCATGTAACCTCGGGCGGACCGCATGCCTAGGCGGGTAAGCCCGCGGGCTGCCCGCCTAATATTCATAATAAAAAAAATTATTATATGTTGGGCTGTGAATGTAATATATAAATATTGCTAGAGTATGGGCTTATGGCCTATGAGATCAATGTCCCTTCTTGAAACAATCGAGGGTTTCATCATCATGATCCCCAATCCCCAATCCGCCCATCGCGAACATGAAACCAAACGATAGGCCTTCGATTATGTATGGCCGTTGACGCGTCCCTCCAAGAACACCACCGATCTCAGTCTTCACACACCACATCGACAACAGCGAGCAACCTCACACTAGCAACCCCACAAATCTTGCTTTTGGCAAATCACCCACGGCGTGTCACCATTCACCGACCGCACTTGAGCTGCGAATTAGGATTTTCTATTTGGGAATTAGGATTTTTCTGCCTGAATTTTTTTTTTTTTGTCGTGGCAGCTTTTGTCTGATAAGGATCCTGGGGAGAGCGTTATTCGTCCTAGCTCACGCGGGCCGTCGTTCTTGACTTTGAGGATAGGGAAGACGCTTATGAATCTGGTTCGAATGTTTGTGCCTTGTGGTTTATGTTTTTTCTTTCTTGGTTGGATATTTGCTGTGGTTTTGGATTTGAAAATTCAGTTTTTTTCCGTAAGTGGGCGGGCTAAGCTCGCCAGGCCCGCAGCCCGCCAGGGGGCGGGGCGGACCTTCATTTTGGCGGGCTTACACGCGCCCGCCCTGCCGGCCCGTTTTGACGGCTCTACATATTACTTATTATTAGCTAATCAATTTTGCCCTCTTATGTTCAATTAGGGCACAGCTCCAATTCCAAGATCTTGAGACGATGAAGCAGGAAGACGTAAACAGATGCCAGATCCAAGAATGGTACCCAATGTTCAGATCGATATCCATTAAAACCCTAATCATCGAGCTCCCAGAATCTTTCATCCAGTACCTCCTCGACGACTCGGGCCCATTCCTCCTCCCGATTTCCATCTCCAACGAGGACGCCCTCCCAAAGAGGATCCACAAACCCGAGGAAGAAGAAGACTTCGTAGCCTCCGAGGGCTCCTCCGACGAAGCAGAAGAACCCCTCAATCCGCCGCCCTCATTCCCCCAGCTCGAAGCAAAGGTCAAAGAATTTATAAACGCCTTAGGCGGCTCTGTCGTTCCCAAGCTCAATTGGAGCGCCCCAAAGGACGCCGCTTGGATAAGTTCCACGGGGAACCTCAAGTGCACGAGCTTCTCAGAGATCGTCCTTCTCCTCAAATCGTCGGACTCAATCGTCCACGACCTCTGCCATGCCTACGATTCATGCAGTGGGCCAGAAATTTCCTCAAGGCCGCCCATCTTCTACCTCGGGCTGAAGAAATGGTACCCTTCCCTGAATCCCGAGATGGAGTTTCGCTGCTTCGTAAGGACCAAAACCCTAGTGGGAATCTGCCAGCGTGAAGTCACCAACTTCTACCCAGTCCTCGTCGAAAAAAAACTTAGCTTGAAATCGACGATCTGCGAATTCTTTGCCAGGGAAGTGGTGGAGAAATTTGGGTCCGAGAGCTATACGTTCGATGCCTACGTTACCAAGGATGGGAGGGTTAAGATTCTTGATTTCAATCCGTGGGGCGGGTCGACCCTTCCCCTGATGTTCGGATGGGAAGAATTGGATGGGGATTTGAATGACGTTGAGTTTAGGGTTGTCGAGGATCGTTGTGGTATAAGGCCGGGATTGAAAACTGCGGTTCCTTACGATTACTTGGATACGAGCCCAGGCAGTGGATGGGATCAGTTCTTGAGGAACGCCGACGAAGAGTCGAGGCGTCAAGATTCTTGCCGTGAGGCTGGGGCTTAGACGTGGTGCTGTGTGCCCCAAGCAGGGGAAGGTAAGAGTTTGTGTAAGTCATCAGTTGCTAATTATTTGTTGCTGTAGAACCGAGCCTTGGTGTGTTTGCAATACAACTTACTCGTCTTTTTAAGACACGAATAAATAGGGAACAGATATTAGTTTCGCTCGAAAAAGCCAATTTTTCGATATTTTGTTTACTGATTTTCTAATTAAATAATTGCTTACCTGGAGACAAATTCTGTTGTTGCTACTGCTATAGTATCAACTTTTTCAAATCGAGTTCTAGTTGTTGAATTTGGCTTGTGAGCAAAGGTTCCATTTCACTTGAATTTCTTGAACTTAGTTGTCTCTGTCTGGAAATAATTAAAAGCAAAATAGTTTTTGCGCGCTTTTTTAGTCTTTCCTCGAGCGGGCCCGCTTCGAAGTTTATTACCAGGGAGGCGTGGCGATCGATACAGCAGAAGCAGTCGTGCGTGCATTGAAGGGCGAGCTAGCCGCCACGTAAAAGTCACCTAAGCCTCAGGTCGAGCCCCCGACGAGCCTCGACACTGGGCTACTCCGAGCAACGATCACAAAGGGACTAATCGATCCCATTTTTTAGCGTATTTGTAAACTTAGTCAACACAGATTTCACCGCCAAGCAGGGAGGGATTCGACTCGCCGAAGAAAGGGTGATCTTAGACGGTTCGCCCGAGTCTCCGTTGGGGTGGAGTCTTAAGTTTGCGAGCGCCGTTTCTGATTCTGGGGAGGTTAGGGTCGAGTGTAGGGTTAAAGATGGAATTGTGCGCACCTTACGAAGGTGGGATCTTTCGAGGTCGATGTGAGTTTGGATTAAGGAGCTGTGATCCTTTCGGCACTTTTTTCTCGTTTCGTAAAGAAAAAGGGGGAGCTTTTGTGCTTTTCTAGCTGGGAATTTTTGTATTAGCATATGAGTTTTTTAACGGTGGTTCAAAAAGTTGTCGTGTGAAGGCACTTTCTTTGTTGTTGTGCTCTCATTGCTGAATTCCTCCAAGAAACCATTGGAGACGAATCGGAGTTGGGACACTGAGATTGTATCACAATCAATAAATATTTATACGATGTATATCCAATTAGAGGAGAAGAGAGAATTTAAGGGGAAGCCCTCCATTCTCGGCTCAGACCAACAATTTCCCACCACTAAAAGAATCCAACGATAGAAAAGAAAAAACAACACAAACCCAACCCACACAACAAAGATAAAAGACATAAACGAAACCTAATTCCCCACCAATCCAAAAGGGCAATCACTAAATCTCCCTCCTCTTCAAACCATACAAACGTCCCATGCAAAAAATTTCCCATTTTTGCATGGCGAACGTACGACAACACCTCGTCGCCCTAACAATAATAATAATAATAATAATCTCCTCCCTCGTCCCCTCGACCTCGTCGATGAAGCTGTTTCCCGACGTCGAGATAACCCTAGCGAACGACGGTTCTTACCCGATATGGTTCATGTGCCAGATGACGGACAGCGCCGGCTCGCTGAGGCAACTGCAGGCAAACGAGACGTACAGGTACACGTTCCAGCACGTGGCCTTCCCGATGAGGTGGTGCTACCTATACATAAACGAGAAGAGCAACGGGTTCTTCTGGGCCTACACCGTTCGCTCTAGGTGTACAAAGTGCTTCTGGAGCATCAACGAGCACCCGGGATTGTACCGAGGGGAGAAGGGAAGGTGGGAGAGGCAGAAGCTATTCATGCCCTCGAACTTCGACGTCTTCGAGTACACGCTCGCCGTCCAAGATTCCTTCGATGACGCGAATTAGTTCGCTTTTTTTTTTTTTGAAAAAAAATATTGTATTTCCTTACGGGCCGAAAAAATGGGATTTTTTTTATTGGGATAAAAAAAGAGGTTTCGGGTCGGCGGGCCCGGCGGGGTTTGTGTTGAATTGTGAGGTTCATTCCAAAAAAGCATTGGAGTTAAAAAGGAGAGGGATTAGGCTTGTTTTGTAATGTTGGGCTATTTGGTGCACCAAACAAAGCGGCTTATAGGGCATATGCCATGTGCTTCATCTATATATCGAAAGGGATGTTTTTATATATTCGTGTGTTGTGAGTTACTTGGAAAAATCTCACCTACCGAAGACAATTGATTTAGTTCTATCAGAAAATGAACTTGGAGAACTTGAGGATAACCATGCAGTTCATACAAGAGATCACTCAGTTCACAGTACAAAGACTATTATCAGTAAGGAACGAAGTGTTCTTGCTAAGTCGGAATAACAAAAGAGCGCTTTTAATAACAAACGTTCTTTAAGAGGTTCCAAAGCTTACTAATAGAATCGTGGTTGTCACTGGCGTTTACTACGATTCCTCAAGACTCAAGATTGTGGCCTCTTTTGAATCTCTATACAACAGTCTGCGGCATTTTATCGAGTAGTTATGAGATCTTAACTGAACTTCATCTTCTTCTCTGTAGTTTCTCTTGTTCTCTCAGAAGATAGATTTAATCATCTTCTTGATCTGCAATCAGTCTATTGACGATTAGTGATTACTTAACACACCGTGGATGTAGGATTTGTTAAAGATCTGAACCACGTTAAATCGATTGCCCACACAAGCACTCTCAATTTCTTTTCATGGTATCAGAGCCAATTTGCGCGACAGCTGCAGCAAATTAGGGCGTTTTCGCGTCATCAGATTGATTCATCTCAGAGCGCAGTATGGAGACAGTACCACTAGCCCCAAACGTGACAGCACCTACACAGATGAGTGATCCATATTTCTTGAATGTGAATGATACTTCTGGGCAGTTCTTGGTCCACGAGCAGCTCAATGGTGAAAACTACGCTACCTGGAGCAGGTCGATGATGATTGCTCTTATAGGTAGAAACAAGGAAGGCTTCGTTAACGGGGAGCTACTTCCACCACCTGCGACAGAAAAAGATAAGCTGACGGCTTGGAAAAGAAACAATAATGTCGTGATCTCTTGGATTTTAAATGCTGTTTCTAAGAGATATCTGCAAGCATTTTATACAGCTCGCTTGCGAGGGATGTTTGGATTGATTTGCAGGAAAGATTCGGACAATCCAACAAGCCGAGAATATTCCAATTAAAGAAGGATTTGGTAAACTTGGCACAGGGCAACAACAGTGTGGCTGCGTATTATACAAGGCTTAAATCCTTATGGGAGGAACTGGCCAACTACTTGCCAACCTGCCAATGTGTTTGTGGGGGAATGAAGTTGATGAAACAACAGCTAGATGAAGAGTATGTGATGGTGTTTCTAATGGGGCTTAACGAGTCATATTCACAGCTCAGAGGTCAGATCCTCACCATGGACCCTCTCCCCTCAATCAACAGAACTTTTGCTTTAGTTGCTCAAGAAGAAAAGCAGAGGTCAATGGTGTTGGGACCAGTCAGGTGGAATGAAGATCAAAACAACAACATGGCAATGTTTGCATCTAGAGAGGATCAGGACTTTAGCAAGAAAGGAACCTTTGGTCAGAGAAAAGAGTCACTGAAGCCGACTTGCACTCACTGCCACAAGAGAGGTCACACCAAGGAAAGCTGCTACCAAATCCATGGCTATCCACCTGGATTCAGATAGAGTGTGAAATACAAATCAGTAAGGGTGAATCAGTCTACGATGGATCAGACACAGAAAAGCTCACTGGGAAAGAATCAAGAAACATCAGCCAGTGATGCCTTGGTCCAGGTCGAGCTCACCCACTTCAACTGGAAAGCTTAAGATCACTGATAAGCCAATCAGGTGGAGCTCCAGCACCAGAGGCATTGCATCACTCACAGCAGATAGGTAAAAGGACAGGTATTTGTTTATCATGCAGCATTCCAGAATTGATTAATGGTAGCACATGGCTGTTAGATTCAGGAGCCACCATGCATGTCTCGGGTAGTGCTGAATTGTTGCATGATTTACATGAAATCAATAAATCTAAGGTCATTTTAGCTGATAACACTGTCATTGAGGTCAACCAAGCTGGTTCTGTCAAAATTAATCAGCACATCACACTCACTGAAGTACTTCTAGTTCCACAGTTCCATTATAACCTAATCTCAGTGAGTTCATTGGTGCATAAGCTGTCATGTAAAGTCATCTTTCAGCCCAATAGTTTTGTGATACAGGATCCATTTCAGAGAGTGATAGGGGTAACCAAGAAGCAGGGCTTTACATACTTAGAGCAGTTTCTGTTAAGCAAAATTCTGATGACTGTAATGATGTATCTGCTTTCCTGAATAATGTGTCCACAAACATTTGGCATAGTAGATTGGGGCATCCCTCCCACAAGATCTTAGACATGTTAAAACAGTCCTTGGAACATAAAAATGAACCCTTGGATGCTTACTGCAAAGTTTTGCCCTTTGGCTAAACAAAAGAGGAGCATATTCCCAAATCAAAACAGATCAGCTTGCTCTCGATTTGACCTCATACGCTGTGATGTATGGGGTCCATTCCATGTACCTTCTTATTTAGGGCATAGGTATTTTATCACCATAGTTGATGATTACTCACGGTTCACTTGGCTTTATGATAAAGCATAAATCTGAGATTCAAACAATCTTGCCATACTTTATAGCTCTTGTTGAGACACAGTTTAGGTGCAAGATCAAGACAATCAGAACTGATAATGCCCGTGAGTTCAATTTGCTGGATTTATTCAGAACTAAAGGTATTATGCATCATCTATCTTGTGCGGAGACCCCACAACAAAATGCTATAGTGGAGAGGAAGCACCAACATCTCTTAAATGTGGCACGTGCTCTCTATTTCCAGTCAGGTCTACCCATAGGATTCTGGTCCGAATGCACATTAACAGCCACTTATATTATTAACAGAACTCCTTCAATTGTTTTTGGTGGGAAGAGTCCATATGATTTGCTATATCAAAAACCTTTTGATTATAACACACTACGAGTGTTTGGTTGTCTGTGTTTTAGTTCTACTCTTGCAGGCTCGAGGAAAAAGTTTGATGCTAGAGCAACTGAATGCATTTTTCTGGGATATCCACATGGAACCAAGGGATATAGGGTGATGATCTGAGGAGCAAAAGAGTCTTCATTTCAAGAGATGTTAGATTTGTTGAGAGTGAATTTTCCTTAAAGGGGCAGACTGATTCAATGCAACCAAAGGAAGATCCCTTCTCAGACCTGGTATTACCCAGGTCACATCAGGACCAATCTCAGTCTAGAGGTGACCTTCAGTATACACCACATGCCTCAGGACAGCAACCAGTGGTTCCAGCAGAGCCCGATGTAGACACAGCAGACACATGCCAAGATCACACCTTTGCAGAACAATCTGACTCAGAACAGGGAAGTACAGAGTCAGAAGCAGATGCTCAGGAAAATGAAGCAGATGAAGCAGATCAGCACACATCTGTGGGTGTGCACACCAGGTCAGGGAGGCATTCTAAAAGACCTTCATACCTAACAGAATATCACTGCAACCAGACAATGCAAAGGAAGACTTTATATCCAATCTCAGAAGTGCTTTCCAATCAGAATTTCACCAAGCAGTATCAAGCATATATCAATACTGTTTCCATGAATCTGGAACCCAAAACTTATGCACAAGCTGCATCATCAGAAGAGTGGATGCACGCAATGAACGAGGAGTTAAGAGCATTGGAAGAAAATAGCACATGGTCCATCACCACACTGCCTAAAGGCAAGAAAGCTATAGGCAGTCGATGGGTTTACAAAGTCAAATACAATTCACTTGGTGAGGTGGAGAAATACAAGGCGAGACTAGTAGCTAAAGGGTATGACCAGAGGGAAGGAGTAGACTACATAGATACCTTCGCACCTGTGGCAAAACCGAGCACAATCAAGCTGATACTATGTCTGGCAGCAAAACTGAGATGGAAATTAATTCAGCTCGATGTTAACAATGCTTTCCTCAATGGAGAACTAGAGGAAGAGGTCTACATGAACCTCCCACGAGGTTTTTACACTGAATATGACAGGACAGGGAAGGACAAAGTAGTATGCAAATTGCATAAATCCATATACGGCTTGAAACAAGCCTCAAGGCGATGGAACCAAAAATTCACCAATGCAGTAACAGAATTTGGGTTCTCTCAGACCCAATCTGATCATACGCTGTTCATCAAAGGGCAAGGAGATCAGCAGCTCATCCTCTTAGTATATGTAGACGACATAATACTCACAGGACCCTCGGTTCAAGCCATTGATGAGGCAAAATCCTTCCTGAACAGCTGCTTTAGAATCAGAGACCTAGGTGACTTAAAGTACTTTCTTGGATTGGAGGTTGCAAGAAGTGAAAAGGGGATCTATCTGTCACAAAAACAGTATACAATACAGCTGTTGCAAGATACTGGGTACATCAATGCTAAACCACTGACAACTCCCATGTGTCCAAGCCGGGGAATGACCAAAGACGATGGTGAATTATTGACAGATCCCTTCCAGTATAGGAGGTTGATAGGCAGGCTCCTCTATCTGACTTTTACCCGACCAGATATCACCTTCTCAGTCCATAAACTCAGTCAATACATGGGACTGCCGAGGACAACACACCTAGCAGCAGCTCATCATTTACTTCGATACTTGAAGAGTTCTCCTGGCCAGGGCATCTTCTTGAGCTCAGATCAGAATTTTGAATTGAAAGCCTTCTCATATGCAGATTGGGCAGCATGCCAAGACACCCGCAAATCAGTTACCGGGTATTGTACATTTCTGGGAAGTTCCTTGATAACGTGGAAAGCTAAGAAGCAAGCAACAGTCTCACGATCATCTACTGAAGCTGAATATAGAGCTCTTGCGGCAGTGGTGGCAGAAGTCTTGTGGATCAAACAGTTACTGGGCGAATTACACATCACAGTGGAGCAGAAACCAGTAGTATTCTGTGATAATCAGTCTGCACTCAAACTGGCCCTAAATCCCAAATTTCATGAGCGCTCCAAGCATATAGAGATTGATTGCCACTTCATTCGGCATCATGTGACAACTGGAACGATCAAACTCTTGCCAATTCGATCTGATCTTCAGCTAGAAGATGTGTTTACCAAAGCGTTGCCAGCTCCGCTCTTACGAACTCTGTTGCTCAAGATGGCTGTAATCAACCTGTACCATCCATCTTGCGGGGGCGTATCAGAAAATGAACTTGGAGAACTTGAGGATCACCATGCAGTTCATACAAGAGATCACTCAGTTCACAGTACAAAGACTATTATCAGTAAGGAACGAAGTGTTCTTGCTAAGTCGGAATAACAAAAGAGCGCTTTTAATAACAAACGTTCTTTAAGAGGTTCCAAAGCTTACTAATAGAATCGTGGTTGTCACTGGCGTTTACTACGATTCCTCGAGACTCAAGATTGTGGCCTCTTTTGAATCTCTATACAACAGTGTGCGGCATTTTATCGAGTAGTTATGAGATCTTAACTGAACTTCATCTTCTTCTCTGTAATTTCTCTTGTTCTCTCAGAAGATAGATTTAATCATCTTCTTGATCTGTAATCAGTCTATTGACGATTAGTGATTACTTAACACACCGTGGATGTAGGATTTGTTAAAGATCCGAACCACGTTAATCGATTGCCCACTAAAGCACTCTCAATTTCTTTTCAAGTTCTCCTCCTACCAAACGTTTCAATAGCTATACATATATGGTTTACCTGCTTATATTGTGTTTGGCAGTAGACGTGGTGTAAGAAAGCTTGGGTAAATATATGTTTTCAACAAAGGGTTAACATATTGGATAGACTGAAAAGTTGCCGGAAGAACCGAATCTAAAGTTTAATATCCATTAACGAGTGGGGTTGCTCCTTGCTCGAGCTTATTACTATTCAAAAGCTCATGAAACTATATAGATCTGTATATGTAATGTGAAAAGACGAAATTTGCAAATGTTCGTGCGATTAATTAAAGTTACTAAGCCGTGAAGCAAAACTTGGACAGAGAAGAAAATGTAGCAATTATTATTAGGATGGGATTCTCCAAGTAATAAAATAATTAATAAATCTGGACGACATTCGAGACTTTGTCCGTCTGTCATATATGATTATTAGTTTTGTAAGTAAAGAAGAATATCATCGTTGACCGAGGCGAACGAATACTACCAAACAGCCAACTGTTGTGCTGACGCGATTTTTACGTTTTCCCCAGAATTGGGCAGTTCGCAATATATATATATATATATAGATAGATATATAGTTATAGTAATAATATGACTCGTATTGGGCAGTGCATTGCTTAGAGATTCTTTGAATTTTTGCAAAGGAGGAAATATTAGAAATTATGGGGCAGGAAGGTGTGTTTAGTTGTGATATTCTACAAAAGCATTATTATTTTTACATTAGTTACAACTACTAATTACAACATTCAATTAGTGATTGGTCTACGAAATATGAAAACTATTGGAATAACACAGCTGTATATGCTCTATAACTCTTTCGATAATCATCTATATGTTCTTAAATTAAGATGAACACACTTGATGACTTGAAAGAAAGTTTAGAATAAGCCAAGCTTCGGTAATAGTTTCAATTCGTGGCAATAATATAAGGATTAAATCTATATCACAGTAAGTCAATTTAGCATTATCTTTTGATGACTACCGACGCGCAAAACTATTGAGTTTGTGGTAGCTTTCTATGCAACTTTATATGTAGTGTTAAATCATGTCCTTGCTTTCACATGAGTTTCTCCTATCCCTTCTCAACCCTGAATTCTTGTGTACCATTAATAAGGGACAAATTAAAAATGCACGGGGAAATAGTACTCATTAATTGAAAAATTAAATTCTTAAATTAGAGGCTAAGCGAATAGCATTATTATAAAATTCAGGCTCGGTTGAATTGAATCAATCGTGCAACGAAGGATTATGGCACCATATGTCTTTAGTGCGGAGTGCAATAATATCGTTTCACAAGAATAAACTTCCAATCATAAATTATCACCATCATTTAGTATATATGTTATACCTTTGACATTATTGCTATGCTATTACCTAGCAAATGCGACAATCCTTGTTTTCACTATCAAAATCTTAAATGCTTCTCCTCATTCAGCCACCAAAAACAGGTTGAAAATAGGTCGAACGAATCCTTAACTGGATTTAAGTTTTAATCCTTGTTTATAATCATAACCCCACCCCATAATGGATATAATTAAAACTATTTTAAATTACATTTAAACCACCTATTGATCTAAAGATTCCTAAAATAGAGTTGGTTACTCAAAAAGAAATGATTTCGTGTAGGCTGCACTAGCTGTAGTGCACCAAATCCAAGCATCATAACAAAGAAACTTTCACTATCAAAAAGTGAAATATTATACCTCCGAAAAAAAAAAAAAAGTGAAATATTATATAAAAACATTTTACATATACACAATCATTATCACACCGCTGTGTCCAACTAAGAGAAACGCAAAATCGATAAAAAGCCCCACATCGCAAAACCCTACCTTCCACACACCAATAAAAACCCAAAAAGCATCACATTCTTCTATGCAAAGTTAATTCAACTTAAAATAAAAAAAAAAAAAAAAAATGCCTAAGCCCATCTCTATCCTCACTCCACAAATCAGGACGGCGGCGGTCCTCCTCCTACTCCTCCTCCTACCACCGATCGGAGCCGCCGGCACCACAACCTTCTCCGGCGACGTGGCGGCGCTGAAAGCCCTCAAATCATCCATCAAACCATCCTCAATCCCTGCCACGTCATGCCTCGCCACGTGGAACTTCTCATCGGACCCATGCGCCGTGCCAAGAACCACACACTTCACTTGTGGGCTAACCTGCGACGGCTCGAATTATAGGGTCGTGCAGATCACCCTCGACTCGCAGGGGTATGAAGGTAAATTAACACCTCTCGTCTCTAAGCTGACAAAGCTCGCCACCCTCGACCTCGGCGACAACAACTTCTACGGCGAAATCCCGCCGTCGATCTCCTCGCTGACCAGCCTCAGAAACTTAATCATGAGCGTCAACTCGTTCTCCGGCGCCATCCCACCGTCGATCACAGCCCTGAAATCGCTGCAGACGCTTGACCTCTCGAGGAACTCCCTCACCGGCGGGGCCGGCGGCGACATGAGCTCCATGGCGGCGCTGAGGAGGTTGGATTTGAGCTACAACAAGCTCACCGGCCCAATCCCAAAGCTCCCACGGAGCCTGAACGAGCTGGCCGTGAAAGCCAATTCTCTCTCCGGCGAGATAACGGCGGCGTCTTTCAAGGGCTTAGCGAATTTAATGACAGTCGAGCTAAGCGAGAACGCCTTGACCGGCGCAATCCCGCCGTGGTTCTTCCTCCTGCCGTCGTTACAGCAGGTCGACCTGGCGAGGAACTCGTTCACGGGCATCATCGTTCCGCCGCCTGCGGCCGCCAGCTACGGCCAGCTCGTCGCCGTGGATTTGAGCTACAACAGCTTAAGAGGGTTATTGCCGGCGAATTTGGGAGATTACTCGGCGTTAAGGTCGCTGTCTTTGAGCAACAACAGGTTTCGAGGACCAATTCCATGGCAGTACAGTAAGAAAGGTTCGTCCCTGAAGAGGCTCTACCTCGACGGCAACTTTCTCAACGGTTCTCCGCCGAGGGGACTGTTCGCCGGTGACCAGCCGGTGACCGGTAGCCTCGGGGACAACTGCTTGAATGATTGTCCGGGTTTTTCGGGTCTATGTTCGAAGTCTCAGAAACCTGCGAACGTTTGCCAACAAGCCTACCGTGGGAAACCCAGGACTTTGAGTTAGTTCGTAAGCTAATTTGTTATTTTTCTTTTCTCTTTTGTTTATTTCTATCTAGTTTTCAGTTTTGAACTGTAAGTAACAGTTTATTTAACTAGTGATGGGTTATTTTATTAAGTTTGTCAACACTTGTCGTACTAAGTTATAGGGGCCGAATCAATAAATTCGAATAGACTATATTTAGAAAGCAAAAAAAAAGTAAATATATACAGTAGCATTAGCATATGTCAAGGACATGTCACTTTCCAACAAGCAAGCATCTTTCATTTTACGAGATATTTTTTTTTCAAAAATGTCTCGTCCACAAAATTACTTGGACCAGTACAATTTAGATCTGCACATGTTCCTATTTTATTTCCTTCCATTTTTCACTTTCGATTATTTCTTAGTAACACAAAAACATTGCTCAAAATAAACTAAAATTAAACAATTTGATACTCGGCTCGACTTTATATGGATCTTGTTAATAAGTTACGTAATGTTGTTATTTATTTCATCATAGAACTAATTTGACCCAAAAGTTGACTCATAGTGCATCGATAAAACAAGAAACATCGTAAATTAAAGAATACAAAACAAGAAAAGAAAGTAAAGAGATAATATCTTTTTAGAGAGAAATGGTTGTTCTTGAAGAAGAGAGAAGGGGGAGACCCGTTTGAAACTTATTTGAACTCTCAAACACCAAATTAAATATTATTTCAATTTCTCTACTCTTAATTCACAAGATGAGAGATTGCTCTGTCGTCAGCAATAACATAATCACTTATTGATCATAACAACACCAAATATTTTTCATAAGTATCGAGGTAATTTGAATTCAAGCAAGCATCTTCATCAGTTCTGAGAATGAATGGCACAAGCACAGTTCAAAACCCCAATTTCTTCAGCAACGCATGGAGGCGGTTTGCTGTTCTTCCTTCCATTTTCGTACCAAGTCTTTCTTTTTCTAATCAAATCTTCCACGAAACGATCCAACATCTCAGTACTGACGTGTGGCATTACTACAGCATGGGCAGTATTCTTAAAGCATTGCAGTAACCAATAACGAGTGAACTCGTCGTCCTTAGGGCGCTCGAAAACGACAGTAATACTGCCTTCGTTGAGCATCGCACTGATTCCCGCGCTTCGAAGGCGATTTTTCAGGTAACGGGCATTTTCAAGGCACGTTTCGACGTCTTTCCTAAGTCCATTTCGACCTTTTAAGCTCATCGTGTACCACAAGAAAATGGGCGCATGGCCACTGCGACTGCCCGAGATTGTGGTGTCTATCGTGCCTATGTACTCGACGTTTTTAGAAAGAATTTCCCTGTATTTCTTCCTAGTCAGTACAACGCCGCATGGCATAGGAGAACCGAGGAACTTATGGCCCGATATGCTCACGCTTCCAATAGGCTTATTCTTGAAGGTATATCTTGACACCTGTACATAGATATATTACAGTCAATCTTGAGAGTTGAGATACAAAGAGAAAAAAGGATAATTGTGTATGGATTACCTTGTTAAGGAAAGGAACAACAAAGCCTAACAATGCAGCATCACAATGGATGTAGAACTTGTCCTCTGAGAAGCCACAATCTTTTAGGGTTTGTATGATGATGTCAAGATTCTCAACTGCTCCTTTGAAGGTAGTACCTGCAATAGATTTTCAATAAGTTGACGCGTAAATCCATTCAAGTATGCTTAAATAACCCTAAATTCTTTGATAAAAAATATATATACTTAATAGAACCTGCAATGACATTGATGATTGCTGATCTATCCTTGTTGATAAGCAGTTTTTCTCTCAATTCTTGATAATCCATCTCACCACTTGACATGGTCGATATCGTTTTGCACTCCATTCGATACATTCTCGCGATCTTGAACAATGAGTAATGTGATTCTGCAGATGTGTACATAACTCCATCTGGTAATAACTCACGCCTGCGAAAAGATCATCGTTTGAATAAAGATATCCCTGTGACAAGCATACGCATTCGTCTGTAATAAATAATAATGTACCCAACAAGAAGGCCATAGAGGTTTCCTTCGGTCCCACCACTTGTGATGTATCCCCAGTATTCGTTCTTCTCGATTTCCCACAGTTTAGCACACCAATCCAAAACTCCGACCTCGAACATCTTAGTGTTGAAGACGTGATGGTTTCCTTCGTCGAAAGGGTCTCCAACGTTGTTGATGAGGTACTTGAGAAGGTGCGATAGAGCTGTGAGATGAGTGCAGCTCTGATTTCCTGGAAACCCTGCTAGTAATACAACAACGAATGGACAAAATAAAAAAAATAGTATCATTTTACCTGTGATATCTGTATCAGCAGTAGAGATTTGTTTTATACCGAGGTAATTGCTGAGGCTTTCTTTGAGATGCTCTTCGAAAGCTTCTATCGCTCTCTTCAAGTAAAATGATCTCTCTACAGAAGTTTCACTTTCATCAGCTGATTCCATAATAGGGAAGACTTTCCTCTCCGATTCTGTGTTCATTCCTTCGATTTCGTAAAACTCAAACTCATCTTGGCTTTCTGTAGCATCTTGATTGGTAATTTTGCCCGCAGAAGTCGATTGCTCTGAACTCGATAGTGGTTGGGAACCAAGAACCTGGACATGCATTTAAGATCATATATATATATATGATATTAGCAATAATGTAATATCACTATACGTCTATATATGTTATTGCAGGTACAAGTAGAGGTATCATTTATAACCTTCGGGGCATAGAGCATGTTTTCCATTGTTTGCTTTGGTAGATATAAGGTATATTGAGTTCAAGGGCAAGTAGGGTTCCGATATTTATAGATAAAAGGAAAAAGTGAAACTCGTGGTGGTGTATGTTGTAATAATGTTAGGCGATTGGGCAGGATTTAATTTTAATGAGAAAATATGATCTACTGCCAAAATATCACTACTTCAGGTAATATTCTTGCATTATTTACCATTAACGACCAAACCCTGGCTTCGCATTTTTGTTTCAGCTTATCTCATAGGCCTTTTCGCGAGCCATCAAATTACATGAATGGTAGAAGATGAGTTTAAAAGGCAAAACAAAAATCTTAAATGTATATACGCTCACGACCACAAATAATTTATTCCATTAGGTCTGGCCAGCACATACACGAATAGGGCTGCTCATCATTATTTTTCTCTTACATGCGTTGTCAGATAAAACGAAGGTAGCATTGTCCAATTTTTAATTTATAGAAAATTGAGTGAGTAATTCTATATTTCAATCATTCGGTTTTATAATAGATAATTGGAAAAGGGCATTCCTTAAAGAAGAAAGTTCACTAATGCATGTAAATAGGCATTGCAAATACAATGAGGATTAATGGTGTTCTAAAATTTCCCTGTACTTATATGCCTGAGAAAATTTGCTGATGAAATAAACGGATACTATTATCTTGAGAAGCAAAATAAAAGAGGGAAAATTATTTTGTTGTGTATTTTTTGTAATGAAAGTTTTATTCGTTGCTCATGATTCTTAACCTGATTTAAATTCAGGATTCTCTACGTAATGCTTATCTTTAATAAATTATTTCTAATGATGAATTATTTATGTGCGGTGTTACTCGATGGTATCTGTTTGACTGTTATTATCAGTATTTGGTATCAAAATTGAATATAGATAGATTTATATATCTTATATTCGTGTTCTAACATTTGCTGCGGATGCATTTAATTGGACGCGATATTAAGTTCACAAGAAAGGGTAGGCTTGGTTGATCGAGGATTACTACAAACATGTCCTAAACGAAAATGTAAGAAACAATATTCTTTCCAAAGCATGTGTCTTTATTACATTTTGGATCACAACTTTTAGATAATCAGATAATTACTTAATAAGATAACATTTATTAAATCACAATGAGTACGTAACGCAACATATAGTCACTTATTGCGCAATTAACATAATATAGTTTGCTTAGATATCGAGAAACTCAGCAGTATTCGAGTTCAAGCTTCGTCGTCTTCATCAGTGCGACGACCAATATAATGAATGCCACACAGTTCAAAACCCCAATTTCTCCAGCAACGCATGGAGGTTTGCTGTTCTTCCTTCCATTTTAATACCAAGTCTTTCTTTTACTGTAAAGATTCGGCCACCACAAGATTCCTAACTCGATGTAGATTCAGGGGTGTGTGCTTACCAGATCGAAAGAATGGATCTTGAACGAAAACGAATTGAAAAACAACCCAGAAAATGAAAAACAGAGACAATGTGTTTACGTGGTTCGACTCACTTTTTGAGTCTACGTTCACGGCCAATAGAAACCCTTTTATTGATTAACTCTCACAGAGATTACAAGCTCTCAACTTTCTCTCTCAACTCTCTGTCTACAACTTCGCCTAATTCGCTCTTATATATAAGATACAGATGCTCGAAACTAGCTACTTGATCACTGGTAAACTGAAACAGAATCAGCTTCAGGTTTTCTTTTTTTTTAACTGCCTCAGCTTTAGCGACTTGTACTCCGAGCCTCTTGATTTGTACCTTCGTTCCCTCACTGCTTAAAGAAACGTTTAGCACTTCTTTAAGTGAAATAGCAATTCACTTAGAGCCTTTAGATCTTATCAGACTTCATCCAACGGTTCTCAGCATTCCAAGCTATTTTAATCTTGGCCTTTGATGCAAATTTATCGACGGCTCAGCAAACACATCAACTAACATCTCGTTAGTTATTACAGCAGCTGCTCTGTTCGATTTCCTCTTTGATCAGCTCTTTCACTTTGTAAGATCATCATCGTTGTTGGCTCACAGGATTCCCAACATTTACTAATCAAATCTTCCACGAAACGATCCAACATCTCAATACTGACATGTGGCATTAATACTCCAACATGGGATGTATTCTTAAAGCATTGCAGTTGCCAATAGCGAATGAACTCGTCATCATTTGGGCGCTCAAAAACGACAACGAAACTGCCTTCCTTGAGCATAGCACTAATTTCCCGCGCTTCCAAGGCGCTTTTTCAGGTAAAGGGCATTTTTAAGACATGCTTCTACATCTTTTCTGAGTCCTCTTTGGCCTTCTAAGCTCATCGTGTACCACAAGAAAATGGGCGCATGGCCATTACGACTTCCCGAGATTGTGGTGTCTAAAGTGGCAATGTATTCGACATTTTTAGAAAGAACTTCAGTGTATTTTTTCCTAGTTATTTGACGCCGCATGGCATAGGAGGACCGAGAAATTTGTGGCCCGATATGCTAACGCTTCCAATAGGCTTCTTGAAGGTATACTTGTATATAGATATATTACGGTCAATCTTGAGATACAAAGAAAGGGGTAATTGTATAGATACTAATGTATACGTTGTTAAGGAAAGGAACAACAAATCCTAACAGTGCAGCATCACATGAATGTAGAACTTGTCCTCCGAAGAAGCCACTAGGGTTTCTATGATGATGTCCAGATTCTCAACAGCTCCTTTGAAGGTATAGTACCTGCAATGGATGATAAATCAGTTTCCACACAAGTATGCTTAAATAACCCTAAATTCTTTCATAAAAAAAAGATATACTTAATTAAAACCTGCAATCATATTGGTGATTGCTGATCTATCCTTGTTGATAAGCAGTTTTTCTCTCAATTCTTGATAATCCATCTCACCACTTGGCATGGTCGATATCGTTTCGCACTCCATTCGATACATTCTCGCGATCTTGAACAATGAGTAATGTGATTCTGCAGATGTGTACATAATTCAATCTGGCAGTAACTCACGCCTGCCACACGATTATTTCAGCACATCAAGATATATTGTTTGCATGTCATACTGATCAACTACATATATGTCAGTTTATGGTTCAGTATGTATTGATTTGTATATACTGATCAACTATACCCAATGAGAAGGCCATATAAAGGTTTCCTTCGGTGCCACCATTGGTGACATATCCCCAGTAATCGTTCTTTTCGATTCCCCATTGCTGAGCACACCAATCCAAAGCGCCAACCTCGAACATCTTAGTGTTTAAGACATGGTTTCCTTCATTGAAAGGATCCCCGACGTTGTCGATATGGTACTGAAGGAGCGGCGACAGAGCTGTAAGATGGGTGCAGCTCTGATTCGCTGGATAACCTAATCAGTACAACAAAAGAGAGACAAAATGATATTAACATACAACCTTCGATATCTCTCCTCTTGCTTTTCTTAGTGAGCTCTTACTGATTTCAATGACATTAGATTCATGATATATTACCAAGATAACTGCTGACATTTCCTTTGACCCTCTCCTCGAAAGTTTCCATCACTTTTTTCAAGTAGAACAATCTCTCAGCATCAGTTTTTTCGCTTTCATCATCAGCTGATTCAAGAAAGGGGAAAACTTTCCTCTCGATTTGATAAGCCTCAGACACATCATTATTGTCTGCTTTAGACATTGTATTATCTATTGTCCAGGAAAATCGAAGGCCCGGAACTGAACCTGATAGTTGTTGACAACAAAGAACCTGCACATCATGGACGATAACAATAATATTGAATTGAAACACACACACACACACACGAAAAACTATATTATAGCACGTAATGTAATATAGATCTCGATATATATTATTGCAGTTACGAGCAGTATATAGTATCTTTTTACCTTACCCATTTTGGAAGAGATATGCTTACCTTAGTTTGAAAAGGGAAACAATCGCTGAAAGTATGTTGAGTTCGAGGAATAGTTGGGTTCCATGTTTATATGTAAGGAGGCGTTGTTAGGCTAAGATTGGGTCAAAGTTGAAATTTAATTTTTATGGCCGTCCAGAATGTCTTTTGCTAGTATTAATGATGCCTAGGTAGAAAAAATATCCTTGTATTCAATATAACTTAAATATCTACTAACGAGCTTTGATAATAGGAGTACTACATATATTTTTTTTTTACCTCATCTCATAGCTCTTGTTAAGGCTGAGGATCATACAATCCTATAAAACTTTGGTAGCATTATGTAATTTGTAGGCGTGCGAAGAAAATCAGGGTTTCGCAGGTATAATTTGAGGTCTATATTCGTCGTAACATAGAAAGTTAAACGTGGCGTAAAAGATTTCATGTTTTTGTGAATTTTTACGAACGTGATTGAATTATAATAGAATTGTCGGAGTTGAAGTTTATGAGACGACTGAACTCAAAGGAAAGGAAAGTTACTTCAAACCCATAAATAGGCATTATTGCATAAGCAATAACGATGATTAAATGTTCGTTAATGCGGAACGAAAAAACTGATATGAGTTTCAATCGTTATCCTAACTTGTCGAATATGCTATTCACAATCGAATAGAAACTATGGCGATAAAATATTTAGATCGAAAATTCATCAAAGGCCTGCCAAGAGAGGCTTCCTTTACCAGTTGATGAAACTTCGTAGCTTGTTTCGGTGTTTTTTTTCTCATTGTTTAATTTAATAACATACCATTAAATTTTTGTTATCATCGTATGCATTTTTTTATTTATTTTTTGAACCATATAGCATCAATGGACTGAGACGAAAAATAGAAGTATCAAAAGGTCAGCAGATCCATTTAAAGTTTGCATGTGTAGTCGTATTTGTTTAGGGGCGCCGAATCAACAATGAACTCGAATGACTTGATTTTCAACGAAATGTCAATTTGGATATTATTCGCAATTAGATATTAATTAATCAACCCATCAAGCACATCGTGTGCTCTAAAAAAAGACTATAAGCCGAAAATCCATTCATGATTTTATTCCTTAAATTTATTAAAAATTCGATCGAAGTTCCAACACTACAAAGGGTAAAAGCTTGGTTGACTACAAAGAGGGAGAGAGAATAAGCAGGTGAGCCTCTAAATTAATAATAATTTTAATTTAGAAATAACATGACAAGGCACTCGCCATTTAGAAAAATGAAGAATCAAATGAGAACAAAAACATCCATAAGAGACAAATCAAAGAGGAGCTAGGGAGAAACAATCTTTATCGATTGAATGAGCGGTGGTATTTACGATCAAAGCCCGAATCCACCCTCTAATCTTTTTCTGTCTCGATATCATCTGAAAAGTGTAATAATAAATAAGCTTATGAATTAACTTGAAATAATAGATCCTATGATAACGCTAATTACATGGCGCGAGTGACTGCGAAGATGAAGTGAACACATAATTATGTGCACTCCATTACTATGAACCTCCACGAGATGAACTTGTGGGGTTCAATTGTTAACTATTTTGCAAGACGTAAAATTGATTTAACTGGAAAAAAAAAAAAAGTAAAAGCATTTTCTCAATTAGAAGTTACCCTACGAGCAAGCAGCAGAAGGCTACAAAAAATTGCATGTAATATTTATGCCGTCCAAAGGAGTTGACTTTGCACTACTAAGATAGTGGACAAACTGTAAAGAAGCTACGATGATTCTCTTCAAACCTAAGCCAAGGGAAAAGCTGAGAGGCATTAACTGAACTTGATGAAAGTGCCATTGCTTTCTTCAGAGTCAAGTGATGCCAAAGCCAATTGCCAAGCAATTAGAAACCCTAAACACACACACACACACACACACACACAAACATATATATATATAGAGAGAGAGAGAGAGAGAGAGAGAGAGAGAGAGAGAGAGAGAGAGAGAGAGAGAGAGAGAGAGAGAGAGAGAGATTGACTTCAAAAAAGAAGTAGATGGAGTATGACTGACTGATCAAAAGAAAGTCAGCATCTTTACTCAATTTCATTAACAACTCAATAATGATCCGATAAAGTAGCAAAACTCAGCCCCTTGTTACCCTATAAATAGAAGAACCGCTATTCACCACTTCCATGAACATCCCAGCAATAAACATTTCTGCATATAACACCAAGAAATCTCTCAGCTGATATCTTTTTATAACCTCATTTAAGCTTTGCTTTGTGATCAATGGCGGGCGGGCCATTGACGAAGAAGAACGTTATATGGGCTCTGCTATTTGCTCTCACAGCAGCAGCAGCAGCAGCATTGATAGCCGAAGCAAACAACTCAAACAGACGACTATTAGCTGCCAAAGCAATTTCTCCTCCTACGCCATATTATCCATCCCCTACTCCTACCACCACCACACCACCACCGCCGCCGCCGCCACCAACCACCACGACTCCTCCTCCGTCGCAGTACAACCAATCGCCATCACCGCCCACTTCAGCACAAACCCCACCGCCGGCAAAAGGTGGTGGCGGTGATAAAGGGAAACCTCAACCGCCTCCCAACAATAACAGTGGTGGAGACGATGGCGGCAGCGGCGATGGTAGTAATAACAAAGACAATCACGGAAATCAAGGCGATGGAAATAACAAGGGTAATAGCGATCATGGCAGTCCTGGCAACGACAACAATCAAGGTAATAACGACAATAACCAAGGCAATCAAGGTGAAGGCAAAGGCAAAGGTAACAATGGAGATGATCACGGTGGAGACAAAAACAAAGGTAACAACGGGGATAATCAAGGTGGGGACAAAAACAAAGGTAAAGAAGGAGATAATCAAGGCAACCAAGGAGAAGACAAGAACAAAGGTAATAAAGGTGGTGGTGGTGGTCAGGATGAAAATGGCAAACCGAACAAAGGCGGCGGCAGCGGGGGTTCGTCTCCTCCAACTCCATACTTTCCACCTTCGACTCCATCAACGCCACCACCGCCGCAAACTCCTAGTCAGAGCCCACCACAGCATTCTCCTCCACCTCCTCCAACCACACCACAACAGTCTCCACCCCAACTATCTCCTCCTATTATTACCCCTCCAACACCATCTACGCCTCAACAATCTCCTCCTCCTCCTCCTCCTCCTCCTCCTCCTAGTATAACACCGGATACACCATCTCCTCCTCCTAGTCCAACACCACCTCCACCGCAAGGACCGACTCCTACTCCTCCATCCCCATCAAATAACCCACCTTCATCGCCTCCACCACAACTATCTCCTCCTAGTAGTACCCCACCAACACCATCTACACCTCAAGAACAATCTCCTCCTCCTCCTAGTCCAACGCCACCTACACAATCTCCACCACAAGAATCGACTCCTACCCCACCGTCTCCATCAAGTACCCCACCAACACCATCTACGCCTGAGCAATCTCCTCCCAGCACAACACCGCCCGCTCCATCTCCTCCAACTCCTACTCCCCCACCTCCCAGTGGTGGTAATGCACCTTCCCCACCATCGAATAACGCTGAGGAGGCCGCAGGACCTCGACGAAAGCGATGCAGAAACAAAAACTTCCCCTTGTGCTATGGCACCGAGCACGTCTGCCCAAGCTCTTGCCCACATTCGTGTGCGGTGGACTGCAATTCTTGCAAACCAGTATGCAGTAAGTACCATCAAGTACTCACGTTAAATCGTATAAGGGAGCGAATCATAAGAGAATCAACAGATAATAAAGTCTTATCGCAATCTTAAGGCCCGGTTCATTTTGTTACATCTTTGCTATGCAGATTGCGACATGCCGGGAGCAGTATGCCAAGACCCTCGATTCGTTGGAGGCGATGGGATTACTTTCTACTTCCATGGTAAGAAGGATCGAGACTTCTGCCTCGTAACTGACCAGAACCTTCACATCAATGCCCACTTCATCGGCAAGAGGACCGAGAGAATGAAGCGTGACTTCACATGGGTCCAGTCGATTGCTGTCCTATTTGATGACCATCAAATTTACGTCGGGGCCAAGAAAACTGCCACGTGGAGCGATGCAGTTGATCGCCTTGCGCTCTCCATCGATGGAGAAGAAATTGAACTTCAAGCCACGGAAGGCTCCAAGTGGCAGTCAGCTGACAAAAAGGTAATAGGGATAATGGGACTTTAGAACCTTGAAATGCGATCGCAATTGCCACTAGAAGGTTTCATGAAAATCACTGAATTGGGAAAGGGGCAAAACCTAATTCATATGGCCGACATAATTCTATACATCCACGGCTAACAGTTCAAAAATCAACGCTTTTTTTCTTACTTGATTCCACAGTTTCCGTCGACGATTACAAGAGACGGCGACACGAACAGCGTGATCATCGAAATCGACGGGCTCGTCAAGATCTCAGCTAAGGTTGTCCCCATCACCCAACACGAATCGAAAGTACACAACTACGAAATCACCGGCGACGACTGCTTCGCCCACCTTGACCTGGCATTCAAATTCTTCTCCTTGAGCGGGGAAGTAAACGGCGTTTTGGGGCAGACCTACAAGGATGGTTACGTCAGCAGGGTCAAAGTGGGCGCGCCAATGCCGGTTCTTGGAGGCGAGCGTCACTTCGCCGTTTCGAACCTGTTTACAGCTGACTGCGCCGCCTCACAGTTCCGCCGCAGCGGCGAAGTTCCCGCCTCTGTTTTGGCGCTGCCGAGCATCAAGTGTGGGAGCGGAATCGATGGGCGCGGAGTTGTTTGCAAGAGATGAAAGATGTTCCAATGTGTTTGTTTACACAAAATAATACTTGAACAATTCGTAAGTAATTTATTATCTCCAATGTGTTTGTTTACAAATAAAATTGTGAAGGGTGAATGTTGCTGCACTTTCTGTTGAGAAATAAATGGAGAGGTATTTAAGTTTGACATTTTTCTTTGAAGAGCTTAATTTCGCAATTCCAATTTTAGAAGTGGATCATATAGAGTAAAACTTCTATAAATTAATAACATTGGATCATTAAATTTTATTAATTTAAATAGATATTAATATATCAAAATTCATAGAGAAAATTTTTAAATTCAGCTAATTTAGTATTCATATATGTTTCTTTGAAACCCTTTTGCTGCAATTAAAAAGGTTATGCTAAAAACTTAACTAGATTTAATTTATATATTCATTCATAATTTCTGAAAACTTATTATCTTATTATCAAAGTAAATTTGATGATTTTTCACAAAGGTCTAAGTTGGGACCACAGGATAGGGACCATAAGATATGATTTTATTATTCTAGGGTGAATTTTAAGATAACCTTTTTAATTGCAGTAAAAGAGTTTCAAAAAATATATATGAATATTAATTAGCTGATTTTAGATTTTTCTCTATGAATTTTGATAAATTAACATATGTCTAAGTTAAATTTAATGATCCGATATAATTAATTTATAAAGGTTTTAGTGTGTTTCCCTTCACCTATTAGCAAATCTCACATTGCTGCTTTTGACAACAGAGTTTCAGAAATGAAGAGTGAAACGTTTTCTGTTACATGATATACACCTTTTTCTTTTTTGTCTTTATTAATGATCATCTTAAATTTATTACTTAAAATAGAAAAAAAATTTCAATTAGGGTTAATGGAATCCATGGACGATGAAAGTTGTAACTCATGCATCAAATACGTAATGTACCAACTCTCAAATATAAAATCAGAAAAAAAAAATCTCTAACCCTTAGATCAAGTCCAATTTCTTCATAGGACCATAAGAAGTCAACTCATTGATCAACTGATTCAAGCTATCATAAGAAGACCCACCTTCCCTCACAGCTCTCCTCGCCGCCTCCTTAAACCACTCCGTCCTATCTCGAATCTCCGCCGCTTCGTCGCCGCCACCCATGACCCTTCCAACCGCCTCAGCCACCGCCGCCCTCGGCACGCCTTCGCACGGATAGTTCTGCCACTTCGTGCCGCCGACCGCCACTCCGATTTTCAGGACATCCGTCACCAGCTTCGCGTTGAAGAACTGCTCGGCGGCGAGCGGCCAAGCTGCGATTGGGACGCCGGCGCAGATCGATTCCAAAATCGAATTCCACCCACAGTGGGTGACGAAGGCGCCCACCGATGGATGGTCGAGGATCATCTTCTGCGGGGCCCACCCCCTTATTACCAGCCCTTTCCCCTTTACCCTCTCTTCGAATACCCCATAATCGGGCAAACAGTCTCCTCCTCCGCCGTCGCCGGGGCTTTCTCTGACGACCCATATGAAATCTTGGCCGGAGGACTCGAGCCCAGCCACCGTCTCGCGCATCTGCGCCGGCGTGAACGTGGACAAGCTTCCGAAGCAAACGTACACCACGGATTTAGGGCTCTTCGAATCGAGCCAATCTGATAACCATTCGTTGTCAGTCTTTTCATCTCCTTTGCTGCTGCAAAGAAGGAGAGGGCCGACGTGCCACGCCTTTCTTCCCAGAACTTTCTTGTAAGAGTCAAAGTAAGCAGATTCGAGCTCGTAGAAACTGTTCATTACAGCACCGTAGCTTCTGTCCTCAGCTTCCCTAACTCTCTCCATCAGTTTCTTGAAATCTTGGAAGTGTGGATCGTCTATTTCGAACAGCTCGAAAGGAGACAGTTCCGTCCTAAGAAACTTCACTTCATGGGGAAGGTAATTAAGAGTAAATGGCTCGAAATCTGAAGAAACATTCTTGTAAGGCTGCTGTCGACTCATCTGCTCCGAAACATACAAAGCAAAGCAGCTCGTGCCGTGGAAGCTCAGCCTGGGAATTCCCAGCTTGGACGCTGAGGCCGCCGTCCATGGCAAGAACATGTCTGAAACAAGACAGTTAGGGCTGAGCTCTTCTTGTAATAGCCTCTCCACTGGTTCTTGAAGCAACGCTAAGGCCTCGCTGAACATTGAGATTAAGGCGGGGGAGTTGATTGCTTGGTCGAGGCCTACGATGTGGGGCGGCAAGGAAGCCCTTGGGCGGGAAGTCGACCATGGTTAGCCCGACGTCTTCGTGGCCCGATTCTCGGATTGGGCCAGCGAACGCTGAGGTGGCGATGATGGTCGTTTTCAGACCCCTTGAGGTGAAGAGCTTGGCCATGTCTAGCATGGGCGGCAAGTGCCGGTGAGCCATCAATGGGAAGAAAGCTATGTGAAGCTTCGATGGCTCGATGCTGCTGGCCATGGACGATGGGTGGTGAAGAAAGGGTAAGGTATCTTATATTTTAGGAAATGTTTTTAATGTAAGAAACTATGGTATGTTGTGGGCATCCTAATATTTAGTAGTTGAAACGATTTTGCATTAAAATGAAGTAGAAGTCGTTGAAGGTTTGAAAATTATGGCCTCGGTGTAATAATTTATGTATGTGAAAGCGACTTGAGTAAGAAAAATTAGAATTGGTAGGACACAAACGCAAGGCGTCTACAAGTATTGGAGGCCATGGATGGATCTTGACAAGACATAGGATATATATTTTCTTAAAACTATACCCAACAAGTTCATAAAAGATGATGATAATAAGCTGTCGCGCAATTTCCTTTGTGGAAAGGGTATATTATGTTTCAGGCCCCAAAAATATTTTAAAATATGTTTCAAACCTTTTCAGAAAAAAATATTAGTTTAAAGGACTTAATTTTCGTAAAATTTAGAGATAAAGACTTAAAGTTATACAAGTGTGAATTCAGAGCAATGAAGTGTTAGTGAGGAACAATGAAGTGTTATTGCAGAACAATGAAGTGTTATTGCAGCACAGCGAAGTGTGACTAAGGAACAATGAAGTGTTACTAAGGAACAATGAAGTGTTTACTGTAAAACAATTAAGTTATTGCAGAACAATGAAATGTTACTGCAGAAAGGTCCTTAAAACTAAATATTTTTCTGACAGGTCCTGAAAACTGAAAAAACATTCTAACAAGGGCCTGTAACAAAATTTGTCCTTGTGGAAATGAAGCCAGCCAGCTATGCTTCTTTGTTTTCCAAAAGTTCCCAAAGTGGTTAAGTGGAGTCCACCATACACCTATCCTAACATAATTTTCGTTACATAATAATCCATCACTATATTAGTATAGTCGACGCATTATATCCCATCCTATCCCATGAAGGCTTAAACAATTCAAATGTACAAAGGCCCAATATAATTTGGGCCTAAGCAAGCCCATGCCACACGGTAACTCCACTGCACCCTCACACACGGAATAAGGTTTTTAATGGATCAATCTTTCTTAAAAGTTTTGACTGAAATACCAAGCTGTGGGCTGGGTCTGGGCCTTACAGATCGATGAATATTGAAATGTTTGCTGATTCTTGAAATATATATCACGTAAATTATATTTTTGAAAAATATGTGGAGTAAGATATTATTATTACCCCACCTCCTGCCGAAAGATTTTAAAATGGGGAGGGAGACCACTTTATATACACTAGTAAACTGCACAATAGTTTTTTTTTTCGCACGTGAGAAAAAGTAATTAACAAATTGACTTAAATTTTGGGTGTAATTGATACATCAAATTGGATAGAAATTGGTAGTTTTTAACTCCCCTGATAATAGTTAAAAAATTTCCAAAATATTTGTTGCTGTGGTCGAAACTTTTTTTCTTCATAATTTGAACAAAGAGTTATTCCAACTTTTTTTTGAGAAAATTTGGAAAGTGAAGATGGACATGAACAATCTTAGAAATATACCCTTCGAACTTTATTCCAAATATAAGCATCATATTGGAGTTCCCGATTCGATATCTCGTGGTTGTGAGAAATCAGTTATTCAATACACATATCTATTATTGTTTCAACTGGCTTTCATTGTGGATATAGTTCTGTAATTTTTTTCTCTGGGGACTCTTATATGTTACTTTTTTTTTGTGAAATGATATGAATTAAAGACCTTTATATGTCAAGTTACGATCACTATTTCCGAAATATGTAATATTGAGCATTTCCATCTAAAAGAATTAACACTAGTATCCATTTAAAAGGAAATAAATATACGGGGTTACACATTAATATCCCTTCTGCAAAAAAACTTGTAATTTAGTACCCTTTCAGCATTTTTTTTATATGTAGGTACCTAGCAGAATAAATTATTTAGATATAGGTACCCCATCCCGCCGGAGGTACGCCACATTAGCACATTTTTAGGTACCCTATAGCAACGTGGTACTTAATACGTTAAGAAAACGGTATGCCGTATTAGCACATTTAGGTACCATATGAAAACCGTATAGGGTACCGTATAAAGGCGAGACACGTACGCTATGCACACATAATAAGGTATGGTCTTTACACATAAACTGGTATAAACAGTAAGTCGGGTACCTATCTGTAAATTTCTGACATAGGTACTGATTTGTAAGTTTTTATTCAGGTGGATTTTTATGTGTAGATTACACTTATATTACACTAATATTTGACATTATATATTAAAAAATATCGATTTAATATTTAATGTAACATCAACAATGTATAGACATAATATTTTTTATTTAATATATATATACATATGATCCTTTTTGCGGGTGGAGCACAATGTACAATATATTATTAATACTCCCTCCGTCCCGCTAATTTTATAACATTTTCCATTTCGGGCGTCCAATAATTTTATCGCGTTTCCTTATCTAGCAAAAAAACTATAAACAATCAATAGAACAATATTGAATATTCTTAAAAGACATGTCAAAATATACACTTTTTTTTTTACCTTTTTATTTTACTATATCATTATAATTATCTCACCTTAATTTGCGTGTCCAACAACTTATGTGATAAAGTTGCTGGGACACATGGAGTATTATTTATCAAAAGTTTTAAGAAAGACACAACCATAATAAATAATATAAGAAAGGCAAATCTACACATAAATCCCCATTCACCAAATTCTCCATCAACTAATTTGAATTGTAAGGTTTTCTCTTTTTTCATTCTAAGAAAGCATTGGAGTTAAAAGGAGAGGGATTTGGCTTGTTTTGCAATGTTGTGTTATTTGGTGCACCAAACAAAGCGGCTTATAGGACACATATGGTCATGTGCTTCTTCTATATATCAAAAGGGATATTTACATATTCGTGTGTTGTGAGTTACTTGGAAAAATCGTCTCCTAGCAAACATTACATTAGTTATATGTTATATATGGTTTACCTGCTATAGACGAGGTGTAAGAAAGCTTGGGTGAATATGTTTTAATGACAAGTTCAACAAAGGTGAACCATATTGGATAGACTGAAAAATTGCCGGCAGAATGAAGTCTAAGTTTAATATCCATTAATGAGAAAAATCTCACTACTATTAGAAAGCTCATGAAACTAAACTATAGATCTGTATATTTAATATGAAAGATCAAATGGTTAAATTCGATTTGTTTGCAAATGTTCGTGCGATTAATTAAAATTACTAAGCCGTGATGCAAAACTTGGACAGAGAAGAAAATGTAGCAATTATTATGATTATTAGGATGGGATTCTCCAAGTAATAAAATAAATCTGGACGACATTCCAGACTTTGTCCGTCTGTCATATGATTATTGTAAGTAACAAGATATCATCGTTGACCGAGAGGCGAACGAATACTACCAAACAGCCAACTGTTGTTTCTGACGCGACTTTTACGATTTTATATATAGCTTATAGTAATAATATGACTCGTATTGTTAAACTTGTGGGATTTGATAGAGGTTTTTCTCAGTTACATTTTTACGAAGGAGAAGGAGCACCTCCTTCTATACATATGTGATCTACTTTAATCATACGATACATCAAATGGGAAAAAAGGTATTGTATTCTAAAACAAGCCTTAAAGTAAGCCTTAAAGTAGACCTGGGCTTTGGGCCGAATTGGGCCGGTTCCGGGCCGGTTCTACCGGTTCCGGTTCCACCGGTTCCGGTTCAACGGTTCCGGCACTGTTCCGGCTCCGGTTCCGATTCCGGTTTTGGGACCATTTTCCCGGGACCGGAGCAGAACCACGGAGCTGGACCACGGGCCTTAAATGGGCCGGTTCCGGTTCCAGAATCGGAACCGGCCCATTTAATTTTTTTTTATTTTTTATTTTTTAATGTATTTAACCGGAACCGGCCCATTTATTTTTTTTTTATTTTTTTATTTTTTAATGTATTTTTCGAATTAAAAAAATAATAATAAAGAGATATTTGGGCCGGTTCCGGTTCGGAACCGGAACCGCGAACCGGAACCGGTAATCCGCGGTTCCGAGTTCCACGAACCGGCCCAGTTCATTTTAACTGGGTCAGTTACCGATTCCAGTCCGGTTCTGTTCTGGGCCGGATTAATGGGCCGGTTTTGGGCCGGTTCCGGGTTGGCCCGGCCTAAAACCCAGTCTACCTTAAAGTAAGCCACTTAGATGATAGTTCCTTTAAACATGCAACCATGTTTCCTTTAGTTATGCACACATGTCGACACTCCCCCTCAAGTTGGTGCGAAGATGTCTTCTAAGCCCAATTTGTCTTGAGATCTCCGAAAGGCTTCCACAGAGACTGCATGTGTTTAAACGTGTGCAAGTTGTTCACTAGAGCGAACAAAATGGAATATCAATCAACTTTTGATTAAGCTTTTCCTTGATGAAATGTCTATCTACTTCAATGTGTTTGGTTCTATCGTATTGCACCGGACTGTTTGCTATTTCCCGAGCTGCATTACTGTCGCAGTATAAAAGCATAGGCTCTTCAGGTGGTATGCCTATCTCAATAAGCAATAATCTAATCCATAATAGTTCTGCTACTCCGTGAACCATGCCTCTATATTCTGCTTCTGCAGATGACCTTGCCGTTTCTCCAAGTGACAAGATTTCCACCAACAAATGTGAAGTACCCAGAGGTTGATTTACGATCTGTGACATTCCCAGCCCAATCTGCATCCGTATACCCTTTTACTTCTATATGCCCATGTTTCTTAAATGTTAACCCTTTTCCAGGTGTCCCCTTTAGATAACTTAAGATCCTCATAACTGCAGCCATATGATCTTCACTAGGTTCATGCATAAACTGACTTACCACACTGACAGCACACGCAATGTCTGGCCGTGTGTGAGACAGGTAGATAAGCCTCCCCACCAATCTTTGATACCAGTCTTTATTTGTGGGCACTTGATCTTGGTAAATAGCAAGGTGATGATTCTGAACGATAGGAGTCTGAGCAGGCGTACAATCTAACATACCTGTTTCAGATAAAATATCAAATATATATTTTCGTTGGGACAAATATATACCTTGTTTTTTTCTTGCAACTTCTATCCCAAGAAATATTTCAATCCTCCTAAATCTTTCATTTCAAATGCAGCAGACAGCAAACCTTTTATTTCCTCTGCATCATCACCTGTAACAATCATATCATCTACATAGATGATTAGAAGAGTAACTTTGTCCTCCTTGCGTTTAATGAACAAAGTATGATCCGAGTTTGCTTGATGATACCCAATTTTTTTCATAGCATCGGTAAACTTCCCAAACCACGCCCTTGGGGATTGTTTTATTCCATACAATGCCTTTTGCAATTTGCAGACTTTGCCATCATGATGTGAAGAATTAAAGCCCGGAGGAATTTGCATGTACACTTCCACTTCTAAAGCTCCATGTAAAAAGGCATTTTTAACATGAAACTGTTTCAGTGGCCAATTGAAATTTGCTGCCAATGATAATAAAATCCTGATTGTATTCATCTTTGCAACCGGCGCAAAAGTTTCTTGGTAGTCAATGCCATACAATTGTGAGTATCCTTTTGCCATCAAAAGTTTCTTGAAATGTTTGCTGATTCTTGAAATATATATCACGTAAATTATATTTTTGAAAAATATGTGGAGTAAGATATTATTATTATTATTACCCCACCTCCTGCCGAAAGATTTTAAAATGGGGACGGAGGCCACTTAATATACACTAGTAAACTGTGCACAGTCTACAACTGTGCAACAACAGTTATTTTTTTTTCAAACTGCACAATAGTTTTTTTTTCGCACGTGAAAAAAAGTAACTAACAAATTGCTTAAATTTTGGGTGTAATTGATATACCAAATTGGATAGAAATTGGTAGTTTTTAACTCCCCTGACAATTAATATAAGAGTATATATATATATATATATATAAAATTTCCAAAACATTTGTTGCTGAGTGGTCGAAACTTTTTTTTTCTTCGTAATTTGAACAAAGAGTTATTCCAACTTTTTTTTGAGAAAATTTGCAAAGTGAAGATGGACATGAACAATCTTAGAAATATATCCTTCGAACTTTATCCCAAATATTAGCATCATATTGGAGTTCCCGATTCGATATCTCGTGGTTGTGAGAAATCAATTATTCAATACTCATATCTATTATTGTTTCAACTGGATTTCATTGTGGATATAGTTCTATAATTTTTTTCTCTGGGGATTCTTATATGTTATTTTTTTTTTTGTGAAATGATTATGAATTAAAGACCTTTATATGTCAAGTTACGATCTCTATTTCCGAAATATGTAATATTGAGCATTTCCACCTAAAAGAATTAACACTAATATCCATTTAAAAGAAAATAAATATACGGGGTTACACATAAATATCCCTTCTGCAAAAAAAAACTTGTAATTTAGTACCCTTTCTGCATTTTTTTATATGTAGGTACCTACCAGAATAAATTATTTAGATATAGGTACCCGATCCCGCCGCAGGTACGCCGCATTAGCACATTTTTAGGTACCCTATAGCAAGGTTTTGTGGTACTTAATACGTTAAGAAAACGGTATGCCGTATTAGCATATTTAGGTACCATATAGAAACCGTATAGGGTACCGTATTAAGGCGAGACACGGTACGCTATGCACACATAATAAGGTATGGTCTTTACACATAAACCTGTACAAACAGTAATTCGGGTACCTATCTGTAAATTTCTGACATAGGTACTGATTTGTAAGTTTTTATTCAGGTAGATTTTTATGTGTAGATTACACTTATATTACACTAATATTTGACATTATATATTAAAAAATATCGATTTAATATTTAATGTAACATCAACAATGTATAGACATAATATTTTTTATTTAAGATTTAGGATAACATACACGAATATATATATATATATATATATATATATATAATATACATATGATCCTTTTTTGCGGGTGGAGCACAATGTACAATATATTATCAATACCCCCTCCGTCCCGCTAATTTTATAACATTTCCATTTCGGGCGTCCCAATAATTTTATCACGTTTCCTTATCTAGCAAAACTATCGCAAAAATCAATATAACAATATTAAATATTCTTAAATGACGTGTCAAAATATACACTTTTTTACCTTTTTATTTTACTATATTATTATAATAATCTCACCTTAATTTGCGTGCCCAACAACTTATGTGATAAAGTTGCTGGGACACATGGAGTATTATTTATCAAAAGTTTTAAGAAAGACACAACCATAATAAATAATATAAGAAAGGCAAATCTACACATAAATCCCCATTCACCAAATTCTCCATCAACTAACTCCCCCCTTCCATTTCATTTATCATCAAACTCCCCCTTCAAACTTTTATATCACATAACTCCCTAATAGACACTTATACCCCCGTAAAACATAGATATTCCAAAATAACCAAGCAAATTCAATACAGACGATTTACCCCATTATCCGACTTTTGCTTTCAAAAATTGGGGGAGAACGAGAGAATTGCAGAGGAGAACAGCCCATTCTCAAGGCAAACCTCTGCCCCTAAACCTATTGCCCTCCAAAACAAGAACATTGAGCTGAGCCACCGCCGATACAACTGACGAAATCCTCCCAGTAAGCTTACTTTTTAATTTATTGAATTTTCTGGTATTTGTGGCTAATTCCGAGATTAGGGCTTCGATAGTTTCATTTCTTGAAGGATTCCATGTCGGGTTATGCTTAAGTTTTTTACTACGGCTCGAATTTGGGGTTTATGGCAAAAATTAGGTTTAATTCTTTCATTTTTTGATTTGGGGTTTTAGTATCATTCAAATTAGGGTTTGTTAGCTTCTACTTCCCTGTTCGAAGTAAAGGTACTACATCTGTGACGGTCTTGGTACGAGTTTTGGTTGTTTCTGGGTATAATTTGAATTGGTACTGTTTGTATATGTTTTTGGTACCACATTACATAATTAATGGTACCGTAAATTCGTTATTTGATTATCTAGTTTTTGTCTCATACAGAAATGGCACTGAAGTCGACGAGGTAGCAGAATCCGGAGGGCGTGGATTGCGGCATACATACTGCAATGTCCATAGATCGATACATCGTTGGACCGGTGGCTCGTGAGAGGTATCTTGACGAAGTTGACGTCAAATTGTATCATGGCTTCATGCTTGCCACGATACTTACAGACGGTCTTAGTTGCATGTTCCACTTATTTGAGTGATATTTATCTGTTTTTGATACTGATACGTTGTTGATCGTCTTACTTTTTGTGACTTCTTTATGTTTTTGTTCCAGGTATTTTTGTAGTACCTAAACAAGCAACTATGTAGTACCATTATTGCTAGATTTGCAGTACAATTGGTTTTCTTATTGTAGTACCATCCACAGGTTGTTTGTAGTTTCTTTTACGTACTCGGCGAACGTAATAATCCTTGATTCTAAATGTTAACCCGCCAATTTTGATATCGAATGATCAGCTTAGTATATTTAACCATAGTAACGTACTCACGGACCAAAAAATAACCCGTACGGCGTCGAAATACGCCCTCTAATTTGTGGTACCAATGTAACACTTTTGTAGTACCTATATATGCATTTTTCCAGTACAATGACATATGCTATTACAGTACCATACATAGGTTGTTTGTAGTATCTTTTATGTACCGGGAGAATGGCATCGGAATACGGCAAAACTAATTTGTGGTACCAATATAAACACATTTGCAGTACCTATATATGGAACTTTCAGTACTATAACTTACGCTGTTGTAGAACCATCCGTAGGTTGTTTGTAGTACCTTCTTCGTACCTTTCGTTTGATTCTCGAAGATACGTAGATTCTTGAGCAATTAAGGCCTGCGAGCTTACATAACGTGGCAAATAACATATATTAAACCTGAAAGACGTCGAAATACACCGTCTAATTTGTGGTACCACTTTTGTAGTACCTATATACGGACTTCTGCAATACCATGGCGTATGCTATTGCAGTACCATCCGTAGGTTGTTTGTAGTATCTTTTATGTACCGGGCGAACAACGTCAAAATACACCAAAACTAATTTTTGGTACCAATATACACATGTTTGCAGTAGCTATATATAGAATTAGGTAGTACTATAACTTATGCTATTGTAGTACCGTCCGTAGGTTGTTTGTACAACCTTCGTCGTACCTTTCGTTTGATTGTCAAAAACACGTACATTCTTGAGCAATTAAGGCCTGAGAGCTTACAAATGCGGCAAGTAACAAATATTAAACCCAAACGACGTCGAAATACGCCCCTCTAATTTTGTGGTACCAATATAAACACTTGTAGTACCGAATTATGGACACCTGCAGTACCATGACGTATCCTATTACGGTACCATTCGTTGGTTGTTTGCAGTATTTTTTATGTACCGGGCGACCGGCGTCGAAATACGCCAAAACTAATTTGTGGTACCAATATAAACACATTTGCAGTACCTATATATGGAACTTTGTAGTACCATAACGTATGCCATTGA
This sequence comes from Craterostigma plantagineum, assembly GCA_027422505.1. Classification (NCBI taxonomy): domain Eukaryota; kingdom Viridiplantae; phylum Streptophyta; class Magnoliopsida; order Lamiales; family Linderniaceae; genus Craterostigma; species Craterostigma plantagineum. Next base: position 3,409,156 of record JAPQWV010000029.1, read on the forward strand.
AGTATTGTCAGTAGGTTTGTTGTATTACCTTCGCCGTACCATTCGTTTGATTGTCGAAAACACGTAGATTATTGTGCAAATAAGACATGAGAACTTCCAAAATACGGCATAGAATAAAAATTAAACACACGGTAACGTAGAACATAAACACTAACTTCCAATAGATCAAAAAACTTGACTATGTAGTAAGATGTTCTTACTATTATCATATTAAGTGGAAAGAAAGTTGGTCTTTCGATGTAATAATCCTTGATTGTAAATGTTAACCCGCCAATTATGATACCAAATGATCAACTTAGTATATTTAACCATGGTAATGTATTCACGGACCAAAAAATAACCCGAACGACGTCGAAATAAGCCCTCTAATTTGTGGTACCATTATAAACAGTTTTGTAGTACCTATATACGGAATCCTGCAGTACCATGACATATGCTATGGCGGTACCGTCCGTAGGTTGTTTGTAGTATCTTTTATGTACCGGACAAACGGCGTCGAAATACGCCAAAACTACTTTGTGGTACCAATATAAACACGTTTGCAGTACCTATATGCGGAACTTTGTAGTACCATAAGTTATGCTATTATAGTACCGTCCGTAAGTTGTTTGTGGTACCTTCGCCTTACCACCCGATTGATTGTTGAAAACACGTAGATTATTGTGCAAATAATACATGAAACTTCCAAAATACGGAACATGAAAAAAAATTAAACACACGGTAACGTAAAATATAAACACTAACTTCCAATAGATCAAAAGTCTTGACTATGTAGTAAGATGTTCTTACTATTATCATATTAAGTGGAAAAAAAGTTGATCTTTCGATGTAATAATCTTGATTGTAAATGTTAACCCGCCAATTATGATACCAAATGGTCAACTTAGTATATTTAACTATGGTAACGTACTCACGGACCAAAAATAACTCCAACGACGTCGAAATACGCCCTCTAATTTGTGGTACCAACATAAACACTTTTGTAGTACCTTTATATTGACTCCTGCAGTACCATGACATATGCTATGCAGTTCCATCCGTAGGTTGTTTGTAGTATCTTCTATGTACCCGGCGACCGGCGTCGAAATAGGCACATAATATAATTAAACATACGGTAACATAAAATATATACACTAACTTTCAATCGATCAAAAATCATGACTATTTAGTAAGATATTCTTACTAGTATCATAATAAGTAGAAAGAGAGTTGGGGTTCAACGTAATAATCCATAATTTTAAACATCAACCCACTAATATTGATACCAAATCATCACTAAAATGTTTATAACTATGGTAACATAGTCATGGACCAAAAATAATTCGGACGGTGTCGAAAAATTCCTACCTAAATTTGTAGTACCAATATAGATATGTTTGTAGTTCCAATATATAGATGTCCGTGGTACCATACCCTACGATAGTGTAGTACCATACGTATGTTACTTGTAGTATCTTTTTCGTACCATGTTTCTAACTATCGGAATTCCTACCCAATTTTGAAGTACCAATATACATATATGTATAGTACCAATATATTAATGTTTGAGGTACCATATCATAATCTAGTGTAGTACCATGATTAGGTTACTTGTAGTATCTTTTCCGTACCATATTTTAAATTATCGAAAACGCGTAAATTATTGTGCAAATAAGGCATGTGAACTTCCAAAATACGTCAAATAATAAAATTAAAACACATGGTAACATAAAATATAAACACTCACTTTCAATCGATTGAAAATCTTGACTACGTAGTAAGATGTTCTTATTAGTATCATAATAAGTAGAAGAAAGTTGGGGTTTCAATGTAATAATCTCTAATTCTAAATATTAGCCAACCAATATTGATACCAAATCATCAGTGAAGTATTTATAACTATTGTAACGTAGTCAAGGACCAAAAATAACTCGGACGGCGTCGAAAAATTCCTACCTAAATTTTTAGTATCAATATATATATATATATATATATATTTGTAGTTCTAATATATAGATATTCGTAGTACTATACGCTACGATAGTGTAGTACCATACGTGTGTTACTTGTAGTATCTTTTTTGTACCACGTTTCTAACAAACGAAATTCCTACCCAAATTTGTAGTACCAATATACATATGTGTATAGTACCAATATATAGATGTTTGAGGTATCATATCATAATCTAGTGTCGTATCATGGGTAGGTTACTTGTAGTATCTTTTCCGTACCACATTTTAAATTATCGAAAACGCATAGATTATTATGTAAATAAGGCATGAGAACTTCCAAAATATAGTACATAATATAACTAAACACACGGTAACATAAAATATAGACACTAACTTTCAATCGATAAAAAATCATGACTATTTAGTAAGATGTTTTTACTAAGTATCATAATAAGTAGAACGAAAGTTAGGGTTTCAATGTAATAATCCATAATTCTAAATATTAACCCACTAATATTGATACCAAATCATCAGTAAAGTGTTTATAACTGTGGTAACATAGTCACGGACAAAAAATAACTCGCACGGCGTCGAAAAATTCGTATCCAAATTTGTAGTACCAATATATATATTTTTGTAGTTCCAATATATAGATGTTCGTAGTACCATACCCTACGATAGTGTAGTACCATAAGTGTGTTACTTGTAATATCTTTTCGTACCATGTTTCAAACAATCAAAATTCCTACCCAAATTTGTATTGCCAATATACATATGTTTGTCGTTCCAATATATAGATGTTCGTAGTACCATAGCTTACGAATTGTAGTATCATACTTCTGTTAGTTGTAGTATCTTTTTCGTACCACGTTTCTAACAATCGGAATTCCTACCCCAATTTGTATTACCAGTATACATATATTTATAGTACCAATATATAGATGTTCGTAGTACCATACCGTACGATAGTGTGGTACCATACGTATGTTCCTACCCTAAAACGTTTGTTGTACCAATATGTAGATGTTCGTAGTACCATAACATATGCTAATGTAGAACCATGTGTAGGTTACTTGTAGTATTATTGTCGTACCACATTTTTAATTATAGAAAACGCGTAGCTTATTGTGCAAATAAGGTATGCAAACTTCCAAAATACGTCACATAACATAAAATATAAACACTAACTTTCGATCGATAAAAAACCTTGACTATGTAGTAAGATGTTCTTACTAGTATCATGATAAGTAGAAAGAAAATTGGGATTTCAACGTAATAATACATAATTCTAAATATTAACCCACCAATATTGATACCAAATCATCACTAAAATATATATAACTATGGTAACATAGTCCCGGACCAAAAATAATTCGGAAGCCGTCGAAAAATTCCTACCCAAATTTGTAGTACCAACATATATATGTTTGTAGTACCAACAAATAGATGTTTGTTGTACCGTATTGTGAGCTAGTGTAGTACCATACTTGGGTTATTTGTAGTATCTTTCCATACCATGTGTAACTATCAAGACTTCTACCCTAAGAACGCTTGTAGTACCAGTATACAGATTTTTGTAGTACCAATATATATATGTACGTAGTACCAAAATATATACTAGTATAGTACCATGCGTAGGTTACTTGTAGTATCACTGTACCCATTTTTAGTTGATGAAAACACGTAGATTATTCTACAAATAAGGCGTGCGACTTCCAAAATACGTCACATAATAGAATCAAACACACGATAACATAAATATAAACAGTAACTTTGGATCGATAAAAACCTTGACTATGTCGTAAGATGTTCTTACTAGTATCGTGATAAGTAGAAAGAAAATTGGGGTTTCAACGTAATAATCCATAATTCTAAATATTAAACCACCAATATTGATACCAAATCATCACTAAAGTATTTATAACTACGGTAACATAGTCCCGGACCAAAATTAATTAGGACGGCGTCGGAAAACTCCTACCCAAATTTGTGGTACCGACATACATATGTTTGTAATACCAACATATAGATGTTTGCGATACCGAACCGTGAGCTAGTGTAGTACCATATGTAGGTCACTTGTAGTATCTTTCGTACCATGTGCAAATATCGAGACTCCTACCCTAAAACTCTTGTAGTACCAATATACAGATTTTTGCAGTGCCAATTCATAGATGTTCGTAGTACCATAACATATGCAAGTGTTGTACCTTGCGTAGGTTACCTGTAGTATCTTTTCATACCATGTGTAACTATAGAGACTCCTACCCTAAAAATGCTTGTAGTACCAATATACAGATATTTATAGTACCAATATGTAGATGTTCGTAGTACCATAACATATGCTAGTGTAGTACCATGTGTAGGTTACTTGTAGCATCATTTTCGTACCACGTTTTTGTAGTACCAATATATAGATTTTCGTAGTACCGTATCGTAAGATAGTGTAGTACCATCATAGGTTACTTGTAGTATCTTTCTGTACCAGGTGTTAATTCATCCAACAGTAGTATTGATATCAATATATCGACAATATATGGTACCGTATCGTAAGCTAGTGTAGTATCAAAAAAATTTGGACGACGTCGAAAAATTCGTACCCAAATTTATAGTACCAATGCACATGTGTTTGTAGTACCAATAGATAGATTTTAGTGGTACCTTATGGTAAGCTAGTATAGTACCATACGTAGGTTACTTGTAGTATCTTTCTGTACCATGTGTTTATTCATCCAATAATAGTATTGATATCAGTATCATCCTCCACCAACAATAATACTATCAAACATATCGATAATATTAATATCATTTAACCACCAACATCGTAATAAAGAACATACCGACGTAAGAATGTTGCGCTAACCTATCGACAACATACCGAGAAAACAATGTGCCATAACCTATCGTTTCATCCACCAAAGACATTTGTAGACAACATAGCTTCGTATAATAGGACCTGTAAAACGAAAAATAATTACCATATGATACTGCTAGAAAGCTTCACAACATACTTTCATTGAAAAAATATGGGTACTGTAATTCAACATACTTTGGTATTGCATAATAGATTGCTTTAACCAATAAATTAGCCAAATTTTATCCAAATACTGATCTCACTCGACACCCACAGTATGCTAATCGTAGAAAACACGAGGAAAATTCAACTTTCTAACAGCTCGACACCCAAATCGCAACACCCACAGCTCGATACCCAAATCGTGATACCCACAACATGATATCCAATTTAGGTCAATGCCACTGCCACAAACATTCATAATACACCTCAACGGAGTGTTCTCTAACTCAAATTTGTTCGATCGAAGGGGTAACCACAGTGAGAAAAAAAACAAAAAAAATGCTACCTCAACTCACCTAGACCGAGAAGTCCACGGTATATTAGGCAAGGTCGAAGCTTTTCTGGCGCGTGCATGGGCTTTTCCATCGCCGACGAGAGCTTTACGAGGTGGACATGGGGCTGAAATTGAAAAGTTACGTGGCTGATGCTTTGGAGAAGAAAGAGAGAAGACAGATAAATAACTGAGGGGCAAAACCGTCCATGGGGAGTTATGTGTATGATTATTTGGAGTTAGGGAGTTTACTAGTAAATAATATCAAATGGGGAGTTAGTAGATAGAAAATAAGGGAATGGGAATTTAGTTGAGATTGCCCCTATAAGAAACGTTATTCTCTTTCACCATCGACATATATAATATAATCTATATACTATATAAAAGTTGGACGTGGACTCTCATTGACCACTTAGCCAATCCCACACTTAGCCAATCCCAGTACGACATGTCAGCAACCTCAATGTAAATGACTATTTTAAGCCCACCTGAGATTGGAATTACGTCTGCCATTGCCATGGGCAAAATTCTTTAGCTATTCACGTTTGTTTAAGTTGGAAGGTGAAGAGGCTAGGCTGCAAGCAGTAGACGAAGAGTTCCGACCATTAATTAGATCTTGAACGATTTATGAGCTGAGAAAATAAGAAAACCCTCCAATTGATTCAGTTGATTGTCTCTTTTGCGGGTTCGGTTCATATGTAAGCAGACTGAATCTGGGCGAGGATGGGGAGTGCTTGGGGGCGGCGGTGAGCTTGGTATTGTCCATTTGGATCCAAGATTACAAAGGGTGGGGCTGGGGTTCCACGGCAAGCACCATCGCCATGTTCTTTTCCTGTCTTAATCTTCGGCCTAGGCTGCCCAAGTATAGGATCCACGTCACCAAAGTCATCAGCGTGCTGTCGGAGATTGCACAAGTTTTCGTCGCGGCGGTGCGCAACAGAAACCTCGACCTGCCGGAGAACCCCCGCGAGCCTGAGGCTGCCGTAAGGGTCTTGATACGATTATCTAGCTGCCCTTCTGCACGATATATGTATTTTCTTTTCCTTTTTTGGGATAGAATCATGGTATGGACAAAGTGATAATGGACTGTTTTGAAACGATTGATCAAGTAAAAATGATTTTCTGGCGGCTGATTGATGGGTTCCTTTTCCTTAAAGAATTGTTGTTCAATATGATTTCAATTCCAAGCTCAGAGCTGACTAAGCTTACAAACATATGGCCGTTGTGTTAAGATTTGTTCTTCACAAATGTTGAAGATATAAATGTGCCTAAGAGGGGGGGGGGGGGGGGGATGAATTAGGCTTATAAAAACTTTGTGCTTCTTTTCGCAAATACTAAGTGTGGTGACTTGGATATGCCTACTGATGTTTGTGACGAGTATGCCTGATATATCCTAGTAACGTCGGATGTGCTTTGGGTCTGCCTCACAGCGATAAAGAAATAACTGAAAAGTAAATGCGAGACAGGATTTTTATAGAGGTTATATCCCCAACTGGGGTTTACTCCTCTCCTTGGGATTTGCTTCCCAAGAGTTTAACCAATCACTATAATGCACCGTAGCTGGATACAAAACTGATTGGTTAGCCCAATACACAACCGAAACAAGTCGAACACTAGACACTACTAGGTTACCACACGCCGAGTTTCGTTCCTCGGAATCTCCTTGATCCAGACAGACACAGCTCGCTACCGAAGGGCCACCGGACTTGTCCTTCCCTTCACGTGTGCGTAATCGTCGACCTTGCCTCCATTGTTCACGTCCGAAGACAACACGTCCGAAGACAGAATATATGGCAGGGGATGATGGAATATCTGATGAATCACTCGCTCAGTGATGGATACGCAAGTTAAAGCTCAGGTGGGCAGAAAGCTATCTCAAGTGGAAACTCAGGAATCTCTCAGTATGTTTCTGCTCAAGAACCTCTCGTAGGCTTATATTCGTAAATCTTTTTTCTTTCGAAATTCTGAAGGGTGGCTTATATATAGTCCTTTTCAATCAGCACTTCACATGGAAAGTTATATCAAACAATAATCACCAAATCAAGCATAGTTTCCATGTAGGTTTCGAATCAACCATACCATATAAATCATGCGTTTAATGAATCATCACAACGGTCATATAGAGCATTTAAGCATGATTTTTATTCCATATAAAAGTCCAATCTCGTTCTCAAACATATTCAACCACTTTGCATATATTTTCCATATCAGAATTTTCCATAAGTGATTCCCTGCTATCAGTACCTAGTAACGAGTTAATCCAGATTCACTTTCTAAGTATGGCACACAAGATAGCAAGGCATCAACACGTTTTCAATGTACAGCTCATAGCATTTAATCAATATATTTACCATGTTTAGCACACGATCAAATCAGAGCTTGCTTAAATCGATTTATTCATCATGGCACGACTTTCCTTGTTTCAGTAATATCACTCGTTATAGCACATACCATATTAGAGCACTTTATCCATAAGATCAATCAAATCAAATCTTTCCTAAATATAATATTCTAATCAGCACAAGGAAAGATATCAATTCAACATTTCGTATTTAATGCAGTGCAAAGCAAGCAAGGATCATACATATGATTTTCGTCCAGGAATAACGGATTTCAAACAGATATATCACTTTCCATATATAAACAGCATATTTTCCATATATAGCTCAGTAGGATATCTCATGCATAATTTCCATATATAGCACAGAACGATATATCCTATCTTATGGACTGTCTATAACATGCGATCACTTAGTTCCATCAAATCATCACAGAATCATACGCAATTCAAATATTCAACACTTTAACAATTTTCAGCTTATTAGCAATGCATGGTTGAACATTATCGTGAACTTAGACATTTTATTTTTCTCAAATCGAATTGCTTATTTTATAGACCTAATGTCATTACAATTACATCGTTCATCAAAACTCTCTAACATATATGGACCAAAAAGGTCAACATTCTCCCCCTTTTTGATGATGACATGTAATTGATGCAACACGGAAGCATGTAAGCACATTCGATAACGCAAGTCCTAGCGCATATGTCTAAGTGTTCCATAATCACAAAGCAGAGCATACGATATTTCCTAATCACATGTGATACCTATTTGCTCCCCCTGCCTATGTGCAGTTATCTCTATGATATGCTAAGATATGTCTTAGGCTAATTTTGCTCCCCCTGTCTAGGTAGGATATATCCTACGTTATATCATGAATACAGAATTTTAAAATTACCCGTGAGTGTGCTCCCCCTGCCTAAGTGCGCATTTTCCAACCATTGTTCAAGCAATCATGTAATCATCACAGCAGGCACTTAGCACTCATCAATAAATTTTACGCAAGTTAAGTCGCACATATAAGCATCAGAGCATATGATATATCCGTAGATCAGAGCAAAGAGGTTAAGCATAGAAGATATAAGCAGCAAAATAGCATAGAAGATATATCATAATAGCAGCAAAATATTATATTAGGGTTCAACAAACTTCCCTACATTTTAACCTGCCAGCCAAACACTCAAAAAACACTTAGACGCATATCAACGCCTAACACTTACTTACTACTCCCCCTTCATTATCAAAAAGGCGGGAGAGATACCTACGAACTAAACGATACTGGAATATCCTAGGGGCAACTAGGAGCAGAAAGGAACTAGAGGGCAGCCTACTGGCTTGAAGATGTTTCAGAATCTGCGGGCTTAGGAAGGGACTTTTTGACGAGCTTTGAGAGCTTGGATAGTTTCAGGGTCAACTCGGTATATTGCTCTTTGAGCTTTCGGAAACGCTTCTGATTATCAGCCTTGATATCGGAGATATCGCGGCGCAACACTGAGATTCCTGCCTTCCCTATGCTCAGCTCATCCTCGTAGTCATCGTCCTCGTCGCTTTTGACCTTCGCTTTCCCTTTCGCAGCCGACCGTTTCTGGGCGCTATCCACTGATCTGCTCTCCTTGGCCTTGAACCAGCCCTGGCCCTTTGTGTAGTGAATACCCATCCGCTTCAGAGTCACAAGGTCCACAATGTGGACGGCCGTATCTTCCCATGCCGGCAGCATCTTGACTTCTTCGCACTCAAGGAAGTGCGTGAGCAACATTCCGTAAGGCAAAGCCTTGTCTTTTTTCTCAACAGCCTGGATCATGTGCTTCAGGATCACATACCCGAGGTTGAACTTGCGATTCTGGGATATCATGTACACGGCAAAAGTGCTCATGAAATTCATAGTGGTAGAGTGGCCGCCACTTCCGATCTTGGCGCTCCACAAGGTCATGTTCAGCAGCTTGTGAAGGAAGAAGAAATCTATGGGGAGTTGGTTGAGAGCTTCTCCGTCCGAAAAGCGGGGCTTAGTACGGGTATTCCAGAGTTTCTGGAGGACATCACTGGGATAGAAGCCATCAGCATGGCACCAGTCGTTCATGTCGTAGTGGCAGAAGGGTTCATCAGGAACTCCAAGCATCTCGTTGATTTTCTTCGTGGTCCAGTGGATTCTGCCTCCCAGCACATAGGAGCGGACGTTGATGTGTCCCTCATACTCATCGTAGTCAAAGTTTGCGTAGAAGAGCTTGACAGCTTCTGGGTAGTAGGGCTTGTTGATACTCAGGAATTCCTCCCATCCATACTCTTTCAGCCAGGTGATAACCGTGCCAGCAGGCAGCTTGTCGAATGCGACGCCTCGACCACGAGCGATATCTCGGTTGCTGAAGCTTTTGTAGATGGTTCGGTTACTTTCTTCTAGAAACAGGGCTTCAACTGGGATTTCAGTTGGGTTGGACAGATCAATAGAAGGGATATCAGAGGTTTTTGAATCTGGTTGAGGAGATGGCGAGGTCTTTTCAACAGGTGAAGGGGATTTTTGGATCTGTGGTGGAGTTTGGGATCGTGGCGGTGATTTCTGGGTATCCTCATCAACATCTTCAGGAACTTCTTGGTTGGATGCAGACTTTTCAGGCTCGGGTGTTTTGGATTTCTTGGTCTTCTTCTTCTTCTTGGCAGTTTTAGCGGGGGTTGTGACCTTTTCGGGCTCGGAAGGTTTGGGAGACTTGGCTTTGGAACGGGTTTTGCGAGCAGATGACGAGGCTTGTTTTGGTGATTTGGAAGGTGAGTTGAGCGGAGTTTCGTCGGTGTCGGACATGGGTTCCTTGCGTTTGCGGCTTGATGATTCAGGGTTGACAGCTTTGGAAGTTTTGGCCATTGATGAAGGTTTGAATGTCGAGGATGAGTTTGAAGAGGATGATTGAATGATGAAGGATGAAGAACGGTTTTGAATCTTTTAAAGGAGTGGAGTCGGTTTATTCTTGGAAGAGATAAGGATGAATTTCGAATTTTGAAATTTGAAATTTCAAAGTGGAAAGTGAGAAACTGTCAGAGATATCAGACTGATTTGACGGGATTTCATAATTGAGGAAAGGATGTGACGGGACAGGATAGGAATATATTTTGAATAAATGAATTCCCTAAAATAACTGAACGACTGGAAAGGTATCTACGAGTTCCTGAAATAACCTTATCACATTCAAGGACAGATCCAGAAGATCGGATATTCCTAAAATAAACTAGATGGCTGAGGGAGTGTCTTGGAAGGAATAACTACGAATTTCTTCCTAAAATACGAGAATCACACTTAAGGAGAAGATCTATAAGATCCACGGAAATATTCTAAGGGCTGAATGAATATCTTAAGATAGGATAACTATGAATTTCTATCGAAAATAGAATAACCTAGAGTAAATGATAGAATTAGGCAGATTTACTAACCTTGTTTAGCTCGAGAATTCCCAATCGTTCACGGATATTGCAGAATCTTGCCTCAATTAAGGGTTTCGTGAAGATATCAGCAAGCTGATCATTTGTTCCTACGAATTCCACACTGATATTCCCCGTCTGAACATGGTCTCGTATGAAATGATGTTTAACCTCGATATGCTTAGTACGAGAGTGATGCACGGGATTCTTGGTAATACTAATAGCGCTAGTGCTATCACACATAATAGGAATCTTGTCATAATCTAACCCAAAATCACTAAGGGTTTGTTTCATCCAAAGAACTTGTTGACAACAATTTCCTAAGGCCATATGTTCAGCTTCGGTTGTGGAGAGGGCGACAGCATTTTGCTTTCTACTAGACCAAGTTACCAAGGAATTCCCAAGTAATTGGCAAGTTCCACTGGTACTTTTCCTATCTTCCCTACAGCCGGCATAGTCGGCGTCGAAATATCCCATTAATGGGAATTCTTCCGTATGAGAGTACCACAGACCAAAATCGACAGTACCCTTGATATATCTAAGTATACGCTTAACTGCTGTTAGGTGAGATTCCCTAGGGTCAGACTGATATCTCGAACACATACCAACAGCAAACATGATATCAGGGCGACTAGCAGTTAAGTAAAGAAGGCTACCGATCATACCTCGATATTCCGTTTGATCAACTGGTATACCTGATTCGTCACTGTCTATTTTGGTGGTCTGATGCATGGGAGTGGAAATCGCTTTGGAATCGTTCATCCCGAATTTTATCAGTAATTCCTTGCAGTACTTCGTCTGGGATACAAAGGTTCCACCGTCAAGTTGCTTTATTTGCAACCCAAGGAAGTAGTTCAGCTCGCCCATTAAGCTCATCTCAAATTCCTTCTGCATAGACTTAGAAAATTTCTCGCAAAGAAGGATATCAGTACTACCAAATTTGATATCATCAACGTATATTTGTACCAGTATCATGTGATCTCCTTCATACTTACTAAAAAGCGTGTTATCAATAGTTCCAGTCGAAAATCCTAAGTCGATCAAAAACTTACTTAGCCTTTCATACCATGCCCTAGGAGCCTGCTTTAAACCATATAATGCCTTATTTAATTTAAAAACATGGTTTGGAAAATCTTCCCTAGCAAAACCCGGTGGTTGTTCTACATAAACCTCCTCATTTATGAAGCCATTTAAAAATGCACTTTTTACGTCCATTTGAAAAAGTTTAAAGCGTTTAAAGCATGCATATGCAAGTAACACATGTATAGACTCTAATCTAGCTACCGGAGCAAAGGTTTCATCGAAATCAATACCTTCCTCCTGGGAATAACCTTTTGCAACTAACCTCGCTTTGTTCCTTGTGACATTACCATGTTCGTCGAGTTTGTTGCGGAAGACCCACTTGGTTCCAATGATGGATTTTTCATCCGGTCTCTCTACGAGTGTCCACACTTGGCTCTTTTCGAACTGAGCCAATTCATCTTCCATGGCAGAGACCCAGGATATATCATCCAAGGCTTCATGGACTGTCTTTGGTTCCATCATTGAGAGCAGTACATCATGAGATTCCTCCGTATCTTGACTTCGTGTTGTCGCTCGAGTTTTGATTCCAGATCTGATGTTTCCTATTACTTGATCTGTTGGATGACTGGAAGCATGTTTCCATTTTCTAGGTTGTAGCTCATCAGCTTTTGGTTCCAGTGTCTCCACATTTTCGTCTTCTGGAATATCATCCTTACCGTCTTCAGTATCCTGTAATTCTGCACATGGCAAATCTATACCTTCCTCATCAGTAGCATCTGCGTTAGGTATTTCATCAAAAGTAACATGTATGGACTCCTGAACAGTCAGCTTCCTTTTATTATAAACACGATATGCCTTAGAGTGAAGACTGTACCAAGGAATATCCCTTCATCAACCTTATAGTCAAATTTTCCTCTTTTATCTCTATCATTCAAGATAAAACATTTACATCCAAACACACGAAAGTAACCTATGTTTGGAGTTCTACCGTGCCAGATTTCATAGGAAGTTTTCTTTAACATCGGCCTAAGGAACACGCGATTTGATACATAATAGGCTGTACTAACAGCTTCCGCCCAGAACTGTTTAGGAATATCATACTCATGTAGCATAGACCTAGCCATTTCCTGTAATACCCTATTTTTACGTTCAACTACACCATTCTGTTGGGGAGTTATAGGAGCAGAGAAGTTATGACTGTATCCATACTGATCACAGAATGATGCAAATGACTTACTATCAAATTCCAGCCCGTTATCACAGCGTATCCTACATAAGTTCATTTCTTTTTCATTTTCAAGTCTCTTTACTAGTGATGCAGAGTTATCTAATGCCTCATTCTTATGTGCCAGGAATATCACCCAAGTATACCTGGAGTAATCATCAACGATGACAAAGGCATATCTTTTACCTCGCAGAGACATCGTCTGAACAGGACCAAAAAGGTCGAGATGCAGCAGTTCCAGAGGTCGGGATGTAGATATCACATTCTTTGCCTTGAACGATGTCTTGGTCTGCTTGCCCATTTGGCATTCTTTGCATGTTTTGTCCTTGATGAACTTTAAGTCAGGAACACCTCGCACCAGTGCATTGCTTGTGATGTGAGACAGTAATCCCATGTTGGCATGTCCTAAGCGTCTATGCCATAACCAGGTGTTATCCTGTGTAACTGCTAAGCACTTGACGTTCTGGTCAGTGATATCATCAAGAGTTATGCAATAAATGTTCCTATCCCTAGATGCACTAAACAGTACCTTATCATTGTTTCTAACAACACACTTGTCATTTTCAAAGGTTACCGTATGACCCTTATCACATAATTGACTAATGCTAATGAGATTATGTTCTAGATTCTTCACTAACCATACGTCATCTATAGTGGTATGTAAAGTGTTACCAACAGTTCCAACCCCAATGATCTTAGCTTTAGTGTTGTCGGCGTAGGAGACATATCCTCCATCATAGGCTTTCACCGACACAAACTTACTGATATCACCTGTCATATGGTGGGAACACCCACTGTCGAGGTACCACTTGTTCTTTTTGCTGGATTTTCTTCTTTGTACCTGCATGAATCATTTCTTTTCTGAGGTGCCCAACTTTGATTGGGTCCTAACTGGTTAGCAGAGAAAAAGCTTCTGTTCACACGTGATATATCATGTGTTACAGACTGTGATCTCTTGAACACTGATTGATCAGTGTCAGAGACTTCAGGAATCTTCTTTGGCCTCCAGACATATCTAGCTTTATCAGCTCTCTTCAGAAAACAGTGGTTAGCATAATGACCTTGACGGCCGCATGAAAAACACTTAGGTTTTCTAACAGCAGGTGGCACAACATGCTTATGTATCATGGGATATCCTAGTCCTGATGTTCCAAAATTACCGGGAATACTGAGTAACATGTTAAGATTTTGTTGTCCTTCAATAAGCTTATCATTAGTGCGACATTTTTCTTCCAAAAAATCCTTAAGAATAGTCATGTCTCTAGATGTCTTTTCTTTTGTTCTAAGCTTATCGCAATTACACAAGGCTTTCTCTTCCTTAAGAGTTTCTAGCTCGGCTCTTAGGCTCTTATTTTCTAGATCTGTTTGGTGCTTCTCTCTTGCTACGTCATCTCGTTGCCTAATTAGACTCTTTACTTGTGAGTTGAGCGACTTAATCCTTCTTTCTGCGTTTTGGATTATTTCAAACATCTCTTCCTTTCATCTACTTCAGGGACTGAGGAAGCGTTATAATGAGATTCATCTTGCCTAGCATATAATTCATTTAGGAATAATATTTTCTTAATGGTAGATGAATCTGATACCTGATCATCGTCATCGGCCATGTAGGCAAGATCCTCCTCCTCTTCACTTTCGGCCTCTTCCCAGTTAGTGGCCATGGCTTTCTGCTTCTTTATCTTTTTGTCACCATTTTCCATCGGGCAGGCTGAGGCGAAGTGGCCTGGCTTGTTGCACTTGAAACATTTCTGCACGTTGTTCCCGGATGACGATATTCCCTTGTTCCTAGGTTGGAACTTGGAGTTTCCCTTGAACTTTCTTCTCATCCGAAACTTTTCAAACTTTCTGGTCAGCATGGCGATCTGCTCCATTAGGTTCTCCTCAGTTTCTTCCTCACCTTCAGAGTCGTTTTCTTGTTCGGTGTTGAAAGCAATGTTTGGTTGACTTCTGACCGTTGGTTTCTCTTTGATGGAGATCTGAGTCATCTCGTAGGTGGTAAGAGATCCAATCAGTTCTGACACGGAAAGTTCATCCAAGTCCTTCGCTTCGTAGATGGCAGTTACTTTGGGATTCCATTCTCTTGGAAGAGATCTCAGTATTTTCCGCACTTTCTCACCGTCCGGTATTTTCTTTCCCAGCGAGAACATTTGATTGATGATGTTCATGAATCTCGCATACATATGGCTTATGGTCTCGTTGTCCTCCATTTTGAACAGCTCGTACTGGTGAGTTAGAAGGGCTATTCTTTCCTGTACGACTCGAGTGGTTCCCTCATGTGTGACTTGAAGCATCTCCCACATGTCCTTGGCAGATTCGCATGAGCTTACACGATTGTACTCTTCTCTAGTAAGTGCGCAGGCAATCATGTTCTTGGCTTTGGCATTTAGAGAGATCCCTCGCTTGTCTGTTGCATCGTAATCGGCACCTTTCTTTGGGGTTCCATCCGCCTTCTTGGGATTGTAAGGTCCAGTCGTAATGATATCCCACAGGTCATAGTCAGTGGCAATCAGGAATTCCTTCATACGGTTTTTCCATATGGCATATTTTGTTCCATCGAAGAGTGGTGGCCTAGAATGGGATTGTCCCTCTGCAAAAACATCAAAACTCGAAGAAGCCATTAGATCTTTAACTCAGGCTTGTTAGGCCCGTCGTTTGAGTAACCTGGCTCTGATACCAAATGAAGATATAAATGTGCCTAAGAGGGGGGTGAATTAGGCTTATAAAAACTTTGTGCTTCTTTTCGCAAATACTAAGTGTGGTGACTTGGATATGCCTACTGATGTTTGTGACGGTATGCCTGATATATCCTAGTAACGTCGGATGTGCTTTGGGTCTGCCTCACAGCGATAAAGAAATAACTGAAAAGTAAATGCGAGACAGGATTTTTATAGAGGTTATATCCCCAACTGGGGTTTACTCCTCTCCTTGGGATTTGCTTCCCAAGAGTTTAACCAATCACTATAATGCACCGTAGCTGGATACAAAACTGATTGGTTAGCCCAATACACAACCGAAACAAGTCGAACACTAGACACTACTAGGTTACCACACGCCGAGTTTCGTTCCTCGGAATCTCCTTGATCCCGACAGACACAGCTCGCTACCGAAGGGCCGCCGGACTTGTCCTTCCCTTCACGTGTGCGTAATCGTCGACCTTGCCTCCATTGTTCACGTCCGAAGACAACACGTCCGAAGACAGAATATATGGCGGGGATGATGGAATATCTGATGAATCACTCGCTCAGTGATGGATACGCAAGTTAAAGCTCAGGTGGGCAGAAAGCTATCTCAAGTGGAAACTCAGGAATCTCTCAGTATGTTTCTGCTCAAGAACCTCTCGTAGGCTTATATTCGTAAATCTTTTTTCTTTCGAAATTCTGAAGTGTGGCTTATATATAGTCCTTTTCAATCAGCACTTCACATGGAAAGTTATATCAAACAATAATCACCAAATCAAGCATAGTTTCCATGTAGGTTTCGAATCAACCATACCATATAAATCATGCGTTTAATGAATCATCACAACGGTCGTATAGAGCATTTAAGCATGATTTTTATTCCATATAAAAGTCCAATCTCGTTCTCAAACATATTCAACCACTTTGCATATATCTTCCATATCAGAATTTTCCATAAGTGATTCCCTGCTATCAGTACCTAGTAACGAGTTAATCCAGATTCACTTTCTAAGTATGGCACACAAGATAGCAAGGCATCAACACGTTTTTTATGTACAGGTCATAGCATTTAATCAATATATTTACCATGTTTAGCACACGATCAAATCAGAGCTTGCTTAAATCGATTTATTCATCATGGCACGACTTTCCTTGTTTCAGAAATATCACTCGTTATAGCACATACCATATTAGAGCACTTTATCCATAAGATCAATCAAATCAAATCTTTCCTAAATATAATATTCTAATCAGCACAAGGAAAGATATCAATTCAACATTTCGTATTTAATGCAGTGCAAAGCAAGCAAGGATCATACATATGATTTTCGTCCAGGAATAACGGATTTCAAACAGATATATCACTTTCCATATATAAACAGCATATTTTCCATATATAGCTCAGTAGGATATCTCATGCATAATTTCCATATATAGCACAGAACGATATATCCTATCTTATGGACTGTCTATAACATGCGATCACTTAGTTCCATCAAATCATCACAGAATCATACGCAATTCAAATATTCAACACTTTAACAATTTTCAGCTTATTAGCAATGCATGGTTGAACATTATCGTTAACTTAGACATTTTATTTTTCTCAAATCGAATTGCTTATTTTATAGACCTAATGTCATTACAATTACATCGTTCATCAAAACTCTCTAACATATATGGACCAAAAAGGTCAACAAATGTGGTAGTTGCTGCTAAATGCTCATAGTTTCTTACATCTAGAGACTCAACTTGCAGGGGACTACAAATATGTGAGGTAAGTATTCTTGCTTTTGTTCATGTTTAGACTCTGTTATCGTGAGTAAAGGGAATGGGTTAGTCTAGGCTTTCCCCTCAGTTATCGAACTCATATTTGAATACGAATCTCGATTGCTTCGCTTTGCTTCTAACATTTTTAAGGTGAATCAATTTCAGCTTTTCATACCGATTCAAGAGCCGCATCTCCTCCTCCAAATGTTGAATGGGGGCTTACACGCTCTGGAATCGTTGAAGGACCAAATTGCTATCTGTTATGCGCATCTCTTCAGCTCTGAAAATAGCTTCGAGTTGAGGGAACCTTGGTATGAGAACTTCAATTGATTTACCGTGCATATTATGTGTTTGGAACACATTTATAACGCCTCATGTGTTGTTTTCTTTCGTCCTGTTCTTCCATTTGCGAACCTTAATCTGCTTTATATATATGGATAAGAAAGAGATGCCTGGTAAATATGAGCATTCTGCATGCACGCGAACAAATCGGCAATATGACCCAAGTGCTTAATTTCTCATCTACAAGGTCATATTCGTGAATGTTTGGTTTTTGCACTTATATAATTATATCATACATACATAGCTTAATAGAAACCATTTGGTCTTTGGCGTTAATAAAAGGTAGACGGGATATCATACTTACATATTTTATATAAACCATTTGGTCTTTGGTGTTAATAAAAGGTAGACGGGGCGGTCCAATACAAGGCTTATACCTACGAGTGAGGTCAAACTACACAGATCCGAAAGACGGCGTGGATTGTTCTTGAAGGCCGTGTCTACGATATTTCAACCTACATGAAGTTTGATCGCAAAGGTAAATAATTAATAATACTTTGGGTAGCAACTCAATGTCTACACTATCTAAGTGTAAAAGCTAACTCTGTGTGGATCTCTCTTATTCGTTTCTATTCCCTGTTACTGCATTGGTGATTATCAGGCATGGTAATCTCTGATCATTTAGTTCATTCGAACTTGTAGTTGGAAAACATATCAGATCATTATTGATTATTGTGGTAAAACCTCCATGTGCGTCAGTTTCGTCTCAACAACGTATGATGCAAAAAATTCTAGCAAGATATGAGTAGAAAAGGAGGTACATTTTCTCAGCACCACCTTCATTGCCAAATCCCTGAGGCAACATAGTCGTACTGTCACAATCTATCCAGTCATGCATGTATTATCACACATTTTGTACTATTGCTGTAGGTTATGTTCTTCGATGTTGCTTGGTGTTTTCTTAGGAAATATGTGTTGTATATGTATTACAATCTGTAAATGATGTGTATTTGATAACACGTCTTAACTTCATTCGCATTAGATTTATCCTATATATATTGGTAGATAGTTTTTGTGTTAATACATTGCTCGCTTAATATGTGCATGATTCACCGTGGCGACTAAATATCCAATCTCATACCGTACTACATATGCTTACATTCAGAAAGGAGTATCAACAATCTCATACCGTACTACGTATGCTTACATTCAGAAAAGATTATCAACAGTCTTACGCTAATATTGTTCATCAGAGCAATCGTACGTATATGAATTTGAAATATTCTTTATCATGCGTTCTGATTTTGAGCGGGAACTGTTAGTACAATTTCAAATAATATAGAATAATAGTTTGTTTTTGTGTTAGAGATTTTCTTTACAGTTCAATGTATCATGGAAATAATGAGCAAGAGTTTTATGATAATTCCAATCAAATATTTTCCAGTCATATATATCGAACAACTTATTATTAGGGTTTGACAACATTTAGTTTCTTCCAAATGTATTCGTATTTGTTGATTTTTTCCCTTAATGTAAGCATATGTAATCTTGAATGACTGTAATATTTAGTATTGTACGTCTATACTACTGTGCGACTGTAAAAATCAGAAATATAAGATTTAAGACTGTAAATCTTCAAAGTATTACTATAGTGGACCCAATTAGGCCTGCGGACCGTCGGGTTTTTTGGCCCACAGGACATCAGTCCGCGAGCCTGACAGGTTGGGCTCTAGAAATTAAGGCCCCGAGCCCGATGTTTTTTCAGGACTGGGTTGGGTCGGCCAACCGGCTCAGGCCCATTTCAGCTATAGCACCCGTGTATCGCACGGGGCAAAACTAGTATATTAAAATAAGTGAAGGAGAATACTCATTTGGTGCAAGTAGGTCAATAGGTAATGATTAAGCTATATAGACTACGACGAAGAAATTCACTATTCATTAACACATACATATATATATATATACTAGAAATTGAGAGCCACGCACATGCGTGGCTATAAAATGCCCAGAGTTATTCTAGTAACTATGTTTTCATTAATTTATTATTTAAAAATCTAGCTACATTCATCATTCATGCATGTAAATTGAAACCAATAATCATCTATTTTAGACAACTAAAATTTACATACTAAAATAGAATTCCATTCTTCATGGTATACTCTGGCTGGGTTTCTGGTAAGTGCACCATCATCAATTTGTATACATCTGTACACATCAAGATTAAGTAGTAGTTGCAGTTAGGAGAAAAAAAAGGTAACGCGTGTGAAGAAACTTGGGATAAAAGAAAGTGACACATAAAAGGCATCAGAGCTTAACCTGTAAAAGTGAATGAATGATGTCACTTGGGTGCTTCTCCAATACCTACAAACACCAAGACAACATAAGTTCTAACAAAACCCTCCCAGTTACTATGAGCTCCCAAGTTACCAAATAAGGGAAATGTTGTATCCGCGTACAGTGTTGAAGCCTACATATATAGACGTAACAATGAGTATGTATTGAAAACAACCTCGGCATAAATTCATACCTCCATTTGGTTAATTAACAAGTCTAGGGCTATAGGCATGTCATGACAACAACAATTTCCACAGAAGACGTAAGATAAGAGAATGGAAATGAAATGTATGCATTAACTAAAGTTGAGTTCGTAACATGTCATACTTCATGGCACCATCATTTCAAAACAAAAATGATGTCTATTGACATCTAATTCACAAAAAAGAATTGTGCATTGTTCCAGGCATTTCAATAAATAAAATGACGACAATGTAAGTCGCTTTCTAAGAATTGTACATATCATACTAAAGCGCAAAACCACTGCCAAAATCTTGTGATACACACACACAGGAAGATATATTTGTAAGAACAGGGGAAGCTTGACCTCGTTCTTTCAGTCGAGAGAGACAAGTTTTACTTGATTGGAAAAAAATCAACAACTCAAACAAAATAAAGCCCCAATCACAATTTGTTTTTACCTGAGACCTTTGTTAAAGCCAACGTTGTCGGTGCCCATGTTACCATTACATTTGAGCACAAGAAGCTTGTCTAACAGCTGCTTAGTTAGTGAGCTATCTGGTATAGTGTGCGATAAACACAATTGTCATAAAAGATATTAAATCCATTGAACAACAGCTCAGTCGAGTTACCCTGAGAGCTACACCTTGCAGTTCTCAAATAAAAATGAGCAATTCTATAAAATGGATGAGGGAATAATCGCCTGGCTTACCTTCAGGAACGGGGAGTAAGTGTTCTTAAGCAAAAACAAACTTGTTCCCCATCTTGTCATTTTGTTAAACATCCACCCTGTTAGTTCACGTGAAAGAAACCCACAAGAGCAAAGAATTAAGCGAAAAAAGAAAATCAAATTTGGGAAATACAAATTACCGCCTTTATCGGACAAACTTAACTTCCCAAATTAAGCTTATTGCTTGCATCCGCCGTGGTAAAAGACAACTCCTCCAACACTTACCCAAATTCTCTGAGAGAAGGGAAAGAATGGTTACGTGCAACCGAAACGGCTTGCTACGGAAGTATGACGACGAGGATGATATGAATACATGGATGCCCTATGAGCGAGCAAGACCCCGTAACGAACGGAATGAGCGACGATTGGCTGCCGGTGAGCAGCGAATGACCAACGAACAAGGACGAGTGGCTGCCGGCGAGCAGCGAACGACCGACGACCTGCGAGAGGAGAAGGGACGACGACTGAGTAGCAAAAAGAACGACTGATGGCGTGCGTTGGTGAAAAAAATTAAATTATCGTCCGGTAAAAATAAATCGCGATAAATAGGATATGATTACGAGAAAACATAGGGGAAGCAGGTTATACTCGCGAGAAATAGATTACGACGAAAACACTGTTCCTTTACCCATACGCGTTTATAATATATAATATGCTGATGCATGCAGATATATAGGTGTGGCACGTAGTGAGGAAATAAAGGAGGTGATGTGGCAATAAAAAAATTCAAAAATGAAAAATCCAGAAATAGACTGGATATCACGATTATTCAAACGTAAGAACAAGCCATAAAACCCTCAAAAAAGAAACCTTTTTAGAGAGAGAGAGAGAGAGAGAGAGAGAGAGAGAGAGAGAAGATTCTTCATAACCGCATACGTAAAAAACGAGAAGTGATATGTAAAATGCATTTGTATGTTAATCTCTTCCTACCGAACTCTTCTGAAATAATTACCTCGATCGGAGACGAGCTTATTCCTCCATTGTTATTAGCTTTTCAAATATTTTTACGTGTTTTCACATATCGTGATCGAACTGAAGTTTATATGTTTCCGTAGATTATTAAACATGTAATAAAAAAAAGCATTTTTATTATTACCACATAAAGTGTTAATTTTTGTACGTAAAAATTGATGCATTCGAAGTACGTCAGTTCCATTGCCATCGATTTGACGATGTAAGAAAACTAAGGTCATCAACAAGCTTCTTGAACATATCCAAGAAACTCAAAATCAAACACTTCTCTTTGATTCACCAATTATATATATATATATATATATGTATGTATGTGTGTGTATATATTCGATGTTATATTAATGGGACGACATGAATAGATAGACCTCATATCAAACAACGTTTCTTGTGCGTAATTTCCGTTTCTTTTCAATAATTTATAAAAAAAAGTTACTTTGACCATGCTGTAATTAATAAAAAAATGCTTGCAAGCACTTGTAACCCTTGTGACTGTACAATGATTAACCTACAGAAACACGTTTAGGAAGAAGGTGAACTGATGCATATATATGTACTTATCAATATTTTAAATAATATAAAGATCATTTACTTTCATGTAAAACGGTAAAAAGCAATCACATTTCATGTGATTAAACGAATGCTTTGGAATGTGATTACATTTAGCAGCTTGTGATGATTTAAGATATGCTATTATTGTAGAGATTTAACTTCTAGAATTACCTTTAAAAGAGCCAATCTTTGTTCGTATATTTTCTTCGAATCATCGAATCATCGAATACGGAGCATTTACGTGTCCTTCGTGAATTTCATCGTTAGGGAATGTCGATTTGGATACAAATCGATCCATGGCGAAATAATTCAATGGCAGAGAGAATTTTTTGTTCATTAGGACTTTTTAACACCTCAAAAAATCAATTCTTACCTATAATTGTTTAACTTTAGTGGGGTTGTTGAACAAGAAGCATTGCCAGTAATGGAATAAGGTAAAAAAAAAAGAAAGAAAGAAAAGCAATGGAAGAAACATCAATTATATAATTTCTGAAGTATGTAAGAAAAAAAGCAGTGAGAAAATAATAATAATAAAAAAGTGGGACCCAAATTGAGATAACTTCGTTCAGTCAGTAGTGTGATGTTGGTGCTGCTTTTAGTGTTGAAAGGTAGTAACGGCCTTTTGGCCTAATGATTTGTATTTTGGCTTCTTCCTCTTACTAAACTAAACCCTTCCATTGCACATCTCTTCCTTCTTACACAGCTTTATATAAATGAACCTCTTTCTCCCATATAACATACAACAAAACATAAAACCTCTCTCTCTCTTTCTCTCTCTCTCTAGAAAACTTCTCTTTTAAAGCTATTATTAGCTTATATGGCCGAAGAAGGTGCAGATAACTCAATAATTTGGGACGATGAACAATCATGGCAGAACTTCACCAACCAGGGAAATGAAGATGATTTCAGGGCCGACAAAGGAAAGCTGAAGGTGGGAGAAACGAGCAACTTATTTGCTGCTGGTAATAATAATAAGATGATGATGCTGATCAACGGTGGTGAGCTGGTGGAGAAAGCTGTTAATGTAGCTGTGCCCGCCGTCCAGTTGCAGGCGCCTCCGCCGCCGCCTCCGGCGACTCCGGTTAGGGGTAAGGGGAAGAAGAAGGCTGCTGTCGCCGGAAATACTGGCGGCGGCGGCGGTGGGTCTGGTGAACATGAGCTGCATATATGGACTGAGAGAGAGAGGAGGAAGAAGATGAGGACCATGTTTGCGAATCTCCATGCTTTGCTCACTCATCTCCCTCCAAAGGTACACGTATCATTGGGTTTTCATTTAATGACGGAAATCTTTAAGCGATCGTAACAACAACTGAACTGAAAGAAAAAAGAAACACATATATACGTGTATCCGTATTCAAACCTAACTAGGGCAAAGCATCTCAGCTTAAATTCTATTTTGTTTCTCCTGCTAGTTATCTTCTTCTCTCTTCCTTATATGTGTGTGTATGTATATATGTATATATGTGTGTCCTTACGTATATTGAATTATATATATAGTCAATGATAATTGGAGATTTAGATAGACATTAAAATAAACTGGGCCATGAGCAAGGCTAGACTGAATTATTCCCATAAGTAATTGTTTCCAGTCGAGATTTCTACCATCTCTAAGACCTGTTATAAAACTCTCTGGTAAACCTTCTAAAGTCAAAGGCTTAAATGCTACCTGAACTAATCCAATATGAATAAACTTATGTTTCAATCTATATTTTTCTAAGTCTCTATTGCTTAAAAGCCTAATAACCATTTCTTCATTATTTAAAGAAACTGTTTCTTCAGTAGTTTTAACTTTTAAATACCTGTTTCAAGCCTAATTTCTCGAAAGTTCCTCTTCGTAGATTATTTTTTAACCATTAAATACACCTCAACTTCTTAAAACCCCCACCATGGCTCTGATGCCATACGGAGAGGATCTTTACAAATTGGAAAAAACTGTACAAAAAACATGATAAATGATACGTGTCGTTGTTAAACCTATCGAACCAGTTATCAAGCTGTAAACAGTTTGTCCCGTTCGATTCAAAGGTAGTCCAGCCGATACAAAGGTAGTCCAGCCGATATACCATAAATCAAAAACAAAATAAAATAAAAAATGATTTTGTGATCGATAGAATTAAGCGTCGAATACAAGTACTTTTACATATTTGCAGGCGGACAAATCGACCATAGTGGACGAAGCAGTAACCTACATCAAGAAACTTCAAGAAACCCTCCAAAACCTTCAAGCCCAAAAGCTCGCAAGGCTTTATCAGTTCACAGCTATGAACAACAACCCTTTCATCAACTATGACGACGACGACCCTTTATTCTCCTTCATCACTCATCAGCAAATAAACATCCCAGCAACTCAAACTAGAGAAGCTTTCCTAGCCGAACTTGGCTCATCCTCCTATGGTAATAACAACAACAGCAGTGCTTCTGCAGCTGCTATTATTACACCACCGAACAACGTCCAAGGAAGCATTACTGAATCTGATGTTTCAGCCCTTTTCAAGACATGGAATTCTCCAAACGTTACCCTAAACGTTTCCGGGAAAGATGCTCATATCAACGTTTGCTGTTCGAAGAAGCCTGCCTTGTTGACTGCTGTCTGCTACGTGATGGAGAAGTACCAGCTAGAGCTCATCACTGCCCAGGTTTCTTCGGATGACAACAGTCGATGCATGTATATGTTTCATGCTCAAGTAAGGTTTACATAAATATCTATTGTATTATTATAGTACTCTGCATTTTTTGATATCATCTTATCAAGATGTAATCTAGGGTTTTCCATCATAATTAACCACTGTAATTAATTAGCAGGTGAATGTTGGGAGCATCTCAGCAGGCGATCAGATTGCAGTGGAGGAGATATTCAAGCAGGCGGCGGCAGAGATTATGATGTGGGTTAATGCTTAATTACAATGTAGTATTATTTTGCTTTCGATCCAACGTTTATGGCTTGCATTCATTTCCGTGTAGTTTCAAGAACATAAATATCTTGCATATATATTGTATTACCTTCCGAGTAACGTTTAATTATAGTCTTGCTGCGATCTCTTATTGGTCAATATATTACATTACCTTGTGCAAAAATGTCCGAAATATTATTATGTTCGGTGATCTTCAACAGTTCCATGAATAATCATGTATTTAACAGCTTTCCTGTAGTATATAGAAATATAGATCAATAGGATATATAGTATATGTTTGACGAGAATTTTTTTCATATTGCATACACCTTCTCAACCGAATAGAAAGGCTTTATCGAGTTGGGCTCAAATGTAACTGAAAATACGCAAATATAATAATGTCTTGGAGAAACTTGGATGTATTTCTAATGCATGCGTCTCATGGGCCTTGAAGAATATAATATCACATAATAAATAGTAGTAGTTTGGTATTTATCGTTGTTCTTGTTATTGATGACTGATGTTATTGTGAAAAGAGAAAAAGGAAAAGAAATCTATTGCTTTAGGACACAAATTACATGATAGAACAGATTTGACCTAGGAGACGTAAGTTGCAATAACCTTTTTTCAAAAAGATAAAAGGTGTTTCTAACATGCAATAATTAATGATAAATGGACCATATTGTTTGTTTTTGCGTGCATGCGTCGTCTCTATTATTTCAGACCAGTCAATGGTCAAAGGAAGGTGAGCCATCAATTCCAATTTTTATTGTTTTTACCTATCCCTACAATTATAAACATTCTACGATTTCGATGCAACGTTGCCCATTAATCGTTTATCTCAATTGTCTTTCTCAAAATGAAAGGAGTAAGGACCACCACATCAAAACGCAATATGCGAATTCGCATCATTCATTGAGAATTCAATTCACATACAGCTAATTTTGTGAAGATATAAAAAAATATTTAAAACAGGTAAATTACTTTTTGACATTTTAATTTCCTTGACCACAAAAAAAAAACTTCCCAAATCTCAAAACCCTCTTACAGCACAATTAATTATGTACCCACCAAATTACCCCAAAAAAGAAAACAGAAAATCGAGAAAACTCCTTTTTTTTTTTCGTTTTTTTTCCTATTTTGCACATAATAGCCTAAAATGAGAAAAACGAACTAAAACGGAACGACGTCGCTTCCGCCGAAGTCGTCGGAGTTGCCGGCGTAGGCGTCGTGCGGCCATGAGTCTCTCAGAAGCTTCAATAGCATCTGAGCTTTCCTCTTTGCCCTCTCCGTGCAATCGCTCTGCACCAGCAAAAGCAGCTGCGTCATAACGCCGGCGGCGACGGCCTCCCTCTGCGTCTCCTCCGACGCAGAGCACAATGACAGTAATGCCCCCGCCGCGTACTCCGTCGCACGCTCGGAGATCTTCAGTATGATCTTCACCAGCACGGGGATCGTCAGCGCGTGCGCTGCAAACGCCGCGCACCCCGACGGTACCCTGTCAACAAACGCAGGCGAACGTAAGAGAAAATCGACGGCGAATCCGATTAGTATTTCGTAATTTCACGATGAGATGTTGACAGTTCTCTTACCTGCAAAGCAATTCCACCGTGGCGAGGGCTCTCTCGGCGTCGCACCGTTCGAATTCCGACATCCTATCCACAAGAGCCGATGCAGCTCCGGCGACCACCGCTTTTTGCCGGTGCTGCTTCGTCAGGCAAAGAGCAAACAGAGCTTTAGTCCCAACCTTCATCCCGCGAGGATACCTCGCCGGGTAATTTAATATCCCGACGACGCCCTCGAAAATTCCCGGGACATTTCCGACCATCGATCTCAGCTCCGGCAACCTCAATCCGGCGACCACCGCCTCAATCACCGCCGCCGAATTGGTCCTCACGTCGATCGAAGGATGGAACAGCAGATTCACAAGGTACCCAATCCTCCCCAAATCGGACGCCACGTAAGCACACTCCGACTCGGCCAAGGCGAACATCGACAGAATAGACAGAGATTCGAGATTCAAATCGGAGGGCTCGGAGCCGACGCCGGCGAACAGAATCCCGATCAGAACCTGACGCGCGTTGTTAGACGCCATGACCGACCTGTTCTTCTCCGAATCGCGCGCCAGGCCGCGCAGCCTCTTCAGCGCGGCGGCGCGGATGGCGAACGGACTCGAATCCGACGAGGCCTGCGACAGAAGATTCCGAACCATCGCCGGCTCCGCCGGCTGCTTCGGCGTGGGTATCCTCTCAACGCCGAAGCTGCGATTCTCCACGCACCACTCCTGAATCAGCCGCCGGAGCGTGTGGTTGGGGATGAGGGTGAAGTCGGTGAGCGGCGACCGAGTGACCGGACACGTGGTATTGCCGGTGGCCACCCACGACTCGATGCTCGAACGGTCGTACGTTTGACCGGTACAAACGGTCACCGGGTCGACCATCAGCTCCAAAGAGATTGGGCAGCGAAAGTAGTACGGAATCTGAACATTGTTCACGTCCAAAGGTTCCAAACTGCTACTACGCATATTATTAATATTCTTTTCTTCTTTAGAAAGTGAAATAAATTGTTGAGAATATATCTCAAATATTATCTAAATGAGAGAAGAATGTAAATTCTCTTTCTCAGTGCGTTGTGATTTATATACGAAGAAGGAGGTGGGAACAGAGAGACATATATCTCTGGCGAGTTCGTAGTTTTGTGTGTACTATGGTTCGTTTGTTCAATTCTTCGCACGTGTGGTTTGTTTGACTGTGGTTAGACCCATTTAACTATGGTTAGGTAGTGGTGGGCCCGGTTTGGGTAGTCAAAGCGACTGGGATTATAGGATTAGGACCGCCATTATTTAACTGTTATATATTATTAGTTTCATATTTTATCCAAGTTCTGTTTACATCAACGGCTATTTAATATATAGTCCTACTAACTCACAGACAATACGGTGAAAAGTGGTCAATTCTTATCCTCTGATCCTTGGGTTCAAATTCAGTATCTGTACGCATACACGAAATTAGAAACTGCGTTTATTTAGGAAAATCAGAGGATTCCTTTTTTAATGGAAAGATAATAGTTATTTTATATATTTACATGAGAAAAGACAACACCACCATTACGTTACGACGCCGTCTATGCTTATATAATCTGTGGCAGTGCAGTGCAGTGCAGATTATGTTAAAGGCTAACACAGTAGATGAATTATTACAGGTGTCTGTTAATGAAATACTATTATAGCTTAGCTGTAATGTATATAATCAACGCTTTAGTGGCCAACTTTGACCAAAGGGGATGCGCGAATTATTTCGTGATTGAGTTTTAATTTATGACAAGATATGTGTTGGAATGAGAACAGTCAAAGATGGTAAAAAGTATCGTAGCATGGTAATAACTAATTTAATGTTCCAATTGTTGCAAGAAACATTCTCAAATCAACAAATAAAAAGGTGGGGTCGGTGGGAGGCGAATACGAATGGTCAATAGTCAAAGATGAACAGAGGAATGTGAGGGGAACAGCTAAGCGCTCTCTCTCTCCCCCAAATTTATTTAGTACTTACAGTGTCCCGACAATTTCTTCCCAAAAATTACTGGGCACGGACATTAAGAAATCACATTATTTTAATAGTACAGTACACCTTTTGACGTATGGAGAGAGAAAAATTATTAGTAGACACGCAAATCAAGAAGATTTTTTTTTAATATTAATGGTATTTTAGTTTAATTAGTGGGAAGTTTTTTACCAAAAATGGAAATGGAAAGAATTATGTGGGATGTCCTAAATAGAAAAATGAGAAGAAATAAGTGGAACGGAGGTAGTATTATTTATTAGGGGAAAAAACTCAAGGGGATTTTACATTAAAAAAACACCCATTAATATAAAATATTGGCAAGTGAGAGTACCCTGTTAGTATTTTTTTATATGCAGGTACCTGTCAGAATAACTTTTTGCACATTGGTACTCGTCCCGCCGCAATGTACTTTATATCATTTAGGTACCATAGAGAAAAGTAGTGTGGTACGTAATATAGCTAGTAAATGATACTATCATATAGTCAGAAACAAGGTACCATGTATACAGGTAACATATATGGTACATATAAATGCGTGATATTGAACGCAATACACTATAAAAAGATACCTCAAAACTGGAAAAATGGTACGCACAATCGAAAGGATACTTATATATAATTTTCTGATACGGATACTTACTTGGTAGTTTGTATAGATTCACCAAAATTCAATTCTCGAGTTGTCTCTTGGAATATATATATATATATATATGTAATTAAAAATATGTCCCCAGGGTGGGACCCATTCTTTTAGGTTCCACCAAAGAGCTATTTACGATGTTGATCAAGTAGTCCCTACAACATTCGAAGGACCACCCACACGAATTTCCAATTGGAGCACAGAGAATCTATTTTATCCTTCACACGTCCCCTCTATCTTTTTAAATTCAATTTCTTGATTATCTATAAAATCGATTAGTGGTTTTATTTATGGTGCGTCCCCTCGTTATTTCTTGTTCTAAACCGACAAGGTGGGTTGGCTGTTTCAAATAATCCACGCGACAAAAGAAAATTTTATTTGTGGATTCCCCAATTTGACAGGCTATTTTCTTTAAGTAACAATTCCAATTTTTACTTCGTGTATAACGTCTTATATGAGACTACGCAGTCAACACTTCAGTCATCAAATTCCGAGATTTTTAATTATATATAATTAGAGATTGAACTTGAGAATCATCAATTTTCTCAAAGTCTTTGGTCTGAAAAAAAGGGCCGAATTGTGAAGCGTTATGTCTCTGGTCAACCAGACAACATTGCCCGATTCAGATTAGTAAAAAATATTATTACAAAATTAAGTTACTATTCAATCGATGCACGTGAGTCGCACGTGTCATCCAGCTAAGTACCAGCCTAATAGCCCAACTCAAAGCAATGATCTGTTGTTCATTCGAATGTACTATTGTTATTTTAATTTACAATTACAAATTTCCCTAGGTTTTAACAGTATGTTTAATCGCTGCGAAACATGAGCGTGTAAAAGAAATAAATAATAAAATTCCTTCTCTCAAACGACATAATTAATCACATATTGGATGTATAATGTGACTATTCTCTTGTAGGCTAGTACAGTCGATGTCATTCCACCTATTTATTGGTGATATAGTTGTATATTAAAACTTATAAGTAGGAAAAATTTATAATTATGCCTTATAATTAATATAACACGACGACAATGGACCATCGCCAACAATTCCCTTATGTAAAGCGTAAACGGTTTAGTAAATAAACATCTAACTTTCCAACTTTCCTACACGTGAAATTTTGCATGAATTGGCTTTATATGAGACTTAAAACAACTATAAACCAAACCAAGATTTCATGTCCTGTTATGTCGGAAAACACAGACATAAAATGATGCCAAAGTAAAAGATAAAACCCGTGACATGATTATGTGTATTAAATGAAACTTATTGTAATAAAAAGTTACTTGTAGACTCATCTGGCATATGTGTATATTAAACGACTGCCACACAAACTTTACATGGCATCGTTGTGTTCGAACTTTATGTTGCAATCTCTTCACTTTGTGTGTGGAGTTGCTAATTAGATGTGTGATTTGATAATTTTACTATTAAAGATGTAAAATTTAATAAGATTGTCATAAAGCCGACAATCCTAGTTGTCTCGAGGGCTCACTCTATATAAACTTAGCATATAACAATTTAATAATATTATATCATCGTAAATATTGTATTTTTCAAATAATTGAGAGAACACTTTCCAGATGGCAAGTGGAAATCAATCATGTCCTTTTAAAATCATACCGATGGTCAAAAAATGCAACTTTCATGAATGTGTCGTAATAGTAAATAACAAGTGTCGAGAGTGCATAACTTGATTTTAGTTTAGAAAAGGGTTTATATTACATGGTTCATTTATACAATACGGATATATATATATATATAGATATATATATATATTCTATTACATTATAAGAAAATTGCAGGAATGAGGAGTGTTTAGTATCATTTATGTCGCTGATTCCCCTACAAACATGGGGTGGAGTAATTAAATAGTTTGATTCGCTTTAATCCAATTAGTTTTCAACACTTTATCACTTAAATTATAATGTGAACGCCTTTTAGTTCTGATAAAGCCTACCGCAGGTTTGGCTTGTTATTTACAGTCTTATCTTGAGCCCTGTGCTTTTTATAACTATTTAAGAAAATGTTCACATTTTCTATTGCGAGAGCAAGATCAGAATGAGCTTTCACAAGCCAATAAGAGCAAAGAGCTGATGCACACTGTTTTATATCAGAGTTCAAACGAGAAAAAGTGCTGAGATGATAAAAACGTGTTTATGCCATTCTGCCTGAGAGTCACTTATTAAGACGTCTTCGCTGGTGACGATTTCTCTCCCAAGGAACCGCGCCAACAGACTTCAACTATCACTTGAATGTATAAATACTGTTCAAAAGGGCGCGTAGTTGTACTGTAGATCGTCTTCTCCATTTTTGATTCTCTCTGTAAATTTCCCAGTCATCTAATAAAGGTTTCTGCTTCGCCGTGGATGTAAGATTCATCAAGAATCTGAACCACGTAAACAATCGTGTTCAAGCTCATCCAAACTGATTAGATTTCTTATGGTATCAGAGAAAGATTTTTTTTTTAGAGCTGCAATTGATCAAGATTTGAGTTGTACGATTCACAGGCATTAAATCAAACACCATGGATGCGGATTTGCCACCACCTCCTCCGTCCAATTCGTCACTGCCACCGACCTCATCGACGATCCTAACCAACGATCCTTATTTTCTCAGCAACGCTGATAACTCGGGCCAATTGCTAGTTCACGAACCATTGACGGGGGACAATTATGCGACGTGGAGCAGATCGATGCTGATTGCGCTGATTGGACGGAACAAAGAAGGGTTCGTCAATGGTGATCTTAAGGCGCCGATTGCAGATACACAAAACCCAGCCAATACTCAGAATCAACTCAGTGCGTGGCGGCGGAATAACAATATAGTGATTTCTTGGATCATCAATTCAGTTTCAAGGGAGATTTCAGCTAGCATACTCTATAGTGCCTCGGCCAGAGAGGTATGGGTCGACCTACAAGAACGTTTTGGCCAGACCAACAAGCCGCGAATATTCCAACTAAAACGGGAACTGATCAATCTGGCGCAAGGTAACAGTGGCATAACAGTGTATTTCACGAAGCTTAAGACCTTGTGGGATGAATTGATCAGCTATAGGCCAGCTTGTCAGTGTTCTTGCGGAGGAATCAAGCCAATTCAAGGATATTTGGATGAAGAGTATGTTCTTGCTTTTTTAATGGGTCTCAATGACTCATATTCTCAGATACGGGGGCAGATTCTTCTTATGGATCCGTTGCCCTCCATAAACAAAGTGTTTTCCTTGTTAGTCCAAGAAGAGAAACAGAGGCTAGTTGGAGGAATTCAACTTAGGGGAGGTGAGGATCAGGCGAGCAGTATGGCCATGGCAGCAAGGAATGAGTCTGAATTTTTCAAGAAGGGGCCCTCTGGACAAAGAAGGGACCAAGCTAGACCTATATGCACCCATTGCAATAAAAGGGGTCACACCGTCGAGACATGTTATCAGATCCACGGGTTTCCACCCGGCTTTAGACAAAATCAGAAGAGCAGGGGTGCTAGAATGAATCAAGTCATCGTAGACCCAGTTGGCAAGGAGGCGCATCAGATTAGCTCAGGGGCACTAAACCAGGGCAGTGAGCTAGTCCATCTGCAAATGACTGCACAGCAACTGCAGGGGTTGAAGGCATTGATCAATCAAGTGCCCTGCAATTCATCTCTAGAAGAGGGGAACTCTCATCAACAAAAGGAAAGACCAACAGGTATCCTACTGTCCTGTGATCTGCCTGAATTTACACGTGATAATGTGTGGTTGGTAGACTCTGGTGCCACAAGGCACGTGTGTGGAAATAGACATCTTCTGTCTGAAATACACGATATCAAGGAGTCTAAAGTTGTTTTACCAGATGGTTCAAACATTACAGTAAGCAAAGCAGGTTCTGCTATCATCAGTGAACACATTACTCTAACTAATGTTCTATTTGTCCCTCAGTTCCAGTTTAATTTGATTTCAGTAGGTTGCTTGACTAACAATTTGAGATGCAAGTTCTGTTTTGAGGCTGACAGTTTCATGATACAGGCCCGTTCACGAGGCTTGATTGGCAGGGGTAGACAACATGCAGGACTCTATCTGCTTAAGGCTGAACCAATCTGCTCAAAATCGGTTCCAGTTTTAGATGATCTTGCTTTCCTGAATAAAATTTCTTTAGACCTGTGGCACAATAGGCTAGGACATCCTTCGAGTAAGGTGTTAGACATACTGAGACCCACTCTGAAGCATGGCATCAGTTCTAAAAATTCTTTTTGTAAAATCTGTCCACTTTCCAAACAGAAAAAGAATTCTTTTCCAGTTGGCAATAAGGTGGCTTGTTCTGCTTTTGATCTTGTACACTGTGACGTTTGGGGTCCATTTCATGTTCCTTCTCATCAAGGGCATCGATATTTTGTCACAATAGTAGATGACCATACTAGATTTACTTGGGTTTTTTTAATCAAGTTCAAATCTGAGGTAAAAACTGTAATGACCTTTTTCATGGCATATGTCGAGACCCAGTTTAAGAGTAGAATTAAGACAGTAAGATCTCATAATGGAAAAGAATTTAACTTGCTAGATCTTTTCAGGGAGAAGGGAATAATGCATCATCTCTCATGCGTACAAAGGCCACAACAAAACTCGGTTGTTGAACGCAAACACCAACATTTGCTCAATGTTGCTAGGGCATTACTTTTTCAGTCATGTCTACCAATAGAATATTGGTCTGAGTGCATTCTTACGGCAACTTTTTTGATAAATAGGACTCCCTCTGTGAAATTGGGTAGGAAAAGTCCCTATGAGCTCCTGTTTCAAAAACCAATAGAATATCATCTATTGCGAGTCTTCGGTTCTCTCTGCTTTTGTTCTTCATTAACAGCAGGTAGGAGAAAGTTTGACGCCTGAGCAAATGAGTGTGTCTTCATTGGCTACCCGAGTGGGATGAAGGGATACAAGGTCTTAGATATCAAAACCAGAGAAGTCTTGATCTCCCGAGATGTCACCTTTAAGGAGGATGAATTCCCTTTTAGAGAACTGAACTCAGCCAATTCAGAGGATATCTTTCCAGATAGTGTTCGGCCTATACCTTGTGCCTCACCAACTGCCACAGAAGAAGGGTATATCACACCACAGGGCACTGATCATGGAATAGCAGAACAGATTGAGTCTGATTCAGAAGGGACTGAGCATGAACTGGCAGAGCCTACCCTTGAGACTGAAGCATCTGGGAACTTCACTGATCCAGCTCAAACAGAGGCTCAGACAGCACTCCAAGAACCTGAAAGGAGGTCAGGGAGGCAGCCGAGGAGACCAGCATACCTAGATGACTACCACTGCAATGGAGTCACAGACAAGAAGGACCTGTACCCTATTTCACAAGCCCTCTCATATCAGCAGTTTTCCAGCAAATACCAGGACTTCATGTGCAACATTGCCATGACTCAGGAACCAAAGAGCTTTGCTCAAGCCTCCTCTTCCAAGGTCTGGTTGGAAGCCATGACAGAAGAACTTAAGGCTTTAGAGGAAAATGGGACTTGGAGCATAGTGTCTTTACCCGAAGGAAAGAAGGCCATTGGCAACCGTTGGGTGTATAAAGTTAAGCATAATTCGAAGGGACAAGTAGAAAAGTATAAGGCGCGCTTGGTCGCAAAAGGGTATGATCAACGTGAAGGTGTGGACTACGTCGATACTTTTGCACCCGTGGCCAAGCCGAATACGATCAAGCTTATCCTTTCACTCGCGGCTAAACTGAGATGGCACTTAACACAATTGGATGTCAATAATGCGTTTTTAAATGGCGACTTGGAGGAAGAAGTCTATATGCATTTGCCCCAAGGTTTTTACAAGCACTACCACAGAGATGGAGAACCAAAGATGGTATGTAGATTGCACAGATCGATTTACGGTTTGAAACAAGCTTCACGACAGTGGAATAGAAAGTTCACAGACGCGGTAAAAGCCTTTGGATTTCACCAGACAGAAGCGGACCACACTTTGTTCTTGAGGGGCAGGGGAGATGATCTAGTCATCTTACTCGTTTATGTCGATGACATAATTCTTGCAGGGCCATCCATGAGGACCATAACAGAAGTTAAAGACTTCCTACAAGCTCAGTTCTGAATCAAAGACTTGGGTGAACTCAAGTTTTTCCTAGGAATTGAGGTGGCTCGAAGTGAATCTGGGATTTACCTCTCCCAGAGACAGTATGCTCTACAATTGCTCAACGACACTGGATATCAGGGGTCAAAGCCTCTCACGACTCCCATGAATCCCAGCGGCAAAATAACGGCAGAAGATGGGGAACTCTTGGCAGACCCGTTTCATTATAGAAGGTTGATTGGAAGGTTATTATACCTCACCTTCACTAGACCGGATCTAGCTTTCCCGGTGCACAAGCTTAGCCAGTACATATCCGCACCAAGAACAGGGCATATGACGGCCGCACACCACCTGCTCAGGTACCTCAAGGCCTCGCCAGGACAAGGCATTTTCCTAAGTTCAGCTCCAAACCTTGAATTGACTGGTTTTTCAGACGCAGATTGGGGGACTTGTTCTGATACGAGGAAGTCAGTTAGTGGCTATTGTACCTTCTTAGGAGAGTCACTAATCACGTGGAAGGCAAAGAAGCAAGCCACCGTGTCCAGATCATCAACAGAAGCGGAATATAGGGCTCTTGGTTCACTGGTATCAGAAGTTTTATGGATCAAGCATCTCTTGGAGGAATTGGATGTGCAGCTGCCTCAGATACCAGTGCTTTACTGCGACAATCAGTCGGCCCTTAAGTTAGCTTCTAATCCAAAGTTCCATGAGAAGTCAAAGCACATTGAGATAGATTGTCATTTCGTTCGACACCACATAGCAGTTGGAGCAATCAAGTTACTTCCCATCAGAACCGAACATCAACTCGCAGACATGTTTACCAAACCACTTACAGGGCCTTTGCTGCAGCAAATGCTTGTCAAGATGTCTGTAATAAATTTATTTCATCCATCTTGTGGGGGCGTATTGCGAGAGCAAGATCAGAATGAGCTTTCACAAGCCAATAAGAGCAAAGAGCTGATGCACACTGTTTTATATCAGAGTTCAAACGAGAAAAAGTGCTGAGATGATAAAAACGTGTTTATGCCATTCTGCCTGAGAGTCACTTATTAAGACGTCTTCGCTGGTGACGATTTCTCTCCCAAGGAACCGCGCCAACAGACTTCAACTATCACTTGAATGTATAAATACTGTTCAAAAGGGCGCGTAGTTGTACTGTAGATCGTCTTCTCCATTTTTGATTCTCTCTGTAAATTTCCCAGTCATCTAATAAAGGTTTCTGCTTCGCCGTGGATGTAAGATTCATCAAGAATCTGAACCACGTAAACAATCGTGTTCAAGCTCATCCAAACTGATTAGATTTCTTATTTTCTTAATCAAAACTGTATCTGATAGTTGCTTTATAATTTATATTACAGAAAAAGGTGGAAACAAAATTAATTCCAAACTGCAAGCCTAACAAAAAAACTAAGTATGCAAATTATATGGGCCTGTAAGATATTGGGCCTATTCGTAAGGTTTTATGGGCTTTTGGAATTCGTTATTGGGCCCAATAAAGAAGTAGAAAGTAACCTAATGTATAGAAACTCCTCAAATCGATCTCCCACTTCGATTTCTTGGCTACTATTGTAGTTTCTGCGGTTCTGTATAAAATAATATGGTTTATTGATATTGGATTCAATTTGAGTGTAGAGACTACGATACCATTGTATTGATGGGGTCCGATCGAAAACAAAAGGATAATAACAAAAAATAGAAAAAAGTGAAAAAGAATAAAACAACAATTAGAATCTTTTGCTTGTTGCTGTGTCGCTGCTGATTTTTGTTCACTAGCACGCAGTGACTCCAGTTTGCTCTCAAGTCCCACAATTTTCTAAAGCTTTCTCAAGTCCCACAATTCACGGTGCAATTCTTCTTATTACATACTTAAATTATTTGATTAGTTTTTGAGAATCTCTTCGGCATTGATGGGAAAAGAAACGCCAAAGAATAATGTGTCGCACGATTATAAGAACAGCGTAACAAGCTTTCCCACTCGCAATTGTTGGACTATATTATATAGTTCATCAACAACATTAGTATTAAAAAGTCAAAGGCTAACTAGAGAGCAATGTACGGGATGGTTTAATATATAATATTAGGCCTTATGAGATACTTTAATATAGATGCAAGACTGATGTAA
Source organism: Craterostigma plantagineum (assembly GCA_027422505.1). Lineage (NCBI taxonomy): Eukaryota > Viridiplantae > Streptophyta > Magnoliopsida > Lamiales > Linderniaceae > Craterostigma > Craterostigma plantagineum. Next base: position 3,447,178 of record JAPQWV010000029.1, read on the forward strand.
CTTGCTAAGATAATATATTATATTATGGTCATTATCATTCATTAAGATAAGAATCAAGATCGTAGGCAATATATTATGTATAATTCATGTGGTAGGTCAACTATGGAGTCGGAGTTTATCGCTCTTGAGCTTGCTTGTGTGGAAGCAGGGTGGCTGAGAAACTTCCTCAGTGATGTAGTCATGGATCAGAGATTGATCACCTCTGTGTCCATGCACAGTGATTGTCAAGCCGCACTAGCTATAGCAAGAAATCAAATTTATAATGGCAAAAAATCGTCATATAAGACTAAGGCACAATGTTATAAAGCAGCTGCTCAAAAATGGTGTAGTGTCCTTAGATTTTGTGATATCAGAGGTAAATCTGGCCGACCCTCTGACTAAGCCACTAGGAAGGCAGTTAATCAAGAAAACCTCGAGGGGTATGGGTTTGATGCCAACGGAATTTTAAAGTTAAGGAAACCTGACTCATGTGATGGAGTGATCTCTTGAAGTGAGTTCATACAGGTAATAACGAAGTTGACTTTACTTATGTAGCATTTATCCTAGACTCTCATACTCGGAGGTAGAGATGCTATAAATAAATTGTTACGGTTGAATGTGTTCATTCTTAATGATGTAGCTCAATTGGTGAAAGGCAAGGAACTTGCAAACAACTCGAGCTACGATCACCTATAAAGAGTTTAAAGGTGGTGCCGCCTTTGTGAGATGCATGGCAAAACGTCTCTAAAGAACTCTTCGAATAAAAAGGGTAAGCGCATGGCCTGAATGGGCGCACAACCGCGTTGAAGAAAAGGTGTATTAAAATAATCATGTTCTACTGACCTCTACTTTGCATTTAACGTACAAGGTTCATAGAAGTACAACTTCACCTGTATTTTGCAACTTACGTCATGAGAACTAGGACTCAGTTCATAGTTTATTGTTAAACACTAAGTCTCATGTGATTATTTCTCTCGAGGAAAATGTTGTTGCTGTGTGGGGGAATGTTGGACTATATTATATAGTTCATCAACAACATTAGTATTAAAAAGGCAAAGGCTAACTAGAGAGCAATGTACGGGATGGTTTAATATATAATATTAGGCCTTATGAGATACTTTAATGTAGATGCAAGACTGATGTAACTTGCTAAGGATAATATATTATATTATGGTCCTTATCATTCATTAAGATAAGAATTAAGATCGTAGGCAATATATTATGTATAGTTCATGTGGTACACTGAATCGATTGCTCACATTCATTGGGGAGTTGGAAGGGTGTATTATAACGCCTTGATGGCCTTAAGAGTTTAGACGTTATGCATCCATTAAAGTATATATATGCGTTGCTTAAACTAAACCCTATCAATAGGGAGTGGTTCTTTGCCGTGAAGAAACACTTAGCAGCTTCATCATTTATATCTTTTCTTCCTGCTCCACATTGTTGAAGGTCGAGCTGAACCCTGGAAGTTGGCAAGTTGCCACGCCCGTGGAAACAACTTCTTAGGGCAGCGTATCGCGCCTCTCGATTTTATTATTTGAGTATTTCGTCAAAGTTGACAACAGCAATGATATGAAATAGCAATATTTGGTAAATAGCTAAATACGAATATCAATCACACGAGAGACACCGATTTTAACGTGAAAAATCCCTCAAATCAAGGGCAAAAACCACGAGTCTTTCTGACCACCAAAGCAAGCTCCACTATGATCAATAGAGTACAGTGAGAGTTACAATCGAGTGATAACACAAGCACAAATCACCCCAAAGCGACAAGCTTTAACATGAGAGACAAAATCGAAAATACCCTCACAAAGAACCGAGCCCGATATCTCAAGCCTCGGACAACGAATCAAAATATGACCGCTGGATTTGAAGAGCCACGAGTTATGAACCTGCTGACCAAAATTCAGCCCGATCCGACGGTGGATGAACCCGCAATGACCAGATCTCTAACGCTGCGCAAAAGTGACGTGATTGCTTTTTCTCTCAAAGAATTTTGTTGATCCTCTCTCTAACCTCTCTAGTAACCCCCAATAGTGATCTCACTACTAATATACACACAAGTAGACAAGTGGGCTTACCTTTTTGGACCTTTCTCCGCATATGATGAGAGCCCAACCCAACACGCATCAATTAGAAAAAGTTGACAATTATGTCTGAATTTTTCTTGGGAAGAAGACAGCATATCTGACATATATGGGATAAATAAATATTTGTAAAAAGCAAAACCCGCGCCCCATAATCAAACAAGTTCTTGCTTACATACATACACTTCATCGAATATATGGTTTCGACGAGGCAATGTCGGGCATTTCCTTCTCTTTTTTCTTAACAGTTTATTACAGTATAATTTTTCTTGGGGGACCACCTAAAGATATGAGTGAGATGAAAGTGAAATTGGGGAATATATACATCATCAGGTGCTCCAAAGCTTATGATCCCATACCAATGTTTATATCCTTTGTTAGTAGTTTCTTCTTTAAGATTTGTCCCCAAGATCGCAACTTTCTAACTGGGCAGGAAATTTACCATGTTGCATTTAAGGAGGTAAAAGAAGAAAGCAACTCGGTCAACTAGTTGATGAATTTCTTCTGCAAGTACAAGTCAGAAAACCCAACCACTACGCTTCGCAGAGAAGAGACTAGAAGCCTCGAATCTTGGAGGGTGAAGCCATTAAAGGCTTAACTACCCTAAATGAAACTTGCAAGGAAACAGAGATGGTTGCTTCTGCTAGTCGCAGCTATAGTGTTCGCTGAAATGCGGACAATGGCTACACCTGGTGAGTCTAAGCTCTCTAGCCCTTTTCGATTTTTGCTGTAATAATCTCTGATAAAAGCTAAATGCTGCATTGTTTGCAAGAGTTCTTGGCCTTGCGTTTGTGTGAACTAAGAAGTATTGGTGGTTCCTTTGAGCTGTGATTAGGCTTTTATACATATGATTCCCAATATCTGCAGATTGTCCCTTGGACTTGAGCCATTCGAATTTCACCATAGCCTCGTCACTATGCTCCAAGCAAGAAACGAGGGCAAAGTGCTGTCGTTACATCAACGCAGTCATTGCAATTTCCATTACGCGCCTCGCAAACGTGACTGGAAACCTAGGAGTTAGTTCTGATCTATCAGACATCTGCTTCGGCGAAATATCGAAGGCCCTCAAACGTTATGGAGTCGATGGTAATGCCTCGATATTCTGTGGCTTTGGGTCGAAGATACCCTTAAACTACGAATGCAGGGGTAGATCCACCGTTACGCAGATGCTCGAGTCTCCAAAGTTTAGCGACGTCGGCGAGAATTGCAGATTGCCCTTGTCTGAGGATGGTTCTTGTAAGAAGTGTTTGAACGCTGGGATTCTTTATCTTCGAGACCTTCTTGGACAGCCTATGGACAACGTGACGCTGAGCACTTGTAGAGATGCTACTTTTGCTGCTATTGCTAGCCCATTCGACTACGCCTCGACTCTGCAGATTGCCAGCTGTTTCTTCGGGGTTCAAGATCTTATTACAGCGAAACCAGGTTTTGTTTTTGCCCTTATGAAGCAGAGTAAAATGTACCCATATTTTTGTGGCATTCTTATACGGTTTGGCTAAAATGTTAAAAAAAATTTAGATTTTTCGCCCTCTTTGATTCCACCATCGGCCTCCGCGAGCTCACCAACTGCAACTGATGTGCCGAGTCTTTCCTTAACGACGCCCGTGAAGGATCGAAGACACCATTCTCACCTCAAATTATTTCTGGGCATTGGTATCGCCATTACGTCCTTCTCTGCAGTGATGTTCTTCGTATTGATCGTTCTCATATGCAAGAAAAAGAGGGAGCTCGACGACGCAGATGACACGGACGATGACAAGTCTTCCCCGAACAGCACTACTGTTTCAGCTGCAAGAAAACTCCAAGATGGTACACGCCTTTTTTTTGTTATCTTCGTTTTCTCCGCGCTGTTCTTATATTTTCGTCCTAATCCCATTTCTTGGATTTTGGAGGGCCTACGCCCACGTTCAGAAAATTCAGTTACAAGGAGATAAAGAAGGCCACGGGCGGCTTTGGCACTGAAATAGGACAGGGAGGATTTGGAGTCGTGTATAAAGCTGTGTTTCGAGACGGATTAACAGCAGCAGTGAAACGTATGAGCAAAGTTTCTGAGCAGGGCGACGACGACTTCTGCAGAGAGTTAGAGCTCTTAGCTAGGCTTCACCATCGACACCTCGTTTCTCTTAGAGGCTACTGTATAGAAAGGAGGGAGAGGTAAATGCTGTTTCCCCTTCTTAGTATTATTACATCCTTAACTTTCTTGTCGGAGAGATTTTCATTGCCATTCTGCAACAGGTTTTTGATCTATGAATACATGGAAAATGGCAGCTTGAAGAGTCACATAGTTCACAGTAATGTTTCCATGAACGTTCCGTAGTTCTCTTATAGTTTGAAGTGAATGAGGATTCTGATAGTTCTTACACTAACAGCGCAGGGCAGCACGCCGCTGAGCTGGCGCACGAGGATACAGATCGCCATTGACGTGGCGAATGCGCTGGTAAGATTTCAAGATTTTTCGTTATTACGTACGAAGTTAAGGAATCGAATCTTTGTTAGATGGCAATTCTTCTTGCGCAGGAGTACCTCCATTACTACTGCAACCCCCCTTTGTGCCACAGGGATATCAAGTCGAGCAACATATTATTAGACGAAAACTACTCCGCAAAGGCGATAATTTCGAAAACTAATTCTCATCATGATGCTGTTCGAGCCCTTCTTTTAGTCAATATTTTCCGTGCTCCATTTTTTTCAGGTTGCTGATTTTGGCCTTGCGCATGCTTCGAAAGACGGTTCGATCAGCTTCGAACCAGTGAATACAGACATACGAGGAACCCCAGGTTGTAAAATATTTTACCATTTTTTCACAGCCATGAAAAGCCCAAAATTTTCCCGGGATTTCAATTCTTGCAAACACGCTGAAGATTCGATTTTTTTCCTCAGGTTACTTGGATCCCGAGTACATGATAACACAGCAGCTAACAGAAAAGAGCGACATCTACAGCTATGGTGTCGTACTGCTCGAGCTAATCACTGGAAGAAAAGCAGTACAAGACAACAAAAACCTAGTCGAATGGTCCCAACCTTACCTAACCTCAGAGTCCCCAATAACCGAGCTGGTCGATCCTTACCTCGGAGAAGCCTTTAACTTTGACCAGCTTCAGACGATCGTTGGGATTATCAGATGGTGTACTCAGAGAGAAGGAAGGTCGAGGCCTTCGATCAAACAAGTCTTGAGGCTGCTGTACGAAAGCTCCGCTCCACTACACAGTGGCTTCGTCGAGGCTATGGAAGACTGCAAAGAAAACGGAAGGAAAAGCAGAGGAAAGTGTACTGCGTTTTCTGGCGGAGATGTAAGGTGTTTGGCTTCTTCTTCGAGTACCACGAGGTCGTACTGTAGCAGGAGCTTTCTTTTAGAGACGGGAATGGGTTCACCCCATTCGCCTAATAATATCCCGTCTCCTTGAAAAATTAGCTCATGATTTTTTAGGGCTTTTGATTGCGTGGAATTGATTCAATTCATACCAGACATTAGCAATTTGAGACGATATGTCCCACGACGTGTTTGGTCCAAAGTTTAGATCAGTTTTACTCTTGGGACACGTATATAATGCTTATATATGTACCAGCTAATCAAAGGATGGAAAGCTTGATTCCATAAGAAATGTAGTTAATTTACAGAAGTTCTTCTGTGTTTCAATACAGTAGCGTGTTAAAATTCGACGCCTGCTAAGCTTTTCGGGCATGTCCTCACACCAAATACATGACAAGAAGAAACCGTAAGAAACAAGAGAAGTACAAGTGGAAGTGATGAGCAGCATACCTCGGTTTTATTACATCCAGACTCAGACGCCGACGGCAACCATGTACTTCACCTTAGTCACTTCGTCTTCTTGCAAAAAGACAACATCTTTGAACTTCTCTAACAGATCTTCGAGGCGATTCGCGCCAAGGCCGTGATAGTCCAGCTTCCTTTTGTACCTTTGCTGGTATATATCCTCGAAATGACCCATGAAAACCCGACATGAATAGCTCACGAGAATCTCCTGAAGCTCGTACCTAAACTTGACGAGGTTTTGCTCTACGATCTGCGAACAAGACTTACTTTTCCTCAGCTTAATCTTTCCCAATGCCTTCGCATTGCCCTCGTTCTTACCAAGAACGATCTTATCTTCATCTGAAAACTCGTCTTCTACCACCTCGCCTGGAGACACCTTTTCCTTATTCTCCCTCCTAGCCAAAATGACGGGAGGGGGACAGACTTGTATAGACTTAGAATTTCGAAGAGTAACCATTCTTCTCTGTCCTTTCCCCTCGACGTTTATCGCCTCAGCCATTTTGTTGAGGAGCTCAACAAGCTTCAAAGCTCCATATTCTGATACATAAAGAGGCCTACCGTATAACTTCTGATACTCAGCAGGGAGGCGAAGAAAGGGCAAGTGCCCGCCGGCCATCTCTAATAGTTTCACTAATTGACCCTTCAAACCGTTCAAATCGCCCGGCTGGACCCACACCGAGCCGTTCGTCTCAGCATCGCTCAGCCCACATGGGAAGGTGCACGAGCTCGACGGTGTTAGGGCCTTGCCCGCAGCCAACATGGGCCCACTGCTGAGTTCGGTCAGAGATTGAGACACCATAGACAGTTCCCTTCTTGCCCGAGAATTTCCTCTGTAGACTATCGCCTCCTCTTCGACCTGCCCTTCTACGCCATTATTACCGTTGTCCTTTACAAGCCCAGCAACTTCTGTAGGGCTCGTACGAGGTGGCACTAAAGCCTTGCCAGGTGGCAAAAAGCTCTCCCCACGAGCGATTTGCTGCCAATCCCACACGAAACTTCCAGCGTTGCTCAGCGCCGAAGATACCCCTACCGCCGAAGGAATCACTAGTACGATGGTGTACCCTCTCTGGCCAAGAATGTGAAGGGCGGGGGCAAAATCGACATCTCCCGAGATCAGCACGATGGAGGAAGGCGGGCGATTGTCTAGGGCGAAGAGGAACATGTCCACTAAGATTGCCTTGTCAGCTGCGTCTTTTCTTCCATTGGGCACGTCGACTAGCTTCACGCCCGTCCTCTGACATCCTTCCCTCACTCTTCTTGGGAAAGAGTTGAAGTCTCCGTAGGCGGCGAAAATGGTGACCGCCCCGTTTATGACCGGGTTGACCCGTAGGGCTAACCGAATGTTGCCCGCGACGTCCTCGGGTCGTACGTCGCTGGGGACGGGGCAGTTCTCTATGTCCCATAGGACGGCCACGGGCCCTTGTATGGAGGAGTTATGTGTGCTTGGGCTCGATGAGTTGGCCACCGTTTGTTCTGAGGATTCTTGCTGTAGTTGTGAGAGGGGTGTTCTTGAAGTCGACATTGATGGCAGAGTTTATGATCTGATTTTGTCTTTTTTCCCCTAATTTCAGGTGAAAGCAATGTCAAGAATGTTAGGCTATGAATCAGTTGCCCAAAAGCCGAAGTATTGCACGTTGGGCACGACAATTTCACAAACAGTTCATAAGCACTTCATAGATATCCATCCACAAACTAAAGAAGTATACATCGCTCGACTCAAATCAAATCGACTAATCAATCAAGAAACGACATAACAAAGACGATCTTGGCACGGCCACTCGAGAATTAAGCCCCATCTAATCTAAAGCCGTAAAATCCACCATCTATGTGTATCCCTATCAATCGATCTTGAGAGAATTGCACGAACCTTTTGATAGAGCGAAAGCTTTTTATGGAGCCCGTGTACCAAAATCAATCGCGCAGTAGCTCGGGGGGAATAAACTTCACTACAGATCACGATTTTTGAAAAAAAAATAATAATCGTTCCCTTTTTGTATGCGTGCTTGTGCTGCGTTTCAAAATATGAAATGTTTCTGGGTTTCTCAGTTGTTGAGAGGTTCTAATTTCCAAGAAAAGACTGAAACGCGTATGGGGAGAGAAGATAGTATTGCTGTAAAGTAAAGAAAGCCTCTGTGAAAGTGAATAGTTATTTCTTACATAGAGTAACCGCTTCCCTTACATAACCGATTTGTTTATGTATTTCTAATTTTCTTGGTACATCTCTCCTTGCACAATCGCTGCCCTATTAACTCATGTTTGTCCATTCCTGGCAATTATAAATCGAAAATATTCCACTTTGGACAAAAAATCCAAGCAGTAATCAAACGAATCCAATCGAGTCAAATACCATAACATTCTATTCGTATCCGCATAATAGAAGATGAATACGAATATTCGAATATTTAATCGATCATAAAACGGTTCTTATTCGAACTCGAATATTTTCTCGTATATTCTAATCGAATATCGAATATTTGTATTCGATGCCATTATTTTCTATTAAATAAACTATACAATATTATGTTTAAATATTGAATTATAATAAATTTTAAACAAACATTAAGTTATAAATATATATTGTAATTACATTTGTTATTGAATTATCAGATATTATATTTGAATATATATTGATCTATATTTAATATTAAATTATTCGAACCGAATTATTCGGTAAATATCCGAATATTTTGTAATATTTTTATTCGTATACAGATATTATCCGAATAAAAAAGAATTTTATTCATATTCGTATTTAAAGTATTGAATTCGATTCGCATAATTTCGAATCGATTGGAACCAAAGAATTCGACAAAAGTAAGTTAGACTATCTCATGGATTATTTACCCGAAATTTTATTAAATCCGAATATAATTAGTGATACGACGTCATGGATATAGAAATAGAGCACACACGTGAAAGTACGAAATTACGACTCCATAAAACCATGGTTTTAAAGACCGGACCGGACCGGACGGTTCCGACCGGACCGGTCAAAATCCAGTCCCATCCCGGTCCGGTCTTGCCTTTAATTACAAAAACAAAAGAAAAAACAAAATATTACTAAGTAGCACAAAATCGAATAATATTGTTGAAATGTTGAGTTGGTCTAGCGGTGAGCAGGGGTGTTCATTCGGTAATAACCGAACCGAACTGCCGAAAGTTCGGTTCGAGAATTTCATAAACCAAAAACCGAACCGAAACAATTCGATTCGGTTTCGATTTTTACCGAATTTTTTTTGGTTCGGTTCGGTTAACCGACCAAAATACTGAATTTTTAATAAAAAATAAAAACAATAATATTAATACGATTTTAATTATATATTTTTATTATCATATTTTTATTTGTATAAAATTTTCATTTACCCCATATTTTTAGTAAATGTATTAATTTTATTTATATTATAAATATATATTATCACATATATATATTTGAATAAATTTATGATTTACCTAATATTTATTAAATATGGTGGGTATATTATTAATTTATTAAATAAGACATATAAAAATATATCATTATATATTTTATATAATAATATATATGTATTAACATAATAATAAAAAAAGAATTCGGTTATTCGGTTCGGTTTGGTTTATCGAGGTAAAAAACCGAAACCGAACCGAATTTTTTTCGGTTATCAAAATACAAAACAAAAACCGAACCGAAACTCTTCTGTTCGGTATTCGGTACGAACCGAAACTTCGGTTACGGTTCGGTTCGGTCGGTTAACCGACATTTGAACACCCCGAACGGTTAGACTCTCAATTAGAATGTGCAATACTCAATGGGCCTGGGTTCTATTTCCCTTCCCCACGAATAAAATTTATTTTATAATTAACTTATCAATCCAATATTTCCTTTTATTTAATTTTGACCCCCCAAAATGATAGATTTAATACTTCACATCCCATGGTGCAATAAATTTTTAATCCCCAATACAATTTACTATTATTAATTTTGCACCCTATAAAACTATAGTTTCGAAAAAGTTCATAAAAACATTTATATTTACTATGTAATTTGATTGATTTATTCATAAGATATATATTTTTAAAGTCTAATACATACCGGTTTAACTCCGTTTCGGTTCCGGTTCTATACCGGTTAAACCACTAAACCTTAGACCACTAAAATTTCCGATCCGGTTCGAAAATCCGGTTCAGAACCTTGCATAAAACTGGGCCCACAATTCAAGTCGAACGTATTTTCTCTATATATTCTAATCGAGTATCGAATATTTGTATTCGATGCCATTATTTTCTATTAAATAAAATATACAATATCATGTTTAAATATATATTGAATTATAATAAATTTTAAACAAACATTAAGTTATAATATATATTGTAATTACATGTGTTATTGAATTATCAGATATTATATTTGAATATATATTGATCTATATTTAATATTAAATTATTCGAACCGAATTATTTGGTAAATTTCCGAATATTGTAATTTTATTCGTATTCGGATATTATTCGAATAAAAAAAGAATTTTATTCATATTCGTATTTAAATATTGAATTCGATTCGTATAATTTCGAATCGATTCAAACAAAAGAATTCGACAAAACTAAGTTAGACTATCTGGATTTTTTACCCGAAATTTTATTAAATCTGAATATATATTAGTGATACTGCGTCACGCTATATATAGAAATAGAGCACACACGTGAAAGTACGAGTTTCCGACTCCATAAAACCATGGTTTTGAAGACCGGACCGGGCCGGCCGATTTTGGCTGGTTCCGACCGGACCGGTCAAAAATCCGGTCCGATCCGGTCTGGTCTTGCCTTTAACTAAAAAAAAAAAAGAAGAAACAAAATATTACTAAGTAGCACAAAATCGAATAATATTGTTGAAATGTTGGGTTGCTCTAGCGGTGAAACTCTCAATTAGAATGTGCAATACTCAATGGGCTGGGTTCATTTTCCATTCCCCACGAATAAAATTTATTTTATAATTAACTTACCAATCCAATATTTCCTTTTATTTAATTTGACCCCCCAAAAATGATAGATTTAATACTTCACATCCCATGATCCAATAAATTTTTAATCCCCAACACAATTTTCTATTATTAATTTTGCCCACTAATTTTATAAAACTATAGTTTCGAAAAAGTTCATAAAAACATTTATATTTACTATTTAATTTGATTGATTTATTCATAAGATATATACTTTTAAAGTCTACCGGTTTAACTCCGGTTCGATTCCGGTTCTATACCGGTCAAATCAATAAACCTTAAACCACTAAAATTTTCGATCCGATTCGAATCAGAACCTTGCATAAAACTGGGCCCACAATTCAAGTCGAACGTATTTTCTCTACATATACGCTCTCGCTCTCCACGCAAGCCTCTCTCTATTTCCCGCTCGTCTAAAATCGAAAAGGGCGTAGCATACACGCGCCGCCATGTCGGATTCAATCGAGCACCGCCTCCCAGAAAGAAATAACCAACAAAATTTTCAAATAAAAAAGAGAGAAAAGAAAAGCAAGAAAAGAAAAAGTAAAGGGAGGGAGGGAGAGAAGAGGAGAGAAATGAATAACAACAACACGACTTCTCCTCGGCTTTTAAACGTATCTTTACTTCGTTGGCAAGCAATGGTCGCACGTGTACGGTGGAAGGTTCAGGCGTGTCTCATATATGTATGTCCAACTATATATACCCCCAAAACACGTCACAGATGCCACGTTTATCCATTCTTCTCTCTCTCAATCTTTCTTCTCAAAATCAGCGTCCACCGAAAAAGAGAGCATCTTTGGGTACTTCTCAATCGTTTTGTGTTTGATGTTTTGTTGGTGACGCGAGCTAATTCTACTATGGGAGGTTCGCACAGTAGGGAGGGAGTTGAATTGTCCGATTCGTCGGAGTATGAATCAGAGGATGACTATGGAAACGATTCAGAAAACTACGCCGATGAAGATGATCACCCTCCAGCGAGGGCAAGCGGCGGCAAGACCTTGGTGGACGACGTGGATTCTAGGCTGCAGGCGTTAAAGCTGAAATACCCTCGGCAGACCACGTCAACCACACCGCCGCAGAAACCTAACACCATAACGATTAAGAACGCCGTTAAACTCTACCGTCACGTCCGCGGTAATACGCCGCAGGCGAAGTGGGTGGTTTCTGATAAGATTACCAAGTATAAGTTCGTGAAGAAATCCAGGACTGACGACTGGAGCGACGACGACGACGATGAGTCGGCCGGCGGGTTTTGGGTTTTGAAGGTTGGGGATAAAATCAGGGCTAGGGTTTCGACTGATTTGCAGATGAAATACGTCGGGGAACAGAGGAGGATCGATTTCGTCGACGGTGGAGTTTGGGCTTTGAAGTTTCTGACCGATGAGGAGTACAGGGAATTTCTGACTAGGTTTCAAGACTGTCTCTTCGAGAACGTCTATGGATTGAAGGCTACAGATGAGAACAAGCTGAAGATCTACGGTAAGGAGTTCATCGGATGGTTAAAGCCCGAGGAATCGGACGATTCGATTTGGGAAAACGCCGACGATGGCGTTTGGAAGACCCCCGAGAAGAGGCCCGTGGAAGAAGGATTGGGCCGCGATTTGCGCGAGGAGTTCGAAGAAGCTGCTACGGGCGGCGGGATTCAAAGCGTTGCATTGGGGGCGTTGGACAACAGTTTCTTGGTAAACAACTTGGGAGTTCAAGTCGTCAAGAACTTCAACCATGGGATCCACGGAAAAGGCGTGTTCGTCAAGTTCGATGAGCAGAAATTCGGTAATATTTCTAGCAATGGGACGCCGACGAAGCCACTGCTGATGAGGGGAGAAACGAATATGATGCTCATGAGCCCACTGAAGGAAGGTAAGCCCCATTCGAGAGGACTCCACCAATTGGATATCGAGACAGGGAAGGTAGTAACCGAATGGAAGTTCGAAAAGGACGGAGCTGATATAACAATGAGGGACATAACCAGCGATTCGAAGGGGTCGCAGTTAGACCCTTCTGAGTCGACTTTCCTAGGGTTGGATGATAATAGGCTTTGCCAATGGGATATGAGGGATAGGAAAGGTATGGTTCAGAAGATCGCCAGCGCAGATTCGCCAGTTTTGCATTGGACTCAAGGGCATCAGTTCTCTAGAGGGACGAACTTTCGGTGCTTTGCAACTGCTGGCGATGGTTCGATTGTTGTTGGGTCGATCGATGGTAAGATAAGGCTGTATTCGAGGACTTCGATGAGGCAGGCGAAAACTGCTTTCCCTGGGCTTGGCTCGCCTATTACGTCGGTCGACGTTACGTATGATGGGAAATGGGTGCTCGGGACAACGGATACGTATCTGATATTGATATGTACTCTGTTCGCTGATAAAGATGGTAAGACAAAGACTGGCTTCTCAGGCCGAATGGGTAATAAAATACCAGCGCCGAGGCTGCTCAAGCTCACCCCTGTCGACGCCCATCTCGCTGGAGCTGATAATAAGTTCCGCGCTGGCCATTTCTCATGGGTAAGTATTACTGTTAGTTACATTTTTACTCAGCATAGTGAATTCTCTATTTTTTTTGCCTATATTCTAACCTTTTTCGTGTTTTGCATGTCGAATTAGGTTACGGAGAGTGGGAAGCAAGAGAAGCATTTGGTGGCGACCGTAGGAAAGTTCAGCGTCATATGGAACTTTCAGCAAGTGAAGAACAGCGCTCACCACTGTTACCAGAATCAGCAGGGGCTGAAGAGCTGTTACTGCTACAAACTGGTGTTGAAGGACGAATCGATCGTGGAGAGTCGCTTCATGCACGACGGGTTTGCGTTTAGTAACAACTCCCCCGAGGCTCCTTTGGTCGTTGCTACTCCTAATAAAGTTACTTCCTTTAGCATGTCTAGCAAGAGATGAAGATGTTGATTTTATGTACATGGTTGTGTTTCTCTCTTCATGTATTAGTCTTTTACTCTGTTTGTTGGAAACTTGTTTTCTGCTTCTGTAGCAAGATTCCCCCGTAGATCTATAAGCAACTTCGTCTGGTTTTCGGTTTCTGTAGTAAGATTCTCGTGCTTGAGTTGTCACCATGTAATTAAAAGGGATTAAATAGGAAATTTACTTATCAGAAATAAAACTTTCAGTACAACAACTACCCCAACAAGGCCCCTCAGAAAACATTAATCAACCATAAACATTACCAATAGTCATAACAAGAGCATTTACCGTCCTTGAAATGGTGGAAACGTTTGTTGTCCCTAACGATCAGCTCCCTCCCGACTATCCTCGACATGATCTTGATCGCATTGTGGCAATCGCCGCAAACTCGGAGATTTTTTATGATCCTCAGAGGCGTCCGAGCAGGCGTGCTAGTGAGTCCATACGCAATGGCGAGGCGCTCGCTGTGGTAAAGCAGCGCCTGCTCTTTCGCTTCTTGGTCGATGTCGTGGAGGACATACCTTGTATCGGGCACATACACTTGCTCTTTCATGGCAGCCCTAAGCTTCTCATCATCCTTGTAAAGAGTTGGGCTGCGAAATTCGGGCACTCTGTTTCTTCCCACCAGAATGTTGATCCCAGTTTGCTTCTTCGGAGGAGGAGTAGGGATCTTTTTGGGGTTGGCTTTAGATGGGTCGAGGTTCAACATCAGTTCTTCGGCACGATCTTCGAGGTCTATGTCTCCGTGTATGCGTGCGTAGTTCATCAATGCTTCCCAAACGACGGAAGTTGGCTCGAATGGAAGGGTTCTGATGTACGCCTCTGCTTCGGCGAGATGTCCAGTCTTGCCAAGAACGCCTAGGATTCCCAGGTAGTGTTCAATCCCAGGAGATATGCTGTAATCTTCTCTCATGGATTCGAAGTGTATAGTAGCTTCTTCGATAGCATCAGCGCTCGCACAAGCATCGAAAACAGATAGGAAAGTATTCCCATCGATCGGTAAGCCCAATTTCCTCATCTGCTCGAACAAGGCCAACCCTTTTCGTCTCCCATCCCATTGAAAGCGTAGTCACCGATCATCAGGTGCCAGGAATCCATATCCCTGTCAGGCATATGATCGAATACTCTCGTAGCATCAACCATACTCGCACACTTTGAGTACATATCGAGAACCTTGTTGTTCAGCTTCAAGTCGCCCCGAAACTTGGACCTGAGGAAACAATCGTGAACCTTCTTTGCGTACTCGAATTTCCTCGAATTCCCACACATCTGAAAGAGCAAGGCGAAGCACTCTGCGTCTGCCTTCACGCCTTGGTCCATGTGTTGAATCACTTCCTTTACTTTACCCTCAGCGACACAAGCTCAGCAGATCGACAGTAGCATATCGCCCCATCTTCGTTAATCGGACTATCATTCGCAGCATTACGCCCTGGTGGACCCCACTGAACCTGGTTAGAGCTGTTCATGTTCCCGTCTGCTAAACCCTGACTCTGATTTACATTCGAAGGATATCTCTGATTCCGAAACGACCTGCCCATATTTGGGTGTGAATTCTGCGGATATCGTCGATCAGTCCCGCTACCACCGATCTGTTTATGTTGAGGCGCACAACTGTTACTATGCCCAAAACCCTGATTAGAAAAATTGGGGCTAGAATTCGTCCTTCCACTCGTATTCGAATCAAGCCCACCATTATAATTGGCATAGCCCTGACTCATCCCTCCACCGCCATAGCTCTGATTCTGCAATCCGACGCTGTTCGGATTCCTGAAATTGTTGCCTTGTCGGGGTGGGCTCCACTGATTTTCATTCAAAATGTTGCTAGGGTTCGGATTGAAATGAGGATTTGGAACAGCTGAAGCTGAGAAGTTTCTGATTGATGGGATTATTCTGTGGGTCGAGCTAAACAGAAGGGGATAATGACGCATCTTTTGGAAAGAAGCAGCCATTGTTATGGATAATCTAGGATTGAGGATCGACGACAACTGAGAAACCATGGATGCAAAAACCCTACTTTGAAATGGCTACGCTACTACGGTATGGATGGATATCAATTTTGGACTTCCTTTTTTTTTTCAAAAAAGACAAAACTAAAGGAAAAAAAGAAGATCATACTGTATAACATTCATGCCTTAGTTTGATTCAGGGGTTTAACTATGTTTAACTTTTAAGTTGGACAACACGTCTTCAATTGTTTGGTTGTATAAATAAACTATTGATATATGTAAATCCTAGTTTAAACCCAAGCCGACGAGTGTAAATAAATACAGCCGACGAGTGTAAATAAATACACCCCTCATATGTGTATATTTAAAATTATTGACCACACATTTTATTTACACCGGTTAGTTAATTTTATTAAATCCTACTAATTGAAACCTTTCAAAAATAAAACAACTGACCAAACAAAACAAGCACTCTCAGCAAACATTCGGCAAGAGCCCATAATATAACAAGGGTCCTACTACTACCCCTACATCTCCTATACCACTCCTTACACCCCAAACACTTTATTTTTTGTAATAATAATTTAAATAGCCACGTGATTCAACAAAAATTATTTATTAACTTATTTTCCATTAAATCAACAATATTAATTGCATGGACTTTCAAAAATTATCAATTAGGTGAATTACATAGGTTTTAACATTTTAATCAATATATAATGAACTATATAGGTTTTTTATATTTTTCGAGGAGATCCAATTTTTAATTTAATAAATTTTTTAACTTAAATAAATTTTTATTTAAAGAATTTAAATTTTATTAGGAGTAATTCAACTTCATTAGTTTATTTTAGTTTTTTTTTCTTTTTTTATAATGTTTTTCGTTTTTAATTTTAGGAAGGACCGGGCCCAACAGGCCCGCTACCCGCTAGTAGGACGGGACGTGCCTTCATTTACCATGCCCGCCAGATGAAAAGAATTGCCCTTTTTAATCGGCAAATATTTATTTAATATCACTTTACATAGTAATTAAATTGTTAAGATTAAACTCCTTTTCCGTTTTTATGTGTGGTATATAATTAATAGATAATTAATGTTTAGACTACATTAGGGGTGCAAATACAAAAAATGGAGTGCCACTAGAATTACCCTATAACAAAATGATGATTTATATACTTACATATATATATATATTAGAACATAGCGTATGATGGACTACACTACACCACTTCCATTACATCCGCGCGCAAAAGACTTCCCAAAAGTAACTTCATTACAAAAAAATGTCAGGCCATTACAGCCCAACCCTTCCCTTCCATCTTCTCCCCCCTTTTTCTTCTTTCAACAAAACACATATGCCCAACTACTGCATTACATACACGTTACGCCTTCCCGAGAATGGCCCGGCAATAACGAGCTATTTGGCCCGCGAATGTCTACGTCCCGGACCTCGTTCGTAACTTCAAGCCCTGCCGACGTAAATATTCGATAAAAAAATCGACAATCTTTTCAGCGCCGCTCATACATTATTTAACAGAAACAAAAAAAAAAGTGTTCGCCACCTTCCAAAGTAAGGCAGTCGCTCGACGATCGATTCGACGCTTCTTGCTTGAGACTCGAGAGCGTCGGGGATTCGACCACAAAGGGCTCCACAAAATTCGTCGTCCTCTTGCGCTTCTTCCTCTTATCTTTCTTCCGCACAACGTTATCGTCTCCTTCGACAAAGACAATTCAGTCGCTCGCTCGCCGTCGTAATAAAAAAGCAAAAAAAAAAGTATCGCTCACCGCAATCAGCCACCTCCCTTCTAGAAGGATCCAAACTCATAAGCCCAAGCGCGGCGTTCACAACGTCTGGCCCGCTCACCCTCACAATCCGCACCTATGCGAACGAAACGACGCGAATAAATAAAGGCGCACTTCGACAAATAATAAAAACCGCTAGCCCATCTTCGCCACGTACGCACCTTAAATCTGCACGGCTCGGTCAAGTGGAAGATAAGAACGTCCCCTTTGATAAGCCTATGGGATATCGAAAATCCCCTCCACCCAGCGCTAAGGCCGTGCCTCTCCAATAGGTACGACGTTTTGTACTCATTTCCCCACTCGTCTTCAAGCGTGACCGACGTGTCGTGGTCGGGCAGGTGCAAGCTGCAGAATTTCTTGGGCAGGTGCTGCCCGCCCCACGAACGAACGCATGAGTAAGCGTTGATTAGGACAAATGGGGACAAAAAATAGCGCATTTGTGAGAAAAAAAGAAGCTTACCAGCCAAAAACCGTGGGCGACATTCGAAGGGAGCATGCATTTTAGGAAGTGTGGAAGGTCGTTCTCTGAAGAGGAGAGGACCTTATCTGCTCTTTCCAATACGGAGAACTTGGATTCGACGTCGTCGTACATGTCTGAATACCTCGTCCTTGTGTGCGCACGGCGGCTTTTTTTGTTGTAAGGAATTTGGAGAGAAAAGATAGTTTGGTAAGTACGACGTTTCGGAGGATATGGAGAGTGAAATTGTACGATGTTTACCTTGTCTTTTTCTTGGATGCGACCTAATATTGGGATTCGAAAAAAAAAAGAAACGATTCAGTAAGACATCTAAGAAAGTAAGAGAAGAAACTCGAAGCATAAACGAGAACACTGTCTAAAATGTAGATTTATCGCAGCGTTTGCACGCGAAAGTTTCTGGGTTGAGATGGCATAATGCGACGACGATTTTGCCCTAAATCCGTGTTAGAAAACCCTAATTTGATCTGCGGTCGATTTAACCGTTCAGACGTGCAAACGATGATGAACGAGCTCAAGTTCAATATGGTGCGTTCTGATCGTTAAACGCCGCCGTGATCGTGGACGCTTGCACGCCTAAACCGTTTAACCACGAAGAACTAAATTAGGGATTTCTGACACGAAGACAGCTCAAAATTACGTCTAACCGATCAGAACGACTCGAAAAAAAATGTTAGATCTCACGAAAACGAAACGAAAGCACCAAAATCGCAACGAAAACCGTCAAGATCAAGGGAAGGCGTAGATCTATAAATCACCAAGCACAAAATCGATGAAAATTAGGGGGAAAACACCAACTTTTTTATTTTTAGATTTTATCAGTCCGTTGGTCCTTTTGGGAACCGTCTTTCCTCTGCTCTTTGATGGCATTATCTTCTTTTTCTTGTCTCTGTTTTCCTGCGAAAACCAAACAATAATTAAATCGATTTTAGAAAAAAAGGAAATAAAAGGCAAACCTGTAGTCAACAAGAGCGTATGAACCTTCCTCCCCACACGCAACAACTAGGTAATAAAATAGGGGGAAAATAATAAATAGAAACAGAACCTCAGAAAAAGAAGCTGCGCTGTCTTCTTTGGACATATCACTAGATTCAGAGCTTCGTTTCTCAGTCCGTTTCTTGGTTTTTTTCATGCCTACTCTTTCTTTTACCTTCGCAGAAATTGAACTCGGAATGTTCAGCTCGGCAAAAGTAAAAAAGTTTTTGAATCTTTATTTTATTTGTTATAAATATATAATAATATTGCTTTTATATTTCTTTGTGTGGTGGGATTAAAGAGGAGACGGGTAGTTGACGATGCCAGCTAAGCAAATCAAGAGATTTGCAAAAGATGGTCATTTATAAAATGAAGGTCTTACAATTTTGGAAAAAACTAACCCAATTCTTTTGGATAGTCCTTAAAAATTAAGCCTTCGACAACATATCGAAACTCTTAACAAAGTTTGGTTCTTTCTCTACCACATGGATAGGGTTGAATAAACAAAATTTAAAAGCATGGTATATTTAGGCTCGTTTAAAAAAAATTGAAAATTTTAATTCTCGGCTCTATTATAATTGGGCTTTTATAACAGGTATAATTATCTCATAAGGAAGACATATAGGTGTGCCCAATGTAATGATCCTTTTTTTAATTCACAGGCCCACCAATTAAAATGGAAGCCCAACAAATTCTCAGGCTCACTATTGACCCTTTTTTGTTGTTGTTGCTTAATCACTATTTGAAACATGGACTCGTTAAAAATTGTTTCTTTCCCCCAATTAAGAGAATCCAGTGCCATTTTACCACTCACTCCCCCAACTTTCTCAATATTACGAGTTTAAATGACAATTCAATTGAGAGAATATTGGTGGATGAGATTAATGTACATTTGGGCTAAGCCATAACCGAAGAAATTAAAGCCTTATCTATACTCTTTTATTAATGGAGAGCACCATTTAAAAACTGCTCTTTATTTTCCAATTTGGTGTAGCAATTACACCAAAAATTGGAACCTATTTGTCAGTTATTTTTTGATAGACATAATCGATGTGATAAAAACTTCCCACGATGTGGTGCTGAGTTACTAGTTATTACTATTGTGGTGCAATTCATTAACCATGTGAAAATTAAAATACAACAGCCTTTTTGAATAACTCGGCATTTATAACACGTCCCAACGGGTAATCAATGGGTATCCGGAATTTGATAATGGGAAGTCATCTGTATATGTTTCCGTTATATGCTTCATCATTATGACAATTTTTTTTGGTATGGCTTTGTAAAATCGAAGGATAATATCTTTCTTACTACAATATGTGCGTGGTCCTAAAATTGATTATACATTCTTTGGTGGATACAAAATAGTTAATACACGTTTTCACGGTCCCCTATCCGAAATGAAATGTGACGTACTTCTCTACTCTATATCTCCCTCATTTCTATTTGAGAAAACTTTTGCATATACGATATAGAACATTATATATTTAATAAAATTTAAAAATTCTAGAACGTAAAATAAGTTGCATGGTACTAACAAATCTGGTATCAAATATAACTATTTTTTGATTCAATAATTTTGAGATTCTATAATTTCACCAACTAAACTGATGTCAGTTATTGCTGGGCATCCGAAACATATTTATTTTTGGACCAGAAAACGGAATGACAATCGGCTTCACTACGGGAAAAAAAAAAAACGTCCAACAAAAATTAGAGAACAAATATTAATCACTACATAAGTTCCCATATAACCCGTTTTGAATGAAATTGAAGGTACTCATTTAAAGTTCTCACCGCCGTTAGGTAATTGCTATGTACAGTATATGATTCTTCTTCCCCGTAATAATAATATTAATAAATAAATAATAATAAGGGAAATTTACATATATAAAAAATTCGCAAGTCGGATTAATATGTAGGTGTACCTATTAGAATAAATTTCTTTCACATTGGTACATGTCCGCCGCGAGGTACATCATATCTCACATTTAGGTACCATATAGAAACGTATTGTGGTGCATAATACTGTGATAAAGCGGTACATCAATAATACATTAAGGTACCATATGGAAACGTATATAAATAGCATATATGGGTACCATATAAATGCATGATGTGGTACGTAACACACATATAAAAAGATACGCGAGGACTGGGAAAATGGTACACACAGTCGAACATGTACTTATATAAAAATAAAACTATGACGGGAGTAGTGACTTGCAAATTTTGTATATAAATGGGTATTTTTCTGTAGATTCACCGAATAATAACGGCATGGAAGAAAAAAAAAATGTTGGACGTGTGAGATATTATTTCTTTCAGTCGCATGCAGTTGCAACAAATTCCTTCCCTCCCACTCAATCCATTACGGCTGAACCAGGTCACACTAACCGGCAGTAGCCGGTCAGTGGACATCCACGTGGCGATCAGGGATTGGTCCGAACAAGTGCAATCATTCCTTCACTATATTAATCTTCGATCTCTCTCAACGGCATTGCCATGTGCCTGTCACCGTTAACGGAGTCAGGACCACATGTTACGGCAACGGCCTCACTCGATCTCCACCGTCCGATTAAAATCGGCATCTTTAACGAATTTCCTAATCTGCCCCTACTCGCTATAGATAGCCAGCCCCTTTTATCCCATCGAGTTTTTATTGAGGAATTTAGAAAATTGAGCTTTCACCTTTTCTACAACGAGTCGCTTTTGATCGCCAGCCAAGACAAAAGCCTCACACACACACAATTCCATCGTTTTGTACGAAAGCACCCAATACCCATACGTACATTTATGCATAGAACTGAGTTGTTTGCGCATAGTAACGAAGCATTTGACGATATGGAAGTGAAGAGTATTAGTACTGAAGAAGGAGCAATGGATGAGCTGAAGGAAGACGGTGCAAAGTTGGTGGCGTGTAGGAAAAGGAAGTTGTGCTCTGAGCTTGAGGATGAGTGCTGCGGTGATGTACTGGAGAGCTCAGAGAATGGAGGCGCGTTGAAGAATACTAGTATGGGATCGTCGGATCTGAAGGTGAGATATTTTGATATGTTACTGTTCCGAAGCTAACACGAGCCTCTACATCTCCCTTTTCTTTTTAGCTCGTTTCGTCTTTTCTCTTTTATGGATTAATGCCGTTTTGTTCATCCGACTGATGTTCAGAAGGTTGATTTGAAGTCCGAGGGTTTGGGAACGAACGTTTCTACGTCGATTAATGCTATTTTCAGGTGAGTTTTTTAAACTGCGCACAGCTTTTTTTCGTTACAGTTTTTGTATTGGTTCGTTGCTTTACTTTCAACTTTTCATGTTCTTTTCTTACGATATGTATGCGTGTGTGTGTGTAAAATTACGGATGCTAAGTTTGTTTTGTTTAGAGGACTTCAACACGAAATTGGCACATCATTTTTTTTTTCCTGCTCATCAGACATTTGAGCTTCACAGTTGCGCTTTGCTCTTATCGTAACCAATCAAACCAGCTTCTCGAGATATAAATCTAGGTTTTTGTTGATTTTTCGTATATTTTCAGCAGAGAAACTACTCCAACTAGAGATATCAGTGAAGATTCAAGAGAAGTGGTGATGAAACTCTACATACTACCACTATCTACGCCACCGAAGAAAACACCACCACCAGCTCCGGCGAATCCCCACCGGAAAATACCAACTGAGATGTCTCCGTCGGCGAAAGAGATAGACGACTTCTTCGCCGCATCTGAAAAACTCGAGCAACAAAGCTTTGCTGAAAAGTGAGTCATCATACACATAATAGACATAACATTAAAATTTTTAGTCCGTTTCAATGGCATGTGCGCACGATAAGACGGCTCACTTTAGCCAGCGGTTATCTGAAAAAGATAAATTAAATTTTAATTTGAAGCACGTAACTGTAAAAGGTTAAAAAAAAAAAAAAAAAAAGAGGAGTTACAATTTGACTGAATAATGTCGTTTGATTCATGTTGTTTAGGTACAACTATGATATAGTGAAGGACGTTCCATTGATGGGAAAGTACGAGTGGGTTCGTTTACAGCCTTAAATGATGGCATTGCCTAAAGAAGAAAAAAAAAAGGCATCTTTTGATTCCCTTTTTTTTAGCTCTACATTTTAAAACAATGATGACTTTAAAAATAGGCAGCAAGCTATATAATGTTGGGTGTTATGGTTGTATAGCAAGTTTTTTACATGTGTAAAGAAGCTTAATTAGTGTGTTCTCTAATGGGAAGCCTTTGTTATGGAAAACTGAGTACTACATAAATATTTGCAAAATGCCCTCTCTATTAGATATTTCAGACGCCAATTTTGGATGGACCCATTTGTCATGAGAATTTTGATTTGTCAATTTCTTCTTTTACCTTCTCTGAAGTTGAAAAGGGAGTTTCTGTTTGGGTATGTCTTGGTTCGCTTATTGGCTTTTATTATTCTTAAAATTTAAAATTTTTTATAGCTGTTGAAATAGAAGGCAGCTTGCATGGTTACATATGTGGGCAATCGGCATTCTTACATTTTTTAATCTTTGATATATTATTAATTTATCTTTTTTCGCGGGCCATGTGATTTTGATCGGAAACTTTGTCACTTTGCAATTTGGAATATTAGTTGAAAAAAATGATGGGAAGAATGTACTGGCCGGCGTCGTAGTTATTTATTTCGAGGAAGATCTGGTGATGAAATTATTTAACAACGCCACTAAAGAAGATAAATTGTGGGCATAAATGATGGGAAGATATATTGTAGCAAATTAATTTGCCATTAAAAAGAAAATTGACATTCTTTTTCTCTATTATTATTTATTTTGATTTTGTTGGAGTATTGATCTATAAAAAGCTGCGAAGAAAAAGAAAATGTCAGAAACTTGTTGTAATGATTGTTAAAACGACAGTTGGGGCAAAGAAGCAGAACCAGAATCATATACTGCTACATAGTACTGGGCGATATGTATGGCATGTTGTATGCTCTACAATACAAATTTCAGAACTGTACATTTGGACAAAGCATGTAAATATTTCAGTTATTGGATATATATCTCACATTTAGTTGAAAAGAGAAAAAATAAAAATAAAGAATGAAGTCACAATATTTAATCAAAATGCTGCTTGTCATGCATGGTAGGGCATGGTTCTTGGATAACTTCGTTCAATGCACATGTGCAGATTTCTTATATTCGCTCATGTACAGTAAACACCGTTTTGTTTGATTATCTACAATTAAAATCAATAAATAAATAGTTTAATAATTTTGAACAAAGGTAAGCCGCAAAATAAATGTTATTACTACACTGTACGCTTAAGTAGAAATAGAAAGATATTAATGCATGTATATCATCCATCCACGAACGACCCAAACATTGGAATCCAAAGCGCAACATTGATGACTCAAACTGAGATCATCGTAACATTCCACTAAAGAATAGCTTCGTCGTAAAATTATAAATAACAATAACAATTAACTTGTAAAACTAACTTTATAATATTTCTCTCAAAGGCGTATAATATACTACGAGACAATAAATGTACATGTGCACGTGCCGTGATGGAATGGTCATCAACAACTGACTTCCATGTGCTTTGGATCTGATGCACAACTATTATCTTATTTTATTTCTAATGTTTATTAAATAATTAAGGCAGCAATTATCGGTGTAAAGCTAGGAGGATGTAAGCAAAGAATGTTGCAACCTAAGCAAGCCTATTCATTGGTACTAATGCCCTCCTTGATTTCAACAAATATTTATAATTAATTAAAACAAACAATCTTTTGCATAAGTTTCTGTAAATTTTAGAGGGATTGCTAAGTATCATGGCATTATTCTCGAGAAGAATATATTTCATCTCTTTCTTTCTTTCTTTCTTTTCTTTCTTTCTTTCTTTCTTTCTTTCTTTCTAGATGTTTGATTTCTGTGCTTTAAAAGATTTAACTTAAGACTAATAATGCTAAGGTGGTTGCGCGGTGAGAAACACAACTACGACAATTATTTAACAATGTTTTAATTAAGAGAAAAGATTGATCCGTATAGCATATTTACTTATTTCTAGAGTTTGACTTTTTTAACATTCTTACGATCAATCCTATATTTTATTCGTGCTGCATGCTTATAAAAATTAAACAAACTACCATTGTGGTCCAAAACATCGTGCGATAATGATGTTAAATCCCTGCAAATATATACTATTATAGTAAACTCACAACTCATTAAGCGTTTCGTTTTCTTTTTAGGGAACTAAACTTATATTTCCTAAAAAGAATGCCTCATCAATCCACTCACTTCGGATTAATTCTAAAATAATTATTTCCCCGACAGAGGCCCATTAACACGAATATTCTGTTCTTTCTCCTTAATATAGGCCCAAACAGAAAAGGCCCAAACAACACAATCAGCCCAACGTTTAATACAACATCGCAAGCACCAATCAGATTATTACAGCAAAAGCATATATAAACAAGAAAAATGGAATCTCGAAAACTACTCAACGAACGAAAGAAGCCAAGCTTTCAAACATAGCAATGGCTTTCTCACTGGCCGGCGCCACCACGCTAAACACGTGTCCCTCGCCGTCGACCTCGACAACATCAATTTCTCCATTCCAACCACTCTCCGCCAAAACCTCCTTGTAATACCATCCTCTGCCCCTCAGCGCATCCTTCTCGGCAACGTAGACGAGGATTTTCTTACATCCTAAGCTCGATATCGCCGCATCCTTGCCGGGATTTATCCACGGATGGTCGCAGTCTCGCGCGTCGGGACACGCGCAGCGCCATAGCTTCGCCACTCCGAAAAATTGGGTCGTCGCCGTCTTCTTCTTCTTCTTCTTCTTCGCTGGGCAGTGGATCTTTGCCCAGAAAGTAGGGACAGTTTAGGAAAGCGCCGATTACGTTGATCCCATCGATCTTCTCCGACGACCCGAGCCTTACCGCCGTGTGATGCGCTATGTTGGCGCCGGCGCTGTCTCCGCCTAAGTAGACGCGGCTCAGATCTGCGAACTCTCGGACCCAATCGTCGTTCTGAGGTTCCGAGGCGACCCATTTGAGGGTTTCCCAGGAATCCTCGTACGCTGCCGGCAAAGGATGTTCGGGGGCCAATCTGTAATTTACCGATAGGGTTACCATCTGAGCTCGAGAGACGAGGTGGTTGAGGTAGTTGTGGTGCAGTCGCGAAAACGCCGACAGTAAGACGAAGCCGCCGCCGTGGAAGTAGATGAGCAGAGGTAATTTCTTGGAAGTAGGTTTGTTCTTGGGAAGGTATAATCTTGCCGATAGGTTGTTTTCCGGCGAGATGACGATGTCCTTTGATTGGACGTTGGTTTATTGGTCGAGCGGCGTCGGCGGAGCAATTTCTAAGCCGAAGAATCTCTCGACGCGGCCATCTTTGTAGTGTTTTAACAGTGGTGAGAGATCTTGGTGGAGTTCATCAGCTGAAGAGTTTTTAGTTTCGGCCATTTCGAGAAATATCAAAAACCTTTTTCCGTCTTGTTTGTGGTAGATCGATCAAAGGCCGAGACATTTGTTATATTGAGTGTGTGCCTTGAATTATTTGTATAATGGTCCTACAAAGGATGGCGATTATAACGCTTGAAATCATCCTCGCACTAACGAAATCATGTCGTTCACCAATTTTTTTTATTTATTAATTCTTTTTATTATATATTCCACTAAGTTATAAATTAATCGTTATTTAATGTTTTATGATGATCTATTGATATCCATATCATATATTATTTGATTATCATAAGAACTTTTTTTAACAAGTTGTCAGTAAGGGATCGTTTGATACGGATGTGTGCTTGTGTAATAGACGGGTATGACAAAATTGAATGGTGATTGTTATGCGTGTAAACCCATACCGGGGTTGCTAGCACGTCCATTACACGAAATCCGTTCATAAGCCCTGTATAGGAAACCTAGCCCTCAACGTGGGTATGTTAATACATGTTTCCTCAATACCAAATTTACCCCTCAACGTGGGTTTGTTTTTTACAGTGAAGAAGAATCTCGAGACTTATGGGTCTTCAGCTTTACCTTGCTGTTTTCCTTCGCCCACCAGAGCTAGAGGACGAGAAGACTGTGGTTCAAGGTCGGGGTCGGTGAAGAAGATCATACTGTGGATGGGGACATAGTCGGTGGCAGAGATGATGAACTGAGGGAACCGACTCGGCTTTTGAGACCCGACGGAGGTTCAAGGTCGGTGTTTGAGTTTGCTTGGTTTCCGCTGGTGAAAGATCCGACAGTGTAATTTGATATAAATTTCTGCCATTGATGACGATGAAAAGCTGTAATTTGGGCAGATCTGACGAGCGACGATGATGAAAAGCTGTCGTAATTTATTTTTAAAGCTTTATTTAATAAAGGATAAGACTGTAATTTACATATATTTAACAGGTTTCATGCCCACCTCAAATACACCTATAAAACACAATTTATATTATTACACAAATAATTAATACACACATATCAAACATGTTAAACACACTATCAACAAAATCCTTGTATAACCATACACAAATAACTTATATCCATGTATCCATCAACAAGGATATCAAAACGAGCCCTTAAATGTATGAGATGGTGGCACAGATGAGTTCTACCGCAATTACAATTGTACTGATATTACCTCGTGCAAAGCATGGTAATAATAAAAAAAAAAACGAACACTCATTCCGTATTTAATTAATCAGTCAAGAGTTTAAACTTTCTTCCCCTTTGGGTCGATTATATTAGATCATTGAAAGCATTAGTAATAAAAAAAATAAAAGCGAACACCCGATCAATCTCGTTCTAGAGTAATAAAAATGAACGAAGCAATTTCCTTGGCATTTTTAATTAAATAAGTAAAAAAAACTATCATTAATAAAATAAACTGAAAGGGTAAAGTATTAATAAAATGGGGCTTTTCATAATCCCAGAGTACGAATTAGAGTAACTCGTACCCTGGGATTACGAGTTACTGTCCGAGCTGGCGAGTGCGCTTAGCTGGAGTAACTCGTACTCTCAGATTACGAGTTACTCTAATTCGTACCCTGGGATTACGAATTAGATCTGATTTTTATCAAACCCTACGCGACGAAGAAGACGAACCAACCGACGAAAAATACGACGACGAAGCGACGACGACGAAGCCGACGAAGACGACGAGAAGCAGACCCACCCCGCGATTGCTGCCCCAGCCCAGCCGCGACCGCTGCCCCCCGCTTCTCCGCCGCGACGCCTTGCCCCAGCTGCGGTCGCTCCCGGCTGCCCTCCCGCCCCGCGACGCTGACGCTGCTGCCCGCTGCCCCGCCCCGCGACGCTGCCCGCTGCCTGCCACGACCGCTGCCCCGCGTCCCGCGACGCTGCCCGCTGTGACCCGCCACCCAGACGACGTCATACGCGCGATTAGTTCGGGTACCCCGTTACGGCTCGAACTACCATTTTTTGCGTTAATTTCGTTATTATCAAATGTTTTTCATTGATTTGCGATTTGTTTGTTTGTTTTTTTAAATGTAGAATGGATTCCGATTCTACTTACGGGCCTATTGATAGTTCGGTGTTGACGATGCAGTCAAATCACCGTAGTAGGGATTTGTTGTTAGATCCGACAGCGATAGATAAAACTATTAAGATTAGGTCATTAGAGAATATAGTGTGGGGTACTAGAGAAACACCGAATATCTTACACGGTCGCTTATTAGGGAAGTTGAACGATATGGGCCTATACAGCGTCTACAGCTGTATGTCTCAGAGGGTTGACCCTCATTTGATTACAGCTTTGGTAGAGCGTTGGAGGAAAGAGACCCATACGTTTCATTTTTAGGCGACCGTCACGTTACAGGATATAGGTATTTTGTGGGGTTTGCCTGTAGATGGTAGTTGTGTCTCGGGTGTGATCGTTTCGAGAACGGTCACACAGTGGATGGACGAGTGTGAGCGGTTGTTAGGTTTTAGACCGCCTGCTGATAGGATTAGGGGGTCATCGTTATCGATGAAGTCGTTAGCGAGTTGGTTGTTGGACCATCCGGTAACGGATGATAGTGATGAGGAAGAAGTCGAATGTTCAGCACGGGATTATGCGATGCTGCTCTTCGGTGAGGTGATGTTCCTCGATTGTAACGCCAGCACAGTATCATTGACTTACCTTCAGCTATTGGAGGATATTAAGGAAGTGAGCACATTTAGTTGGGGTAGTGCGGTGCTGGCATTCCTATACAGAGAGCTTTGTTCGGCAATCGAGCCGAACAAGCTAAATATAGGGGACCCCTACGGCTGTTGCAGGTAATTATATTGAAAAGTTGATTAAATGTATAGTTATTTTAGTGGAGAAAATTTAGAACAAGTGATTTGTTTTAGGCAAGGGCATATGTGAGGATTTTGCCATTTCAGCCAGTACGGGGTGTTAATCGTATCACGATGGAGCCCCGAGAAGTCGACGGGATAGTCTATCGGCTCCGCCACATGCTGTGAGGTGTGGTTGTTCTTCCGTAAGTTGGGAATTTTTTTCTCATTCTTACATTTATAATTGTTGTTTAAATATTTGACAGGTGGAACGCAACCTTTGATTTCACAGCGTCGACGAATTCGAACGTACGCACCATCCGCGAGTGCATTGATCGCATGCAGCCGCATCAATTTGCATGGACTCCGTACGCATGACGCTCCCGGAGATTGCCGATCTTCCCGAAGGTGCTTACCTACAGCGTGTCGATCGAGGTGTCCACTGATATTCTTTAATATCGTGGAGTTTCATTACCCCGAACGAGTACTTCGGCAATTTGGAATTATTCAAGGAATTCCAATTATACCGCCGTATCGAGATAACAATCTTCATATGTACGAGCGTCGACAGCGGTCGGGTATGGATTGGAGAGCGCATCACGCAGTCTGGCTTCAATTATGGGATGATCGAGAGGACACGGTCATGGATGGTCCTCCCGCGACTGCCTTCAACTCGGTGGAGGATGGATATTACCAGTGGTTTCATCGGATCACTCGGCTCTACATATCTCCACACAAGAGACATATGTCGCAGGGGTTTCAGATGGGTGATGCGGTATTTATGGAGACCATCGTAAGTTTAATTTATGTATCATTGTTATTCTTTTAGTAGCCCAAATAAAATAATTTACTCTTTCATTTTTAGGAACGCGGGGTTCACGACAGCCTTCGTTACGCGATGACCGACGAGCATGACGAGACCATCCGCTTACTAGAGCAGATGGATGGGATGTTCATCTCGCGACGCCGAGTTCAACGAGGGAGTGAGGCCGGAACATCTCACATGCATGAGGCCGGAACATCTCACACGCACCACACCGGAGGATCTCACATGCATCAGGCTGCACTATCTCACAATTATGCGGCCGGACCATCACAAGTGCACGAAGATGTCAACCCCTCGTTCTTTGACGACTTGTCACCCTGTTTGGGGTCGTCTGCAGCCCAGCACAGCTCACAGCCAGAGTATATGGATCACCAGGTATATTTCTTCGATTTGGCATTTAAATCCCTTAATTAATTTACTGAAATTAAAATTTGGCGATCACACATTAGGCGTTTATGACACCTTCACCACGGCCGCGACGACCTCGAAGTCCGGGAGATGACGCGGAGCATGGTAATCGTCGAGGAAATAAAATTCGTAGGCCACCTCGTTGTGGGACCGGCGGTCATTTAGCGCATCATTAAAATATAGATTATGATGATGATTATTGTATTGATGATGATCATTGTTATTGTTATGTTGATTATTGTAGTGATGAATATTATGATTATATTTTATTACATTCTTATTACTAAAATTTATATTTATTACTATATTTATTAAATTACTATAATTTATATTTATTATGATTAAATTATATTATTTTTTATTACTATATTTATAATATTACTATAATAAATATTTAATATGATTATCTTTTATTATTTTTATTACTATAATTTTCGTTTATTATTATATTTATTAAACATAATTTATATTTATTATGATTATATTTTATTATTTTTTATTACTATATTTATTATATTACTATAATTTATATTTAATATGATTATATTTTATTATTTTTTATTACTGTAATACTTATATTTTGGCATGGATAATCAACGAACAACGACTGCTATCAGCACCCGTAATTTCGAACAACAACGAAATAAACTCGGAA
Source organism: Craterostigma plantagineum (assembly GCA_027422505.1). Classification (NCBI taxonomy): domain Eukaryota; kingdom Viridiplantae; phylum Streptophyta; class Magnoliopsida; order Lamiales; family Linderniaceae; genus Craterostigma; species Craterostigma plantagineum. The sequence goes on from JAPQWV010000029.1 coordinate 3,478,234, forward strand.
AAACTGGTGTTGCGACGAATTCGCCTATACCCAACAGGGCGGATACTATATTTGATGGTAGATTCAGATATTGAATTAATCGCCGCTGAAATATACTATGACTTGTACGCGACTCGAAACCATTGTTTGAGTTATTAAAATAAATTGATAAGGGCTAATGATATATGAGTCAGGCAGGGGAGGGGGGATTTATAGAAACGCAACTCGTAATCCGGGATACGAGTTAGTTACTCGTATGCCCGGATTACGAGTTAGAGGAATTATTGCCGACACTCTGCATGGCCATGCAGGTTGGTCGGCCACACATTATAACTCGTATCCTTAGGTTACGAGTTAGTTACTCGTATGCCGAGGATACGAGTTAAAGTGCCATGTCATTTGCCATGTCAGGGTCAGCAGGTCAGTGCGCCTTTGGTCGTATCTCGTACTCTAGGAGTACGAATTACTAATTCGTAGTCCCAGGTTATGAGTTACGTCGCCAGGTCAGCGAGTCACAGGCCAAAAGCATCTCGTAATCTAGGAGTACGAATTACTAATTCGTCCCAGGTTACGAACCTCGCTATTTTATTAATTCTTTCGCTTTTCCGTTTATTTTATTAATGATTGATTTTTTTTTGTTTATTTAATTAAAAATACCCAATTTCCTTCCCATATAACTATTCGTCAAGACAATTTTTGCTGGGCTCGACAATTTGGGCTTTTTCAAATTATTGGGCTTAGTGGGTTTAGGACTTCGCGGCCCAATAACTATTTCTTGTTTTCGTCAGCAGCAGTAGCAGACGACCAAGCTGATCAAATCCCATTCATCTCCCTCGACGGAAGAAACCTCACTCTGCTCATCACCGCCTACCGACCACCGCCGTAGACCACCGCATCACCACCACCACCGCTCAAGTACCAAGAAAAATGGACCACCAACCGTTTCTTCTGATGCTCTCGAATCTCCTCCACCTCCACAACCACCATCTCGACCCCACCACAGCCGCACAACCGCCGGCCCAGCCGCCGTCCTCCCCAGCACCTCTCCTCTTCTTCACCCTCGCTTCACTCCTATCGTACCTCTCCTCCGCCGCCAAAAACCCCCAAAGCAAGAAATCCAAGAAGCCCAAGTTCCCGAAAAAACCCTCTTCGCCGTCTTCCAACTACTCAATCTCCGCCTTTCGAGCTTTCTCCACCGAACACATCTGGGCCATGGAAGCCCCGGCGCGCGACGCGCAGTGGCGGGCGCTGTACGGCCTCTCCTATCCGACCTTCACCACCGTGGTGGAAGCGCTGAAACCCTACATAACGCAGTCGAATCTCTCCCTTCCTTCGGACTACGCCGTGGCGATGGTTCTCTCGAGGCTGGCGCATAAACTGTCCATCAGCACTCTAGCTCAGAGGTACTCCCTCGAACCGTATCTGATCTCGAAGATCACGAACATGATAACGAGGTTGCTGGCGACGAAGCTCTACCCAGAATTTGTGAGGCTTCCTATGTCGAGGAGTTCGAGAATCGGCGATGCTACATTGGGATTTAGGGATTTGACGGGCTTGCCTAACGTTTGCGGTGCCGTTGATACCACGCCTGTTAGGATTAAGAAGAATGCGAATTTGGAGAATTCGAACTCCTATGATTGTAAATATGGCTACCCCAGCGTTCTTCTTCAGGTATGTTGGCTCCACATCTTCCTTCTTTGACTTGCTTGCGTTGGAGTTTTAAGCGTTTCATTTGGAGTCTTGATTTAGCTTGGAATGGAACACAGTGCTTTAGTTCGTTTTCCCCGCAAAGTTCGATCTTTTATGGGCTATTCGAGCTTATCGCCATGTAAACTGTGCAGAGCTTATGGGCTATTCAACCTCTTAACGACTTCATCGTCTCCGTTCTCTTCAGGTCGTTGCTGACCACAAGAAAATTTTCTGGGACGTTTGCGTAAAAGCCCCTGGCTCATGCGACGATGCAACCCATTTTCGGGACAGCCTACTTTACAGCAAATTGACGTCGGGCGACATAGTTTGGGACAAAGCGGTCAGCGTTCGTGGTCAGCCAGTCAGGCCATACATCATAGGCGATTGGTGTTTCCCCTTACTGTCCTTTCTCATAACCCCGTTCGGCCAAAAAACAAGAACTGGGAAGCCCGTGGAAGATGCCTTCGATGACACGCTGATGAAGGGAAGGAGATCAGTGGAAGAAGCGATTGGGCTGTTGAAGGGACGGTGGAAGATACTTCAAGAACTTAACGTGGGCTTGAGCCACGTGCCTCAGACGATCGTTGCTTGTTGTGTTTTGCATAACCTTTGTCAGATAGCTAGGGAGCCCGAGCCCGAGCTTTGGAAGGAGCCCGAAGAAACGGGCCATAGGCCGAGGCCTTTGGAGAGTGAGAAGGCTTCTTGTTATTACGGGGAGAATCTGAGGAGGCTTTTGGCCGAGGATTTGTATCAGAGGATGTCGTCGAGGTGAGATTATTGCATCTGTGGAGAGGTATGTGTGCTACTATGTTTTGTAGGGTATTATGGGCAGATGCGTTGGTTGTTCTTTACATTTAGTGATGTTCTGTAGCTTTTTAAGGTTAGTGTTTTAGTTTGGATGTGTGTTTGGGGAACAAAAGCTAGTTAGTCTTCCTCATTTATTAACTCAACTGTGAAATGGAAACGAAACTCATCAAAAAGAAATCCATCTCTGCGAAATTCTTTAATATGATAGTCGTTCTGTTGACTTTATTATGATTAGATCAGATCAGAAGCCTCCCATTTTTAGTCTAAATTCTTCATCTCTGCAAAATTTGGGGACGGAAAATTCTAGACTTTCGCTGGAGATAAGTCTGTGCTTTCTGATTTTTCGTCTACGCCGTCTTCTTCGAAGCTGTCGCCTACACCATTACTCCTCAGGTGAAGAGGGCCTTTGGGCGAGCTCTTAATCTGTTTCTTTCTCATGTGCAGACGATATTTCTGAAAGCGAAAAGAAGATATAGTTGTTAGAAGGATGGTGTCATGTCTTCTCCTTTTTTTTTTTTTTTTTTTTTTCTGGTAATGAGTTTGCTAAGATCAGAGAAAGAGAATGCACCTGCAAATGACTCTTGACTTCATCGTTAGTGAGCCCATCGACATGCATTAGCTCTCTGATCTGCTTAGGAGTAGCAACTGCAATAGAAAACAGCATTCGACGATTACTACGATGACTAGAAAAGATCAAAAAGCTCAAAAAGTTCTCACCTTGAGGACCTCCGAGCTGTTCTAGGGCACTGATGAACCTTCGATGCAACTCAGGCGACCAGCTTCGTCTCTTCTTCTTAGCAGCAGCTTTCTTATTATGTTCGCCAAGATTCATGCTTAATCTTGTAAAGGTGGATTTCGATTTGAACTTATCGTAACCATTAAAGCCCTCTATCGAATTCTCCTCCTCGGGCAAACGAAGTGAGAGCCTCGGTAGTATTATGGGCGGTGGCTGACGTTTATCTTCCTCTGCTGCTGTGGTTCTATTATTACGCGCCGATCTATCGGTTTCTTCTTGTTTTCCCTGAGATAAGAGAAGGAAAAATTGTCAGCAGCAAATTACTGCAATGAAATTATGAAAGTAAGCAAATGCTCTTACCTTTATGGCATTATCATCTGAGTTCCATAGCTGCACAGAGCTCATCCAATTCATTTTATCTCTAACATCATTTCCCAGCTTTTTCTCATCATCTTCTTCATCATCATTATCGCCATAGCTCCTTTTCTTCAGAGGTATGAACTCTTCGAACATAAGCTGAGGATTCATTTTCTTGCACCTCGCTGACTCATCCTTCAGCATCACAATAGCTGTAATAACATTAAAGAAAAAAAACAAGCACAAGCATCATTACCTCATCCAAATCTAAAACCCTAATCATAAAGAGGAAAACAAAAAAGAAACTCAAATCAATAACCAAAAAACAAAAGCCCATCTGGGAAACCCATCAACTAGCAAAAACAACAGAATCAAAGAAGAAGGCCGTGAAAAAGAAAAAAACGATCAACCCACCGTCGTTTACGAGAAGCATACAAAGAGGAAGCTCGCGCCTGAATGCATCGATTTTCTTCATCTCATCTTCTAGCTCGGCGATGAACCCATCGAGCTTCATCGCCTTCGAAGATCGATCGCCGGCGACGGCGACGTCTTTCAGAAACGTACTGATTGTTTTAGGAACGAAAGTTCTCGATAAGAACCTACCACCGCCATCGATTCCAACTGGTTCTTGGGCGGCTAAAGATCCCATTTTCTGTTTTTCTAAGACACTGATCTTTCTTGCCTTTGTACGGCGGAGAGAATTGCGAGGATGGGCACAAGTGGATAGAGAAGACGATAAAGATTCTAATCAAAACAACGGCGAGTTTTTACAGCTGAGAATGTGTAATTGATATACAATAGAGATGGATAGATAGATACGTGTGTGAATGGAAAGGTCTTTTTCAAGTCGTCGCATATTTCAATATCTGTTTGTTTTCTTTTATTCTTATTTTACTTCGTTTCTTGGGTTTGAAAACTCGTCCAACATACGCATCTTTTCTAAATGAAGTTTACGGAAATATATCTCAACTCAATTCTTTGATTGAAATCGAATTTTTCCTAGTTAAGGAAGCCTCATTTCTAATATATGAATTAAGGAGGAGATACTTAAATTTATACAAGTGGTGCAAGTGATACAAATATCAACAAAGGAATCTTTTTGTTCATATTTTACTGTGGTTTCCCCGCAAGATTCACCGACCTATATATGGTTGACACTTGTCGTTCACTCACCCGATAGTTTCAAAATTAATAAAGAAGAATATTTTTTTAAAAGTATTAGTTAACGAGATAAGAGAAGAGAAGCAAGCATCTCAATTTCGATCGAACAGGTTTATGAAAACGACATAAAGAAAGGATTATATTGTGCCCTTCCATTCCATGAGACAAAGGCATCATCATCATCGTCATCATCATTATATTTCACGTGATGGCAACCTCATTTTCCATGGCACTACTCTTTTTATCTTTATGTTATAAGTCCGAATGTATCTATAAATTGCGTGTGACGTAGTGCATTGTAGAGTATATTATGGTTGTTTCATCTACCCTTTTTCAAGATTCTTAAATAAATAAATATTTTAATGAAACACAAAGATAGATTTCATTGATTGCAAGCCACTATTGATTGTGGGAGGGAGGAAATAAAGATTTGATGTTAAAGCCTAAGCCCAATAATATATGTGTTTCGTTTCGCCCATAACACGGAGGGCCATTAAGTTGTGAGAGCCCGTTTTGTTGGGGAATCGATTTATATGATATTAGGTTTAGTTAGGGTTATATTGTGAAGAGTATGACTTTTTGGGTGTTTGACTGATGTGATTAAATAATGATGTCTTACATGTTTGGCCTATATGTTTAGATGATGTTCGGTTTAAATAAATACCATTACAAATATGTTATTTAACTAAAAAAATGATAGAGAGAGAGAGAGAGTGGGAGAGAGAGGAAGAAGGTAGAGGGAGGGAGAGAGAGAGAGGGGGAGAGAGAGGGAGAGAGAGAAGTTAAAATTTTAAAGAAATGGTTAATATTAGGGACAATTTGATGTCACGCCCAGCATAAGTTTCATTTAGGTTTCAGGCCCATGCCAGAAAATTTCTGTTTTAGGGACCCGATATCTGCAGTACCACTTCATTGTTCTGCACTACCATTCATTGTTATCCGGTACACTTCATTTTTCTGTAGTAACAATCAAGTGGTACTACAGAACAATGAAGTAGTAGTGAAGAACAATAAAGTGGTACTGCAGAACAATGAAGTGTTACAGTAGAAATCGGGTCCTTAAAATTAAAAATTTTCTGACAGGGCCTGAGTCCGATTTTAACAGTGATATGGGACTTGAATCATAATTAACACTTAATAATAAGGTAGGATTAAATAAAAGGAGGGGTTAGAGGTTCCTTAATACTCTATAGGAGGTATTACGGGATATTAATTAAATCCCGTCTTTAAATAAACCCTCCAACCAATCATTGCATTAGTTAACATGGTTCGCCATCGCGGATGCGGACGTCGATGCGGACAATAGCGATACGGATACGTTGCATTATCGCGGCGCGGACGCGGACGATATGCAATTTTTTTGTGAAAAAATACATATATGTAATTAGATGTCAAATTTGTTTTCTTAGCCAATATTTAAGGAATATAGAATAAGTTTACCTTGTAATATTTAAATTAAAGCATATAATTTGATATAATTGTATATATTTCGTATTTAATAGTAATTAAAATTATATTGTGCTTTATAATCTATTAAATAAATGTATTTACCATTACACTAGACCCAATAAACAATCCCAATCGAATAAGCCCAATACCAATAAAACCCTAATTAAAGTAGTTTGCCACCTCATCATCTTCCTATCTTCTTCGGCATATCGTCGTTTTTTCAGCTAAGGAAAAAAAAAAACAGAAAAATGGAAAATCATCCGCCGAGACCGCCGAGTTATCGCCGCTGCAACCGATAACTCGGCCGCTACGTTCTCCCTCGGCCGAAATCTCGCCGATACGGCCGAGATATCGCCGCGACGGCGAACCATGTTAGTTAATCTTATACTCCTAATCCCCCTAATACTCCAGCCAAACATTAATATATTTTACCAAGTTATGTCTTTATAAAAAATTGCAGAGCAGATCATTACTTGCATGGCTGTCATTAATGGGGTTTCTATTTTCGTCATACAATCAAGAAGAGTCGAATATCACAACGTTTACTTTCCTTGTAACCAAAACAAGTAACACGATAGTTACGTCCAACTAACCATATGAATGAATTCCCAACTTCATTACACTACAATCTCCATTCCATTCACTTCTTCTTCTTCTTCTTCTTCTTCTTCTTCTTCTGCAATAGATCTCTATAAAAAAAAAAAAGAAACATGGCTGAAACAGAGCTTTTACCTTCCCCAGACACAAGGCAGAGCTTCATCAAGATCATATTCCCGTTAGAACTAACTGACCTGGTAATTATTACTCTCCATATTTATTATCTTCTCCCATTTAATATAATCTGTTCTAACACATATCCATAAGAACATCTTTCAGACAATCCCAGCCAAAATCTTCGAACCCAGAAAGACGAAGACGTTCATGGCGACTCTGAGAGGTCCCTTTGGAGATTCAGACATAAAGCTTCTGCAGAAGAATGGCGGCGGCGGCGTATGTTTCTCAGAGAAGGGCTGGGAGAAGTTCTTGAAGAAGAACTCTGTAATGAAGTACGAGCTATTGCTCTTCAAATACAACGGTAACATGAGCTTCGACGTTGAGGTTTTCGGACACAATGGCTGCTCGAAAAGCTGCAGTACCTCCGGCGAGAGTGTGACGGCGAAGAAATATAAGGACCACGAAGCTTCATCGTCAGCGGCTACTCCTTTCTTCCAAGTCTCCATGAAAGCTTCAAATGTCGGTGTAATAAGTAAACTGGTAAGAAGGAATATGCTGAAAGAAACTGTTTTCTTTCTTTTTTTTTACGTAAGTGTTCTCTCTTTTTTTGGTGGGGGCAGGTGATTCCGGCGAAGTTTGTGGCGGCGAGCCTCGGCGGATGTAACAGAAAGACGGTGACTTTGAAGAATGCGAGTGGCGTTTCTTGGCTTGTGAGTATAACTCCGTTTTGTAAGAAGTACGCTTGCTTTTCAAATGGTTGGAAGGATTTTGCACAAGGTAATGATCTGAGGAAAGGAGATGTCTGCGTATTCAAGCTTGTTGAAGAGAATGTGATGGAAGTAGAAATATTTCGAACTTAGGTTGCTTTTCGATTTAGTTTGTCATTAATTATTGTGATCTATTTATGGTGATGTGTCGGAAATTGGGGAAAACATAATAATGGGCCTCTGTTTGATCCCTTTTTTTTTAAGGGAAATTCTATATGCACCCCCAAATTACTATATACACCCACTAATCAATAATAACCCTTAATTTTTCAACAAAAAGTGAAATTTCAATTTTCAAGATAAGCAAACGAAGTTCTTTGCTTACAATCTTAATTACAGGTGATTGTTATTTATTATACCTAATTACTCCTCTATATTTTTTATTAATTGTTTGCAGATAATTTTGAGGGTGTTGTAATTATAATTAAATTACGTATTTCACAAATTTAAATTATCATTTTTAACTGTTATTTAATTTCTAAACGTTTATTAAATATATTATAAGATTAAAAGTCCACATGTTTGTAAAACTATGATATTAAATCTTGATGTTCAATTTTTTTGTTTTTATTTTATTTAAACCTATTTGTCCATGTTAATATGGAATATTTATACTTTTAGAAGTGTTTTACAAATAATTTAAGAATAATATTGATAAATTTAGAAGTATTATTACATGTTAAGTGTTAAATGTAGAATTGACTCCAAAGATAAGTTAATTAATTAATGTTTATTGGAAATTGTGTAAGTAAGTTTCGTTGAAGCAAACCACTAATGAAAAAAAAAATTACATTAATTCTTACATTATTAATGATGGATATTGGATAACGAATTTTTTTTTTAAAAAAAAGAAACAATTTTCAAGGTTTTTTACACCCAAAGGGGGTGCCAATAGTAGCACCCTTTTTTAATTGCTTGAGTTGTGTTTGGTTTAGTAGTGCTAATTGTTGAATGATTAACTAATTTAAATGCGTTTGTCTTGATATGGTGTGTTGGGATTGTATTACTCAATTAGTTTGTTTCAAGTAACCATTTCTTTGCCATTGTTGCTCAGTATATATTGGAGCTTACTAATAATTTGATTGAAGCAAATCTATAAATTTGTTATATATTTTAGTGTAATTGGGACGTAAGATGCAACCGGGTTAGGAGGTGCAGAGTGCACGCTCGGAAAACGTTTTACGTCCGAACCCAAATCGAAGCGGGGTCAAGGGTGCGCATGGTCTAGGGGCAGTGCCCCTAGTGGCCCCCTCCCGAAATGACACGCATGCACCCAAAAGGTGTGCATGCTTTCCCCCTCAAACCCTCTTCACCCAAAAGGGTGTGTTTATCCCGAAAAGGTACTTGGCTTCAAAAGGTGATATCTGTTCTCAAACGGACGCCATTTTTGAAAGGATTATGTCTATTATGAATAGACACAACCGATTGATAACTTGGGTTATAAATAAGCACACAGAAACATTCGGCATAAAGACATTGTATTCACAAGCGAGATAACAAAGTTCTCTCTAGTCTTATCCCGTAACGAAATATTATTTTTGGAAAGTGAACTCCAAACCCAATTCTAGAGAAATATCCAGCCATCAAAATTCAGACTTTTCACCAACATTTGTGTCACCAATTATAGAATATTTTCGTCTTCTAACATTCCATATTAGATAATTATAAAAATATATCACTAATTTAATCTGTCTAAACAAATTTGGTAGACTCAATTTGGAAATCCTACACCATAATAACACATATTCCAAACTTGCGGCCAAATATGCGAGGAATATTCAAAGTCAGTAGCCAGGACTTACGACTTATGTTAACGGAAAAAAAGCGAGACTCAATTTATTCCGACATATGAAGTCAGTGACATAATATTTTCCCCAGAATCATATACACAAATAGCACACAGCATATGTTATCATCCAAAAGTTATGATTAAGTCTCGATTATAAATAGGTAACGGCATATTTTATCATTTCGTAAGAGCATCTGCAACGGTACTTTATTTTTGTGTAAAATACAAAAATAAAGTACGCCCGACTCCAGTGAAACTCTATATCTAACACTAATATTGTGTTGATTAGCAGAGATACTCTAGATGTAGAGTATACACAATTTTCAACACGAAAATTGTGTTGTACTTTCCATTTTTATAATTTATTTAATAAAAGATATTTTAAGTATATTTACATATTTGACATTGTTATGATAATAGAAGTGAAAATAATGTCAATTTTCTTTTATTTATTTATATTTTCATTTTAATTTAATAAAGGTATAATTATATGCTAAGTTTATAATTTAGTTAATTGTAAATATTAATTATTATAATTTATTAACTTATTTATTATTACCATATACAGTTAAATATAGAAATTGACTTTTAGAATAGAAACAGAGTTAGGTTGCGTTTGGATTGGTGAATTTGAATTGAAATCCGTGATTTGAAATTATGAATTCTGAAATCCAAATTTTAAATACAAATCCACCGTTTGGCAAACGTTTTAGGAATTCGGAAATCCTTTCAAAATGTGCTCGAGCTCTCGAGCCGGCTTGAGCCATCGGTCATCGAGCTCGAGCTGGCTCACCGAGTTCGCGAGCCGACTTGACTTATCGGTCGTCGAGTTCGCAAGCCGGCTCGACTCATCGGTCGTCGAGCTCGCGAGTTGACTTGACTCAAGTCGTCGAGCTCGTCGGCCGACTCGACTCTTCGTTCGTCGAGCTCACTGGTCGGCTCGACTCATCGTTTGTCAATAATAATAATAATAATAATAATAATTTATTATTATTATTATTTAAGAAAATAATCGCGGCAAGATTTGGTATTTCGAAAACGGACCGTTTCCGATCGAATTTCAAATCCATCAAATGACAAGCGCTCGGATTGTCCTCGGATTTGGAAGAAATCGAAATCCAAATCCGAGCGGTTGCCAAACGGGTGATTTGAATGAAATTCGGATTTCAAATCGAAATCCCCCGATCCAAATGTAGCATTAATGAATTGGAGTGAAAATAGTGTAAAACTAGAGATTGGAATAAAAAGCACTTTACTTAATATTGTACTAAATTAACTGTTTTTCATGCTGGGTGGGAGATGCTTTAACGAATCTTTTCAAATTGAGCATCGTAAGCACAAATAAAAATCCATCACCCCCTTCAAATTATTTTCATCAACGTGTTCATTGCACTTTATTTTGATTGGTGGATTAGCCAACTATTTATCACAGCACGCCACGTCTAGTACAAATAATGTCAATTCGTGATGTTCCTAGATAATTCTTGATATGGATAGGTTCATTTTCGTAACTCGACCGTTCATTTTGATATTATCATTCATATATCCAATCAATGCCTACTCCAATCAACTGGTAACAAGTGTCCCTATTTCACCAATCCAATATTCGCCCGACAGCTTTTGCATTGATGTCCCAACAACAATACCAAAATTCAATTTCGCCACGTAACATATTTTCATGCCAAGCCAAGTGGCGTTCCATGAATCGCCGATAGCCTCCACGTTTTCACTGGATAACGACGAGCACCCATACTCCCCATTAATAAACAATTATTAAAATATTCTGATTACCTAACATGGCAATCAGTGATCTCTGTCTTCACTACTTAAAAAGCGGCACTTCACACTCAAAGCCAAAAATCGTTCCATTTCTTGAAAACCCACAGATTTCCTCGAACTTCTCGAAGCATACTCGGAGAGACGAAAAAAAAAATGGTGGGAGTGAAGAAAAGCAGCTATCTGAGGATGAAGACTGATGCTTCGGTAGCAGAAGATATGATAAAGTCTGAGTTCAAAGAAGTTGGAAATGCGATGAAGAAGTTAGCCAACCACGCCGTTAAGCTCGGCGGTGGGCTTGGATTTGGTTCTTCGTTTCTGAAATGGGTCGCTACCATCGCTGCAATGTAAGTCAAAAAAGCACCCACCCTTTTTTTTTGCCCCTTTCTCTGATCGAATGCTTCTTTTTCGCCTGAGAATGAGATTTTTGCACTTGCGTTTCTGCAGTTACTTGTTGATCTTGGACCGTACGAACTGGAGAACGAACATGCTCACTTCTCTCTTAATCCCTTACATCTTCTTAACCCTTCCCAATTGGCTATTCAGCCTTCTGAGGTAATGGTGGAATTGCTGTAAATCAGACAGTTTCCGAGGTTCTTATTACTAGACCCTTACTTTCTTTAAATACAGGGGCGAAGTTGGGAAATGGATAGCCTTAATAGGCGTCATAGTACGCCTTTTCTTGCCGAGACATTTTCCAGGTTCTTATTAAGACCATTCTGAAAGAAAAAAGACGACCTTTTTTTTGTCCATTTTCAGCTGCTATTTACTGTAATAACATACTTGTACCGTTTTTTGATCTGCAGATTGGCTTGAATTGCCGGCGGCTTTGATTCTCCTCATAGTGGTGGCGCCGGGATTCATAGCACACACTATTAGGGGAGGAATAATTGGGCTAATTATTTGCTTGATAATCGGAATTTACTTGCTCCAAGAACACATAAGGTCCTCGGGCGGATTCAAGCATGCGTTTACGAAGAGCAGTGGTTTGTCGAACTCTATTGGGATTCTCCTTCTCTTTATATATCCTGTCTGGGCTATCGTACTTTACATTATTTGAAAGATGGGCTTGTTTTGCTTTGCTTTGCTTTGATGTATTCCCCCTCGCCTTTGTGTTGCCATATTCTGTGGATTCCCTTCGTCAGCAGTATATATGTTTCTCAGTTGCAGTTTTTTTTCTGTAAGAATAATAAAATCGATGCATGAACTTTGTTCTGTCTTGAAATCTGTTCATTTCTGTGTCCAAGTCAATCACCAATGATGATGTGCCAATGCCGTAATCTAATATTTTAGTCTACATTTATATAGAAATTGAGTGTCCTTCCTGAAATCAATCGGTAATAGATTTGAAAGTTCTATATATATACTGGTTCAAAGAGCTTGATTTAGTCGACTGGACGACACCCAACTTTTCTCAAGACCCCCTACATGTGTGGCGTGATTGGCCTAACACTGGTTTAACACGTGGACATATGAATTGGATGGCGGCGAGCGTAAAAATTGTTCTGAAATTGTATTAGAAATTGAGGGGTCCTTCCCTAAAACAAATTGGTAACAGGAGGAGAAAGCTCTCTTATATATATACTGGTTCAAAGAGTTCTGGAAAATATTATTAAAGAAGAGAGAGAGAGAGACAAGGCCAACTAAATAATAATTTAGTTTAGTTGGACGTCTTCATTTCGCCAATCGATATTTGGCAAAGAGATCCAACCCAACAATTATGACAGAAGAGGCCTCAAATTTTTAATCTTCTTTCCCTTTGTTCAACTTGTTCGTATGCCCATTTTTAAGTTCTGTTTCTTTGACGTTTTTGCCAATCATCGGAACATCATCAATGAATATGACGGCCATCAAATTTTACTACTACCCATTCAATCTATTGACCAAAAAGGCTCTGCATTTAAATAACGAAAGGAACGCTTCATCACTAGCAACTCAGATGAGACAAACTTCCTTTTTCTTTCACAATTATATCAATTATTACACTGCTCCATCTTTCTCTCCCAACCCCTTATCTGCTTTTGAGACGGTGTCCAAGAAATCACTAAAATCACAATCCAACAACCCAAATTCCAATAATTCAATCAAAAACCCATTGCAAAAAAATACAAAAAACAAAACCCAGACAAAAACAATTCGCATATCAACACTGAAATGTGCATTTGAAAAAAGCCTACGGTAGCCTACTACTCTCTCTACTCTACATTCATTGCACATTGTAGTACGTATGTAATCTAAGTACTTGAAAAAGAGGAAGTAAAGAAACAGACAAGAAATCTCAGAAGGAAGGGTGGCCTTTAAACCTAACTGTAATGAAGGCCAAAGCCAATGCATTAAATGCTTCGCCTTGAATTCTCAATTGAATGCCTCTCTTTTATTTACTTCTGTCCACAACCAACTCCTTCATTTAATGCGATCGCCAGACAGCACAGCGTTGTTGAAGAAGATTTAATTAATTAATTAATTACCACCACGTTACCTTCCTTCCCCTTCAATAATTCACTCTTTCTCAGAAAATCTTACCTCGAAATCTCGGCCGTCCACGTATTCCCTGTGATCCTCACCGTCCGTTTAGTCTCTCCGGCGATAGGAGCGCCTCTGGGTCGCCGCTCCTCAGCCTGCTCGCGAAGATCGGGCTTGCGAACGACGACTTCGCCCTCCGCGAAGAAGAACCCGGCCGCACGCCGGACTCCGACGACAGCGGCAGGAACGAGCCGACGCTGTTCCGCCGAGATCGGAATTGGAACGGCGAGTATTTGATTCCTCTGCAGTAGCGGAAGGAGAAAACCCTCGGCTTCGATAGGGAGCTGAACGGCGAGAGGCGTTTGCTCCAGAAGCTGCTGCTGCTCCCACCGGCGGCGGAGGCGGAGGAGCCTACGGCTCCGCGGCGGAAGCGCCAGGGCGAGGCGGTGGCGGGTTCGAGGACGAAAGATCGCTCAGAGCCTAGGCTGCGCTCGAAGCTGAAGGAGTACGATCGCTTAAGGAGGAAGTCTCGGCGGTTGTATCTGTCCTCCGATTGAGTTCCTTGGCCGTGGTTGATGATATTCGCGGTGCTCCGCCGCGGCGAGTGGATTAGCATGATTTCGTTGTTATCTTCTTCTTCCTCCTCGATCTCCGCCGTGTCTGAACAGTCTGAAGGAATCTCCGTCAGCGGTTCTAAAACGGTGATGCTGTCGACGATTACGTCTTCGAGGCTAGGCCTGATCCTAGCCGCCATCAGCGGCGTGAACGGAGAGTCGCCGGCGAATATCCCGGCGCGACACAAGGGACAGTTGGCGTGCGACCTCAGCCATATATCTATGCAGTCCACGTGGAACTCGTGGCTGCAGACGGGCAAAGTGCGCACGTAATCGTCGTCTTCGAATTCCAGCAAGCACACGGCGCAGTCGCGAAAGCTGTGTGCGGCGGCGCCGCCGCCGCCGCTCTTCTTGGAACTGCTGTATATGGAGAGGGGAATCGTCTTGATGACGGACTCGTCCAGACCGTACGGCGAGAGCACGTGGAAGGCGGCGGCGCCCATGTGGTGGTCGAAGGGATAGGGAGGAGATGAGGCCGCGGTGGAGGAAGGCGGGCGTCGCCTCCGGCGGCGCCACCGCGCGTACCTGCGGTAGTATCGCCTGAGGTGGCGTGACAGCAGCCGCGAGTAGGTTATGATGACGAACGCCGTGGCTATGATGATGATCATGGCGATCAGCGGCGGGCTCAATTCGACGGCCAGCTTCGACGGCTGGGATGAGGAGGTGGAGGGCGGGTTTATGAGGGAAGGCGGCGGCGCGTGGGGTGGTGTGGCTTGTGGCGACGGCGTTACCGCCGATGGGTGCGGCGAGGGAGCAGGGGAGATACGGCGGCGTGACATGGTGGCGGCGGCGGCGGTGATTAGGTGTTTCTCCGAGCGTGGGGAACTTTTTGGAAGGGTGTGAACTGCGATGTTGTTGACTGAGTTGTGTGTGTATTTTTGTGTGTGGGATTTTGTATTGTGATCTTTGCCACGTCAGAGTGTATGAGTTTCAACGGTTTAGGAGGGTTCACTTTCAGCTCAGTCGGGGAGTTTAGTTTCTTTTCTTATCCTTTGAATTTTATTGCATTCAGTCCACAAACTACGCGTTTTATATCATTATTAAATTCAGTTATGATGGTCTCCTAAGATTAAGGTTTTAATAGGGGCATTGAAATATCGAAATGTTGATTTACGCGTTCTTTGGGATGGATGAAAACAAACTCCTCTTTGGGAAAATGTAACAAATGCATGGAACTTTGGTATTATGAATTTTATTTACTTGATCGTTTATTATCTTTGTCTTACGTGGATTTGTTGTGAGACAAGTTTCATATTCAATTTTTACTGGACTTTGACGAGATATTAATTCTAAACTGAATTAAGTCGGAGGAGACAAAATTGAATATTATTACGGAGGAGGAGAGAAAGGATACATTGCTTCCCATTTTAATTGAAAATGATAAATATAGTTCAATGCTATAAAGTCTACAAATATCACTTTCCCTTATGTTTCAGGTCTAGGTTTTCTCTTATATTAATATATTACATAATACATAAAATACGAATGTCGCCTTCTCAAAATGGAGTTGAATTTAATTTTAGATTGCGACGACGGTAAAGTCCATTTTCCTATTAGTAATGATACGCGGGGGCACTTTTAAATAGAAGTATTTGATGTCGAACAGGCAGGATAAAAAGAGATTAAGGAAATAATTAGGTTGTGATAATTATTAGAAAACTTAGTAATATGAGTTTCTAGGAAAGATATAAAATTAGCTTGTGAATTGAGACTTTTAGGGACCTCCAACAGACATAGAGAACTAACAGCAAGAGCTAAGTAATTCAGGACCTAAGGAGCCAGCTGGCGGCCACCCAAAAAGGTAAAGCTTCCTTGATACTCTATTATAATGGTAAAGTGCTTTACATGACACGTGTTCGCTTGTGATAAGGAAGCACAAATGTTATTATTGACAAGACCACACGTCCTGCAACAAGGTATTCTGCAAAATGGTGCTCTGTAAAAAGGTGTCCTGGCGGATGGCCTACAGTGCACAGCCTCCTAGAAGGTCACATCACCTAGTGTTTCGGGACATAGTCTCCTACAACAGTCCGGAGCTCCTATAAAATCAGGACTTAGCCATTTTTGCGAGAATAATTCATTGAACACACAAAAAACACCTAGAACTCTCTCCCTTTCACTGTAATAACTATTTTCCACTTGATCTTTAGCAAATACGAGCGAAAGTGAGTTAGATGAGTGTGTAAATCTTCGAAGTATAGTGAAAATCAGTTCCTGAGCGCCTGTGGACGTAGAATCCGCAAGGATTCGAACCACGTACATGTTGTGTTCTTTCGTTTACGTCCTACCTTTACAAACAAGCCACCTCAGACACTCTAAAAAACTTTGTGATAATCGATTCTACAGCCATATAAATTTCCCGAACCATACATAAATTTTATTGATTAGGATAGCCCGATATCAGTATCTATTATTTCATTTTGAAACATTTTAACAATTACTTACACGAAAATTTTGTTTGTATGTTCCAATTGTCGACGAGGTATAAATGGTAATCCACTGTATCTAAAAGAGACGTTATTGGATTTTACCTTTATTATATAAGATATTAAATTAGCTCTGATTATTGATTTCTTGATCCAATGAAGCGTTGACCATATTGATTATTTTGACTACGGACTATTAGATATCGCTAGAGTGATTGGATCCAGCTAAGTTGGTCCACGTCTCATCAAAGCCACATTAACGCACATTATTAATTATAAATATTAATTAAAAATAAAACGAGGAAAAAGAATCAAATGAAATTACATGGTCTTGGGCCTTATAGTGGATCGTAACTAATAGATCCGCCCAAATAAAGGCCCATTACCAAACCTTATCGAACTCAATTCACTAGGGATAGGGTTTTGCATATGCATATGCTGTTCTACATTTTTTTCTCATTTTGGAGGGACATACGAAGACGACACAGCTAATCGAGCGTAGAAGAGTAGATTGAATCAAGAAAGCAAAGGGAGAAAAATGTTTCCAGGACTTTTCATGCGCAAGCCAGACAAAGCAGCGGCTCTGAAGCAGCTGAGGAGCCACGTGGCGATGTTTGGAGCTTGGGTTGTTGTGATCCGCGTCGCTCCCTACGTTCTGCACTATCTGAGCGATCAGAAGGAGGAGCTCAAGCTCGAGCTGTGATTTCGCCGCCCAATTTTCATATCAGGTATTTGAAGTCCTCGGCCTCTGTTTTAGAGCTGATTTTCTTTTCGCTTTTTGCGGGTTTTTTTTTTCCATGATGCGTGTGTATGTTTGCTATAGTTTCTTCGTCTTGCGTTCCGCGAGGTTTTAATCTTGGATGAGTTTCGATGAGGTGTGTAGTGGAAGGCTAAATTGTATGTGATTGTCGAAACATTAGTACAGAGCCTTGTTTGATGTTTGCTGATATATAAATGCTGGAATGAATGCTGTTTACTGTGATTTGGCTTTGAACCAATGTCCAAGAAAGGTTTGGTTTTGCATTCATCGTCTATAAAGGGGCTAACATAGATGCATATATCATCGTAGAAAAGCCCATCGCTCATGTGCCTGGAGATATCACTAGATTAAGGTTCAAGCTTGCTGCTTTCTCTAAGTTTATTTGGTGGGGCTCAGATAAAGGAACATGAGTACATGAGTCAGCTATTGTTGTGAAAAGACTGTTGAATATTAATTGAATGGCGTAAGATTATCATCTTATGCTCGATATACCCTTCATGATTTTTGGCTTGCTGCTGTTTATTCATTTGTAAAGTTCTTATTCTGCATTACTGATCTTAAATAAGCCCCGCCCGAAAATGCGTGTCAAATACACAATTTGCTTGTGTCCTTGCAGCTGTTGATCGTCAACTGTCCTACTAGGAAGGAGGTAAGAGCAATAGTCGTAGTTATTTTCATGTTTTGTGTTTGTTTTGAGAGCCATAGCTATGAAGCTGCTCGACCCTTTGTGATTTGACTTAAAAGTTCGGTTTTTTAGTCGTATCCATGTCCATTTATATATAAGTTCGAGTCAATACATGTCAGTTGCAAACATCATAACTTGCAAATCAATGCATTTTCTTCAACCCTATAAAGAACATATGCCATTGCTTAAACGATTGGTGGTGCTTTTTCATTGCTGTTTGGAACATATCATCTTTAGTAAGGTAGCAAGTTTGCGACCTTTTGCATTTTGTGAAAAGTATTGCAACTAATGTTAGATGTAGACATTACAAGTGATTGATGAATTTCGTTGTCACTCACATATAGTAGTGATCTTGTTATATTGCAAAATCTCTGTGGGCCCAAATATGAAAACACGAATCCCAATTGCTTTTTAGACTTCGTGAAGTCGACCATAAATGACTTGAAACTTCACGGTTTCCCTATGACGAGAGCAGTTCATCTTTGAAAATTGTGAAGTAGATGAAATTCAGTTACATAATTAATTCTTGGTTTAATACAAAGTGAATAATAATTCAGATTTGCAGATCCTTAATATAATTTTTTTTTCAGAATATAATTCGTTATAAACAAGTGGAATAGTCATTTCAAGACTCAAGCTCGTAGTCGACGAGTTCTAGACTTAATAGTTGTATTTGGATTACAGAAATAAACGAAAAATGAATATATGGGTCAAGCTTTTACTACGAGTAAGAACACATTGTTTCTTCTTATTACGCTTCCTAACCTTTCATATCTATCTACTGCAAATCGGCAATATAAACTGATGCGTATATAATAATTTCGTCTCAAAGTGTGAACATTGAATAATGGATTAAATTGACGTTTTATTTTGACGTGTATTGGCCACAGTTCTTCCGCGAAACAACTCATCGCCTTTTACGAAAAGCAAGAAAAGCAATCTCTTTGTTTTCTTTCCCCGGCTATTAAAATATGCAATTTCCTGGACAATTAATCTGCTGATATTATTCTCAACTAACTACGCAAATTCTCTAATTAATTGCCAGCAAAAGAACATTACGATATATTATTACTTAGTCACAGAAATTAAACACTCCTAACCTCGTTATCCCTCACTAACCATCAGTCACACAAGTCAAACCCTTTATCGTGTTTATGTTCCCATTAACAATCCACTCTATATATACGCAAACGAAGGGCCCATCTTTCATATGGAGCACTTCTTTCCAAGTTCTTTACATTCTCATCTCAATTGATCTCACCCTAAAAGTAGCACAGTTGCTGCTGTTTTTTTTCTTTCTCTTTCTTCTGTTCTCATCGAAAGATTCTAAAACAAATGGGCATTTGTACCTCTTCAAGTTTTCCTTCACAAAAGTCAGAAACCGAAGGTTCACCATCATCGTCGCCGCCCATGGTTATCCACTGTTCCGACGGAACCCTAGAAGAATTCCGGCGTCGGACCACGGCGGCGGAGATCCTCCGGCGCCGCCGTGGTTGCTACCTATGCAGCGCCGACGCTATGCACGTGAACGCAGTCGCGCCGCAGCTGCCTGAAGACTACGTATTGCAGAGCGGCCAGATTTATTTCCTACTTCCACTCTCAAGATTGCTATCTCCACTCCCCCTCAAGGATCTGTGCGCCCTGGCCATCCAAGCTAGCCAAATAATAAACCATGGCTCGTCAGTTGATCAAAGCACTAAGATTCAATTCAAGGCTTTGTGTGGAAGTTCTATGAGAAGGGACATAATAACGTTTTAATTCATTATTATTGTGTAATACAAAAAAGTTCTGGTAAAATTCTGATAATATACAACTACAAACTACAAGCAGATCGTGTATTATTGCACAAATACAACTACAAGCAGATCATAGTATATAGTCGTTCGTTTGTTTCTCCCATCAGAAAAAAGATTCAACAAATGTGCCTCTTAGAGTTTAGCCTCTTACAGTACATATATATATGCAAATATTGATAATCATTTATTAATAGTCGATCATCGGTTTTAGCCGCTAAATTCTAAGCCACTTGCAAAAATTCCTCGCGCTTAATTTCGAAAACCTTTGTAAGAACTTCTTCGACGGCTTTATCGGGTGTCGAAGCGCCAGAAGTTACGCCTATGGTGATGGGCCCACTTGGCAGCCAATTCTCTTTCTCGACGAGCTCACCGTGCTGAGAGAGAGACAGAGCACAAAAAATGATTCTTGAGGAAAAAAAATTTACGCTTTCTTTTTCACGGCTGCACTGTAGCAGTGATTATATTGCTAGGGTGATTTAGGAAAGTAGAGTATGTGATAAATACCATTAATTTGTGGCTGATTTTATTTCCCGGGCCTATTCTTCGCTCGTTGTCTACCCAGTAAGAAGGTATTCCACGCTCTTCGGCGATTTCTTGGAGGTGTGAAGTGTTGCTTGAGTTCCATCCGCCTACGACCAGTATGAGGTCCAACGGCTGTTCGACGAGCTTATACATTGCGTCTTGGCGTTCCTGCATTTTCGAACAGAAGAAAACGATTACGATGCGTATAGGGAAAAAAAGCTGAAAAATATCGAAAAAGATGGGAATTAAGTGTTTGTTTACCTGCGTTGCGTCGCAGATAGTGTTGAAACTTATGAAGTGGTCGTTGATGTTTTCTACACCGAACTTTCGCATAACGGTTTTCTCAACTAATTTTCCTGCAGAAGGACCAGTTTCTATATATAAGTTCATACTCGGGGGATATCGCAATCTTGAAAGAAGTAAAAAAGAAAAAAATCATTCGAAATGAGTCTAACCGATTTCCTTGGTTTCTCCCTTCAACATAGTAGTTTGGTTTGCGATTCCCACTTTTACGAGATCTCTATCAGGATCGAACCCGTCGGAGACTGCATATTTGAATTTCTGCGCAAGTAAAATAGGATATATATGAACTGATGAATCAATGGAAAAAAGCAACTACTATACAGAATAATAGAGCATGTATGTATGGAGAATACTTACTTCCATGAACGCCTCTTTGGTCGAGCTGGACCCATTGAGAGCACCACCCAAGATATAATCACAAACATATGTAGCCTGTATTATCGAGCAATCACATTTCGAGGAGCCCCAATAAACGACAGAAGCGAAGAGTTCTAGGGAAAGCCTACTGAATGATGGGATGAAGCTGAAAGAATACGCACCTCTTTCATGTTCTTTACAACGACGTACTTTCCAGCAAAAGAAGCGGTAGCTACCGTCTCCTCGTGCGAATATTTACCATGGATGATCGATGTGTAGTCTCCCTTCTTGTGCTTTTCAACAGAATTCCATACCTGATACACATATAAGTTTGCCAAACGTTAAATTCAATAAGAAAGATACTCTGACAGTCTGACGTATTAGTATGGATCGATAGGTAATCTTATCATATCTTGATTTAGTATGTTCACTGTAATTTATGGATCTCCATCTCTGTACAACAGGTGGAGTTCATTCAATAACGGACAAATATATCATGGAATTGTGGAAAGAAAGGAAGTACCTTAGATACCCACGGGCAAGTTGTATCGACTATTTGGACGTTCTTGTCGCTCAGCACCATCATCTCATCCACGGCAGCACCGAAAGCTGGCAGTACAACGACATCGCCTTGGTTAACCATGTCGAATTTCTTCTTGCCATCTTCCAAGGGAAGAATTTTCACGTCCATCTCTTCTAGTCTCTGTATAAAACAAAGGATCATGGTAAGCATGTTTTCCTTTCCCTTTTCACTGCATCCGAAGCAACATCTAATACCCTATTACATCGAGCAGTCTCGAAAACGAGTCTTTCGAAAATTTCATCACTTACATAAGGTGGAATATCATTTCATATGTGCAGTGCAGCAATCTAAACAACAACAACAACGGTGGAGCGGAGAAAATAATACCTCACTAACAGTAGGATTGTGGATGATTTCGTTCGTAAGCCACATACTCTCCGTCGGAAACTGCTTTCGAGCCTCATAAGCGATCTGCAAAGTCCGCTCAACGCCCCAACAGAATCCATAAGCTTCGGCTAGCCTCACCGTAACATTTCCCCAGGTGTATTCAAGCCCGTTCTCCTTCAATTTCTTGACGATGTCACCTGAGATTTCAACAGCATTAGGTTCGAATAATCCATCATCGTTGAGCAAAACCAGCCATTTATAAAAAAAAAAAAAAAAGAAAACTCAAATCGAGCAACATTCGCGACAAATTAGAAAACCGCGCTTACTCTTATACTCCGTGCCTATCTTCTCGAGTGTCTCCTCTTTGTGCCCAAAGCCCTTGCGATTGTAATTCTTGCTCCGAGCCAGGTTGTGGCGGAAGACCTTAGCGTCGAACTCAGACGACGACGGCTCCACTGCGGTGCATCTGACGAAGCAACGCCTCGGGCGGGAAAGTGCAGCTGTATCCCGCCGTCGGATTCCGGCGCGCGTGGGGACGGCGGCGGATTGCAGAGAGATCGATGCCATGTGATTTGCTTGCTTGCCTGAGAATGGCGTGCTGAGAAACAAAGCTAAAAGTTAATTGTTGTTAGTGTGTGCTTTTATTTTTCAGCTGCGAGCCTTTCTATATGCATTTTATTTATAGTTATGGCGTATGCTAAGTACGACTTACTTGACCCAAAAAATATTTTAATGTGACACTAAAATGAAATTATCTGTATGTGTAGTACTATTTGAAGAAGTGTGTGTATTTTGACCTTTTTTACTCTTGGGAGAACGATATCAATGTTTGTCTTGATGAATCAAGTGCAGCCATTGTTGATTTGTATTCTTTAATTAATAATTAATCGTCACCTATTGGAATCTAACAATTAGTTACGCTAACGTGGAAATTCAAAATTGATCAACACTTTGACTAATTTTTCTTTTTCTTTTCGAATCCATGCTTATGAGGGCTAACATACGAACCAAAGAATACTATATAGTACATCACGTCAAATAAGGCAGGCTATAAACGTGTTTGAAACTTAAAACTAGTAAATAATAACAATAAATTTGATGCTGATTATGATGAAATGGGACAAGTTTGAGTCTCATTCGTTCAATGTTGGGCGGCTTGAATCTTGTTTTTCCTTTTCTTTTTTTTTTTCTAATTTCCAATCTCAGGCCAGATTATGAATATTACAACAATTTTGACCAAATTCATGGGAAATTACGTTCGTATCATTACAATCTTCTTGCTTAACAACACTTACCCTTCACTTCAAAAAAAAAAAAAAACAACAACAATTCGAACCAAGGAAAAATACAGAGTCTTGATTTGATCAATCGTTGTAAGGCAATACAATATACATTTAGAACTCAATCTCTACAGCCTTCGTCGAAATTATTAGATTTAAGAACTTCACGCAGATAGCAGCCACAGAAGAAAGACGATGCACAGAGCCCCAAGCCCAAATTTCCAAGCCACGGTCTTCGAGCCTTCACAGCCGTGAAGATACTCCCCGCCGTGGAACCCATTCGCCGGCGGGCTAAAGATCCCGGGCAAGACGCTGAAGATGGCCGAGAGAGCCATGTGACCTAATGTAACAGCTGCCATAGGCATGAACCCATCCGTAGGATCCCAGTCGTTTTCCTGGCCGCGAGCCGCCGCCGTATCTGCTCGCGGGACGCCCGGAGGCCTCTGACCCATCGGCCGGCGGGGGATGGTCACGCCGGCGGCGAAAGGGGCACGCGATTTGCCTCTGCCGTAGATGGGAATTGCGCCGCCGTCGTCGTGTACGTAGGCTTTGCAGATGGGGCATTCACGGCCGTGGGAGTGGTGGTGGAGCCATCGGTAAAGGCACGGCCAGCAGTAGAGGTGGCCGCAAAGGGTTACGACTGGTTCTTGGGCTGCTTCGAAGCATATGTGGCACTCGAAATTTCCGGCGTCGGCCGGCGATTTTTCCGGCGATTCGATGATTGTTTGGCCGTCCATGGAAGAAGATTTTCAGGGACCTGTTTGTTGATTTTATCTGCTGTATTACAATTTGGTATCAAAGTAGCAGTTTTTTACAGAAAGATAAAGCAGCAAATCGAGCGAATTAGCTGAAGAAGAGAAAATGATTTAGTGACGGATATGAAGCTTGATTACTCGCAGTTATTTATGGATATAAATATGCAGAGAAGAATAAAAAAATCGAAACTTGGGAGATGAAACAACAAAAGGTAGGTACACAGTTTACGAATCAATGCATGTGAAAGGATTTAAAATTGAGTAACTGATTAGTTAGATATATACCGTAATGGGCTTTCGTTGAAAGGACGACGCAATTGCTGGGTAGTTCTTGAGGAATTTCAACTGATGGGAGAAGAAGACTTCTATCTTTATTCAGAAGAAATTACGAGGGCAATTACATTGCTTTGTTTGTCAGGTCATTTCAGATTCCCTGTTCTTTTTGCCTACATGGGATAGATAGCATTGAAGCATGAAATTTACTATGTCGTGGGTTAAAATCGGAAAATAGACTTTGCTCTCGTATATAGACGTGGAAGATATTTTATGGTGACGTTGCTTTCGTATTCAGACGACAGTTAGCATAAGTACAAAACACGCATGAATGAGCACTTGAACATGTGATGATATGATTGTGGTGCAAGATTATGTCCAATCCAAAATGGCAGGCACCGTTCCGACATAATTCTGAAATAAAAATGAAGAGCAGAAACATTACGAATCTCCTCTTTAATAATGGTCTTGCTCCTGTGGGCAAAAGTAGAAATAAAGAACCAATATATACGATTACATCTCATTAAAAATGGTAGAACATGAGAAGATGGGAAACTGAGAGATAAGATGGGAACGACATTGGTATTATTTTTTTTTACCAGGTTTTGAGATGTTTTCATATTTGCTTGGCTGCAAGTTCTATGTCGGCCGCGACCTCGGCGATTTTGGAATCTTTTGATGCCTTTGAAGCTTTTAAGGCAATGTTAACAACATCAAAATCCAAAGCAATTCTCTTCATTAGGCCTTCAACCATCTGTTGATTAAGAAAGAAACATGTCAAAATTATTCAGTGATATTTGATAGGGTACCATGGATAGAATATATTGCCCACTTTGAGAAAATGATTTAGAAACTACTATATGAGCATGAAGACCAGGCATAATGCCTGAGCCAGAATATAAGAGGTCAACTCTTGCGATTTTGTTACTATGGACATAAAACAACTTGAAGCCACATAGAGGGGAAGGTTTGCTTCGGAAACCTACCAATGAGCCAATGGCCACAAAAGCCCGGAATTTCGAATCTTGATCGACCGTTTCGTCTTCAGCCATCTTCACGAAGACATGAAGAAGATTTTAGTTAAATAAATATAGGAAATACTAAGCATATCAAGTGTTATATAGAGATTTATCATCATCAGTGAAACAAATTATATCCTGACTAAAAGCTACCAAAGTATCTACTTATTTAATATTAACAATTCCAACAGTACGCACCCAATGTCATACAACCTTAGAGATGTCTTGTTCACTTTTTTTTTTTCAGAGGTATAAACAGCATGATCATGAGCGGAAACGAAATAAAGTCGGGTACCTCCAATGCCGCTGACAGAACTTGAGATTGTCCTTCCTCGTCCTTTTTCTCAATTAAAAGAACAGCATAGCTGCAGGGGACGAATCATTACCAATTTGAACAATGTGAGTAAACATTTCAGAAATTTATTGTCACTTAATAAACATTAAAAATTGAAGATATAGGTTTGCATAAAGAAACATCATTCGGGTTGATCACTGGGTGGCTACAGCACATGGAGGAACATAACAATAAAGACAGATAATCTAATGATACATGAAAAAACAAAATAAAATACTCTCCATGAACTCGATACTTACTTTAGCAATACTGTAGCGTATGATAGTTGCAAATTTTTATTTGAAGATGAGCAGCAGCTTGAAAAGGCATCAAGAATCTACAATTTGAACAAATGAAATCTCAGCGGCAGTATCATATACTGACAAGGCAAGCAGACCATAAAATTTTGCAAGTCTAGATAGCTGTTGGAATATAAAAAAAAATGATTACTATCAATGGCGCACCATAAGCTTTTCAATCACTCTCCACCAATCCCATTTATAAAGATACTAACCTCAGCTCGATGTTTTAGCAACCAGTCTTTGTATGATGCATTCCTGAAGAGATTAGTCACGGCTCGAAGGGCGGTGAGCAGGTTTGCTGGAAGAGGGCTTTCCGTGACTTTCTTGATCAGCTCAAAAACATCTGTAGTATCAAACAACAACTAATGAGGCAAATAAAATGAGATAAAATAACACATAACCACATGACACATATAACTCAACTACAAGCAGCCAAAATTCATGACAAAGCAGCAAAAGATTGATCTGTGAATGTAACCACAAATGCTCATCTTAGAGCTACAACACAAGGAAAAGGGACAATATGGCTGCAACCATCACAAACACGGGCTATGGTCTGGTCATAATCCTCATCAAGTTTTAGAAATGATAAATTAGAAGGCCACATGGATGTTGAGAATGAATATAAGTATTGTACCATCTTCATCCTTGAGAAACTGCAGAAGCCTGCTAGCACCATCAGGGTGAAGTACCATCATCCTCAGAACATCAACAACTGCAATGTAAAAGAAAATTATGCGGTCAAAGAAGCCACTTTGCGAGTAACGTTCAAAAATAAAATAATAGATATCAAGTCCCTTAAAAGTCAATGATAGATACCAGGAAACAGCATCGTGACTGGCCATGTTTTCAGACACTTCAGGATCAACGCAACATCAACATCTGCCAATCTACTGCTATGGTAGTGTGAAGTGTCTTTCAAAACTTTAATTATTCCATTCAATCTTGATGTATCAGCCTCGCTTAGCGATAGATGCTGTTTCTCCTACAAGATTAAAGCCAGTCAAAACCATGGGGCCCCATAGAAGTACTTTTTCTTCACACTACTTACATGTGCATTCAAAGGAAAAGACAGTAGCCACATTTTACATTTATTCATCAACTGTAATTTTGTATTGAGAATATATAGGAAGGAAAAACAAGTTTTACCGGCTCAGACAGTAGCGTATTGTTAAACTCAGCTATCTTCTTCAGAATCCCATCAAACTGAGCAACATCGAAAACAAGCATTCCTTTCTGGAAGATAAAAGCTAATTTTAACAAACTGACTTGGGATGGGACTAGCAGTCAAGTAATTGATCCAAGGTTCCAATCACTAAGCGATGCCAGAACTTAAGTTTTGGCTCCGCCAATGTTTACAACCAGAACATAAAATAACAAAAATTACTACATAGGGTCACTTCGACGATACACGAAACCAGTCATTTCGAAGATACACGACACCAGTCACAGAGCTCTATTGCCTTATCAATTATAGGTAAACTCATATCCTTCAAAGGAAAATAGATATAAAAACACCTCTAGCTAGGTATTAGTAAGTCTCTCTTCCTATCACCTATGGAATATAAGCGTAGACACAAGAAAAAAAATTGACTAATGAGAAAAATGAAAAAAAATACCTTGGGAATGTGCTTGTAAGAAGGCTTTGGCGCATCTGCATGAGTTTAAGTACCATCAGTCAATGCTGATTTAACATTAGGATAATGGGAAACAAAATGGTAATCCACAACAATATGTACCGTGCAGTTTGGACGGAGCTCCTGGAATATAAGCACTGGCTGAACCATTATATGAAACAAACGAGATTTAAGTGACTTAAAAACCTAACATATCTCCACTAAACTATTGAACAGACAATATCTAATCTTACATCCAGTATACGGATCTCGAAAAGATGGGTCTGGGGTAAAATCTCTTTGTCCAGTATTTTGTAGAATAAATTCCACAATTTGTTGACGGTAAGAAAGAGGTAAGTTTTCCTTCAGAAGCCACTTGTCAGCCACGTCATATGGATTCTCTGTAAATTGGTAGATTCGAATATCATTAACATATTGGAAGATTCTAGTGATACAGTTTATCTGGGGGACAATACACCAAACAAACACATAGCACAATGTGCGACGATGATTCGATGTCCAAGCCATAGGCGGCAATTCATGCAATAATTTCTGTAATCATCTTAACAGTTACAAATTGCATCAGCAGTAACCTGAGCGGTTGTAAGGTAATTTACGGATAGGCTCGCCATCGCCGATGTCGACATCAAATACTGAAATAGGCATTTAGGAGTCAAGAGGTCATTCGAAGGAAAATAGGAAAACAATGACAAGCAAGGTTTAGATACGGTAGCCTAACCATAATCATATTGAATTCCACCATGCACAGGACGCGCTGAATTATCATCAGGCCCATCAACAACTTCACCAATCTGGAGGCAAAGAGGGGCATAGATGTAAGACAGACTTAAAGGAAAGCCAAGTAAAGTAGCAGAGCAACGCGCATTAATGAAAAAACAAATAACGTTACGCTAAAATCACAATTTCAATTCGCAACGAAATGAAATAAAAAATAATTATATAGCATGAGCAGGCCAAAAAGCTTAGTAAGAATATCAAAATTTACCACATAAAAATATAGACATCCGATGCCAAGGATGGATTGAAGGACATTGTTTAGCATCTCAACAATTAAATTCAAGACGTTGGAGTTGGACAAAGGAACTAGAGAAATATGGAGAAGTTAGACAACCTTATCCCATTTCTGTTCCCTCATATTCCACGCATAAGCAACTCCATTGTCACCTTCTCGAACAACCTTTGTCTGGCCATCACTGGTTCCTGATCACCAAATTATTGGAACATGTCAATTTTTGAAAATTAATGAGAGATCCCAGTTACCCAAAAGCTCTCAGATTCTGCATCAAGCAGAATGAGTGTGCAATCTATTGGGATCACAAATACACATCTCTAGGTCGCAAAATATCCAATAAAGAACTTTAGGTCGTACCTGGAGTTTTTAATGCATCTAGACCTGGTAAGTCTTCTAATTTTAGCCCTCCAACTCTCTTTCTAATTGAAAAATGAAACAAATACCGGTCAGAAAACACCAAAATATTTGACACTAGGTCATGACTATTCTTAAGCAGCCAAGGCTTCGCTATCAGAACCAATCAATCAATTCCATTTGAAGCTAAAAGTACCACTATAAAAATCAGAAAGGAAGGAGTCAGGGAAAAGTATATAAAAATGGTTTCCAAGAGAAGCTACCAATACACACGAAAAAATAGATGGCAAAGAAAGAATCAGCAAAAACAATTTTACTAGGCGGAGGTTCACAATTAACTAAAGAAATAACTGCTATGTGAAATATATAACAAAAAAAGAATGTCACTGGCCAGTGACACTCTCATCATTGTCCAGTGTCATCATTGTCATAATTAAAAGGCTCCTTCATCGTGCACCACATTCATCATGCCTAAAACAATAACCTCATAAAATATTCAACTTAAAGATTTACATAGAAGATAGAGGTTCTCAAATGTACCTAAAAGATGTGATCTAGATAAATTAGTAATGCAGTGTGACGTTAGCTTCAAGCAAACACTTACAATGGCATATGAGAGGAACTGCAACTATTTAGTATAGATTATGAGTGTGGCTTTATGCCCCTTACGAGCAAAACACTGAAGGGAATGAACTGATACCTACTGATCTTGTACTGAGAGATCTGTGCGTTAAATAATTCAAGTTCAGTTGAATCTGCAATCTTATTATCATCAAATGTCCAAATTCGCACAACACCGTCAGAGCAAGCAGTTACAATGTCACCATTTTCCAGGAATTTAGCATCCCAAACACAACCAGGATGCTCTACGGTCTGAACACAAGCTCCATCTACAACAGATCAGTTCGTCGAAATGGAAATAAGTGAAACACAAGAATTGGTTATTTTTACAGGTATTGCTTGAGGATTACATAAGTCATAATTCTCAAGCAAAAATTGGCTAGGTATCAAGATAAAAAAATGCTCTTGATGGAGTGGATCACAATTGAAGGAAAGGACAATGAACAGATAACCATTATGTTATTTTACAACGGGAAACAGATCTAACCTTTCCAAATCTTTGCTGAACAATCCTCGCTGCCACTTACTATAAGTCCAGAGGCATGAGCATCAACAGAATACACAATTGACGTGTGACCAACCATCTCTAAAAGAAGTTCCCCACTAAGTGCCCAAAGCCTAATAGAGCTGCAGCATATTAAAAAAATTAGTGAGTTTGTCATTGACGCGCACTAATCAGCTATGAATAAGCATATTGGTAACTGAAGTTGCACATGATATGATATTTGAAAACTGCCCTCAATTTAAACTCAGATAGCTACAAATGCTTCCAAGTGCTTTACCAAGAATTTACAAAGATTAATGGACCTTGTATACTTCACGGAACATTAAATCTTACCCATCATGTGATGCGGAGAGAAATCCGAGATTAGGCATAATAGCCAATCCTCGAACGGTATCTGCAGAAGATGGATAGCCTCATCATTGAACAGACGAAACCATGGATGCTCTTTCCCTCACATATTTTTTGGACATAAAAGACGCCAATAGTTTCTTGGCATCAACTGATAATTATGCACTCTAAAAAGCCATACATCTTTTAAAGACATAACATAGTAGAAATAATTCATTCTGATGGTAGCAGTAGCGTTCCTATCCTATGAGTACGCATTGATCAATGGTATAAACTGTTTTCTTTAAATCCGCATTCCACAATCTATTTCAATTACAAGGTTATCTCAAAATGATAGATGAAAGATATCACGATAACTTCAGTTTCATTTCATCATCCAAGGTTCTTAAGTAGTAGGTGCTAAGTGAACTTAACAGTACAGTAACCCTTATTACAAAACAAAAAACTTGAATTTTCTTTTCATATCAAACAACTCCTAAAAGAAGGGTATGCAATGTTAAAGTAATATAATTTATTCAATAAGTAAAGCGATGAAATGCGCACTAGCATCATGTCACTGGGGCTGTGTACGGAAATCACCGACAAGTGAAAGCTTATGAGAAGAAGAAACCTCCCAACATCAGCTAACATACATTAAAAGACAAACCTGTATGTCCAGAGAAAGTATGAACGCAAGAACTCCCCTTCCAGAGCTTCACTGTCATATCACTCGAACCTGGCAAACAATTAGCATAAAAGAATGTTACACAACAAAACACAAATTACGATTATTATATTTATATTCCAAATTCTTGTTAACAGGGCCCCTACCAAATTAGTACATGGAATTGCCTTTAGGGAAGTAAAATAATATCATCCAATAATAATTCTATTCACCTGTGACGAGCTCGCCAGATGGCAACTTTATAACTGCTTGAACTGCTACTTTATGAGCTTCCAAGGTCTCGACCTGTTGGCCTCCCCTCCAGCGTCTTAAGGTACTAAAAGAAGACCAACATATATTATAATAAGAAACTGAAACAAAGCATTCAGATCGCTGATTGTGTTACAATTTACAAATAACTGAGAACACGCCATCAACAGCATTCAACAAACTGAGAAGGATAAGTTCCCTTGATTTGATCAATTAGCGTGTTCCAAACCTTCAAAGTTAAGAACAGAAAGGCAATGCAATCTTATTTATCACAATATACGACATACCAGTCAACTGATACTGAAATGATATCGGAATTATCCAACACAATGCCAGTGATTTGCATCGCATGGCCCTTCAACGTTTGAACTTTCTCACATGAGGCCAAATTCCACACAAGAACAAGTGTGTCCATCCCTCCAGAAACAATTCCACCCTCAGGAAACTCATCACTCGGAGATATCCAAGCCAATGGACCCACAAAACTACTGTGTCCCAACAGTATTTTTGACATGGTGTAGTCGCGCTTTTGTGGATCCTCTAATGTCCAAAACCTAATAGTTTTGTCCCTTGAAGAAGTCGCTATGCCAGCATTTCCACATATGCATATGCCACGAGCCTGGAGATGTCAAGAAAAGCAGCGCATACCCCAGATAAAGGACACCATGAAATGCAAAAGTTCCAATCTACTCTCAAACTAACCCAACAAGTTCAAATCATACCACTCCTCGTATCATAAAAAGATAATGCTTTTCATTTTCAAACCATAAAAAAAAACTAGTCATAGAAACACGAAAAAAAACAAAAATTAGTGTTCGATGATAAGAATTAGCTCAGCTCAATCTCAAGTAATCAGAGTAGTAACACAACGCTGTAAAATCAAGTCAAGCACAATTTTCAAAAGAACACCAACAGCACTAAACACTAACATTCAACAATCAGTCACACTGGCATCGCAAGACCAAGCTAAAAAAACACAAGATGTAGACGAATCAGAATACATATAAGCAGTATCGTCGATAATCGTACATCATCTTCGTGACCTCGGAGCTGACACCTCAACCGATATTCTTTGAAGTCGATATCCATGGTGGAAGATTCAATTTCTTGTGCCACTAACAAGGGTTTCACGGAGAGTTCACAGAATGGGAACTGTAAAATATTGCAACTTTCCAGCTTCCCAGTGGCATCTCCTTTTCTTTCTTTCTTTCCAAGTCTTGATTTTAGTCTGCTAAATATCCTGCTAATGGGCCAAGGCCCAACCCACTTAAACTACCTTTCGCAGAAGCCCACATTCAGCCTTCCAAGCTAATTCTCTTTTGGCCCATGTGTGCTAATCTTATTTATTTTTTGTGGGTCGAAAGGTATTCTCATACAACGCTAGTCCCAAACGGTTCATCTAACTTCGACATTAGTCGAATTGAACTTTAACCTATGATCGGTGGTTATTACAAAAGTCCAACTTCGTCTAATATATCTTATATTTTTTCAATGTATTGTTCCAAATCATACAAACTATGATAGTCAGGTAGTTCGAATTTAATCAAATATCTAACTCCATATATAGGGAGTACATATCACCTTGGGTTGGTTATTCGATGTACCCCTTCAATCTATATTAACGGATAACACTTTAGAATAACCGCTCCTCCAATTTGGTATGTCAATTTTGATGTAATATTTATATTTTAATCCTTCAATTTTCTTTATTTATTTTAATTTTTCTTTAAAATTATTATTTTTTCGTATTTCAAAACATACCTTTTAAAATATAATTAAGCTATTATATACTACAAATCAACTTTTTTAACCATATAAAATTATTATTTATCGGGACACACATTTGAGTGTGATTAGTATATACTAGTATTCATTAATCATCCGAAATCAGAAGAACATTACAAGCAAAAACCAGTCCAAAAAACAACAAAATAATGCACAATATACATCAAACATAGTCATTCCTCAAGCCAATTGACATGCAAATGCAAGCTCCCAATAGAGAGAGTTGAGAACACCATCTTTCACAACCATCATATCAGTTATTATTAGGATGCTTGATAATCCTCTGCAGAACCACCGTCCTCGCCCTCCGAATATCCTTGCTACAGTTATCCGCCAGCGCGCTCGGCTCGTCCGTGTCCCTCATCATCGCGTCGAGCCTCCTCCTAATCTCCCGGGCCCACGTCTCAACGCCCTCCTTCCCCCCGTCGAAATCCCGCCCCTCCAACGTGTCCCGAACCTCGACTTCCAGCCTCTCGACCATAAACCTAATGCTTTCCGAAGTCCTTATATACCACAATCTCGAAAAGTGGATTCCGCTTCAAGTTCAAGCAATTATTTATAGGTCTAATTAAGTTTCAGGACCCAAAAGATGTTTTAAGTTAGGTTTGAGGGCCCAGTCAGAAATTTTTCAGAGTTAAAGACCCGATTTCTGTAAAATTTAGGGATAAGGACCTAAAATTTTCGCAAGTGTTAAACAGTGTATATGAACTGGTATCGGACTATCGTTTTGTGTTATTACAGAACAATGAAGTGGTACTGCAGAACAATGAAGTGGTACTGCAGAACGATGAATTTGTACTGAACCATAAAGTGGTACTGCAGGTCCATGAAGTGGTATACAGGTCCATGAAGTAGTACTGAAAAATACTTAAGTGTATCGGATCCTTAAAACTAAAAAATTTCTGATAGGGTCCTTAACCTTAAATGAAACTTGTGGGTCCTTCCCGAAAGGCGAAGCTGGTGCCAGATAAATTTGCCACACCTGATGGCTCTTTACTAACAGAATTCCATACCTGATAAATTCTGTTGATAGGAAAACCAAAAAAGTTGTCGAGATTACCTTTGGTGGCCATTCAGAAAATGCATTACTATGAATTTCACTGTGGGTCGAGAGAGAAGGTATCAAACCAGGCGAGGGAGATGGCTCTTTTTGCTCGTTTTCCACCGCCATCTTCGACTCGCCGTCTTCTTTGTCAGATAAATTTTTGGGTTCAGAAGGCTTTTCACTACCTGATTGTTGAACCGAAACAGTGGACTGCAATTGCTTTGTTGTTGCTTCAGAAACTTCTATCGCGGCCGAGATCTCGATAGAGTATTGGATTAAAAGGAAAGAAATTACTTTCAAGATCAAATGATTACACAATTAAACACTCACCCTGGCGGACAAGAAGCGCAAAGCACATTCCTTGGCGCCTGTATTTCTCTCGCGTACCGATAAATGGAATTTCAGCGAGAAGCGAATGAAAAAGAAGCAAAGATTGATGTGTAACCACAAATGCTTATCTTAGAGCTACAACACAAGGAAAGGTGGTAAATGAAACAAACACGGGCTCTAGTCTGGTCATAATCCTCTAATCAAGTTTAAGCTAGAAATGATAAATTAGAAGCATGATACCGTCTTCACCCTTGAGGAACTGCAGAAGCCTGCTAGCACCATCAGGGTGAAGTACTATCATCCTCAGAACATCAAAAACTGCAATGTAAAAGAAAATGATGCAGTCAAAGAAGCACTTTGCGAGTAACAAAGCTCCATATAAAATAATAGATACCGAGTCACACTAAAAAGTCAATGATAGATACCAGGGAACAGCGTAGTGACCGGCCATGTTTTCAGACACTTCAGGATCAATGCAACATCAACATCTGCTAATCTACTGCTATGGTAGTGTGAAGTGTCTTTCAAAACTTCTAATTATTCCATTCAATCTTGATGTATCACCCTACAAAGATTAAAGACAGTCAAAACCATGGGGACCCATAAAAGCACATTTTCTTCACACTACTTGCATGTGCATGCAAAGGAAAAGACGGTAGCAACATTTTACATTTATTCATCAACTGCAATTTTGCCATTGAGAATACATAGGAAGGAAAAACGAGTTTAACGGCTCTGTCAGCACTCAGCAGTGTATTGTTAAACAGCTAACTTTTAAACAAACTGACTTGGAAATAGCAGTTCAAGTAATTGATCCAGAAATGACTTCAGGTTCCAATCACTAACCGATGCCATAAATTAAGTTTTGGCTCCGCCAATGTTTACAACCAGAACATAAAATAACAAAACTACTACGTAGGGTCACTTCGACAATACACGAAACCAGTCATTCGAAGATACACGAAACCAGTCACAGAGCTCTATTGCCTTATCTATTATAGGTAAACTCATATCCTTCAATAGATAAAAAAATCTCTAGCTAGGCATTATTAAGTTTCTCTTCCTATCACCGGTATAAGCGTGGGCACAAGAAAACAAAATTAACTGACGACAAAAATAAAAAAATGCCTTGGGAATGTGCTTGTAAGAAGGCTTTGGTGCATCTGCAAGAGTTCAAGTACCATCAGTCAATGCTGATTTAACATTAGGATAATGGGGAAAAAAATGGTAATCCACATCACAATGATATGTACCGTGCAGTTTGGTAGCACAATGGGAAAAAAATGCTGATCATTATGGAATTCTAAAAAGCCACACATCTTTTAAATACATAACATGGTACAAAAAATTCATTCAGATGGTAGCACAAGATACCCATCATATGAGTATGCATTAATCTATTTCAATTACCAAGGTTATATCAAAATGATAGTTGAAAGATATTACGATAACTTCAGTTTCATTTCATCATCCAAGGTTCTTAAACGGTAGGTGCTAAGTGAACTTAACTGTAAGCCTATACTACAAAAACACAAATACTTGAATTTTCTATTCATGTCAAACAACTCCTAAAAGAAGGGTATGCAAAAATATCATTTATTCAACAGCGATTAGTAATGTGCACTAGCTAGCATCATCTCATTGGGTATGTCTACGGAAATCACCGATAAGTTAAAGCCAATGAGAAGAAGAAACTCCATAACAACAGCAAATTAAAAGACAAACCTATAGCATAAAAGAATGTTAAACAACAAAACACACAAAAACTCATCTATTCCAGATAAATTAAGATTATTATACTTCCGAATTCAAGTAAACATTTTTCTGCCTTCAGGGAAGTAAAACAATATCATCCAATATAATTCTATTCACCTGTGACGAGCTCGCCAGATGGCAACTTTATAACTGCTTGAACTGCTACTTTATGACGTTCCAAGGTCTCGACCTGTTGGCCTCCCCTCCAGCGTCTTAACGTACTAAAAGAAGACCAACATACAATAGAATAAGAAACTGAAACAAAGCATTTGTGATTGTGTTAAAAATTCCATGAATAGCATTCAACAAATTGACAAGGATGAGTTCCCTTGATTTGATCAATTAGTGTGCTCCAAACCTTCAAAGTTAAGAATTGAAAACATAAATTTCTACAAGCAAAGTAACCATCACTGCAGAAAGACATATATTTACGGAAGTAAGCCAACGCAAATCTTACTTATCACAACATACGACATACCAGTCAACTGATAAATAACAAAATAATGCACAATATACATCGAACGTAGTCGTTCTCAAGCCAATTGACATGCAAATGCAAGCTCCCAGTAGAGAGAGTCAAGAACACCGTCTTTCACAACCACCATATCAGTTATTATTAGGATGCTTGATAATCCTCTGCAGAACCACCGTCCTCGCCCTCCGAATATCCCTGCTACAGTTATCCGCCTGCGCGCTCAGCTCGTCCGTGTCCCTCATCATCGCGTCCAGCCTCCTCCTAATCTCCCGGGCCCACGTCCCCACGCCCTCCTTCCCCCCGTCGAAATCCCGCCCCTCCAACACGCCCCGAACCTCGACTTCGAGCCTCTCGACCATAACCCTAATGCTGTCCAAGTCCTTGATCGTCACGAACGTCCCCGCGCTCATGTAGTTCACCACCTCCTTCTGGTCCCTCACGACCCCCTCGTAGCTCCTGAAGAGCGAGTCGATCCACTTCCCCATCGACCCCAAGGGGATCGAAGTCGCCGCCGCCACCGCCGCCGCCACGGGAGGGGCCGCCACCGCCGCCGCCACCACCGAGCAGATGAGCACCGAGGCGAACGCCGCCGCGAAAATGACGCACGATATCCTCCTCCACGCCTTCAGGTTCCTGAGCCTCTTGTCGAGCTTGCTCTTCCTCTGCCTCAGCTTCTCCAGCATCGAAATCTGATGCCTGTACACCGACCGGAACACCTCGAAGAACTCCTCGGTGAAAGGGTTCCCCATCTCCCTGAAACCCCTCAAGTCGATCAGAGAATTGGCGTACGCTTCTTCTTCTTCTTCTTCTTCCTCGCTCCCGTCGAACCTATTTAGGGCTATGAGGACGAGGAGTTGGGCGTCGCGGGCGGACTTGAGGCACTTTTCGAGGGCGGAGCAGAAGTCGAGGGTCATGAGGCTGTTGTCGAAGTAGTCCTCGACGAGCTCGAAGAGTTCTTGGTTCTTCCATATGTCCTTCTTGCAGTCTAGGATGACCTTGACGACTTCTTGGTTCATGTCTAGGAGGCACTCGGTGACTTCTTTTAGGGAGTCGAAGGAGAGGGCTCGAACTTCGACCCCGCCCGAGGAGGCTAGGGTTTGGATGACGGTGTTGGCTCGGGCTTGGAGTGTGGCGTCGAAGGATTGGAGGTCGGCGTCGAGTTTGCAGGCGGCTTCGTAGGTGTCGAGCTCGGCGGCTAGGTGGAGGTCGTTGAGTTGGGTTGGTTGGGGTGGAGATGGCTCGGAGGGGTTCTTGCTTAGGTGGCTTCCCATGGTTTTGGAGAGTTTTTTTTTTGTTAGCTGTGGAGAAGAAAGGGAGGAGATTTTGAAGTTTGAGTTAGTTCTTGCTTGTAAGCTACTACACTGTATATTTCGAAAGAGTGAAACTTGAAGGTAAAGCTATCATTTGAAAGGAGATGGCATAGATAAGGAGATGCATGTCTTTCTAAGACCATTAATTAAGAACAGAGCATTCACATTGAAGGGTTAGGGAAAAAGGTCTTCTAAGCAAATTACTCTGCAACTTATGCACATGAACGGTAAAGATTCGATTTTTAATTCAAACAGATTTTCAGAGAGATTTTTCGGCAACAAAAAGCACAGCAAGAAGTGAACTATATAACCACGGATTTAATGTGTTTCCAAGAACAGAGCATTTCCCCCTTTTATACGTTGAGCTGATAATGCTAATCAGAACCCATGAATTCAAAGTACAGAAATTTAGAAAGATTCAATTTTTGAACAATAAAATCTGAACCCATATCTAGAAGTACGGGGAAATGAAAAAGATTCAATTTTTAAACACGGAGTGGCTACATATAGCATCTTGGCCGACAACCCAGCAAGAAATGAACGAAAACCATCCATCAAAGGAAAAAAAAAAAAGATTCAATCTTGGTCATTTAAAAAGGTACTTACTTCATATAGTTCGTAGCACAAACCCAGAATATGATGGCTAAATCGAAACCCAAATGCTTTCTATTACAGTAATACCCAGAAAAAATGGAATGTAACGGATACAATATATGATGATGGGTGTTACTTAAATGCAAAATATTAAGGATGCCGATGAAAATGATTGAACGTTATGTTCTATGTATAGTATACATCTGTCCCTTACTCCCTTTGTTTTTACCTTTACGTGTACAACAGCACCTTACTTTAACAATATAAGTTCAAAGAATCTGTGAATTAAGATAAAGATCCGAGGCCGATGATGAAAGCAAAAGCTTAGAGAGGAGCTCAAAACCGTTAAAGCAGCCCAGAAGAGAATTGAAGAAAAACAAGAAAAATGTGGATGTGGTTGTTGCGATGAGTAAGATTATTGCAAGAAATAGCTTGTACGCATTGAGTAAAGCTTTATATCGTTTTTTTCTTTTTTCTTAAAACGTTCAGCAATCCAGTATTCTTGTAAACGCGGCAATCAATTTCTCGAATGTTGTGATGAGATGAGATGAGATGAGACGCGTATATTGTGAAGGTTTTGAAATATGTTTTCTCGTCAACTAAACGTTGACTGTGGATGCGTCAAATAAGGGCACGATTCGTTAAAATCTGAACCTATCGCCTAAAATTAGAATTAAAAGAAGTCTAGGGTTATTTCGCTATTTCGGATTACTTGGGGGTGTATTTAGTATTTGGACAAACCTTAGAGTTTTTAGTTGGTATTTACCATATAGTAATAAATATTTTATTTTCCTACGCCGTGATTTTGCGAGTTCGTCGTGAAAGTTGAAACAACAGTTCAATTACGACTGACGCTGAAAAAATCCTTGGATTCTCACTTCACTCCATCGCGGGAAATAGGGAAGAAAGTCAATTTTCACTGCCTTACAACGGTAACTCTGCGTCTTCTTTGATAAACTCATGCCTGTTTGACGCAACATTGGTTGCCTTATATGCGAATTTTTTCATCTATGAAACACTAAACCCGCCTTTTTCTTTTCACGTCAATAGCTTTCTGGGATGTGTGATGGTTCTGAATTGCTCCCGTGAAGCGGTTGAACTGTTTCGGAGGGTTGAGTTTGAGAATTGAGGGTTTAGTTGTAGTTTCTCCATTTTGTTTGGGGTTTCCGAGAATTAATCGAGTTTTATGTTTGGGTTCCCTTTTCCTCTCTGTGTACAGTTTTTGATGAGTAGCTTGCTGGGGGCTTCGAGTGCTTGAAGTTTGGTGGAGGTTGGAGAAGGGGCCATTCACTGATGTGGACGAATATATTTAGGATTGTAAGATGGCTAATTCATGCTTTTGTTTTGATTTATTGGTTGAATTCCCGTTTCATGCATACTTCTGGATGGAGCTCAGGCATCATAGTTGTCTTATCGTTGGTGTGCTGTTAATTGTCGACGAATCAGTTGATAAATGGGACTTGATCTTGTGGTTAATTTTCTAGTTTGATCCATCACCATGTGATGGAAATCATTAGGTAATTAATTATGGATTTGACAAAGGTGAAATTGTATATTGCGATCTTAATTCTAGCGGGAGAGGTTGTACTCCAATTTTTCCTTGATATGATTTTACTGCTCTTAACATCGGAGTCGGCAGTTTAAGGAAATGCCCACCTACTTCCACGTTAGGCCGGTTACTGTTATGCGATATTTTTAATAGGTCTGCAGTTGGATGTGAATAGATATATAGAGAAGATTTTTATGTACACCAATCAATTTGGTCTGTACGTTTCGTCAGTAAGTTCAACTACAAGTTCTAGGTTGTCTGTGTTTGGAAGTTATTTCGCACTGCACGTTTCTTGGAATACGAGTAAGACAATAATCAACACAATATATTAGAGTACTGTTTGTTTAAATGTATTTCTAACAGTTTCCTTGTTTTCCTGTACTCCCTAGCGGGTTGGATCTATGGTCGGATAAATTATGCTTAATTATCGGCAAAAGATGGGATCATTGCCTCTGAGTTTAGCGGACAAAAATAGGAATTGATAATTGAGCGATGAAGGGCATGCCTTGAGACTTGTTGAAGATCAATATCTTACTTGCCATCCAACCTCATTGGAGCCTTGTTTATTATTTTTTATTGAACTTCTTTGCAGGGTGGTTTGAATCAAATATCATGGTTTCAGTTCCTTCCTCATGAATATGATGTCAAGACTCTCCCTGATAAGAGGTGTAATCCTATACCAAATACTGCCATTTTATACAATAATGAAAAAAGAAGAGATATGAGAATTGTCTATCTTTTCCTGAATTGTTGTTGTCATGTAAAATTGGTCCATATCTCGAGCACCTGATTGAATAGGAAGGCCTAAATGTTGTACTTCATTTTCGTTGATTTAGTTCTCCTGCGTGACTTAAACGTGCAACTAGTAAGATATGTATCACGAATGTTTGATCAGTTTTTATTCCTTTTTGAATGACTTGTATAAGTTCGCAAGCGGACCAGAAGGATGCGGCGACTCAATTGTTGCTTTCAGCACACATGCAATTGCAGAAGGAAGGATTTCTGAGCACATGGACTAATTATTTTGTGGGGCCCTGGGATCCTTCCCAGGGTTTGCACAATCCTGGTAATTACTGTTAATTGTATAGCGGATGAGCAAAGCCTGTCTGTATTTTCATTGATGCCTACCATCTTTGTCACCCAGATGAAAAAATAAAACTTTGGCTTCTTCTTCCTGGCCAACATTCCACTGTTGTCGATAAGGCACAACCTTTCGTTGGTAGACTGAGAGGTATATAAAATTTTATATCTAAGTACGTCTCCATGGGGTTTTTAGATTTGATTTATTTGTTGAGTACTGTATTTCTAACAACTGATTGAGGTGTCCACTTTTCTGTTGTGCGACAGTTCTGTCATCTGGACTTTGGATCGCACCTGGTGACTCGCAAGAAGTTGCAGTCGCCATATCTCAGGCCTTAAGAAACTGTATTGAAAGGTTGATTGAATTAAACCTTTTTAATCAATTCATTGGTGCGTATAGATTTTACTAATAACAATGCTTGTACTTCGTCTGCCAGAGCTCTGAGAGGACTCTCATTTGTGCGATTTGGCGATGTATTTTCAAAATATCAGCCGTTTACACAGAATGAAGAACTGTTCAGGTGGATTACTCATATGCATCTGGATTTAAGAGAATCTTTCCTAATTGCTTATGCAACGAAATTAGCGAACTATTTTGCTTAGCTTGAAATTGAGTGCTTGAGACTTACTGGAAATTTGTATTCAGTCTCATTATGCCATTTTGTTTTACCTTAGAAGATATGAATAAATTGCGTTGCAGTAGTATTTTTTTTAAGATTGATGCTTTTTAGGAGAGGCCAACCTGTGGTTGAGTTCATCTTTGCCGCGACTGAAGAAGCAATATATGTCCATGTTAACGTATCTGCTAAGTTCCGTCTCTCTCTATCTCTCTCTCTCTCTCTCTCTGTCATTTAATATTTGAAGCACCATCCTAATGTTTAGTTCCGTTATGACACGTAACAAATTATGACACATGATTTGCGGTCTTTCTTAGGCACATCCGAACACTTTCACGCGGTGATATCGAACCGTTCCTCAGCAGCTCTTCTAGACATTCCAGTGACAGGATTTCAGGTGCATATAGGAATAATACTGTTTCTACTAGTATTGACTTTTGAACGATATCAATATACTGCGATACTATGTCCCTGAGAAAACAGTTTAAGATTTTAGCATCTTATCTGGTGTCGTATGGTTTTGGTTTTTTCTTGTTTGGTTTCAGTTATAAAATATTTTCCATGAAATATCTGGTTCGTGGAAGTTCAAGATCGGGTTTTAGATTTTTTGGTCCTGGTTCTGTTGTTTAGATATATTTTGTCCGTGAGAGAAGTTGTTTGCGTCATTCGCTTTCTTCACGTTTTCATCATTTGCCTTATTATATTGATTTCAAGCTGGAGTTTGACCTCTTATTGCATGCTTGCACTATATCAAGTTGCGGAGTTGAAACTTGCTTTATTTTCCAAAGTAAGATATAATTAAAGGATAAAATCTTAAAGATAATAGATTAAAGATAAACCTT
Source organism: Craterostigma plantagineum (assembly GCA_027422505.1). Taxonomy (NCBI): domain Eukaryota; kingdom Viridiplantae; phylum Streptophyta; class Magnoliopsida; order Lamiales; family Linderniaceae; genus Craterostigma; species Craterostigma plantagineum. The sequence continues at coordinate 3,521,029 of JAPQWV010000029.1, forward strand.
TAGTTTATTCACAGTTGTGTACTTTACATCCAAGTTACTTGAGATGCAGATTATATTGGAGCAGGGCTTATCCTATCGATAGTTCAATGTGTAGGCCTCAAATTGATATAGTTTACCCCTGACAATCACTTCATAAATCCTCGACAGTTATTGTTGCTCCACACGGTATGCGTGGCAAACTTACTGGATATTGTCCTGGAGATTTTGTGAAGCAAGTGTATTTGAGGTAAGATGAACTTACTATTTTTGAATCGCTTTTATCATAATTTGAATGTGCATTTGTTCCAAGTTCTTTATTTTGCCTTTTCATTTATTTTCCTATTATACTGTAAGTATTATGCCACATAGAGACTACAATAACATTGTGTGGAGCTGTATTGTGCGTCATATGCTACTTTTAAATCTTGGACCACTAGTTTTTGTGTTGTCTTTCTTATTCACATGGACAGCTCTGGGAAGGTCAGAGGTTCGAATGGAATTGTGGGTCTTCCGTACCATGTTTCTCAGGCTTCAGGGTTGCCTGGTCAACTGAGGGGACAAAACTCATATGTTGAGGTGACCATTGGTTACCATGAAAATAAAGTACAGCATGTTCAGTCACACAAGAGCTTCACACATAATCGTGCTACTGAGTCCTCAGTTGTTGGAGGAGCTGCACAGAAAGCTCCATTGGATAAGTTTCCATCGTCAGAGAAGATGTTTATTTATCCAGCCGAGGCCGTCCTTGTTCCGGTTATGCAAACATCCTTTGCCAAAGCATCTCTTAAAAGGTATCTAGTTAATTTATTGTTGTTCCATGTTCCAATTTTATTTTCATGAGCTTAGTTGCAGGTAGGAGAGTGATATGACATGACATTGATCATACTAGAAAACAATAATTGAAGCTAATATTGTGAAAATGCTACTTCTCCTGTCCAGCACATAGTATTCTGGTTTCAGGTGGGGTTGGGGTACTTGGAATCTTGCTTTTGAAATTGGACTTAAGGTGGTTTTTTCAAGATACCTCTGTGGAACATAGGATAACAAGAGTGGCTGGATTTTACCCTTCTCGTTGATAAACAGCCCTGCTTAGTCTTTTTGACATTTGTTTTCCTTCACTCCCTGCATAAAAAATTTTACCAATCAAGATTTAGATGCGTTAAGTGATGTAACCATTGCTGTTTTGTCCTTTACCTGCTGACTATGCCCCTACAAGAATTATTATTGTGGCTTGCGCCAAAACATCATTTCCCATATTTCTCATGCATGCTTGAATTGGATAAACCTCATGCATGCTTGAATTGGATAAACCTTCATGCATTGTTCATGGTAAAGATTTGTCTTTATAATAAATAATTTTTGTTTTTCGATTAGTACATTGATCATTAGAGGATATCTTTTATATAGTTGACAAAAGTTCCCTTCTTTATTTCCACTGCAAACCTACATATACCAGTGTGTATTCTTTGTCAGGTTCTGGTTGCAGAACTGGGTTGGCCCGTCACTTATAGATTCATCACTTATTATGCAATGGTTAGGCCACTACTCTTTAATATAACCCTCCTATATGATTCATCTCCAACTATGGGCTAACTGTAGGTATTTTTGACAGCGATGACAAGGTAGATTCAAGCGGTGAATCGCTACTTGAATCAAGTGTTAATCGCTCACAGCGTGGCTATCGCAGCAGTAGTAATAGTAACTGTAGTAGCAACAGCAGCATAAGTAGTTCCTCTAGCGATAGTGATCAAACAATGGGAATTGGTGAGCTAGAAACTGATGCAGATTCTTTGACATCCAGAAGGTCTGGTTTATCTTCTGTGGGTCCAATGCAGAATGATAGCTCTCTCATGGTTCGTCACATCTGTTTCACGTATGATTTTAGTGCTAGATATTCGTCTTAATATTTCTAGCATTTGCTATCTTGCTTTAATTCTTTGATTCTATACAGGGGATGTAACATCGTTATATGGGTGCTCTGATTTTTGTCGTCACCAGTATAATTTCATATTGATGCTCTGTTGTCTCTTCTCTTGTCCTTTCTCTTTTAGTGTTTTTAACTGTCTAAGTATGCCGGTTTATGAGGTAGTTGATTCAGCTAATGATATCTGAAGTCACCTTTTTAGTCCAACTTCTAGTGTATCCTTGTCCAACGCACATTCTATTACTTATGTCTTCCTTTCCAATGTGCACTTAACCTGTTCGGAAACTCGTTCAGATTATGCTTTTTTTTTATCTATATGATTAATTGACATAACATAGAGAAGTTTAAGAGACTGAATTCCTTTTCATTTCCTTTGAAACATAAAATTGTTCCTTTTTGTTCTGTTGTTCTAGATTTAGCAGGCAATAAATTGAGAAATATGTAGAAAGCTGCAAAGCTGTTAGCCATTTTGGTTTTAAAGAGTGGTTTATGTAATTTTGTTTTCCTGTTATCTTGTTTACTGTATTCCAGCATGTTGATCTTGTAGATCTTCCTCCCTCTGTAATTATGTTTTATGAGATTCAGTTAACCTTGGGTCCTTGTCTCCAGGGTTCTAAGAGGCCTCGAGCTGGAACATCAGAGTCATTTGGTCAAGCTGGAATGGTTGTAAATCCTTCCATGGGTGAGTATGGCACCATGGAGGTTAACAACTTGTCTGTTGATGCGGATGAGCAAATTGAATCTCAATGGGGTTGGGATGATGATGACAAAGGAATGGGAATGGATATTCAAGCACTGCTTTTGGAGTTTGGTGATTTTGGTGATTTTTTTGAGACCGAGGCATTGCCTATCGGTGAGGTAAGTTTTTCTTTCCCTTGCTAATTATTATTGGTAGGCACGCCTATTGGTTTCTCTTTTTCTTACAAGTAATTCTGTATAGCTTGTCAAATTTGTAGGGTTTTGAATGTCTATGATCATCTGCCGGCAAATAGATCAACTTCACATCATTGTTTTAGATAGTAGATTATGCATCCTGAATCTTCCATATTCTCCTATAATTCGGTGCGATCATTAAATTATCTGCTAGTCACTTAGTGTGATAACTTCACTAAATTTTTTATCTATCCACCTGTTTATGACATCTGACTATCGATTGTTCCTTGTCATATGGTAAAGCCTCCAGGGACAATTGATACTCAATCCCTCGTGTTTACTGCCCCGGAGGGTGAGGAGCTGATCAGCAGCCCGAGCAACTCGGTTATGGATGTAGCAGATCAGATGCTTATGCCCGTAGGCTTTCAAACCCTTGATAGCTTTAGTCATCTACAAGCTTCGGCCTCTGTGGAGGATTCTGTGAGCAGAAGTCCGGAAACCACGGTAAATTTTTCGTCTGCCAATGTTAGCATTGTTCAGCCATCTTTCACTGGTGAGTTCGATCACATCGTAAAATCAGAGGCTCTGATGACATTTGCACAAGAATATGGAGCTGTGGAAACCTCCCAGAATGGGACTTCCTCCATGATGTTCCGAAGTCCTTATATACCACATTCCCGAAAAGTGGATTCCGTTTCAAGTTCAAGCAATTATTTATATTCCGCGAACGCGCCCTCGACTTTCTGTGATGTATCTGATGAGAAGTCAGTCTTGCCTGGAAATAAGGTGCGCACTGAAAGGAATTGTTCAGATTTAAAACTGAAGAAATATTATACCCATGTTGATAGGGGAAACCAAAAAGTTGGCGAAATTACCAGTGGTTTTCCGAAAGGCGAAGCTGGTGCCAGATCATCTCAATTTTCGGAGCTCAGTCAAACGAACATCGCTTCTAGGTCTTCTAAAATAAGTGAAAGTTCACTGAGGGAGAATGCGATTCTTCAATCATCAAGGACTGTCCTTGCAACAGAAGTTGAGTGCCTCTTGTGTCAGGCTTCCATGTGTAGACTGCGACATAATCTATCATGTTTTAGCAACCTATCTCCTACTGGAATTGGGGTTTCCAGACCTAGCTCATTAAATCAGATCAAGCTCGAACCAGGCAACATGGTGGATAACGTGTCGAGCAAATTTGAGTTAAAGGCAAAAGAAACTATACCAGCTAGGATAGCTGGGGATGTAGATGGAGGAATTTTCGAGGGTCCCTTAAGCACGCCTGTTGGTGTGTGGCGATCTGTGGCTGCTTCTAAATCAACAAAGACAAGTAGCTCAAGTATGGAAGTTAGCTCAACCATGCCACATAATTCATTCATTGAAGAAAGCATGCTTTCTTATGGATTGCGACAACCACTTCAGGAATTTCTTGATGGCATGCCGTTACTCGTTCAACAAGCTACCTCATTTGTTGATGTGGTGCTGGATGCTGAATGTGGTGACGGTCCTTACGGGTGGCTTGCAGTTCAAGAGCAGCAAAGGCGTGGTTTTTCTTGTGGACCTTCGATGGTACATGCTGGGTGTGGTGGTCTTTTGGCTTCTTGCCACTCCTTGGATATTGCGGGAATGGATCTGGTTGATCCACTATCGGTTAACGTAAGATTCCTGATGATCCACAAACTATAAATTACAGCTTCTTAACTTTGCTATTTACATTAAGTGCTTTAATATATTTGTGAAGCTGTTATGTCGTATTGCCGATACTGCACAACCTTATGTCGTCTCCTTCAGGTTCAGGCATCATTAACAATTAGTTTGCTTCAATCGGACATAAAGGCAGCTCTAAAATCTGCATTTACCAGTGTAGATGGTCCTTTGTCCATTATTGATTGGTGCAAGGGCCATAACCCATCCAGTGAGTCAGGAACAGGTTGTGAAGGACTTTCTGCGGAATCTACTGCAAGCGGAAGTGAATGCCGTGATTCTCCTAGTACGGTATCTGTCGGAGATCCCATGAGCCCCCCTCTCTCGTTGGCAGGTGTAGCACCTTTCCGTAATCGGTTTGGAAGCAACTGTAGTGTATCATGATTCACATTTATAGTAGCTGACGCTATTTAAAGTGGTGATCATTACACATGGTATCAGAGGCAAGAAAGAGGGCCTGAATAATATGAAATAATAAACCGCTCTAGCTTAAATTATAGTTGATGTTATTCATCAAGTTATGCTCGAGTATATTGACCTTCTAACCAACTTCACGAAATTAACTGCAGATGCAAGTAGGGTGAATGAGTCAGGTGAAAGACGGTCCAACATTGAACCCTCTCTCTATGAATCGGATCAGCAGCAATCCTCTAGGTTTCGACCAACGCTTTCGGTTGTCCCATTTCCCTCAGTACTTCTCGGGTATGCATATTCTTCTGTGCAGTCTTGACAATTTCTCTTATTTCACAGAATATTAAATTTTCGAATCAGGTAGCATGTTGAATCTGCATATGACATGATTGCTCTTTAGTCACTTACTATAGCTGTCCTTAGGACAGTTGCCGTGTTATTAAACAAACAGATAAGTATCTTTTTGGTATGTGTAATTTAATGAAACCAAATAACGTGGTTTGCTTTGTTTCTGAATGAGAAGAAGCAAAATCATATCTATCTCACCTATCTAGTTTTATTATTATTATTAGTAGTAGTAGTAGTAGTAGTAGTAGTAGTAGTAGTAGTAGTAGTAGTATTCTTTTTGCTTAAGTGAGAGTACAACCAAAAATTCAATCTCTCCTCCCCTGGCATATAAGCTAGATGACCGACAGCTTAAAATACCTAATTAAGATATGAGTAATCTTAAAATCTATAAGCCAAAGCAGACCACTTCCTGTAGCTGGTGAGCTGAAGGTCAAGTTATGTTTCTTTTGTGTGCTGCAGGACCTGGAGTAAGGTTCTGTACATTTTAATGCATTATTTTTTTTGGTAAAATAGGTATCAAGATGATTGGCTTAAAGTAGCTAGTAGTGCTTTGCAACACTGGGAGAAGGCCCCCTTTGAACCTTACGCTACTGCAAAAAATGTAAGCAATACTAAGTCTTATGTCTCTCTCTCTCTCTCTCTCTCTCTCTCTCTCTCTCTCTCTCTCTCTCTCTCTCTCTCTCTATATATATATATATATATATATATATCTATCTATCTATCTATCTATCTATCTATCTATCTATCTATATATATATATATATATATCTTTCTCTCCCCAAAAATCCCCCAATACCGGTCCTCGTTCTATACTGCGTTTGAATGTTTTCCTGCATTGACCTTTCTTGTTATAGATGAACTACTATGTTGTTTGTCCAAATATCGAACCGCTCACTGGTGCAGCTGCTGATTTTTTCCTTCAACTTGGAACTGGTTAGTATAGCTTATTTAATGCTAGTATATCTTGGCAAGTGCTTGTTTACAATTGAAATATAAAAATCGAAGAAGTGTTCTATTCCGTTTCTTATGCTGGGCAGTTCGTCAAAGTAAGCTTTTATTGCAATATAGAGCGTAATAACCAGCCTTTTGAATCTTGTGGCATGGTATTGTTGCTGATAGATAATAATATTCCGTTGATGTATTGAGACTTTTGTCATGCTGACTGGAATTTGTTGAGGCAGAAAAACTTTATACTTTCATGGACAATTGTTGGGCACTTTGAATTTCGATAATGTGATAACTTGAAACATAGATTCAGACATTGATTTTTGCTAAACGCAGTATGATTATTTTAGTTTAGTGTCTCCTCTATCCAAGTCACTTAGTCTTCTGCAAACATTCACAAACAGTATATGAAGCCTGCAAGCTGGGAACACATGTACCACAAACTGTAGGAAACGATATGGAGATTAATTCTGGGAGAACATCTCCTCCTGGTTTTATCCTCCTTGATAGCCCTCAGTCAATGAAGATAGAGACTAATAATGCATCCATGTTAGGATCAATTAGTGATTATTTCCTTTGCCTTTCCAATGGATGGGATCTGGTGAGCTATCTCAAGACTCTTTCCAAGGTTCTTAAAACTTTGAGACTTGGTTCATCTATGCCAAGTACCAAGGAAGGGAATTCTGGAGCATGCACGGTGAGAATTAATTTTACTCAATATTAATTTGTTGCGTGTTTGTTATCGTCATGTGGATTCTTCTGTAAAAACAGGTTGTCTACGTGGTCTGCCCATTCCCTGAACCTCTTGCTGTTCTGCAAACTGTGGTCGAGTCTTCTGTTGCCATTGGTTCGCTAATTCGATCATCAAATAGAGAAAGAAGATCTATGATGCACAATCAAGTAGCAAAAGCCCTAAGCCACCCTGCGTCTGTAGATGAACCATTTTCAAATATTTTAACCATCACAGGATTTAGTATCCCAAAGCTGGTGTTACAAATTGTGTCAGTGGACGCCATTTTTAGGGTGACTAGCCCTTCACTCAACGAACTCGTGATTCTGAAAGAAGTCTCTTTCACAGTCTACAATAAAGCTCGACGGATCTCTAAAGGGGCCTCGGGTGAGACAACCACATCAGCGTCATCTGTGCCTGTGGTAAGATCGTCCCATAATATCTTAATGCAGACAACTTCTTCACCTGTTACTGGTATGTGGAAAGATTGTGTTACCCCTCGGAGGCAGAGTGAACTTGATGCAAGTTTGAGGCCGGGTAACTGGGACAACTCATGGTCAGCTATTAGGAGTGGCAGTGGTCCACTTGGGATGGATCCAAACCAAACCAGTGATGCATTATTTCGTTCTGATGAAGTTCGTTGCTTGTTCGAGCCGCTCTTTATTCTTTCTGAACCTGGTTCCATAAATCGTGGGCTTTCTCCCTTTTCCAATTCATCAAAACATCTGTCTGATGATTCTTCGAGCATTAATTTTGTGCAGAATAGTTCTGCTTCCTCTCCTGGAACTGGTGATAATGGACTTCTCTCGCATAACGATTCAGCTGATGAAATTGCGTCTGGGAGTCAAAGAGCAGTCCCTAGTCTACACTGTTGCTATGGATGGACTGAAGATTGGCGTTGGATGGTGTGCGTGTGGACTGATTCAAGGGGAGAATTGCTTGATAGTTTTGTCTATCCATTTGGTGGTGTAAGTAGTAGACAGGACACCAAAGGTCTCCAGTCTCTTTTTATCCAAGTATTACAACAAGGATCGCAGATTCTTCAGGCCTTTTCTCCTGATGTTGGTGTTTCGAAGCCTAGAGATCTTGTGATTTCACGGATTGGATGCTTCTTCGAGCTTGAGTGCCAAGGTATTGAGTAATAGCAATCTGTTTTCTAGGCCTATAAATCAGATTCCTTATTCTGTTACTAGTGTGAAAATGTGGGAGTTCTGCTTTTTTGCTTTACTCCAAATTGTTCAAGGTTTATGAGCTACTACTTTAATTATACATGCAAAATACCGTATTATATAGACATATTCTATTTATATTCAAATCTTGTGTTTCTCCTCAGAATGGCAAAAGGCATTGTACACAACAGGGGGTTCTGAGGTGAAAAAATGGACTTTGCAGCTTCGCCGCTCGCTCCCCGATGGAATGCCTGCAATTAACAGCAACGGTACATCTTAACAGCAACTGGATAACAATCCGATGCACGAGAGATAATCAATGTCTTCTTCTTCACCAAGTCCATTATATGCTCCTCACTCACACTAATCATTTTCTTCCTTCATGAAAGGTGCTTCTATGGGAGGACAACCTTCTTCTAGAAAACAGCAGATGATGGGTGGTGGGCATGGAATGCTGGAGAACTCGAAGGGGGGTTTGTTGCAGTGGGTACAGAGCATAAGCTTCGTTTCGGTCTCCATCGATCACTCGTTGCAGCTAGTGTATCAAGCAGATTCATCATCTCCTGGTATGTTTCGCATAATTTTCTTTCGATGATGTAAAAAAGACATAAAAGTCGAGGTATAATACATCCATTCAATGTTAGCATAGCAGCTCTTTCAACCTGCCCCAAATGTATCAATAACATAATTCCTCCTATTGTTTAGGTACTACAAGTCAAGCTAGTAGTACGACGCCTGCTTACCTCGAGGGATACACACCTGTGAAATCTTTGGGCTCCACTTCTTCGTCCTACATTGTGATCCCTTCACCGAGCATGCGATTCTTACCTCCTTCAGTCCTCCAACTCCCCACATTCCTCACAGCAGATTCCCCACCTCTGGCGCATTTATTACACAGCAAAGGCAATGCTATCCCCATATCCACTGGCTTCATCGTATCGAAAGCCGTACCTTCCATGAAGAAAGAAGGCGCAAGCATCTCCAAGGAAGAATGGCCTTCGATTCTATCGGTCAGTTTAGTAGACTATTATGGGAGCAGTAACAACGCTAAAGTAGTCGCCGGTGGCAATAGCAGCAGCAGCAACAGCGCGCGTAAGAGTTTTGATGTAACGTTGAAGGATCTTGAAGTGGAAACACATGTGATTCTTGAATCAATAGCAGCAGAACTTCACGCCTTGTCTTGGATGACGAGTAGCCCTGCCTACTTGGAGAGGAGATCTGCCCTTCCTTTTCACTGCGATATGGTTCTGAGGCTTAGGAGGATTCTTCATTTTGCGGATAGAGAACTTTCTCAGTCGTCGGAAAAGGCACAAGCTTGATGGAGATTATGAAAGGTATGGTTTTTTAGGTGAGTTACTATATTTTTGTAACTTTGTAGGGAGAAGGTGAACTGTTGTGGTTAAGTTTGCTGCTGTGGAGGATATATGGAATGTGTGATGTGAATATGAATGTCGATTGATTATTATTACAGTTCGTTGTGATTGTGGTTCCATTTATGTCTGTGACTGAAAATTATTGCCATGAGGGAAAGAGATGATGTTGTTCTTTGCATGATAGACTTGGCTTTTGTTAGATTTTTGTAATAATGCGCTTAGAATTATTTATATTTAATGGCCTTTTAGCATGTGTCCAATCATGATATCTCCCACATGGAAAAAACAGTTCGTGGTCTGTATGAAACACGGGCCATGATAATTTTCATAAATCAAAATGAAGTTTTTTGATAAAATCTTATAAATTGATTTTGTAAGAGCCTTTTTTTTCTTGCATGTATTATTGCTGTGAAGAGAATAATTAATTATGGAAAAAGTCTTGGGCAATTGGACCCCACCTACCTAAACAAACAAGCGACCCATGAATTGTGGGCATGTATGAATGTCGTCTTCAATAATTGTCGCCATGCAAATTTATAAAAATTAAAAATTATTGGCTGAGTGCAAACAAATATCATTCTAACACGTAAACGTTTCATATTTATGTTATTGAATACTCATTATCACATCGTTATCATAAAATAAATGCATTATGCGATGTGACCTATTGTGGCATTTTATAGCAAACTTAGACATCATTGTAGATATGTCAAGTAAAAATCTTTATACCTAAATTATTTATTTCTTTATTCGTTCACATTTCGTCGAGTTATGACGCAATACACTCCTCTCCGGCGACTAAGGAAGAAACAAAGGCGTCACATGCAAATATATTCATGGGCCGACATATACCTTACATCGGCATCATTAATACTGTAATGATTGATATAGCTAATAATAATATATAAAAATGAAATAAAGATGGCCAATTCATTTACGTCTTTGAACTGCAGTGATTTGAAGTTCACTGTGAGGCAAAGATTATTTTCATCTTCTCTTTTTCTTATGGCTGAAATGGTTAAGTAGAATCAAGGGGAAATTTGTAGTCAGGCCCCAGTCAGAAGTTTCTTAAAGGGTTCAGTCCCTGTCAGAGTCCACAATAGTTTAAAGGACCAACTTTTTTGAAAATGGCACAGATAAGGACGAAAAATATGTATTGACGAAAATACCCATCCTTACATACCGAACAAATAGTTATTTTTCGTCGACTTTCTGTTATGCTTTTTGCTATATTGTTATAACAGTCCAGCAAAATGTTATTTTTCATACTTTATCTGTTACTCTGATGAATGAAATTGTTATCGACTCAGTTTTTATTTTACGAATCTCGTTTTTACAGTGAATCGAGGTCCGAAATTTCGAATGCCCACTAACCAACCAATTTCGGCGTGTAATGTAGGCTGTAAGTGGTATTGATGAAGCAAGATGTGAGATTTATATGAGTTTTTATCTTTCTATTTAGGGTTCTAATATGCGAAAATAAGTTGAAATCAAAGCCATTTTTTGGCACCGATTACTTCTAATATGTACAAATTCGAAGTACCCATATTATGTATAGCTCGATTCGGTTCATTGTTTGCTCGTTCGACCGACTTTCATCTTTCAATTTAGCGAAAATACGGTCGACCCCGATTTTGGGTATATTTTTACTGTATCCAGACTGTTACTAGCATGTCAAATTTGTTACCTGTTGTGCCAGTATCGTTACTATGTCTCTCAAAACAGTTATTGCAACTAAACTTAATTGTTACCATGTATCGTGTTCTAATTTGTGAAAATAAGATGAAATCAAAGCCGATTTTGGCAACGATTTCATCTACTATGTATAAATTCGAAGTACCCATAGTATGGAAAGGCGGTGCTGCACATTGTGTGGTCGTTCGTCCGACGTTCCTCTCTTAATTTTGCGAAAATACGGTCGACCACAATAATGGGAATATTTATACTGTCCAAACTGTTACTTGTAGTATAAACGTTGTTACTCGTTTCACCAAATTCGTTACCGATTCTGCCAAATCCGTTATTAGACAGCATTTAATTGTTACTGTGTCTAGGATTCTAACTTGCGAAAAGAAGATGAAATCAAAGCCGTTTTTGTCAACAATTACAGCTAATATGTATAAATTTGAAGAACCCATAGTATGGGAATCTCGGCGCGGCACATTGTTTCCTCGTTCGTCCGATGTTCATCTTTCAATTTCGTGAAAATACGGTCGACCCCCATAATTTAGGAATATTTATACTGTGCCCAAACAGTTACTCGTAGTACCAAATATGTTACTCAGTCCACAGGATTCGTTACTTGGAAAGCCATATCCGTTATGTAACTTTTATTAATTGTTACCATGTGTAGGGTTGTAATTAGCGAAAATACGATCGACCCCAATAATTTGGGTATATTTACTGTGTCCAAACTGTTACTCCGGGTACCAAATATGTTACTGTTAGTATCAATATCGTTACTAGTGGATTCACAACCGTTATTATGCTGTACGAAATTGTTACCAGATATGAAAGAAATGTTACTCTGTGCACGTAATGTGTTATAATCCGCAGAAACATCCAATACGTACACAACGAGTAGCCAAAAACTTACCAATTGATATCAATTAGAGAAAAAGGACAAATTGATATCAAATTGATAAACAAAAGACAAAAAGAATACTGCAAACGTTAAATTGCTTCTTTGCATGTTCGGCGATTGTGCCCGACCCTTTTACATCTTCCACACTTGAGTGGACGAGTGTCTTGAACTTGTGAAGGAATTCTTTTAGATCGTGGACGGCCTGGGGGTCTTTGAACGTCTGGTTCCACGACGTCTTCGGGTATAGGTTCTTCAATTGCAAAATTAGAAGGAATTGGATTTATAGAACCCTGGTATGCCTCCCGGTATTTCGCCAAACTGTAATAGCTGTCGCAGAAGTCATATGGAGAAAGGCCCATTGAAAGAATGCATGCGCATGCATGCTTACACGGAAGCCCCTCTAAATCGAATTGTCGGCAAGAACATCTCTTATTGTTTAAATCTACGGCATATTTGATCCCCTTTTCTGAAACCTCGAACTGCCATCCACCAGACCTATCGACCTCCAATGTTCGAGATTCATCGATGCTTAATTTCAGCTTGTTCTCAGGCTTCGTACACAAACGGCTGAGCTGTTTGTGTGCTTCCGTGCGTTTGTCGTTCATCATGATCATTGTCTTCCGTCTTATCTCGTCGACCAAACTAACAATAGGTAGCGCCCTAGCCTCACGAACCCAACTATTCCAACTTTCCGCAATGTTGTTGTCAATTATACCCCATCGTCGGCCACGAAATAAGGAGTTAGCCCAACAATTAGGATTCGTCTTTCCTATGAAGTTTGAGTGTCCGGGAAATGCCGTTTGAAACTCCGTAAGAAATGTTCTGAAATCCTCCAAGTAAGGAGAGTAAGCTGCCTTCTTGAACTTTGTTGTCCAACTTTTCTTGTTCTTATATGGGTACTTTCGCAATACCTGTACAGATAGCGGAAGAGAACAAAAACCTCGTCTGTCATAAAATGCATCACTAACATTTTAACTGAAATGAGTCTATAGATAACAATACATGGTAATGTACCTCAGTCTTGAAATTGTCAATGACATGCCGTAAACAATATGCATGGTGAGACCCTGGAAATACCGAGGGAACGCCTTGAACCAATCCTTCATGCCGGTCGGAAAAAAATGTGTAATCTCCGAAGTTGTCTCTTCCATAATAGGACAAGAGATGCCTCAGTTTCAAAAGAAACCACTCCCAGTTAGGTGATGTTTCTGCATCAGCCACTGTCCAATAACAAATTATGAATAGATAATAACAAATAAGCTACGAAAATAACAAATTATTATAAGTGGATAACAAAACCTGCGAAAGCCACAGTGAACAATCCATCATTTCCATCTTTTGACACAGCAGTAAGTAAGCACCCTTTGTGCTTATTCTTGATTTGTGTACCATTAAAGAAGAGTAGTGGTCTACAACCCCTTATAAACCCAATTATACACGCATTGAAACTCACAAACATTCTCTTAAATTTGTTTGTTTCAGGATGAAGTTCACAATCTGCAAATGAACCTGGATTTGTTCGAAGCACAGCATTGCAATACCACCTTAATTTATCATATGAACCTCTTTGAATCCCATGAATTTTTTTCAACGCTATTTCTTTCGCTGACCAAGCTCGGTGATATGGTATTTCAACCCCGTATTCCCGCAACATATCATTCTTCATAGTGCGTGGCTTGTAGAGAGGCTCCGTGCTCAGCTTCGGCTGAACCAACTCGGCAACCAATTTTGCATCGGCTTTTGGGTGGTCTCTCATTAGTAAACTGGATTCTCCGCAAGTGTGGTTGAGGTTGCAATTTTTTATGCTAAACATACCATCACATTGCCGATGAGCTGCGTATATCCTCCATCTACATCCTTCTACGTTGCATACTACGATGATCTTCTTAACATCATTTTTTATATACTTGAAAGACTTTCTGCTCGCAACGGCATGCCTTTTAAGCTTGCTTCGAAACTCATTAGCACCCTCAATGACTTGTCCTTCACCCACAATGCACCGAATCCAAAAGTCGACTGAGTTCCCATTGGCCAGAGCTCGACATTCAGCTTCAGATTGCCCGACCTGAGATGGCATATCCTCAGTTGTATTCCCGTGTTCAGTTGCAATAATGTCTATGACCTTCAATTTTAGCTCGTGATGCAACCTCACCATGAACTTGACATCATTATCCATGAGCAATTGCATTGTGGTGTTGTTAAGAGGTGATTTGTATCTCAAGGAGATGGAGCTAATATCGACGTCTGAGAAACGCTGGGTAACTAGTAATAAGAGGTCTGTTAAAGATGATGTTTCTCTTACCTCCAACAAAAAAAATTCGCTTTTATAAGCACACAGAGCAAGAATCGAATCTTGTATTGTTGACATTGTGGGGACCATGGATACTGTCAAAGGCAGTAAATGAAGAAGATAGATGATTTACGTTGTTGAAATAGGGTTTAGAGGAAATTGTGGTGTACTTTTTGCGGATTGGCGGCATCTGTAAAAATTTGAGGTTCCGTTACTAGTACTTAAAACATCTGTTACTATGGTGCCTACATATGTTACTAAATCAGCATTGAATATTATGGCGGGACAACCATCATGCGATGAATTTTGGGCGGGAAAAGCTCCAAGTACGACAGTGAGCACATATTAAATTGTTATTGTAACAGCGTTATCCGTTACCCGCAACGCAGAAGTCTGTTACCATGTTATAATAGGGTTGTTGTTATTCTTGTAAATTTGTTACTTTTTTTACGTTGAAATGTTACTCCATTAAATCAGTAAAGAACACGAGGTTTACGTTTAAGATTAATTTGAATATGCTTTTAACATTGATGAACCAATTATGTTAGGTCGACCTAATGTACTGTAAAATTACTTAAAATAGACCGTATGTACCCAGTTTGTGTACGTAGGATCAATTCCCCCATGGATGACCATCCTCTCAAGAAGAGTGGTAGTTGTTTTCACCCTCTATACTTCAACTTCTTCAATACCAACAAAAACTCCACGGAACTCGTAAGCACTAACTAACATATTTTTATATAAAACTTCGTAAATTTACATGTTTAAGCGGATTAATGGTATGAAGTTTTAAAATAATAAACTAAACGGATTACATATTAAATTGTTATTGTAACACCGTTATTCGTTACTCAATACGCAGGAGTCTGTTACCGTGCTATAAGAGCAATGTTATTGTTCTTGTAAATTTGTTACGTTTTACACGTCGAACTGTTACTCCATGAAATCAGTAAAGAACACGAGGTTTACGTTTAAGATTAATTGAATATGTCATTAACATTGATGAACCACTTATGTTAGGTCGACCATTTGTACTGTAAAATTACTTAAAAATAGATCGTATGTACCCAGTTTGTGTACGTAGGATCAATTCGTCCATGGATGACCATCCTCTCAAGAAGAGTGGTAGTTGTTTTGACACTCTATACTTCAACTTCTTCAATACCAACAAAAACTTCATAGCTTGCGTAAGCACAAACTAACATATTTTTATATAAAACTTCCTGAATTTACCTGTTATACAGATTTTAGCGTGTTTACTGTAAAAAGTTTGAAAATAATAAACGAATCTAATTACATTTTAAGTTGTTACTGCAACAGCGTTATCTGTTACTTGTCAGCAAATGTTCTGTCACCCACAAAGCTTGCTCATGGTTATTAATCCTGTTAATTTGTTACTAGATATACTTTGACCTGTTACTGCAGAAAATATGACGATTGTACCGGAAACATGCACACATTGTCAGCAACATAAGCTAGATTTTGTTCAAAACAAACTTTCTACGCACATCTCAGACACACATAGCAGCAAATTCTAACAAACCAGCTAAGATCTGCGCCCGATATGATTTGATGTCGCCGGTCCTGTTGATTTCATCCCATGTACCAACATCATCTTTCAACAATGCGTACCCAAACATACACACCCACGGGCCACAATCCAAGCTATCCTCGTCTTGCTGGCGACAAATCTTAGACATGGCAGTTGAAGCAAACTTCATATCCAACCCCACGTGCTTCAAATAATTTCCAAGTGCAAGCGCCTGTAACATAATAATCACTGCATCAGTTTCAACTCACATAACAGACCACCCAATTACCATGCAAATCGTACTTACACAACGGTTTGCAATAGCAGTTCCTGTCGGGCCTCTCATTGAATTATAATGCTGCCAACTCCTATTTTCGACATCGAGTACAAGCAGATGCCAATGATTGTGATTGTTCAATGGTAGCGCAACGAACTTGCATTCGGACTGTACTTTCGCCCGAAAATGCTCTAACTGTGTCTTGGTAATGGGAGACAATTTTTCCAACAATGTTTCCATGCCCCTTTTGTTTCCTACCTGGATACGCCTCCCCGGTCTTGACAATATAGCTTCGATATTTTGCTGAGAATTAATCAAAATTCAACGTAAGTCCACAAATTTTAAGACACGATATTCGAAGAAATCAATACTCACCGAAACATAGGAAGGAAGGAAGTACGTGCCGGCGTCGGGATCCACCGCCATCAGGTATTTAAACCATGCATCTATCACATCGGACACAATAGCATTCCCCTTCACCATTTCCACCAAATGAAACCCGTTCACACGGTGGATGTTGTCCTCCCATACAACGGAACTACATGTACAAAGAATTCAAAAATAAATATAATAACACCACATATAAAACATAATCAAACAACTTACTTGAAGTTGGCGTTTGCAATGAAGCAGTCTACCACCTCTTTCTGCTTCGGGGATAGGGATGCCTTTCCCTCAAAATCTCTATCGAGCGTGCCTTTGTACATCTCTGCCGGAGGATCCGGACATATACCCGGTACGACCTCGATCGGTGCCTCCTTTGATGCGCCCTTTGCACCCTTGCGCTGCTTCTTCACTGGCGGTGTGCTCCCTGGAGGCGTTACGAAGTCGGCCAGCTTCTTCTTTTTCCGGTTATCCCTTCCCATGACGGTGCTTGCAATTGATCCCGCCTCAAGAGCATCCTTCGCCGCAACATATTGTTTATATTCTTGATCAACCGTCGCAATCGTGAACGATTTCAATATTTGCTGAACCACAGATTGTACAGTTGCATCAACCTCGACAGCAGGTTCCTCCCGCGACATCTCAGCAACGGCATGCTCCTCAGCCATCACATCAACAGATTGAACCTCAGCCACGATCGCTTCGGCGGGCTTCTCAGCCACCACCGCTTCGGCAGGAACCTCAGCCACTTGCCCTTCAGCGGGCTTGTCACCCACCACATCAACAGAATGAACCTCACCCACCACCGCTTCAGCGGGCTTCTCAGCCACCACCGCTTCGGCGGGCACCTCAGCCACTTGGCCTTCAGCGGGCTTCTCAGCCAACACATCAGGAGGTGGCTGAGAAGTTGCATCCACCGCCGCTCCAGCGGGATTCTCAGCCACCGCCGCTTCAGCGGGCTTCTCAGCCACCGCCGCTTCAGCGGGCTTCTCAGCCACCGCCGCATCAGCGGGCTTCTCAACCACCCCTTCAACGGGCTTCTCAACTTCCATATCCTCCACCACCTCAGCTTTCTCAGTCCACATGTCACGACGACAATCCTCATCAAAAGCAATTTTCTCGTCGACTTTCTCCATAGTAGCATCCTCGCGTCCAACAGCTTTCTCCTTGCCTTCTTCTTTAGATGTGTGAGGCTTCTCCTCGGTAGACTTCTTCTCCGTCCCCTCGAAAGTCGGGATCCTTACATTGTCGGGCAGTGCGCAGAACGCCTCATACTCGTTCCGCCAAACATATATTGGGTTTGCCACCTCATCTTCGTTCAAAGCCTCAATAGCTTGCTCCATATCTTGCTCGGACGGCCGCCACCTCGTGAAACGAGGGATGCCCGTAATCGAAAGAGCTTTACCCAACCGAGGAGCGTGCTCATAAACCCAAACCTGGATATACAGGCACAACGTGCAAACGTGAAAAACTCACAAATGAAGAACAAGCGTGAAACTACAAACGAATGACTTACCAATAATCCTAGGGTGCACCCTTCAACGTACTGTGGATTTTGCAAGATTGATTTCAAGAGGAATGAATGGACTGCCTTACCCCACGCATAATCCTTCACCTCATCCAGACGATCCACGTACTCCAATACAAATGACGGGAAGCAATAGTTCGACGTTGGGAATAAAACACAAATAAAGACTAACAAAATGTACATCCGACTAAAATCTTCTAAACTAGTCCTATCCCCAACTTCGATAATTCGTTCATTTTAACAAGAACATCATCTCGAAACAGTCGAGATACACCGGGAAAACACCTCTTCATAAAATCAACGTCCTTCACCACAGGTTTATAGTTCAGGTCAACAAACATCCCATTCGCCCTCAACCCCATAAACACAGAAAACTCAGAAACAGAAAACGGAACTAGGTTATCATGCCCGAATCTGAAAAGTTTACCGTCCGGGGTAAATCGTCTCATCACAGCCACGAGCCTATGGCTTCCGATCTCGCACGGGACGATACGGAGGAAATCAGCAAATGGTGTCCTTTCAACTGCCTCCTTATGCTCGGCGCTTGCCGTATCATAAATCGGCCGGACAGTTTCGACGAAATACCTAGGTTGACATCGGGGTCGCGGGATAGCTCGCTGCTTCGACATTTTCGCCGCCTTCGTCGCTGTTTTCGTCGATTTCTTCGCCTTCTTCGTCGTCGGATTGCTCGCAGCTCGTGGTGGTCGCTGCTCGTCGTCGCACCTCGTCGGATCGCTCGCTGTTTGCTTGGATTTCTTCGCCATTGTCTTCGTCGGTGCTTTCTCTGAATAATTTTGGGGATGGCTAGCAGCCCTAGGTCGTCGTTGCTCGTCGTCGATGCTCGTGGTTGGCACCGGCTCGTCGTCGCTCCTCGTGCGTTTGGTCGATTAGGGTTACCGATTTGGGAATTATTGTCACTAATACAACCCCATTCGTTACTTGGAATTATTTGTTACAAATCGTATTTATTGTTAAAATAATCATTTTCCAAATTTGTTATTTTTACCTAATAATTTGTTATTTGAATTAACTCTTTCGTTACTGCCTTTTGCAGATTGGGTATTAGATCAGTGTAGAGTTGTTATAAAATTTAAATATTTTGTTACCAGGGACTGTTCAGTAACATGAGATTAGGGTGATTATTTCTCAATTACAACAATTAAAGATGAGATTCAAACACTATATTACTTCGAATGGGGTTTGAAATAATAGTTCGGTATAAACCTAATTAACCTAATTCTGTCAATAACGACGACGTTTCTGCGACTTTCACCTTTTTTAGAGTCAATTGTGATTTTCGTAACAAAGAATTATTACTCTACAATTGTTACTTTTTTCGCTGATAACTGTTACTAAATTTGTTATATTTGTTACTTTGTTAGATATATATGTTACCTGTTACGCTATATTGGTTACTTAAATTGCATTAATTGTTACCCAGATATCGTCTTCAAGAAATCTTCAATATACGTCGCATAACAAAATTTTGATTCAAATTCTTCACCAATTCTTTCGTAAACTCAATAATTCTCGCTCATTATTAAGACCCATTATCAAATTCACTCAGTTTCGTCATAATCGGCCATTAAATTCGATACTTGGTCCTTTTATACTCTCGTTTTCTCGAAGAGGAATTTCGAAATTATTTCTTCTTACACGCTAAATTATTCTTTTATTACAACTACCCATGCGGAAATAAAGTCGATCCCATCTTTTTTGCACCTGAACAACGACATTTCGGTCTGTTGTAGAGTCCTCGCACACACCCAAAATCGAACGATAGAGACGATGGCAAATGGCTGTAATTTTTGCCAAATATGAAGGACAGATTTGTCATTTTATGTCGCATTGGTCCTTCAAACTTATGTTGTTGGTACTTAGGTCCTTCAGTCTGAATTAAAACGTTATGGGGCCTGAACTATATTGAAAATTGCTTATGAGGGCCTGAACCCAAATTTACCCTAGAATCAAATAGACATCGTTTTCAGTATCTTTCCTCAGTTGGCAGCCTTGCGTGTCAAATTATTATGCTATGAGGATGACCTTATAATATTAAAAAACTTTCTCGGCCACATACTTTATATAACGAATCAGACCTAACAATAACATGCCTATTGTATATTTATCCTTGGCAATTATGTTATTCAACACATGGACACATATACGTACAAGAATATATCATATTGCTATCTATGGTATATATTATTTACATTATTAAATTATTATCCCTCTCTTGATTGATTCTAATGCATCCTTCATTATATGCTAACGAAATCAAATGTGATAGAATGAAGCTGAAAAAAAAAAAGCAATAACGTAATGATATTGATCTTCTCTACTCTATTAGTCAAATTCTTTGATTTAAGACACTTGCAATCATCATTTTAAATAACATGATTTCTTGAATGCCGACCACTATATGTCACGTGTAAATTTTGGACGTTATGGTTTCGGGGACAAATCTGTTCTAAGAAAGGTTTAAGAGGCTGGTGAAAATAGTATTTCTTAAAATAAGACTTACAACTATAAAATGAGCAAGAGAAGTACAGACATCTATTTTTAAGGATGCCATGGAAATGTAAAGTATACTTAGCATTAAGTAGTTTTCTTCTTCTTTTTCTTTTCTTTTTTACGAACGAACAAAACTTAAGACGAAGAGTGTTTCGTCTGTGTTTTAAATTGAAAATGATAAGGTGGACCAAAACCTTTATATGGATTAATATAGTCTTGAATAGTAGTCAACCAAGTTAATTATTCCATTCATTATGAATTTATTTCATTAATTCATTAGAATGAACTAATTAATTGGGTCTTATCTAGTTAAAATTCATTCACATTCAAACCATTAAGAGATAATATCTACTAATTTATTTCCAACGCCTTTATACCTAAAAAATTTCAATAATCTAACACCACAATAATCTCTCGCAAAAAGAATTGTGGGCCTAATCACATGCTTAGAAAAAATAAAAGAAAATAAAAGTACTGTAAATTCAAAACAGTATCAAAATAATCCCAAGAATATCGAAACTAATTACCGTAATATTCAAAAATTCAAACCCTTAATCCCAAAACTACCGAAACTAATTCCAATCATATGAATTTTTCCTCAAAGCAATCTTCATAAAAACCAATCCATAATCAAGTTTTACCAAGATAAACATCCACGTCATCGCAATAATCCAATTATTCAATGCTTTCTTTAACTCCACTCCATAAAATATCAGTATTTATTATTTTTTTGTCTATATATATAAACACCACAGAACTGTTACTCATATCATCAACACACACACAACCCTTCCTCACTGACCTCACAAACAACAGCCATCCATGGCCGATGTAAAGCCCCAAAACAATGGAGTCCCTTCGGGTCAACCCGCTATTACCGGTTTCGACCCGCCCCGAAAACCCAAGAGAAACACGTACGCCTTAGCTTGTTCTTTCCTCGCTTCTATGACCTCCATCTTGCTCGGATATGGTATGAAGACGATGATATAATAATCCTTCTACTTCTTTTCACCAAGCATTATTTTTTGATAGAATTTTAATTAATAGTATGTAAATATGAATGGATTTTCAGACATAGGAGTTATGAGTGGAGCCATCATCTACATCAAGCGTGAGCTCGGACTCTCCGATGTACAAAAGGAGGTAATAATGGGAATCTTAAACCTCTACTCCCTCCTCGGGTCGGCCGCCGCCGGCCGTACTTCCGACTGGATCGGCCGGAGATTCACCATCGTCTTCGCCGGAGCCATCTTCTTCGTCGGAGCCCTCCTCATGGGATTCGCCACAAACTACGCTTTTCTCATGGTCGGCAGATTCGTCGCCGGAATTGGAGTCGGCTACGCTCTTATGATCGCGCCGGTGTACACCGCCGAGGTTTCTCCGGCGGCGTCGCGAGGATTCTTCGCCTCTTTCCCTGAGGTGTTCATTAATTTCGGTGGGTGAATTAAGAAATCCTATTTTAATTAATTTTCCCCTTTAATAATTAAAATAATAACAGAATAATCGAACCGTCGAACCATCGCAGGTGGGTTACTGGGCTACGTCTCAAACTACGCCTTCTCGAAACTGCCGGAAAATCTAGGGTGGCGGTTCATGCTCGGAGTCGGCGCAATCCCATCGGTGCTCATCGCCGTCGGCGTCCTAGCCATGCCGGAATCTCCGAGATGGCTCGTTATGCAGGGACGCCTAGGCGACGCCAAGAAGGTCCTCGACAAGATCTCAGACTCGCCGGAAGAATCCCAGCTCCGCCTAGCCGACATAAAGCAAGCCGCCGGAATCCCAGAAGACTGCGACGACGACGTGGTGGCCGTCTCAAAACAGTCCCACGGCGAAGGCGTGTGGAAAGACCTCCTCCTCCACCCCACCCCCGCCGTCAAGCACATCCTCATCTGCGCCGTCGGCCTCCACTTCTTCCAGCAGGGCAGCGGCGTCGACTCCGTCGCACTATACAGCCCAGACATATTCGAACAGGCGGGGCTGAGCACCGACAACCAGCGCCTCCTCGCCACCATGGCCGTCGGCTTCGTCAAGACCATGTTCATCCTCGTCGCCACCTTCTTCCTCGACAAGGTGGGTCGTCGGCCGCTCTTACTCTCCTCCTCGGCGGGTATGATCGTCTCCCTCGCCGGACTAGGCCTGGGTCTGACCGCCGTCCGCCTCTCTCCGAACCACCGGCTAATCTGGGCGGTGGCGCTGTGCATCGCTTCGATTCTGTCCTACGTGGCGTTCTTCTCCATAGGGATAGGGCCGGTGACGTGGGTTTACAGCTCGGAGATTTTCCCCCTTAGGCTGAGGGCGCAGGGGTTCAGCCTCGGCGTGGCGGCGAGTAGGGTCACGAGCGGCGTCATATCGATGACGTTCGTCAGCCTGAGGAAGGCCATCACTATCGGCGGCGCTTTCTTCCTCTACGGCGGAATAGCGGTGTTTGGGTGGGTCTTCTTCTACCTTCTGTTGCCGGAGACGAGGGGGAGGACGCTCGAGGAGATGGAGAGCTTATTTGGGACGTTTTTCAGGTGGAGGTCGACGCAGAGGGCGTTGGAGGAGGAGAAGAAGAAGTTGGACGGCGGCGGCGGCGGCGTTGAAATGGTGGGCGATGGTGTTGCTGGTAAATAATAAGAACGGCGAGCGTCGCAGTACGTAATAATTACAGTGGTGCGATACGATGTCGTTTGAGAGTTGTCAAGTGTTAGTAGTTGAACCAAGACATGAATCTCATTTGTGGTATGTCTATTATATTCGATTTTTGTTATTATGGACTCTCTTGAATAGGCATATTTAGGAAGAAGTTGAACTTTTGTCGACTTGAATATAATCTCGATGAAAACCATATATATCCTTTTGGTTACGTTTATAACTTTAGTGGCCCATTATCGTTTACTAGACTAGAATGTTAAGAAATACTCACTAACGAATCATCTTATATATTCCTAAAAATATTGAAAAATTCAGATAAAGCCAGACGAAGCAGCTTAAATATCAAAGTCAACTTTAACGATATAAAATCTTGACCAATGCTTCACATACAAAAGCTGAAGCTGAGACTGACATTGATATTGATCTACAATTAGTTGACATCTACCACGAATGTAATATTAATTTATCCGGCTCATCATAGTAAATATATATTTTCAGTAAACTACTGAAAATTATCAGCTGATTGTGGAAAATATTCGAGTCTTGGTAACATTCTTGCATATATTTAATGATGTAATGACGATAGTTTCGAAAAGTCTTAGGTATATTTGGACCACCTAGCAAAGAAGAGACACAGAATGTCAGACATGTATTTTTGCAGTAATCGTAGCCATGCAATTTATATAAAGAAGTAGACATTAATGGACTTGCTATTATCTCAAATCTCAAAGCACGTGGGATTTATATATTGGAATCATTTGAATTCGAACTACAAGGCCATGTAGTTCGAAAACAGTGGTTATATACTATTAAAAATCAAGATATTTACACAAAATTTTTATTATTTATATCCAAAATAGTGGTTATACACTATTAAAATCGAAAGTACGTATCTCATTATTTTAGTACTTTTTCCAATGTTACTACGTGCAGCGTATTTCTAATGCGGTTCAACGGACAATTCCTATACGGCATTGAAATTGAAACATAGTGATTTGAAGTCACTAGGTAAATTTCAAGTCAAACGACCTCATAATTAGGGTGGTTCGGTACGGTATACCGTACCAAAACTATGATACCGTATACCGTACCGAAATTTCGTATCGAAAAAATCATACCAACACAATACCAAAATGTTGGTATACCTTAAATTTGGTATGAATTTCGATACGGTATCATACCGAAATTTCGGTATGGTAACTGAAGGGGGTCCCGTATGATATGGATGTAAAACACACTAAGTTGTAAACTGATTTAGGTGAAATGTTGGGCTAACACTCCAACACTCTTAGAAACGCACAACGGAAATGATAGAAACTTAGTGATAAAAACGAAACGAACACGAGAGATGATTTTGTGCAGCAAGTCAAATAACATGATGCGTGCCTCAAGGCGCAAAACTCCACTATAAAGATGGATTAAAACTATCAAAAAGGATAATCAAAAAACAAGCCTAGCATAAACTACGAATCAAAAAGGATTCTGCAAACTACAAGATCTTTCGACCTTTGAAAAGCTAGACTAAAAAGAAAACTCCCTAAAGAGATGATACTCGCTCAAACTCGCTTTGGTACTTTCGTTTTCGCTCGTTGTAAGTCCGTCACTTCAACCGGTTAAGTCCTTCGCCTTATATATGTCTTCGACTTCAAAAGGACTTCCCCAACGACTTGGTAACAGCCCATAACGTCCAGTAACGTCCACTAAGTGAGGTTGGACCGTTTGTGATCGTTTTTGAGTCGACTTGGTCAGCTCCAAGGCTCGTTCTTCACTTGAACTCCAAGTCGTCTATTTTTAGTAAGCTCATTTCCTATTTTTGCTCTATCTCATCCACACTCTTTCCACACGGTTTG
Organism: Craterostigma plantagineum; assembly: GCA_027422505.1. Taxonomy (NCBI): domain Eukaryota; kingdom Viridiplantae; phylum Streptophyta; class Magnoliopsida; order Lamiales; family Linderniaceae; genus Craterostigma; species Craterostigma plantagineum. Next base: position 3,546,065 of record JAPQWV010000029.1, read on the forward strand.
ATCCATTCCAGCTCTTATCCATAACTGCACAATACTAGAAAAATGCCACGTCATCAATAAAATAAGTTTTGGGCATGAAAGATAAAACTGAAAAAGGGAACATTCTCGACCAACAAATATTGACTAGAATGTTACCCCAACATTGCCAATGCTGAATGCTCAACATTAACAATCTCTCCCTTTTTATCTTCCTTCCCAAAACCAAAGCAGAAGTTAGTCGTAACAAATCTCCCCATGAAGGCCACATCTACTCAACCACAAAATATTAAAAGATGGTTAGAGTTAGACGAAAATAGAATAGGACTAAAAACTATCAAAGTACTACGACAATAGTACATAGCCATAACAAGGTCTTAAGTTAAACATCTAAAAAATATAAACAGTTCATACGCAGGCCGGCAGACCACATAGTCACGCAAGCAGAATTAACCAGATCAGCGCACAAAATAACCATATTAAGTCAGGCATGTAAAAAGAAACGATCTTTAGGCGAATCTGCAAAATAAAAATATTCGGCAAGTAAACAGGCAAACATGTAAACATATCGGAGATGCAAATCAGCACGCATATAGTAAAAATAAATTAATCAGACATGCAAAAATAAAAATAAGAGAAAAAAACAATTATGCATGCAAAAGAGAAAGGATCAGAGCTTCACTCTCAATGGAGTATGGAGTTTCCTTTCGATGCTTTCTCGGCTGCTTCTCCTTCTTGGCCTGCTTCCCCTGTTTGTTCGGCTCCTTATTCTTCTCCCCCTGAAATTCCTTATCTCCCCCTTTTTATCTGCACAACCTTCTCCCCCCCTTTTTGGGAAGAAAGAAAAAACTCAGAGAACTTTTCTGTTAGCCAACTTGTAGATGTTGAGGTAAATGTGGGACTAACATCTGGGCTAACATTCTGAGACTCAGAAACAAGTCAGTTGAAAGAAATCAAAGATAAATCCAATAGAAATTGATATGAGAGTATTTCGGGGGCAGAGAGTAATATCAACGAGCAACTTGGGAAAAAAATAGAGGGTAGAAATCGTATCTAAAAGCAGTGGAGCAGAGAGATATGAAGTCGGTTAAGGAGCTAGGTTTTGTGAATAAAAAATTCGATCAATCAAATCACTTCATATAGACATGTTTCAACGGTTACAAATACCACACACCACTAACAGAAAATCGCAGATAGTGGAGTAAATGGGATACTAAAAGTAACCGTTGGGCACATAAAAGAATTTAGGCATATTAATTTGTTAAATTCGAAGTTAAGTTCAAAAATCGCCTAAACCAAACGTGAAGCTAAATATAGTAAATGGACTCATGAATCATGCAAGCACATAGGAGCAAATTGAAGACTAAGTCATGCGAGTAAATAGGAACAGTTCTGACCATGATTCAACCAAAAAGACAACTAAGTCCAAAGTCAAAGTAGAATCAAGTGAGCGACTTTGATGACCACTTGAGACAAATGTAACAAGCTGTTCTTCGAGTTTTCTAATGCAACTCTGAGAGATTTCTAAAATAGACACAAAAGACTAACAAACGCAGTACTAAAGACAGACACAAATAAAGACGAAAGCACAAATGTAGCAATATCAAACTGACATTCACACATGATGCCCTAACATTTGACTCAACATCCTAATTTCGTAATCCTAGACTTTTCTGCTTAATCCTTCTCAAAACCAGTTCCCTTTATTTCTACCCTTTCACCTCACATATTCAGCCGAATTTATGCACTGCCCTTATACCCTCAGCCTCAAGGTTCGCCTTTTTGTCGCATAGGATACATCGTCACCGCGAGTGCCGTGTACCTAAGGAATCTTATTATCAAATACCTATATCTAGCCGAGAGTTTATGAGCATGCTTATACGCAATAAGGATTGGCTTTTAGTCGCAGAGAGTACATCGTCACAGCGAATGCCGTGTACCTAAGGACGTAGTACCAAGAGCCTTTAAAAAGGGATTGGGTTCATTTAGGGACCAGTCAAGAAGCATCAAGTCATTTCACAGGAAAACAGAACAGAATATCAAACCAAACATTAAAGCTTAGGGATTAAACTCGCTTTGGTACTTCCGTTTTCGCTCGTTGTAAGTCCGTCACTTCAACCGGTTAAGTCCTTCGCCTTATATATGTCTTCGACTTCAAAAGGACTTCCCCAACGACTTGGTAACAGCCCATAACGTCCACTAACGTCCACTAAGTGAGGTTGGACCGTTTGTGATCGTTTTGAGTCGACTTGGTCAGCTCCAAGGCTCGGTCTTCACTTGAGCTCCAAGTCGCCTATTTTTAGTAAGCTCCTTTCCTATTTTTGCTCTAGCTCATCCACACTCTTCCACACGGTTTGATCCATTCCAGCTCTTATCCATAACCTGCACAATACTAGAAAATGCCACATCATCAATAAAATAAGTTTTGGGCATGAAAGATAAAACTGGAAAAAGGAACATTCTCGACCAACAAATGTTGACTAGAATGTTACCCCAACGTTGCCAATGCTGAATGCTCAATATTAACAGTAACGGTATCATACCTTTTATACCACTCGCACGGAGGGTTTTCGAATTTTTAGTCAATTCAAACTCCTTAGGCCCCAATAAGATGGATTATTAATACCAAATTTTCCAAAATAAAAAAAAATTTTAATTCATAAAATAACATTAAATAATTTACATATTTTAGTCAGTTTCCTTAGTAAGATGAAGAACTTTACATAACCACAAAATACAACTTTATATACAGATTAATTCAAACGAAACGACTAGTTTAAAGAAGTAGTGAAGATTAGCAAAAAGTAATTGCATTGCATCTTCACACTTTCAAAATCGTGAAGAACAAACATTAAAATGGCAAAAATTAAACGTAACTTGAGTTACATAAGTTATCTTTATAATTAAGAAACATATATTCTCAATAATCTTAGAAAGTTGGGTATAGTAAATAATTTATGGGTTATATAAATTTATGAAGATCCTTATAATGTTTTTATCCATTTTATATTTTTTTGAAATAATATAACATATGTAGGTGTGTGTGTGTATATATATATATATATATTTTGTATTCGGTATTTCGGTGAAATCGGCATACCTAATTTTAAAAATCTTCATACCATTACCGTACCGAAAATTTTCGGTACGGTATCATACCTTACCAAAAAACTTCGATATACCAAAATTTTCGTTATTTTCGAAACGTTTCGATATGATAAGGACGGTATATCGTATTTCGGTATATTTTCCCATCCTACCCATAATAAACATATATAATATTGCAACATTTAAAATATATACGTGTCTGTGTGTGTGTGTGCGATATCATATTAAATAAGGTTGATTGCCAACGAATTATATGCGACTACATTATCAAATCATTGTCATTACCTTGCCCATAATTCATTTTAGGTACGTACTTGTAAGAATAATAAATTCTTATCTGCCACTACATCCCATGTGAATTATTTAACTATATGATGGTGTCTTTTTTTATGTTACTATACAAGATTGATCCATGTAATTAATTATGGAAATAAAATATAGGATAAATGAAGCTGGCATGGCAACAACCTAATGATCTTTGACCTTATTTCATGGCAATGAATCAAACTCTTCTACTCTCTTAGTCCAACTTGATGATCGAGGACACGTAATATCATCACTTCAAATAGTATATGATCTATTATTTGTCAAATTTCGTGGGACTTATCATGTTCTTTTATATGGCTACATGTTCATTAATATGGTCAAGAATTTAATGAAATTTAAAGCAAAGTCAAAGAGATTCATTGTCTTCCCAAATATTCCCCAAAATTATCCAAACCGTTCATATCCATTTTTGTCTTCTTGAACGTTGAAATAACCTGTAAAAATCCCAACCCATAATTATGTTTACGAAGATAATCATCCACATCAGAAAATTTAATCTAAAGAAAACCCATATATTGCGGATACATTTAATACCTAAATTTTATCCCATCATATATGATATTTCTATCATTTTCCCCTATATAAACCCCCCCATCACCTCCTTAAAACCATTACATTCTTAAAATTAAAATATAACCCCAAAAAACCCACCTCATAAGAAAACGCAGCAATGGCCGATGTAAAGCCCCAAAACAATGGCGCCAGTTCGGATCAACCCGGTATTACCCGTTTCGACCCGCCCCATAAACCCAAGAGAAACACGTATGCCTTAGCTTGTTCTTTCCTTGCTTCTATGACCTCCATCTTGCTTGGATATGGTATGAAGACGACGATATAATAATCCTTCTATTATGTTTCACATCATTTTATGACGTATTTCCTAAATAATAAGTAAATATGAATGGATTTTTCAGACATAGGAGTTATGAGTGGAGCCATCATCTACATCAAGCGTGAGCTCGGACTCTCCGATGTACAAAAGGAGGTAATAATGGGAATCTTAAACCTCTATTCCCTCCTCGGGTCTGCCGCCGCCGGCCGAACCTCCGACTGGATCGGCCGGAGATACACCATAGTCTTCGCCGGAGCCATATTCTTCGCCGGCGCCCTCCTCATGGGATTCGCCACGAGCTATGCTTTTCTCATGGTCGGCAGGTTCGTCGCCGGAATTGGAGTCGGCTACGCACTCATGATCGCGCCGGTGTACACCGCCGAGGTTTCCCCGGCGGCGTCGCGTGGGTTCTTCTCCTCCTTCCCCGAGGTGTTCATCAACTTCGGTAGGTTGGTTTTTGCATATTTCATTTTCTTTCATTACATTGAGGCAACAAAAACTATGCAAGGAAATTTTTAATTAACTAAACGCATCGATTTTCCCGCAATGTTCTGTCGCTGCTTCGCTGCAAAATGATTCTACAAGATAAAGTAGATTAGTTAGCTGTTGTCCGTAAATCTCAACCTCATCGTGTCGTTTCGTTTGTTGATTTTTTTCAATTTTTTTTTGTTAAACAAAATGAAAAAGAAAAGAACTTCTCCACTTTAGCATTCTCAATTAGGAGTTGTGTTATTTCCATATATATTGAGATACATTTGGTCTATTCTTCCCTATCATTGCAAATTACCTTTATTGATTTACAAACTATACGACCATCAAACTTAGTTATATAACGGTTATTACATAGTCAACAAATTGTGCTTCTTACTACATTAACAAGTTGTCCTAGGAATAAACAAGCTAACCATAAAAACTAACCAAACGTGCAGGGATATTATTGGGCTACGTGGCGAACTACGGATTCTCGAAACTCCCGGAAAACCTAGGATGGCGTTTCATGCTCGGAATCGGTGCGATCCCATCCGTTTTCATAGCCCTCGGAGTCCTGGCAATGCCCGAGTCTCCGAGGTGGCTCGTGATGCAGGGAAGGCTCGGGGACGCCAGGCGAGTCCTGGACAAGACGTCGGACTCGGTCGAGGAGTCGAGGCTCAGACTGGCGGACATAAAGGAGGCGGCCGGGATTCCCGAAGAGTGCGACGACGACGTGGTGGCGGTTTCGAAGAAGTCCCACGGAGAGGGCGTTTGGAGGGACCTCTTGCTCCACCCCATGCCTTCCGTTAGGCACATTTTGATCTGCTCGGTGGGACTCCACTTCTTCCAGCAGGCTAGCGGGATCGATTCCGTCGTGCTCTATAGTCCCGATATTTTCGAGAAAGCGGGTAATGATATGATTTTTTCGGATTTTCTTTTTTTTTTTTTTACCTTCTAATTTGGGAATATATAGGTGTTTATTGTTGGTATTGAATTTTTAGTGTTTCAAAGGAGAAGAAAGTTTTATCATATTTTATCTTTAATAAGACACTTTGGTCAATTAAATTTTCTTTTTTTTTTTTCTAGCTTTAATCTTCAATATGACACTTGAGTCAATGAATTTTCTTTTTTCTAGCTTTAGAGTAGGAATTTCTGGACGTTTCAAGCTGATTTCTTTTTTATTTGGAAGCGAAAATTTCTTCTTATGGACCCGGAAATACTTTATGGATATTTCAATTTGAATTTTTTATTTAGAAGCGGAAATTTTATTTTATGGATGTTTTTTAGTAGGGTAACTTTTTTTTTATCTAGCTTAAAAACGAAAGTTTCGGTTGGGTAGTTGTGGTTCATGATTTGAATTATGATATATAATTGAAAAAGACCTTGTTTAGAAGAAAAAAAAGATTATATTTTAATATACATATAATAAACCATTTGTAATGTTGTAAACGTTGACCGACGACTACTGATTGAACTTCTCAACGCAGGAATAAGCAGCGACAACCAAAAGCTACTCGCGACGATGGCCGTGGGATTCACGAAGACGGTGTTCATCCTCGTCGCCACCTTCTTCCTCGACAAGTTCGGCCGGCGGCCGCTCCTCCTCTCCTCCATCGCCGGAATGATCGTCTCCCTCGTCGGCCTCGGCCTCGGACTCACCGTCATCGAGCACTCGCCGGACCGCAAGCTGACGTGGGCAATCGCCCTCTGCGTATCCACGATCATGTCCTACGTGGCCTTCTTCTCCATCGGACTGGGGCCCATCACTTGGGTCTACAGCTCGGAGATCTTTCCCCTCAGGCTCAGGGCCCAGGGCTGCGGCCTCGGCGTGGCGGTTAACAGAGTGACGAGCGGCGTGATTTCGATGACGTTCGTCAGCCTTAGGAAGGCCATAACAATCGGCGGAGCTTTCTGGCTCTACGCCGGCGTCGCGGCGGTGGCGGCGGTGTTCTACTACACTCTGTTGCCGGAGACGAGGGGGAAGTCGCTGGAGGAGACGGACGGATTGTTTGGGACGTTCTTTAAGTGGAGGTCGACGCTGAGGGCGTTGGAGGCGAAGAATAAGAAGGGGGAGGGCGGCGGAGACGGCGGCGTTGAGATGGTCGGCGGCGATCGTCGTGTACAGTAACTGTAGTGCGCGCGGTACGGTGTCGTTTGAGAGCTCGTTAATTAGTTGGTCTCCTTTTTCAACTTCATGTAAGAACTGTTGGGCCTATTTATATCCCAATGGGTGGCCCAATAGCTAAAGAAATATATGGAGTAATATTTAGTAGAAAAAGGGGAGGAAAATAACGAAGAAAAAGATGCACCGCGCAGATAAAAAATACAATGCAGAAAAGACGGCCAAATATAATTTTAGATCACCAAGCTCACATGTTTTCTTTTTTGGGTCACTATGTTTCATAATTGCAAAAATAGGTCACTAGCAAATTCGGGTCACCCTTTCATTTTTGGCCCACTAAGTATACGTGTTTTCAATTTTGGGTCACTAAATATACGTGTTTTAAGTTTTTGAGTTGCTATATTAAATCCATTTTCGCATCATAAAAACATAGTGACCCAAAATCGAAGCTATTGTATACTTAGTGACCCAAAAATGAGAGGGTGACCCAATTTTGTTTTGACATATATAGTTAGTGACATACTTTTGCAATTATCAACATATTGACCTAAAATAATAATTTGGCCAAGAAAAGGACGATCGATTAAAAAAAATACTAAAAAATTACAGAGACACGTATCTCATGCGTATAATATTCTAATACAGCAAAATCAAGATTATATATATCCCTTAATATTCGCGGAATGAGTCGGTCGGTGAAATTCGTTTCCTTGCGATATGTAACACTTTCGTTTTCTTTCCGTTGCTCCTTAAAACTATCTTTCCTTCCCATTTTTCATTTTCCAGCGCGAAAAAGGATAGATCTTGCTTGACCGAAGCTCACGAGCCCAGACGGTAAATGAAGGAAATAAGATTTGAAAATTGTTAGCTACGTAGGAAGGTAGAGGAATTTATAGCAGATCAGAGGAAGATTTTTAATAACAAAAGAAAATGAATGCGATTAGAAACAGGGTTTCTGAGAAGCTCTCCAGGCTCTTTTCTGATTCGCCATCAGCTCATGAAGCTGTAGATCAAGAACCCGAGGTACATTTTTCTTGTTTCTCTTTTTTATTTCGGGAATTTTTATGCATGCATCGAATAATAGGGATTGGGCGTTGATTAGACTTGTTTGTGTCTGGCTGTATTTGTGAAGATGCGATTTGTGTTATACTCTTCAATAGAGGTGCTGGAGATGTAAGGGTGTTGTGATTTGTATAATGCTGCCAAAGTTTGTATGTTCATCGTGCTATGATTCGATTCAGCCACGTTGATTGATTTCGTAAAAGGCCAAACGATATCCTTTATTCGCAAATGGGCTTGAATTTCTCTGCTTTTGATTTGCTCTTCAACTTCCTTTTAATTGGTTGTTCACTTGACTTTAGGATCTTACATATTAAGCAATGCAAAATCGAGCATTTCACCGTTAGGAGAGGGGAGTTCGTTAAATGATTCATTTTCAGATATATGCGAATGTAGAGTGATCTCATGTATCATAACGGCTTTTTCCTTCGTATAGGTTAGGCCAAATGCTAAGGATGGAAAGTCTTTCACATCTATGTTGTCCCTTGTTATTCCCTCAACTAGCCTCGGTTGGTTTGGACAAAGCACAAAACAAAACGAGGCCAAACTGTCTGAATCTGATTCGTTCAGATGGCGAAGTAAGAGCTTTTCTCTAAAGGACAAACCCTTGGACTTAAATACAGAATCTGAGGACATCTCTGAAACTAGAGAAAACTTAGAAGATCTTGCAAGAGATGGACACCATGGATTTGAAGACGCCTTAGAAAATCCCGAGCCCGATTCAGGTAGAAGCACTGGCAGCAGATTCGATGTGTTTGAAGATGCTTTCGCTCATCATAGTCTGGAGAATCATATGCCTCTCCTTATGGATGAGTCTCTCTTCATTTCCCCTGATTTATATCAGTTCTTTGAGTCTTGCCTTCCCAATATAGTGAAGGGTTGCCAATGGGTCTTGTTATACAGGTATGAAGGACTGAAGAAATAATTTTTTTGTTTGTTTTAAATTCGTTTACGTCATCCTTTTCTCCACGTTTTGATGTATGTTTCTCTTGTTTAATGAAGGGCAGTACGGCGAGGGATGGTATATCACTTCGCACTTTAATCAGAAAGACAGCTGATATTTCTGGTCCATGTCTGTTGGTATGGCATCGCATTTCGATCGAAACTTCTCAGCAAAAATTGGCATTGGAATTCCATATATTGTAAGCTGTAAAAATCTGTTTTCGTTTTTCACTACATAGATCACCGGCGATAAGCAAGGTGCTGTATTCGGTGGATTACTAGATTGCCCCCTTCAGCCTACTGCGAAAAGGAAATATCAGGTTTTTATATTTAGTTTTTCTCCGAGCCCAAATTAATAATTTAAACTACATGCTGAAGTTTGTAGCTAATCTTTATGCTACTTCCTTCTGATAGGGAACAAATCAGTGTTTCGTTTTCACAACGATTTACGGTGAACCAAGGCTGTTCAGACCAACTGGTAGTTCCTTATGTCTATGCACCACTAATTAATGCAATGTTTCATTATTTACTTCACGGCGATAAATACGCGGTTGGGCATTGTTCATATCTGTTTAGCTAAAAAATAGAGATTACTGCCTATGAACAGGTGCCAACAGATACTACTATATGTGCTTGAATGAATTGATTGCTCTTGGAGGAGGTGGCCATTTCGCCCTATGCTTGAATGAAGATCTGTAAGTTCTTACTTTTTCCATTTTTTCGAATGTGTTTCGACGCTGTGTAGTAAGAGATCGTATAAACCATTCGAAAACGCTCGTTATCAGATTATCTGGGACAAGTGGGCAGTGCGAAACGTTTGGAAATATGTGTTTAGCTCACGAAGAAGAATTTAGCCTCAAGAACGTCGAGGTACGCTTCCATTTGAAATTTCAGGCTAGTTTTAAGACCAATCCGTAATAGAAGCGACGTACATAAGCACAACATTCGAACTTTCTTTGATCCTATGCTAACGGCTTTTCTTCGTCTGATATGTTCGTCATCTCTTTGCAGCTGTGGGGCTTTACACATGCATCTCAGTACATCTTCAACTGATGCTCCAATAGCACCTGTTTCACTAATTTATTGTTTATTATGTAAGAGTAGAGGTTTTTCAGTTTCAATTCTTTCATTAGTTTACCATTCTCTAAGAAGATGCCTCCTAATATGTGTGTAATAATCTGGTAATATTTCATGCGTTATGTCTGTAGACTTGAATATCTGAATGTATATCATGAAACTTGAAAGATTCATTAATCATTACAGAGTAATACAAGATAAGAATATCCTTTTACATCAACATATTAATGCCTGCTTTTGTTTTAAGGGTTAATCTGCTTGACGTAATGAGCCTGCCTTTCCTCGACAAAATCACGAACGGTCGAAGCGTTGCCTCGCAAGACTATTTTCCCGTCTTCCATGTAAACAGCTCCATCGGCGTAATCCAATTCATCCAGTCTATGAGTGACCCAAAGTGCCGTCGTCGCTCCTTTCGAGTTGGACAAACAACTTTGAACTGCTCTTATGACCCCAATCTGAAATCACAGAAAACGAAACGATAATATTACATCGAAGACGAAAACCGCAACAGAAAGAAAGAAAACTTAGAAGGGCCCGATTTTCACCTGATCACTTTCGTCCAAGAACGATGTGAGCTCGTCGAGTAACAGCACTTGGCAAGCTTCGGTTAGAGCACCTGCTATGGCGACTCTCTGTTTCTGACCGCCGCTTAGAGTTTGAACGGGTCGCTAAAATGGTTTTGAGTTTAGATGATAATATGCTATGCGATTCGGGATTCGTGCCAGAAGAAAAGTAATTCGATTCTTATGTCAGAAATTTACGTACTTTCAAATATTCGTACATGCCCACGGATTTTAGAGCATTGGCTACCCTACTTGAGATCTCTTCGTTGGTTAGATTGAACTTTCCGAGCCCGAATGCCACATCAGCCTCCACGGTGGGCATCACAACCTGCAAATGAAGAAAGACGTAAGCACGATAGATTAGAAGATCTGCAAGTATTCGTCTTCTAAGAACACATGAGCAATGGGGCCATGCAATGCAACAAAAACATCAACAGCTTCGATTACATGGTAAGGTTGATTAAGTGGCAACTGCTCTGAAGTTTCAACTGATTATTACTCGAAGTTTACACGCAGATTCGATACCGAATCATACATCCATGATGGGATCTGACAAGATTGGACTTATGTCCATAACCTCCTATAACAATCTCCATCAGTTGATCACATTTTTAGCAGTACAACAATCGGAATTCGTGAAGAAACGAAATTATACTGTAGACACGGATGATGCTACAAAAAAGCAAAAAGAAGCTTGAATTTTGCAATCCTCCAAAACAAAATAGACAGACCTGATGGTCGGGATTCTGAAAAACGAAACTTCTGGGCTTATTCACGCGTAGAAATCCACCACTAGGATTCAATAGTCCACCCAATATCTGCAAAAATTATGCACTATATGCTCAGTTCGTACACTATTTCGAAGGAAAAAAAAACTTGGAAACATAATGGATGGTGACATAGGTACGAGCAAATACCTTAAGCAGAGTAGATTTTCCACATCCATTGGGTCCGAGTAACATCCAAAATTGTCCGCTAGGTATGCTAAATGTACAGTCGTTCAAAATGGGTAGAATTTTTCCCTTACGTGTTTTGACAGAGTAGCTTAGATTGCCGCACTCAATTGCGACGTTATCCGCCGTGATCGATTGGTATCCGGCGGAGTGACAGCGGAGGAGCTGAGGTGGCACCGCCGCAGCTGTGTGAATCAGCGGAGCTGCGTTCATTCCACCGCCGAGTAAGAGTTACGTGATGAGTTGGTAAGAGTGATGAAGTTAAGCTGCTGCTTGTATTGAATGCTAATTGGACTGTTATATTGGGCCAAAGTAATTATTAAGGGCCCAAAAGTACTGGCCCAATTAGCTAGCTCAGATGACGGATAATAAATAGTAACGCGAGACAAGGAACTCGCTCGCAAAAGGCAAAACAACTCCGAGCTCTACAGAAGGTGATCGTATCATTTCGCAGTATGAATTGCGTGTTCCCCATCTTGTTTGAGAATCTTTACTGTTTTTATACAACATTCTATGCTTCTATGGAATCATATTTAGATTTGCATTGTAGACACTCGTTTCTCGCTTCAAGCGCTATAGAATTTCATACGCGGAGTTGGGAATTTTGTTGATTCTGTGTTATAAGCTTGATTTAATTAGGTTGTAGTTCGCTCGACTGAACTTCAGGTGACGATTGACTGAATTTTATCTTTGATTCGACGGATGGTTTGATTTTTGGAAATGTGATTCGAGCCTAGTGTTTAGTAATGGAAAATTTCTACTCCAAAATCGCGTATATCGGCGCTGAATGCAGTTGTGCTTTGCTGTACAGTAGGCGTCAATTGCTTGAATGATTAGCTTCTGTGCCTTCTTTCTTCTAGCTCTCAGTTTCCTTTCGCGGCACTTTAGACCTCATTTTTACTCTTTTTTAGCGATTTATTTTTATTTATTTTTATTTTATTTTTTCTCTTTTTCGTTACGTGATTGTCAATTTCTGTGCTCCGACTCGCTTAGCTTACCATTCCTTCTTATTACAACTTAACCTATAATTGGTTGGATCGTTTTGCAGATACCTTCAATGGACGACATAGTAGACTCGTTGAACGGTGCATACCAAGACTTCATCTCAGCAGCGGCGGGAATCTTCGAGGCGAAACAAAACTCCGGCGGATCCCACAAATCTGCATCCGCTGAGGCCGCCCTCGAAAACTTCAAGCAGCAGTGGGAATTGTTTAGGGTCGCCTGCGATCAAGCCGAGGAGTTCATAGAATCCGTGAAGCAAAGGATAGGGTCTGAGTGCCTCGTGGACGAGGCCACTGGCTACGTGGCGACTAAGCCTGGGCAGCCTCAGGTCGGCCTGCCGCCGATCAGCGCCGTGAGGCTCGAGCAGATGAGCAAAGCTGTACGCTCGTTGGTGATTGAACTTCAGCAAGGGTCGGGCGTTGTTGGGGGTTCGTCTCTTCATAGCAGTAGCTCGGGTGCGCCTTTCGATGCTAGATTCAGTGAAGACGCCGCTCAGTAGGTAAATGAGAGGTATTGGTACTCTTTTGTGGCTTTTTGTTTGTATGCTGAAAATGCTGGTTAGGAAGTTCTATAAGACATGATTTTACTTCATGTCCAGGATGCAGAACTTAAATGAATCCCTTGTTTACATTTTTGAAGAAATTTGCTAAAACTACAGACAGCTGATGAGTTCTACACGACGAAATAAATCATGTTCCGCTTTGCATATATCGTCATGCATAAGCTTGAACATATTAGTATTCTGTTTCCAAGACTCCGTCGATCAGGCCAAACTCCATTGCCTGCATGAAATAGGATATGAGAATTGGGATTGTTAGTTTCATTACACTCAGGTTTAGTTTCTGAGAAATTTGAGTTTAGGCTAAGTTTTGTGTGATGGATGGCTCTGTCATGAACTGTAGGAACAAAAATGGAAGAGTGTAAAAGTTATTACCTCAGCCACAGACAAGAATCGATCTCTCTCAGTGTACTGTTGAACTTTTTCAAGTGGTTGACCGGTAAAGGCAGCGTACATTTTGTCGATTTTCTGCCACAAATAACGATAAGGAGGCAATTAGTAGAACTTCAAAATCTTCGACTAACCAGTAAATAGTAAATCCTTGTAATTTTAACAACTTCAAGATACAACAGATACACCAATGGCGTATATTTTACAAATACCAGAGACTACTACTAAATTATTGAGGTTTAAGAGAATGTTTTTTTAGTAGATTACAAGGGAAACTTACATGACGAGATTGAACAGCTTCATTCACTTGGCGTCTCACATCCTCCACATGGCCCTGAAAGATTTATCATATCCATATGGATATTCACAATGGAATGACTAGGCAATTAGTGCGGAGTCATCTAATAGCTCTTCTATTTAACTGGGGTGTAAGTTTAGGGTCAATCAAAGTGATATCAAACGGCACCCGTTAATCAAGTTTTCCTTTTCTTGGAAAATTGGTTATCATGATGAGACCATTGGCCAAGAGCAGAGCCAACTAAACTCGGTTGAACTGGACAGTAAATGTTCCCATCCAAGTCTAACGACGAATATATTCGTAAAATATTGAACTTCTTGAAAGAAATAATCCGTACCCCACATCCACTTTGTGGCTGATGTATCATAATGCGAGCATTTGGCATTGCATAGCGCATTCCCTTTTCTCCACCAGCGAGAAGCAGAGCACCTTGACTAGCAACAACTCCAAAGCAGACCGTACCAACCCTGGGCTTAATCTAAAGCAAAACGATATCATCGCACGAAAGATGATGTCAGAAAATCTTCAAGCAGTGTGGTGTCATCTATGGAAGCGAAAAGAATTCAACGATGCAAGATTTCAAAATAAGGACAATACGGAAGCACAAAATAATAATGGCAACTCACCCAGGACATGCAGTCGTAAATAGCCAGGATAGAGTACGTGCTCCCACCAGGGCAGTTCAGATATATCTACCACAGTATAAACAGAACGAAAGGCACCTAATGCTCCTACATTTCCCAGTTAAACAATTGTATAAAAACGAACGAGGAATTACAATGTCTAAATGTGCACTTCGCGTACCAAGATATCCGATTCTTCGTCAATCGTTGCCAAAGTTACCAGTTGAGATATAACTCTCTGGGCTACCATTGAATTAACAGGCTGCCCAATGAATATAATACGATTTCTAAATAGTACAGTAGAAAGGTCCAAAGGCCCTCCAGGAGTCATCACAGCAGGCATTACAGGAGGATTCCCCTTTTTCGCCTCTATCACACCACTACAGATACGAAAAAATTCACAACAACATGTAGCTAAAAATAAATAGGGAGTTGGAACAGGAATAATCTACACATACACACACGCACAAAACCAGAATATGCAACACAGAAAACAAAATAAGATGTGATGTGATGTTTTATGTAGCTGAATTTGCAAGCAATATTGTTAGATAAAATGATTCAGATACCTTCAGATTAGAGTGCCCTACATGTCCGTACACGTACAAGATTTACCATACACAAATTAAAGACAGTATAACCCTCAACTTAGCTTTACCAGAAACAGATGTTCTAAGTTTACAAAAGAGTAATGCTTCAAGTACGAACACGCACTTTTAACCTTTTTTAATATCAGTGAGAAAGACACAGGTTCAACGAAATCAAGCTTTTCGTTATCACTATCAGAGGTCTATGCAGTATCAGCAGCATCTAGTTATCAATAGGAATCAAACCTTTGAGTAGAATAGTCATCATTATGGTCGAGCTTTAGAGGCAGCCTACTCGTTCTACTAGAAAATCCTGCATTGATGAAAGAGAAGGTCAACAGCATTCCTCGTCAATATTACGCTCACGCACTCACAAGGAGACTCAGCACACTCATTGTTCTACACCCATAAGTATTGGACATCTAACTATAGAAAAATACATAATCGACATAGGAAATACAGTAACTCGTCATCAAGCTAACAAGCACCCAAATAGAAAAAAATAAACAAAAATAAAAATCCCCAATCTCTGAACCGAAGTAGCAACCCATTCCACACTCTTCAATTGAAAGAAACAAACAACATTAAGAAATTTAGTAAAATCTTATCCATCGGAAGGCTACGTACCAATCACTGAAGAATCTCCATAAGGGCTCGATAGAGGTGAAGCTGTAGCTCTTATATTTGACTTCCTGCCGAAATAAGCAATCACGCAGAGGGTAGAAACAGACTCGTTCACAAACTAACTAGAAAACAATGAGAAATTTCCCGAGTGCAAGGACAAATTTACCTCGTAGGAGACGATGTCCAACACGCGACCTTTCGACAGGTAGCGACCGGCAGATTCAGCGGAGCTGCAATTGCTGGCGTCACCATCTCTGTGTGAAGCTTTGAGAGGAGCGAAGAGGATGGAAGGTGTTGATTGAGAAGTGTTCGGCTCACACGTTTTTAGCCTTTCTCAAGGGGGAAAAACGTCTAGCGATTTATGCTCCACGCAAATGGGCTGAATAAGGTGACTTGGTCCAATTGTTTTACTGGGCTTGGCCCCATTAAACTCCACCAATAGCGAACCTTCTCACGATAAGGTGCCTAACGTCCAAGTACTGAAGCTACAGCTAAGTAGCTCAGCTCTATCGCTGTTAAGGAAAATTGGACGACGGCGGGGAGTTCTCAGATTGGTGATGAGTGCAGTTTGATTAGGTAAGGCTTTGGAATCGATTCTAATCCATGGATACTTAGAATAATAAAGCTGTCAATGATTTGTCTGAGTTAGCTTGCTGATGTGCTATTAGATGCTATCGTGTGTGCGTGTGTGTATTTGTGAATAGAACGCCATAGAATGCAAAAGTCCTGCAGTGGTTCGCGAGAGACAGGCACACCATTTCGCAAACTGGACAAAATTGTAGGATTTCGTTTGCTCATCATTGATGATTAATCCATTCGTCATTAATATATGAACTCAGTTGTTTTTTGTTTTTGTTTCTTGTAGATTTAATAGTGGATCATCGAATGTGTTTTGTAAGATGCTAGAGACGTCGGTGAAAAGGATCATAGGATGTTAGGATGAAGTAACATCTCCTTTACACATTATGAGGCACACAATAAGATTCTTACTGCTGATCCATGTCTACGCCTTCGTTGCCGTTTTGGCGGAGGGAACCAAAACGAAGTTGCCCGATGGAAAGAAATGGCACACTGGGGAAAAACCCGCTTGAATCCCAAGCACCTTGAAAGACACATGGTTAGGGCTCCACTTAGAGGTGTCCATGTGGCACACTGCAATAGCTTCGGCCTCATCTCCGTTCTCGCCTGCCAGCGAAGCCCTGAAAACCCTACTCCTACTTGCTTGGTAATGACAGTACAATACAGGGTAAGGATAGGGCATGGTGTGGCAAGCTATGCTCTTCTCTGCCTCAATTTCCTCGATTCCCATTACTGTATACTTCTGCAGCGCTGCGGTGGATGTGGACCTTTTCGCGTGAGTCGTGGAGTGAAGCTCAAATTCGGATTCAGAACCGAATATCTCCTCCGCGAACTCAACGAGCGATTCCTGGGAAGTTGCGCAGAGCTTGATCTCGCCCTCGATGGGTTTCGTCTCGCACTGCCTGAGCGTGTCTTCCATGGCGGTGGCCTGCGGTGAGCCTCGGGCGAAGCTGAAGAACTGAAGCAGGCGATCGAGTTCTTGATGGGAGAAAGGTATAGTGTCAGATTCTTGCTTGGATAGCAGATGGTGGAAGCTGTTCGATTCCCTCTTGGGAAAATAGATTGGGATTGTGTTGCCTTGTTTGAGGTCCTCCACGAAGAAGAAGACCATCAGGGAAGAGTCCATGTGGTGATGCTCATGGGAATGGACTTTCTGTATACGCATTTCCATGGAACCACTGCTTCCATTGCAAACTCCCTACGTTGAACAGAGGTACGAAGTTGTCTATCGTATTTTCCATTTGTAAACCTATTCATGATTTTTATCTGCTTAGAAAGTTGAGCTTATCATTCATTACCTGTAGAATTAGGATGTGGAAGAGCAGTAGACAATAGAAAGCAGCGACCTTGACACCCATTGATTTTGGGAAGTGAAAGTTTTGGTAGCTTTGTTGTAGAAACAATGAATCATATCATCATATCTTCTCAAATAACATAATTGTTAAAATATCAGCATTGCATTGATGATCAGACAATAGATTCAAATGGGGTCCTTGAGATATTTTACTCAACCGCATTGCCCCGATTCTGTCTGCAATAATTCAATTGATAAGTTAGAATAATTAAGCTGTAATTGTTTTGTAGCGCCTGTACTCTGAGCTTGCGTAGGCTAGGATTTCATACATGAGATGATATAATCAGATTCACGTGAAGTAATAGGCACATCAAATACCACCAAATGAGATAATTGTATGATTGCTTAATGTCTTCTGCTTACACGTAGTAATATATTTGCTTTCAACTACAGCTGCATGCATGGTAACAAAATGAGCTCATTTCCAGCTTGTAATAACTTGTTGGTTCTATAAATAACGAACCATCTGCATACTTCTTGACAGAAACTAACTAATAAACGAGTGATAGAGAAACACATTACCGCAATTAAAAACAAAAAATGGCTCGTCTCTGTCTTTCAATAGCGCTCATGGTCCCTCTTCTTCTTGTAAGTCTCACTAACTTTGTGAGTGTTAGCTGAACATCTCCC
The DNA here is from genome assembly GCA_027422505.1 of Craterostigma plantagineum. NCBI lineage: Eukaryota > Viridiplantae > Streptophyta > Magnoliopsida > Lamiales > Linderniaceae > Craterostigma > Craterostigma plantagineum. Next base: position 3,564,141 of record JAPQWV010000029.1, read on the forward strand.
AGATATGATTAGTCACAGCAAAGGCTCCTCAATAGCTTAGCATTATTTTGAGTGTACTAAAAAATTAACTATTCAAATGATTACATGCAGTTTTCGAGCACCATCACCGCGAGGAAAGATCCAGGCGGCGAGTACTGGCAAGGCGTAACGAAAGACGATCAAACGCCTGAATACGTCGAGCTGGGTCTTACTCGTACGAGCAAAACTACGTCGCCCGTCCCAGCCAAAGACGCCCATTATCACTACAGCTCTGTGAAAAAACCCAGAAACTTTGAGCCCGTTCCTAATATCGCGGCTTATAACGATGATGTAAAGCCAGAATTTGGTCCTAAGAAGTCCTCTACCAAAGATTTCGAACCCATTCCTAATATCTGGAACTATAACGATGATGCCAAGCTTGAGTCCTCTACCAAAGGTTTCGAACCCATTCCTAATATCTGGAACCATAACGATGATGCGAAGCTTAAGTCCTCTAACAAAGATTTCGAACCCATTCCTAATATATGGAACTATAACGATGATGCCAAGCTTAAGTCCTCTACCAAAGATTTCGAACCCATTCCTAATATCTGGAACTATAACGATGATGCCAAGCTCAAGTCCTCTACCAAAGATTTCGAACCCATTCCTAATATCTGGAACTATAACGATGATGCCAAGCTTAAGTCCTCTACCAAAGATTTCGAACCAATTCCTAATATCTGGAACTATAACGATGATGCCAAGCTTAAGTCCTTTACCAAAGATTTCGAACCCATTCCTAATGCCACGGCTTACAGTGATGATAAAGACGGAGGAAAGGCAGAGAAGGAGGCCGAGCCCACGATTGTCACTGCTTGATCATAAACGTGGAGAGCTGAAATATGGCATGGTGATTGTTGTTTTCTCTCGATATGTTAGATCTGTGTGGTAAGAACGTTGTGTGATATATTGAACTATGAAAAAAAAAAGAGTTGTGTAGTGAGTAATAATGCAGGTGTGCTGATTGTATTATCTGAGTTTCATCATCAGTGCTCGTTAGTGGTAAATTGGTTGCTATGTGAGACTATGAATTTCTACTGTGTGCTGCTCGAAGATTTCTTAACCTTTTTACTGGGTACTAAAACTGTTCTGTTAAATCTTTGAGAAAGAGAGTGAACTGAAAGACAATTACGACAGCAAATGAGAAATTGTACAATATTTAATTCATTAAAAAAAACATGGTATAATTACGTGTCAGGTCCCAAAACATGTTTTAAAATTGGTTTCAGACCCATGTCAGAAAATTCATAGTTTTAAGGATTCAATTTTTCTAAAATTTAGAAATAAGGACCTAGATTTACATAGGTGTTATAAAGTATATATGAACTGGTATCGAATGATCGTTTTGCGTTATTTCAGAACAATAAATGGTACTGCGTAACAATAAAGTGGTATTGCATAACAATGAAGTGGTATTAGAGAAAAAATAAAATGGTACTGCAAAACAATGAAACGATACTGCACAATAATAAAGTGGTACTGTTAAACAATAAATGCAGAAATCGAACCTTTAAAACTATGAATTTTCTGACAGACATGAAAGCTAAATGAAATTTATGCGAGGCTTGGATTCTAAAAGCCCTAAGAAAATATCATATCTCCGCTCCGCATGACCCAGTTCGAAATTTCACGTCACAATCGCCTTGATTGTGTGCCATGGACAACACATCACATTTCAAAAAAACAAAAATAAGAAGATATTATCTCATCTATTGATCATAAACGATAAACACTCCACCAACATGTACATTTTATAATATACATATCTCTGTCTCAGGGGGTTGGTGGGATAGGGGGGTGTTAATTAGTTCCTTTCGACGAACAAATATTGCAAATTTTCAAATATGAATTGGAGAAAAAGATTATCCTTGCATATAAAATGTGTCTGGTAATTAACAAAGAAGGGCATATGGGGAACAAGTTTGTTGGGTTTTAATGAACCGTAAAAAGAGAAAATGGTACCAATGAAGTATTAACTGTAATTACAGGGGTTAATAGATAAATAACTGAACCGGCGGTCCATATCTCACTTTTTTTGACATCGGTCGTCGTACTTATCCAATTTCACTTTCCGCCTGAAATGAGCTCCGTCCCCGTCGATTCAACTGCCTTCAGAAAGAAGCAGCGCGTGGGAAGCACGAGCGGCCTCTCGGCGCTCGTCGCCGAAGAATCCTCGACCAAGAGCCCCCTCCTCCCCAACGAGACCATCGTTTACAACGATCGCGCCACCGCCGACGTCGTCCTCCGCCTGGTCGCCGATCCTTCCGTGCAACCTGAAGGCGTCGGGTCCGAGCCGTTTTTCGCACACGATTCCGAAATCTACCTCCACTCCCGCGTCATCGAGCGGTCGAAGTACTTCGCGGCACTATTATCCGATCGTTGGCAGCCGCAGGAGGAGAATCGAGGCGGAGAGGCCTCCCCTTCGGATGGATCCCGGCGGATCTACCGTTTTACCCTGAGGTCCGAGCCTACGCAGGCATCCGTCGATCACAGGTTAATGGCTCTTCAACTTCTCTACGCTTACGACGACAGTGATATGCTATCCGAGATCGATTCAGTATCCACTGCGATTAATCTGCTAGAGGTAGCTCTCGAATTGCTGTTCGAGGACTGCGTTAGGGTTTGTGTCAGATTCCTTGAGGCCGTTCCATGGTCCGAGGAAGAAGAAGCGAAGATCCTAAATCTGATCCCTCACCTAAAGGATGAGGAATCAGACGAATTATTGGCTAGAATCACACCTTCGAGGCCCAATCTATGCGAGGAAATGCTCGAGGGTCTTATCACATCGGCCATACACAATCATCCGAACATGGCCTTCGCAAAGGCCTTCGTCGCAAAGCTTTTGAGGGACTTCACTTCAAAGGACGTGGCAGGGAAGGTTTTAGAAAGGGCTTTCAAGAAAAGCTTGTCGCTTGTAAAACAATCCATGGAGGAGTACACCAGCCCTCACTTCAGGGGCGATCACAGCGAAATGGAGGCCATACAGAAGATGAATCTGCACACAGCTATGACCATTGGGAAGCATTTGCTCTGGCTAGTTGAGAGGATGGTGGAACTGAAGGTGGCTGATGTGGCGGTCGAGACTTGGAGCGATCAGTCAGCTTTTACCTCGGATTTGAAAAGGGTCTTCAGAGAAGACTTGTGGAGGAGCATTGCCCCGAGCTTTCCCTCGATAATACTGAGGTGTACTTGTAGGCTGGTCAATGCTTTAACTACTGGGAGGATCTTGGCAAGTAGACAGGTTTGTAATTTCTCTGATATATGTTTTCTGTTAGTTGCTGCTGTCTTGCTTCTATGTTCTGTCATTAGCTGCTCCATGGATGAAATCGTCGTTGTTTTTGAAGTTTGAACAATGATGTTGTGTATGGATCGACAGATTAGAGCAAAGATAGTGAGGGATTGGCTTCCAGTGTTGATCGTGTGCAAAGACACTGCCCCGCCGTTGGGCCCAAATCATAAATCGTCGCTCCACCTCGAGCTCGAAGAGGCGTTCTTGAAGATCATATCCACTCTTCCCATGTCCGATTCCCAGGAGTTGCTACAGCAGTGCCTTAGCCTTTCGACTCGTAATGTTGACGACTGTCAGCACTTGGTTGATGCTTTCACTACTTGGCTTCGCCGAGCGAATTTACCCCTACGAAAAGAGTGATTCCTCTGTGTGTTCTTTTGTTGGTGTTCTTTGTGAAAGCAATGGTAATTTGCTTCTCCTTTGTGGCGATGATCGTGTATTTTGTTCTCAGTTCGTGGAATAGACTTGTATGTTTGTACATTTCTTGTAAATATGGGAGAACTTTTCTGTACCATTCTAGTTTCGTAGTTTTAATTGGGGTGCAAGTTAAGTGGAGCTTCAGCGAGCTATATAAAAATTAAAAAAAAAATTAATAACCGCCGTTACCGAGACGATTAAATTTGGTAAGCTTGTATAATTTCTTTTAATTTAATTCACAACTCATATTGTGATAATTGTACTTATAGCGTGTTATGTAGTTGACGGATCTTGACCTCGGTCAACGGCGGCCGAGCAGTACTCGGCCAAGCTCGGCGGTGCCTAGACCCCGAGATATGTTCGGCAGAAATGATCTGTCGGACAGTGGCCAGATGGGTAGGTCTGGCCGCACACGAACTTGACCCATGAGGTGGCCGAAAGGCAGATGGGCAGTTCGCTGGAACATGAGCACGTACACGACCCTAGACGGATTAGCTTTGGCGCACATAACTTGTGGCAAGCGCTGGCTCGATGGACTTGAGTGGGCATTCAGTGCAGGAAGCGCGCAGCTGTGTCAAACATGTAGGGCACGATGAGTGCACAGTAGGCCGACACGCTCGCGCGGACTTGCGCACGATTGCGGAACGAGCTAGCAAACGAATGTGGGAGCTCGGCGGAAGTCACTTGCGCGCGCGCCCAACGTGGCCAGCAACACTGCTGCAGCATGTTGGCATCGGGCAGACTAGCATGGCATGAAGGCTTTAGACAGGCTGGCATGACTTGTGCATGGGCCAGGCTGGCAGCACATGGGCGGAAGATTGCTTATGCCAGGCTGGCATCGCATGGCCAAAAGATGGCTTTAATAGGCTGTCATCACATGGTTAGTAGATGATCCCAATTCCCACCAAGCACATGGGCAAAAGTGCCTTGTCCTACTTAGAACATGGGCGACATACCTTTGTCTCACCAAGCATGGTTGAGATTCCTTATATCCAAGCCATCTCAAGCACATGGCCAATGGTCCAAGCCAACACCTCACACAGTGGCGGAGCCCGAATGTTAAATCAGTGGGGTCATTTTGGTAATTTTACTAGGAAATTGGAAATTGGACTCCATACCCACTATTTTTATATATTTTCACTGGGGTACTTTCAGTATAATATTTTTCCATTTCAGTCCAAATATAATTTTTTTCACCCTAATTGTTAATAATTTTTTCCAGTGGGGTCACGACCCCACTGGTTCTCATGTGGCTCCGCCACTGACCTCACATGGGCCAGATTCCATCAAGGCACATGGGATGATGACTTGGCCAAATCTATAAAAAGGCCATAGAATGCATTTTGCCAATGGGGGAGTAAGAAATTGTCTAAATGTGTAATACATTCGATAGCTTAAGGTTGTAGCTTCGAGTGTTTGCGTGAGTGTTCCTATAAGCTAGGCGAATTTTGTAAACAAGCAGCTTATTTGTTCGAGTCTTTTAAGCTCGGGCCGGGTTTTTCCCCCACTCAGCGTTTGGAGTGGGTTTTTCCGTAAATCTTGTGTCATCTGTCTTGTTAATTTCTTGTTGGTGTGAGATCGAGTGAGGCAAACACGAGAGGTTTAAGTCCGAGGCCAAATTTTATCAAATAGGCCAAGTCCGTTGGGTTTGGGGTAAGCGAAACGATCTCTCGACGCATATTCCCGCACGCAAATTTAAGAAAGTGTCAGGCTGAGTAGCAAGGCTTCGAGCCAAGCTAAGCTATTGCCGGTCTCGAACTTGAATTAAACGCGAAAATTCTAAGTTAAAAATGATCGTGACATAGCGTCTTTTTATTCTGTCAAAGGAGAAGATAAATAGAAAAAAAAATAGATTTTTTGATATTTAATTATTATTAGTATTATATTTAGTAAACGGGAGAAAATAGAAAAAAGGAAAATCCAACCAACAGAACTCACTTCATCTATCAATTAGCGAATTGGCAGCTGATCGCTTGGGGAAGACGAGAAAAAAGGGAAAATGGCGTCGCTCTTAGCTCGTAAATCGATGTCTGCTCTTCGCGCTCGTCATCTCGTGAGTTTCGTTCCTCCAATTTCCTCCCTATCAGCTATTTCATTCTTTTAAGCTGTGGATACCTCGTTGTTGCTGATTTAATATCTAAGGTGGAGCTGAAAGTCATTAATCATTAACTTTCTCTGATGTAGTATCTGATACATGAAGAGTGAGTTATTGATCCACTTTCGGATGCGGCCTGATATGTGGTTGTCTAGGGTTATTCATCAAACTGTTTTGTGTAATTACTGTGTTCGATTTCGTCTTTATCACATGGAGTTGTATGTGATTATTTCTGCTCGTTGGAGCCTAGTGCTTGTAAATTGATTTGTCGTGGCCGTTCGAGCATTTCCGATGCGGATCAAGAGATGTTTGCACCTTTCATTTGGAAATCATTGTGTTTTGTTGTTCTACTATTTTCATTCTAACTGTAATTTGGTGGTTTTGTGGCATGAAAATGTAGGCTTCGGGGGGTCGTTTTGGGATGGTATGTGGTGACCGGTCCTTTGCTACAAAACACTCATTCTCGACTGATAAAGGTCCCTTCCAGATTCCTGAGAGCATTACTTTCTGCATCTGAAAAATGAATCTTGGAAAACCATCTATAAGTTGTGTTTCTGCTTATTCCAATTGCTTCCGTGAACCAAGTTTATTTATTTTAGGATGTAAATGATATCTTTGTTAAATAGTTTCACATCTCTAATGTTTGATTTTTTTCATGTGTATTTGATTCCTACAGATGATGAAGAAAGAGAAAAGCTTGCCAGGGAGATATCCAAAGATTGGAGTTCTGGTAGAGCTTTTACAGTCTTGTTTTGTTGTTCCATTTATAATCTTCTGACCGTTGTACTCTGTTGGGCTGAATAATTGGTTCTTCCCATATTACATTTGCAGTCTTTGAGCGAAGCATAAATACTTTATTCCTCACTGAAATGGTTCGAGGCCTAATGCTGACTCTCAAATACTTCTTTGAACCAAAAGTCACTGTGAGTGGGTTTTCTTCTCAACTATTCTATCTGATGTCAATTGGAGACTAACGTTCTAGGTCATCGTCATATGCAAGTCGAAATGATTCGTTTCTCTTATAGCATCCATTTTAAATTGAACTTGAACTTTGTAGTATGGGGAACATTGACGTTAACTTCCACCTGTCAAATTGATTCATGTCGGCAATATTATTCATGCAGATTAATTATCCCTTTGAGAAGGGCCCTCTGAGTCCACGTTTTCGTGGAGAACATGCTCTCCGACGTTATCCAACAGGGGAGGAACGTTGCATAGCTTGCAAACTTTGTGAAGCTGTAAGGACTTGATTCTAGCTCCTTGTTATAATGTATTGATGAGATGTGACGTAGTCATGGTGTACCTTCTCAATGCGTATTAGGGCCATGTTTGGTACCAGATAAGTTATAATGTTCCTTTTAGCTTGATATTTCTGCTTTGAATCTCAGGTTTGTCCTGCACAAGCCATCACCATTGAAGCTGAGGAGCGAGAAGATGGGAGCAGAAGAACAACTAGGTAAATCCCTAAATATTTTTGCATCAACTATGAAATATTCTCTTTGTGTTCGTCATTCTTATACCCCAAAATATACAGGTACGACATTGACATGACCAAGTGTATCTACTGTGGATTCTGCCAAGAAGCATGCCCCGTGGACGCCATCGTCGAAGGGCCGAACTTCGAATTCGCAACTGAGACCCACGAGGTTCGTGCCTACTTAATCAAACCCTCTGCATTTAATTCAGTTTGTAAAAACTCGGTAAAACATTCTTTTGATAAACCATACGACAGGAACTTCTATACGATAAGGAGAAGCTACTCGAAAACGGCGACAGGTGGGAAACCGAGATTGCAGAGAACCTACGCTCCGAAAGCTTATACCGTTAAGTTGAACGCTTTCCGGTGAGACCCTACGGCGATGAGCAAAACATGTCAAAATAAAGGGGTTCTATTATTACCCCATCATACCCTCTTTTGCTTTAATTTCCGTGACACTATGTGACTTTCTATCTAGCCACATAATGGGTATGGATTTTGTTTTCTCTGTAGAATTTACATTTTTCTTTCCATATGATAATAAAAAAAGAAAAATTCCACAGCCCATCTACTATCTACCTAATCCAAGGGCTCAGGAAAGATCTCCTTCGACTGCCTCCCCCTCGAAGAAGAAGACCGACCGCTCCCCTGCGACCCCATCGGGCCCGACTTGTGCCCCTGAGCCGCCCCGACCTCCGACGAGCTACGCCGCCAGCTCCCAAACAGAGCCGCCGTGGCATTCCAAGACCCTCTTGACGAGCTCGCTCGATTCTCCCTCACGACCCTAAAGGGGTTCTCAAGGGCCTGAAGGACGTGCCTCATTAGGGGTCTTCGGTGGGGCTTGGGATGAAGGCAAGACTTGGCCACCACCGCCATGGCCCACACCTCTTCTAGAAAGTCCTCGCCCGCGAGCAACGTGGGGTCCATTATGTTGTGTATGAGTTCTTTGTCGTATACGGTTATGTGCGGTAGCGTTGATTCCAGCCATTCCTTGGCTGTGTTCGGGTCGACGGACGAGCTGCTTAGGCCTATTTTTCCGGTTACGAGCTCGAGGAGGACTTTCCCGAAGCAGTAAACGTCGTACGCACACGTGGCGTTGGGCGTGCCTGACATTCAGTTGATTAAAACCATGCTATTAACAAACATAGGCGCAAAGAAGAGTAGATCGAAGAAAGGAACAAAGGGAGAAGGTTCGATACCTGAAGAACCTTGATCGTAACTCCTGCGAACACGGACAAACAGAACGTTAGATAGAAGCCTCGATCTTTTCAAATGGAAGCAGTCGCGTTAATTGTGCGCTTTATTTTGAGATTTATTGCGCGTAGAGAAAGGATACTTTACTCACAATGGGCGACGCAGCAATCTCGTGATGCTGCTTTGGTGAGCGTCGCTGCCTTCTTGAGCGCAGACTTGGCTCAAGCTTCCTAACCTCACTTCGAATTTGTCTTCGAGAAGAATGCTACTCGCTTGTACATCCCTTCAAACACATTATAAACTCACATATTTACATATGCAATGGGGAATCGTATTATAAGCCCAAGCTACTGCTATATATAATCCAGGAAATTACCTGTGAACAAGGGGCGGAGTGAAGTCATGATGCAAGTAAGTCAAACCCTCGGCCGCCCCAATTGCGATTTTGAGCCTTGTGATCCAATCCAACGACTTCAACCCGTCGTCTTCCGAACCAGCATTCTTGAACAAAGCGCTCGACAAATCGCCATCCTGCAAATATTTGTAAACGAAAAACTTCTCTTCCTCATTCTCCAAGCAATGTCCCACGAGGGGCACGAATCTCGGGCTCGAAACTTTGCTGAAGAATTCCATTTCAGATATGTAAGCCTCCTTTTCGCCCGCCGAGCTCAAATTCGCTCTCTTTATCACCACTTGTGTAAGCCCCTCGAGCGTCCCTAGGAAGAGGTCGCCAGAATGGCCACGCTTCATTAGGTTTGCTTCGTTGAAATTGTTAGTTGATTCAAGAATCTTCTGATATGTGAAAGGCTCTCCCAATGCTGAGAAGTTTAAAGGCACGGCATCCTTAGGAGAAGGGCAAATAGCAACTACAGGCGCTTCCACGGAGATTTCTCTGTTTCTTCTGCTACCCTTTTTGCGCCTGCAAAAGATGAGAAGTATGACGATGCTTATTACGATTACGATGAGCCCTAATCCTCCAAGAACAGAAGTCAGGATTATAGCTAGCTTATGGCTCTTCTTCTTGAATCTCTGTAGTGGTTGGGGCGGCGGCGGTGTGGCGTTTGGCTGTCCAAAGTTACCGAACGCTAAGCCTCGATCGGCATAGAACGATGTACACTGAGCCAAGCTTCGCTGATTCCATACGTTTTCGAGGCAATTCTCGGCGAGAAAAGTGTTTTCACGGGCGTAATATGAAACTGGTCCCTCAAAATAGTTTCCCGACAGGTCGATAACTGCAAATCTTCCTACCAAAGGCGTAATATTTCCATAGAACGAATTATGGGATATGTTAAATACAACAGCAGCTGTATTGCCGACGGTTGAGTTTCCATTTGGGAGCAAACCCATAAAATTATTCTCAGATGCATCGACGAACTCTAGGGAAGGAATGGACCAAAGCACATCAGGAAAATTTCCGTCGAAATTATTACCGTTAAGGGCAAGAGACTTCAACTGAGTCAAAGAAGGGAACAAATTGGGTGGCAAAGCTTCTTCCAAGAGATTATTACTGATCATCAATCTTTGCAGATTTCTCAGACCTCTTAAATCAGAAGGGACGGCGCCCGACAATACGTTGAAGCCAAGATCAAGATCGATCAGATTAGAGAGGTCTCCTATCTGTAGAGGTATTGAAGATGACAAATTGTTCCTTGAGAGATTCAAGAACCTTAATTTATCCAATCTCCCTATCTCCAACGGAATCATTCCCCTCAAGAAATTCCCAGACATATCCAAGAAAGTCAGATTACCCAACCCACCGAAACTTCCTGGGATCGACCCTGATAACGAATTTTGAGAGAGATCAAGCACCGAAAGTTCAGACAGTTGTCCTAAACTCGATGGAACAGTGCTGGTAAGATTATTACCAGACAAGTAAAGCTCACTCAGCCTACTCAAATTCCCAAGAGTGGAAGGTATCGAACTGTTTATCGAGCAAGACCTAAGATCGAGCACTTGGAGTGCGCTGAGCTGCGAGCCAAACAAGCCTGGGATCGAGCCTGGGAGTGTGAAGTGAGATGCATTGAAGGTGACCAAAAGGGTCAGATTTTGAAGGGCGTCGACTGAAAATTGAGGGCTTTGATTCCCTTTTCTTGTTCTTCTGAACCCTGAAATGTTTATCGCTGTAATTCTACCATTCGTGCACTGAATCCCAACCCACGAAGCACAAGGGTCTGATTTGATGGGCCATTCTTTAGACCTCAATCCCAGCGAAGATCTTAAACCGAGCAAGGCTGATCTTTCCACGTTAGAAACCGAGGACTGTTGCTCCAATGTAAGGACAAAGAGCAAACACAGTAAAAATGAATAAATTAGAAACAACCTCGTCCATCGATCCCACATTTTCTCAGCTGCAGCAGCTTCATTGAGCTCCCAACAACGACGAGAATCCTTTGGATTTATTTATTACAACCATCAGAACTTAGGAATCGCTTGTTGTGTGCATGTAATGTTTGTTATGACTTGAAATAAGGACGAGACTTTCATGTGATTGAGCTGACCTTTATCCAATATATTAAAAGAAAAAAGATTGGATCAACCGATCAAGGCAGATTCTCTATTTGGAAAAAGAAAAGAAAGAGGAAAATTGTAATCTATCTTGTTTGCCGAAAAATAAAAATCACTTCTTTGGACACACCTCTCTATCTCTTTCTCTCCCCACCTACAGTTGACGACGGAGCCAGAAAAAAAAAAAAGTCAAAATTTTTATTTTGGGGTTTAAGGTGGGAAGATGAGAAAACAACTTGTGTCCTTTTCTTGTCTTGTAGTAGAAGAGAGGAGGCTGTGGGTTATTGATAAAATAGCAACGATCTCCTCTTTCTATAATTAATAGAAATCAAGGAAGAAGACAAAGCTATCAATTAACATGAATGGGACACATTTGTAATTCGTAAATAGTTGACCGCCGAAATATAGTCAAACATAACAACTAAGCTCGTTGATAGATGGGGAATAACATTTCATACTTCATCATAACGTAATAATATCAATCATTGACAACAACTCAATTAACTTCACCATCACATGTGACAGACTAACAACAACGATTACGTCAACAATCGGCTTTTGCTTGTACCACTTGCGTTCTTAATACTTTCTTTATATTTGCTATAATCAGTTATTATTCAATCCCGACCATATAGTTGGTCTTTACTTTCAAGTAAGAATTTACGGAGCAAATTTCTAGTAGTACTTCATTCAAAGCATGCATCAATTTTATTTTTTTTAAAAAATCTCTTTTAAGAGGTGGTTCCCAAGATTGTACCTTCCTCCTCAATCTGAAATTGTCAAATGAGTAATTTTATATTCTATCTAATATGAACGGAATACACAATTAGATGGAAGTTTGACTTGCCTAACTTGTCTTACTTACGGCAAAGAATGTCAAAATCAAGACAAAAACCATTTTAGGTATTGACCTTGTAGTTTAATTGGGTTGACCGCTTCAAAGCACAAGGTTATAAACTTCTATATTAATTAATATGGATAAGGAGATTTGTAGCATAATTAGTTAGAGAGACGTGTCGTATCAGTTTAGCGCTTTAGTTCAATATGTCACGAGTGACCATTACAACATATACGTCACAAACTCCCAAGATGAAATTAATTATTGGGGTATTTGAATTCCATACCAACGTAAAATCATGAAGTTGAATCCGATGGATAACAGTAAACCCTCAATAGCCATTCCCACGTTGAACTTAATTATTATAGACCTTTTTTTTTTTATCAAAACAAGCTTCTATAAATATAATATTAATTAGCTTTGAGTTGGGCAATCTATAACATCAGTGCCGTTTCTTTATTGGGCTTATGTTAGCCCAACATATATCAAGCTTGGGCCTAATTACAAAACCAATTGGATTTTCAAGGAGACACAGAGAAGAGGGAGTGGGATCGAGATAGTTGATTTATATATTTCATGTTGAATTATGTAATGTTTGTTTGCCATAGGTTTTTCATTAAACTCAATACAAATAATGACTTTATTAAAATAATTCTTATGAGTATCGAAAAATATATAATAGGAGTATCAAATTGATCATCATAAAACAAGAAATAAATTGGTTGTTTTTATTTATTTTTATCTTATACATCACATGAAATAATAATGATTTTATGATTTGGTGTAATATAGAATTAAAGGAATTAACATGCAAAAAAGAAATTTTTTAAACCTCAGGATTTAAAATTCAACGGATCAGATCATTTGGGACATATAGGGGACGACATGTGTGAGACAGATGATTTCATGCGTTGTTGTAGGGATGTCTCCTGTCACACTCACAGCTATATATATATATATATATATATATTGGAATTTTTCGAGAACATTATTAAACCAAACCACCTGAAAGATGTAATGTAAGGTCATTGTCAACCATCACAAATTTGTAATTATTTATATATGAAAAACACACATATGCTATGATAACAGATGGCCTACTAAATAAATAGGCCCAAATATAAATTTCGCCAGCTGGACATTGAGGTGAGGCCCATCTCATGTTTATCTTCAAGAGCTAAAAATAATCCCTTAGATGCCTTTCTTATCACAATGAAATAAAATCATTCTCCGATTTTTCGAATTCAATTTGAATCGAATCTGAATATTACTGTCAACTATGATTAGCTGAGTATGTTCTAGATTCATCTGATATGATATTCGTGGAGTTTGAACTATCGAGCTGATGAATTGAAACATGTAACAACATAATTAAAAGATATTGAATTATTTAGACACAAGCGTCATGGTCCTCATATTTTGCTATTTTTCTCCCGATAAAAGGCAGCTTTTCAGTAAAAATCGTCTATTTTCTGCATTCAGTTGAACCTCGGAAATTAAAGATAAGGTTAGGTTAGACACTGAATTTCATAAGTTTTATTATGGAAATTAAATAATTATTTAAAAAAATTCCTTTTGTGCGCAAGGAATGAGATATTAAAGACATTAAACAGTTGCTACTAATTCTAATTTCGTTTTTCTATAATGGGATACGGCCAATATATACCATTAATCTATGACAAACTATTCAATATCATACAAAATGGAAGTATAAATATAAAAATTCCCAAGGAGATGAAGGTTTTTCATTTACTAGGTTTGCCCCCGTGCGATGCACGGGGTAGTTTGTTGCGATTAATAGTGTATTATTATTAATTATCTTTAAAGTAATACAACGACCCCGTATGTTGGTCGGTGTTGGAAACATTGCCGTAACCTATGTTGAACCGTTATCTTTTCAGAAATCATCCATATCAACAGATATGTTTTATTCAAGAACTGTACGACTGCTTCTTAGTGGTAAACTGTTCATATAATGGAAATCCAAGAACTGTACGACTGCTTCTTAGTGGTAAACAGTTCATATAACGGAAATCCAAGAAATGTACGACTGCTTCTTAGTGGTAAACAGTTCATATAATGGAACGCACTAAGCAGTATAAAACATAGGACAACGTTGCACTTTTCGATGCTAGTGCAACGGAATTCTAGTATAAGACAACTGTTACAATTTGTAATACTGCTAATTTGTAATTGTCATTCGAAATGTGGAAGTGGAACTTTGTTTCATTGTAGGATTATCATGTGAAACAATTTAACGTAAGAACTGGGTGGATGTAGTTTAAGCATTTGCAATATTGTCATACTGTGGATGCAAGAATATCTCATAAGACTGCATGAGTGCAAGAACATCTCATAACAGGAATATCGTGACATTGGTACCTGAATTCCACATTTTTCCATCCATGTTGTGTCTAATCATGTTTACGTTTTATTCTTACACTCTACATACACGATTCTGAGACTCCATCTAGTGCAACGAAACTGATCTCTAAAAGACTTGGGAGTTGAGAACTCTTCCGCTGGTGCTACCAAAATATCGTTTTCAGTAATAGCGACCGTTGTCCGCTTCTCAGTCAAACTACGGTAAAGGCTCATATCTCACCTGAAAGAATATGGAAACAATTGTAAATGCCAAAATATCCATGTATGTGAAATCATATTGGGTAGAAGAACTCCCTTTGATGAGGTGTTGTCACAATAGAGGTCGCACCGACGGTATCCTGCACAGCAGTGAAGCACGCGGTGTCCAGGAATTTCTGCTCTAACTGAACTGATTTAGGAATGGATTCATTTGAAGTTAGGCTCGTTGACACCATGTATTTGTTGGCATGCGCAACGAAACTGAGTGATAACAGGCTGTTGGGTTGAAGTGCAGACTTTTTCAGTTCATATGCAGGAGATGGCCTGAAGTTAGGTAGAGGGACTTCCCTTGCGGGACGTGCTGTCAGAATATAGGACGTCCACGTTTCCTTGCACAGCAGAGAAGTACACGCAGTCTACGAATTTTGCCTCTAACTGAACTGATTTAGGAATGGTTTCCTTTTGAAGTTAGGCTCGTTGACTCCATGTACTTCTCCGCATGTGCAAGGAGACTGTGTCATCACAGACTCCTGAGTTGAAGGGCAGCCTGTTTTCAGGCATATTCAAATGGTGCATATGTAGAGGAAGGATTGGATTGGCCTGCACATTTTATCGAATATATTGGGGGCGTCAGGATTTTCGCCACAGTGGGCATTATTGTGCACAACACCCTGAGAGAGGGCGTAATCAAACAAACAAAAGGCAGATTTGAGATTTATTTATTAAAGCACGAACCAGTTCGAAATCAAACCCTAAAGGCGAATTTAAAGAGCTCTGCAAACACGTTTTCCAAACAGCATATGAAATTAAGTTCAACTGATTGATCTTAGACTAAACATACCCTGTCGAATTGCTTCGGAGCAATCCAGCGACTTAAGAACGTCCATGTCGTAGTCAATTATGCTGTTATGATTCAGCAATTCTATCTTCGCCATCAGCATGTTTTGCTCAGAATACAATCCCCTCTCCCGCAAGAACTCAAGCGAGGTGAATACCAACTGACTGTCTACGTAGGGCGCGTTGTTCTGCGACCCGACGATTGATTTTGTTTAGATTTGGGGTTCTTTGGTCGGCTGCGTCTGAAGATATATGGTCAAATACTTTGTTTGAAAGTTGATTCTTGGTCCGGTGATATGAAACGATGGGCCGTATGGAGTACAATTTCATTATTAAAATTGCAACCAAGCCCATTTATACTGCCATACAGTGTGAGAGATTGGTATGACTGCACCGTATTTGTTGTATGACCTTAGGATTGGTGTGGCCATATTTGTAACATGAGCAGTCAAGCATAATTCGTAAGTTCTTATGTCGAAGCTATTGTATGGTAAACATTTTGAAAAGTACATAATATAGTGATATATATTGTCGCATTAAGACCGAAAATCAGTTGCGGAAGAATACATTGAAAATTATACGCCCTAGCTAAAGGTTTTTTACCCCCCTAATCGATGCAAGGAAATTAATAAACGGAAATTGTTTAAACTTTTGTTAATTTGCATATGTTGCATAAGTATTATTAATAAAAATAAGTCGAAAATCAAACATACCACGATACATTAGTCTTTTAATTTTTAATATAAGATTAATGCATGATCATCCTTACCTTTTTGCAAACAAACAAATTGCAAAACATACTACAGCTTTACGTTGTGTTACAGTTATACATTTAGCGGACCAGACTGTTTGCAGCCTGCTAAATTGAATTGGTGGACTACTGATTATAGGGTCAGTCATCCAGTATTCAGCTTGTAATTAATTGCACTAAATATTATCTTATAATGTTGAAAATTTCTAGCAACCTTGTCATACGGTAAATGCTACCATCATGTCTAAGACGCCTGAGTAACCTACTATTGTAAAGGTCTGAAACAATAAAAACACCCACAAAAGCATGTTCAGAGACTCCGACGTCAGCCTCAAAGACACATCGCAAATAGTACGGAAATAATAAGTTAAATGTTCTCCAACATGCCTATTCATTATACGGAGGCCAATGCCAATAATTAAAGTAGACAGATGCTGCCAAATATTTCCTGAACTCTTCAATTTGGCATGGTTTAATGCAAGACAGATCGTCACCTGGGAACATCATGCCAAATGCATTCCGCAACATATGGACGCCACATTCTCCGCTGCAACGAAAATCTCATAATATGGTTAACTAATAAAGAAGGCCATGACGTATACGAATCATTTCATTTGTATAACGTCACCTGTATCCCTGCTGCGCGATCCGCCCGTCGCGTGTACAGTTATACTGAAAATTAGAACGTTCAATGCCCAGGCGTCGCAGCAACAATTTTGTGATACAAACTGTGTTGCCCATCGCTGCACGGGTTGCTGTGAGCCCTGGATCTGCGGATATGTCTGAATCAAGAATCGCAAATGATCGTTTGCTAGGATGAATGGTGGCCAGCACCCAACGATCCTCGTTGACATTCACTGGTAGCACAATCACCGACGCATTTTTCCAGCTAGCGGACGGCCATTGGGGAGAGTTGCCAAGAACAAACGGAATCATTTTCGTCAAATCAGCTTTTCCACTAACAATTGGGAGCGATTTCACCAACTGGCTGAAAGTTGTATTCATGAATGCGACCGTCTTCACAGGGCTGGCACACCTCAGTTGCATTTCAACGAACCCACGCATACATTCGTCGACATGCTGCGTAACCAAAGTCAGGAAAAACAATGGATATTAATAAACGTCTGCCTCACACCAATTCACTGAGGGATATCTCATGATTTAATGGTCAAACGTAGGCTTACAACAGCTCGAAGACAGGTGCCGCGACTCATTAATTCAACAAAGAATTCTTTTTTAAGAACTGTCCCGCAAAGACCTGCTACGGAGTGATTGGTGGCCATGTGTTCTATGGACGCAGCTGCTTTTGGCCACATTTGCAGCTTGTACAGAACGTGCTCATCAATATTCGGGTTTCCGTAAGGAATTCTGGCAGGGTTAGAAGACGGCTTAGCACTCTGTCCTATTGATCTTGGCCTTTTCGCATGTGGAATTCCATCTCCATCGTCTGTTGCGTTTCGGCCAGCTAACTCTAAGGCAAATAAGATGTGAGATAATTAGAGGGAATATATTGCAAAATTTACCTGGAAGAAAAAGTAATTTACCAGGCTCAGTGGCTTGTATGCTCGATATCTTTCCCGTCAGCTGCTGTAATTGGTCACCAATAGTTCTCAACATATTTTCCAGCGGTTTAGCACGTTCAATATCAGCCAGTCTCACGTTCAAACCATCAAAACCTGCTTTAACCTGTCTGGTTAAATGCCTGACCTGCTTAGTGTGGCGTTCGACAACAGTACTGAGATTTCCAAGTTGTCGCAAGACCTTCTTAGCTCCTCTCGACCTACGATGCGATGACCGAGAATTAACCTTCCTTTTCTCTTGCTCCCTTTGCAACTGCCCTTCAACAAACGGCTCCTCAACATGAGAAGTTCCATGAACCTCATTTTCCACGTCGTTGACAAACTCATCATGGGTATCTATACCATTATTTCCATCAAAACAGAACCCATCTGCACTATCATGCGAATCAGTTGGCTGCTGCGGAATTTTGTCAACTACCGGCGACGCATCGTTCATATCAGCAACGACATCCACATGCGACTGAGGAGGTGATTGTATACGTTCTTCATGATTTGTTTCGATGCAGACATTATCCTCGATAACAACATTTGGGATCTGATGCATAGCTCTGCGACTTGTCCGGAGGTTGGCCACGAAACTTCGTAATGTTGGAGATGGCAAAACTCTCTCACTGCTACCTTCGCCTTGCATTTCGGTGTCTTCATCTGCTAATACGGGAGAATTTGGCGACCCAGTTCCACTGCTGCTTCTCGATGGTGACGACCTGTCACGCTGAAGGCATCTGTTGTGGGGACGTCCGTCAAATCTGCTTTCGGCAAAATACCCTGCAACAACCTCTTGAGCCGTAGGTAAGAAGACTTTATTATCGTCAACTGCCGAATTCTTAACAGTATTGGCAACGTCCTGCAACCTTGGTGCTCGCTTTGTTGACCATGCATTTGTCTTCCATCTGCACATTCTCGGAACCGGCTCGACTATTCCTTCCAAGTGCGTTGCATATTTACTTGCAACACCTGGCAAGCACTCATAAGCAAGGATCTGTTTTGAAAACAACAGTGGGTAACAATACATTTTAGTATAAATATGCAAGGATACGAATCCTGTTGGTAGAGTTGTGTAAGATTTACCTGAATTGGGTGCACGAAGCCACCCAAGCACAACGTCTGGTATCTTCTCGAACTGGTTGTACCCTGACTGTTTTTAAAAGAAGAGAGGTTTCTTTTCACCGACGTCAGAACGATGTCGTATGCATACTTTCCAAAAGGATAGCTGTTGAACTCGCCGAAATTCTCTATTAAGTGAAGAATCATCGGGTTTATCTTAACATTCGTTCGGCATCCACGCTGATCAAGAACTCCAGCGACAAAAACCACGCTGGCCATTTTTAATTTTTCAACGTCAACAGATGACGATGAGTTACAACCCATTTCCGTCAACTTATCAATCGCGTCCTGCAGCGAGACTTTTTCCTCGCCTCGAAAGTGTCTTATAATAAACGAATTATCTTCGTCCACCTCTGGCTCAGCAGAAAATCTGAGACCGGTCAGCAAACAGAATTCCTGAGGCGAAAAACGTATAGGCTTCGAATTGATAATCATCCACAGTTCATCCCTATTTCGTAGTGGAGTCTGTGCTTGGATCATGTACCAGATTAGCTGGCTCGACAAATAGAACATTTCTGCACAGGCTATGAGACGTCCGAACGGAGATCGTGCAAGCATTTCTGCAAACTCTGCTTCGTTTAGATTGTCCCGAATAAGTTTGCTAATCCCTTTATAGTCAGCACATAAGGTTAATTTGCAGGGAACAATATTTTCTTGTGGAAGCTGAGTGGCAAACATCTGGAAATGGAAAACCAATGCTGTTACACAAAACATAGGACAATATCCAACAACAGTATGCACTAATATTCGAGAACCGTTTGTGTCAAACAGAACGCATAAGAAATATACACAGAAATATACAAATAATACGCAGTGAACCATAAAGAAGCCTGCAACAACATCTCCACCAAATTGCATATTACGCCCGTCCAAAAAAATATGGCTCACTTGTAAAAGAGGGAACAATTACCATTCGCCAATTTACCATCTTAATGCAAAAGACACAGTCTGATAACCCAGTAAAGCTCAGAATATGGAGACTAAATGTTCCATACTGTTTAATGATCGTACAAATTGTTAAAGCACAGTGAATACCTCTGAACCAGATTCCGCCACTAGTATTCAGTGGAATACGCGTCACCTCTGGACTGTATGACCACGGAATAAGCAAGTTCAATTCTGGAAAATTTGGAATCAGCTGAAACGATGGGGAAGGAATTTTGTAAGAATCAGGTGTAAATTATAATGCTTTTTTGAATTCTTGCGTGGGCCGCCAATTACACAATTCATGATAATTTAGGGCACAATCCCACAAATGCATTGAAACGCTGAAACGGGCTGGCCCAACAATAAAAAAATGAACATAATAAGGTCCAATATAAGGGGAATAAACAACAAACTAACATGGTATATTAGTATAAGTCATATTTAGCTCTCTCTATTAATATGATTACACAAATATAGAATTATACTATCTTATAAATATTGTTATATTATATGATGTTATGTTATATTATATAACATTATATTATCGGCCTTACTACGTTACTCAGGCACTAATTTCTAGAGTCTTTGAGCTTGGTGTTTTTTCATTGCATTCAATAAATTGTTAGTATATGTTGTGCCCGAGGTCATGTGAATATTGTAAAATGATCCATAAGTTATATTGCCGTAATAACTTCCCAATAAACGATAGGCAAACAGTATAAAAATGCATTCATCAAAGATTGATTAGAACAGTGTCCAACAGCTACGACCATTTATTGAAGAATAACGATGCGGTCAGATATTCTCTAAATTCTTGGATCATATCAGGCAAGACACTGTGGACATCGTCTTCGGCAAACATAAGCGAAAAGGCTGATCGTAGCATGTATACGCCGCAGTCCCCGCTAGTACACACAAGGAGAAGATATTATGAATTATTATGTTACTGAATGGTATTGTTCAAACTGAATACATGGAGAGATTAGAATTACCTGAAGGATTGACGGGGGAAGTCAGGATCCCTATAAACAGTGAAGTCGACGATGGAGTCAGTCATTCGCAGGTCTTGAAGAATATAGGGAATTGTAAGCCGTGTTTTATTAAACGCATGCACAAAGAACCTCATATCCTTGTCTACTGAAGGGTCACAATCGTGTACTGCGATTGATTGCTTTTTATAGTCCACGATGCATAGTACCCAATGACATTCATTAATGTTGACTGGGATAACTATGAGGTCCGAATCTTGCCATGGAAGAGATGGCCAATTGTCAACAGTACCATTAGCATATGGACGTATGGCTGTCAGGTCAGTACGGCCGTCGGGTCGAAATTCTGTTGTAATTATCTGGTTGAATGTTGTGTTCATAAAAGCAACCTTTGCCTTGGGGAACTTTGCATGGGCCTGTCCCTCAATAAACCCACGCAGGCATTCGTCTATGTGCTGTTTCAGATAACAATATATTGTAAGAATATGCCTAGATACGTTACATTCAATAATATGATGTTGTACCTCATCAGTTAGCCAAGTTCCTTTTGTCATGAGATCTTCGAAGAATTGGTAGCCACGCTCCTCTCCTAATATGGTACTGATAGAGTCATCCTGGGTCATTGTCCCTATAGCTGCTGCTACGCGGGGAAACAATTTTGAGAGTTTCTTGACAGTTGTCGCAAGGGTTTTGTCTTTCGGAACCTTTTTCGTCTTCGAATGGTCTTGGTCTAATGGCGGTGTAATTTTGCTCGTAGGCTTTTTCTGCAATGTTGTCTGTGTAGGTTCCTTGGGAAGATTTGAACGCTTTCTTTTTCCTGAAGGCGGCGTTTCCTTATTTGAATGAGAGGTTGTTACCTTTTCTGTCGATTGGACGTCGCCTAGTGTTGTGGCGATTTTTCCTGCCAAAACAATTGCAGGGCGATTTGTACGTAGTAACAGTTATGTAAGGCTGTTTGGAAAATACTGACATACCAAGCGCCTGCTCTATATGTGATAGCCTCTGTTGCATTTCTGAGTAATTCTTGTTGATCTTTGCTGTCAATTCATTTAGGATAGCAATCTGGTTATTGTGCCTTGCATGTAGATCGTTGAACCTTTGGGCAGCAGATTGCACATAGGCATCTATCTTATGTTCTATCTTCTCAGCAAATTGGCCCGCAGCTCGACGAAGATCCGCAACGATGTTGTCAAAATAATTTGTCATTTCATTCGTCATTTGAGTTATTTGAAATTGCTGTGCAGTTAATTGTTTATGAAATTGAGTTTTTGAGGACTTATATAATGTACAATGCTGCATAGGAAACCGTAAAGTCACAAATATTTGCGGAAGAACGTGGCTCTAAAATGAATGTGTTCAATTGCTTTGCATAGGTTGCTTCGTTTCGTGTATTTAATTTATGTCTGGGGCTGGGGCGATTCCAATGGCCACAATTATTATGGAGCAATTACTGAGTTAATGAGTGAATCTTTAATGAGTATTTCAGCAGTTGAAAGGTCTTCTTCATAAGGGTTGGTGTTTTGCCTGAATAGTATTGAGGCGATTCAAACAGACGTAACCATCCATAATGGTATATTTGTTTTTCATTAATACCTATTCTTGGTTTCCGACCCTTAATTTCATTACTATTATACGGTTTGAATGCAACAGTTTATTTTATAAATCAATATATAATATAATTGAGTTCATGTTTGCCAATAGATATTTACTAAAAATACCATTATTATTATATAAAAACAATAACAAAACATTTACTATATAGAAAATGGAAGTATATTTATATTGTAAAAAAAATGAAGACTGTACAACAGATAAAACAAACTACAATATAACAGCCAATCTGGTATGACTGTACAGAATGGAATTACAATGGAGACCAAACGCATGCAAAATGTACATGTATCTGAAAATGTTAGCAAATTAAAATGCATAACCGTAAAAGTATCATGGAGTTGAACACCGTGACATTAACTTATTGAATAGTATGACTGTATGAATTACTGTTTGTTTTATGGTAAACATTGTAACAAAATATGTTAAACAATACCAGCATACAACAATTGTCTACAGATTTTAGCGAGGGTATTACGGAAATACCTTGTTATTTTTTAGGCACTTAAACATTGTTGAAAACTTCATGGAAAACCATGTTTACAACCTCGTTGTCTTCTATGTCTCCTTCGTTTATGCTCAATATTCTGATTCCCATAGGTGATGTAACTCTAGATAGTGCTACGTACAGTTGGCCATGCGTGAAAACTGGACTGGGAAGATATACTCCAACCCTTCTTAGGCTCTGACCTTGACTTTTATTTATTGTCATTGCGTAGCAGACTTTAAGTGGGAATTGTCTACGGCGCAGTTTGAATGGCCAGGTTGTGTCGGAGGGTGACATAATTATCCTTGGTATGAGAACCTTATTGCCAACGTGCGTTCCAGTTAAGATTTCTGCTTCAACAACGTTTGTTCCAAGGCGCGATACAATGAGTCTTGTTCCATTGCACAATCCATCTCTCTGATTTAAGTTCCGCAATAACATTACTGGAATTCCATGCTTAAGGATGAGTTTGTGGTTTGGGACGCCTGAAATCTCAAGCATGTTTAAAAACTCAACTGGATAGATCGTTGTTGAGCTGATTTCCACGTCGGCTTCCAATTCCATGCTGTCTGAACTTAAGTATTCTGTCTCATGCCCTGGTACTATGGAGAGCATGAAGTCATTCACTTCGTCAACTGTTTTGTTTCGGGGTGTCAGGACGGCTCTTTCCTTAATATAATTTCGGTCAGTCATATTGTCTTCGAAGTCAACATATACGTGGTTACATATGCTACGGATCGTATCACCCTGAGAATCAATAGCCATGTTTTTTGGAACTTTAATAGTCTCAACGTCTGTTTCTGCTGCAGCTTGCAGATTTCCATTGCCCACTTGCAAAATCCAATCTGCAAATTCTATTTCTGAACGATGTAATCTCATGTTCTGTGTAAGGGTATGCACACGACAATGTTGCCATAAGTATGACCTGTTTATGGCTGATTCAACCGTATCTTGTCTGGAACCATTAGGTATAACTGGAAGTAATTGTCTGAAATCGCCTCCTAACAGCACGGTCTTTCCACCAAATGGTTTGCCCTCACAGTTCTCAGAGTTTCTGGACATCAGGTCCCTCATAGTTCTGTCCAATGCCTCAAAAGCATGCTTGTTTGTCATCGGCGCTTCATCCCAGATTATCAATTTTGCTTGCGCCAACAGCTCAGCCAACATCGTCCCTTGCTTTATGTCGCACATGGAATTCTCTCGTAGTATAAGAGGGATCTTGAACCTTGAATGTGCAGTTCTTCCACCTGGTAGCAGCAAAGCTGCAATACCTGATGATGCAACTGGTATTACAATCTGATTTGCAGACCTTAATTTGGCAATGATTGTTTTGTAAACATGTGTCTTCCCTGTTCCTCCAGGCCCATATAGAAAGAACAGGTGTCCACTGTCGTTTGCAATCGAGTCGATTACTTCGTTGAATATGTTACGCTGCTCTTCATTCAAGGTCACAATAAGACGCTGATGTTCAACGTCGTTCTCCTCAGTGTTGTGATAGCTTTCTTCCATTAGTAACCTGTTGTTGAGATCTTTTAGCACGTTCTTTGACGGCAGTGGCATTGGAGGGAAGTCAGAAAGAGTCTTCGAGTTCTGTATCATTAGTTTTTCGATCTCAGCCAGCGCATAGTTTTTGACTTGGTCGTCTGTAAGATGCATTTCTGTGAACCCAAATAGTCGTTTTTGGCGCATTGGTATGTCTTCTGATAGAGTTTTCCAAAAGCTATTCCACAAATTCAGAGGGTTGGTTACTTCACAGAAAATCAGTAACGTAACAAAAAGTTGCCGAAGCTGAGTCGGAGTAGCCCATTGCGCAGATTCATCCATGGCATGATGCCACTCTGAGTCTCCATCTAATAATCCTCTCCTATAGCATGCTTCTTTGAAAGTTGGTAAGACTTCACCATTTACCGTACGTATATCTTCATACGATGTGGGTCCCCTAACAATTGTTAATAACATTTTCATGTAATATATCTCACCGGCAGTGGGATGTATGTTAACTACCCTTCCAATGACGAAACCTTTCTTCCGGGGTGTCCAGCTCTTCGTCGAGGCGTTCCATACAAATTTTGATGGGAATTGAATATACGTAAGGTTTTTAGCCTCTTCACTGTGCTTGTTCATTTCCATCCATTGCGTCATTATTGTTTTGTGTACGCCATCTCTGGTCAACATATTGCTGAGATCAACAGACTCATCATATACTAAACTTTGTTCACCCTCCAAATGGAGTGCTAATCTCTGTACTGCTGGCGTTCTGTAGTGGACGTCAAATTTAAATATTCTCCACATAGCTTCACAGGCCGACAGATATCTACAGTCAAGGTATCTCGCTATTTCATCACATTTCTGCGCAGTCGGTTCAGTAGGAGACTGAATTGGATTCACCAGATGTTCAATTATCATTGTGGCCTTGTCTACCCCTTTCGTGATGTACTTGAATAGATACTTAATAGCTCTACTCGTGTTGCACCACTCTACATTAATGTGCGCCTTGTATTTTTTCAGTAGCTGTATATTATGTGGGACTACGTATCTGTTGTCCATGACAACATTCTTTTTCATTACATACCTGCTTTCATTTCTCCTTCGCTTGTACCAGATATGCCCAGCATCATCAACAGTCGTACGGCTGTTGTACTGTTTTGGAAAATGTTTTTTGCACTTGTTATTTTCCATGCAAGGCGAGTTCAGGCCTTCAAAACCGCAGGGTCCATGCATCATAAACTGTTCAACTAAAGCATAACCTTCTTCATCAACTTGACGGTCAGGGATTTCGGCGGAAATTATTTCATCGACCTCTGCTGGAGTCGGTTCTGTTCCACTTCTATCCAACCATACCAATACATGTGCATGAGGCAATCCACGTTTCTGGAATTCAATTGTATACAAAACTGCATTGTTTTGGAAAAATAAAAACAATGGAAAACGTTGTGAACATTTCACGTGCAACCAAAGAAACATGCGAAAAGAATTGGCAATGAACATGCATGACTTTAAGCCTGGTGGTAAAAAAGACGTGTATAAATTAAATGAATGTTAAACATATTTGAATTACAAACCTGCTTTGCAACTTTTGAAGAAACGTCCTCGTCTGATATCTTCTATTAACTGCTCCAGTTTTATCTTAAATAATCTGCATTGTAAGTCCGGCCTGTCATTTGAAATGTCGTTTCCATACTTTTGCAAATGGAAACCAATGTCGTCCCATTTTGGGTTGGCAGTAATGGTTATGAAAAGATGAGGGTTTCCATACCATCTGCATAAAGCAAGTGCATCATGATAATTCTCTACCATATACCTCGGAGATCCTGTAAAAGATGATGGCAGAATAATTTTTTTCCCCACAGTTTTTGCGTTCGTTTCTCCTCTTGATACTGCACCCCATATGTTGTTGTAAACGTCCGCCCTCAATGTTTGTTGGTTATTTCTTACCCAACGCAATCGTTCTTGTTCGATGGCCGTGTATGCGTCGACAACATACTGGTGAAATAAACGACCTCCTTGAATGATTCCTCTCCCTTCAGTCAACCTCGTTTGTAGTTGGTAAGCGTAAAATTCACGCATGGTTACGAACTTCCTTTTTAATGGCGGAAGGACTTCCTCATTATATAGAATCTGGTTGTGGAATCCTATTTCGCCATACGGGAACAACAACGGGTATTGCATTGCCATGAATGAAGGATGTAACTCGCTTATTCTCTGAAGCTGGCCTGTCTTCATTTGAACAATAACATCGCGTTGCCCATTTGTCATGGGCAAGTCGCCAACAATAAGTCCAGCAATTTCTTCTGAAGCTGGAAGATCGTATTGTCTGCGCTGGCGCGCACAACCTACCAACCTAATTGAAAATTCCGCAGTTTCCCCTGCTTCGTACCTGTCTCTTGCCATTCTGAACACTTTGGCAAGTTCGTTATTTTCATCCATAATCTTGATTAGTTGTGCAACAACGTTTGCATCTAAAGCCTCAGAACTCGTGCGTGTCAACGTATTCATACGGTTAGAAACTTCATTTGCGGTGTCGTAAATGTATAACTGAGCGAATCTCGGTCTGTCGCCTTCAGCAGGCAGCAACGAACCTATGTTATGATAGTTTTGACCGTGAATCCGATAAACATATGCGCCTGACTTCTGGGTAACTGATGAGTCAACCTTTGCTCCCATAGACGTGAATGCCAGAATTGAATTATAGACCCTGATATATTGGCGGAAACTTTGGTTTGAGAACTTGTCTATTAGATATCGAGGCGCGTGACGTACTGGGGGTAATGACACACGGCCCTGGCTACAGCAAATAGAAAATTGGCGATTATTAAGTTTTCCTGTCCCCTTCGTTGCCTCAGCTTTCCAAACCAATGCATTACAAAAATAGCATTGCATAAGTTCTTCTTTTTTGTAATGTGTATCGAGATGTTCTGCAAAATAATATAAAAGTTAGCATATATCAAGCAATTCTGGAGAACTTATTCGATGAATAATGATTTTGCAAACATGCGAACCTCTTTGTGAAGCAATTGCTGGTCTTTGCCTTTTTGTTCGAGTTTTCAATAATTTGGCACGCGACATGTTAAAGTCGTCTGAAAGCATTAAAATTTTGGTTACATAATGAACCTGCTATTTAAGGTATGTTGGAAATTCTTTCACGTATAAATATGCTCAACCTCGTGCCATACTTGTATGCTCGGGGCGCTTGTTCTTTAAACGACGTTTGTTCTTTAAAAGTTTGAAGCGGATGTGCCTTGCGTGTTTTGCTTGATCGTATACCATATCACCTGAAGAGAACTAATCAAAATGAGTAGTTGTTCTAATTTTATTAAGAGAAAATATATATTTGCAACACATAAAGCACTCAGCACCTATATTGAAGTAATTTACCAATATTTGTTTTGTCTGATTGGCAATGCGGGTTGTGTTCCTTATTCCCTCGCTGATAACGTTGAATATTACCATGGTATTTGTCGTTCTTGAGAACCCCTGAGGCAGCATACATACGAAAATCTACGCATGTGGTTTGGTGCTCGACATTGGCAATGGTTGCTGAATATAAACAGTAAGAAAACGTCAAACTAATATTCATATGCTCATGTATGGTAGTGGGAGAGTAAAATCAACTAATATTATAGTTGCGTTACCAACTGCTGCATTTATCTTGTACAGTATTGAGCTCACATCAGTGCATTGGTTGTCAAACCCCGCCAATGTCCCTCGAAGGTGAACCGCAAGACTGTCACAATTCCACTGTGATCTTCTGCATGCTAGCTCTTCATAGCCTATACAATAATTTATCCTCTGATCAATTCGTTCTGACAGTTCGGCAAGTGTCTCGCGAAGATCGGCAGAACGTTCTTTTAGAAGTTTAGACAGATTTGCGTTCATAACACCAGATTTGTATTTTCTTTCAAGGTTAAGGTGTTGTGCAACATAAATGATCTACGCCAGCCAGAAACCCTTTGATGCAAACACTTTCGAAGCAACAGTTAGTCCAGACGTCAGCTGCATAATATATGTTACATTGTTAATGAAGGAATACTAGAACGGCCACTCCTACATTCAATGAATCTATATGTAAATAATTAGTTATCGTACTTGCATTGAATCGTATTGAATGAAAATTGATTGCCACTATAACATTAAGTATTAGCGTGTCTTTTGGCAACGGTATATTAATGCATAAGTGCTATATATATAGTTCTCTATATTATTCAGCCATATACGATAGTCAAAATGAGCATGAGGTGTATTATGTTATATTAGATGACATTCTGTTATATTATACTATAAATAATATTTTATATGATATTATATTACATTATCTCACTTCAGAACATATTACATTACATTATATTATATTGTATATATTATATTATATTATATTATATTATATTATATTATATTATATTATATTATACTACATTATCATAAAATATTATTATATTTTATTCTATCATATTATAGACGATATTATATCAGATATAATTAGATTGTAATATCTTTCATTATATTCTATTATATTACATATTATATTATATTATATTATGTTATATAATATTGTATTATATTGCGTTATATTCTATTCTATGAATTTATTTAATAGGCAGCTCAACAGACGCCTTAGACTATCCAATTAAATTAGTTGAACAGTCTTGCAAAATGATGCTGCCTATTGAAGTGTCTTGGGAATATTATTTTAAATAGATCAACAATGAGAATGTACTAATAAGAAGGGAGTTGCATATTGTAACAGTCAGCCGAGAGAAGGACTAGTCATATGCTTAGTAGTTACATATCGTTGCATCAGTCTGATGAGCAATACAGGTTATCGCGTGAGTCGTACAATAAAAGCAATATTTATACAAAATGTAATTTGTTAATCTGGGTAGTTTCCATACAGTCTTCATGGGAGAACGACTAACCTCATAGCTCATTTTGTCGAGAAA
Organism: Craterostigma plantagineum; assembly: GCA_027422505.1. Lineage (NCBI taxonomy): Eukaryota > Viridiplantae > Streptophyta > Magnoliopsida > Lamiales > Linderniaceae > Craterostigma > Craterostigma plantagineum. The sequence goes on from JAPQWV010000029.1 coordinate 3,593,283, forward strand.
GCAAATATTGTTGGTGACAAAACCCATAAAATAACAGTTGTATTCAACATGTCTATTCATTATAAGGAGGCCAATGCCAAAAACTGTAGTACACAGAAGCCGTCAAATATTTTCGGAACTCTTCTATCTGGCACGGTTTTATGTTATATAGATTGTCACCTGGGAACATGATACCAAATGCATTCCGCAACATGTGTACGCCACATTCTCCACTACATTGAAAACATGTCTATATGATTAGGTAAATAAGGTGTACAATAAAGCACGTGAATTGATTAATTTGTATAATGGCACCTGTAACCTTGCTGCGAGATTCGACCATCACGCCTAAAGTCGAATTGAAAATCATTGCGTTCAATGTCTAGTTCTCGTAGCAACATCTTGGTGATAATGATTGTGTTCCCCAACGCAAGACGCGTCTGTGTGAAGTGTTTATCGACTGATCTATCCGAATCCATGACCAAAAATACTTTTTGCCTAAGAAAGATAACGGCCAACACCCAATGATTGTTGTTCACGTTCACGGGCAGCACAATTTCTGACGCATGTTTCCAACTACACGACGGCCAATTGATAGACTTTCCAAGAACATAGGGCATTAGTTCTGTTAGGTCAGCTGTTTTATCAACAACAGGAAGCGTCTTGATGAACTGGCTGAAAACTGTGTTCATCAATGCAACTGTCTTAAGAGGGCTGGCACACCTTTTTTGCATTTCGATGAATCCGCGCATACATTCATCAATATGCTGCGTTACAAAGTTGAGAAAAACACGGATATTCACAAATTCGTTAAGCGAGGAATATCTAAAAATTTAATACTCAATTTGAAACTTACAACGTCTCGTAGGTAAATGCCACGCGTCTTTAGTTCATTGAAGAAATCTTGTTTCAGCTCTGTCCCACAAAGCCCTACGACGTAGTGGCTCGTGGCCATTCGCTCTATACGTTCAGCTGCTTTTGGCCACATTTTCAGTTTGTAGAGAACATGCTCGTCAATATTCGCCTTTCCATATGGAATTCTGGGAGCGACGGAACAGGGCTGAACAGTCTTTTCCAATGCTTTTTGCCTTTTTGTTGGTGGAAGCTCAGTCCCCTCGTCTATTGCCTTGGCCCCGGCTGACTCTATACGTGGTATATGATGAAGCATTTAGAGTAATGAGAATACAAATTTTAATGGCACAAAAAGATGTTTGTACCAGGATCCGTGCCTCGTATATTCCCTATCTTTTCCGTTAGATGCTGTAACTGGTCACCAAAGGATCTGGCAACATCTTCCAGCGGTTGACAATGCTCAATATCAGTCAGCCGTACATTCAATCCAAAAAAACCTTCTTTCATTTGGGTGGTCATCCGGAAAACCTGCTCAGTGTGGTATTCGACTACTGTACTCAGCATTTCCAGCTGTTGCAAGACCTTCTCCATTCCTACTGATTTACCTTGCGACGCGTGAGAATTAACCTTGCTCATTCCTTGATCAATATCCAACTCATGTACAACATACGGCGCCTCGACATGCGAAGTCCTACCTGCCTCAATTTCCACAACGTCGACGAAATCATCATGAGTGTCCATACCATCGTTTGCAGTCTGAGACGGCACAATCGCATTGTCCATATTAGTGGCCTGTTGCTGCAATTCGTGAAACACGGGTGATGAACTGTTCATATGAGGCACAACATCTAAATGCAGATGATAAGGTAATTGCACCTGTCCTACAGGGTGTGAGTCAATGTTGGCATTGTTCTCTGTGCCGACATTTGCAATGTGATGCATGGACTTGCAACTGGCTAGGAGTCCGTCGACAAAATCCTGTAATATTGGGGAATGCGAACCTTCGTCATTGCTATTGATGACCACATTTTGCCCATCTTCATTGTCCACCACGGTGGTCTGTGGCAAACCACTTTCAGCGGTATTTCTCAACAACGATGAAGCCATTTGCTGAAGACCGCTGCCGCCAGGAACGACATCAAAGTTGCTATTGGCAAAACAGCCTGCAACAGCGTCTTCAGCAGCGGCAATAAAGAGATTATTGACAACCTCTGACTTCCTAACAGCGTCATCAATATCTTGTAGTCGCGGTGCTCGCTTCGTTAGCCAAGGTGTTGTCTCCCATCGGCACATACGGGGGACTGTGTCGTTCGTGTCGCCCAAATTTGTTGCATATTTCCGTGCAACGCCTGGCAAGCATTCGTACGCAAGGATCTGTTTGAAAATAACAGTGAATAACCTGACATTACATCATAAATAAGCAAGGCTATGGATCACGTGTGTAGAGGCGGGTAATATTACCTGAATTGGGTGGACGAATCCACCCAAGCAAAAGGTATGGTACTTTCTTGAAGCCCTGACAGGCTGAATATTGTTTAACGAAGAGAAGTCCCTTTTCAGTGAGTCCAGAACAGTCTTGAAAGCATAACTTCCAAAGGGATAGTTGTTGAAGGCGTCGAAATCCTCAACTAAGTGAAGTATCATTGGATTTATCTTCACATCTGTTCGACAGGCACGGTGATCGAGTACTCCTGCGACAAACACAACACTGGCCATTTTTAATCTTTCAACATCAACACCGGATGATACATGACACCCCATCTCGCTCAATTTATCAATTGCATCCCGCAACGTGATCTTTTGCGAACTTGGAAAGTGCCTCCTAGCAAAGGCATGATTCTCGACGACCTGTGGCTCGACCGAGAATTTCAGACCAGTAATCAAACAGAATTCCGTAGGCGAAAACCGTATAGGCCTGCAATTGATGACCATCCACAATTCGTCTCTACGATTTATTGGAGTTTGAGCTTGCATCATGTACCAAATCAGCTGGTTCGACAGATAGAACCTATCTGCACATGATATGAGCTGGCCAAATGGAGATCGTGCAACGAACTCCGCAATTTCTGCTGCATTTAGCACATCCCGTATCAGTTTGCTGACTCCTTTATAGTCAGCACATATGGTTAGCTTGCATGGCAAAATATTGTCTTGTGGAAGCTGAGTGTCTAATAATGGCTGAAAATAAAAAGAATCGTATTATTACTGAAAATATTTAAGAATATGGAAGAGCAGTATGCAGAAATTTGACCACCATTCAACAGATTGCATAAAACACCTACATAAGAAATATACACAGTGATATATTCCGAATATACACAGAATATAGAATAGCATGGACGAACATCTGAAGATCATTCGTCTCTAATAGGGTGCATAATATTTCTACAAAAGAACTGTAGCCCACTTATAAAGGGGGAAATCAATGGTCATGCAACATTTGGCTGTCTTAATGGAGAAGGCACGGTCAATTTAGACGGACAAACGTAACATATGCAGGCCAAATGAAACTTATGCAGTAAACATTGAACAGACGGTTATACACAGACAATACCTCTAAACCAGTTTCCGCCATTGCCGCCTGTGCGATCGTTGGATATTAGTTGGAAATACCTCACAGGCAAATGTAGCAGACTTGAAATGGCCAATTTCAAAAACTCCTAAATAGTATGACGAATTAGAGGCCACCTGTGGACTGTATGACCAAGAATTAAATAGGATGCGGTACTGCGATTTTTGAAATCAGGTTACACGAAGGAGGATGAAATTTAGAATTATTTATTTCGTTGATAACCACTGTAATTACTCATTCAATGGGCTGGGCCATCAATTGCATAAGACATAATGATCTAGGATACACACGTCGAAGGCATCAATTTCGACGAAGGCAATCAATTCAAATTAACAATGGGCTGGCCCAATAGGGAAATCATTTACATAATTAGGGACGATCGTAATGCGATTAATTGTTTTTCGTGCCAAGTCAATGCAACAAAATCAGTAGGCTAAAAAATAATATTATTTTTCTTGTAAAAATCAGCTTGCTATAAAATGCATAACATTTTACGTTGCATATGCCATGACAAAAGGATTACAAAATATAACATAAAATGATAGTATAGCATTGTAATACGTAATGCTGTATTACTGAAGATTATATTATTGACTAAAATTTTACAATAAAAGAACGAATATTGTTGGATGTTATACTGCGCATATCAAACATATTATATAGGATTATTACACATAACAAATTATATTGGACTAAAGAATTTATAGCCCAGTTGATACTACTTGTACGGCATTACTATAACGAAGTGATAATTATATTATATATTTTGTATTAAATTTCTATTATATGGCACTACAATATTTCACTTATTTAAATATAAACCCTATATTTATATTGGGAAAAACAAAAAAACTTCGTGTATAGAACGGGGCTAACTTACAATGAACGGACAGTTATTCACTTTTGGTAGTAAAAATGGAGATATGTACCACAGTCACGCGACTAAAGTTGTGAAATATTGGTTGTACTAACAGTCATGCAAGACACAGCCTTCCGTACAATTACTACTAACAGAATGGCTAGGATTGCTGAGTAATCTCATACTGGCAAACATAAAAACGACTGAACCACATGCATCATTTAGGTTGAATTAGCTTCCGCTTTTTTAAACTAACACGCCCGATACCGTCACCCTCTTGCCCACCGACATTCCCAATAGAATTGTCGTTGACGTGATCGTAAGTTGCCGATTCCGAACTAAACTTGTCGGTCGTACGGTTACCTACATGGCCGTGGTCAACATCCTTTTCAACATCCGTGAGTGCAGAGATTTCATTAACATTACCAGTTTCATCAATAGCACCTGCTATGACTGGCCCATCACCACCGACAGCGCTGTCCTAACAAATCACCATACAAACAAAATAGGGTATCACATCATTCGAATGCAGCGTGCATAAATCAACTACCTTTGAACTATCGAGGAAGGTATCGCCCAAATGCTCACTGGTCTGCTCCAACATGCGCGAGACAGTAAAGCTTCGAAACATGCTGCGAAAATCAAAAGGCTTAACCTTTATGAAGAACTTAAAGGTCTTCCCAACCAACCTTGATATGCAATCAGGTATTTCCACATTAGAGTCTGCAGCCTGAACATTTGTTGCCATTGTAAGAAATATGTTTGAACACAATCAACATACACATCTCATACCAGAGTACCAAGAATCTCCTCAGCCGTAGTGTTTGTACACTTTCTTGCAGGCCCATCGAATATAACGAACGTAGCTGTATCAGCGTCATCAGCGACCATGCATTCTATTCGGAAACTACAATATAATATTTAAACAATTGATAATCGATGGATTAACGAATCAAACGATAGAGAGACATGCACCAAGGCAGTAGAATACCGCAGAATACCGACAGCTCTCACATCAGAGCACCTACTACATATCAAAGCCCCACCAGTCTTCGCCACTTTGCTCGAGCACTTTGAACATGATATATAATGCCATCCATTTCTGGTTAGGATCTCAGTTATTCTAGCCACACAAATAAAATCTTTGACCTGCAAACCATATATCATCAATGAGTTTGCAACTACTACCTCCACCAACTGCAAAACAGACAAGGCCATACCTGTTCATCTTCCTTGTGCAAAAATTCATAGATATCAGCAATGCGGCACGATTGCAAATCAGGCATTTTTGTGCCAAGGGACAGTGCGACTGGCCGCTCCAAAACAGACATGCTGCAATTGGCAAATAACGACATCAGACAACCCTTTTAACTACAGCGGAGTCAATGTCTTAGCCAAGACAATCACCTCTTGCGAAATTGCCAGACCTCATCAATCTCAGGGTCAACATACAGTTTCGACGCGGATGTGGTATTCAAGTAAAGGGTTTCTGCACGAACATTTTACGTGAAGACAGAGAAAAGTAGACATAAAAATAAACAGAGACACTTACGCCCAAAGAATTTTGGGTTAATACTTGTCACAATAACAACCACTTGTTCCCCAATCCTGGACCGAACAGTCTCGCAAAATTCATCGGCCTTGTCGGACCAAACAGTAACAGTGGCGTTAAGATATCTGCAATATCGTGAACGATGTGTAGTAACGCTTAGGAATTTTCAAATATCCAAACTACCAACCAACTGGAAGAACCTAATATGAAGAAGAGAAGCAGCATGTACCCCTTCAAGAAAATCCTCAATTCTGCACGTTTTGAACAACTGCTGTCACCAACATCTGGCTCTACCACTTGAGATAACAATCCAATAACATCTACATGGCGGATCAAACAAATTATGCAAGGGACACGTGGGAAAATCCGATGCACTGAATAGACATGACTGTGGAGTAAACATGCGCGGGGCTAAATGCACGGAAATTACATTGCATGACCATAAAACAGACAGCAACAAAGACTGTAAGACTGTACGACAGAGATAATATAGTAAAATCTAATAGTAAACACGCATGTATAAGCTACACATCAACAAAGAATGGTAGACAGTACAACATGGACAACATAGCAAACGAATATTGTATCATCGAATAACATTGAACATGCGCGGGAAATTAGATTGCATGACCATAAAACAGACAGCAACAAAGATTGCAAGACTGTACGACAGAAATAATACAGTAAAATCCTAGTAAACACGCATGTATAAGCTACACACCACCAAAGAATGACAGACTGTACAACATGGACAACACAGCAAACACAATCGTAATGTACGCAACAACACACAATAGCAGGTACCAAAAATGGATGCCTGTAAAACAGAGCCAACACTGTAAAATGTCAGCAAACACTCATGGATGCCAATCTATATAGGCAACATAAAGGAAATAACACAGACAAAACAGGAAAATATAATTGTAACGAACGAAACACGACGGAATACCAGGTAATTCCTTATTGCGGTTGGCGAGCTGCATCAAGACCTCGTACGACATGAATCGAAATTTGTCGACACCTATTGACGGCGACTTGTCAGCCACCTCAGCCACTACAGTACGATCAGTGAATCTAACCATACACTCAACATCAGTCATACGATAGCTCCTAGGGGAATCAACAACATCAAAGTCAGTTATTGAATAAATATGGCCATCCTTTAGCTTCGATGCATATCGATCAGCCCTTTCGACGTGGATAGACGCCTGCATCACAGTATCCTGCCCACACCAAATAAAAAAAAAATTCAACGATAACAACCCAAAATACAATATAGAACAAAAAGAAACAACATCGCAAGCATATTGAACAAATACCATCTCATCCAACAACAACATATCTAGGCTCATGGGCTCTCCATTCTTCTTAGTGTTTCTTGCGGTCCATGAACGGAGGACGCGCACCACAATTGTTCCACATTTGGTCCTAGCCTTTAATTCACCTAAAGCAGAATGTTTCGTTGGAAGACTCATTTTACACAAAGCACATTTCAATAAATTCAACTCACCGGACAGACAATTATATAGTGGGGTTAAATGCGTCCATTACTATGCCTCATTACCGTTCAGGTCACCCGCGAATATGAACAGTCTTGCAATATCAATGAGTAAGAAGTTATTGTATGTAACGTCTTTATGGATCATTTATTCCATCATTCCATAGTCGGCTATTGTTACAGGAGTTGAACAGGTTTTGACTACATACATGGCAATCTACCAATCGTATGACCGTACACCTGCCAGACCATCAATAGCATAGACGTATGAATCTAAGATTCGAACAGTCAAGCATATGAATCGTTAATGAATCATGAATACTGGCAACTTAATGTAACATAATTAATATCTGCGGCCAGACAATAGCGTCTTATATAGTGGAATCGCCCGAAATAAAATATAAATTCATTCCTATAACGCCACGTAAGCACTTCCAGGCAAGTTTAAGTCGGAAACTAATAACTTAAACTCAGAATATTAATCAGAACTACATCCGCGCACTCTGATTGGATGGGGGGGAAACCGTTGCACACGTGTCAGCACAAGAAAGAGTCCATCCAACTTTTATATATATAGATTACAATCCACTGCACACAGATTCTGCTATAATCTATGTAATGTTGTATGATTGGAAATTATGAACATCTCCAAGTTGAAATTTTAATATAGATATCGAAAGAATTTATTGCGCGCATCAATTTCCAAAGACGCTTTCATTTACTGCAGTACCAATTGCTAATTTTAATGTATTTTCTTTCCCGTGTATATTGCTAAGTACTATTTATTTTAGTAACGTTTGTATTTGCTATTTACTTTATATTTAATGACATTTCCGTGAACCTTTTTCTTATTATTTTGTGCTTCCGCTTCATCCTAAACAGATAAGATAAGATCTTGAATAATTATATTCTTCGACATTACAATACCATTTTCTTGTAATTTTTATAAATACAATCTTTATTGTTAAATAAGATCACTCACTATCTGCAAATGGTAGGCCTTCGACAGACAAAGCTGTCCGCATCCATAATTGACCATGAATAAAACAGCGGCATTTGAGATTTTCCAAAACATATCTATCTAAAAATATATATCTATATACATACTTAAACAAATACATATAAAGTTCAATTAATTTCATTTTAGAAACCACCCAAGTAGTCCTGATGAGAAAGACAGGCCATATTTAGTAGGTGGTGGTGTGGGTACGTTGTCACAACTATATAAAATAACAAATACTAAATTCATAGTACATTACTATATAATATTAAAAAACAGGAATCACTGTTTCTTAGTGCATTGTACTTGGCTTGAGGTCCACAAAAGGCATAAGGATTTGGACAAATTGATGTCCATAATAATAAAAAATAAAATAACAAAATAAGTGGGAATGGGGATGGGGCATTTATATTTTATATACTTATTTCGAGGTAGAATAGAATACATAGGCCACATATTAAATTGATGGAATAACTGAGATTAAAACATTTCCCAGTTTTCTGTTCGTTTGTGGCAATATTATCATGTTCGAAAGACCATACAGTGTCATAATATATACACATTATTTAATGCTTGATTTATATATAGCATGCAACTATAATCTATTTTCATAGAGACCGATGGGTATCCACGATATTAATGTTTTTCAATCGTTTTTACTAGGCATGTGAAAGCTCTAATCCTCAATGAAAATGATGTCTAATTATAAGAAAATCATAATTTGTTTTGGATGATAAGAAACTCGAATTGCGGCGGTATTACATGCCTATGATCGGACCATATTATGACAATTAAGTTGTCATTTTCCTAACTTCGTTGCTCTAATATGGCACATCTTTACAAATACGTGGCTAAGTACTTGTTATAATTTTAAATTGTATCTACACGAAGTTAAGATTATATCGGTCAACGTCGACTTAATAGGGCTAATAAGAAAAGAAAATAAATGTTGAAAGTGATATAAAATCTTGTAAAGGATTACGTTTATCTTGTGACAAAGATATGCGTCGTAAAATCTATGTGCAATATGCACCTGGTGGTCCACCGTGGGTTCATTTTCTTGGCATTTCGAAAATAAAATACTAATTTTTACAAAATTTATTAGTTCCTTCTTCTCTCCTATAAATATGAATAAAATGATAGACATGCGTCTACTATTTTATTAGCAGCGTCGTCAATGAAATTACGTAAGTGGTCGGTTTATAACGTCTCCAAGAGAAAGAAATTATGAGTTCGAATTCACTCGTACTCATTGATATTTATAGTAAGCGTGAACTTACTAAGACATACAAACTAATCTTGGCAATTAGGGTCGTTCTACAGTCGAGGTTCGAATTACTTATGCCCCGTTTGGATTTCGGACTTCGATTTGAAATCTGGATTTCGCCCAAATCTTCCGTTTGACAATTGCACCGATTTGGATCTCGATTTCGTCCAAATCCAAGGGAAAATCCAAATTCTTATAATTCGTCGAATTTGAAATTCCGTGTCAAATGGTCCGTTTTTCCAAAGCTGCACATAACGAGTTCTTCATAATTGATAATAATAACAGTAATAATAGTATAACAATAATAAATAATAATAATGAAAAAGATAATAATAATAATAACAATGATAACAGTAATAGTAACAATAATAATAATAATAATAATAATAATAATAATAATAATAATAACAACTAGGAGGTGGACGATGACGAGCAGATTCGCAAGCTCGATGAGCCGACTCGAGCTCGTCATGGATTTGCGAATGAGCCAGCTCGAGCTCGAGCACACTCGTGGGCGCTCGAAAGCTCGCAAGCCGGCTCACGAGCTTGTTTTTTATATTATTCATGATTTTTATTTATTTTATTTTGTACTCTAAATTATTTTTGAAAAAGTTAGAAATCGAGTTCGACAAGCTCTACGAGCTCGAGTCGAGCTCTGTTTTGAAATCCGAATTCGAAATCCAAACGTTTGCTAAACAGTGAATTTGGATTTGAAATTACAATTTTGGAATTCATAATGTAAAATTAGGCGATTGCATTCAAATACACGAATGCAAATGCACCCTTAGTGAAGTGTATGGAATACTATAGCATTCTTTGGGGATACCTCATATTATATCAATTGATCCATATCTATATTTCTATTGTCGACCAACGTGTCCCACGGGCCGGGCCGACGTATACTCGGACATATGTGTGGCCCATGAGACACTCCCACGTGGCTGGTCACGCTTAGGTGGGCCCACGTCACACTTCGCAATTGCGAATCTCTCTATAATGGCCCCTCTTTCCATCTTCTATTGCATTTAATTTCCTTGTTCGATGAATATGTAAAACTTAAGTACTATTTCTTCAAACTTGAGGTCATGTAAGCATTGCATATGACATCCCAAAAAATTACACAATGTGGTCATTTAAGAGATATTTGCCTTTTTATATATCTTTTATTGCACAACCTAGAAAAGAAACCATTATGGGCATGTTTGTTTCAGGTGATGCAACATTACGGTGATACGTACGTCACGGTGATGTGGGTATTACCGGAATGTAGATCAAGGTGATATGTCATCAGTGTGTTTGTTTAAAGGTGATATTTCATTTTGCAGATCAACGTGATATTGAAGTATTCTGTTTGTTTAATCACTGTGATGTGTAGGCAGACGTTGTATAAATGTCATATTTGACCCTGTACATATGACTTAAATAATGTGTTAAAACTTTTTTAAGGTGATATTTTATGTGATAATCTTTAATATATTAAAATATACATTTAATTTATAAGCACTATTTATATTTATACTTTTTTTTCAGATATAAGTTTTAATATTTTTAGATAACTGAAATATTTTTATGATTTAATTATGTTAATCATGTAATTATATTTATGGCATATAAAGTTGTTAAAATATGAGGGATATTCTCGTCCATTAAAAAAGTTAGTAAGATCACCTCATCACCGTGATGTTGGATCACCTAGGTTTTTTGGGGTGATCTGAAATAAGAAATATCACCCCATTTTCATCACCTAGGTGATCCATCACCCCGGTGATGACTCATCACTTAGAATAAACATAGTGGTAAGTGATAAACGAGAGGATAACGGTGATGTTTTGGAAGATCACCCCAAAACAAACACCCCCTATATTTATTACAATCATGGTGTTATATATCATAGATTCAATCTGGTGTTATAGCTTCACCTATATTATAAAGGTGAAGCCTACTCATTGTAAAAAGGAAAAAAAGGCACGCTAACTAAATTAGTAAACAACCCACAATAATCTCTTTCTATTAACCTCAAAATCGCAATTCTTTGCGAGTATATATAACACAAACCATAACCCAATTTCCAGAGATTTTTATTTTATGCATACAATTTATTTCTTTTTGTATTCTGAGTTTGTTGCCCGACCATGTTAGAACATTTTTCCGGCGCCAACTCTCAAGACATCAACGATCTCATGAGTTCGAGCAGTGTTCTTGAGATTCTTATGATGCAGAGCGGAGATTTGAAACCTGAACCTTCCGATGTCATTACGAACGAAGATCACTGCAATGACTTTGCAAGAATGCTGAATTATGGGAATAATTTATCGGGATTATACAATCATCATCATCATCATCATATTCCAAGAACTATTAGCTGCCCGCCAAACATGGCCTTAATCGAAAGCCATAGCAATGGGAGGGAGAGCCTCAAGAAGAGAAAAGCTGCTGCTGATATCGATGAGAAACCTCGAAATCCCAAGGTTAGTATATGGGTTAGTTTCTCTTATAGTTATTTGGCACATATGTTGATTCATTTTTTTTTTTTTTTTAATTTATTGCAGGTAGTTGCAGAAGAAAGATCAGTGGAGAAGAAAAAGTTGAAAGGTTGCCTTGAAGAAGACAACAAGTCAAAGATAACACAGCAGAATAGTAACAGTAAAAGCACACTTGCTACTGCAACTGATTCGAGCAATAATAGTAAGAAAAACAGTCAAGAGAATTCAAAAGCCTCATCAGAAGCTCCAAAAACTGATTACATACATGTCCGTGCTCGCCGTGGTCAAGCAACTGATAGCCACAGCTTAGCCGAAAGGGTAAGCAAGAGAGTAGAAACTATTGAAGCAACCCCATTTTTCTTCTTAAAATATTAATCGATTTTATTTCTCGGCGTATTTATGCTTGAATTATATTATTACCAGGTAAGGAGGGAGAAGATAAGCGAAAGAATGAGGTACCTTCAAGATTTAGTTCCCGGTTGCAATAAGGTAACCGGTAAAGCTGGGATGCTCGACGAGATAATCAACTATGTCCAATCTTTACAGAAACAAGTCGAGGTATAAATATAGTATTTACATATGTAATTGTCACAATATTATCTATATTTTCTTGATACTTATTATGCATTCGACTTTGAACGTGGGGCGGCGCAGTTCTTGTCCATGAAGCTCGCTGCAATGAATACTATGGAGGAGTTCGACGTCGTCGACAACTACCTTGGCAAAGAGGTGATTAAAGAAATGTCCTTCTTTGCTCTAGGATTTAATTTAATTACAAGAAAGATATGCCTATGCGTTGATTGTCTTTGCGTTCGATAGGTTTATACTGCGGCAAATGTTCCAACGATTGGAGCATCATCTTCATCAGCTAATTCCCATCACCAACTTCAAGCAGTCAACGAGTTAATAATGTCAGAAGGGATGATTCCAATTCCATGTCCGAGTATGGGAGTTGGAGTATTAAATAATAATAATAATAATAATAATAATAATAATAATAATAATAATAATAATAATAATAATCCTCATGATTTCGCAACCCTAAGGAGAACAACGAGTGCCCCAGTATCAGCACTAATCTCAGATTCATTCTTGGATTCGCCTTGTTTAAATGTTAGTTTTTTTTGTCTGTACCTCTCTTTTTTTGGATAAATCTTGCTTACAATATATATAACCTTGACAAGTCTTTGGTCATATAAACAAATCAGTTGCCTTGGGACGATGATTTACAGAGCTTGTACAGCATGGAATTTCAACAAGGAAGATCAGCAGCATTTGTATCTCAGCCATTTACAGGTATATAATATATATATATATATATATATGCAAAAAAGAAAGAAAAAAAAATCTCCTCATGAATACTTAGTGAACAAAAGAGAGCCCCCCCTTTCGATAAAAGAATAGATTCGACCTTACGCTTGTGTGTGGTCCTTATTAACCAAGAAATATTTATAAGTTTATTGCCTTAAAATATTATCAGCATTAACGCAGTATGGTGTCTGTCAGTATCACACACACAGCAGCAGTTAAAGGCGATACTTTTTTCATGGATGAAAAGAAAAGAAAAGAAAGAAAATCTCGAAATATTATTATGTATGGTTATTATTCGTATTAAATCTAACACCCTACCTATGTAATATATTGCAGGCTTCCTTGATGTAATAAGCCATGTGAAGCAAGAGATGGATGTCATCCCAAACTAGGAGATGATTTTAAGTTATGATGCATATAATTTGAATGCGTAGTGAAACAATAGAAGTCAAAAAAGTTTTTCCCCACTTTCTTCAGTAGCTATTGTCAGAATCATCTCAGTGTTGTTACTGATATATGAAGGAACCTATGAAAGGACGAATCTTTCTACTATTGTTATTACCATAATGGCTTCAAAGAAGCAAAAAACGTATTGAAAGAACTCGAAACTGTGGTGGTCCAAAACATGCCTGTAATAAGAACGTGAGAGTATAATTGAAACTGTTACTAATGTGCCATGTCTTCTCTTATTGAATACTTCTTTTTTTTTTGTCAAGTGATAAACAATCTAGTTAGTACCTGGTGTGGCGTGAAGTTTCTTTTTAATCAATGAGTTACAATTTGACTAATCTCAAATATAAATCAGAAAATTCTCGGTTGGCTCTAGTCTGTGATGATCGGCTTGTGAGACTTGCTTCGTTTGCCAGTCAATAAAGAACTATTTCTCTTGTGAGGAATTGGATGTGACATATATATGTATTTATTTTGTATAGATCCTCTCAAAAATTAGAAAAAGACAGGCCATTTTGCTAAGATTCCCCCAATCATGTTTCTTGTAATATTTCCACCTTTTTAGGGCTAGGAAAGTAAGCTATGGAATCAAATCTAACAAGAACGAGCCAATTCTGTCTTTGCCTAGTGGTGGAGATAACACAAGTAGAACAAATTACATACTTTCATACGCGTGTGTATGTGTGTGGTGATGAATTCATCTTTATATTTCTATTACATAAAAATATGCTTCATATTCAAGAAATGGACAAGAAAGTAGAAAGCCCTTCAATTCTTCCTTCCCTAATAAATCAAATGATAGCAGGCACAACTGAAACTAAAATAAGCTCATATATTTCGTGTTAATGTTTTCAATTCAGGTCCAAAATCCCCAACATATTAAAACTAAAAGACATGAGACAGCATTAAGTACCTCGCTCATTCGAATTCGTATTTATTCCGCTAGCGAACATAACCTAGAAAGAGTTTAGTCGCCTCGTGGGCTGCTTGAACTAGAAGCAGCAGGTTTTTTCCCCTTGTACTTCTGTTGTTAAACAAGAACGGTTAAATTGAGAATATATTTGTGCAGAGAAAGATTAGTAGTAAAACATACGTTCTTACTCATCTATAAATGTACCTGCTTCCCAATGTTGAAGGGGATATATTTGTACTTCATCATGTGCACGATCTGGCGCTTCATTGTGAGAACGAAGAGAACAAACCAGTAGAACAATAGGATGGGCCAAAATACGGGCACATCGAACATTGAGAAGAATGTCATCAAGAATGCTACGCAGAAAGCCTTTGTAATTGCATACCTAACGATACGTTAAGCAAATATCAAGGCGAGACAAATTGGACAAGCTAATGGCAACTGATACATATAATGTAGAAGCAACATCATTCTGTTATGACTCCACTTCTTAGTTCTTACACTGGTGGAGAGTCGTACAAAAACAATGTTAGAAAGACACGTATGAATCTCATGAACTAAGAAAGAGAAAGAAAGAAGATGCACAGATAAAATTGGCCAGAAACGTTTCACAACTAGGCAACAGATGCCCGGGTATCAAGAATAACAAATGCAATGCATAACAAGGGGGTAAGCATCAATGAAGAATAATAGAACACATATCAGTACATAAACACATCACATGCAAACATAGGGCATAGAACCAAAGGGGCCCGAATCAATTACCAGAATTTGAACTCGGGCAGACGACGAATGAAAGGCTTGAATTCATCAGAACCCTTTGTGGGGAGCATTGGTCCATCGGATGGTTCGAGCTCAGGATCAACAAGGGGTGACAAAAACCCAATGAGCAGATTCAGAATGTAGATCCCCAAACCATAAGTCACTATGTAAAACCCTTGCAGATAGTAAACTCGAAGGGCATAAATGAACACCAAAACAAGAGTTCCAATCCATCGATAAGCAGAATGTGGAGTTGATTTGTCCAGATAATACTGAAAGAGCTGTGAGAACTCATGTCTCCTTTGGTTCAAAGCTGCAGCTGCTGTTGAGGGGCCATCACCTCCAATCCCCTCCATGAAAAACTAACTTCAAGATAATGTGACAACACAAATCAAATGAGATTCTTAAAAATTCCAGCTGACAAGTAGCTCAAATTAAACATTACATGGAAAAAATTATGCTTTAGAAACGAAATATAAAAAAACCATTTTCCTCCCACAAAAATACTCAAAACAGATCCATATCAAGCGGTAGGTTGAATCCGAGGGCCTAATATTCGATCGACTACTCCAAATTTAGCGTAAAACTCAATGGACTCAACTTGCATTACATCAATTTTCAATCACTATTTCACCTCGCATTACAACCAGCAATACAGCTCAAAACCGCTTCACAGCAGAAACCAAATCATCATACTCTTACAAAGCAAAATCTTCTACAACCGAACATAAATCATCTACTAACTAGCAGATCTGAGAACAGCAGCGGTTCATCGACAAAAACGGAAAGAATCCAAAACACAATAAAGATCACATGCACATAGTCGAACATAGAATTACCCATAACGTAATTAGAAAAAAAAAGCAGCTGAGAAATATATTTACCTTCCTCGGAATACGGAAATGAATTATTGTGGGTGTTGTGGATCCGATTCACCAGGTTAGGAACACAGAGAACAATTAGGTTAAATATCACACCCAATGTTTAGAAAGATGCATATGCGTCAGAAGAAACAATCTCAGGCGTGAATTGTAAACGACGATTTGCCGACCCCTTCTACGGGAATATACTTTCAGGCATGGGCATTTCAGCAATATGTGCTCTTTCTTGGTCAAGTAAATAACTACGATAAAAGAAAAATAAAAATCTACAATTGTTTTATTATATAATTGGTCGGCGTGAATAGAAGACGTCAATTCCAAATTGATTTGATCCGTAAACTTTTTAATTAATAAAATAATAATCTATTCCATTTAAAATAAGCAATAAATAATAAAATTATTGTACGAAAATATAACCACCCACTTCATCCACTACCACTACATAACGCTTAATATTTAAATTATTAAAAACTATTATTTTAAATTTAATTATTGGTTGCACACGTGTGCGAGTGTGCAGGATAATTAGTAATTACTAATAGTTTATGTTCAAATATCCACCTTTAAGATAAGTGAACTAGTCGACCGATTGAAAGGAAGCTTTTGAGCTAATTTTATATATATTAGTACTTTACGCACACTCGATTCGTGCTTAAAATATAATTATCTTTGTGTTACTTTATTTTGATATTTATAATATTTAATAATAAAATATACTTAATGTGTTGAGTATAATTACCATAACAAAAATTTAGAACTGAAACGATAACTACTAAATTAAATAGTTTACAAATAGAGAGACTAAATTGTAAGACCAAATTGCCAGTTTTAGCTGTCTGGAGCCCTTTTATGTAATAGATAGATTAATAGATAGATGTATATATATTAATCTGAATAAAAATTAGAAGTTATGTACAATCGAACTCAGAAATGACATTCCTTCACATATCAATTTCCTCAAAACCTTGCACAAATTAAATTGTTTGTACTAATTGTGTTGGGCCCTAGTTTGAATTATTCCCGAGTGGCCCAGCCCATTATTTATATATAAATATAACAATATAAATAAAATTCATAAACTTCACAGTATCACGTCACTTGCCTGCTCCAATATTATATTAAATTCATATATATGGGGTCTTTATTGTAGTCCAAGATACAAAATATCTCTTTCACCTGGTTTGGTTCATGCATCGAACTTCCTATACTGAAAATTAATAATGTTATCGTTCACTTCATTGCAGAGTGGTCACATGCACAACAAGCAAGTGGGTAAATAAATATCTTGCGCCACTATTATATATAAAAATTTTATTATGGTCCTTTCATTAACTACTACTGTGATAAATTAAATCAATTTTCCTAATGAAGCATGTTTAAGAGGATACTATCTACTGGTTGCCAAACACCTATGTTTCCTTAAATTTAATAGTCAAAACTTTGAACATCCAAAGTCTTTCTTTCTTTCCTTTCTTTTTTGTTGATCAGCTCAGAATTTCTCGTGTGGATATCGTACGCTCCTTCTCTTTTCCTAGTGATAGCATGTTCATTGTATGGGAACTTTGGATAGAAAGGCGAAAAAGATTTGAATGTAAGATAAAGATGATGATTTATATTCTTCTTAAAGTGAGAAATACTAAACGAAGTCTATTTGGATTTTTGACACGTTGATATGTAAATTCGTATAGATGGAGACATTAAACGTGAGATTTACCCAAAGAGATTGATAACAATAATTATCATTTTAATAAAAGCAAAAAGAAAAGGTGGATGAGAATAGAGGTATATATATACATACAAACATCCTCCTTGTACGTATTTCTAGTGTATGCCTTGAGAAGTGTACTTCGCCATC
Source organism: Craterostigma plantagineum (assembly GCA_027422505.1). Taxonomy (NCBI): domain Eukaryota; kingdom Viridiplantae; phylum Streptophyta; class Magnoliopsida; order Lamiales; family Linderniaceae; genus Craterostigma; species Craterostigma plantagineum. The sequence goes on from JAPQWV010000029.1 coordinate 3,611,517, forward strand.
AAAAAAGCCTCGAGAGATTGAGAAGCAAGAGCCACACAAGAAAACCTTCTCCTTTCGTTTTCCTTTGTAATTTTTTTGCATTCTCCGAGCTCGATCTGTTGCAACCCACCGCGTCGCCTCGAATTCAGGACAAAATCCGAGGATTTTCTGCACGGAGGCGTAGCGAGCAGTAAGGTACTGAGCTGCAGTTCAATTTTTGTTGTTAAGAGTCTACGAACTTCCATGGATTCTTCTGCGTATTTAGAAACTTTGGGAAGATGCATTGTTCTTACTGTGATGTCTTGTAATATGCGCCGCTTTACATCGGTTTGCCCAATTGCATAAATCCTTTGTTTTTTTTTCCCTGAATTGAAGACAGAATCAGAGTCGAGCTGTTATGTCTAATGGATCTGTTAGAAAACTCAACGAGGATTGTGGCAAAAGCAAACAACACTCACAATCTCCCCAAATTGCTTGGATGTCTCGATGGATGAGGCCAAGCTACAGCAAATCAGCAGAAATTCCCTGCTCTCCTTACCGTGTTAATGAGGTTTTCGATGATGTAGGAAATCTTACGGTGAGGGAGAGTAAATCTCGCGAAGCTGTGAAACCTAACGTTACGAACCTAATCGACCGCGGCAAAGCTGTTGAATCTAGAACCGTAATTCAGCTGATTCCCCGTTCTTCAGACGAAGACAATCCTATGCAAGGTGTTCCCAAGTTGGAGAATGGAGGAATCCTTACGGCCTCAAACTATCTGCGAGGAACACGCACGAAGAAGAAGGCGATGAGATCATTTAGGACGACATTAGATGACTCCGTAGAATGCATACAAGGATTCGGGGTTCCCAGGTTCTCTCATACAACCCAAAGGCTGCTAATCGCTGAGGAGGCTGATGCCAGCGCGAGTCATCGTTCGAGCAGTTTTCTTCGCCTGTACGCGTTTTTCAATCGAAATGTGGTTAAGGTTCTGCGGCCCGCGACTGTAAGGAATGAATCTTTGTCCGAGACAGACGCCATGGATCTACTTTCTTCTAAGGAGATGGACTCACTCTCAGTGGGTACGAATTATTCATCGTCGATCATACGCTTCGATATTCGACGATGGGCTTACTTACTAACAACTTCTTTTTTTTTTTCCTCAGGGTTAGGTAGCAAGACTAGTCTGAAGAGACAAATGCCAGACATTGAGTTGAAACTCCCTTTCTTACAACCTGGGAATAGATGGGTCAAGCATCTAAAGGTTAGCTCTTCGAACTACTCTGTCGTCCCAGACAGAAAGAAGAACTCGGGCTTGTCTGAAGATGAGTTCATGGCCGAAGTTCTAAAAGCGGGCCCGCCGAGCAGCGAACAGCGTCTTGGCAAAGAATCATTGAAGAAGGATAAGGAACTTATCGTCGAAGTCGATAGTAAGGGCAAGGTAGTGCTTCTTCTCTCGCAACAACCTTGGATAAAGAGGTGGCTGCGTAATAAAGAAAAGAAACCCGAAATCGACGATAATGTTCGAAAGGAGCGGCTTCTTCCTAGTGTCGGCGCCATGGCTCTAATGGGAAAGGCCATGAACGGCTTTGAGCTGAAGAAGAAGGGCTGTTTCACTACTTGGAATACCAAATCTTTCTAAATGTTTCGTCTGAGGTTGTCTGAAATATCAACCTGTCATGAACCTGTCACTCATCGACAAGGATGATGGCGTGGGCTGAAAGAAGAGAATTATTTGGGCCAAAAAGTTTAATATTTTGTATTTCTAATTAGGTCAAAGCCCAATTAATTTTTCATGTTATAAACAAATGTATCGATGGATGATGAGGATAACAAAGAAATTAACCCTATCTTAATTCTTCTTCTCCGTCGATGAATCGTCTTCTTCTTCAATCCAATCTGTTATCTTCTCATCTCTAATCTCTTAATTCTGCATATAAGAAAACCCAAAAATAGATTAATCCATGACACAACCTTTCATTGATCCTTATTATTATATATATAATGAAAAGACTAAATTATTAACTGCTTTTTCATGTTCATTAAATTAGGGATGGCTGATCCATCAGCTCACCCAACTCTCAACATCTCTTATTTCATTCAAAACCTTCACTTTCTTTTCCCCTTCAAATAAATCTGAATCGGCCCAAAGCCTCGACAGCCAATCATCGACAGAATACAGTCATGGCATCGACGAAAAGAGCTTACCTCGCCGCCTACAACTTCACGGTGCTCGCTGACTGGGTTCAGGCCCTCTACCTCACCGTCAAGGCCGTGATCCACAACAATCGACACCGCACCGCAACAACGTAACCCACGACCTCTACGACGCCGTTTCCCTCCCCTTAGCCCTCGCCCAGTCCGCCGTCGTCCTCGAAATTGTCCACAGCTTGGTCGAAATCGCCGATCGCCCGTGACGGCGACGCTTCCCAAGGTGGGCTCGCGCCTGTACGTCCCGTGGGGGATACTCTACGCCTTCCCGGAGGTGAGGTACACCTTCTTCGACGTCAAGGAGCTGATGGGCCACACGCACAAGTGGCTGCTTTGGCTGAGGTACAATATGTTCCTCGTGTTGTACACTATTGGGATTTCCAGCGAGGTGGGGCTGATCTACCACGCGCTGCGCTGCCGTACATGAAGGAGACGGGCAAGTTCAGCTTGAGGATGCCCAACAAGCAGAATTTTGGGTTAGATTATTACTACAATGCCTTCTTGGTTTTGGGTTTCTATGTGCCTGAGAGCCCTCATTTGTACAGGTGTTACAACAAGCATGTACATATATCCTTTGCCCAAGCATGTACCTGCAAAGTGCGGGCTCCCAGGAACGTAAAAATCCAAAACCAAGAACGCATCGTAGTAATAATCGAACCCCGAAATTCAGCTTATTGGGCATCCTCAAGTTGAACTTCCCCGCCTCCTTCATGTACCGCAACGCGTGTCTATCAGCCCCACCTCGCTGGAAATCCCAGTAGGGCACAACACGAGGAACAGCTGATACCTCCGCCAAAGTAGCCACTTGGGCGCATGGCCCATCAGCTCCTTGACGGCGAAGAAAGTGTACCTCACGATAATTGTCGCCGACCAACTGATTAAAAGAGATATTAGAAACGGGCTATTACGGATTACCGGGAGGCCGTAGAGTATCCCCCAGATGACGTACAGACGCGAGCCCACCTGGGGAAGTGTCGCCGTCACGGGCAATCGTACGATTCCGACCAAGCTGTGGACGATTTCGAGGATGATGGTAGACTGGGCTACGGCTAAGGGGAGGGAAACAGCGTCGTAAAAGCCATGGATTAGGTCGTTGCAGTGGCGATTGTTGTGGTTCACGGTCTTAACGGTGAGGCAACACCTGAACCCAGCCGGCGAGCACCGTGAAGTTGTAGGCGGCGAGGTAAGCTCTTTTCGGTGAGGCCATGGCTGTACTGTGACGATGACTGGTCGTTGAGGCTTTAGGCCGATTCAGATTTATTTATAGGGGCAGGAAAATAAAAGAAGGTTTTGAATTAAATGAGAGATGTTGAGAGTTGGGTGAGCGGATAGATCAACCATCCCTACTTACTGAACATGACTGAACATGAAAAAGCAGTTAATAAATTTATATATTATTTATTAATATATTTTTTTTGATTGATTACTATAAATATATTTAATAATTAGGATAAAATAAAAGGTTGATATTTCAGGAGACAACCTTAGCAGACCGAAAAATTTTAAGAAAGATTTCGTATTCCAAATGGTGGAACATCCTTCTTCTTCAGCTCAAAGCCGTTCATGGCTTTCCCATCAGAGTCATGGCGCCGATACTAGGAAGAAACTGCTCCTTTCGAATATTACTGTCGACCGCTAGTTTCGAAGTTTGAGTTTCTCTTCTTTACTACGTAGCCACCTCTTTATCCAAGGTTGCAAGAGAAGAAGCACTACATTGCCCTTCTGATTTCAACAATAATTTCCTTATCCTTCTTCAATGATTCTTTGCGAAGATGTTGATTGCTGCTCGGCGGGCCCGCTTCAAAAACTTCGGCTATGAACGCCTTGCTCTTCTTATTTTCATGACAGATCTCATCTTCAGACAAGCCCGAGTTCTTCTTTCTGGCTGGGATGCCTGAGTAGTTCGAAGAGCTAACCTGCTTTAGACGCTTGAGAGGGAGTTTGAACTCAATGTCTGGCATTTGTCTCATCAGATTAGTCTTGCTACTTAACCCTGAAAAAAAAATTGTTTGTAAGTATCCCGTCGTCGAATATCGAAACGTATAATCGACGATGAAATAATAGGTACCTTCTGAAAGTGAGTTCATCTCCTCCGACGAAGAAAGTATATCCATGGAATCTCTCCCGGCCGATGATTCGTTCCTTACAGTCGGGCTGCATAACTTTAAATCCCACCGCATTTCGACTGAAGAACACAGATAAGCAAAGAGAACTGCTCGAATTGATGACTCACACTGACATCAGCCTCACCGGCGATTAGAAGCCTTTGGATTGTCTTATGTTAGTTTCGCAGCTTTGCAAGATTTACTCTCGCGCACCGAGAGAGTCGTCATAATTAGCTGAGGACAAACAGATTGAATTCCTACATCCTTAAAATCCTCATTACCACGGAAAGGAGGAGGATTTTGTGCTGATTTGCTATGGCTTGGGCTAATAATTCATCGAGTCATCCAAGCAATTCTTGGACTCGGTGGTGAACCAATTCTTAAGCAACGTAAGCATCGCAAGGGAACTCGGCTTTGTTGGGAAACCCCAGGTGACCCGAGGCCTCTCCCCGGACATAGCGGAAGTATTGAAAGGGTCTCCCAGGTTCCCCGTTGGAACGAGTGAATTTCAAAAATTTCCTCGTTCCCGCCACAAGACCAAACTCGGTATAAAGAAAAACACGCATGTATACACGTGTTAAGGTTTAGAACATTACCCTCGTCGCGAAGATCCTTAGCTCCCTAGCTCACGAACTGCGCCGAAGAGAGTCACGCCGACCCCGTGAAGTACCACAAACCAACACCACCCCAAGGATGGCTAGAGATGGTGTGGAGTGTTGTGTAGAGATGTGTATGTATGTGTGTGATTTCTAAAACTCACAAACACTTAGGGATTTCTAAAAGATCACCCTAAATGCTCTCACTTCTCTCTAAAACTCAAAGATAGAGTGAGAAAGAGCTTAATTAAAGTTATGGACGAAATTCTCTAAGAAAATATATTAAAAGTCCCTTTCCAAACCAAGAAAATGACTTTTAACTTAATCCAAATGAGATCATGTCCTACATGACTCAAAAGGTGTTAGATTCCCTTTTATTATGTCACTAAATGACCTAATAATGTCCCATATGTCTAGCATAAGAACAAGGTATGAATTTGGACTTGATTTGGATTAAATTTGGCCAAACCGACGCTCGTCACGGCCTGAAACAAGCCTATTCACGGCCGTGACAACACCCTTCACGGCCTGGGTCATAATGGTCAAGCCCGTGACCATGTCGAGGCCAAAACTCAGCCTCTGCCGCGCGTCACGGCCACGTGCAATGTGTTCACGGCCGTGACACTTTGATAGCTTTGCGGCAGATTCGTATTTCGATCCGATCGAGGGGTAAACAATGTCCGATTGACCTGAAATTTTACCATAGTTAAAAGACTCATCAATCTTGATTCTGACCAAAGGGATTCTCAATCCTAGGTCTAGATTGTGAGATATGAATTTTTTAAGCTACTGCAACTTTGCAGATGGGCTTCACAACCGTGACAAGCCTTGCTTGTCATTGTGAACCCTATTTACGCTTCAACTATTACCATTTTCGTTCCGTAAATATCCGTCCATGTAAATATAGTTTCTAAGACATATATTTAATATTTTATTAACGTCTCTAAGACCGTTAAATTAATTTACATCTCATATTAGTTAGGCACTATCACAGTGATCATTTTTAAGCCCGACTCTCTTGGTTCGTCTCAACCCGGCAAGGGAGGAATCCAAGAATTCAGTAAGCGCCTAGCCAATCCCGCGGTACCGAATAGATCCCGTGTTGAGTACGATCTTCAATCTACGAACCGACTATAGATTATCATCGTACGTATAGACCCTTCACTAATGTCCCGGTCGAGTGAGAGTCATGGTTACGTCAAACTCACTAGACTCGACACTATGACGAATTTGTGACTGGCAAAATTACTAAACTGTTCTCCACGTCCCACGTTCAGTTTATTGCTTCGGCCGAAGACTTTGTAATTTCCCGTCCCCAAATATGCATAAGACATATATCTCGGTTACTAACGAGACAGTGAATCCCTCACGATAGTCTAAGCACGGCAGTTACCCTTCGTTGTCAAGACCGCATGTCGCCGCCGACCCATGTTCATCACCGAACAAGGCGGGCCTAGCAAACTAGTGACAAGTCAAGCCCCGAAGTCAACTCCGTCAAAGACCTTTCAGTCTAAGGTCCACGCACACTACTATAGTCAATCAATCAATCATTGACGCTACCCAGAGTAACGATAAGGCCCATGTGATTGTCGATTACGAGTCGTGTCCAAGTACAAGTTAATCCCCTGATTCAACTCATACCAATGTTATGACCTCCCGCTTCCCAAGCGAATGGTTGGCACAACCATTTAAGAGTCGTCAACAAATAAGTCGTAATTGACGCTCAGTCACCCTACTGAGGTCTAAGACTTATGGACTAACTTAATATCGAAGAATAATAGCTCACTGGTGCCCCCTCTCTCATCCCATGAGAATCAGTGACTATACTTACGATATATGGGTTTTATTTATTTACCATCTCACCGGATGCCTAATGAGACTTAATAGGTAAATAAATAATATGCCTTTAAAGAATTAATATAAAAATATAAATTCCATTATCAAGTATAAGAATACAATATTCAAATACAGGCGAAAATACATCGAATATACAATACGTGCCCTATTCATTACATCCTCGAATGGCATTCCGAGGGCACATCCCCAACAATCTCCCACTTGCACTCAATGCCATGCGCTATGATATCGTAACCCCATTTTATAGAGGTGTCGATCAAGCACTGCCTGTGAGAGAGGCTTGGTGAACGGGTCTGCCACGTTATCCGCAGTAGCTATTTTCTGCACAGCTATGTAGCCATTCTCAACGAACCCACGCAACACGTGGTATTTTCTTTCTATATGTTTGGACTTTGAGTGAGACCTAGGTTCCTTGGCTTGTGCGACTGCCCCACTATTGTCGCACCACAATGGCAGTGGGCGGTCCACTATGCCTGGAACTACTTGAAGTTCTTCTAAGAACTTCCTCATCCAAACACCTTCCTTTGCTGCCTCAGAGGCCGCAATATACTCCGCCTCAGTGGTGGAATCGGCAGTAGTGCTTTGCTTGGAACTTTTCCAAGACACTGCTCCACCATTGAGCGTATAGACAAAACCAGAAGTAGATTTTCGGTCATCCACGTCTGACTGGAAATCCGTATCGGTATAACCATCCACCTCTAATTCTCCATTTCCATAAATCAATATCATATCTTTAGTCCTTCTAAGGTACTTAAAGATATTCTTTACTGTATTCCAATGTTCTTTACCAGGATTAGACTGGTACCGACTTACTATGCTCAAAGCATACGCAATGTCAGGCCGCGTACATAGCATCGCATACATTAGGCTACCTATTGCTGATGCATAAGGAATTTCACTCATTTCCTTCCTTGCTTCCTCATTTTGAGGACACATGGATTTCGAGAGATGAATCCCATGTCGAATTGGCAAGAACCCTTTATTAGATTCATCCATTCGAAACCGTTTCAGAATCTTTTCTAAGTAAAGGGCCTGAGATAAACCTATCATTCGATTCGCTCGATCTCTAAAAAGGCGAATTCCAAGAATGTAGGTTGCTTCTCCCAGGTCTTTCATGGAAAATTCGGTTGAAAGCCAAGCTTTCACCTCCGAGAGCATCCCGATATCGTTTCCCACTAAAAGGATGTCATCCACGTACAATACGAGGAACGATATCTTACTCCCACTGATCTTCTTGTAAACGCAAGGCTCATCTTCATTCTTTAAGAATCCGTAGTTCCTAACTACTTCATCAAATCGAAGATTCCAGCTTCTAGACGCTTGCTTAAGTCCATAAATTGACCTATTAAGCTTGCACACTTTGTGAGCATCTGCTTGCGATGTAAAACCCTTGGGCTGCTCCATATAGATTTCCTCCTGGAGGAATCCATTTAGGAAAGCAGTTTTCACATCCATCTGCCAGATCTCGTAATCATAGTATGCTGCTATGGCAAACAGAATCCTGATAGACTTAATCATTGCTACAGGTGAAAAGGTTTCCTCATAATCAATGCCCTCTTTCTGATTATACCATTTCGCTACTAGCCTAGCTTTGTAGGTTTCAACCTGTCCGTCAGATCCAATCTTTCTCTTGTAGATCCATTTGCACCCTATCGGTCTAAAACCTTGGGGCAAATCTACTAGAGTCCAGACTTGGTTGCTGTGCATAGAGTCTATCTCTGCTTTCATAGCTTCGACCCATTTCTTTGAGTCGACATCCATTATTGCCTGGTCATAGGTAGTGGGATCATCACCAATGATTCCCTCCGTCGCAGCAACCCCGTGCTCGACGTGTACCATACCATATCTCTCAGGCTCGCGAGATACTCTACCCGACCTGCGCAATTCTGGGCGCGTCTCGGACTGCTCTTCTGTGACCCTAGGCACTGATGGCTCTGGAGGCATTTCTTCTAACTCTCCAAGAGTTATTTCTCTGCCAGCTCCACCCTCTCGAATGAACTGTTCCTCGAGAAAGTGAGCATGTACAGCTACGATGATCCTCTGATCGTCATGGAAGTAGAAATAATATCCCATGCTATCATTGGGATATCCTACGAAACGTCCTTTCGTGGACCTTGATTCAAGTTTGTCTGTCATAAGCTTGTTCACATAGGCGGGGCAACCCCAAACTTTTAAGTGATTCAAGCTGGGTTTCTTACCGTTCCAAATTTCGTAAGGTACCCTATCAACAGACTTCGAAGGAGTTCTGTTCAAAACATAGACTGCAGTTTGCAAAGCATATCCCCATAACGATATGGGAAGATCTGTATAGCTTAGCATAGATCGAACTTTATCTAATAATGTTCGATTTCTGCGTTCGGCAACACCATTCAACTGTGGTGTTCCGGGCGGTGTAAACTGCGAAATAATTCCATTTTCTTTCATGAAATCATCAAACTCAAGACTCATAAATTCGCCGCCTCGATCTGATCGAACAACTTTAATTTGTCTCCCAGTTTGATTTTCCACCATTGTTTTGAATTCCTTGAACTTTTCAAGCGTTTCATACTTGTGCTTTAACAGATACACCAAGCCATAGCGAGAGTGATCATCTGTAAAAGTCACGAAATAGTGGAAGTTACCTCGGGCCGCTACACTAAACGGTCCACAAACATCTGTATGGATCAAATCCAAAATATTAGCGGCTCTTTGAAAAATCCATGTAAAGGGAGACTTAGTCATTTTGCCTAAGATACAAGACTCGCACGTTGGATAGGAATCTGATTCCGTTGGCTTAATTATGCCATGTTTCTCCAACTCTTGAATCTTTCGCACTCCGGCATGACCTAGTCTAAGATGCCACAAATACTTTTTATTTAACTCTAAGTTATGTTTGTCGGTAACTACATTCGCATGTTCTTGGACATTAACGTAATATAAACCATTTATTAACGTTGCATTTCCGACGCATTTATTTCCAAAATAAATCTCACAAATTATTGAATCGAAATTCATAACCATTCTTACTCAAAGCAGGAATAGAAATAATATTTTTCAGCCCCTTGGGCAACACAAGTACATCGGATAGATATAATACATGTCCAGAACTTAGTACAAGAGTCTTCGATCCAACATGACTAGCAGGCACACAATGTCCGCTACCAACGTTAATCAAGACTTCTCGTTCCGCCAGCTTCCTACTTCGTTCCAGACCCTGGTTCAAAACACAAATGTGAGCACTAGCTCCCGAGTCAAGAATCCACGAAGTGGAAAGTACAGTAAATGAACAATAAGTTTCTGAAACTTTACCTGAAGCCCCAGAAGCTCGAAGCTTGGGGCAGTCCCTTTTCCAATGGCCCAGCTCTTGACAGTGAAAGCACCGATCAGTTGCCTTCGGAACATTAGGCACGTTCATTTTGGCCTTGCCCTTTTTCTTAATTCCTCCTTTTGGCTTATTAGGCTTGGGCTTGTTCGACTTAGATCTCTTAGACCTTGTAGTCACAACAAGCGCAACCTCTTTTCCCTTTCCTTTCTTTAGCTCACGCTGAGTCTGAACCAGCGTGTTCATGAGTTCAGGAAGCGAAAATCGCCTATCGCTCAGATTATAGTTTATAATAAACTGAGCAAATGAAGCTGGGAGTGACTGAAGGATCAGGTCAATCTGAAGCTCGTTATGAATGGGACAACCGAGAGAACTTAGTTCCTCGATGTACCCAATGAGCTTACGCACATGTGCCGCAACATCTGCACCCTCAGGCATCTTGGTATGAAAGAGATTGTCGGCAGCACGGTATCGAGACGATCTTGACTGCTCGCGGTACAACTCCTTCAGATGAATCAATATCTCGCGCATTTGCATACCCTCATGCTGGCGCTGCAGATCATTATTCATCCCAGCTAATATATAAGCCTTGGCACGGGCACTATCAGCTATCCATTTGGCATAATATTCCCTGTCATCATCACTCGCACCCTCTTGGGGTTCGAGTGGTATGGGTCCCTCAAGGACATACTCTAGGCGTTCCAGAGTGAGGACTATCCTCAAGTTACGGAGCCAGTCCGCAAGGTTTGGACCCTCCAAACGATTTTGCGTGATCAGTAAATTGAACGGTGACGTCATTTTGTATACAAACAAGAAAGAAAACAATCTGCAGAAAATAAAGCATTGAAGGGGTCAACGTATTATTCTACAAGCACAAATAAGGACTTTAACAATTTGGCTTGCTCCCACTATTTTTCTCAAAATCTCATTCTCCCGATAGAGATTTCGGAAACCTCGTTGATAGTTTCATAGTGGAGTTGATTTCCCCGCTCCGCAGAAATGAACCTCAACCTAACAGTTTGTTGGCCCATTACTCGGACGGCGCCGTGTCCCACACGAACCCATAGAAGTACCCGTGTCCAACATGAATCCATCTCATGAGTATTTCAACTACTTTGTCTCCGGTCAGGAACCCTCACCCTAACAGGAATAATTGGGAAATAACCGTCTAAGTGTAACCTATCAACGTCTGGCTCAATCCTAACATTTAGAAATTCCGTCCGTAGGATAACTCTTTATAGGACGTGAATATGTTTCGGAGAGCGGCGTTTAGATAATCACCCGGAATATCAACAAGGAGAGCGAAATGTTTGGCGCCGATAACTCGGAACAAACCGCACATACACCTAAGTCGTTTCAATGACGAGCTTGACTTTATTGTCTTAACGCACCCGAGCCAACTACGACAAGAGCGAGATGATTGGCGCCGATAACCCGGAACAAACCGCACATGACACTCAAGCGCAATGGTTTCGAGCTTGATAGAAGACAGGACCCAGTCCTTTACCCACTTAGTATTTTGTCCAACCGGCCGCACACAAAAGCACTTAAATACACGCACGTAACGTCGAACAAACATGCACGTAATTGCAGTAAACCTAGTTTGCCTATAAGACCGTCTGCGTGGACTATTTCTACTCTACTACATTTATATTGATAAAAATACACATCTCTACGCCGTCGACTTCAAACCGTGTTCTCGAACGACCTCCAAGGCTTCGAACGACCATCTCATGATTCCTCCTCATACTCGTACAACCATCGTGCTAAACTAATTTTCTAAAAATTAATAAGGTACAAGACGGGGGGATCAGCTGTCCCAAACAACCCGTATATTAACAAATAAATTACAAACCGGGGGGAACTTTGTCACCCTTAACATATCACCCGGAAATAGAGCCTAAGTCCACGCCGACGTCTTAATACGTGTCATACATATATATGCATACAACATAAACACGTTCACGACAACAAAACGCTCAAAGAAACCAAAACGAAATTTGGGCTAGTCCTAGACTTACGGATCCAGTGTCAATTACGAACCGTGAGGAGACTCCACTAGGGTTTTCTCCCCACGTTGCTTCGTTACGTCAGACCGTTCGCAACTAGGCGACTTTCGACCAAGCGAGCGCTCGGTTTACAAACTCGAACTAAGTACAACTCATGCTGCGATGCTCGAGTGACTTAGTGACTTGCACAACCAAGTTCGTTTCGAACTCGTTTATGTCGTTTCTTAGAACCGAGCCTATTGCTCTGATACCACTGTTGGGAAACCCCAGGTGACCCGAGGCCTCTCCCCGGACATAGCGGAAGTATTGAAAGGGTCTCCCAGGTTCCCCGTTGGAACGAGTGAATTTCAAAAATTTCCTCGTTCCCGCCACAAGACCAAACTCGGTATAAAGAAAAACACGCATGTATACACGTGTTAAGGTTTAGAACATTACCCTCGTCGCGAAGATCCTTAGCTCCCTAGCTCACGAACTGCGCCGAAGAGAGTCACGCCGACCCCGTGAAGTACCACAAACCAACACCACCCCAAGGATGGCTAGAGATGGTGTGGAGTGTTGTGTAGAGATGTGTATGTATGTGTGTGATTTCTAAAACTCACAAACACTTAGGGATTTCTAAAAGATCACCCTAAATGCTCTCACTTCTCTCTAAAACTCAAAGATAGAGTGAGAAAGAGCTTAATTAAAGTTATGGACGAAATTCTCTAAGAAAATATATTAAAAGTCCATTTCCAAACCAAGAAAATGACTTTTAACTTAATCCAAATGAGATCATGTCCTACATGACTCAAAAGGTGTTAGATTCCCTTTTATTATGTCACTAAATGACCTAATAATGTCCCATATGTCTAACATAAGAACAAGGAATGAATTTGGACTTGATTTGGATTAAATTTGGCCAAACCGACGCTCGTCACGGCCTGAAACAAGCCTATTCACGGCCGTGACAACACCCTTCACGGCCTGGGTCATAATGGTCACGCCCGTGACCATGTCGAGGCCAAAACTCAGCCTCTGCCGCGCGTCACGACCACGTGCAATGTGTTCACGGCCGTGACACTTTGACAGCTTTGCGGCAGATTCGTATTTCGATCCGATCGAGGGGTAAACAATGTCCGATTGACCTGAAATTTTACCATAGTTAAAAGACTCATCAATCTTGATTCTGACCAAAGGGATTCTCAATCCTAGGTCTAGATTGTGAGATATGAATTTTTTAAGCTACTGCAACTTTGCAGATGGGCTTCACAACCGTGACAAGCCTTGCTTGTCATTGTGAACCCTATTTACGCTTCAACTATTACCATTTTCGTTCCGTAAATATCCGTCCATGTAAATATAGTTTCTAAGACATATATTTAATATTTTATTAACGTCTCTAAGACCGTTAAATTAATTTACATCTCATATTAGTTAGGCACTATCACAGTGATCATTTTTAAGCCCGACTCTCTTGGTTCGTCTCAACCCGGCAAGGGAGGAATCCAAGAATTCAGTAAGCGCCTAGCCAATCCCGCGGTACCGAATAGATCCCGTGTTGAGTACGATCTTCAATCTACGAACCGACTATAGATTATCGTCGTACGTATAGACCCTTCACTAATGTCCCGGTCGAGTGAGAGTCATGGTTACGTCAAACTCACTAGACTCGACACTATGACGAATTTGTGACTGGCAAAATTACTAAACTGTTCTCCACGTCCCACGTTCAGTTTATTGCTTCGGCCGAAGACTTTGTAATTTCCCGTCCCCAAATATGCATAAGACATATATCTCGGTTACTAACGAGACAGTGAATCCCTCACGATAGTCTAAGCACGGCAGTTACCCTTCGTTGTCAAGACTGCATGTCGCCGCCGACCCATGTTCATCACCGAACAAGGCGGGCCTAGCAAACTAGTGACAAGTCAAGCCCCGAAGTCAACTCCGTCAAAGACCTTTCAGTCTAAGGTCCACGCACACTACTATAGTCAATCAATCAATCATTGACGCTACCCAGAGTAACGATAAGGCCCATGTGATTGTCGATTACGAGTCGTGTCCAAGTACAAGTTAATCCCCTGATTCAACTCATACCAATGTTATGACCTCCCGCTTCCCAAGCGAATGGTTGGCACAACCATTTAAGAGTCGTCAACAAATAAGTCGTAATTGACGCTCAGTCACCCTACTGAGGTCTAAGACTTATGGACTAACTTAATATCGAAGAATAATAGCTCACTGGTGCCCCCTCTCTCATCCCATGAGAATCAGTGACTATACTTACGATATATGGGTTTTATTTATTTACCATCTCACCGGATGCCTAATGAGACTTAATAGGTAAATAAATAATATGCCTTTAAAGAATTAATATAAAAATATAAATTCCATTATCAAGTATAAGAATACAATATTCAAATACAGGCGAAAATACATCGAATATACAATACGTGCCCTATTCATTACATCCTCGAATGGCATTCCGAGGGCACATCCCCAACAGGCTTAAGGTTCGTTTGCCTATCTCCAATAATCCGACCGGAAGTTGAAAATGCAGATTCTGAAGCGACACTTGACGCTTGCACGGGTAGAACGTCTCGAGCGATAGCCGCTAGTGTCGGGTAAAGGGATGCGTTCGACTTCCACCACTGGAGAACGTCAAATCCTTCCGGTGTTTGGAAGTTGTGACTCAAATAAAGCCGAATTTCATTTGAGTTTGTAGGCCTGGTCGCTTTTCCTTTCGACTTTGCATCTCAATCGCCTAAGGACATCCATCGAACCACAGCCACCGCTAGAGGACTCCGTAACACCCTCGGTCGCATGCTCGGTCGCCGAACCACCACGCATCTGAGAACTTAAAAAGCAAAAAGTTTTTGGAGAGAAAGCATAATTGACGCCTTTTGATCGTCAACGCTCTTTCCAAAAAAATGTCTCGTACTACTCGAAAAAACATCGAAGTGTCACTACCACAATTCGGGTCGAGTAAAGCCACCAAGCCGTCGACAATGGGGATATTTTCCCAATACTTCTTGAACTTTTGCTCCATGTTCTCAATAAAATGGTGCAAACTTTCATTGCTACGATATTCAGTAAATTTACAGCACATGCTAAAAAGCAAAGCAATAAATAATGACGATGTAGGATAATGAACGCCGGAAAGTTCTCCGTTGCTTCCTTGACTACCGCAAGTAGTGACACACATAAACTGCAAATTTCCCAATCAACATCTAGTAATAGAAGTGATCGATCGAAAGTCATACCAACTCCGTTGTTGTTCCAAAAATGGGTGACTAAATCCTTATAACGCATAAATGTGCTAAGAAGGTAATATAAAGAGTTCCACCTACTCAGTACCGATAACGGAAATTTCTTATACCTAAGCCCATTCGTCTCGACCGTTTGTCTCCACGAATGACCGAGACGTTGTTCACATAGTTGTTTAGCAATGAATTTAAAATTTTCTATTACACGACCTAATACTTCATCGAATGCACATTTAACACAAGCACACCAACATGAAGCAATCGACCGTTCAAAGGCACATTAAGATGGGAACGATGGAAATCCATAGCCTCGTTATTAGAGCTTGCATTATCCAACGTGATAGACATAATCTTATCTTGAATTCCATGTTTATTCGCCACATTCAAGACGTGCATCCCAATAGCATGTCCCCAACGCGACGAATCTAGCAGATCTAGCGAAAGAATTCTCTTTTGCATCGTCCACGCCTCATCTATCCAATGGCATGTAACAATTAAATACGATTGGGAAGTAACATTCGTCCCAATATCAGTGTTAAACTAACTCTACACGATATGTTCGATAAATGTACTACTAATTTCGATCTATATTCTTCAAAGGTTTCTCACATACTTCCTAAGTGTCTTAGGACCTACTTGATGGAATCTGGATTGTATCGAACTGGTAAAGTTGATAAATCCTTTATTTTCCGCATTACAAAGTGGTTCTTCACATTGGATTACAAACTTAACTAGCGCCCATCTTTGAAATCTCCCTAGTGATAACGAAACTCCTACCGGTATGCACATCTATTTGTTGTTGTGTTCGCTCTGTACCTATGGGTTCTAACGTAACCGAGCCAAATTTATGACAACCTGATAAATTTTTTCTAATAGATCCGGAACCCTTGTTACCGCCACCTCTATATTGATATTCATGTCGACATATTTTACAATAAACTTTACCTCTGTTGGGGTTGTCGGGTTCGAGTTCGAGGTCGACTTCCAAACCTTCGAGGGTTTCGTCAGGGTGCGTGATGTCGCCGTGGCCGTGGTGGAGTCTTAGCTCGGACCGGTTTCGCGTCGTCCTCCGTCGCCTTCCGTCTCCTCGACCTCATTGTCGGGATCGACCTCGTCGGGTATATTGCTCATATCTACATGAAGATAACCAAAAATATCTTCGTTCAGGTGCGAACTTGATGCCATGTTAGTAAAATAAAGTGTGTGTGGGTATGTTTTGTGTGGGTGTGTATGTATTTTGAGTGTGTGTGTGTGTGTGTGTTTCGAGTGTGTGGTGTGTGTGTATCGAGTGTGTGTATGTGTGCATTTTCGTATAATACGAGACGAGAGCAATATAGAGTGAGATTAGAGAGAGTTTGGGAGATTATATGTCAAAAAATTATGAAATATGATGTAGTATTTA
Source organism: Craterostigma plantagineum (assembly GCA_027422505.1). Taxonomy (NCBI): domain Eukaryota; kingdom Viridiplantae; phylum Streptophyta; class Magnoliopsida; order Lamiales; family Linderniaceae; genus Craterostigma; species Craterostigma plantagineum. The sequence continues at coordinate 3,628,201 of JAPQWV010000029.1, forward strand.
TAGAGTTTTCGTTAGGGACTAAAAAAAAATTGCACCTTTGGCCGATTCTAAAATTCCGGAACCAATCTGGTAACGGTAATTACCGGATTGGTTCCGGTTTCTAACCGGTTTCGGTTCGTTACCGGATTGGTTCCGGTTTCTAACCGGTTGAATCGGTTCCGGTTCTAAACGAAACCGGTAGCCGGTTCCGGTTCAATAATGGATGCGTTCAAACGACAAGCTATATCTATTTTTCAATCTCGGACTCGATATATGTAACGAAGTTCTAAAATGTGTTTAAATGAATAAATATTGACGCAAGCCTTCAATCAGTCACGACAAAGCTAGTCGTACTACTCACTCATCTTATATTAATTATTATTACTAGTACAATTTTCACACTCGATTGCGCTTAAAATATAATTATATTAAAATTATTTTAAATTTGAAATTATAATTTTTAGCGTTTAAGATGAGATATAATTTTTAAAATATAAAAAGAAACTTAGTTGTAGGGGCATAAGTATAAATAAAAAATTAGGAGTGATAAGAAAAAATTTAATTAATTAAATTACAATTGAGAGACTAAATCTCAATTAAGTTACACACCAAATTGTGGCAGTTTATATTCACCCTAAACCAATTACTCCATCTGTCCCAAAGGGTTTTATACATTTGTGAGTTGACACGAGAATTAAGAAACTGAATATTTTAATACTATAGAGTGATGAAAAGGTAAAAATGTATATTTGGCACGTTTTTTAAGAATATTTAATATTATTATATTGATTGTTTGCGATAGTTTTTTTGCGAAATAAGAAAATGTTCAAAAGACGTGGGACGCCCGATTTAGTAAAATGGCGAAAATGGTTTGGGACAAAGGTAGTATATATAATATACGGTATAGGTTATTATTTTCTTTTATCGCAGTTATTTACTTGACCAAGAGCTTGAAAAGAGGCACACATTGCTGAAATGCCCCTGCGCGAAAGTATATTCCCTTAAGGGGAGTCGGCAAATCGTCATTTACAATTCACGCCTGAGATTGTTTCTTCTGAAGCATATATTCATCTTTCTAAACATTGGGTGTGATATTTAACCTAAATGCTCGCTGTGTTCCTAACCTGGTGAATCGGATCCACAAACACCCACAATAATTCATTTCCGTATTCCGAGGAAGGTAACTATATTTCTTTTTTTCTAATTATGTTATGGGTAACTAATAATTCTATGTTCGACTACGTGCATGTGGATCTTTATTTTGTTTCGGATTCTTTCCGTTTTTGTCAATGAGATGCTGCTGCTCTCGGATCTGCTAGCTAGCTGGGGAAATCAATTGTAAAATTAGTCCTATTTGGTTTAGCGAGAGTATGATGTTTTGGTTTTCATGTTCATTAAGTAGGGATGGTTGAGTTGATCCATCCGCTCACCCAACTCTCAACAACTCTCATTTAATTCAAAACCTTCCTTTCTTTTCCTTCCCCCTTTAAATAAATCTGAATCCGCCAAAATCCAATCATCATCAGTCACAGTACAGCCATGGGCTTGCCCAAGAGAGCTTACCTCGCCGCCTACAACTTCACGGTGCTCGCCGGCTGGGTTCAGGTGCTGTACCTCACCGTCAAGGCCATGACCCACAACAATCGACACCGCAACGACCTAACCCACGGCATCTACGACGCCGTTTCCCTCCCCTTAGCCCTCGCCCAGTCCGCCGCCGTCCTCGAAATCATCCACAGCTTGGTCGGAATCGTCCGATCCCCCGTGACGGCGACGCTTCCCCAGGTCGGCTCGCGCCTGTACGTTGCGTGGGGGATACTCTACGCCTTCCCGGAGATCCGTACGAGCCCGTTTCTGATCTCCCTCCTAATCAGCTGGTCGGCGACGGAGATCGTGAGGTACACCTTCTTCGGCGTCAAGGAGCTGATGGGCCACGCGCCCAAGTGGCTGCTTTGGCTGAGGTACAGTATGTTCCTCGTGTTGTACCTTACTGGGATTTCCAGCGAGGTGGGGCTGATCTACCACGCGCTTCCGTACATGAAGGAGACGGGGAAATTCAGCTTGAGGATGCCCAATAAGCTGAATTTTGGATTCGATTATTATTACAGTGCGTTCTTGGTTTTGGGTTTCTACGTGCCTGGGAGCCCTCACTTGTATAGGTACATGCTTGGGCAGAGGAAGAAGGCGCTTTCAAGGGCCAAGAATGAGTGAGTGAGAGACCTTCTCTAATCAGTTTCTACTTGGTTGTTGTAATACTGTGATTCATTATTGTGTTTCCTCCGCTAAGTCGAATGCTGTCGTTAAGCCGTCTACCTAGTCTAGTTATCCATGTCTTATTTAGTTCCAAAGTTGAGCTTGAATCTCTGCTTTATTTGTTGGTAGATTTGGCACACGTTTGCTGGTTTTTTTTTTTTTAATATTCGTTCATTGCTGGCTTTCAACAGACGAGTAAAAGAAAGTTCAAAAAAATGGAACCTTGAGAGAAAACAATACAACGAAGGTTCAAAAAAATAGTCGAAGAGCCGTCTGAATCAAGAACCATAAAATGTAGCTAGCAAGCAACAATAGAAAGTATGGAGAAAAAAAAGGAGACATTTGCGAATGAAAAACTCAGGTGTTGGTGGCCCTTGTGTAAATCTGTTGGCTCGAGTGAGCAGACACCATTCTGATCAAACCTCTTGCCATGAGCTCCTTGATGGCCTTTCTAGCCAATGATCCACTGATCTGTAACGTTCACGGAATGCAATATAACATAAGAAAATTTTATGGAACGCTGGAAACGCAAAGAGCATAGCTGAGAGCCCACATAGAAAAGGTATATAATAGGGGATAGTGGGAGTTGTTATTTCATGCATTGGAGCCACACTAGAACACGGAGTCATGGCCTAGCTGTGCTACTATAATTATGTTACTCAATGCTAACGATCATAAAGAACCCAACTAGCATGCAAAATGATCAAGATTCGAGCTTTATCCATTCAAGAATTCTCCCGTCATTCACAAACTGAACCTATTGTAATGGACCAGCTAAGCTATACATGAAGAATTCTCGCATCATAATTCACAAATTGAACCTATTGTAATAGACTGACAAAGCAAGTTGTCAGCCCATAAACACAACAATGGGCAAATACCAACAAGCACCAAGATGTAGAGATGAACACAGTACAAAAAAGCGAAAAGTTCAACGACGAAATGACCCATCATACCCTGAGACGATCTGATAGAACAGAAGGCGTAATGAGCTTGAACTTGGGCGCCTCAGAAAGCAGCTTGTCGTAGGTTGCCTTATCGAACAGAACCATGTTGTTCACCTTCTCCTTTTGCTTTCCCTTGCTCCACTTCTACAATAATTACCAATTCCACCCCAACATTAGCACCAAATTACACCTCAACAGAACAAAGACCGCTCAAAACGTAAGGAAAAAAAAGGAAACCTTCTTCTTTTGCTTTCCTCCGCCGGACTTCGCCGGCTTCGACGACGGCGGAGGAGCCTTATCCTTCTTCGGTGCCTGAAAAATAAGGAAGAAAAGGATAAGCATTAAGATCTGTCAATATCGAAGCTTGAACGACAAAGGCGCCGCCGGCGTACCATGTCGGTCGGATCTGAGCTGCGTTAGCCTTGTGAAACAAATGGAAATCGAAACCTTCGAATGAATCAAAAGCAAGCACCTAAACTAGGGTTTGTTATTCTGGTCTGGATCCGATAAATTGGGCCTTTATTGGGCCAGTATGGTTTGGCCCGCTTATAATTCGTGCCAAGCCCGTTAATTAAGGAGAGTAATTTGCATTTTCGGTCAATTTCGAGCTTTAACTTGAAAATAACATCGTACCAACAGTGACATTGGTCTCTTGTCTGATTAACATCTGTCTAATAGTGGGAATTTTATAATGAAAGTAATAAACATAGAGGAGAAAATCGCAGCCACGTGGTATTTTCATAATAACATTCAATTAAAAAAAAGTACCCATCTCCACAGTTTGCTCAACAGCTGTATTAGGACGGTTTGATTTTCTGCAGATACCTTTCACTTCTCCACCGCAGGCGTCACATCATCCCTATAGTTGAAGTCATTTTGATTTCAATGTCAAGATAAACTAATGCAAAACTATAGTTGTAAGGAATCTATAGGCAAAGAGTGGAGTATTAAACTGATTTATTACAATTACTAAATATAATTAAGTGTCTTGAGCAAAATTTGATACTCGATTAATGTTCTTGCTTATGTCGATTGACAAATACACACACTGTCAAATTTAAATGAATTCGAAATTGTAACGGAGTCTGAAGTGGAGTAATAAAGAACACTGTCACAATCACGATAGATTTTTAAATGAGAAGATCTCGAAAGTGTAAGTTTCATACCCCAAATATATTTTAAGTTAGGATTGAGGACCCTGTCAGAATTTTTTTTGGTTCAGGACCCGGTTTGGATAAAATTTAGAGATAAGGACCTTGTGTTATACAGTGTACATGAACTGGTATCGGACGATGGTTTTGTGTTATCTCAGAGACACAGACGTGGTGCTGCAATTGCGAAACATTTAAATTACAATGAAATGGTACTGCAGAACCATAAAATGGTACTACGATCCACGAAGTGTTACTCCATGTCCTATGAAGTGGTACTGAAAAACACTTAAGGGGGTGTTTGTTTCAAGTGATCCACATTACGGTGATATACACATCACCGTGATGTGAGCATCACCGTGATGTGGATCAACGTGATATGTCATCACTGTGTTTGTTTTGGGGTGATATTTCATTTGACATATCATGGTGATATTAGAATATCGTGTTTGTTTGACCACGGTGATGCGTAAGGTGATTTTGTGTAAATATCATATTTAACCCTATGTATATCACCTTGGTGATGTGCACTAACGTGTTTGTTTCAGGATGATTTTTGAAAGTGATCAAGATTAATATTCAAATATCAACTTTTTATTTTATAAGTTTCTAATATATAACTTTATAAAAAAAAAAAAAACATGTCTTATGTAGCAAAAATATAATTTTGTAACCTCCCATGAAATGCTTGTAAATAAACATCCAATAAAAGGTTCGCAATCGTTAAAAATGCAAGCCTTCGTATAAATATAAGAAAGTTATGTTCGCAAAATCACAAATTCTAACACATAATAAGTCTCAGAAAGTACTACGCAAAAGTACGACTCACAACTGATAGCAATAAAATTTTCTCAACTAATCAAACGAGGGCCTGCAACCATATGATGGGTCGTTATGAAGCTCCTTCATCACTAGCATATGTCTCACCTCCTCCGGCATGCTAAAAAACATCTCAACTTTGGTGTTGTCCTTCAAGAAGATTGATGTAGCAGTGATCTTATCATCCATAAATAGTGAAGGAATCTTGGAAATCTCATTGAACAGTGTTTGCCTCCTCGTATCACCTTGAGTTTGGTTGTTGTAATAAGTAGATATCACCTTGAACTCCTCTAAGTTTGCTTCAAAGACATTCCCAATCCGGCCAAGTGCACCAACCAAGTCAACCATAACATCCTTGTCATCTCTCTTTCTTTTCTTGTTGCTGCTTTCACTATTTTTCTTGTTTGAATTGGCCTTAGTTGTGGGTTGATGCATACCCTCTGGAGAGTCATTGTCACCAACAACAATTGGCGGATCATCATTGGCCTCAAGTTCAACTATCTCGATGTCCTCTCCGTCATTATCAGGATTCAAATCCAAGTCTTCAACAGCATCAGCAGCACTCTCAGCCATCTCACCAGTTGCCCTATCTTTTCCAAAGATCTCGGCAAGCTCATCAGAGTAAGGAAAAGGCTTATTCCTGAGGCCAACAGCGTTTGGGTGTGTCTACAAGGAAAAATCACAAAGGATGAGAAAATCTAAGCAGATATATAAATATCTACGGAGAAAAATAATAATTACCTTGCACCAAAGATCAAACACATCTTTTTCAGCAACTACACATTTCTCTTTGTCATTCCAACCAAAACCAGAAGCTGCAGGACCTCTCATTTCGGCCACACCAGTGTATTGCCTTTTAAGCAACTTCATTCTATTATCTATGTGAGGAAAGGCTTTAAGGCCACTTTGAGGCAGCTTAATAGCTAAAGTCCTCTCGATATGAACATTAAATCCAGGCCTAAATGTACCATTATCTCCTTTCCGACCGCCTATCCTACATGCCTCCAACATAGACTCAATTAATTTGACATCCTCTTCGTTGCTCCACACCCTTTTTTTTGCATCACTGTGACCCTTGCTGGAGTTAGCCTTCCCTTTTTTCTTCATTTCAGCCTTGAATAAGCGATTAGACCTGCTTTGCTCGTCACCACTCATCGGGGCTACAATTGTTTCACTTTCCATCCTTTACCATCAATAACAAATAACAACAAATGACGCATGAATAACAATAATACAATGCAACAATAACATAATAAATGGAGTATAATTAGAAATGGAAGTGCAAAAACACTTTAAGTAATAATAAAAAAAGTCAAGTTTCAATTTAAGAACAAGTATACTTGCAAACAACTTTAACTAGAGCTGTCAAAACGGGCTTGGGCCCGCGGGCCGGCCCGCCCCGCCCCGCCAAAGTGGCGGGGCGGGCTCTGAAATTTTAGGCCCGCACGGAGGCGGGCCTGGGCGGGTAAGCCCGCGGCGGGTGCGGGCTTTGGCGGGGCGGGGCGGGCTACCCGCGGGCTTAGCCCGCCAGAATAATTAAAAAAAATATAATGTTATTTATTTTATAATATTACAAATATATAATAATAATAGGTATTTAATAACATAAATAGATTAATATTAAAAAGTTTATTAAATTAGATATATTTTCCTTCATTTTCTTATTTTTTTTTCCAATTTTTATATTATTTTTTCTATTTTTTGTTATTATTTTTTTACTTATTCTTATTTTTTAATAATTTTTATTTTTTATTTTATTTTTTAATAACTGGCGGGCTAAGCCCGCCAGGCCCGCTACCCGCCTGCAGGCGGGCCTTCATTTCCCAGACCCGCCAGCAGGCGGGCTTACCCGCCCCCGCCCCGCCAGTGGCGGGCTTTTGGCGGGTACGGGCCGGCCCGCCCCGCCGGCCCGTTTTGACAGTACTAACTTTAACAAATTCAATTAGAAGCATTCCCTTTCCACTGATCAAACATCTCAGTGGCCAAACTCTCCCTAAAGTTAGACCATGCATCTGTGACCTCAACATATTGCACTCTTTGTTCTTGATCTTGAGACTCTATGAAATGCTCTGGAATTGATGCATCTAGAGGGTCTAAGGGGAGCTCAGATCTTATATAGTTGTGAAGCAAGCAAACAGCGGTTATAATTCTACACTTTGTCTTAGGTGGATAAAATGATCTACCCCTCACAATAGCCTACCTAGCCTTTACCAACCCAAAACATCTCTCAATGACGTTCCTAGCTCTAGAGGGTTGGTATGGTATGAGAAGTTATGGGAAAGAGTATATTACAGCATCTCTAATTCGTGAATTTCTAATGATCGCCGTGTTCTGCATGCTGGATCTTCTACTATTCTATGTTCTTCCCGAAAGTGTGCCAATCCCTATGTTGTGCGGAGCTGAGCATCCATGTTGAAGAATTCATGAGGCGTAATTGGTTGTTGCCCTTGCCTCCACTCGTTTAAATGGTATCGTTGGCCACTGTATGGAGCTAAGAAGCCTTCGGCATTAGGATATCCAGCATCACATAAGTAATAACAACCTACATTGGGTAATTGCTTCTGTTAGTCACCAAAACACTATTATCTATTAAACTTCAAGTAATTATATTACTAATTAATCAATTAACTAATACCTTGAGGTACGTTGACCATTTGGCCTTGAAATGGCATCTCGAAGGACCCTAGAGTCACTAGCTGAACCCTCCCATCCAGGCAAGACATATATAAATTGCATTTCTCGATTGCACACACCTAAAACGTTTGTAGCAATATGACCTTTTCGAGTTCGATATCTAGGTTTATCAACCTCTGCTACATGAATTCCTATATGAGTTCATCAAGGGCACCAACACAGTTCTACAATATATATATATATATTAATAAATATCAATAGTAAAATAAGCTACTAAAATTCATAACAATCATGGCCTCATGTACCTTGAAACTTTTCCACCGATCATCATTACATTCATCAGTAACAGGATCTGGTTTGCATAGTAGGATCGGATGCAAGCGCAATACGGCATGAAGGACAACATGAAAATAGCGGCTAACGGTTTCACCCGAACGTTGGAATTGTCTCTTAATGACTCTATTTTTTGTATCATGGGCAACTATATGAAGAAACATGGCTACCATTTCGTGAACGCTGATGTTCTTACTACCATTTAACCTTCCAACCGATTGTAGAAGATGACATAGCTTAAAGAAAGCGTTCCTATCCATCCTAGTGTTATCTATACAGTGCCTATAACTGTAAAACACGATTTGTGTCATATTTAGACTTCTAATGTTTTCTCTAAATAATGCAGTCCTTTTCCACCCAACCATTTTCCTCCCGTTTCTATTTTTAAGCATCAATATAACAATAACAAGACACAAACAGTACATCTCATGTAGTATTTTCATCCTAATACCCAATAAAGTCATGAGGTCCATGTGCCTACTTCGTTGAAACCTTGCCATTACTGCATTTGATAATATATTTCAGTTTACAAAGAACATATACGAGTAATTTAACAAATGTATGCATAATGTATCAAAGTATGAACAATAAATCACAACCGTTATAAACAAAAATTCACAATCGTTATAAACAAGTACGTCGCATAAATGCCTACACACATAAACACACGATAAATACGAGTAAAAGCAACATTGAGCTTTAAAAAAATTTGAGAATCGATTAGACAATAAGCTGTTGATATGAAAAGGAACAAAAAGCAACTATAAATTGAATAGCACAAACGATTAGCCACAATTGTGGACTATGAAAGGCACAAAACGACAAAATAGCACTAAACACTTACACACAGTTCAACGTTGACCGATTGATGAAAGGAGAATGAAAAAGATGGCTGTGTAGTTCGGATAGTACAAGAAAAGATATAAAATAAGATGAGTATTTTATTTTTTTAAAAGATACACATAAGCATGTATGATGGGATATAATTTTATCGAAAATAGCACCAAACACAAACGAATATTCTATTGTTCAAATTGATTTGAATTAGGGGCAGTGAGAGGAAATAAAGTTAATTATAAGGGATAATTTTGTCCGGAAAAAAATCAAAAATATCACCCCATCAAGGTGATGAAAATCACTGAGGTTTTTTGGGGTGATCCGTAATGTGAAATCTCACCCCGTTTTTATCACCTGGGTGATATTTGATTACGGTGATGAATCATCACCTAGATCAAACAAACACAGTGATAGAGAACAGTAGCGAGGATTACGGTGATATTTTGGAGGATCACCCCAAACAAACACCCCCTAAGTGTATCGGGTCCTTAACTCTAAAACTTTTCTGACAAGGTCTTGAACTCGAAACGGAACTTATGTTTAGTCACAACGCTTAACAGCCCCTATTTCCTAGTTGAAGATTCTGGTGATGATGAAGAGTGCCACCTAATAAAAAGATTGAATTTTTTTAATTACGAGATATAAATATTTTTTATATAGTTTCTGTAGCTTTTCTTGTCTATAAAATCACAACTCAAGCCCCATTTCTTCTCCCCCCTTTCCTTCTCTTCTCTTCTCTTCTCTCTTCCTTTGGTGTTATTACTCATATATTTACTCATTAGTTCAGATTTTTCTCAATAATAATTGTAAATGCCCAGCTTCATCTCCTTGATAATAATCTTCGAGATTATTCATGACAGTTATTATTCTTAGTGAACTTCATCTAATTTCTGGGCTTGTGATCAATTCCACATATAGCTGGCGAAGAACCCATCTTGTTCAATCTTTCTCCGTCGTCTTCCTTTACTGGTTTTATTACATCTCATAGTTTCTGTAAAAAAAAAGTTCGTATCATTTTACCTAAGCCGAGGTGTAATAAGTAATATTACCGCTTCTACTAATTATTCCTAATTACAAATAATCCGACTATTAAATAAATAAAACAGCGAAATGAATTCCCCAAGTGTAACAACTTCGAACTCATCTGGGCCGCCGCCGCCGCCGCCGCCGGTGACCGCGAACTCCGGCGGCTCCGAGGATGAGAGAAAGCTAAAGAGGATGATCTCTAACCGCCAGTCCGCTCGGCGGAGCCGCCTGAGGAAACAGAAGATGTTGGACGAGCTCACGGCTGAGGTGGCTCGGCTCAGGCGAGACAACCGTGAGATCTTGACTGGGCTGGCCGTAACTACGGAGAATTATCTGAACGTCGAAGCTGAGAACGCTTTTCTAAGGGTTCAAGCCGCCGAGCTTAGCCATCGGCTCGAGTCTTTGAAAGACGTCATGGGTTTGTTGGGCGTGGTGGAAGCTGATGAGCCCATGGCTCACGGCTGGCTCGATGGATGGAGCTGTTTGTGGGGCCAGATGAGTAATCGTCGTCAGCACCAGCGTGTTATGGTTTCGGCGGCTGATGTGGGATTTATGTAATGGAAATGTCTCTCATGGTTGTTTATGTGTAATGTGTTATTATCTCATTATGCGTTGGGGAAGTTATTAGAATGTAGTATGTATTATGGTAATTAATTAATGAAAGCTTGTGAGTAGCATTATCACTGGTGTATTAATTAATTTGGGAAAATGAGGGGCTTATTGCGAACAAATGGAGAGATGATTTATATTAATCTCTGGTTTTATTATATGTAAGTTTTACCTGAATCAGAAATCTAGGAGTGGAATAATACCACGTGAAGGGGGAGACAAAATGATCTTTAAAAGTATGAAAAGGCAATGCCAGCCCAGCCATTAGATAATTAAATGCTAAAATTGATAATGTACGGCAAAATTTATTGATAACTTAATACCGCGCAGTTACACAGACTCACATGCCCATATCTCAGTATCGATGCTTAAGCAGCTTAACTCATAATTTCAGACATTTATCAAATGAATCCTTTGCGTATATTACCCCTATTACGCTTTTCATATGAGTTTGATTTCACTAAATATTCCTTTATTACCTGAATCATTTGCGTATATTACCCCTATTACGCTTTTCATATGAGTTTGATTTATTACATTGTCGAAGTGCGGGACGAAATAGTACTGGCTAGAACATATCTTCATGTGGCATGCAAAGTGCATCAAACTAATTAAAGCTCCTTTTAGTTCAAAAGACATGGTAATGAAAAACAGAAAGCCAACACATGGTGACTTGAGTTGCAATAACTTAGGACATATTTAAGTCTACGAGGACCAAGTGTTCTCACATGTTAGAAAAGGTGAAAGGGCATTTCAAATTTCAACACTTCTGCTTGTGTATGCATAACAACAAATGGGCCCAATCTTGAAAGGAGATAAACAAGCTTGTGTGCTTCTTTAATCTAATCTCCATTAACAATTGCACCCTACTCAAGCAAGAGAGAGATTAGATAGAATGATTGAAGTTGTTAACTATAAAATGGTGCCCATTAAAATCGGAAAAAAAGAAAGGTGTAGAGGCTAAATGTGGTAGTTTGGCACATGAGGGGAAGAATGCTTGATGTCTTTACATGAATAAGGGAATTATTACATCCCCAAGATGGTGAAATGGCTTGAATGATTTTCTTGATCTCCTACTTTCTCAAGCCAAAGTAAGACTAAAACACAGTGTATTTGAAAAGAGGCATAAATCATCCTTCCATAAATAAACAGAAAACCCTAATCGAATCCATCATATTTAGTTTGCTCTGTTATAGATTCATCAGCTTTATATCCATTTCGAGTAACATATATAGTGCACTCTGACTTGTTCCTACGTAGACCGGTTTTTAGAAGTAGGATCCACTTTCATAGGTAATCCTAAGTACTTGTTTGGTTGAGGGGTTAATAATTTAAACATGGGTTTAAAACATGTTTAAAACATGTTAATGGTTCGTTGGTTTATCTAAACCATTGATTTATATAAAACAACTCTAAATCCATGTAGACGGGTTTAAATAAACACACCTCCTCACATGTGTTTATTTAAACCACTAACCAAACACGCATTTTATTTATACCCATTAATTTGTTTTATAAAAACCCATAATTAAATAAACCCCCATAAATATTTTAAAACCTATGAACCAAACGAGCACCGATTTATTGATTCGAGCGGTCCATCAATGCGTAACTACGGTGCAAATTTTTTATTTACAGCAATTGCTTCTAATTAATGATAAAAAAATACATGTGATGAACAAGAAACATTAAATCAACATTGTAATTACAAACAAACTCCTTCAATGCAATGCACGACACAAAGTTTTATGCAATATCTTCACACTGTTAGCGAAAATATAGAGACGCCATAGACAAATTGCTTATTGGAATTTCTATTATCTCACACACACAACATAAAACCCTCAAAATCTTCATCCAGAAGAAAATAACAAGAACAAAAAAAAAAAAGATAGAGACACATAAAAATCTTATAAGAATCTTTCTTATTAATTAACAGTTGAATCATCGACAGGATTCCAAAACCTGTTATAAAACCACATCTTATCAGCCTCCACGGCATACCCATCTTGATTCCTATGCCAGCTGTAATAAGCGTGCGTACGGTTCTTTATCGAAAACGTCGCGTGCCCAAAGCTCGCCTCCCTAAAAGCCGAGTACTTTGGCTGCGGCTGCGTCATGCTGCGCAAAAACAAAAAGAAAAAAAACGACGAAAAGGCGTAAAAGAAAAAATTAAAAAATTCAGACATCTTTGAAGAAAGATGCGAAAAAAGTACGCATTTCCATATAGCATTAACGAAAAACTTACTTATTCGCAAGTCCTTCGATATTTCCTCCGTCTCCAATCGTCACGTACACGGGCGCCGACTCATCCTTCACGGGGACGCACTCGCCGTTCACGATATTGTAGGCTATGTTAGATACACGCTCCTGCAAAAATAAAAAAAAATAACAAATGTCGTAGCTAGTAAGCGTTTTCTTAGGAATTGATGTGTTTCATCTAAAACTAATTGGCGACAGTTGAAGTTGTCTCTCGAGATTTTGATAGCTTTAATTAACCTACGTGGGATAACGCCCACTTTTTATAATCTCAACACTGTTTGAATTATGAAAGACATACTTTCTTTCGCAAGCGGAAGGTCGAGAACTAATATACATTCATATATATACATTACCGTGCGTTCGTAGGCGTGGACATGGCCGGCAAAGACGACGTCGACCTTATACTGAACGAGCCAGCGCTCGAACTGAACTCTCATGGTTTCGCCTTCCATGTAATGATAGCTGTTGCTGTTGTACCACGGAGAGTGCAGTAGTACGATGAGCCACGACGTCTCTGTTCTGTTCACCCTCGCCAGCTCGTCCTGGAGCCAGGCGTACTGCGGCGTGTACTTTCCTGGAAATTTAATAATTATATCAGAAATTGAGGACTTCATCCTAAAATCAATTGTCTGCCCCCTGATTAATCAACGTGGGACAAACCAACGTTCTAAAATCTCAACAATGATTGAGACTGTAAATAACTCATAGAAAAATCATTGCATCTTTCGCTTTTCTTACCGTACGCCGAATACGACGAGAGGACGATGATATGGGCCGGGCCCCTTTTCACCGAGTACCAAAAAGGAGCCGAGCTATTCGACGCCTTGAAAGGGACTCGATAACGCTTGGTGAACGGCTTGAAAGGCTTCGTTTCGCCCTGCGATAGAATAATAGCAACTCATGAGAAGTTGGAAAAAAAAGGCGCGCCAAAAATAAATGAAAAAGAAGGGCGGGGGGAATTTACGATTTCGGGAGCGTAGTCTATCTCGTGGTTTCCCGTGGTCCAAATCCAAGGCTGATAGGCGACGCTCCTCTCGACGAACCTCCCCCACGTGTCCCACCTATTGTTGTCGTGGAATGGGTAGTTATCGGCGTAAGAGAGGTCCCCTACGAAAAGCAAGGCTTGCCCCTTCTGAGGGTTGTTTTCGTAGTGTTCTAGGGTTTTGTTCGAGTCGAACGTTTGCCCAAGATCGCCTGTTTACGCAATAAATTTAAAAAAAAATTGCGATTTACTATGATCTATTACGCACTCAAAATCCCGCAAATGGATCGTGAAATACCTATGATTCCAAATGTGTAGGGAACGTCGGGGCCGACGGGCGGAGGAGTGACGACCCAGAAAGTTCGCTCTGCGTGACCAATTCCAACGGTGTAGTAATACTTTGTGTCGTACTGTTCGATCGATCGGAGAAAGAATTATAAATTCGAGTAAAGACTGAATGTAAAAATTCGATCTTTGGACGAAAGATGGGTGAGCTATGCGTACTATTTTTATTACCTTGAGTTTCCTAATTGTGCAGTGATGAATGTAGCCAGAAGTGTAGTTGTAATACTTGTACTTGGTCATGTAACCTTCAGCCTTGTTCTTCTTCTGACCGCCGTTCTCCGGCCAGTACACCACCGTGTCTGAGCCTGGCTCGTCGGCGGTGACCCAAGAGACGATCACGGCGGTTCCGACGTGGTCACCTTGGGTTATGTGCACCTAAAATCGAAGATAATCTAATGGGGAAAAAGGGAAAAAAATAATCTCGAGGACTAGGGATATAAAAATAATGATGACCTGCTGAGGAGCATTGTAGCCAGGTGGGACTTTGAAGACGTCGCTGTCGAGGGGCATATCGCCGGACTTTTCTGGTTTTCTGACGAAGTTGCTGGTGACGCCGGCGGCGCTGCAGGGAACTGGAGGATTGAGAAACGCAGAGGTCACAATGACGGCCAGTGCAAGCATAAACGCCGTCGTTCTGGGCATGCCGCTCATCGTGATTGGTTCTTGGGTGTTTTTTCTTCTTTTCAACGGCGTACCGTGGAACTACTGCGTTCTTATTACACTACACGACAAATCTCTTTTTTTTTGGCTTCCCTTTTCTTTTTTGTTTATTTCTATGTAATGTTACCTCGGTATTTCAGAGAGGATTGTGACTTGACGTTTATATATAGATGGAGCGTCGGAGAATTATCTAAAAGATCTGAATTAGCGGGTCATTAGAGATTGAGGGGATCGATACGTTCGCAAATAGCACGAATTACGGGGAATATCCAAAGGTGTATTCTAATACAAAGAACATATCGTGGTGTATTGTATTTCCTTGGTATGACTCTGCTCCTCCTATTCACGGCTAGAGGTTTGCTATGGTGCCCACCTACCGTGAGCAACCACCGTGAGCACCATAAGTAAATCTCTCAATATTTTGCATTTTTCGATTCGCAAATTCGCCAACACCTCCATAGACCCTCACATATTCATTGCTAACCTAAATCGTCATCTTCAACACGTTAAGTTTTAAGAAAATTTATTATTTATTATTCATATGTGGAAGGCATACTGATGTGGTGATTTTCTTAAAATTTAACGTGTCAGAGATGTCGATTTAGGTTAGCAATGGATATGGGAGGGTCTATGGAGGTGTTGGCGACGTTACGAATCAAAAAATGCAAAATATTGAGAGATTTGCTTATGGTGCTCACGGAGGTTGTTCACGGTAGCTGGGCACCATAGCAAACCTACTCATGGCAATATCATTATTGCTATTATTAATTTTGCATTTACATCTTCGTAAATATTGAACCAACGGGTTTTTTTAATTAGTGGAATTGTATTTCTAACATATTCTCGGGGAAGCATTGATGAGTATTGTTGACTCTTCTCTTGGTAGAGATAGAGACCATCAATCCATTTGACTTCTGATAGCCAATTTATTGTTATTGTTAATATTATTACTATATTGGTTTGGCCGCTGGGACGTAGAGATAAGATTATCACTGCATGTCGATGCTATCAAAGACTTGCTACACAAAAAAGGACGATAGAGTTTCGCGAAAGTTCAATGATGATATGTGGAATGTATAGCGAACATGTCATTTACTGACAAATTGGTATTAAACATTACAAATATATTTAGGGTCAACTTTATGCATTAAGTCCTGTAACAACGGTAGACTTGAGCCAATCCGCGAATATGGAAGGAATATGCTCACTATATACCGTTGACTTACGACTCAGTCACTGAAGACGATGATAATTAAGGATAGTAGAATGAAAAAGACATTTTACTCGACAGTTTCATATCTTATTCCAATTGGGCATTTCCCATAAGGACTTGATTTCCACGCTCAATTGATGAGCACACTTTGGGGTTTTTTTTTTTTTAAAATTTTTTGTGGTCGATTTATGTAGAAATATGGGCTGGGCCTCCGGTAATTTATCCGTCATCGAGGCCATGCACATGCGCCGTACGGAGAAATGGTGTCCGATATAAGCTTGATGGGGTTCCTTCTTAGAACCAATTAGTGTTTACGAGGAGGGACCCATCATCTTATTAACCCATTTTAATTTATTTGCATAATCGGTGTGGGACTCTTTTTGTCCTTCACACACGTGATATTCTCAACACTCCCCCCTCACGTGTGAACTCATTTCTTTAAATAACCCGTCATATATTTTTATTTGAGTCAGATCTACCTGCTCTGATATCATGTAGAAATTCTGGGCCGGACCTCCGGTATTTATTAACCGTTAAAGAGGCCCATGCACATGCGTCACACAGAGGATCGGTGCCCGTATAAGCTTGATGCGTCACACAATTGGTATTAAGAAGGAATCCATCAAGCTTATACCCGGCACCTCCTTCTCCGTGTGACGCATGTGCATGGGCCTCTTTAACGGTTATTAATTACCGGAGGCCCGGACCAGAATTTCTACAATATCACACGTTGACTCGCTTCATGGTTAGGTCAAGTCAACGACGCGTCTATCCTTGGAGCATCATCGTTTCTCTCTCACCTCTATTATTGCTTTTTCGATCCTTCGTCGTCTATCCCTCCTTATATGTCAGATCTCAAGTGATTCTTCTCTTCAAAAAAAAAGAAAGAAAAATGGCCGACGCCGCAGCTCTTCAATCCCTTTTGAGCAACCTCGGCCAACTGATAAGCTACCACGCCGAACTCATCGCCGGCGTTCGCCAGGATGTGGATCAGCTGAGAGACGACATGAACTACTTCGAATCCTTCCTCAAATACGCGTCGAGGAAGAAGCTCAAGGACGACGAAAGAGCCCGCGGGCTAGTGGACCGAATTCGCGAGGCATTGTACGACGCCGAGGACGTCGTCGACCTTTACGTCACCCAAAATTTGTCGAAGTCCAAAAACTTGCTCCGCCGGATATGGCCCGACCCGATAAGGCTGGATCGAATCGCGCAGAAAGTACGGAGGGTCATGAGAGATGCGAGCAGTGTGTACGGAGATAAGACTAAGGTTGACTTGATGCTGCTCGAACTCGGCGACGTAGCGACGGACGTGCCGGAGGTAAAACAGTTAAAAGTAGGAAACTAGTATGAGCTAATATTATGCATTAGAAATTGAGAGGTACTTCCCAATTATTTGATTTGACGAGCTTGATTTTTTATTTATGTGAGACAAAGCCCAAATTATGATTTCGACGATAATTTTTTGGGCCGCAAAAGATATATTTTCTTCGGTCGGTGGTCCGATTGTGAATTATATTTTTATAGTGAGGAATCTTTTCTGGTTACGCGTATATAACTTTCGGACATTGGTCGTACGGATAAAAACGAATCGAATCGAACCGAGTCGAATAATTCGTACTCGGATGACAATCGAACATGAATATTCGAATATTTAATTGAATAATAAAATCGAGCGAATTCGGATATTTTCTCGAATATTCGAATCGAATATCGAATATTTATATTCGAAGTAATCTTTTTATTGTCTATTTAATGAGATTTAAGCAATATTATATGAAAATTTATATTGAATTATAATAAATTGTATTCATATATTGAATTATCATATATTATATTTAAATTATGTATTGAATTATACTTTATTTTATATTAAATTATTCGAATCGAATTATTCAATAAATATTCGAATCGAATATTGTGATCTTCGAATCAAAACAGTATTTTTATTTGTATTGGGTATTTGAAATATTCGAATTCGAATCTTAGAATTTTTGAATCGAATCGCGAATCGAACAAAAAAATTGACTTATTTGCAGCCCTACTTTGGTCGTGAGCAACCAAATCCTAACTTCGTTTCACATTACTTCGGTCTCGCAGTTCGGCCCCGTAAGGGAAAGGAACGTGGTGGGGTTAGAAGACGAAGCGAAGACAATAATTGGATATATCAAGGAAGAGACTGAGCGTCTCGACGTTATCTCCATCGTCGGTATGCCCGGGCTCGGAAAATCGACCCTGGCCGGGAAAATCTTCCGAGACCCAGTCATCCAGTACGAGTTCCCAACGAGGTTGTGGGTTTACGTCTCAAAGTTCAGCACGAGGGACGTGTACCTAAACATTCTGAAAGAGCTCACGACCATAACCGACGAGATGCGCGGAATGGAAGAACGTGAGTTGGCGGAAAAGGTCAAGGGTTATCTCGCGAGGGGGAAGTTCTTGATTGTAATGGACGACGTGTGGACGGAAAAGGATTGGGAAAAGATCGCTCGAGCCCTGCCCACCTCCAATCATCTGAGTAAAATCTTAATCACTAGTCGCTACGCAAAGGTCGCGGCGTCCGCGAACCTACACAGGGCGCCGCATAGTTTGCGGCATTTGAATTCTTCGGAAAGCGTACAACTCTTGCAGTACGAGGTTTTTGGAGAGCCAAAGTGGGAGCCCGGGTCGGAAAGCCATGGAATACTAATAGCCGGGAAGTGTAAGGGGCTTCCACTCGCAATAGTGGTTATCGGAGGGATCATCGTGAGGAAGCTCGCCGCAATGGCGACCGAGGTCGCAAAGTTGGACGAGTGGAGGAACTTATCGAAAAGTGTACAACAACGTATTAGCGACGACCTCATGATGGAACGAGTTATTGAGTTGAGCTACGAAACGCTGTCTTTTCACTTGAAAGCTTGTTTTCTGTACTTTGCCATGTTCCCGGAGGACGTCGAGATCCCGGCGTGGAAGTTGTTCAGGATGTGGATTGCAGAAGGGTTCGTCGAACCCAGTAGGGTTTCCACCTCGGAAGAAACCGCAAAAGGCTATCTGGAGGAGCTCGTCACTCGAAACTTGGTAAAAGTCGAAAAAGCTAACTCTTACGGTAAGGTTAAAACTTGCCGCATTCACGACACGCTCCGGGAATTCTGCAAGAAGCGCGCGAGAGAGGATAACTTCCTCGACGAGATCGTATCGATCGACGGAAACCTAACGCCTGCGGCGAACAACGACAAGAGCCGCCGCCTTTGCATCCACTCTAATATCTCGACGTTCGTCTCCTCCAAACCTCTCGGAAGGCGCGTTCGCTCCTTCGTTTGCTTCTCCAAGGAAGACGTGGCGCTGCAGCAGCAGCACTCTTCGGCCATCACCGGCGCTTATAAGCTCCTTAGAGTTTTAGACGTCGAGCCCGTAAAATTCACGAAAATTCCAAGCGACGTCGGCGATCTCCTCCACTTGAGGCACATCCACTTGTCGTGCAACTTAAAGATTCTTCCGCCGTTTTTCTCCGGGTTGTGGAACGTACAAACCATCGTCTTCGATACCACGGAGCGCATTCTCACCGTCAAAGCGGACATATGGAAGCTGCTTCATCTGAGCCTCATGAAGACGAACGCCACCGCCATTTTGCCAGAGCCGTCGAAGGAGATCGATAAAAACAGCATACAAACGCTCGGTTCGATATCTACCGAAAACTGCACGGAAAAAGTCCTCAAAGGTGCGCGGAACTTGAGGAGACTAAGCATTCGCGGGGAACTCGAAATTCTCGTTTCTTCGAACGGCAGAGGCTCCTTCCATAACATGAGAATGCTCGGCGAGCTCGAGAAGCTAAAGCTGCAAAACGACCCGTTCCCAAAGTCGGCGTCTGAGGTCCCACTGACTCGCCTTCCTATGTGGGAGAAGTTTCCGCCAAAGCTGAGGATACTTACTTTGTCGAAGACTTGCCTCGACTGGAACCAAATGAAAGTTCTCGCCTCCCTTTCCAACCTCGAGGTGCTCAAGCTGAAGGAAAAGGCGTTCATGGGGAATTACTGGGAGGCGATGAAGGACGTCTTTCTCCACCTTAAAGTACTGTTCGTCGGGAGCACCGACTTGATGCTTTGGAAGACGTCGGCGGGCATCTTCCCCGAGCTCGTGCACCTCGAGCTTCATAACTGCGATTATCTCAGGGAAGTTCCGACCGCGTTTGCGGGAAGTCCGAGCCTCAATGTGCTGACCTTGAACTACTGCGGGAATGCTGTTGCATCGGCCAAGGCGATTCGAGATGAGAGGGTGAAGATGATGGAGAACAAGGGCGGGAAAACCGCCGAATTCAAGCTGTCGATTTTCCCTGTGTAAGTGATCTCGCCGGAGTCTATGGACTTAGTGCGTGTTTGTGTGATTTTTTTTTGTTTCTGAATAACTGCTGTTGTTGTTGTATCCTGTTTTGGTATTTGCTTGATTTTGCGGATTTTTCTGTGCTCCTTTGCTTGTATTGTGTGATGATTGTATGTTTTGTTTCAATAAAAGAAAATGTTGTAAATTTGAATCTCAAAATGGGCTATGAGACGACTTCGATTTCTAGTAGGATTAATCATTTGGATCTATGTGTGTAGTGCGTTTGAGATGGATCTAAATCTTAGATTGGAAACGGGACGATCTCGGATTTCAGCGAGAGTAATCTTTCTGCTGTTTCAGAGTTGAAGTGATCAAATTGAACCCATAGAATATTACTATATTTACGTTTGGCCGATTCATTGGAGACGATTAAGAGTTGAATTGGGTGTATGGATACGGTATCTTTTCAAATATACATCCAATTAACTTTGAAAGCGGAAGGCGTCTGTAATAGAATTAGAAACACTTAAAGGGTTGTCAAGAGGGCGGGTTCGGGGAAGGGATGTAATCCCCGTCCCCGTCCCCGTCCCCGTCCCCGCGGGAATTCCCCGTCCCGTCCTAATATTTTTTAGAGAAATTTAGGTTATATTATTTTAATATTATTTAAACTATATTTTAACATTGATATGGGGCCAACCCAACCAACAATATTTGTAGCAGTGGGGCTCTGGATACTTAGTTAGCGGTAGATTAATTGTTATGCGATTTTATAGGTGTATGAGGCGTTATGGATGCTGGGACGTAAACTGAAAGAACAAGGGATTTACGTGGTTCGAATCCTTCGGATTCTACGTCCACGGGGCGCTGGGAACTATCTTTCACTAAGCAACAATGATTTACACACTCAAATAATCCTCACTTTCACTCTAAAATGTAATGCAAAGAGAGAATAGTGTGTGAGTGACTCTGTGTAGAATGTGAATCTTGTGGAAAATATGGCTAAGTCCTCTTTTTATATCAGCTCCCCGCCGCTTGTCTGCTGCTAGGTTCCAGGGTTTCTGGGAGGACGTACTACCTAGGGGTTTAGGAAAATGACTGATTATTTGATGGAATGACTTCTGCGGTAGTTGCAGTGATTTGCTCAGTAACATCTTCCTGTGCTTAAAGTGATACGCGTCCCTGCAACTGTCTTTCTTCTTTTCCACTGTTCCATCATCTCTATACCCAATGGTTCTCCTCCTTTTGTCCGGTCAAGACTTGTGCCCGTCAGGTCCTTACAGATCCTTTCTCCCAGACAGATACTTTAATATGGGCTTTCTTCTTCATGGGCTTAGTTGGGCTTTTCTTTATTTTTCTTTTCTTGGTCCAGCTAATTCAAGTGAATTAGAGTAAAAAATGACAAGTTAAAATCTTACCTCCCCTTGAGGTCCACTCGTCATGATTCGCTGCAAGGATGTGACCTTTCCTGCTCCCTTTCAGCACCTTGGGAACCGCTTCATTTTAAATGTGGTTTCTGGAAGAACTCTTATTTTTTGAAAAGACGCCTCGCATTTAACAGGTACGTCTCTCTCTCTCTTTCTTTTCTCTGTTTATTTCATCTTCTTCCTTTGTTTCTATGGCCTCCATCGTTACAGCTTCGGCGAAATCTTCCCCTTCCCCTACTTGCTCCCATCAGTCGATTTCCTCTGATACCTCTACTCCTCCAGTTTCACAGCCTAGTTCCCACCCCGAAGCTCGGACCCAACGCGCCGTCGCACCTCACACCAGTCATCGTCCTCGAACCCGCTCGGTCGTCGCCTCCGCCATGGCTTCTCATTCTCAGGGTGGAGCTAGATCTGTTGATTCGACAGCCGATTCCCGAGATTTGGTTGCGTCTTCTGAGCCGACGCCCCCCGCAAACCCTAGATGTGTCCCTTCCTCTTCCACAGGGACCCCTCTTAGCGTTTTTAAAGCCTCGACTTGTTCGTCGACTGGTCTAGATGCTTTGGTGGAGGGGGGATTCGTTTTTGAGGGTTACACGGTGAGGATACCCTCACCAGATCAGAGGGCTGACCATCCGCCCCCTTCGTGTTTGGCTTTCTGGGAAGCCCAGGTCAGGGCCGGGCTGCGCTTCCCCGTCCCTCTCTTCCTGTCTGAAGTATCCAAAGCCTTCAAGGTTCCCCTGAATCAGTTCCAACCTTCCGCCATTCGCCTCCTTATATCATTCTTTGTGGCGGTGCGGGCTGTGGGAGGCGTTCCTTCCCCCGATTTGGTAGTTTCCCAATTTTCGCTCAAGCCTCACGGTGCCTTCTTCTACCTTTCCTCTATTTCTTCCAACTTGGGCAGAGAGACCCACTTTTTTGGTAAGAACCACAAAATGGACAAGGATTGGCATGGGTCGTACTTCTTTGTGGAGTCCCCGAGTGGTTCGTGGGATTTTTCCTGTGATAGGTGGGTGAATGGTGCTCCTCCTCGAGGCTCTGGCAAGTGTTCTAAGAGGAATCTGAAAGATCTCTCTCTTCTTTGAATGCTCACGCTGAAGAGCATGGTCCCCTAAACCCTTCTTCTTTAGTCAAGTTCCAGGGGGTCCTGCACCATTTTGGGTTTTCGCCTTTCTTCGCCAGCCTTTCTTTCGAGGGTACCTGTAGTCATTGCTACGTCTTTATGCTTTTTGTTGCTTTTGCTAACTCTTTGTTTGTGGGCGTTGGGTGCAGGGATGACAGGTTCATGGCTTAATCTGCTGGCGAACATAGGGGAAAGGAATGCTCCCCCACCACCTGGCGCTGAGAGGCCTGCCTCAGTTTCTGAGCTCCCGCCACTCCCAGGGGCCTTAGACATCCGTGCCGAGGTCGGTCAGTCCCCTCCCAAAGATTCGGGGACCTCTGAATTGTCACCAGCTCCCTCAGCCCCCAAGGCGAAGCGAAAGGCTGGCTCTCTGGCGAAACCTGCTAAGAAGTCTAAGAAGATGTTACCCCTTACTGAAGGCGAGGGAGGTGAGGCTCAGGTTGAAGCTCCCCAGGAAGGGCCCCAGCGAGAGAGCCCACCCCCTTCTGGGGGTTCTGTGGCCGGAATTGGGATGGCAGCGTTAAGTGACTTGGTTCCCTCAGAAGACAGGGAGGTGTTCGCCAATAGATCCCCTGCAGAGAACGAGGCAGAGCTCGCCTGTCATCTTCTCAAGGTATGCCTTTGGTCGCTCTCAGTGGATGCCTTTGTCTTGTTCTTAGGGTTTCTACGCTTTCTCTGTTTTTCTAGTCTTAGGATTTCTTTTGCGTGGTACCTAGGTGATAGGTCTGGTGTCTGTGAGGCCCTCTGAGAGTTCGTCGGTGTCGGAGTTGGAGGGACGCATCCAGTCCCTCCAAGAGCAGTTGGAGCAAGTTCAGGCCAGTCTGGCCGCCCGTGAAAAAACAGTCGAAGAGATTCAAGCCAAGTTCCAGGATGAGAAGGATGGGTTGGAGAGGGAGAAGGCGGAGCTGGCTAAGCAATATGAGGAGCTGCGCCACTCTTCAGAAAAGGAGAAAGAAGATCATGCTGCCCTCTTGAAGCGGCGTGAGGAGGAACTTCAGCGTTCCTTTGCCCAGGAGAAAGCAAAGTGGGACGAAGACTTCATCCGTATGACGGAGTTTCATGGCCCGACTGAGCTAGAGGCCATGAAGGCGAGGGTGCTCGGATCTGCCAGCAGCACCTCCTATCGACCTCGGCTGGTCAGAAGTTCCTCGGGGACCTGGCAGAGGATTGGCGCTTGGCCTATCTGGAAGATCCTGTCTCTCTCAGGGACTTTGTCCCTTTCATGCAGCATTATTTTCTGGGCGGCCATCACGCGGGATCTGCTGGCATTGGAGCGGCCACGGCCCTCAGGGACCTTCCTCCTCCTCCGTCCTTCAAAGGAGATCCTATGGCCGAGGAGAATCCCTTGTTCTGGCGTCCCTCTGCTGAGAGGCACATGGCGGCTCTGGCCCAGGCTGACATCTCTGATCTTCCTGGCGTTGTCTTTCACCCTCCCGCAGATCCTTCTGCTTAGTTTTTCTTTTCCCTGTATTGTGTAATGGATCTTTTTCCTTTTATGCTTTTGCGGATTTTATTAGGATTTTATTTTGCCCATGGGGGAGCTTAACTCCCCTATTCATGTATGCCTTCGCTGAGGTCCCCCTTTTCATCTTGTAATATAGGGCCTCTTTATTAAGTACTTTCCTTCTTTTCACGCTTTTGCCAAATCAACCTCTTGTTGAATTCGTAAGCCAAGTACGAATTGTACACGCCTTTGGTTGTAAGGACCGTCGTCCCTATCCAAAGGTGTCACTTAGGTGCTAGACTCTCTTTCTCCTTAGCGAATCCAGTAATATAAACCCGAAGGTCCTAAGTGGGGATTTCCTCCCACCGTTTTACCCTGGTTATAGCGCCAGCTCCGCTGAGGTACCTATTCACGTCGCAGGTCTTACTGGGGACCTTTGATGTCCTGTACACCACAGCCCGTCGGCGGTGGCATCTTGTACACCCTCATGGGCATCATTCACGTCGCAGACCCGTGGCCTTTGATGTCGGGTCACCGCCGACCCGTCGGTCTTTGGCATCTTTTCACGTCGCAGGCTATCAGCCTTTGATGTCTTTGTACGCCGCAGGTCCGTCGACCCTTGGTATCATTTCACGTCGCAGGCACTTGGCCTTTGATGTCTTTGTACGCCGCAGGTCCGTCGACCCTTGGTATCATTTCACGTCGCAGGCACTTGGCCTTTGATGTCTTTGTACGCCGCAGGTCCGTCGACCCTTGGTATCATTTCACGTCGCAGGCACTTGGCCTTTGATGTCTTTGTACACCGCAGGTCCGTCGACCCTTGGTGTCGAATATAAGTGCACTGCTTGTTATAACAAAACGTTTATATTCCACCAGGGAGGTACGCCTCGTTAAAACTTTGTTTGGGCAAAACCTCCCTTTGAGGCAAACAATCCCAGATGAAGGAAAAAGTACGTCCCCTCCCTATCTTACATAATAGTATCACACATAGAACTTTTTCAAATTAGAGATGTTCCAAGGGCGGGGCAAGGACCTTCCGTTGGCATCTTCTAATTCGTAGGCTCCACCTCCCAACACCTTTGTCACGCGATAGGGCCCCTCCCATGGCGCTTCCATTTTTTTTTCAGGGGCCGTAGGACATCGGCTCTTTGCAATACTAAATCCCCTTGTCGAAATCCCCTGGGTCGGATCTTCCTATCGTACATCGCCTTTATTCGACTTTTATATCCTTCAGTCCTCACGTGGGCTTCCTCCCGCGTTCCTTCGACAAGGTCCAGGTCCTCCCTCCTTAATTGTGTGTTTTCCCTCTCGTCATATGCCATCATGCGATGTGTCTCGATGCCAATCTCGGCGGGGTATTACCGCAGACGAGCCGTACACTAGCTCAAAGGGCGTTTCTCCTGTTGCCTCGCGAGGGCTCGTTCTGTATGCCCAAAGGACAACATCCAGCGCCTCTACCCATTTGTTCCCGTCTTGTTCGAGTCGGGCCTTGATCCCTCTGAGGATGGTTCGATTGGAGACTTCAGCCTGCCCATTCGCCTGGGGATGTCCCACCGCCACAAATCTTTGGGTCATCTTCATGCCTTCACAGAATTGTCGTGTTTTCGCCCCACAGAATTGGGTTCCATTGTCTGAAATGAGGATCCTGGGAGCTCCGTAGCGGCAACAGATATTCTTCCATAAGAATTCAATCACCTTTGCTTCGTCTATTCGTGCCACCGCCTTGGCTTCGACCCATTTGCTGAAATAGTCCACCGCCACAATAATGAATTTCTTTTGCGCTTTTCCTCGAGGAAATGGGCCGACGATGTCGATTCCCCATTTATCGAAGGGACATGGAGACTGCATCGTCACCAGAGCTTCAGCGGGGACGTGGATTCTGGGGCCGTACATCTGGCAGTTGCTGCACCTTCTGACCAGGTCCTTGGCGTCTTTGATGATGTTGGGCCAGAAATATCCGGCCCTGACTACCTTCCTAGTAAGGGACTTGTATCCCGCATGGTCTCCCGCACATCCTTCGTGGATCTCTTCGAGTATCTTCTTGCCTTCCTCTTTGGAGAGACATCGAGCGTATGCGTGCGCAAAGGATTTTTTGAAGAGGCAGTCGCCTATCAGCCAGAATCTCTGTCGGTACCCCCTCCTGTCTCTCCGGTTGGGGTTCTTTAGAGTGGCTATGATGGGGGTCCTCCAATCATCCCTTTCTTCTATGTCAGCCACGAATTCCCCTGTTTCCTCCTTATCTACAGCGAGGTAGGTAATACCTTCTTCCTTAATCGTTGGCCCCGAACTTGCCACCTTTGCTAAATAATCAGCCTTGTGGTTCTCATCCCTGGGGACCTGCACAATTTCACAGGAATCGAAAACTTTCGTTAGCCCTTCAACCCTTTTACCGTATTCGACCATCTTTTCATCTCTCGCTTCATAGTTTCCTTTCACTTGTTGCACCACCAGTTGCGAGTCCGAGAACAGAGTGACGTCTCGTGCTCCCAGCTCCTTAGCGATTCGTAAACCGTGGATAAGGGCTTCGTATTCCGATTCGTTATTCGAGGCCGGAAAATGAAAAGTGATGGCGAAGCGGAGCTCCTCTCCCTCGGGGTTGATGATGAGAACTCCCGCCCCCGATCTTTGAGAAGTGGCAGATCCATCCACGTATACCTTCCATTGGCGTTTGGGAGGTCCTCTTGTGGTTTCGAGGACGAAGTCTGAGAGGGCCTGGGCTTTTATGGCGGTCCTTCGTTCGAACTCCACATCGTACTCCCCTAGCTCGATTGCCCATTTCACCAATCTTCCTGATAGATTTGGTTTGTCCAATGTCTGCTTAGAGGGAAGTTAGTTCGTACTTTCACCTTGTGCGATAAGAAATATGGACGAAGCCGGCGGGCGGATGTCATCACTGCTAGGGCGGCTTTCTCAACCTCGGAGTACCTAGTTTCCGCATCAAGCAGCACTTTACTTACGAAATAGATGGGCTTCTGGGAGGTCTCTTCTTCCTTTAATAGGACGGAGCTTATTGCATGGTCCCCTATGGAGAAGTACAGTACCAGCACGTCCCCTATTAGCGGTTTAGTCAGGAGGGGGGTGTTGTGGAGGTACTCCTTCAGTTCTTCAAAGGCTTGTTGGCACTCCTTGGTCCACTCGAATTGCTTGTTCTTGCGCAGTACCTTGAAGAAAGGTAGGCTCCTCTTGGCCGAGTGGGATATGAATCGACTAAGGGCTGCTAACCGCCCCGTGAGCCATTGGACTTCCTTGATGCCCTGGGGAGGCTGCATCTCCAAAATGGCTTTGACCTTTGCGGGGTTGACTTCAATGCCTCGCTGGGTCACCATGTAACCAAGGAACTTTCCCGCTCTTACTCCGAACGCACATTTTTTGGGATTCAGCTTCATGCCGCTTCCTCTAATGGCTCCAAACGCCTCCTCCAGGTCCCTGGTATGATCGGTGAGATTTACGGATTTTACGAGCATATCGTCCACATACACCTCCATGTTCCGGCCTAACTGCTGCTTGAAGACCTTGTCCACCATCCGTTGGTATGTGGCCCCCGCGTTTTTAAGTCCAAAGGGCATCCGAACGTATCCATATGTTCCCCCTGGCGTCACAAAACAAACTTTGTCAAAATCATTTGAATCAAGACTTACCTGGTGATAGCCCTGGTAGGCGTCCATCACGCTGAGGACCTCACACCCTGAAGTAGAATCCACAAGCTGGTCTATTCTGGGCAGCGGGTAATGGTCCTTGGGACAGGCTTTACTGAGGTCCCTGAAGTCGATGCACATCCTCCATTGCCCATTTCCCTTTTTCACCAAGACAGCATTGGCTAACCAGGTGGGGAACTGGATCTCCTGGATGTGGCCCGCTTGAAGTAATTTGTCGACCTCCACCTTCAGGGTTTGCGCCCTTTCGGCCCCGCATTGTCGGAGCCTCTGCTTGACGGGCTTAGTGCCGGGTATGACGTTCAGGTGATGTTTGGCTATATCAGGGCGGATTCCTGTCATCTCCTTTGGAGAAAACGCGAATAGGTCCGCGTTCCTCTGCAGGCATCCCACTAGCTCCTTCGTGGCTTGTTCCCCCAGGTGTGTCCCGATTTTGGTAGTCTTCCCTGGTTGATCGGGGTACAGCTCTACGTTGGCTAGCTCCTCATCTGGTTCCGGTTGCAAGCTCGTAGGTCCCCCTCCTTCGATTTTGATCCTCTTGTCCCTACCCCTTCCCTCTCTGATGACCTCTTTTCCCTTAGTCACCGCCTTGACTTCATTAGCGTAGCACCGGCGGGAGCTCTGCTGGTCCCCCAAGATTTCTCCGACATGTTCCCCTACTGGGAACTTGATCTTCAGGTGGTAGGTAGAGGGGATTGCTCTGAACTCATTGATGGCGGGTCGTCCCAGAATGACGTTATAGGAGGAGGAGATGTCGACCACAAGAAAGTTGATAATTTTCACAACCCGAACTGGATCTCTCCCCATTCCGACAGGTAGCGTTACTTCTCCCATGGGCTGTATCTCAGGTCCCCCGAACCCGTATAAGGCGGTGGAAACGGGCCATAGCTCCACTCCTAGGTCCATCTTTCTGAAACAGTCTAGGAATAGGATGTCAGCCGAACTTCCCCCGTCTATGAAGACTCGGGACACGTCGTATCCGGCGATATCGGTCGTGACGACCAAGGCATCGTTATGCGGCCTAGTAATGTGTTCTTCGTCCTCTGGTCCGAATTGTACGTTGGCGATGGCCTCCGTGTGCCCTACTAATCCCCATGGACGGAGTTCCCCCGTTGTCCTAGCATAAGACTTCCTAGCTCGGTTGGAATCCCCGCCACTGGGACCTCCGACAATGATTAATATGGGAGCCCTGGGCGGTCCTGGAGGACCTTTGCCTACTAGTGGTGGCAACGGCTTACCCTTGTTCGGCACAGGTCCCCCTTCCTCCTTTTCATTTTTCCGGGGGCTGGGCTCAGGTCCCCGTCGGACGAACTCCTTCAGGTGTCCGGCTTGTATAAGTCTCTCTATCTCATCCTTCAAATGATGGCAATTGTTAGTATGATGTCCGTACTCATTGTGAAAACGACAATATAAACAAGAGTAGGGTCTAGAAGGTCCTGAAGATCCCGCGAGGGGCTTCCTCCAAGCAGGGTGATGTCCCACGACGGCTAGGACCTCCTCTGGGTTGGCACGTAGTGGCGTGAACCTTCGTAGGGCTCTGGGAGGAGATCCCCAAGGTTCTTTGGGGGGCAGTCGCAAAGGTGGCCTCCCATGTCCTTGGCTCCTCACGACCCCTTCCTTCTTCGGCGTGGTTATCTGCTTTTCCTCTTGTGCTTTGGCCATCTTGCTTTCTTCCAAGTTGATATACTTGTCGGCCCTCAGCAGCAGATCTTCGAAAGTCGGCGGTGGTCTCTTGGACAGGGAAGCGAAGAAGTCCCCGTCACGAAGTCCGTTTATCAGGGCGCTAACCTTGACGGACGGCGTGGCTGTCGGCACTTCCAAGGCTGCAATGTTGAACCTGCTTATGTATGCCCGCAGACTCTCATTTTCTCCCTGTCGTACTTGAAAGAGCAACATGTCGGACTTAGGCTGCTTTCTGGCACTGGCGAACTGAGTGATGAATAGCAGCTGGAACTCTTGAAAGGATTTGATAGATCCGGGCGCTAGCTGGCTGAACCACTGCTGGGCCGCTCTCACTAAGGTGGTTAAGAACACTCGACATTTGACCCCATCCGAGAAATCGTGAAGCAAGATGGTATTTTGGAAGCGTAGGACGTGCTCTACAGGGTCCGTCGTCCCATCGTACTCGTATGGCAGCTGTTTGAAGTTAGATGAGACTTCCCCCACCAATAACTCCTTTGCAAAGGGCGTCCCAGCCACCAGCCCCTCTCCTATCCTTGGTGGCATGGTTCTGCTTCTGACACCATCCACTACTTGCTTAAGGTCCGCCAGTTGCTCCCGCAGCTCCTTCTCTCTTTTGATCCAAGCTTCCTCTCCTCCCTCTGGGTGCAGCGTAACCTTTTTCCTTCTTTTGGAGCTCCCTTCTCCTTTGGCGTGATCTGGGGCTTTGCTAACGGACTCGATGGAGATCAGCGTGGGTGTCTTAACGTCCTTTTCTGACGGGTCTGCCTTTTTTGGCTCCTCTCCCTTCCTCCGGGCTTGTTCCGCAGTTTCCCCATGTTCCTCAGGATACCTGGGGGCTCTTCTTCCTTTCTCGACTCATTTTCCGATTCGGACGGTCGCCTACTATGTTCAGAAGGTGTCGCCTGGGGTTGCGGCTGCGTCTCGTTTTCCCCAGTTACTTCTGTGAATTTACCGTCCACTCGCTCGGTCTCGACACGTGGCTGGGCATTTTCCCGTTGTCTCCGTTTCTTCCTTCTTTCGGCCAAGGTGCTGTTGACAGTGTTGCGCACCAGGAGGTCCAACTGCGCGACAGTTAGGGTGATCGGCATTTCCGGTGGTATTACGCCAGGGGTAGGCGTCGGGGTAGCAGTCTGTCCCACTGGATTGCCCTCCGCGACCTCCTGAAACTGCGAGTCCAAGTTCTTTGGTAAGATGAGCTTCCTTCCATCAGCGCTTTCGTGCTTCTTATCTCGTCCCTACAACACAGAAAAAAGATGATACACCAGAGATTTTCCAACGCGGCCTCGTACCTTGCTAAATAATTTTCTCACGCCTTCAACTCCGTTTTCCCACAGACGGCGCCATTTGATATGGGGCCAACCCAACCAACAATATTTGTAGCTGTGGGGCTCTGGATACTTAGTTAGCGGTAGATTAATTGTTATGCGATTTTATAGGTGTATGAGGCGTTATGGATGCTGGGACGTAAACTGAAAGAACAAGGGATTTACGTGGTTCGAATCCTTTCGGATTCTACGTCCACGG
The DNA here is from genome assembly GCA_027422505.1 of Craterostigma plantagineum. Lineage (NCBI taxonomy): Eukaryota > Viridiplantae > Streptophyta > Magnoliopsida > Lamiales > Linderniaceae > Craterostigma > Craterostigma plantagineum. Next base: position 3,659,392 of record JAPQWV010000029.1, read on the forward strand.
GGCGCTGGGAACTATCTTTCACTAAGCAACAATGATTTACACACTCAAATAATCCTCACTTTCACTCTAAAATGTAGAGAATACGCTCAAACTATGCAAAGAGAGAATAGTATGTGAGTGACTCTGTGTAGAATGTGAATCTTGTGGAAAATATGGCTAAGTCCTCTTTTTATATCAGCTCCCCGCCGCTTGTCTGCTGCTAGGTTCCAGGGTTTCTGGGAGGACGTACTACCTAGGGGTTTAGGAAAAATGACTGATTATTTGATGGAATGACTTCTGCGGTAGTTGCAGTGATTTGCTCAGTAACATCTTCCTGTGCTTAAAGTGACACGCGTCCCTGCAACTGTCTTTCTTCTTTTCCACTGTTCCATCATCTCTATACCCAATGGTTCTCCTCCTTTTGTCCGGTCAAGACTTGTGCCCGTCAGGTCCTTACAGATCCTTTCTCCCAGACAGATACTTTAATATGGGCTTTCTTCTTCATGGGCTTAGTTGGGCTTTTCTTTATTTTTCTTTTCTTGGTCCAGTCCACATCAAACATTATTTATATTATTTAAACAATATTTTAATCATATTTATATTATTTTAACATTACCCAAAGTATATTTTAATATTATATATATAATAATATTAATTGAATATAATATATAATATTTTAATAATCGGGGCGGGGCGGGGATATCCGCGGGGAAAAATTTCCCCCCATCCCCGCCCCGCGGGGGTAGAATAGCGGGGATTCCCCGCCACGTTGGGAGCGGATCCCCGCGGGGACGGGGAATCCCGGCCCCATTGACAACCCTAGAAACACTGACTATTTAGTTTCCATTGACGGAGTCATATTTATTACTCCTTCCGTCTCACAATTTTATACATTTTACTAAATCTAGCGTTCCAAATCTTTAGTACATTTCCTTAGTTAGCAAAAAAACCATCACAAACAATCAATATAATAATATTAAATATTCTTAAAAGACGTATCAAAATATGCAATTTTTACCTTTTAATTGTACTATATTATTAAAATATTCACTTTCTTAATTCTTGTGCCTGACTGTCAAATGTCCAAAAACATTTGGGACGGATGGAGTAGTTCATTTGGATTTTGCATGTTGTGCATCGATCCATCCGAAAACGCCGTGAATGCACACATACTTGCATGCTGAGATGTCGAATATTATAATATTGAAATACTATATATTATAATTTTTTATTACTCAAGTTAATTGATCGCGTGCGTGTATGTTTAAATAAATGTTCGTGCGAGTACGTCAAGTAATAATTAAAACGAATATATTATAACTAGAATCACGCGCGATAGGCAGTGTACCTATCGTTTGTAATATAGCTATAGTGAATATCCGAGTATCGATCACGAGGAATAAATTGATTACTAGTATTGACCTATCGATTCGATATTTAGCCTATGTAAATAACGGGATTGATTTATACTATGAACTAATTTTAATAAGCAACTTAAAAGATTGGAAGACAAGGAGGCACAACGAGAAATAGTAAGAGTGACTTAAGGTGACAAATATGTGTTCGGGGTTCGAATCCCGGAGGGTGTTGTCGGCTAAGGCTACAGAATATCGCTCCTACGTGATTATCGACTAAATCGCAGTAATTTCCTACCCACTCACGGATTTGCTGTCGCCCTAAACGTTCATGGGAATCTAAGTTTAGCGATTACTAGACGGCGAGGATCAAGTATTTGCTGTCGCCCTATACTCGAATCCTAACGTCTATGAACGGCCTAATCGTTATTTAGCTGTCGCCCTAAACGATATACCACACATTCATATCAACACATAGACATATTGATACGAAGAAACAATATCATAGATCGATAAATAGTCGAAAACACGTGTTCACGATTATCCTACGTCTTAACTACGACATAGCCCAACGTTCATCTACCCCCAAACACACAAGAGGATTAGCTACTCATATCGGACGTCACAACAACAAGATTTAAAGGAAACGAGGATAGAGAACTCATAAAAACTTCCCTAAGAAGTAAATATAGCGTTTCTGAGGTGGAGCTCTCGTCCCTCGATCGACCGGGCGTGGCTACGTTGTTGGATCGTTTCTTGAGCTTCTCCGAATCACGGGGCTACTTCTAGTGTTCTTCCTCTTCTTCTTTGCTCTCAGTTTTCGTCCCTATGAGGTTCCTTTTTTCAGTTCTTAGGAGCCTCCCCTTTTTATGCTTCGAAAATGGGCTAAAACCCTGAATTTTGGCACGTTCACGGCCTCTTAATGGGCCCTCACGGCCGTGAAGGCGGCTCAAAAACCTATTTCTTGACTTTCTGGCACGAGTCACGGCCTCGTGCAACAAGATTCACGGCCGTGACGGCGGCCAAAACCCTAAATATTGACTTCTCTGGCACAGGTCACGGCCTCTTGCACTGATATTCACGGCCGTGAATCGGTGAATTTTTCCTGCGTTGAACCCTCTGCCTCGACTCACGGCTTCCTACGTGCTCATTCACGGCCGTGAAGAGGTGGAGATTTCTTCTTAAACTTCACTGCCTCCGTTCACGGCCTCCAGCATGAGGAGCCACGGCCGTGAATTGAACTTGTCCAACTCTCTGCCCACATTCACGGCTTCTTGCAAGGGAGCTCACGGCCGTGACACTGAAGGCTTATTTCTTCTTTAACTTACTGCCCACGTTCACGGCCTCTTGCGAGGTGATTCACGGCCGTGAACGATGCCTGGTAACTTCACACTTGACCCGTTTCGCACCGTTTTCGCCTCGTTTTCGTTCATTTTCACTCGATATTCATTCGAAGGTCCTACAATATTTAAATGGGAGTAAATAGATCCAAGATATGCATGAAATTACCAAAATTATCCTATTATAGCCCAAATAAATACAACAATAAACGTATTAAAATACGTTTATCAAACCTCCCCACACTTAAGTTTTTGCTTGTCCTCAAGCAAATTAGGAGCAAGAAAAGGTAACAACATAGTGTCATGACCATTCACAATTCACCAACGCAGATGGAAAACACAAAATGGTATCAATCAAGCAATTATGGATGCTACAACAATAATCAGCACTAATCAACACGAATTTCCTTAGCACTACTAATCGAGATCCACACCTCGCAAGGATTCACTCAAATCACTCAGTGTATAGGCTAATATATCGGTGAATCACTCAATTCATGCAATAATCTAGTCTAAACCATATGCTTGCAAGTCAATCGCACGTCTACTACTTAAAGCAGTAAGCATGAATCAGAAGGTCTTTTTCTCGGGTTAAACGGGATCAGATAGTAATGAGTGGGTAGTGGAATCACATATGAGTATCAGTCGTGTCGGTCTCCATGTCATTGTCTAAAGCGCGCCAGGATCAACCCTTTTGATTACGCCGTCTTCGTATTTCTCTTATTTCTGCTGCGTTCCACTAAGCCTTTCTTCTTCCAAATCTTGAAATAAGAAATGTTGTGGTATTCACGAGACTGGAAGATTATCGAAGGAAAGGTTCTTTTTCTTTTTCGCAACAGTTCATCCTCTTCTTGCTTCAGTTTCCCAGCAGCCACACCATTTCTCTTTTTTTTTTTTTTTCGCTCTTCTTTTTTTTTTTTTTTTTTTCGAATACCCTTTCGCATTGCGGTGCGCTGCCCTTACGCTAACTCCTTGTGAGTTAAAACTTGTTGAAGAGGGGGTTCTTGACTGCTTTCGGCGTTGTCTTGAGGCGTCATCCGACTACGCTTTTCGACTTTGACATTCGACTTTCACTTCTGCTTAACTCGGGTTCAGATGATCTCTGGAGGCTGATTTAGGTTAGTGGCTTATGATATACGAAGTGTAAGAAATAAATAGGCTTAGGCTCAAAGTGGCTAACTACGGTGATCAGTCGCGGTAAGGAACTTTGGCCGTGGACTTATTTCCTAATGCCTTCGTCATATTCATACAAAACACGCTATAAGAAATTTCAATGCGTATCAATCAAGCAAGTTCTAGACAGACATAAATTATGCACTACTCACCCAACCAAAGAAAATGAGCAAAAGCTCGTCGGCTCAAAGTCTCACAATGGAAGATGGGTTATGTGTGTGAATCTCTCAAAGTAACACTACGTCTATCATGCTGAAAAGATTAAATCACTGATGTAAGTCTTTATCGCTCACTAGATTCCCAAGCATGCAATCCAACTTCGAGATGAACGCAAACAATCATGCCAGACTTCTATAAATTTAATAACCACGGCACGTTATAAAAATTAATATCACGTAATTTTCAATAAAATTTCCCAACAAAATTCCCCCTCCCCACACTTAAGATGCACGTTGTCCTCAACGTGTAAAATACAAAACAGGAAGGTAAAAGAAGTTGAAAAGAACGTGACTCCCCTGAAAAAAAATTGGCGTGGTCCTGCCTCTAGCATTTGATGTAGTTGAGCTTGGTAGTTTCACTGAATGTGAATATTTTGGATCGTAGTGTTGAATTCGTGTCACGTTTCCTGAAAACACTCAAAAGAAAATTAAAACGCACATAGGAAATAATAAAAGATAACAAACGAAGTCATAATCATCACAAGTGACATGATTACTAAACCATCACAAAAGAGTAGTAACAGATAAAAACATAACATAAATGGAACTAAGGTGGTGGTGGGGGCTGTGGCGGCCGAGGGCGAAGTTGTGACATCGATTCCTGCGCAAGGCGAACAGACTCCTGTGTATGCTTCATCGCGGCGTCCATCGTCTGAAGGGCCCGTTCAAATCTCTGTAGCTCCTCGTGGTAACGTCGATTGGCTTCCTCGTTTCGACGCTCATATTCTTCCTGGTGCCGTCGTGTCTCCTCATCGCGTCGCAGTGCCTCCTCATTGTAACGTAGCATGTCCTCGCGCAAGGTGTGAAGGTCTGCGGCTGTCGCGTAAGTAGCGACCCCTGAGGACTCCCCCTCGTGATAGCCGGAGGAATGGGAAGTGCCGGCAGTGTCTGGGTGAATTGGGAAAGGCCGCGCACCCTCAATTTCTAGTGGTTCAGGGAATGCGTCGCCGAGGTCCGTCTGCCCACGGTAAACCTCGTGCCAGACATAGACCTTGTTCGAACGAGACCAATTCGGCGCTTTGATCAGCATCTTCATCTTGAGCATCATATCCTCGTTCAGCAGGTTTCGCCCACCCACAATCGTCATTTCTGGTGGATTTGTTGGCCACAAGTTGAGCCCCTTGATGACCCTAGTAATAAATGGCGCTACTGCGATCTTCCCGTTGCTACGTCGGCTTGGGCCGCGAAGGCGTGCTTCAGGGCCATTCCTAGGTGTACGTGTTCCCCGCGCTGCATCTTGAGTAAATAGAAGAGGTCGCGAAGGCCAATCGCGCCGTGTGAATCGCCCCTTGGTGTGAGCGAAGTCGTCAGGAGCCGGTGAATATATCGCAGGCCGGGGCTCCTGAGCGACGAGGCCTTCGACGTTTTGACGCTGAAGGGGGGCTCGCCGGGTCTCGTAATCTCTTCCCAACCAGTCTGACGAAAGTTCCATCCTTCCAGGTAATTCTTGTAATACAAGTCTGTTAGCCCTGTGTGCCCGTAAGGTAGCTCCGGTGTCCCAATGGCACGGCAGATGTCTTCAATGTCCGCCGCATGATCTGTGTTAAACGCCCGGAATGTGATCTTGTTCCGGCCAAATTCTTCGTGGGCGAAGGTGGACAGGAACTCCAGTGTCAGCTCCTTATATCCCGGCTCGTCGATGTGAAAGAAATCTAGCCACCCACTCAATGACAGGTAGCCGGCCACCTGCTGGTCAATATTGTACTTTTCCAGCGTGTCATGATCAATCTGATCGGTCGGGATGAACTGTGTTTCCTTGAGCCGGTTGTAGCGGGCCTGGTGCGTCTCGTCTTCAAACTGCCCCATAACCTCTAATAGCGACGGCGTGCGTTGGCCTCGACGTGGACGACTCGTTGATGGTGAATCGTTAGAACGTCCTGCAGCGGTTCTGCTTTTACCCATGGTACCTAGAAGTCCAAATGTTAGTTGGCGAGAAAACGATAATCAACACAGCTCGACTCGACCAACGTCGCGACAAAAATGAGAATTCCAAAGCAAGAACATAGATAAATTCAAAGCGGCATTTTGTCGAACACATAGTAGACAAGCTAAATATTCTCTCAAATCGCGAACATTGGGCAAGCAAGCATACTCTTCGACTTGAAACGATGAATCAACGCTAAATAACCCATTAAAACAACCAATTTCGTCATAGATTCCAAAAATCCCCAAAATATGGAATTTAGGGTTGTGCATTCCCAAATCAAAATTAACGGACGAAATCAAGAAATTGAGCTAACCCAAGGTGTTCATGGCATAAATCTAACCATAAAAAGCAATACAAACACCAAATTAGACCCAATTTTGGAATTCCCTAATTCCGAATTAGGGTTCATCGAAGCAAAATCAAAACCAACAGACTAAATCAACAATTACCTCAATCCCAACGTGTTAATAGTATAAATCTAGTAATGAAAGAGCAATGTAAACACCAAAAATCGATCCAAATCTTCAAAAATACTCACAATGGCCAACATGTGATTTTGGAGATAAAAGCTCGTACCTCGTCAATTTAATCACGTTGAAATAGATGTGAAGCGGTTTGTGTGATGTCGCCGGAATTTGGAGTGATGGACGTGGCCGGAGTACGTGCGACTGTGGTGCCCGGAATTTGTTTTGGGGGGTGATAGACGAAAATTTGCGGATGTCGTGTGTTTTTCAGTTGTGAAAGAGAGGAAGAAAACGATGGAATGGGGTTTTGAAAGCTTGAGATCGCTAACTTCACGGCCGTGAGCGTTAATCCCACAAGCCGTGAAGCGGAGCAGAGAGCTCCTTTTGTCCGATTCACGGCCGTGACTATTAAGTCGAAGGCCGTGAAGTCGGGCAGTAAGTCAGGCCAGCGTATGTCACGGCCGTGACTACTAAGACACGAGCCGTGACATTCATTTATTTATTTTTTTATTTTATTATTTTTTTATTTATTATTATTATTATTATTTTTTTTTTTGACAGTCACGGCCGTGGCTAGTTCCCTTCTGGCCGTGAATCAAGGCAGTGAGCGATGTTTCTTGTTGATCAGAGCATTCACGGCGGTGAATGGCTTAGCAGTAAGCCGTGAGTCGCGGCAGTGGCTGGACTTATGTGATTCACGGCCGTGGCTTTTTTGCACAAGGCCGTGAGTGCAATTTTATTTTATTATTATTTTTTTTTATTTTTTTTTTATTATTTTTTTATTATTTTTTTATTTTTCTTTTTTATTGTTTTTATTTTTTTATTTTTAAATAATATAATTAACTATGATTGACACGCAATCGACGAATTTTTCGAGAACGATTGGCGCGAGGAAAAATCTAATATTCGACAAAGGAAAAATCACTTTCTCGCGCGGCGTCAGATCTCCAAGTCAAAAATTCGTCTGTATCATTTATTTGATTTGCTGGTTTTGATAATGATGTTTTTGTGCCCTCCATGTCTATAAATAGACATTGGTAGAATAACACAATAACATCATCTATCATAATTCACACGTCTTCAGCAGTTTTATTTTCGATATTTCTGGGTAAGCTAGCCACTATGAATTGGGGTCAGCAGCAAGGTCGTGAGAATGAGAGTGAAGAATATGCAAGGTTTCGTCGTAATTTAGATATGCTATCACTTTACCTTGTTCTTCTTTTGGGTTTGTTTGGAGTTTTACTTGCTTTTGTGTGTTGGGTTATCACAAGGTGCACTTGTGTGTAACCCGCCCTTATGAAGCAAAAATAAACTATTGTTCTGTCTTTTGTGTTTTTCGCAGTTTTAATTTGCTTTTGCGTTGGTCGTTCACACGTTGTAACGGTATTGTAACCATCGTTTATGAAGTAAAACTATCGTTCTTATCTCGTCTCTAGACTCTGCGTTATTACCGTCCTCAATATTCGAAGTAAATTGAATATTATTTAAAATTTTAATGTTGTATTATTATTATTGTTTAATTTAATATATAGTTTGTGATTATTGAAATATATTATTATTATTATTATTATTATTTTTATATAATGCCTAAAACATAATTAAAAATACCTGGGTTGCCTCCCAAGAAGCGCTTCTTTTAACGTCTCAGCCTGACGTACCTCACATGCTCTTATGCTGGCTGAAAATCGAGGTATAGTACTTCCTTGTCGCTCAAGTCTTCCTCGTCTCCATGGTAATGCTTCAAACGATGTCCGTTCACCTTGAAAATGCCATGTCCCATACCTGAAATCTCAACGGTACCGTACGGAAAAACACGAGTAACAGTGAACGGTCCTGACCAACGTGACCTAAGCTTACCAGGAAAAAGCCTAAGTCGAGAATTAAAGAGGAGGACTTGGTCCCCTTCTTGAAACTCTCGTCTGTGCCTGATTTTGCTATCATGGTAGGCTTTTGAGCGCTCCTTATACATTCTGGCGTTATCATAAGCTGATAAACGCCACTCGTCAAGCTCATTAATTTGGAGCTGCCGCTTTTCACCGGCTTTCCCCAAATCCATGTCCAATGACTTAATTGCCCAATAGGCTTTATGTTCGATTTCTACGGGGAGGTGGCATGCCTTCCCGTAAACCAATCTATACGGTGTAGTACCTATTGGTGTCTTATACGCAGTCCTATACGCCCACAGTGCGTCATTAAGCTTATTCGCCCACTCCTTACGGTTCCCATCTATAGTTTTCTCAAGAATACGTTTTAACTCGCGGTTCACTACCTCAACCTGACCGCTAGCCTGAGGGTGATACGGAGTGGATATGCTGTGCCTAACACCATAACGCTCTAGTGTACGTGAAAATTGGGTGTTGCAGAAATGAGTGCCTCTATCGCTAATGATGCATCTAGGTGCTCCAAATCGTGAAAATAATGCTCGTAAAAATCGCACAACAACCCTAGCATCGTTAGTGGGTAAAGCTTGCGCCTCGGCCCACTTAGACACATAGTCTACAGCAACCAAAATGTACTTATTATTATACGAGCTAGGAAACGGACCCATGAAGTCGATACCCCAAACATCAAAAATTTCACAAACTAAAATAAAGTTCTGAGGCATTTCATCGCGTTTAGAGATGTTACCTGCTCGTTGACATTGGTCACATGTGTTGACGTACTTATTAGCATCCTTAAAAATCGTTGGCCAATAGAAGCCACATTCAAGTACCTTTTGGGCGGTTCGATTAGCTGCATAATGCCCTCCAGTTGGTCCGCTGTGGCAGTGCCCTAGAATCTTTGTCGTCTCAAGGGAAGCAACACATCGTCGTATCACCTGGTCTGCACATCGCCTAAAAAGATACGGATCTTCCCAAAAGTAATACTTCAAGTCAGAAAAGAATTTCTTCTTTTGCTGACTTGTGTACCCCTTTGGTAGAATCCTCGCAACAAGATAATTAGCATAATCTGCAAACCAGGGAGTATCGTCACTTACCACATGAATTGAGTACAAGTGCTCGTCTGGAAATGTGTCCTGAATTGCTTTGTCGTCCTTGTTGTGAATTTCGGACTCCTCCAGTCGGGAGAGGTGATCCGCCGCCAGATTCTCTGCGCCTTTCTTGTCACGGATCTCTATATCGAACTCTTGAAGGAGTAGGATCCATCTGATTAGCCGAGGCTTGGCATCCGGCTTTGCTAACAAATACTTAAGGGCAGAGTGGTCAGTGAAAACAATAACTTTCGATAAAATAAGGTATGACCTGAATTTATCGAAGGCGAACACAACAGCTAAGAGCTCCTTTTCAGTGGTCGTGTAGTTGGCTTGGGCCGCGTCTAACGTCTTACTGGCGTAGTAAATCGGCCTGAAATGGTTGTCTTTGCGCTGCCCTAGCACGGCTCCCACTGCGTAATCACTCGCATCGTACATTAGTTCAAAGGGCAACCCCCAATCGGGGGCCACCATAATAGGTGCTGCGATCAGTCGCTCCTTAAGCAAATTAAAGGCATGCAAGCATTCATCGTTAAAATCAAAAGGAGCATCTTTCTCAAGTAATCTAGACATTGGTCGAGCAATTTTGGAAAAATCCTTAATGAACCTACGATAGAAACCAGCATGTCCTAGAAAACTCCTAATGGATCTCACGTTCGAGGGGACAGGTAATTTTTCAATTGTCTCTAATTTAGCCCGGTCCACTTCGATTCCTTTAGAGGAAATCTTATGGCCCAAAACTATACCCTCTCGAACCATGAAATGACACTTCTCCCAATTAAGTGCCAAGTTCGTATCTTCGCAACGTGCGAGTACGAGCTTCAAATTAGCTAGGCACACATCAAACGACGACCCAAACACAGAAAATCATCCATAAACACCTCCATTACCTCACCTACCAGCTCGTCGAATATTGCCATCATACATCGCTGGAAGGTGGCTGGAGCATTGCAAAGACCGAATGGCATCCTTCGATACGCAAATGTGCCGAAGGGGCATGTGAATGTGGTCTTCTCCTGGTCCTCAGGCGCAATAGGGATCTGCAAATATCCTGATAAACCGTCAAGAAAGCAATAAAATGAGTGACCAGATAATTTTTCTAGCATTTGGTCAATGAACGGTAAAGGGAAATGGTCCTTTCTCGTGGCGTCGTTTAATTTTCTGTAGTCGATGCACACACGCCACCCAGTAACCATCCTCGTTGGAATCAATTCATTCTTATCGTTAGTGACGACTGTCATTCCACCCTTCTTCGGGACCACTTGGACCGGACTTACCCAAGCGCTATCTGAGATAGGGTAAATCATCCCCGCGTCTAGTAGCTTAATCACCTCCTTCTTCACGACGTCCTTCATGTTGGGATTAAGTCGCCGTTGACGTTGGGCGATCGGCTTGAACTCGTCCTCCATCAGAATCTTGTGCGTACAATAGCTTGGACTAATTCCTCTGATGTCGGATATCTTCCACGCTATCGCCTTCTTATGTGCTCTCAACACGTCCAAGAGCTGGTCCTTCTGTCCGTCGTCGAGGCTCGATGAGATGATGACTGGTAGCCCTCCGTTGCTGCCAAGGAATGCATACTCGAGGTGGTCGGGCAGCGGCTTCAACTCTAGGACCGGTGGCTCCTCGACCGAGCTCTTTTCCTTGTCTTCTTCGCTACTCTTGTTGATAGCTATGATGGGCTCGTCAACTTCTTCCCCACAATCATCAATTGCCATAATCATTCTGGTGTCCTCCTCGCTCAACACCTGTGATAGACCTTGCACAGAAAAGAGAAAATCATGCTCGAAGGCATCTAAGTAATAACATTTATCATCATGCTCATTACTTTTCTTCATCGATTCAGCCATATTGAACGTAACTTTCTCGCCATCTACCGTCAGAGTCAACGTCCCATTCCTAACATCTATCATAGTTTCACCTGTAGCTAAGAATGGTCTACCTAGGATCAATGGGACGTTATCATCCTCCTCCATATCTAAGATAACAAAATCGGCAGGAATCACGAATTTACCTACCTTAACTAGGACATCCTCAATCACTCCTCTAGGGTATTTTAAAGATCTATCAGCTAATTGGAGGCTCATCCTAGTGGGTCGTGGTTCACCTAAGCCTAAGCGCTTAAACATGGAATATGGCATTAAATTTATGCTGGCTCCTAGATCAGCTAAAGCACGTTCAACAACTAAGTCTCCTATAAGACAGGGAATCGTAAAACTCCCTGGGACTTTGAGCTTCTTCGGCATCTTGTTCTGAAGTATCGCCGAGCATTCCCCTCGTAGACATACCGTGGAAACATGTTCGAGCTTCCTCCTGTTCGTCAATAGGTCCTTCAAGAACTTGGCGAAGCTGGGCATCTGCGTAATAGCCTCAACAAACGGTAAGTTAATATGTAATTCCTTACACATATTCATAAATTTACCGAACTGCGCCTCGTCTCTGTCTTTCTTCAGCCGAGATGGGTAAGGAATTTTCGGCTGGTACGGCTTCACTGGTGGTCGCTCAAGCTCCCTTGCCTTTTCTTTTTGAGGCTCGGCCTTCTCCTTCTCAGCTTCAACCTTCTCCTTTTCAGCTTCGACCTTCTCAACATCGTCGCCCTTGCTTACTTCCAGTTCTGGCTCGTCGTGGACCTCAACCTCAGCTCTATCATTTGCTTTCTTTTTGGGAGGTACCTCTTGCAACTCTCTTCCGTTTCTCAGGGTAACCGCCTTGCAATACTCCTTAGGGTTTGGCTCGGTGTAACTTGGAAGTGATCCCTGAGCTCGCTCCGCCAACTGCTTCGCCATTTGGCCCACTTGTTGCTCCAATTTCTTGATAGAGGCGTCGGTGTTCTGGGCACGTACTTCTATGTACTCCTCCATCTTATTCATCCGACTCTCGTGGGCTTGAGTGGTGTTGCTGAAGTTTGTGAGGAGCGTCTTCATCATATCCTTCATCTCCCGCATATCATCGGATCCCGACCCTGTAGACGCATTCTGATATGGACGTGATGTCCCTCCTTGGAAACCGGATGGTCTAGGTTGGAATCCTGGTGGCCCTTGCCCATGGTGGTTCTGGTTTCCGTACGCCAGATTTGGATGCGCTCGAGGTTGAAAACTCCGCTGGCCCTGGTAGTTCCCCATATAGTCCACGTGCTCCAATGATTGCCCTAATTGGCACTCTGATGTCTCATGAGATGCGCCACAAATCTCGCACTGTGGCGTGTACGGCTTCGGAGGTGGTGTGGTGGTCATCACGGCATGCACAGGCTGTGTTTGCCCGGCCTTTGGAAGTAATGTGTTGATCACCGTCTGAAGCTGGGAATTGGTGGCTGCAATCTGTTGTTGTAACGCCTCGAACTTGGCGTTTGTAACAGTCTCCTCGCTCACCCCAAACACTCCTGGAGTCTTTATCCTCGTATTGCCTCTCATGAAGCTGTTCCTCGAGTAGTCTTCGATTAAATTCCAGGCTTCTGTGGCATTGAGCTTCACGAGCCCTCCTCCTGCAGCTCCGTCTAGCATATGAACGGTTTGATCATTGAGGCCCTCGTGAAATCGATTGATTATGGCGGCCTTCGACATCCCGTGTTGTGGGCACTTCTTCAATAGGGACTTGTACCTCTCCCACACCTCGTAAAGATTCTCTGAATCCTTCTGGTGAAAAAGGGATATTTCTGTTTTCAACCTTAACACCTTTTGCAGCGGGAAGTAATGGCCGATGAATGCTGCCCGCAGTTCTTCCCAAGTAGTGATTGATCTGGGCGGCAGCATATCCAACCAGTCTTTCGCCCTGTACTTGAGTGAAAATGGAAACAACATTAGCTTAATCGCGTCACTCGGGACCCCATTGATCTTGATGGTGTCTGTTACTGTCAGAAAGGCCTTCAGGTGGGAGTACGGATCATCATCAGGATTCCCCTCAAACTGAGCTGTCTGAAAGATCATCTGAAGCCAGGCATGCTTCAGCTCAAAATCGTTGTTCGCGATCGGAGGAATAACAATTGCCGATTCTGTACCGCCGAGGGAGGCGTTCTTAAGTAGATCTTGTAAAGATTGTTCCTCTTCTTGGTCTTGATGGGTCGGTACTCTTCGGTCTGCCATCTCGACTTCTATCTCTCGATTGTCTTTGGACGTCTCTGTTCGAGAATTTTCAGCAGAATCCTGGGAGTTGTCCTCTGAGTAGCTGACCAAAGCTTCCTGATAATTACTAGCCGTGCCTTCTGAATTGTATCTGAGCTGCCTTCGTAACTTCCGCTCGAAATCTGGATCTCCTTCAACAATGGGGCCTGATGGGTGGCTTCGGGTCATCCACTGTCAAACAGTACCTTCAATGAGTGAAAGTGAAATTTAGCGAAGAACTAGACAAATACGTCGAAAAGGTAACGATACTAATAATGATGTAGGAAACAAATAATGCAATTAACAAAACAAACTGAGAAAATGTAAAATAAAATAGCTAAATTACCGAACTAGGGTGTTCCTAATATCAGACTATTCCCCGGCAACGGCGCCAAAAACTTGATCGCGTGCGTGTAAGTTTAAATAAATGTTCGTGCGAGTACGTCAAGTAATAATTAAAACGAATATATTATAACTAGAATCACGCGCGATAGGCAGTGTACCTATCGTTTGTAATATAGCTATAGTGAATATCCGAGTATCGATCACGAGGAATAAATTGATTACTAGTATTGACCTATCGATTCGATATTTAGCCTATGTAAATAACGGGATTGATTTATACTATGAACTAATTTTAATAAGCAACTTAAAAGATTGGAAGACAAGGAGGCACAACGAGAAATAGTAAGAGTGACTTAAGGTGACAAATATGTGTTCGGGGTTCGAATCCCGGAGGGTGTTGTCGGCTAAGGCTACAGAATATCGCTCCTACGTGATTATCGACTAAATCGCAGTAATTTCCTACCCACTCACGGATTTGCTGTCGCCCTAAACGTTCATGGGAATCTAAGTTTAGCGATTACTAGACGGCGAGGATCAAGTATTTGCTGTCGCCCTATACTCGAATCCTAACGTCTATGAACGGCCTAATCGTTATTTAGCTGTCGCCCTAAACGATATACCACACATTCATATCAACACATAGACATATTGATACGAAGAAACAATATCATAGATCGATAAATAGTCGAAAACACGTGTTCACGATTATCCTACGTCTTAACTACGACATAGCCCAACGTTCATCTACCCCCAAACACACAAGAGGATTAGCTACTCATATCGGACGTCACAACAACAAGATTTAAAGGAAACGAGGATAGAGAACTCATAAAAACTTCCCTAAGAAGTAAATATAGCGTTTCTGAGGTGGAGCTCTCGTCCCTCGATCGACCGGGCGTGGCTACGTTGTTGGATCGTTTCTTGAGCTTCTCCGAATCACGGGGCTACTTCTAGTGTTCTTCCTCTTCTTCTTTGCTCTCAGTTTTCGTCCCTATGAGGTTCCTTTTTTCAGTTCTTAGGAGCCTCCCCTTTTTATGCTTCGAAAATGGGCTAAAACCCTGAATTTTGGCACGTTCACGGCCTCTTAATGGGCCCTCACGGCCGTGAAGGCGGCTCAAAAACCTATTTCTTGACTTTCTGGCACGAGTCACGGCCTCGTGCAACAAGATTCACGGCCGTGACGGCGGCCAAAACCCTAAATATTGACTTCTCTGGCACAGGTCACGGCCTCTTGCACTGATATTCACGGCCGTGAATCGGTGAATTTTTCCTGCGTTGAACCCTCTGCCTCGACTCACGGCTTCCTGCGTGCTCATTCACGGCCGTGAAGAGGTGGAGATTTCTTCTTAAACTTCACTGCCTCCGTTCACGGCCTCCAGCATGAGGAGCCACGGCCGTGAATTGAACTTGTCCAACTCTCTGCCCACATTCACGGCTTCTTGCAAGGGAGCTCACGGCCGTGACACTGAAGGCTTATTTCTTCTTTAACTTACTGCCCACGTTCACGGCCTCTTGCGAGGTGATTCACGGCCGTGAACGATGCCTGGTAACTTCACACTTGACCCGTTTCGCACCGTTTTCGCCTCGTTTTCGTTCCTTTTCACTCGATATTCATTCGAAGGTCCTACAATATTTAAATGGGAGTAAATAGATCCAAGATATGCATGAAATTACCAAAATTATCCTATTATAGCCCAAATAAATACAACAATAAACGTATTAAAATACGTTTATCATTAATTTATCAATTTGGTACATTAAAGTTTCAGAACTGCGGGTTTATAGGTATTGGTGTCAGCAAAATAAACATGCCAACGTTGAAAAGTCATTAGCATGCTTTCTAAGACAGAAATAAAATAATAAAAGGCATGCAACGTGATTAATGATTGTATAATAATGGTGTGCTCTAATGCCTATAAATAGGCTACGAGCCTTTGAGCTCAAAACACACCAATATCAAATAGAAAGAGAAAGGAAATAAGGAAAAAAATAGAGGATTTGTTCGGTATCTGCTCCAACTATAAAGAGAGATAGTGAGCGTTTTCTCCTTTATAGGTTGAGAGTTTGTAATCCCTGTTTTTACCCAGTAATAAATTTCTACCTCACCCGTGGTTTTTTACCCCAAGTTAAAAAGGGGTTTTCCACGTAAATTTCTGGTGTCTCCTTTATTTTATACCGTTCATTCTACAACAAGTGGTATCAGAGCTTTGGCTGGGTGTCTATAAAATCTACTTACCGTATGCTCTGTGGTTGCCAATAATATTGGATCCTCCACATCAGAAAGTTTGTTAGATTATTATTATGATTCATCCGTTAAAGTTTCTGGAGAGAGAGAAAAAAATGGCAGCTAAAATTGAAATTGAAAAATTCAACGGGAGAAACTACTAACTATGGAAAATGAGGGTTAAGGCAATTTTACTCAAAGAAAATTGTCTGGAGGCGATCACTGGCAGACCAACAACAATCACAAGCGACGCCAACTGGAAGAAGATAGATGGGAGGGCCATTGCCAATATTCACCTGACATTAGCAGATGACATATTATCAAGCGTCGAAGAGAAAACCAGTGCGAAAGACATCTGGGACCATCTTGAGAAGCTGTATCAAGTCAAGTCGCTCCACAGCCGAATTTTCCTTAAAAGAAAATTATACCATCTACGAATGGAAGAATCTTCTTCAGTGACCGAGCACATCAACAAGTTGAATACTCTCTTCTCTCAACTTAAAGACTTGGACTACAAAATAGAGCCAAGTGAACGTGCTGAGCTTCTACTACAAAGCTTGCCAGACTCCTACGATCAACTCGTCATCAATTTGAGCAACAACCAAGCTGCGGGAAAACTCATCTTCGATAGTATTGCAGCTGCGGTTCTCGAAGAAGAAAGTCGGCGCAATAACAAAAAAGACAAGTTGATAATGTCCCAACAGGCGGAAGCGTTGACGGTGATGAGGGCAAGATCAGGAGCTCGTGATCCAAATGTGAGCCGAAAACGGACAAGACTCGGAGAGTCTGGATCAAGTGGGAGTCAAAAACGGCAAAACTTTGTTACCAAAAATAAGAAGGCTATAAAGTGTTACCACTGTGGCAAGAAAGGTCATATGAAGAAAGATTGTTGGGCTCTACATAAAAATCCCAATGCCCAAGGAAACGCTGCCAACACTACCAACGAAGGAATTGCCTTGGTGTGTGAAGCTGCAACCACTATCGCTGAAGAGGGAAGATTCAACGATGTGTGGCTCATGGACTCAGCAGCTACTTTCCACATGACCTCTCGAAGGGAATGGTTTCATCAATACGAGCCAACCTTTGGAGGATATGTTTACAGCTGCAATGACCAGGCACTGAAAATTGTCGGGGTGGGTACCATTCAAATAAAGATGTACGACGGTACTGTGCGTATTATCCATGCTGTGCGTCATGTGGAGGGCTTAAAAAAAAAATCTGTTGTCTGTGGGGCAACTTGATGATCTTGGTTTCAAAATTGAATTGGAGAATAAGATTATGAAGGTCTCCAAATTAGCGCTGGTGGTGATGAAGGGAGAAAAGATAGCTGCAAATCTATACACGCTGAAGGGAGAGACTCTGCAAGAAGGGCAGGCATCTGTTGCTACGACAAGTTCAAATGAGAAGTCCACGATGACTTGGCACAAGAAACTTGGTCATATGTCTGAACAAGGCATGAAAATTCTTGCGCAAAAGAATCTACTTCCTGGTCTCATGACGGTGACGCTACCATTCTGCGAGCATTGTATTGTGAGCAAGCAACATCGTCTGAAGTTCTCCACTTCAAATTCTAGAAGCAAAGAAATTCTAGAATTGATCCACTCTGATGTATGGCAAGCACCGGTCAAATCCCTGGGAGGAGCCAACTATTTCGTATCATTCATAGACGACTACTCCAGGAGATGCTGGGTGTATCCAATCAAGAAGAAGGATGACGTATTTCCTATCTTCAAAATATACAAGGCGCGAGTTGAACTTGAAACCGGCAGAAAAGTCTAATGTCTCCGGTCAGATAATGGAGGAGAATATACTGGCAAAGAATTCACTGAATTTTCCGAAGGCGCGGGCATCAGAAGACAGTTCACCACGGCTTACACTCCACAACAAAATGGAGTGGCAGAGCGGTTGAATAGGACCTTGTTGGAAAGAACAAGGGCTATGTTGATAACTGCGGGCCTGGAAAAGAAGTTTTGGGCGGAAGCGGTCTGTCCTGCCTGTTATGTGGTGAATCGGGCTCCATCTACTGCAATAGAGATGCGGACACCAATGGAAATGTGGACTGGTGCACCTGCAGATTATTCAAACCTCCATATATTCGGAAGTTCAACATACGTGATGTATCACAACCAAGAAACGACGAAGTTGGATTCAAAGTCCAGGAAATGCCTGTTCTTGGGGTATGCTGATGGAGTAAAGGGGTATCGCTTGTGGGATCTCACTGACCACAAAGTGATTATCAGCAGAGATGTTATCTTCTTGGAGGATGGCGATCAAGAGCAAGTCGAAAATGATAGCAGTTTAAAAGGCATGACAAAAACTACACCTGTGAAAAGAAAATTGGAGCAATATCATTCTTCTGAAGCTGAACCGGCGCACGAAGAGCTCAACCCAGTCGAATCTGGAGTACCGGATCTCTGGCGATCATCACGCGAGCGTAGGCCACCAAGTTGGCACTCAGATTATGAGATAGAGAGCAATCTTGCATACTGTTTTCTAACGGAGGATGGAGAGCCAACCACTTTCCAAGAAGCACTGAACAATTCAGATGCGAGTCTGTGGATTTCAGCGATGCAAGAAGAAATGGAAGCCCTCCATAAAAATAAGACATGGGAGTTGGTGCCATTACCGCAAGGAAGGAAACCCATTTGCAACAAATGGGTGTACAAAATCAAGCGGGATGGTGATGACCAGATAGAGCGATACCGTGCAAGACTGGTTGTAAAGGGATATGCTCAGAAAGAAGGGATTGACTTCAACGAAATTTTCTCGCCGGTGGTTCGACTTACAACAGTCAGGGTGGTCTTGTCAATGGTTGCTACATTTGACTTGCATCTTGAGCAGTTGGACGTTAAAACTGCTTTTCTCCATGGAGACCTGGATGAAGAAATATATATGCTTCAACCAGAAGGTTTCGAGGAAAAAGGAAAAGAAGATCTGGTTTGCAGATTGATCGAATCTCTCTATGGGCTCAAACAAGCACCTCGATGCTGGTACAAAAGATTTGACTACTTCATATTGAGTCTTGGCTACAACAGGTTATATACAGATCCTTGTGCGTATTTCAAGAGATTTGGCGATGATGATTTCATCATGTTGCTGTTGTACGTCGACGATATGCTGGTAGTAGGACCCAACAAAGGTCGTATCGCCGATTTAAAGATGCAACTGGCAAGTGAATTCGAAATGAAGGACTTGGGACCAGCAAACAAAATCCTTGGTGTACAAATATCTCGAGACAGAAGCAAGCGGAAGATTTGGCTTTCTCAAAAGAATTATTTGAAGAAAATCCTACGGAGGTTCAACATGCAAGATAGTAAGCCAATATCTACACCTCTTGCTGCTAATTTCAAGCTATCATCCGAGATGTGTCCTACCGATGAAGATGAGAAGATAGAGATGTCTCGACTACCATATGCATCGGCGGTAGGAAGTCTAATGTTCGCAATGATCTGTACCAGACCAGACATTGCCCATGCAGTGGGAGTCGTTAGCCGATTCATGTCGAACCCTGGTCGGGAGCACTGGAGTGCTGTTAAAAGAATTTTCAGATACATCAAGGGAACCTCTGATCTGTCATTATGTTACGGAGGTACAGATTTTACTGTTGATGGTTTTGTTGATGCAGATTATGCAGGTGAGCTTGATAAAAGTAGATCCACAACCGGATATGTGTTCAATCTTGCTGGCGGTGCCGTAAGCTGGGTTTCAAAACTGCAGTCCATTGTTGTAACGTCAACAACAGAAGCAGAATATGTTGCAGCTACGCAAGCCAGTAAAGAAGCAATATGGTTGAAGATGTTGCTGGAAGAACTCGGCCATAAACAAGATAATGTTGTTCTCTATTGTGATAGCCAGAGTGCGTTGCATCTTGCAAGGAATCCAGCATATCATTCAAGAAGCAAACACATCCGGGTCCAATACCACTTTGTTCGTGAAAAAGTGGAAGAGGGAACAGTGGACATGCAAAAAGTTCACACTGCAGATAATCTGGCAGACTACATGACCAAGACGATTAGTGTGGACAAATTTATGTGGTGTCGTTCGTCTTGCGGATTGACAGAATCTAAGTAACATGCAAAAGCAAGCTAGGAGAATGGTGTGAAGATCTGATTGCGATTCAATCAAATCTTCAAGTGGGAGATTGTCAGCAAAATAAACATGCCAACGTTGAAAAGTCATTAGCATGCTTTCTAAGACAGAAATAAAATAATAAAAGGCATGCAACGTGATTAATGATTGTATAATAATGGTGTGCTCTAATGCCTATAAATAGGCTACGAGCCTTTGAGCTCAAAACACACCAATATCAAATAGAAAGAGAAAGGAAATAAGGAAAAAAATAGAGGGTTTGTTCGGTATCTGCTCCAACTATAAAGAGAGATAGTGAGCGTTTTCTCCTTTATAGGTTGAGAGTTTGTAATCCCTGTTTTTACCCAGTAATAAATTTCTACCTCACCCGTGGTTTTTTACCCCAAGTTAAAAAGGGGTTTTCCACGTAAATTTCTGGTGTCTCCTTTATTTTATACCGTTCATTCTACAACAATTGGTAGATCGATAATTGCACAAAAAGCACAACTTTATGAATTTTACCTAAATTCCAAGTATGCTATGTATCATCACCTTTTACTACGTTTTCTCTTACCAGAAACGATAGCTTCAATATCATAGACAAAAGTACAGGGCTAAATAACCCAAGAGGTCTCTCTAGTAATATCAACCTGGAAGAGAAAATAAGGTTCACACGGAGCATCAAACACCAAAACAAAAACGAAAAAGCCGACATAAAACTAAGATTCACGAACTAAAGCACAACAACTAAAGAACGTATTACAAAAAAGGCTATTACGCCTAACAACATTCTTCATTTTGCTCGGGTCATCGACTCTGAATCTTGCCTTCATCGGAAAAGGCTCCACAAAGGGAGAAGGGAGCTCCAACAAAGGGAGAAAGAGCTCTCGGCTCGGAGGTCGGGAGAAAGAGCTCTCGATCCGAAGGTCGAGAGACACACGGTGGGTGAACGGCAGCGACGGCGAGGGAGAGTGAAAGGCGGCAACTGCGAGGGTGCGCGGCGAAAGGCGGGGCGGCAGCCGGCGAGAGTCCAAAATGCTCTTCAGACAACCAAATATGCTTTGAAACCTCTTTGGAGCATTTCGTCGAACAGCTACTCTGCATGGGCAGATTCGTTGATTCACCCCCAAGCCTTTGCCTGCTGTTGCCCAAGATGTCGACCGGGATGTGATGGTGGTG
The DNA here is from genome assembly GCA_027422505.1 of Craterostigma plantagineum. Taxonomy (NCBI): domain Eukaryota; kingdom Viridiplantae; phylum Streptophyta; class Magnoliopsida; order Lamiales; family Linderniaceae; genus Craterostigma; species Craterostigma plantagineum. The sequence continues at coordinate 3,680,732 of JAPQWV010000029.1, forward strand.
GTAGAGGCGGTGAGGGAGGAGGGGAGAAGAGTTGAGGAGGGGACGGCTAGGGTTTGGAGGAGAATTTTTGGGGAGAGAGAGGGGAAGAGTGAATCACCTTTTACTACGTTTGTCGTTTAGCGAGGTAAAATGTGAAAAAATTGGATCTTTTCATAGTTGATGTTTGGGATATTTTACATTGTTCTGCGATTGAATTTTTTTTCGTGACGTGTCAATATCAATATTTTGTTATTGATTATCGATATGTCAAATCATTATTATTATTATTATTATTAGGTTATACGCTTCAGGCCCCAAAAATATTTTAAAATAGGTTTCAGGCCCTATTAGAAAAAACTTTAGTTTAAAGGATTCAATTTTCGTAAAATTTAGAGATAAGGACTTAAATTTACGCAAGTGTTATAAAGTGTATATGAACTGATATCGGATGATCATTTTGTGTTATTTCAAAACAATGATATGGTACTGCATAACAATGAAGTGTACTACAGAACAATGGAGTGGTACTGCAGATCAATGAAGTGGTACTGCAGAACAATTAAGTGGTACTGCAGAACGATGAAATGGTACTGCAGAAATCTGGTCATTAAAACTAATTTTTTTCCTGACATGGCTTGAATTCTATCAGTCCCTGAGAGGGGCCTGAATGAAAATTGCCCCTTATTATCACCCGTTCTTTGGATGAAAAAAAATACAACTAATATGAACTCCCTCGATCTAACATTAGCTTCTCATTGAGTCATGGTTACTACATGTGCAGATAATGGTGGAGCATGTGAGAGTGCACTGACTAATTTATAGTCAATTTTAATTTACACTTAGAATCATCATCATTTCTCTCATCCTCTATATAAAAGATTGCAGGGATAATAAAGACTTGAAAATACAAAAAGCAAAAAATAATGTCGGACGAATTGCTATAGCGGACCTCCTCCGGAGCTTCGCAGATTCGTCTCCCACCAAATCGATCTGATAAGTGGGGCCAGCGAAGAAGTTGAGCGGCTGGCCGATGATCTCAACTACTTCAACGCCGTCTTAAAGTGTGCCTCGAGTAAGAAAAATAAAAGAAAGGTACGGTGAAGGTGAAGGAGTTTGTGCACAAGATTCGCAAACATAGTGTACGACGCCGAGGACGCGGTGGGCACCTCGTCAACCAATCCTTTTTGCACAAGCCAACGAGTTGGTTTACAAAGTTTTTTAAGGATCCCATCACAATCGACAAAATTGCGCAGAAGATACGCAAGGTTAGAAGCGATGTGGAGGTTCAGGTTGTGCATGGGAAAGCAGGCGATCTCGACAAATTGTTGCCAGATCTTGGCGACAACGTAGATGAGAAGCCTGAGGTAATTTTTTTTACTTGCAGCAACCAAGATCTATCTTGGTTTATATAACAGTAAAAACTCTGTTAATACTCGATAAATTAATAACCTCTCTAATAATAAAATCTTCTGTTCCCGACTTGGTCCTTTGTAAAAGATCATCGAATTCGATATGATAATAAGATAATAATCCTTCAAAAAATTCCTTTATAAATATTAGGTCCCATTAAAACTCTAAATTAATAAATTCATGAATATTGCAGTTATAAATATTATGATAATTTGCTAAAAGATAAATCTTTTTTACTAGGGTTTTCTTATAATTTAAATCTAACTGGATTTCATCCCTAACTTTTTTAAATTACAGTCAAGAGTTCTAGTATTCATGAATATAATTATTTGTTGTATACAATGAATTAAATGAATATATTTACTTAGATACAAAACAAAATGGTTGATGGATGAATATAATCAATGAAACTTATAGAAATACTAAATTAGCTTAATTTGAAAAGTTTCTTATTTAATTTAAGAAAAATATTAATTTATCGATATATCTCTAAATTAATAAAATATAAGAGTTACTATATTATTAATTTAGAGAGGTTTTCGTGTAGTTCGTTTTGTTAATTTTTCACACATGGAAATGCTTGTTATTGCTTACATAAGGTCTGTACACTAGTACAGAAATATACATGGGCGACGGTTGTTATTGGCCATGGACGATGGTTCCTGTGCGTCGCCCAGAGCCCCGTCGCCCATGTGCACAATTTTGGGTGACGGTTGTGCAATCGTTGCCGAAGATAGGTTATGGCCGACGGTTGTTAGGCACAACCGTCGCCCAAAGAACCCCCTAGGGTGCTGTTTTGAGAGAATGGGTGACCGTTTCTGGCTTAGTAACAGTCGCCCAAAGTCATTTTTTTTTAAATTTAGTCATAGGCGACGGTTTCGAAGCTAGAAACGTCGCCTATGTGTACATCAAGAGGTCTTAAGTTCTATTGGAGTGAGATTTAGGTCAATTATCAGTGTACATTATTCCTACAATGCCATAGAATTCATCGTCGAAGATACGCAGCACATACTTGTGAAAGTTGCAAGAATGTGGCAGCTTATGGTTCTGCATTTACCAAATAAACCAAGCATTAGAAATCAGTTAAAACCTATGAAACTAGTCCAAAAAAATAGACAAACGCCCACAACGATGAAACCTAATCTCAGCCATGTAATCTCAGTGCCACTTAAAAATATATCGCTAGGATGAATATTAATATACACAAGGCCAGTTAAGAAAGATCACAAAACTCTTACCTTCTTTTATTTTCTCCATAGAAGCAAACATGGCATTCCTTTTTGTCTTCTTCAACCACTAATAAAAAGAAGAAAAAATACCAAACTTTATATTGATGAAAAACTTATAAACGGATCTTTCATTAATCGCGAAATATAATGAGGTAAAATAGTTATGAGAGATTTACCTTGTTGTCGTAGCTCGTGGTCGCCGGAAAAAGTCGCCGAGAGAGAAGAGGTCGCGGCCAAATTCGACCCAAAAATACAAAATTATCCAAACTTCACCCAAAAACCTAATTTGCGCAAAGATCCAGCTCAATAACAACCTTATATCAAATATAACACAAGCATAAGCTATGAATAGCATAAATCAAGCTCGGAAATTCCAAAAATTTGAAACCCAATTTTTTACAAAACTACGACTTCCGAAAAATTGAAGCCGTAAATCGCGAATTACAAAGAGGGTAATTGCTTAATGGACTTCTTACCGTGTTCTCCAAGCTCGGAAAGGTCGGAAATCGTTCGAAGATCGCCGGAAAATCGCCTAGCCGTGCGGTTCTATTTTTTAGTTTCTCTTCGATTTTGCTAAGTGGGGGAAGAAGAGGGGATTTTTGAACACTTCTTCGGCGACGGTTTTTAGCAAAAAATTCCGTAACCGTCGCCCAAACTCATGCTTAAAAAATATAAAAAACTTAAAAAAAAATTAAAATGGGTAACACCATGTAACAACCGTCGCCCAAACTCATGCTTAAAAAAATTTTAAAAAAAAGTGTAACACCTTGGGCAACGGATGTACTACAGTCGCCCAATCTCATGCTTAAAAAAATAAAAAAAAATTAAAAAAAAATAAAATGCGTAACACCTTGGGCGACGGTCTTTTTTTTTTTCAACGTAGAAACCGTCGCTCGTGATCAGGGGCGGATCTAGGAGTTCCCGACCGGGGGGGCCGCAATAAAAATGTGATTAAAACCTCGAATAAAAATTTTCACTTACTATCTTCCTTTGAAAATTTATAAATTGAGATATATTTTTCTAGCAATATGAAATACGATTATAAAAGAATCTTACATTTTGCAAAAATTAGCACCCAAAAATATCAATATAAAAAATTTATGGAAAACATTAAAAAAGTTTTAATATACCATGAAAAAATTAAAATTGGTGAAAGAAGAATTAAATTAATTTTATAGAAACCATAATATTTATAATGAATTTAGTTGTATTGTTTAGTTAAAAAACCAAAAAAATGAAAAATGCTAGAACTAAAGTAGACTAAAAAAGTAAAGATTTCTGAAATAAAAAATAGAATATCAAAGTGCTAATTGAAAAGAAAAAGAGAACTAAAATGTTAAAAATCTGTCAGCACTCAGCACAAAAAAAAAATGAAAAACGCTAAAGCAAAAAAATAATATTAAAAAACTTTAAAAAGAATAAAAAATGCCGCTACTGATTCCAACACCCGACATCTAAAGTGCGAAAATGCTCCCTCACCACAAATACTACATGACGTTTTAAGAACATCCCACAATCAGATGTATTTATATCTACGAACACTATATACAACACATAGGTACTAAAAATTTCGAAAATTCCCGGGGGGCCGTGGCCCCACCCGGCCATATGCTAGATCCGCCGCTGCTCGTGATCATATTTTAAAAAAATAAATTAATAAGGTGTATGGACGATGGTTATTGTGTAGGAAACTGTCGCCGGAGGCGTTCGTCAATTATAGGCGACGGTTTTGCCGAAGCAACCGTCGCCTATGACGAACAAAAACTAAATAAAATTACGAAAGTGCCACCACATCCACTATAGGCGAGAGTTTTTGTGGAATCGTCGCCGAAAGTTCGTCGCCTGTATATCATTTTCCACTAGTGGTACTTTGTTTTCGTTCACGAACAGTCGTCGTATATGGTTAAATATAAGGAAATCATGGGAGGTTTGGACGGGCCCGCAAACGAAATCATTACGCTCCTCCGACAAGACACTCCGCGGATCGACGTCGTCACCATTGTCGGGATGCCGGACCACGGAAAATCGACCCTAGCGGGAAAATCCGCCGCGAGCCGACCATCCAGACGTTTATGGATTTCTGTTCCCAAAATCTCTCCGAAAGATGTGTTCCTTAGCATTCTGAGAGAGTTCATCTCATCAATACCCGATGACGTGGGCAGCATGCAAGACACGAGCTCGCGGAAAAAGTAAGGCAGCATCTCTAGAGGGGAAAGTTCTTGATCGTAATGGACGACGTCTGGACGTCCGATCACTGGAAAGGGAATCTGCATGTTTGGCCACAGACAATCATCTAGGAAAGATCATAACCAGAGCCGCTTTAACGGCGTGGCGAACGAGGCAAATTCCCATCCATATGAAACCTTTAGATGGCCCTGATAGCAAAGAACTTCCGCAGTACGAGGTTTTCGGAGAGCCAAATTGGGATCCCGAGATCAAACATTACGTGGAGATAATAACTCTTCAATGTAGAGGGGCTTCCACTTGCGATGGTCGTAATAGGTGGGATTATTTCGAAAAAAGTCTCTGGTATTGTGAGGAACACCGAGAAGGTGGCGGCATGGGAGAAACTTTGGAAATACAGCCAAAGAGCTTCTTAGATAAGATCTCGATAAGATAATCGACGTAGTTATTTCATAGAGTTACGGAAAATTGCCCCAACACTGGAAAGCATGTTTCCTCTACTTTGGGATGTTCCCGGGGTCGGTTTTTCTTTTTGTGGCCCTGGGCCCTTTGGCCCTTATGTGTGGCATTGTTAGAAAATTTCTGGTCTATTAAGACGATGGTGCCCACTATACTCTTCATAAATTCTTCGACGTAAGACACATTTTTCTTCTTCTTCCATCTTCCGTTGATGCAATACGACGACTGAGATTACGGCGATTGCAACATAAAGTTGGGAAAATAATAACGGGATGTAATGTTATGAAATGGTCTCATATCGACGAAAGTCGGGGCTTGGCAACAACGGGGACATGAGGGCTTCGACGAAGCTGAGACGACGATGTTATATATCTGAATGAATGTTATTTGGACAAACTTGTGTTTATTAGTCGATCGACTAGATTGTATAGTTTGACTGAGGACTCGGGGAGGGAGAAATAAGATGTTATATATCTGAATGGATGTTATTTGGACAGCTTATGTTTATTACTAGATTTGTATAGTTTGACTGTAATAAGATGTTATATATCTGAATGAATGTTATTTGGACAAATTTGCGTTTATTACTCAGATTGACTAGATTTGTATAGTTTGACTGAGGAGGGAGAAATAATAACAATCTAAACCTTTGCTAATGTATCATACAAAGCAAAACCTTAACAAACTCAACGGAGCTTTTTTTGCAACGGAGGGAGAAATAAGATGTTATAATATCTTTTTTTTTTTTGCAACGGAGCTCTGGGCGGCGACGGTGACGGCGGATCGGGCCTTGAGGGGTGGTAAGAATATAATAAACCTATATATATATATAATATTATATATATATATTATCTATATATTAATTTATGGTCCTACTATTCACACCCCATTTACACTTCTTTTTTACACCCCCTCTGCGGGACGACCTACTCTATTAGATTCATTCTATGAATATGCGAAAAAGCTAAATAGGAAAGCGGCCGAGCTTACTGATGAGTTTTTAGCCTTTATTTTTTTTTATAAAAAGGTAACGAGGGGTTGCTATTGAGAAAGCTTACCTTCGGCAAGGCCTATAGATCGCATTTCAATAACGACCCGCGCTGTTGTTCCAAATTTCATTTTCTTGAAAGTCACATTGCACTAAGCGCTTTAGTTTGATTGCAGCTAGCGCGCTTGACTAATAAGAAAGGGCTTTTCTCGCTTGTTTAGTAAAGTCACGTGGCCTTGGCCAACTCTTGCAGGTGACGACGACGTCGAGTTGACGCCAGAGAAAGACTCGGCTTATACTTGAAAGGCGGACTCAACTCGTAGTAAAAAGCTAGCAAGCAGCTCGAGAATTCGATTTTTCTTTAGGCTGTGTGCGGTAGTCGTTGTGACCAACAGCCATCAGCTGTCGGCTTGTTGGTAAGGTGAGAGCTTCAAGCCCGATTTCAGGTGGCGCATCCCATAAAACGTAACTTGTTGCTTTTAGAATAATGAATGATCACGTTCAGCTACATCGGTTGTTTGAGAACAGAGTCTTATTATATATTATTACTCGCGACGAACAAACAAAACAAAGAAAAGAGGGCCGTCTCGGCGGAAGGAGAAGGACCTGCAACGGCAGAGACTGGTGAGAAATACATGAAATTTGTAAAACTAATTTTTTCTAAACACATGAATTCAACATTAAATATTTTACAATTTATTTCTTATAATTCAACAATATCAATTACGTTATTATATCAAATGTCACATCTATATGAATTTATTTTCCTTTGTATATCTTATATTAATTGTTGAACTTAACTTTAAATAAATATTAATACTTTAAATTATCGATCTTAATATGTAATTCATTGTAATAAAAATATCAATACAAAATAAATATTCTCATCAACATGTACAAACTAAAATAAACATATATAAATAATTATCGAACATATAATTTTTTTACATAGTATTACACGATAGGAAATTGTATTACCGACAACAAAACTAAATTTTATTACTACACATTTTTAGGGTAAATGCAATTCAACTTTATTACATTTTTCAATATTTAAATAGCACATTAATAAATTTCAAAAATTAATTTGACCTACTAAAATTATACAATCCGGTCGTCCATATTAAGAAAGACAATCATGTCACTACACAAATGAAGCAAACATGGCTAGATTATACTTTTATTGCAGTATTTAATGGTTGATTGTATTTCCTTAATAATAATTATATTACCTTTATCTATTGTAAGTATTTAATAAGGAGGTGCAAATAGAAAACAATGGGGTGCCAATAGAATTACCCATTAATTTATGGTGAATCTACAAGAAAATTCCCATTTATATTAAAATTTGCAAGTCAGTAGCCATGTCAGAAAAATTTTTATATAAGTAATCGTTTGACTGTGTACCATTTTTTCAGTCTTGGCATACCTTTTTATATGTGTATTACGTACCACGTCACGCGTATTTATGGTACCTATATGGTTTCTATATGCCATCTTAATATGTTATATGATGTTTCTTACAATACGTTTTTATATGGTATATGAATGTGTTATATGACGTATTTTGCGGCGGAACGGATACCCATGTGCAAAAATTTATTCTAATAGGTACCTACATATAAAAAATACTGGCATGGTACTGACTTGCAGCAACTTTTTATATAATTAGGTATTTTTCTGTAAATTTCCCTTATTTATTACCCATTAGTTTCCTTGTTGTAATCCGGATCAATATTTTTAAAGTTTCTTTCTCCATTATCTATCGGTGGTGGTTAGCAACCTACTACGTTTGACTAATCAATTTTTGCAGTTTACTTTTCCCTTATGTCATCTCCAACCGAGAAACGCATTCTCAAACGCAAACTTTCTCAAACTCATAATGGAGAAATTCATCTCCAACTGAAGAACACATTCTCAAAATCAAAAGTATTTTTAAAATGTTCTCTTTTATACCAACTTTCATTAATTTTCAATACTACTCATATACTTTAAAATTTTTCAAAATAATATTTTACTATTGTGTTACAAATTTTAAAAAGCAAAAAAATAAAAAAATTATATATTCTTATGTATTTATTTATTTTATATGACTTCTTTAATAAATGAAATATATAAAAACAAACTTTTATATATTTCTCATGTATTTATTTATTTTATATGACTTCTTTAATAAATGAAATATATAAAAAGCTTTATTTGCAAATAGAAAAATAAAAACGCATCTTACGGATACAAGCGCATAGATGCATTGTATCGATGAGAGAGAAACCAAATGACTCGTAATGGTTATGATTTGCAGTGATTGGACCACATTTACTCCATTTTTTTTGTTTACAAGTACGATAGGAGATGCTCTTATCAACGCGCTTTAGCATCTATTCCCATTAAATTAATCACATTTAAAGTTTATTTATCATAAAAAATAATATATTAATCCGCAATAATAGATCAGGACCGCCATTATTGGTGTATTCACGTTGGTATGGTACGGTACATGTGTTCTCACTAGTTTACCATGTAAGTTATGGCCCACGTTATGACCCATTTATTATTAGTTTAATAATTAATTAATGGGCTTAATTCCTATTGGTCTAAAGACATATTCTACCCACTACATTGGTGAAATGTAACTCTATAAATAGATTAGGTCGGTCCCTCTCCACACTGTCTTATCATATTCTTCATCCATCAGAAAATATAGTAAAGAGTGTAAAGGGAGAGAAACGCGACTTACGTCTTCTCGAATCGGCAAGATGAATCAAGGTTAATGTTTATTATAAAATATCATGTATATCATGAGAATTGTGTAGTTTAAAGATCATGGATTATGTTCGTATGAATTAAGTGTAGCAAATAAATATGCTTACAGTTGGTATCAGAGCATGTTAAGTTGCTCATCTTTGCCCCCATCGTTGTGGATGTATTGTTTGAAAACTGCCATTTATTTATTAAACAGGGTTCCTAGTAAGGCAGTTTCCAAAACTCCTTTTGAACTGTGGACGGGAAGGAAACCTAGTTTAAGGCACCTGCACGTTTGGGGTTGCCAGGCAGAAATAAAAATTTATAATCCACATGAAAGAAAATTAGATGCAAGAACAACCAGTGGATTCTTCATTGGTTATCCAGAAAAGTCGAAGGGGTATGTATTTTATTGTCCTAACCACAGTACGAGAATAATCGAAACTGGAAATGTACGGTTCATAGAAAATGGTGAAACTAGTGGGAGTGTTGAACCACGTAAAGTGGATATTCAAGAAGTTAGGGTGGAGATCCCTATACCTTTAACTTCTACTCAAGTTGTCGTTCCAGCAATTATTCAAAACCCCGCACAGGAACAACAAATAAATGTTGAAACACCCCACAATGAAATCACACCTGAAGAACCTATCGTGAATGAACCACAATTAAGAAGATCAGAAAGACAAAGACGATCTGCTATTTCTAATGATTATGTGGTAGATCTGCAAGAGTCGGAAGTTGACTTAGGAATAAATGATGATCCAGTTTCGTTTTCACAGGCCATGGAAAGTAATGATTATGTTAAGTGGTTTAACGCCATGAAAGACGAATTAAAATCAATGCAACATAATGACGTCTGGGATCTCGTTGAATTGCCTGACGGTTGTAAAAGAGTTGGGTGTAAATGGGTCTTTAAGACCAAACTCGACTCTAATGGCAATATAGAACGACATAAAGCTAGACTTGTTGCGAATGGATTTACCCAAAAAGACGGCGTTGACTATAAAGAGACCTTTTCACCTGTTTCAAAGAAGGACTCGTTTAGAATTATCATGGGATTGGTAGCTCATTATGACTTAGAGCTTCATCAAATGGATGTGAAAACAGCATTCCTTAATGGAGATTTAGAGGAGGAAGTTTATATGGACCAACCTGAAGGTTTCGCTATTAAAGGAAAAGAACGTATGGTGTGTAAACTTAAGAAGTCGATATACGTATTGAAACAAGCTTCGCGGCAATGGTACTTGAAATTTAATGATACCATTACCTCCTTCGCATTTAAAGAAAACATCGTTTGTATATATCTGAAGATCAGTGGGAGCAAGTATATAATATAAATTCTGTATGTTGATGACATTTTGCTTGCTACTAATTACTTATGTTTACTACATGAGACTAAAAGTTTCCTATCTAAGAACTTCGAAATGAAAGATATGGGCGAGGCATCCTTTGTGATAGGTATTGAAATATACCGTGATAGGTCACATGAGTGTTGGGATTGTCTCAGAAAGCATATATTAATAAGGTTCTTGAAAGATTTAATATGGAAAAGTGCTCATCAAGTGTTGCACCAATACAGAAAGGGGACAAATTCAGCCTTATGCAATGTCCAAAGAATGAATTAGAGCGTAAAGAAATGGAACGGATTCCTTATGTTTCTGTCGTTGGCAGTCTAGTGTATGCTCAAACGTGTACTAGACCCGACATTAGTTTCGCTGTCGGGATGTTGGGCAGATATCAAAGTAACCCAGGAATGGATCATTGGAAAGCTGCAAAGAAAGTCTTAAGGTATCTGCAAGGAACAAAAGATCATATGCTCACGTACAGAAGATCAAATCTCTTGGAAGTTATCGGCTATTCAGATTCAGATTATGCTGGATGCGTTGATACAAGAAAGTCAACATTCGGCTATTTGTTCCTATTAGCTGGGGGAGCAATTTCATGGAAAAATTCGAAGCAGTCTGTTATTGCTGCTCAACAATGGAAGCTAAATTTGTAGCATGCTTTGAGGCTACAGTTCAAGGATTATGGCTGCGGAATTTTATTTCTGGTCTTGGCACAGTCGACAGTATAGCCAGGCCGCTAAATTTATTGTGACAATTCCGCAGCAGTGTTATTCTCTAAAAACGACAAGTACTCAAAGGGTGCAAAGCATATGGAGCTTAAATACTTTGCCGTTAAAGAAGAAGTTCAGAAACAACGAGTGTCAATCGAGCACATCAGCACCAAGCTTATGATTGCAGATCCACTGACGAAAGGATTACCACCAAAATTATTTAATGAACATGTTGAAAGGATGGGCATTATGAAGGGAGAGAATTACATAAATAATGTTACTTTGAGAATTGGATTACGAAACTAGTTTTGTTTTTAAACCTTTTACAAAACTAATCAACTTTTTTAATTCTAACTGTTTTTATTTTCATTTTAACCACGAAAATACTTAAAATTACAAATTTCACTATTGTTATCTTCAGATAGCACAACACTTGTTAATAATAAAATTTTTATCCCAACTTATTTTACTTAAATATATGAAAAATATATTACTTAAAGAAATAAGCAAAAGAAAAATAAACTTACTTGGCGTGACCGTAACCTACTATTTCTACGTGAGTTCGATATCTAGAGCTGTCAAAACGGGCCGGCAAGGCGGGCCGACCCGTAGCTTGCCAAAGCCCGCCATGGGCTGGCGGGGCGGGCGCGGGTAAGCCCGTCGTTTGGCAGGCCTGGAGATTGAAGGCCCGCCTCGCCCAAATTTAAAAAAAAAATCAAAAAAAGGAATTAAATATTTTTATAATTCATAAAATTATAATTAGAAATATCATGTTATAATTCCTAGCGGGCTCAAGATGATGTTATTTTATTTAAAATAATGATATATAATTAAATTATATAGGTATGTTAGTATTTTTAGCTCCGATTTTTAATTTACACAAGTTTAATAATATAAATAAAATTATTATTTTACAAGATTAGATTTGATTAGAATTAATTTCAAGCTTAAATTTTTAATTGTTATTGTTTTTTCTTTCTTTTTTCGAATTATTTTTTTGTTTTGACTTTGTTTTCTTTTATTTGTGCGGGGCGGGCCTTCAATTTCTTTCTTCAGTCCTGCCAAACGTCGGGCTTACCCGCGCCCGTCCCGCCCATGGCGGGCTTTGGCGAGTTACGGGTCGGCCAGGCGCAGCGGCCCGTTTTAGCAGCTCTAGATAGCAAACTCACGTGGAAAGAGTAGGTGACGGTCACGCCAAGTAATTTTATTTGTTTTTGCTTATTTCTTTAAGTAATATATTATTAATAAAAAATTTGGGGTAAAAATTTAATTAGTAACTAGTGTTGTGCTATTTGAAGATAACAATAGTGAAATTTTATAATTTTAAGTATTTTCGTGGTTAAAATGAAATAAAAATAGTTAGAATTAAAAAAGTTGATTAGTTTTGTAATAGGTTAAAAACTCAACTAGTTTTGTAATTCAATTCTCAATATAACATTATTTATGTAATTCTCTCATTATGAAGGGCCCTAATTGATGTTATGGTGGTTTTATGTTTCTTATTTATGACTTTGTGTATTTGACACTATGAGCTCAATATTATGTTTCTGATAATAAATGCATCCTGTTTTAATTATCAATTTTATATATACATTAAAGAATTAACGCAACAGGATGAGTCTGTAGCTAAGACAATAATGTGGACCATTACGATATATCTCATTAAGATCATGTTGAGTGTAGAGCTGATACTGTGATACATGGAAGGGACTGTGTCGTTACAATGGCATACGACCGCTATGATCCTTGTTAGCTTTAAGCTTAATAGCGATGAAAGGATTGATCAATTTATGACGGAATTTAGCTAAAATAAATATGCACATCGGAAATTATGATTATTAAACCGTAAAGTTATATTACGCGGGCCAAGTGGGAGAATGTAAGTTATGACCCACGTTATGACTCATTTATTATTAAGGTTTAATAATTAATTAATGGGCTTAATTCGTATTGGTCTAAAGAGATATTAACTACCCACTATATTGATGGAATGTAAGTCTATAAAAAGATTAGGTCGGTCCTCTCTCCACACTGTCTTATCATATTCTTCATCCATCAGAAAATATATTAAAGAGTGTAAAGGGAGAGAAACGCGACTTACGTCTTCTCGAGTCGCCAAGATGAATCAAGGTTAGTGGTTATTATAAAATATCATGTATATCATGAGAATTGTGTTGTTTAAAGATCATGGATGTTCGTATGAATTACGTGTAGCAAATAAATATGCTTACATACCAAAGTCGAAATCAGATTTACTTAATATATTTGTTGAAATTTCTGTAGGTCATGTATGAATTTCTCGTCGAAATGCCAACTTAATAGTCTTATTCGTCCCAAGTTTTGCGGATATTAATTTTATCGTTATATATGATATATCAATTGAAATTTCTGCAAAAATAAACTGCTCATATCCAGGTCCCTCTTAACTTTTTCCTATGCGAAAGTCCAACAACTTGTTATTATAATTATTATTACTGTCATCATTATTGATTTATTTTATTGGTAATATTAATATTAGTATTGACTTGACCTCAGCGGTGTGAACTAGCACTATTCTTCTAACAACCCAAATATTTGGCATTTTGTAGTTCATCATTTGCCGACCTTGCACCAGTTCACCATCATCATTATTATAATTATAACTAGTATTGTTATTACTGTAGTGAGTGTATTGTTAACGTTAAAAATACCTATTTTATGTACCACTCATTTGAGCGTGCTAAAATAATGTTTATTATTACTGAATAGTAGTTGCCGTAATTAACGTTAGATTTAATTTGAATTTCAAACTACTTAAGATCTGAATGTTAGTTTCTTATTGGATTCGTACGTCCACATGGCTCACACATAGTTTGCGTGAAAACGTCCTCTACCTAATAATTGTGGAGCATGCATGTGAGATGGACTTGCTAAAATTTTCAGTCAATCTTTATTATATATGTAAGCATCGTTTCTCTTACCTCGGTGATAGGGTAGTGAGGGCGGGGACTCCCTATAATTTATAGTCAATCTTTTTTTTTTTTTTATCGATGATAAGAAAGCGAGAGTGGACTAGCTAAAATTTATAGTCAATCTTTTTAATATGAGATCGATATTCCCACGCAATGCCAACTTATTTTCACATTTCTGAAGTGAGAGTGGACTAGCTAAAATTTATAGTCAATCTTTTTTAATATGTATCTCGGTGATTAGGAATCATCACATTTCCTTACTATGCTCTCATGAGATCGATATTCCCACGCAATGTCAACTTATTTTCACATTTCTGAAGTGATTATGAAACTGAATAACAACTATAGGACTATTCGATTTCCAACGGATATAATCAATTTTTTTTTTTAATCTGTAAGTATTATTGCTATTTCAGAGCACAAAATATATATGCAATTGGCATAAGAGACGACGGAGATTGCAACATGAAATCGGCAAAATAATAATGGGATGTAATGAAATGGTCTCATATCGACGAAAGTTGGGGTTTGGAAACAACAAACGGAATAATGGGGGGGCTTTTTCGACGAAACTGAGACGAAGATGTTATATATCTGAATGAATGTTATTTGAACAAACTTGGCTTTATTAGTCAATCGACTAGGTTAGTTTGTATAGTGTTGACTGAGGAGGGAGGAATAATAACAAACAATCTAAACCTTCACTAATGTATCATGTCAAAGCGAAACCTTAACAAACTTTTGCAACCTCGTTAGAAATTAACTTCTTTTTCTTTAGAAAAATAAGTCCTAACATATACAAGTCGGCGGGTGCTACGGAGCTGTGGCGACGGATCGGGCCTTGAAGGGTTGTAAGAATCTGACAGACCATATATATTAATTTATTACTCGTTAGTTGCCTTGTAATTGGACAAATCTTTTTCAAAAGTTAATTTCTCCGGTATCCGTGTGAGTTAGACGGTTGAGATTATAACAAGGTGGTTCCGTCCCACATGGATATTTCGACCTCTTTGTCCCGCTATATAATATATATATATATATATATATGGAATTTTATGGTGCTCACCTGTGAGCGCCTTACGTACCATTTCAACATCCCACATCAACATCTAAGATTATGTCGTCTTAATTAACACCTTATGGGATTCATTAATCGATATTTCGGACGCTGATGTGGCATATCGACGCCTTACATAACATTTTCGTGTTGACGAAGTATATCGCGTACAATATGCCACATCAGCGTCCGAAATATCGATTAATGGATCCCATAAGGTGTTAATTAAGACGACATACTCTTAGATGTTGATGTGGGATGTTGAAATGGTACGAATCGGTGCCACATCAACAGGTGCCCAAATAAGGTGCTCACATAAGGTGAACACCATAAAATACCTATATATATATATATTTATGAGATTTCTGCTCCTATCACTAATTGGTTTTAGGAAGAACCCATCAATTTCTAATATAGGCTAATCGATTTTGAAGTTTACTTTTCCCTTATTAGATTAATCAAATCTCATCGGCAAATAATATATTAATCCGCAACGTAAGGTAGCACCATCTCCCAAGCTATGACACCCGCTAGAACACTCAGAAGTTTTTCAAAGTACGTAGCATATCCTCACCTTCCCTCATTCTAAGATTTTCAAACTGACTATTGAGAAGTCTAAACTTAGTATCTTTCACACTTGCATCGTCCTCACAATACCTCTGAAGATATTCCAAGCATTTTTTGCATTGGAAGTTGGATCACATTTGAATGATTTTAAGCATGAAAATATCGACTAAAGAAAAAATGGCATGTAAAGCTTTTCCATTAAAATCGGATGTCGTTGGTTTAAGAGTAGTCCACTCACTAGGTTTGTCAAAGACTTCTCCATCAACATCTGGAACAGTTCTGGGAGGTCTATAACCATTGAGAACGGCCTCCCAAGCACGAGAGTCAATCGACTTTATGCATTGGCGCATACGAAATTTTCAATAGGCGTAGTTCGAACCATCTAACACGGGAATTTTGAACTATCTATAAAGGATGAAGCAACACTCGAAAGCATGTAGTTTTAACAAAGCGGAAAAATAAAGACTTAGTAGTAAAATGATGCACACATGTAATTAAAAATATACAATAGGAACGTAGAAATATACAACGTGACTTAAAAATGTAGTATAAACAGTAAATAGGGAGTTAAATGATATATTTCTCCGACTATGGTTAATGATAGAAAGCAGTTTAAGTGCGGTTGAAATCGTCTGTCCCACAATTCTGTCTGACTTCCTGTCCCACTTTATTAAAATAATTCTTATGAATATCGAAAAATATATGATATGGATATCAAATTGATCATCATAAAACAAGAAATAAATTGGTTGTATTTATTTATTTTTATCTTATATATCACATGAAATAATAACGATTTTATGATTTGGTGGAATATATAATTAAAGGAATTAATAAACAAAAAAGAAAATTTTTAAACCGCAGGATTTAAAATTCAACGGATCAGATCATTTGGGACATAGAGGGGGACAGGAATTCTGGGACAGATGATTTCATGCCGTTTAAGTGAAACTGTCCCGAATAATCAATTTTAAAAGTTTTGGCACACTACTCCCATTAGATTAATCAAATTTAAAGTTTATTTTCCCTTATGGCTGGCCACCTTTATCCTCACTCACATAGTTAAATTTTTATTTTTTTCTTATAAACGTGAGTGATTAGTTAGAACCTACTATATTAATCAATTTAAAGTTTGTTTTTCCTTATGGCTGGCTACCCTAATATACCCTTACTCACATAGTTATACGTGCTGGAGGACGTGAAAACCTCCGCTTGGAGCATCATGTGATGTGAATAGTGGACTTGCTAAAATAATTTAATGATTTTAAAATATCCATGAAAATGAAAAGCAAGACGGAAATAAAAAAGTAGACAATAATAGAGGAGAGGTGTTTCACCAGATTACCCCTACCCTCTTCCTTCTATAAATTAACATGGATTGCAGAGAAGAAAAGGACTTGCTAAAGAAGAGACACACACACATACATAATAAGCTTTACTTTGATTAAAAAAAAAAGGAGAAAAAATGTCCGACGCCGCTTCGGCTGGAATTCAGTACCTCGTGGGCGAACTTGGCCGATTCGCCAGTCACCACATCGAGCTGATAAGAAATGCGAGCGAAGAAGCTGAGAAGTTGGCCGCTGATCTCGAATACTTCAACGCGTTCTTAAGGTGCGTCTCGAGTAAGAAAATCAAAGACGATACGGTGAAGGAGTTCGTGCGCCGGATTCGGTTCGCCGTTTTCGACGCCGAGGACGCCGTGGACGCCTTCGTCACTAACGCCACTTCGGCAAAATCAGCAAAATGGTATAAAAAGCTTTTCAAGAATCCCATCAAAATCGACCAAATTGCGCAGAAGATAAGCAATGTAAGGAAAGATGTGGAGGCTAAGCATGGAGGAAAGGGTCAACTGGACAAAATATTGAGTGATCTTGCCAAGGAAGAAGTAGATGAGAAGCCTGAGGTACTTTTTTCTTTTTCTAGAACGCAAAAAAAAAAAAAGGATTGGTGATCGATTGTGGTTTATGATTAATTAATTCCTCGTTATATTTAGTTAATTTATTTTCGTGTGCGCTTGTTATATATTGTGCCTCGATAGCGTGTATTTATTATGTGTGCTTGGCCCTTCTTTGTCCACCAACAGGCGTCGACCAAGGTAAAAGATAAGGAGAACGTGGTGGGTTTAGACGGGCAGGCAAACGAAATCATTAAGTTTCTCCAGGAAGACACTCAGCGGCTCGACATCATCACCATAGTCGGTATGCCTGGCCTCGGGAAATCGACCCTCGCCGGGAAAATCCTCCGCGACCCGACGATCCAGTATGAGTTCCCTACACGTTTCTGGATATATGTGTCCAAGTTCACTCCCAAGGATGTGTTCCTCAGCATTCTGAGGGAGTTCACCTCATCGATTGACGAGAAAGTGCGTAGCATGCAAGAAGGCGAGTTGGCAGAAAAAGTTAAAGGCCATCTCGAGAGAGGAAAGTTCTTGATCGTGATGGACGACGTATGGTCGCCCGAGGACTGGGAAAAGGTGTCTGCTTGTTTGCCCACCAACAATCATCTCGGAAAGATCATAATCACGAGCCGTTTCGTAAATGTGGCGGGGTCGGCAAATCCCCAAAGACCACCCTACGAAATGGAGCTTTTGGAGGACCCTTACAGCGAAGAACTTCTGCAGTACGAGGTTTTTGGGGAGCCAAAGTGGGATCTCCCCCAGGTCGAGCCTCACGGGAAAATAATAGCTCATCAATGTAAGGGACTTCCTCTCGCGATAGTGGTGATCGGAGGGATCATTAAGCAAAAAGTTTTCGCCATTAAAGAGAATGCCAGAAAAGTGGAAGCTTGGGAAAGTTTCCAAAAGACGGTCAAAGATGATCTAATATCGGATCCCCGGAGGATAATGGACGGAGTTATTTCTTGGAGTTACCGAAAATTGCCTCCCCACTTGCAAGCATGCTTCCTCTACTTTGGGATGTTTCCGGAGGACGTCGAGGTCCCGACGTGGAAGTTGTACCGCATGTGGATAGCAGAAGGCTTCATTCCAGATTCAAGCGTAGAAGATAGGGCACGAAACTACTTGGAGGAGCTTGTTAGCAGGAACTTGGTAAGAGTTAACAAAAGAAGTCGGAACGGAAAAATTAAAACTTGTCTTATCCACGATTCGCTACGAGATTTTTGCAAGAAGCAAGCTGGACAGAAGGGGGAGTGCTTCCTTGAAGAGATCAAAGAAGCCAACAATGGGAAGCTCCCCCTGTTGGACAATAACACCACTTTTCGCCGTATTTCCATCCATTCGAATGTTTCAAAATTTGTCTCCTCCAAACCTTTTGGAGGCCGAGTTCGCTCCTTTGTTTGCTTCTCCAAGGAAAAGGTAACTTTGGAAACACAACACATTTCAGCCATTCCCGCCGGTTTCAAATTGCTCAGGATCTTAGACGCGGAGCCCATCAAATTTCCCAGAATCCCCTCCGATGTGTTCGACCTGCTTTATTTAAGGTACATCCATTTGTCATACAATGCAAAAGAAAATCCGGCGAAGCTTCCCTCTGCATTTTCTAAGCTCTTGAACATGCAAACCCTCATCGTCGATACATCCGAACGGGATCTCGTAATCGAAGCGAACATATGGAAGATGATCAATTTGACAAGTGTGAAGACGAAGGCAATCGCCAAATTGCCTCAACCTGCAAGAGATGGCGCAGAAAACGAACACTTCATACAGACACTTGGTACGATATCGCTTGAAAGCTGCACGAGTGCTGTCCTCAAGAAGGCACGCCGTCTAAAGAGAGTGAGCATTCGAGGGGATCTCCGCATCCTAATAGATGACGGAAAAAAGGCTGACGTCTCATTCGACTATATGAGGAAAATGAGTTACCTCGAAAGACTAAAGCTTCATAACGATGTATATCCCGAGCCACCTTCAGAAGGCAAGATGACTCGCCTCCCTCCGTCCCATTCCTTTCCTCCTAACTTGAAGATACTTACGTTGAAGGATACTTACCTTGATTGGAGCGAAATGAAGGTCCTTTCTTCTCTATTCAATCTTGAGATCCTCAAGCTAAAGGAAAAAGCATTCATGGGGAATTACTGGGATGATGTTGATGGCGGATTCGACAAACTTAGAATCTTGCTCATCGAGGGCACAAATTTAGTCGTTTGGAAAATGTCGGCAGGTAACTTCCCCAATATAATGCATCTCGAGTTGCGGAACTGTCCAGAACTTGGAAAGATTCCGTTCGAATTCGCTGAGAAACCAAGTCTAGACGTACTTATCGTTAACAATTGTCCGAGTGCCGGGCCCTCCGCCGAGAAAATTCTGGAGCGAAAGAAGGATATCATGCTGACAATCTTTCCTCCTATTCGCAAGTGATCCTCCATTCGAAATTTTCTCTATCGAGGTACCGTGGAAGTCCACTTTACTCCCTCGCACCAAAGATGCATTATTATTAATCGCTGCTTTGCTTTAAAATTGCCCTAGGTTTGCTTGTCTGTTTACTTCCTTTTGCTGTGCTCTCTGGTTTGATTGAATAAATACTTTGTGGTTTGCTTTGCTTCTGTGTGTTTTGGGTTTGATTCTGTATGTCCTTTTGTCGTGTGGCTTTTGGATTGTACTTGTGTAATAAATAAGACTCAGTTGTGTGTGAGAATCGTTGTTCTCTTTTCATGATACGTATATCGTTTTGATGTTGAAACCCCCCAACGAAAAGAAAAAGAAAAAAGAAAATGAAAAAGACATCCAATCCTCGAACAGCTGGACTGTTAGCTTGGTTTGATGAGCTCATCTTGAAAATGAAAAACAAGTCGCCACAAAAATCTTCTTTAATGTTGTACAACTCATGAGAATCATTAAGACGATGGTGCCCACTATACTCTTCACAAATTCTTCGACGTAAGACACATTTTTCTTCTTCTTCCATCTTCTGTTAGAAAATTGCTGATTTAAAGGCCGGATATTTCTCTAGAATCGCGTTTGGAGTTCACTTTCCAAAGACAATATTTGTCCCGGGATAAGACTAGAGAGAACTTTTATTATATCGCTCGTGAATTCTATGTTCTTGTGTCGAAATGCAGTGTGCTTATTTATAATCCTCGTTTCGAACGATTGTGTCTGTTCATAATAGACATAATCCTTTCGAAGAGATGGTGTCCGTTTAAGAACAGATATCACCTTTTGAAGCCAGGTACCATTTCGGGTATAAACACACCCTTTCGGGTAAATAGGGTTTTTAGGGGAAAAGCATGCACACCTTTTGGGGCATTCGTGTCATTTCGGGACGGGGCGCTGCCCCGCACCCCGCAGGGGCGTCGCCACTGGGGTGCTGCCCCTAGACCCCGCTAGGAGCGCTGCCCCTAGGACCCTGCAAGGGGGCGCAGCCCCCTTGACCCCTCCTTCGATTTGGGTTCGGACGTAAAACGTTTTCCGAGCGTGCACTCCGCACCTCCTAACCCGGTTACATCGTACGTCCCAATTACACTAAAATATATAACAATCCTCCACCATTTTAGTGCAATTCCTTTGACACAAACAACACATGGTAAACGAAAATGTCATTAAAGATTGAATTTCGGTCTTAACTACACATTCCAAATACTCGAGAAGATAGGGTGTTCTGCGAATTGAACCCTTCGACCAATTTGAATACATGAAGATAATGCACACACAAGCATTCAGAATACACAAACTAAACCTGACACTATTATAAGCCCTGTGTCCATATCCATTCATGAATGTATGTACACTAAGTCCAGCGTTTCTTGAAGCGGCAAAACCTCACATTCAAATAGGTAGCCTCTTTCTTCGTGCATCTGCACCTGCACTTTTTCAAAGGGCTATTAAGATTTTACTTCGACCTACTGTCTGCAGATCTGAGCACATATCTCGGGATGATATGCAAACTATTATGTGCTCCAAATTCTAAGTGTAAGCTTTCCACATTGAATTCATGCTCTAACTTTCAAAATCAGAGGGGAATTGGGTATCTTACCATTAGAACTTATGTGGACTTTAATCCCATCCCTATTCCAGATTTGTTAACCAAATCTCTCGCTAACCCATTCGTCAAGTGGTCCGCTAAATTTTGTTGCGATCTAACATAGTCAACTGATATCACTCCATTCGTGATTAATTCACGAACCATGCTGTGTCTAACACCTAAGTGTCTTGACTTTCCATTGTACATGTGACTATACACTTTTGCTAAAGTGGCAGAGCTATCACAATGGATTGAGATAGGTGATATGGGTTTAGGCCACAACGGAATCTCATAGACTAAGTTTTTCAGCCATTCTGCTTCTTTACTAGCTGCCGCTAGGGCAACAAACTCAGATTCCATCGTCGAATTCGTGATGCAAGTTTGCTTCTTAGAAGCCCACGAAATTGCACCTCCTCCAAGCAAGAATACCCATCCGCTTGTCGAGGAATGATCTTCTGGATTAGAGATCCAACTGGCATCACAATATCCTTCTAGAACCGAAGGTGAGCCAACATAATACAAACTATAATTTATGGTCTTCTTTAGGTACTTAAGTACCCGCCTTATTGCTTGCCAATGATGTGTGCTCGGATTACTAGTAAACCTACTAAGTTTTCCTACGGCATACGCAATATCCGGCCTTGTGCTTGTCATGGCATACATTAGGTATCCAATCACCTTGGAATACTCAAGCTGAGAAACAGGATTACCTTTATTAGGCAACAACTTCATACTTGTATCCATAGGCGTACTCACGGGAGCACAATCAAAACAATTGAATTTCTTTAATACCTTCTCGATATAATGAGATTGTGTGATCGAAATTCCTTTGTTTTCACGTTTAATCCTAATACCTAGGATAACGTCGGCCTCTCCCATATCTTTCATGGAGAATCTAGATGACAAAAATTCTTTAAGTCATATCGACTTGTTTCTGATTTGTGCCAAAGATCAACATGTCATCAACATACAGACAGATGATTACTCCATTACCTGAGTTGTCAAACTTGCTGTATACGCACTTATCCGCTTGGTTCAAATTGTAACCGTTGGATAAGACCACTTCATCAAACTTTTGATGCCACTGCTTAGGTACTTGTTTCAATCCATACAAGGACTTAACAAGTTTACACACCTTGTTTTCATTTCCCGGCATGATAAAGCCTTCAGGTTGTCTCATATAAACTTCCTCATCTAAATCACCATTCAAGAATGCAGTTTTCACATCCATTTGGTGAATTACAAGATTGTGAATAGCTGCCATCGCAATCAACAATCTAATAGTCGAGATACGAGCTACTGGTGCATATGATCGAAATAATCAATTCCTGGTTTTTGTTTAAACCCTTGAATGACTAGTCTCGCCTTGAATTTCTCAATTGTTCCATCGACTCTCATCTTTCTTTTGAAGATCCACTTGCAACCCAAAGGTTTGCAACCCAAAGGTTTGCAACCTGGTGGTAAATCTGATAACACCCAAGTGTTATTACCTACGATAGAGTCCATCTCATCATTAATGACTTCTTTCCAAAACACAACATCCTGAGACTTCATTGCTTCATCAAATGTTTTTGGAGCATCCTCAACATTAAAGCAATATAGGTATTGGGTTGAAACCTCATCCCTAGAACCCTCTATTAAGTATAACTGAAAATCAGGTCCATACGAGTTCGGTTTTCTTTTCCTTTTGCTCTTCCGAAGTTCAAGTGACTTATTACTAGTCAAGTCAGAACTTTCTTCCTTACCACTTGTGATTGAAATCACATCCTTAGGTCTAGGTATACTTGAGAAACGATTCTCATCAAATATAGCATCTCTCGATTCAATTACGGAGTTGACCGAAATGAAATCTTAGGCTCGATTACATAGAACCTATAGGCCTTGGAATGCTCAGCATATCCAATAAAGATACAATCTATACCCCGTTCACCTAAACTTTTCTTCTTGGGTTCGGGAAGTTTTACAACAGCCCGACAACCCCAGACTAAGATAGTTTAACATTGGTTTCTTTTTAAACCAAAGTTCATAAGGAGTCAATTTGTTCCTTTTATTTGGAACCCTATTGAGCAAATAGCAAGCCGTTAACATAGCTTCACCCCAGAATCCATCACTCAATCCAGAGTACGATAACATGGAATTTAACATTTCTTTCAAGATTTTATTTTTTCTCTCAGATACACCATTTTGCTGTGGTGTATATGGAGCCGTAGTCTCGTGAATAATCCCTACCGATTGAAAGTAGGTCGGATTAAAGTATTCACCACCTCTATCTGTTCTGAGTCGCTTGATCATGGCATTTTGTTGCAACTCAACTTCATTCTTATAAACCACAAATTTATCTAATGCTTCATCTTTGCTATGCAACAAATAAACGTAACAGAATCTAGATGCATCATCAATAAACGTAAGAAAATATCTCTTGTTACCTAATGAAGGAGTAGCATGCAAATAACATAAGTCGCTATGAATAAGTTCTAATTTTTCCGAGGAGCGTATTACTTTATGAAAAGGTTGCCTCGTGATCTTAGTCAGCATGCAAGTCTTACATTTCTCAGAACTAATATCGAAAGGAGGTATTAATCCTTCCTTTGACATTTCATAAATTCGTCTATAGTGAACATGTCCTAGTCTAGCATGCCGAAGCACTGAATCATTAATGTTAGAACATGTCATGAATGCAGAATTATTGTAAGAACGTTTTTATTTAAATCCAACATAAACATTCCATTATTATAATAGCCAAACCCGATAAAGTTTCCGGATTTTGTCAATACAAACTTGTCCGACTCAAACACCTGCTTGTAACCACATTTATTCAAGACATGACCAGACACTAAGTTCTTACGCAACTTAGGTACAAACAGCACATTACATAAAGTAATAGTTCTGCGGGACCGCCATTGGGGCGCTGCCCCTAGACCCCGCTAGGAGCGCTGCCCCTAGGACCCTGCAAGGGGGCGCAGCCCCTTGAACCCCGCTTCGATTTGGGTTCCGACGTAAAACGTTTTCCGAGCGTGCACTCCGCACCTCCTAACCCGGTTACATCGTACGTCTTAATTACACTAAATATATAACATCTTCTGCTGATGCAACGACGGCTGAGATTACGGCGATTGCAACATGAAGTCGGGAAAATAATAACGGATGTAATGTTATGAAATGGTCTCATATCGACGAAAGTCGGGGCTAGGCAACAACGGAGACATGAGGGCTTCGACGAAGCTGAGACAACGATGTTATATATCTGAATGAATGTTATTTGGACAAACTTGTGTTTATTACTCAATCGACTAAGTATAGTTTGACTGACAAGGGAGAAATAATAACAATCTAATAAACCTTTACTAAAGTATCATGACAAAGCAAAACCTCAACACTCAACCTAGTATAATAGTACCTTTTTTTTTTGCAAAAAAAGAAAAGTCCAGCCTATAGAAGTCGGCGTGTGCAACGGAGTTGTGGGTGGCGACGGTGACGGCGGATCGGGCCTTGAAGGGTGGTAAGAATATAATAAACCATATATATGTATATAATATATATATATGCCATGTTGTAAAGGGATCAATTTTTCAAGTTTCTTTCTCCATTATCTATTGGAGTGAGTTAGCAACCTACTACGTTAGACTAATCAATTTTTTAAGTTCACTTTTCCCTTATCAACGTGTTAGCACCTACTCCCATTAGATTAATCAAATTTAAAGTTTATTTGTCATCGGAAAATAATATATTAATCCGCAATAATAGATCAGGACCGCCATTATTGGTGAATTCACGTTGGTACGGTAAATGCATTCTCACTAGTTTACCCAAGTTGAAAATATCAGATTTACTAATATATTTGTTGAAATTTCTGTAGTCATATGAATTGTGTCGATATGCCAACTTAATGATGTTATTCTTCCTAATTTTTACCGATATTAATTTTATCGGTATATATGACAGGTCCCTCTTAACTTTTTCCTATGCGAAAGTCCAACTTGTTATTTATAATTATTATTACTGTCATCATTATTGATTTATTTTATTGTTAATGCTAATATTAGTATTGACTTGATATCAGCGGTCAATTAGCATCTTCTTCTAACAACCCAAAAAATATTTTGGCATTTTGTATTTCATCATTTGCGGACCCTGCAGCAGTCACCATCATAATTATTATAATTATAACTATTACTGTTGTTATTACCGTAGTGAGCGTATTATTAACGTTAAAAAAATATCTGTTTTATGTTAATTCAAATAAACTAAAGATATGAGCGACATTAGGTTATTGTTGTATATACGTACTCACATAGTTTGCGTGAACCGCTAAATAATGGTGGAGCATGTGAGGGTGGACTTGCTAAATTTTTAGTATACTCAATCTTTATTATATATATAATATATATATCTATAATATTAATACTTATAAATTTTTAGTATAGTAAAATTTTTATTCAATTGGCTATTTTATAAACGTGTCTTACACATATATATCCATTTGCATAAAAACTTGTAATTCAGTATCATGCCAGTATTTTTTTTATATGTAGGTATCTAATGGAATAAATTGTTTGCACATAGGTACCCGATCCGCCGCACCCGCAGGTACGCCATATAACAGATTTAGGTACCCTATAGCAACGTATTTTGGTCCGTAGTGCATTGAGAAAATGGTACGTCATTTATAACACACTAAGGTACCATACAGAAACCGTATAGGGTACCGTATAAACGCGTGACGTGGTACGAATATACACATAAAAAGGTACGGCAATAATGAGAAAATTGGTACAAACAGTCAAACGGGTACCTATATGTAAAACTTTCGGACATATGTACTGATTTGCAAATTTTTTATTCCATTGGGTATTTTGATGTCACACTTATGGTCGTCCTAAAGGTTAATGATGACCTATTGCTGTATTAGGCATAAAACGGAGTCGTCTTTGCTTTTAATAGTGCAGTGGGCGTTGCCTGCTTTACAAAATTGCCTGCATTACATAGCTGGTTATATTATATATAATGAATATTAAAGCCCTTGTCAAGCCATAAAACAATTGCAAGTATGTACAGAGAATGGTGCTCACCTTATGTAAGCACCTTATGTGGGCACCTGATGATGTGGCACGATTTGTGCCATTTCAACATCCCACATCGACATCTAAGGTTATGTCTTCTTATTTAACACCTTCTAGATGGTATTAATCGACATTTCGAATGCTGATGTGGCATATTGACGCGATATATTTCATTGACATGTTAAATGTTATGTAAGGCGTCAATATGCCACAGCATCCGAAGTGTCGATTAATAGCACCTAGAAGGTGTTAAATAAGACGCATAACCTTAGATGTCGATGCGAGATGCTGAAATGGCACGAATCGGTGCCACATCAGTATGTATATACGTAATATGTATATATATTTGTATCTGACCTATTATATGTTTTGTAAGCGAACCACATCTAACTAATTTATTAGCAAATCACTTAGGACTACTATAGATGATTAAGGAAAGGGAGTTACTATTTACCGCCCCCTTTTTACTTGTTACTGCCCCCTAAAGGGCTGAGAAAAGACGTTTTTGCCCCTATGTTATTTAAATTAATTTAAAAAGGAAAAATGTAATAAAAAGTAAGAATTTTGATTTAAAATCCTTTACTTCACAACACTTTTCAAATCACACATCCAAATCGGACAAAAATACAGAGAATTTTGCAAATCGCAATGGATCGACGATAAGGAAAGGGAAAGGGAAAGGGGGTGCTGTCACGATTGGTAAGAAAATTATCGTAAAATTCATTCGTACGTAGATAGACGAAACCGGATCGAAATAGGCTGAAAAACGGTCGATCGGACGCGACGTAGGGCGAAAAATGTCACGGCCGAATCGTGATCTCGGCCGGACAAGTCACGGACGAAACAAAATTTCGGTCGCGACATTACCGACCGAAATCCGATTTCGGTGTGACTTGGCCGACCGAAATCGGTTGCCGGTCGCCGGTGATCCGACAGAAATCGTGTTTCGGTCGGATCTGTCACAACCGAAATCCGACTTCGGTCGGATCCTCGGCGACCGAACTTCGATTTCGGCCGGCCGTAGTTGGACCAAGTTGTATTTCGGTGGGGTCGTGGTCCGGCCGAATTTCGGTTTCGGTCAACTCTTTTTTTTTTAATAAATATCTCATTGCAGGCCAAGGGTGGAAAGTCCCTACTTGGAGGGAGCAGCAGATCCCCCCCGTTGGAGGGATCTGGAGAGCGTCATACGAGGGCGCGCGGCGTTGATGCATCCGTTCGTAGGGAACGGGAGGAGGAGAGGCGGCAGCGAGCGGTTGATTCTCATTCCTTATATGCGGATTACGATCCGCATGCGGATGAGGAGGCGCATGCGGATGAGGAGGTGTCCTACAATGCGGCATCGTTTGAGTCATCCGATGACGATGCGATACCGATCTCCTCAGGTAATTCCTTTCTCCATTATAAACTGGCTTGTGATGTCATGTCTTAATATACGTACAAAAAATTAAATTTATTTTTGGGGTATTCGTAAAAATAAAATAGGGAGCAAGCGCTTCAGGGTCGTAGATGACGATTCCTGGAGGGTGCAGAGCCAGGTGGCCCAGAAGATGGCGAGGTGATCCCTAGTTACTTGGGGCACATCGCGCCCCGCATCTGGATGGGTGAGGAGGAGAGGCCCCTGCTGAAGTGCGAGCAGCGTGCGTTAGTGCTTCGGTCGCTTAAGCAGTGGTACTGCCAGTTCCCGCTGGAGACGCAGAGCGAGATCGATGGCACGGGGCTTAGGCACCTCACAGATGCCATGCTGGGTCACTTGGACCAGCCTCTTCTGTGCGCTTTTGTGGAGCGCTGGCACCCCGACACGAACACCTTCCACATGCCGTGGGGGGAGATGATAATCATGCTCCACGACGTCGAGCAGATCCTGCGTATCCCGATCGAGGGGACGACGGTATTGGGCTCACCAGACGCCGGCGACCAGCAGATCGCGGCGAGGGAGATTATGGGCGTCTCCACAGACGTGCTGAGGGGACTATGGAGAGGCGGTGGGGGTTGCGTCGGAAGACGTGATGCAGAGGATGGGGGCGGGTCGTCCGGCGGGGTTCCAGGCCATCGCTTGGCTGTGGATTCTATTGGGGTCGACGCTGTTCGTCGACAAGAGCGGGAACCGGGTGAAGACCGACATCATGCACGAGTTCTACCGCTCGCTGCCATCTGCCAGTGGCTACTCGTGGGGGTCGGCCGCTCTTGCTTACCTCTATCGCCAGCTTGGCCTCGCAAGCCGAGCGGATTCAAGGGGTTTAGTTGGGTGCCTGTCGTTACTACAGGCGTGGATCTACGAGTACTTCTCATGCTTCCGCCAACACCGTCTACCCCATCATGTGGAGCCTGGCCAGGCACGATCACGCATGTGGTCAGTATCTCAGTACGAGCGGACGGGCAACCGTTTGATTGAGATCCGCCGTCAGCTAGACATGATGACTGCGAGCGAGGTATATTAAGAAATTATATTCTATATTCACGACGATTATATAAAAATTGCGAACATATCTCAGGTTGCTTGGTTGCCGTACGGTCCCGATCCAGCGGCACAGCACATGAGGACTCTTTCGTAGGCTGGGTTCGATATCGCGATATCGTTGAGCCCTACGTACCCTCGAGAGTGTTGCGCCAGCTGGGTTACGTGCAGCACATCCCGCCGCCGATGAGTCCGCCACAGAAGGCGGTCATGCCAGCAGACCCGAGGTATAAAGTGCACCATTCTGGCGATGCAGCAGAATTTGCTTGGCGGCAGTTCCCGTACGCGTACATCCTCAACCTCTCGTACATCAACCGGGCGTCCGCAGAGTACCTTGGTGAGACCGTCGAGCAGTACATGGACTGGTTTGAGCGACATTCTCATCCTCGTCTGTTTTCGTCGGAGTCGGGATCCTCCTCATCGGTCGGCATACCCCCGCCCAGCCACTCCGACTACGTACGTAATTTTATGTGACTTGGCATTTTTAAATTTGTATGTTTAATCACGTTTTATATGTATTAATTCTGTGTACAGTGGTCCACTCGATGTATAGCTTGAGCACCGAAATGCTAGCTACATTGCAGCTCCACGACGTCGAGCAGACGGAGCACTACAGAGAAAGGCTGGACGACCTGAACGACCGCTGGCGCAATGCCCCGTGATGTGCTTGTATTTTCTTTATCCTTCGTTTATGTATCGGACGCGTACTTATTTATAATAATATTAACAAATAATATTAATAATACAAAATAATAACATAAAAAAAATAATAATATTAACAGATAATAATAATAATACAAAATAAAAACATAAAAAAATAATAATATTAACAAATAATAATAATATTACAAAATAAAATCATAAAAAAATAATAATATTAACAAATAATAATAATACAAAATAAAAACATAAAAAAAATAATAATATTAACAAATAATATTAATAATACAAAATAATAACATGAAAAAAATAATAATATTAACAAATAATATTAATAATACAAATAATAACATAAAAAAATAATAATATTAACAAATAATATTAATATTACAAAATAAAAACATAAAAAAATAACAATATTAACAAATAATATTAATAATACAAACGGAATTACACTAGACCATTCTGACGCATGAGGTGCACCCAGTGTTCGAATCTGTTCTGATATCTAAGTTTCCACCCAGCAAGTCGACGATCACGATACGTATTCCAATACGGATGCAAGACGGGCATAGGAAAGTCTGGACATAAATTCAGTCTAATATAATGCCGGTACTCGTCTCCAAGGTGCGCTATGACGATAGTTCGGTTCGGTCCATTGGCAGTCCGAACGGCACGCGTGGCAGTATCGTGATAGAATGCATGTTGATGGTCGATCCATTGCCGTACCCGTAGAGGGTAACTACAGCGTTCCAAATTGTCGCCACAGCCCACAGATCGCACGGTGTCAACATCCAGTGGTTTGCCAAGCAAGGCCCCCCTTCCCAGCGTATACGATCCAACTGCATTTCCAATGAATCACCGTAGTACAATGCCGAGTAAAGATCCCAATGGGCCCCGATTTCGTTCGCGACGTTATTCCTTACGGTGACCCATTCGTCCTCGTCATTGTAATATGGGAAGCGATAGCGCGAAATCCGCAGTTGCCGTCAGCGACCACATCCTTATAACTAACTATATACGGATGGATGACTGATGTTACGTGGTACTGCAAGCGGCTATGGAAGAAGTTGGATTCACCTGTACAAAGCATTTTACCGGATTAGAGGTGCATCCATGTTCGTATGAATATAAGAGTGAAAGATAGAAGTACCTGTCTCCGTAGTAGAAGTACGAGATCGCTTCGCAGACGAAGATGACGTACGACCCTGGCTGCTACGGCTGGTACTGCTGCGCCCTCCGCTACGTCCCCCCCTTGGGAGTGCGTACTCCCAAGCACTTCGATCACGTTTCGTCGAGTCTCTTTTCTTTGGCCGACCTTTTACAGATATCTTAACAACAGACTCATTCCACTCTTGGGCCTCGGGATAGAGATGTTCGCGAACTACTCGATGGAGGCCACGCATAACGGCGGGATCGCGCGTTTCTGCCTCACGCACGAGGTCATATAAGCGCTCTTGATCAGAAATATCGGGAACTACTCCCTCGCCGATTGTGAGTGTCCTCCAGAAGTCGTGCAAGCATTCTACCGAAACTGAGTAGTTGTTGTCCACGCATTGCTGAAGCTCGCAAGCACATGGTAGTTGGTGCGTACGTACTACACATCCGCACCTGGAGTAAACCTCATTCGACAACTCTTTGGCCCGCCGCAGCTCATTTCCCATAATTAGTATTGCATGGTGTGAAACTCTGTATAATAATGTTAGGAATGGAAATCCTGACATCGGAATAGGTCGTCTCGACCGGACTCCTCAAGTGTCTGCATGACAACATTAACAAAATTATTAGATAAGGATATCTGACACGAATAATTAATTTACCTTTCTGATGCAAATCAACTGGTTCTGTATCTGCTCGTGCACCTTCAACCATACGGTGTCAAGTGACCCAGTGGCCGAGTTCAGCCATCCTTTCAGCTTGCTATGAGCACTCTCCACACGACATGTAGTGGTGTTCCCGAAATGAAGCACATGGTTCGTCCAAGCTCTGGCGAACTTCTCCTTATGCACCAACCACGTCTGCTCAACATAACTAACGATTTCTGAGTCGGCTAGCCAACGCAGACGCATATCATTCACTGCCTTCTCGTATTCGTCAACCGTCGGAGCTTCCACGACTGCTTTCCAGGACTTGTGCGTGAAGTGAGCTGCGGTCTTTTTGCTCTTCCCTCCTCCCCCCCCCCCCCCCCCCCAACCAATAAACTTTGTTCTCCACATCTTTCTAAATATGCCACTGCACAGCAGATGGTGAGAATAGACCCTTTCTTTTGACTTCTCCCTTTCCCAAATAGACGATTCATTGCGATTTCATTTTTTTTTTTTGTTATGTTTGACTCTGATTTGGATGTGTGCTTGCGATATCAAAAGTGTTGTATGGAAAAGGACTTTAAATAGAAATTTAAATTCAAAAGGGCAAAATCATCTTTTTAAAGCCCTTTAGGGGGCGGTGACTAGGAAAAAGGGGGCAGTTAAGGAAATTTCAGTTTTGATATGCGATTTCCTATGTATTTATGGATTGTCGAAGGGATTGTGTGACACCCCATACTCGGAAAAGAAAATGAACCTAACTTAATCTCTAGATACGGGCTCTTATCAGGGCCGGATTTTGGTTCTTACATCATGATTTTTCCCGTAAGAAAACACAACGTCTGACAAGTTTTTAGAGTCTGAAAATTCACTTTGGTTGACGGTAAGGGCTTCACAGTATTACATGAACCGGAGCCACCAACTAAAAACATCATCATAATCCCAAAACAAATAATAGCAAGTTCCAAAAAAATTTACAATTCTAAATCTCAATAAATTGTAAACGAAAACCTGCAAAGCCTCAGAGGACAAAAAAAGTTAGATATGTACGTAATCACTTGATTTCTCATATTTAAAAGCAGATCACGAATTAATGACTCCAATTTGCATCATGTAAGTTGCAAAATTGGTCTGTTCCAATTTTTAGGTTATAAATTTCCTACAAAAAGAAATGGGGAATTCCATACGGTATCCCTATGTTTTCGACTTTTCTAGTTGGTGACCAAAAATTTTTATGATTCCGACTGGTACCCCTCGGTTATGGATAAAATTCATTCCGTAACCTTAAATGATAAAAATCGATTTTCTCAGCTTAAACTCCGTTATTTACTAACGGAATGTGAGAGATGACGAAATACCCTCAAAATCTTAGACATAACGGGGGTATTCCTGTCATCTCCTGGACCAAGAGATAGAGATAGAGATGAGACACTGTGGTGACTGGCGACCCCTTGAGCTCCCTTTGCAGCTATCGACAACAATCAAGCAAAGAAATCACAGTTCGCTCGGCCGACTCAAAGATTTGAATTTGGGCTACAATTATCTTTAGTTGGTTCTTTGAAATACCCAGAAGGCCATTGAAGCTGTTCATGATTAAATCCAGGTACGAACTACGAGGTATCTGCCCTGAAAGTCTGTTGCCTGAAAGAACGAGAACCTTGAGCTCGGCGGCATAAATGGCATGTTCTAATGACCGTCGAAGTTGTTCCAAAGGAGTGGCACTCTCAGACACTTGGTGAGCAGAGGTCTTCGTTAGTAACTGCAAAATTAAGGCAAAAGCCTAAAATGGTCCCTTATGTTTACCCTGTGAACCAAATTGGTCCCCGATGTTTCGCTTGGACCAATTTAGTCCCCAATGTTATGGAAAATGAACCAAATTGGTCATTCCGTCAATTTGATCGTCAATTTAAACGGAAATGGTCACGTGCCGTGCACATGACGCCCAACTTCCAAAAAAAATAGGAAAAAAAATAGAGAATCGATTAAAAAATAATTAACTTAATAAAATAAAACAGAACTAAAAACAAAATTTTAAAATTAAAATATTTGGGATAAAAAAGACCGAATCGAAATTGGGAACTCAACAAATCAATCGACCCGTCAAAATTAGGGCAAATAGGTGATATTGTTCTTCCCCAAATTTCCGTAATCCGATCATGAGCGCCAGATCTTCGTCTTCGTCGAGCTCCATTAACAGTAGAAGAACGCGATACGAACCCCCAAACCCTGCTATTGTTCCGACAGAGCCTTTATTCTGCAAATGTGGATTTGAGCTTCAACGCTGACAGCTTGGACGGCGATGAACCCTGGAAGGAGATTTCCAATGTGCCCTCATTTTCGGGTTGGAACCATTTTTAATTCTAGATTTCGTATCCAATTTATTTCAAATGTTATTAATTGTATTTTGCTTTGTTACATCTGCCCAATTTCCTTTCTTTTGTTGTAGAAACCGTTTGGTTGTAATGTTTTTGAGTGGTGGGATCCAGAGATAAGTCCTAGGTCGAAGGAAGTCATAATTTTCGTGAAGGAAAGGATTGATTGCCTAGAACATGACTGAGGATGAGTAACTCTGCAAATTTATCAAATCAGATGGACGAAGAAATTAGTGAATGCAAGAACAAGATTATGCATTTAGAAAGTGAGATTGGACCTTGGAAGAAAAGACTGAAGAAATACGAGCAGATTGTCAATGCTTTCGAGATATCTTTGTAGAAGAAAAAATTATACAATTGCACTCTTGGGGCTTTTTTTACTGATAGCAGTTGTGATCATCATCAGCTAGAATTAAAATGACTTAGGTAATGGTTTTGGGAATGACTTCTGTAATGGCTTATGTAATGCTTTTGGGAATGACTTATGATGCCTCATGTAATGCTTTTGGGAATGACTTCTGTAATGTTTATGTAATGACTATCTGTATTTGGGAAAGATTTCTGCAATGGTATGTAATCACTAATTGGATATGGGAGTGTCATTTCTGTAATAATTTATGTAATGGTTTCTGCAACTTAAAATGCACACCAATTAGAGTATTAAACATAACACCTTAATAGTCTTCAAGTACAAAATACAACTTAGAGTATTAAGCATAACAGCTTAATAGTTACAAAAGACATACTAGTATTAAACATAACAACGAAAGACATACTTATAATGCAAATCACAACATGTTCTGAAAGGATAGCGAAACACAAATCACATCATAGCAACCTAACATAACACAAATCACATAATATGCGCCTAACATTAAACCATCAAGGTTGAGAGGAATGCAGCTTTTTTCCTGTTCTGAAAGGAAGGTTTCTAACAGTGGTTGGCTGGGAAGAAGTAGGCTGAGACGCGACTGCGGGTTGAGATGAACTTTGGCCCTCGCTACCAAACACAATCTTGCCTCTCATAGCAAGTTGGGCCTTCAATGTTGAGACTGTGGCATATGATTTCCCATGTTTGACAAATGTCACTTGACTCTTCTGCAAATAAAGTCACAGTTGCCTGAGATTTCAGAGTTGCCTCTCACAGTTTAATAAAAAAATCTAACTATAGATACCTTCGAATTTTGTACCACGGTTGCTTGAGATTTAACCTTGCTTTGTGTTGTTTTCTTGCTTCCCAGATTTCTTTTTACCTGAAAAAGAACATATTAGGCCGAGTATCTAATACACCAAACACAAAGCAGCAAATTACCTGAAGTTTTTTAGGCTGGGTAGTTGCACTAGTCTCATGTTCCACTAGAACCTCATTATCTGGCACAAGAACTTCATTATCTGCACAAGATCATCTCTATATGACTCATGATCATCTTCATTTGCTACATGATCAGCTCTCTCAGGCTCTGGAAGATCTTTCTTCTTACATTTCCTTGCATTGTGACCTCTCTCTCCACAGACACTGCATCCGTTCACTCTTGGCAGCTTCTTGGCATGAGTTTGAGTTTGGCTTGGAGGTTCATCTGGTTCCCTCCTTCTCATCTTCTTTGGTCTGCCTGGTTTCGTGTTGTTATATATGGGAGGCAGTGGTGCTGGCAGATGACACTTACGCCACAGATCAGATCCATTAATGGGTGCAACTGAGCCTTGATAGCATTTTTTGTAGGCATCGACACTGTAAAACTGATGTACATAAGCCTCTGGCTCTTGATGTCTACACCATATAGCAGAAACTGCATGCTTGCAAGGTATACCAGTCAAGTCCCATTTTCTACAGCTGCAAGTTCTCATAGCAACATCAACAGTGTTCTGATCATACATCCCTTTTATCTGGAATCTCCACTCATCAGACCTCATAGGGATGAACTCTGCTGCAGCTTCCATATTTTTTCCCAACTGCTTGACAATTTTTGGGCAGATTGATGTATTCCATTTCTCAGCTTTCTCTCTATTTGCAACAAATCTAGCCATCAACAGATTCCTTGTAGTTTCAAACATAGGAAGGATGGGCTTCTCTCTAGCATCTAGAATAAAACTATTGAAGGACTCACACATATTATTAGGAAGTATGTCACATTTAGCAAAAGTACAGAAATGTGACCTTGACCAATGGACTGGATCCTTTTTCACTAACCAATTGTATGCATCTTCATCAAGTTCTTTGATTTCTTCCATTCTCCTTCCAAAATCCTCAATTCGAGTAGCTTTTGCAGCTGCCCAAAGTGCCATTTTCAAACCAGTCCCACCAAAACCATCCTTCTTCATATTAGTGTGCATGTGTCTAACACAGAATCTATTTTCAGCTGCAGGGAATAAGTCTTCAAATGCAGGGATCAATCCTTTGTGTTTGTCAGACACAAAAGTCCACTGATGTTGAGGCTCAAACTCTAGATCACTCTCAAGCAACTTCAAAAACCATGTCCAAGTATCTTTATTTTCCCCTTCTACTAAGGCAAATGAGATTGGGAAAATGTTGTTATTGGGATCCAATCCCACAGTTGCAAGCAACTGACCACCCATCTTATACTTAAGAAAGCTTCCATCTACCCCAACTAGAGGCCTACATGCAGATTTAAACCCATTCTTACAGGCTGAAAAGCAGATGTACATTCTCTGGAATCTGTACCCCTCTTCATCCTCAGTCAATTTTAGAATGACAGTGGCATCCGGATCAGACCTCGTAAGTTCTTGACAATAGTCTCTAATCATGCCAAATTGCTCTTCAATCTTCCCATCAATCATTTCCATTGCTTTCTTCTTGGCTATGTATGCTTGCCTTCTAGAAATGTTGGCCTTCAGAGTACTGCACATCTCACTCCGAAACTCAGTTGTACCCAACTTTGGATTTTCTGTGAATTTTTTCATAAATGTCTTACTTAACCAACTAGACTTCAGACTTTTGTTATGGAAGTTCCAATGACAGTTATTATGCTCAGACACATAGCTTTTAATTTGCCAAGTCTTTTCCCCACTCACTCTAGATACATAGACAGACCACATGCATCCCTCTTTCCTACACACAGCCCACAACCTTCTACTGTCATTTTTTCTGAACCTAACCATCATACCCCTCCTAATACAATGACTCTGTATTGCAAACTTTGCCTCTTGTTTAGAAGAAAACACAAGACACAGTTTTAAATCAGGATTTTTCATCTCAGTTAGTGGGTTGAATATGGGATATCTACCCCTCCTCTCATCATCAGACTCACTCCTAAACTCATCCTCACTCTCTACACAATCAGGGTCACCATCCTCACACTGCATTCTATTGTACATATCCTCAGACACAAGCTGATGACCATTAACAGCATTCTTACCCTTACTCAAAGGGTCACAATTTCCAGAATCTTGATCAACATGAGCATCTAAGAATGTCTCATCATCTTCAAAACTAAAATCACTGTCATATAATTCCTCACACTCATCTACATCATCACTTGATGGGTCATCATCCAGTCTGACACCCTCAGAATCACCTTCAGGGTCATCTGGATTCACCCACACACTACCAAGCAAAGGTTCACCTACGAGTAGGGTAAATTAACAAAAAAAACAAGTGAATACTCCACTAGAAATGCAGATCTGTTGAATACGCATCCCAATCAGAAAAACAACACTAACGACTAACGACACTGGCCAGAAATAAAAAACGGATTAGTACCTCTAGATCCATCTGCCATTGAAGATTTTCGATCTCAATCTCAGAAGTCTCTTAGTTCTTCAGGGCGATTTTCTTGAAGGCTTGTGTTTGGGGATTAGGGTTCGAGTTTAATTTTACCCCCAATTCGAAGTTTTTAGTTTTTAAAATTTTGTTTTTAGTTCTGTTTTATTTTATTAAGTTAATTATTTTTTTAATCGATTCTCTATTTTTTTCCTTTTTTTTTATGGAAGTTGGGCGTCATGTGCACGGCACGTGACCATTTCCGTTTAAATTGACGATCAAATTGACGGAATGACCAATTTGGTTCATTTTCCATAATATTGGTGACTAAATTGGTCCAAGCGAAACATCGGGGACCAATTTGGTTCATAGGGTAAACATAAGGGACCATTTTAGGCTTTTGCCCGCAAAATTAATACACAATGAAAGTTAGCTCTACAACATATCACATCAGAAATCAACACTAACTTCCTAGAATCTGAAGCAATCTCACTCCTAACCTTGAGCTCGGCGGCATAAATGGCCGGAGGAACGGCGCCGGCAAGGTGGTTACTGCTCAGCTCGAGGGTGGTTACCGACGAAGGGGTGGCGCCGGTGAGGCGGTTTCCGGCGAGGGAGAGGACACTGAGGTTGTAGAGCGAGCCCAGCTCCGGCGGGATCGCGACGGCAAGCCATTTGTTTTGTGTATTTTCACTGGTTGCTCAGCTTTTAGGAGATAGGTGGTATTTAAATCATTTCGAGCATTCCGTTAGTATATAACAGAATTACACTAAAAAACATCGATTTTTATCATTTAAGGTTACGGAATGAATTTTATCCATAACTGAGGGGTACCGGTCTGAATCATAAAAATTTTTGATCACCAACTGAAAAAGTCGAAAACATAGGGGTACCGTATGGAATTCCCCAAAAGAAATTTTATGGTTCACTGTTTCATGGTTCAAGAATTATGGCGATTGGTTGGGAATATATTATAAAAAAAATGTATCATATTTATGTTGTTATCTGTTGAATAAGTCAAGAAATGTTCCTTAATGTTGATAATATATCATTCAAGACGTAAGGTAAGTTTGTATTATATTATTATTATTTTGATATGGTTTATTTTAATTGTTTGCATTTAATTCTTTGTGAAAATTATGAAAAAAGGTTCGCACGACAAATGCTTTTGGACTTTTTATTTACTTAGTAGGTTTTCAGTTAGATGTATTTGTTTTTAAACCAACAAAATGAGATTTTTATAGATATTAAATACTCCTATTGGGTTTCAGCAGGTTTTCAACTCATAAAGTTGGAGTATGTATACAAAATTAAAATGATAAATCCGTAATGTGACTGAAGGCTGAAGCTGCAGAGTAACCAAAGAAGCATACAATAACATTCAATTGAAAGCTGTTGGAACACCACATTGAAGTTGTCTCATCCAAACTGATATATTTTGTATGGTGTTATGAAATCAGCTGCAATCGACTCGCAACTGATCAGAGAATACACGCACACACTTCGATCAGCTCAATTCGATTCGATTATCCACGGACCAACAGAGACTTCGATTCGATTATCCACCAATTAGAGAGTTAGAGACTTCCACGTCTACTACAACTATCTAGTTAACACCTTTTGCTAATTCTAACCCTAGCAAAAGATATGAGCTCTCAAAGTCAGCTCGTTAACTCCTCTGTTCTGGTATTTATAATAACATCTTCAGGTGTTATTTCGCGCGATCGCTGGCAGCCGTCCGATCAATTCTTCATCTCACACTTGATCACGGCTGATACTAAAATCGCTTCTTTCACTTAAAGAGTTGCTACGCAACTCTTCCTGCGATAGATCTGGTTCGTTGATCTTCAACTCGAGCTACATCAGACGCTCCATATTAAATCTGCCCATTTGAATATTGTCCATCAGGTCGCACGCGCACAAGGATCTACGGCCCCTATTGATCGCGGCTCAATCACATGGTAACTTAGCATTTTTTCATCAGCTATTTTGCAGCCTTCAGCAGTGATCAACCGGCCTCATTCCCGGCGACTTTCCGGCCACCTCCGGCGAGATTAGGCGCACCATTTCCCGACAGAAATAAACATTTGATATGTAAGAGTTTGCAAGATGTTAGGTAATATGAGTGGTCAAATAGTGCAACTCATTTTACCAAAAAAAAAATAGTGCAACTCATCGAAGATTGTCATTCAATTATAACTAAGGTTAAAATGCATATAACCTCCTCGTGATTTCGTCGAAATGCACGTAAACACTCGTGGTTTTTTTATAGTACAGTATTCCCTCATGGTTTAACTAATGCTGCACCGTACCCCCGGGCGTCAATTGTTGCCCGAAATTGTATTACACGCGCTCTTATTGCAGGTGGGTTAAGCTTGGACTTTATATTTACTGTTAAATGACCAGAAAATCCTCAACTATTCACCTTCTTTTTAAATGACAAACTCTGGCCCTCTCTAGATAAAAAATGTTGCATGGGGTTCTCTATGAAAAGAAAGTGAATAGTTTCTGGTGTTTTTGTGGGTTTTGCTCAGCTCTAGCAAGTTCCTTTCTTCTCTGCGATCCGTGTTAATTTATACAAGGAAGATGGTACTAGGGGTTATCTGGCGAAACACCTATCCTCAATTATTGTCTATTTTTTTTTATTTATTTCTTTCTTGCTTTTCATTTTCATGGATACTTTAATCATTAAATTATTTTAGTAAATCCATTATCACATGCTACAAGCGGGGGTTTTCACGTACTCCAGCACGTATAACTATGTGGGCGAGCGTATAATAAATAGGTAGCCAGCCATAAGGATAAATGAAATTTTAAATTTGATTAATGTAATAGATTCTGACTCATCACTCACGTTTACGGAAATAAAAATAAAACTTTAATATGTGAGTGAGGATAAAGGTAGCCAGCCATAAGGGAAAATATACTTTGAAATTGATTATCTAATGGGAGTGCGTATAGCTGTCAAAACGGCCAGCCCGGGGCGGGCGCGGGCAACCCGCCCCGCCAGCGGGAGGGTAGCGGGTCTGGCGGATTTAACCCGCTATTTTTAAAAAAAATTAAAAAAGAACAAAATAATAAAAATAGGAAAAAAGGAGAAAAAATAATAACAAATAGATAAAAGTAAATAAAGAAATAGGAAATCAAAAAAATTAAAGAATTCAATTTGAAAAATATCTCTAATTTAATCAACTTTTTAATATTAATTATTTATGTTATTGAAAAACTCAAAAAATATCAAAATCAATATAATTTATTTATCAGTCTTATCATTTAATATATTATAACATTTATCATTTTTTATTTAATTCAGATTTTTTTGTTTTTATCATTATTTATTTATTTTTATTATCTATTCTTTTATTTAATTTGTTAGTACTATTCTCTTTTTTCTTTGTATTTTTACTCTATTTTAGAATTTTCCTCATTTTTACTGTTTAATTTATCATTTTTTATTTTATTTTTAGTTTTTTTAGTTTACTTTAATTATGTTTTTTTATTATTTATTTTTTATTTAATTTACTAGTAATATTCTCTTTTTTTAGAATTGTTTACTCTATTTTTTGAATTTTTTTCTTTTTTCGGATTTTTTTCCCTCATTTTAATTTATTTTTTTTTACTTTTTCCGTCGCTAATGCCGTCGGAAAGACCATCGCCGTCTAAATTGACGGTCGAATTGACGGAGGGACCAATTTGGTTCATTTTCGATAACATGGGGGACTAAATTGGTCCACGCGAAACATCGGTGACTAAATTGGTTCACAGGGTAAACATCGGGGATCATTTTAGGTTTTATCCCCGTTAAAAATATACCAATTTCATATGCGCGGTGACAACCTCTGCTAATAGTGGTTGAGCATGTGAGAGAGTGGACTTGCAGACTTGCAGTCCATCTTTATTATTAAGGGAAATTTTGTGTCAGGCCCCAGGATATTTTAAAATTAGGGATCAGACTCTGTCAGACATTTTTTTAGTTTTAAGGACCTCTTTTTTGAAAAATTAAGTGAAAAGGACCCAAAACTGTGATTTGACGAAATTACCCTTCATAAAAGTGATTTCTGAATGGTATTTGACGTCAGTTTTATGTTACACAGTTATACTGATTTGTTACCATAACAACCGCAAGTGTTACTTTAATGTCATAAGACGTTACTTATCGACAGTAAAATGTTATTAACAGACATTTATTACATCGAACTATCGAACCCCATTTTTCACACTGATCGAGCACACAGTCGATTGTTAACACCTTGATTTGTTTTCCATCATGAGGTATTACACCATAAACCCTAAACCGTAAACCCTAAACTCGACGCGACGACCATTAGCGTTCTTCTATAAAAGATCGAATCATTAGCGTTTCGATCTTAGTACACGTTTCGAGATTGAAAATTGGTAATCCATTATAGGAGAATTGCCCCCTATAATGATGAATTTTCTGTCTAGGGAAACAGGGGGAGGATGGTCGGGTGGAGGGTTCAAGAACAATTATAACTGTTACACAATTATACTGATTTGTTACCGTAAAATCCGTAAGTGTTATTTTAACGTCATAAGACGTTACTTATCGACAGTAAAATGTTATTAACAGACATATTTATACATCGGACTATCGAACCCTATTTTACCCACTGATCGAGCATTGCTCCCTATAATGATGAATTTTCTGTCTAGGAAAACAGGGGGATGGTTGTGTGGAGGTTCAAGAACAATTATAACAGTTTTGCGCAGAAAAAACACTTCCTTTCATTTGGATAACAACAGTCTTGTATTGAATACCATATGGCGTCTATTTAGTAACAAATGAAATCGCAGAAGTACCACATCATTCAAAAATAATACCGATTCCTGCAGTAACACATTAACAAATGATGTTGCAGGAATCGGTATTATTTTTGATTGTTGTGTTACTTCTGCGACGTCATTTGTTACTAAATAGACGACATATGGTACTTAATACAAGACTGTTGTTATCCAAATGAAAGGAAGTGTTCTTTTTCAGCGCCGAACTTTTATAATTGGCTGGAACGAATTATTTAGATATACAGCGTTATTTTGGCATATATCAGGGTTAAATATGTCTTTTTGCGTCATTTTAGGGCCTGACAGCTTAGTTTTTTGAAAAGCAGGTCCTTAATACTAAAGCCCACTGCAATGGGGCCTGAACCCAAAACCAAACATACTAATAGGGCCCGAAACTTAATTAACCCTTATTATTATGTGTAATAGAAAAGAAAGCAAAGCATATCTTTGTCGTGGGTGATTAGATCTTCATTTGTGTTCTTAGTTTTCGAGCAACCTCGGTATTATTTGTATAAAAAAAATCATGCATGACAAGAAATAATTTAGATAATAATAGAAGGCAGCAGTATTACAGCAACCCTTTACCCTTTTACCCTCTTCTCTATATAAAAACTAGTCTCCCTCCGATTTTATTTACATGTCGTTTAAGGTTTTTTCACTTATATTAAGAAATGGAATAAAATGTCCAATATATCCCTAATTAATTGTTAAAGCCTATTCAATATATTTACTTTCCATTTATTAATTGAAAAGAGCAAAAAAGGGTAAAACTGGAAATATGATAAATATTGTATTGAAATCTGTAAAACGACATCTAATTAGAAACAAAATTAGAGAGCTAAAACGACATGTAAATAAAATCGGAGGGAGTATTATGAAAGTGTAACAAAGCCGAAGAAAACAAACAAAAAGGTAATCTAAGAGAGGCCGACGAACAAGCGCAGAAGTTGGCCGACGATCTCAAATACTTCAACGCCTTCCTAAGGTGTGCCTCTAAAAAGGTAATCGAAGAAGATACCATGAATAAGCAGTTTGTTCGCGACATTCGCTACCTCGTTTACGACGCCTAGGACACGGTGGACACCTTCCTCACCCAAGCCGCTTCGGCAAAAGCGGCAACACTTGGGTTCGAAGGCTTCACAATAATATCATCAGGCTCGTCCGAATTGCGCAGAAGATACAGAAGGTGAGACGAGATGTGGAGGATAAGCATGGGGGAAGGGATTACCTTGAGCAACTGCTGAGCAGTCTCGCCCACGAAGTAGATGAGAAGCCTGAGGTCTATGTCGTTTATTATTTTTTCCATGCATAATCTATCTATCTAAAGATTTCCAATGTAATCAAATTTTACATCTCATCCATTAATTTTTTTTATTTTTTATTTTCTGGTTGTGTTTTAAACTTGAGGGGTTCCAATTATGAGAAAGCCTCTTCTATATATATTCTCTTGAAGAGCTTGAATTATCCGATGTGGACAAAGCCTACTTAGAATCTCAACACTCCCGCACGTGTGGCATAACTGGCCTA
Organism: Craterostigma plantagineum; assembly: GCA_027422505.1. NCBI lineage: Eukaryota > Viridiplantae > Streptophyta > Magnoliopsida > Lamiales > Linderniaceae > Craterostigma > Craterostigma plantagineum. Next base: position 3,724,672 of record JAPQWV010000029.1, read on the forward strand.
ACGCGTGGACATATTAATCGGACAACGATGAGCGGAAGCTCGCTCTTATACCATGTTATAAATCGAGGGTTCTTGGTTTTAGGAAGGACTCCTCGATTTCTAATATCAGCACTCTTTTCTTTTTTAGATCAAAGATAAGAAAAGCTTATATATCAAGTTTCCATGTGTATGAAAGCTTTTCTTCGACCGCTTGTACCTTAATAAACAGTTAGTTGAACTTAAGCACCCTCCTTTCACGAATGAGCCAAAGTATTGAGCTTATTCGCAGATATTGTTGTGATCAATTTTATCGACTTTGAGCTTGTGACTATGCCACATATCATGGTTTAGTTACTGAGAACATATATATATATATATATATATATATATAATATATTGTACTACCTCTGTCCCACTTATTTCTTCCCATATTTCTATTTCGGGAGTCCCACATAATTCTTTCTATTTCCATTTTTGGTAAAAAATTACTCAAATTATTAAACTAATTACACCATTTATATTAAAAAAAGACTTCTTAATTTGCGTGCCCACTAATAAGTTTTCTCTCTCCGTACCTTAGAAGTGTACTATAATGTTAAAATACTGTAGTTTCTTAATCTCCGTGTCCACTAATCTTTGGGAAGAATTAAATGGGACGGAGAAAGTATTTGATAGTGGAAATGGGAACTCCTCTCCCTGTTATGTACTGTACCTCAATTTTTTTATTGTTTCAAATTATTCGTTTGCTGATGCATAGTTGTGCTTTGCTAGCTTTGTTGTACTTAAGCAGCCTTGGGAGTTGAGCTTGTGACTATGCCATAAAATCATGGTTTAGTTACTTAGAACATGTATTTGATAGTGGATTATGGGAACTCCTCCCAGTGTACCTCAATTTTTTTTTATTACTTCAAATTTTTCGTTTGCTTATGCGTAGTTGTGTTTTTGTCATCAACAGGCGTCAAGCACGGCAAAAGATAAGAAGAATGTGGTGGGTTTAGACGGGCCTGCAAGCGAAATCATTGATATTCTCAAGCAAAACACTCCTTGGATTGACATCATCAGCATAATAGGTATGCCTGGCCTCGGGAAATCGACCCTCGCCGGGAAGATCCTCCGTGACCCCACGCTCGAGTACGAGTTCCCCAAACGTTTCTGGGTTTATGTGTCCAAGTTCACTCCCAAGGATGTGTTCCTCAACATTCTGGGGGAGTACACCACAGTTACCGAGGCCATGCGGAGCATGGAAGAACACGAGTTGGCAAAGAAGGTTAAGGAGCATCTCGAGAGGGGAAAGTTCTTGATCGTGATGGACGACGTCTGGACGCCCAACCGCTGGGGAAAGGTGTCTGCTTGTTTACCCACCACCAATAATCTAGGAAAGATCATAATCACAAGCCGTCGTCTTGACGTGGCGTGGTCGGCAAATCCCAAAAGAAAACCCTACGAAATGAAGCTTTTAGGAGACCCTCACAGCATAGAACTACTGCAGTACGAGGTTTTCGGAGAGCCAAAGTGGGATCCTCTTATCAAACCTCACGGGGAGATAATAGCTCTTCAGTGTAAGGGGCTTCCTCTTGCGATAGTCGTGATAGGTGGGATTATCAAGAAAGAAGTACTCGGCGTTGCGACGAACACCCAAAAGGTAGACGCTTGGCAAAATTTCGAAAAAAAGGTCAAAGATCATCTTAAATCAGATGCCGATAAGATAATGGACGGAGTTATTTCGTGGAGTTACCGTGAATTGCCCGATCAGTTGAAACCATGTTTCCTCTACTTTGGGATGTTTCCCGAGGATGTAGAGATCCAAACATGGAAGCTGCTCCGTTTGTGGATCGCTGAAGGGTTCGTTCTCCAAGTAAAAAACTCCAGCCTCGGAGATACCGCACAAAGCTATCTGGAGGAGCTTGTTAGGAGGAACTTGATAAAAGCTGACAAAAGAAGCCCAAACGGTAAAATCAAAACGTGTCTTATCCACGATTCTCTCCGTGACTTTTGCATGAAGCAAGCTGGAAGGGACGAGGAGTGCTTCCTCGAAGAGATCAAAAAATCGAATGGTGGTGGGGTACTGCCCGTGGATAACAGTAACGAGACTCTTCGTCGTATTTCCATCCATTCGAACGTTTTGGACTTTATATCCTCCAAACCTTCCGGACGCCGAGTTCGCTCTTTTGTCTGTTTCTCCAAGGAAGACTTAGAGTTGGAAACGAAACACATTTCTGCCATTCCCGCTGGTTTCAAGTTGCTCAGAGTCTTTGACGCAAAGCCCATCAAGTTCCCCAAAATCCCCGCCGACGTGTTTGACCTCCTTCACTTGAGGTACATCCATATGTGGTTCAAAGCCGAAAATAATCCAGCAAAACTTCCAAAGAAATTTTCGAATCTCGTGAACATGCAAACCCTCATCGTGGATACATCGCAGCGCAATCTCGAAATCGAAGCAGACATATGGAAGATGACCAATCTGAGGAGCGTGAAGACGAAGGCGATCGCCACCCTGCCCAAGCCTGCAAAAGATGGCGCAAAAGAGGAACACGGCATACAAACACTCGGTACGATATCGCCCGAAAGCTGCACGTATGTTGTCCTGAATAAGGCACGCGGCCTCGGGAAAGTGAGTGTTCGTGGGAATCTGAGCATCCTAATAACAGGCAACAACGAAGAAGGCGAAGCATCGTTCGAATACATGAAGATCCTAAGTAAGCTCGAAAAGTTAAAGCTTCAAAACGATATGTTTCCTAAGCCGGCTTCAGAAGCCCAGATGGCTCGTCTCCCTCCGCACGACTCCTTTCCTCCCAACCTGAAGGCACTGACGCTGACGAACACTTACCTCAATTGGAGCCAAATGAGTGTCCTCTCTTCTCTATTCAATCTTGAGGTCCTCAAGCTGAAGGAAAATGCCTTCTTCGGGAATTACTGGGAGGTTGCTGATGGAGGATTCGGCAAACTAAGAGTCCTCTACATTATCGGGCACACTGATTTGGTCATTTGGAAAATGTCGGCAAGTAACTTCCCCAGTATTATGCATCTCGAGCTGAGGAACTGCGAAAAGCTTCGAACGATTCCCATCGAGTTTGCCGAGAAACAATACCTTGATGTGCTGATCGTGAACTACTGTCCAAGTGCTGCGGCGTCTGCGGAGAAAATTCTGGATATAAAAAAGGGGGAAGGAAAAGAATTCAAGCTGGAAATCTTTCCTCCTATTTCCAAGTGATCGTATGAATTCGATCGAGGTATAATTTACATTTTCTGATGTGCTCCATCGACATTTAATATGCAGGCAGTCAATTTCATTTTTTGTCACGCAGGCCTGAAGGGATAGCTGCCAGTGAGCCCAATTATGTATGAATATAAATGTTGTGTGTAGTTTGAATATAAATGTTGTGTTTTGCCTCTGCGTTGGTTTGAATCTGTTTGTCCGAGTCCTTGGGTATGGATCAGTTTATCCAAGACCTTCTCTTGTGGTTTTGTGCCTGTGTAACCAAAAAGACTAAAGTTGTGAGAATCGATCCTTTTGTTTTTGTTTTTTTCTTTCCCTTTCCCGAGGTATCCACACAGTCTGGCTGTGGGTTAGCCGCCACCCATTTCAGAGGTGGGACTAATCCCAGGGGCCAAATGAATGCGTCTCAAACCCATCCGACAATATTTATGGGTAAAACTCCATGGAGACTTCTCAAAGAAATGTGAGAGGGTGGGATTCGATCCTTGACCTTCTAGCCACATGCACTTTGATGCCTCCCGTCTTCGACTTGGGTAAGACTTCACCACGTCCCATAACTTCCACTAACGTCCACTAACTTCCTTTTAGTGACTTAGTCCATTAGTGACCGTTATTGGATAAGCTCAAACGACTTGGTCTTCATTTAAGCTCACTTACTCCTATTTTTAGTAAGCTTCTTTCCCATTTTAGCTCCTAATTCTTTACACTTATTCCACACGGTTTGAACCATCCAATCCTTTTCTAAGTCCTGCACATCACTAAAAATAGTCACGTTGTCGAATAAAACGCGTTTTCGGCATGAAAGATAAAATTGAGAAAGGAGACATTCTCGGCCAACAAATGTTGACTAGAATGTTCTCTCAACTTGCCAATGTTGAAGTCTCAACATTAACAGAACCTTCGGCCTACTCTTTCGATACACCTAAGATCACATCACAGAGGTCGACGACGAAGCAAAGGAGTCGGCCAATGATCTCGAGTAGTTACTTGCAAGCCGTGCGTCTCGGAGAAAATCCAAGATGATGCAGTAAAGCCGTTACTGCGCCGAATTCGCTACACCGAGTTCGACGCCGCCGACGCGCTGGAGGCCTACCACACCCAATAGTCAATTCGCAAATGAACGCAAATTTGTTGTGTTCTTTGCTTCTGCACTTTGGTGTTTGATTCTGTTTGTCCGTGTCGTCGAGTGTGGTTTGATTGATTGAATAAATGTTGTGTGGTTTGCTTTGCTTTTCTGTGTTTTGGTTTTGACTGTTCGTGTCCTTTGTTGTGGTTTTGCATTGTGCTTTGTGTAATAAATAAGACTTAGTCAGTTGTGTGTGAGAATCTTTCTCTGTCTTGATAATATCGTTTTGATGACATGTTAGCAAACCCCCGAAGAGAAAATAATAATTCATCCAAAAGCATATATTTCCTCAAACCGTAGGAGTACTGTTATTACTGGGTGATGAGCTCATCTTGAAATGAGAAAGAGAAGTCGCATAAAAAATCTTGTTAAAATTCCAAAGCTCATGATGTTGATCATTATGACGATGATGATCGTCGTGCCCACTACTGCTCTTCATAAACTCTTCCCCGTAAACACATTCCTCTTCTTCTTCTTCTTCCTTCCTCAGCTGATCGGCGGCGCAAGAAACGGTCACCTGCCTCCAATTCCACCACATCCTCATCATCAAATACACCAAAAACAAACATATCAAAGTCGACGTAAAAACAATCGCCACTATAATCCCAGCAACCTCAGATTCCGACAACAACTTCCCCCTTCCCACATACGAAGATCCCAAGCAAGGATTACCCAACGGCGCCCCACAAAGCTCATTACCCTCGCCGGCGAACGAACTCGCCGGAAAACCCGAGAAGGCCGAAGGGATCTTCCCGCGCAAATAATTGTTCGAAAGGTTCAATCTATGGAGGCTCGAAAGCTCGCCCAGCGAGCTCGGCACTTCGCCTTTCAGTTGGTTCGAAGAAAGGTTGAGCCTTTCCAACTTCTCGAGTTTTCCGATGGTGGGAGGAATTTCGCCGGAGAGATGGTTGTAGCTGAGGTCTAACACCACTTGCAGATCGGTCAGCGAGCCGATCTCCGGCGGGATTTCGCCGGAAAGTTGATTCTCCGACAGGCGGAGCTCGTAGAGCTTCCTACACTGCTGAATCTCCGGCGGTATTTCGCCGGAGAGTTTGTTCCCCTGGAGGTTTAACACGTTCAACAGCTTTAGGTTTCCCACCTCGGGCGGGATGGGACCCGCGAGGTTATTACCGCGTAGGGATAATCTCAACAGCTTCGAACAGCTGAATACCCCGGGCGGAAGTCTTCCTTCGAATCCGTTAAAGGAAAGGTCGAGCTCGCCCAATTCTTGCAGCTTTCCCAGCGAAGCTGGAATCTTACCGTAAAAACCGTTGTTGTTTAGGAGCAAGTGCTTGAGCCTTCGCATGCCCGAGAATTCCGTAATAAGCTCGCCGGAGAAGTTGTTGAACGAAAGGTCGATGAACTGAAGCTCCTCCAGCCGGCCGAGCTCCGGCAGGATATTTCCGGCGAGAAAATTATGGGCCAATCTCAGGCGTGTGAGGTTCTTCGAGTCGGCCAACGTCGCCGGGATCTCGCCGGAGAAGCTGTTGTTCGTCAGGTCGACGGCGACTAGAGATTTCGAGCCCGTGAGCGGACGAACGCTTCCGTTGAGCTTATTGTGTGATAAGTTAACTCTGCTTAGGTTCTTGAGCTGCAATAGAGACTCGGGAAGTTGGCCCGAGATCGAATTGTTGTAGAGCGTGATGAGGAAGAGCTCGGAGAGAAACCCGAGGGTTGACGGGATTGAGCCCGTGAGCTTATTATCGGCTAAGGCTAACTGTCGGAGCTTCGAGCAGTAGCCGAGGCTCGACGGGATCGAGCCCGTGAGCTCGTTCTGCCTCAGGTGAAGCAAGACGAGGTTCTCGAGCTTGCCGATGGCCAACGGAATTGGGCCCGAGAACCTATTTCCGAAAAAATCGACCATCGATAGGCTCGAGCAGTTGGTCAGCTCCATGGGTATTTCGCCCGAGAGTTGGTTGTCGTATAGGTATAACGAGTTCAGCTTCTGAAGCTTTCCAATTTCCGGCGGAAGTTCGCCGGCGATCGCATTTCCAAAGAGGATTAAGCTCTCGAGTTCGGTCAAGTTTCCGATTTGGGAAGGAATGGGGCCCGCGAAGGTGTTGTTGTTGAGGAGGAGATCGGTTAGGCTCGGTAGATTGTCGATCGCCGGAGGAATTATTCCGGCGAGTTCGTTGCCGGAGAGGTCCAACTGCTCGAGCGACGTGCAGTTCAGAATCGCCGTCGGGAAATTTCCCGAGATGCCGTTCTCGGAGAGGAAAAGCTTTCGCAAACTCGATTTTTGCGAGGAGCAAATATCGCGAGAGATTCCCCCGGCGAGGGAATTTCCGGAGAGGTCCAACACTTCGAGGTTCGCCAAACGGGCCCCGCGGACGTTTATTTCGCCGGAAAGGTTGTTCCTCGACAGGTCTAAGACTTGAAGGCTAGCCAATTCGTTCACCTCCTCGGGGATCGAACCGTCGAGCTTGTTTCCTTGCACGTTCAAGTACGTCAAATCCCGTAACAACCCGAGCTCAGCCGGGATTGAGCCCGAGAGCGAATTGTTCGCCAGGTTGAGTATTCGAAGCGATCGAAGTTCGCCTACCGAGCTTGGAATTTCGCCCGCGATCGCATTGTTCGACGCGGCGAATTTTTGGAGCGCGGCGCACCCACCGATCTCTTTGGGTATATTCCCGCCGATCTTATTCGACTGCAAATCGAAGAAAGCGAGGCTACTCAATTTTCCGATCTCCTTCGGTATGCTTCCTTCGAAATTGCAGTAGGCGAGGCCCAAGACAATCAGCTCGGACAAATCGCCTAAGCTGGGCGGGATTTGCCCCGATAGCATGTCGTTGTCTCCGATTCGCAGGACTCGGAGTTTCGCCAGGCGGGCGATTTCTTCGGGGATTGAGCCGCTGAGGGCGTTGGAGAAGAGAAGCAGTTCTTCGAGGTTTTTGAGGTTTCCTATCTGAGGTGGGATGATTCCTGTAATAGAATTCATGGACAAGTCCAATGATTCGAGGGAGGTGAGGTTGGAGATGTAAGGAGAGATCGTCCCAGATATGCCCGAGTTTGAGAGGTTGAGGTGGGTGACGTGGCTTTTGTCGTCCGTACACTTTACTCCATTCCATGAGCAGAAGTATGTTTCTTCGGACCAGCTTGTTAGGGTTCCCATGGGATCGATTAGTTGGGATTTTATCTGCAGAAGGTGGTAAGAATCTGAGGAATTCATGTTGTTGTCGTTGTGGTCTTGTTCTCCGTGGCAGAGAATGAAGAGGAGAGATGTGAGGAGGAGGAGAGAGAGAGATGCTGAAGAGGTGCAATGGCGGCGGCGAATTTTCATGATAATGGAAGCTTTTTGCTGAGTGTAAGTAAATGTTTGAAGGAGGAAGACGAAGAAGACGATGATGACGATAGAGATATTTTTTTGAGGTGGCGAAAGTATTATTAAGATGGATAGGGATGTGTAGGAATGGTTTTGGGATTATATAATGTTTTCTTCATGGCGTAACAGTTGTTTTTATATTATTTGAAAATGGTAATTAGTAGTTTTGAATCTTAAACAAGGGTTGATTATAGAATATAAGTATGTAGTATCATCCCTTTCTGTTATATTTATTTATTATTTGAGCCTTCCTTGTGGTACTAAAAGGTATGGTCTTTTTGCTAGTTATCTCAAGGCAATCATCGGTCGTAAAAGTATCGGGAAAAAGAAGTGTAATTATTTATTAGTGGTTTGGGGTGAGCAAATAAATAAGCACAAGAAGTTACGAAATTCCAATCACATGATTTGTTTTTTTTTTTTAGGTTCTAAAAATGATGTTAATTGAAGTACGAGATTACGGTGGTATTGTGGAAAAATAAATGCAAAGATAAGATGATGTGCTATGGAAAAAGAAAAAAGAAGGGAAAAAGAGTTGAAAAAAGATCGTGTAATAAATGACCCCACAGTGGCATGTTGGAATAATTTTAAAGTTGGTGGGGGATCAACCTTAAGTCTAAGCTCGATGTCCTATGTAGTAAAAGGATAAAATCATAAAATAAATTTAATATAAATACGACGTCCGTATTTTGACTGATGTATATGGAGAATTTTGGAGAATCTATAGAATTTGACTTGTGCGAGCATGAGCTTCAGCAATTGTCAACTTGAAAATTGGTATAATTCCATCACATTAATAAACAAGTTCAATGTTTCATTTCATATGCATTTTGGATAAAAGGAAATACTTTTCATCGCCCGTCTTTGGCTGTTATATAGCCATTAACGAATAACTAAGCCAAAAGAAAAAAACATATACAATGGAGAATAAGCAAATTACAAATTTGGACTATTTCTCGTTTTTATCTCGAAAACATTAGACGAAAACCTATTTGTATGATGCATTGAAATATTTATTATCCACTTGTTTGACGGCAATATAAGATTTTGTAAGATTTACTATTTTATTTGGAAATGGAGATCAATGATATAGTGACTCAAAATCTAAAATTAATATAATGAGTGGAATCGAAAATGTATGATAGATTTATATATAATTCATATATGTGTATTTCCTGGCTATCTTCCATTCCCAACCAAATCCCCACCTAATACCAACTCTAATGCAAACAAGGTCATAAAAGATAAGAAACAACACATTTAATTTATTCAATCTCGAGTGTTATTAAATTCATTGGCAAGGCGAATCAAATCAAAAGAAAAATTCCCATGTGAAGAAAAAAAATTAAAGAGTTGGACTCTTGCGAAATTAGAGAAGGTACAATTTTATCTAATTAATATTGATGTTCTTTGATGAATGGTACAAACATGCGAAGACAAACGAGTTAGCTCAAATTTGTAGTTAGTTGAGACTTCTGAACATGCATATCGATTCACATGCTTTCCAAGTAATGTTAATCATGTTTTCATTTGTACTTTTATTTTTGCGATATATACGTGAGCCATAATTGAATTTTAGTTATTCATAACACATTTATTCATTTATTTTAAAATAAAAAAAAATGTACAAAAAGAGTTTGTCCCATCAAAGTCACTCAAGAAATGTCTCCTTCTCGTTGGACCAGTGTCACCATGCATCTACTTGATCGCCTGCCACTAAAATGATGATAAATATGTGACAGTATTAATTTACTTAAAATAAAATAATAATTTAGTTTTATCATTTTTAACCATGTTATAGTGGTCATATATTGTAGTAATATAATCGAATTGTTTAGGAGGAGATGGGACATTTAATATATGTAATCTGGCATTAATCAAGTCAATACCTAATTCGAAACTTTAGCATGTAATGTTCCCTATTCATAGCAAAACAAGGAGAGTAAATACAATAGAAGATTGAATAAAGAATGAATTGAGATCATATAATTGAGATTTGACTTCTCGCTAACATATAAAACCAAGGAATGAGAAATGTTCACGTCCATCCAAAGGAGAAGGTATATTATTGATTCTTTTATACGATATGATATGTTCCCTTCCCTTGATTGATGATCATGCATAAAGTCAGCAACGAAGGGGAAATTTTAGGTGCCTTAAAGAATCAACAAAATGGGCAAGAAAACTACAAATAAATACGTAAGTTGAAATATTTTCAAGTTTATGAAATCTCAACCTTAGCCATCGCTGATGGGCTGATGATCCACAGAGGTGTTACTTCTTTTTCGACACTGAAAAAGGAGAGGCCTGAGATTTAGCAATTGACGTTTTATGGATTGAGCCCAAAGTGCCCATCGAAATCAAAGGTGAGAAAATCCATGCACATGATGCACAAAAAATTAATTATTCACAAAGGTGGAATCTTTCTTTCTTCATCAACGTTAGTCCATCTTTAATTCGTATAAATTAATTATTCGATCACCAAAACCGTAATAATTACGGGTGGGCGCGACCAAGTCCACTTTTTATCGTACCTTCAAAGCAAATGTAAACCAATCTCAACACTAATGACGTATGTACATGATGATGAGCGCATGCAAATACAAAATTGCCCTAAATATAGAAAATAAAAAGATAAGAACCATATGTCCCATTGGTTGGCCAAATGGTTTAGATTTGTCAAATTTCATTTCGGTCATATTCTTAAAATCCCATGTAAGTCGATGCTTTTTATCGTCTCATACGTCGGTAATGAAATTCGGGTTCAATTTAATTAAAGCGTGGGACTAATAACGTTTTGTAAGGATATTTCAAGTTAAAAAGAAACATGATGAAGGGCCAAATAAGAGGTAAAAGCTCGAACCAAACACTCCTTACAACGAATGAAGCCAAGGCAAAAAAAAAAAAAAAAAATTGCTTATCTTCGAAGGTAAGAACACACCCACTAAGAACAAGAAGCCTCACCAAATAATGCTATCATCATCATTAGCTCCATTCGCACTACTATCAAAAGTAGCTTCGGACAAGTAATATCCCAAAGCAAATTTAAAGCCGATCATCACAAACTATCAAAGAACTCTCCCAAATTCTTCCTTCTTTCACAATGCCCATCCATCTTCTCATCTTCTTACACATCTTCCTATCCTTCAACCCGGGCCGGGCCGACTCCACCCACTGCAGCACAACAACCCTTTCGAAAACCTTCGAAAAATGCATAAAACTCCCCACCCAAGATTCCTCCATAGCATGGACCTTCCATCCAAGAAACGAAACCCTGGACCTAGCCTTTTCGGGCACCTTCATCTCCCCTTCGGGCTGGGTCGGGTTCGGGCTCAACCCGACCTCCCCCGAGATGACGGGCTCGCGGGCCCTGATCGCTTTCCCCGACCCAAACTCGGGACAGCTCGTCTTACTCCCTTACATCCTCGAACCGAGCGTGAAATTGCAAAAGGGGTCCCTCCTTTCCCGCCCCTTAGACATTCACCTCCTCTCCTCGTCGGCCACGCTGTACGGCGGGCGTATGGCCACCATACACAACGGTGCTAATGTTCAGATATACGCAACTGTGAGGCTTGCTTCGAATAAAACGAAGGTTCACTTAGTATGGAACAGAGGGCTATACGTTCAGGGATATTCTCCAACGATTCATCCCACTACAGCCGAGGACCTTTCTTCTGTGATAACGATAGACGTCCTCTCGGGCCTTAAGACGAAGGCCCGAAGCAACGTTCAGGCCTTGAAGATTGCGCATGGGGCAATAAATGCGGTATCTTGGGGGTTGCTGCTTCCCTTGGGAGCTTTCACAGCCCGCTATTTGAGGAACGTTCAGGCGGTGGGGCCCGCTTGGTTCTATGCCCACGCGGGCCTGCAGATAACCGCCGTGTCTTTAGGGACCGTAGGGTTTTCCCTAGGGCTGAAGCTCGGGGAAATGTCTCCTGGGAAGGTTTACGGCCTGCATAGGAAATTAGGGTTTGCCGTGTTTTGCCTGGGATGGCTTCAGGCGCTGGCTTTGCTGTTCAGGCCAAAGACGACACATAAGTTTAGAAAGTACTGGAAATCTTACCATCATTTCGTGGGATACGCCTGCGTCGTGTTGGGAGTTGTGAACTGCTTTCAAGGGTTCGATGCTGTGGGGGACGATGGCTCGTATGCTAAGTTGGGGTATTGCCTTTGCTTGTCTACTCTGATGGGATTGTGTGTTGCCTTGGAGGTGAATGCTTGGGTGGTCTTCTGTAGGAAGGCTAAGGAGGAGAAGCTGAAGAGAGAAGGGATGTTCGGCGGCGGCGGCGGCGGCGGCGGTTCGGAGAAGGGAAGCGGGTCGTCGAGTCGAGGTGGTTGACGATCAGATTTGAGTTCGGAGGTTTGAGCACAAGGGTGTTTTCTTTTTTTGGTTGGGGTCGTTTTTCGATGATGTAATGAATAGAGGTCTTCGGCGTGTTCATTCAACTGCAAGGAACGTAAAAGTTCTTTCTTTTGTTTTTTTTTCGTTCGTCTGCAACTAAAACGTAGAATACAAACAGCTTCGTAGAGCACAACAGCACAACGATGGATTCGAACTGTTATATGTACAAAACATGAACTGTATCACCTTCTTCCGCCGCCGTTGTTGTCCCAGCCCAGACCAGCGGTTCCCTTGTTTCCTACAGGTTGTAATGGCTCGGACAAGCCCTTCATGCTTCGGCCGAGTGTATCGCCCTGTAAAGAAACATACGATTATTAGAACGATGGCATGCATTAATGGCACTAGATGTCTCGCTCAGCTTCTAAAACTCTACCAACAACTCTGTACTAAGACAAGTTTAGTGAAGTTGACAGACTCACCTCCTTCCATCCCATGCCTTGTAAGATTTTTCTTGCATAACTTCCTTCCCCGAACGAGTTGTGGGACGCTTCTGCAGAAGTATCCTCGTGTTGTAATGGAGGAGATGAGGGCAGATCGGAATAATCGTCGTCAACTGATTTCTTTTGTCCAGGACCGATACCATATCCACCGTGAAGAGTTCTTCTCTCAGCAGCTCGATCGCGGTATGAGTGATCCTAAAAAAAAGATTACATTCTTAGATGAAAAAAAGATAAATTATAAAAATAACAAGACTTTTACCTTTTTAGATGAGCCGAGCTTGGGGAAAGGCAAAGCCTCCTCTTTTTGGACGTCATGATTTCTCAAACTAGTGTAATCGACCTGCTGAGTATCTTTCGACGACTTAGATAAGTCACTATATACTGATAATTGCGGGAATCCCCAATCTTTAGTTGGATTTGAAGCATCATAAGCTGCCAATGAAGACAAGTATTCGGAATTGGGGTTTCTCAATTTGTATACTCTGCCTGCAAGGAGAAGCAAATAGCTTATACCGTCACTTTCTTTTAAATTCATCTACATTGAGTAACTCCGAACAAATATATGTTCAGATTTGTTTCTCATGCTTTCGTCAGAAAGGGTGGATGTAAGCGTAAACTAACGAACAAACCTGAGGTTACACGGACTAAATCAAGATAAGCTTCACTTATCGGAGCAGTTTTCAATACAACGCCACCTGTAGGAACCGAGGGATGAAGATTATGGCGTTTATGTTTCTTGCCAATTAATCTGGCCATTTGTGTCCTTCCATCTTTTTTAGTGCCTTTTATCATAGCCCAATCCCATATGTCTATTGTCTGCAAATCTGAAGTCCAGTCACCTTCTGATCGATTCACACTCACTTGACCATACTGGGCGAGCCAATCTGCTTCTTCCTCGGTCATACCTGAATTCTTTCTACCACAATTAGTAATTGACAGAACGTAATCTTTGAATCTAAATACCAATCGATATAGGCCATAGTAGAAAGTCAGGTCAGTTATGTTATCGCATCAATAAGACAGTGGTGGATGAAAAGATAAAGGAGAAAACAAGACAGAAGACGTATAAATACCTTCAACTAGTGTGTTCTCACCCATTCTAAGCAAAAAATCTGGGTCATCTGGGACCCATTCACCTTCTTCAAGTTCTTCCATATCATTACCATTTTCTGCAATTTGGTTAACAAAGAAAATCGTGACATAATCCATTTCACCAACTCGAAAGAACATGTCGAAGTCTCATCAACCTTCCTCCATCACATTATTTTGACTTGACAAATACATGTCAATAAGAGTCTCCTCCAACCTGAGAATAACAATGAGGCGCCTAAGGTCTTAATGCAGTGAAGTACTAGAAAATGAGTTTGATATTTAGAACGAGCATTGAACGCAGTACCATTCTGATGGTGGAGGTGGAAGCTCTGAGTTATGGCTGTCATGTGTCGAGGTGTCTACCTTCGTAAACCATAAAATAAATATTATGAGATTTAGTTTGGTGAGGAACAATATCTCAAAGACCAGACCTAAGTAATAGTTACTACAACTACAAGATACATTCATCGATGAACAGAATAAATGTAGACAATGAGTTAGTGCAAGGAGAATTCACAGATAAGAAGTCATGGGAATAGTTATCTCACATCGAAAAGGAAACAGACGATACACTGCATACTGTATAATTGTGCAAGAACTTCAAAAGATGCCAAAATATAGAATATACCAGTTCACCTTTGGCAGGCACTGAACATATTTCTTGATCGTTTCTTTGACTACTCAATGCTTCTTTTTCCGAATTAGCATTACACGGATCAGGCTGATCTTGATCTGATGTCTGCGACAATTCAAGTAGACAATCAGCATTCTCATAGCGAGGAACAACGAGTTTCACCGGTATCAGCAGACATAGTGAAGAACAAAGTGGAGCACGGATGGCTGAAAGCTTGATCACTTATTTAATCAATATACAGTAAAAACCTGATGCGATTCAAAAAGCACGTATTTCCCATCTTCAAATCTGTAATAAAGCCCATCTCTACTGCTGTAGTACCATCCTGCTTGGGGATCGTGGTAAAACCCAGTACTGAAACAAAATAACGAGAAAGAAAAAAAGTCAATAACATGACGAAGATAAGCTAAAGATCCCAATCTTGGGCTAAACAGAATCACCACCAACAAACGCGATTGCAACTCGCGACTGTGTGTGGGCCATAATTAGGTCCATTGAACATACATCACGAAATCTTAGGTATCCCGATACATTGTTCAATTACCACGTACTACTAATTCGAGCTCCAAAACACGTATCCAGACGAAAACACACCTGGCGTGGTAATACAGCTGCGAATTTTCATCCCATTGGAAGGTGCTTTCGGGCTCAGGTTCATCGTCTCTTCCTCCCATGATTTCAGCAGCTTCCTATTAATTCTTAGCTATGCGTGACCTTCAGTTTTTCAGCTGGCAAGTCTTAATTTCTTCCTTGTGGGCACTTCGGAGGGAGAGAGAAAACTTCCCAAAAATCTATATGGGCTTTTTTACTGGGTTGGGCTTCATTTATGTTAAATTACTAAATGGGCCTCCTAAGTGGGCCTCCTTTATATGAATATCAACTCCTTCACCAACGTGAAGGATTATCACAAAATAACAGTTCATTTCATCGAGAAGAGAAGAGCTTGTAGTGTTCGTATTCTTTTATTATTATGATATGAATTTCAATTGAAACCGTGTGATGTATATAATACGGTAATGTAATGTTTCGATACGAGCAAACCGTTCTTATAAAGCACTGCACAGGCCAAGTAATATATATACAAGCAACATATAGAGAAATTTACTTTGTCATTACAGGTTATGTCGCAACCTCGGTACTAGTTAAGTTCCCACGATGAAATGAAATCTTATCTTCGTACAAATTTAGACCATAAGTAGAAGACGGTGAATAGAAGCAGAGCAAAGAGAACAACGTGCATTACGTGGCTCGAACCTTCTCTGATGATGCTCTTGTTCAGTCTCCTCATGTTGTTCTTGACACCTGCTTGAGCCTTGGCCAGCGTTGTTTGCTGCAAAAATAGAACAAGAAAATCGATCCCCACAATCAACTGATTGGATAATATGAAATTTTGTTACATGGGGCGAGCAATTTCACATTAACAGCCATAACTACCAAATTTTGCGATTTTTTAGCTAGTTAATTCACTTCCCCGGCGACGTACGAAAACAAGCTAAAGTAAACAATATTTGGCACACATGAGCTGCCTGAGAAGATTGTAATTCACTTTCTATACCATACCAAAACAAGTGTTGACAATAAGCTAAACTACCCTCGGGTTTTTTGAGCACATACCAGCTGGTTGAGAAAATCGTTTTGGAACTTTGCTTCTGTACCGATTTCTTGAGCTACCTGCGGCAATATAGTTGTACAATACGATGTGAGAATACGATAGGAAGCCAAAACTGCATCAGCGACTACAAAGAACCAATATCAATGAGTTGTCTGAAACTAACAGACACATGTTATGCATACAGATCATAGTTTTGCCAGGTAGGTTGAATCTGAAATATCCAAAAGGCGAGGCGAGATTCCGTGATGTTAATGCATTCACAAATTCGCTAAAAATCTTAAACTAAAGACATAATCCGACATCAAAACATAAACTAAGCAGATAAGCTCCGTCTGCCTTTGTTTGATGAGAAAAATATCAAAATGGAGAAAACATTAATTACATCGCGCAATCGTCGAACTTGATTGCGAAGTCCGGTGACCTCCTCATCGAAATCGGGATCGATTCGCACCTGAAGCTCGTGCGATTGACCATACATACCAGGCCGATTGCTCAAACCTTCTCTGCGTTGGATTAACGAAGATAATTAACCACAGAAAAAAACAACAAAAAAGCTCCAACTATCAGATATCTGTTGCGTCGATAAACCTTAATCAAATAAAAAAAAAACATGTATACCTCGATCTGTACGGATCCGCCATTGAAGAAGCGATGAGAAGCTCGATAAGTTTCCTCGTTAACCTTTTATATACTCGGGCGATATCGGAGGCGTTAAGGTTCAAGAAATTAGGTTTTTTATTTCTTAACGAGGGCGTTTGGTTCGTTGATTTGTTCCGAAGGTTTAAAGAATACGAAGACACGTAATTAGTGCAAATATGAAGGACCTTTTTATAATTACAGGTAATATTTGAAACTATATTTTAACCCCCAAAAATTTTCCAAAGGACCAGAAGCATTGTTATATTTGCATGGACCAAAAATGTCAACGATTCATAACAATGTGGGTGGTAGATCATCACCAAACAAACAGTAAAAATCAAAGATAGGTTCACAAAATTTAACATTTCAGCCACTCACCCAAGCTTGGAAAAACCCAGAAATAATATATAAGCAGATACAGAATCCGGGGCAAGAAAACAGGGAGAAACTGAGAAAGTAGAAAGCATTTTCAAAAGAGGAACAAAAGTATAGCAGATCCAACAAACAAACAACAGACAGCAATGTCTATTAAATAAAGTTCAAAGCTTTGCGATTATGCCAGATGGTATAGGCTTGGAGACACCGTTTTCTTTGAGCTCATTCTCTTTACCATCCATTTCGCAAGTATTGGGCGGAACATCCACAGCAGGCGAACAGTTGAAGAACCCGTGTGGCTGAGATTAGTATTTAAGCACACAATTAGTTGTGTGCGCGTATTGTGTGCGTGCGTGTGTCATAAAGATAACAT
The DNA here is from genome assembly GCA_027422505.1 of Craterostigma plantagineum. Taxonomy (NCBI): domain Eukaryota; kingdom Viridiplantae; phylum Streptophyta; class Magnoliopsida; order Lamiales; family Linderniaceae; genus Craterostigma; species Craterostigma plantagineum. The sequence goes on from JAPQWV010000029.1 coordinate 3,741,880, forward strand.
ATAAACTGTTGGAGTTAGGCAATCTACTAAAAGGAATGATGCAAAAATGGATACTCTTTAGGAGGATAACACATACCTGAAGCATAAAACCAATGTGTTCCACAGGCATCACTGGCCAGTCCTCCAACCTAGGAACATGCGTGATTCCAAAAACATACCTTTCACAAACCGTAGAAAAAAGGTGAATCATAGGGAGGATAGTGTTATATATGGGTGCTGTCAACGTTTATCAATGTTCAATTTGGTGCTGAGGCTGAAAATGACATTGTAAAAAAGGAAACTGACCAGAGAACGATATCTGCTTCCTCGAGTGGACGATTTTGCTTCACCCATGAAGCCAACCCTTCGCCAACACGTGGGTTTTGGTTAGGGAACTCTCCTCCAGGGAAGTCCTCACCACGTGCGTAAGGCGTGACCCACAAGTTGTGCTTCAAGAATGCTGCTCTTCGTAAAAACTTGGCTTCAGGGCCGGCCAATGGCAAACAATTAGAACCAGGTACCAATTTATAGCCTGTTAATTGTCCGTTTCTGTTCACAGTTCTTGTGTTTCTCACCTGTTGATCATGGAAAAATGATTGAGGTAATTGAGAAAGTGAAGGTACGATAGCCAGATGAAGAAAAGATACGAGCACTTACAATCCAATGACGTGCTGAAAAGGGATCACAATCACGCATTGCTTCCAGTTCTGACTTGAGTAAAGTTTCCTCGGCGTAGAACGCGTTGTTGTGAACATTATCGTTTCCAGGTTCTTCAACTCTCACGTTGACTTCGACAACCTAAATTATATAATGAACGTAGCAATAAGGAAAGACGAGCAAAAAGCAAATTATTTCGGTTATTGATAATACAGCGTTGTTAAAGAATATACTCAGGGAGAACGATTAAAGAATATACCTGATTGTGTGCTTCTCCAGGCTTCGAGTCAACAGCCATATCCATGCGAGCAACGAAAAAATGTTGATGGACTGGAGCATATAACCCTGGCGCAATTGTGGTGCCGTATTTTCTATGTTCTCCAGGCTGAAGAGCCCCTAAACTAAGTATTCCAGTAAGTTTTACCTCTGCTTCAATTTTGCCATCCTACATCAGATAAATTATCGAACTTTTCAAACGAAAAAAAAAAAAGCAGAAAAAAAAAAATTGGTTGACAATATTAAGAGGTTGAGACATACAAGATGTTAGGTAAAGATACTTAGCTGGAGGAAATCCTTTTCAGTTGCTACTAGATTTTGGCAAAATAATGGGTAACAGAACGCGTCTGTTGACACTGGTCCATGGTTTTACTTGCCTGATAAAAGTGCCAGTAGAATCCATATTCATAGTTAGCCACCGTGCAAATAAAAGAAACCGTAAGGCGCCTCGATCTCCGAACTTCAGCATGGCCTGTTCTCCAATCTTGATGCTTCCATAAGATTCCATGGTCTTCCTCGTGTAAACACATACAGTTTTCAATCGTCTCAACTCCACCAGTAAAATTAGTAAAGTGTGCATCGAAGTATTTAATGTATCCCAAACAATCACATCCCTACAACGGAAAAGAGGGTCAGAGAAGCAATGGGAAAGAAACAAATGCACAATAAAATTCATTTTCAGATACAACCAAGAGGAGCTAGAACCTTCTTAAGAGAATGGGCATTCTTCCCAAGCCCATCTTCCCCAGCATCAAACGCATTCTTCCTGTAATGTGGATCGTTAGGGTCCCCATAGGGCACGACCATTTCCACAAAGCTCAACCTATGAGCTATAGGTCTTCTGCCCCGACTACCATCAACGTACGCGATAGAGTGAATTACCAGACCCTCCCTTGGGGTAAAGCCAATACGGAAGTTCCACTAGAAAAGAGCAAACTTAAAAGATAAAATCTTACTGACAATGAATGATGACCACCAAGAGAAGGTCGATAAATACCTTCTGCCATTCAATATACTGTCCATTGACACGAAAGCTTGGACCTTCAGACTGGACAATTTGAAGAGATTTTACATCACTTCTGTCGACACCACCCCTTGATTCCCCAGGAGTATAGTTTCTCAAAGGATCAGCAGGTGGCAAGGGAACAAGCTTACGATCTTCAAACTCTACTACAACCATATTTTGCATATCAACAAGTACATGAATTCCTTCGACCGGCCTTGCATAACCGTTATCCAGGGGACAATCACTCTCAGTGCGGCAAAATATAAGTGGTTTAGCAAGACGACGATTAGGAGCATCTGCCTTACTGTGGTAGCCAACACACCTGTAATGGTATTCAAGAGTTAAAATATTATTAGCTCACTACTAAGCTTAAAGTGATGAAAATCATAATATGCTACCATGGATCAACCATGACTAGATCCATATCATCGATACCCCGCTTCTTCATTGCCTCTACAAATGGAGGATAATCTTTGACAACAGCCTCACATTCAGCATATTCAGTAGCATCCTAAAGCGCATTAAATATCGAATGATTATTCAAGTTCAAGTCTTAATTCAGAATTCTCTGTAAACCTTTCCATGCCAACCAAAAGCGTTCAAGTCCTGGATGGATTTAAATCAAGAATGACCGAAAAATTTGAATATGCCAAGTTACCATCGGCGGCTGAACATCAGGAATAATAGTAGAGGAAATAACTTTTCCCCGATGATGACCGCTTCGAGTGGTTGCATGCACTTCTGATAATTCAACAATCCAAACACTAGTCTCATTGGACTTTAAATTGTAGACAACTAGTCTTGCCCTTCGTGGTGGAAGCTTGCTAGGAATAGCTGGTCCACCTTTTGTTCTGGTCAACAGGGATGGCTGAAAAGGGGGGAAGAAGTAAGCATCCGCCAGTGCCACCACATTCTTTTCGGGTTCAAGAAGAACAACTTCAATAAACCTCATGCTATCTCGGACCTGAACAATGGAGAATATCAGCTTCATTAATTGGATACACAATTGAGCTGAGCTTGTTATAATTGTGCACATAACTAAAGATACGAGGAAAAAAACAAATGAAGAATAACTACATACCTCAGGAGTGGCTCCAGCAGCTCGGACAGTGGCCACAGCCACAGAGATTTCCGCAGAAGATAACGGATCCAAGGGATGTTTTGTTTGAGCCCGTAGCATGCCTTGGATTCCTGAAACATATGTTTTAGTTAAATAAAAGCCGATCATTTGTAGAATAACATTCACCAATTTACCTCTGCTCCAAATAGTTAAACAAATATAGACACAGATAAAACAATCTATAGCTTCAATTGGAATCGCTCATATCTCAAACCAGCCAAAGAGACATACAGCCATTTGTGCAACCAGAAAAGAAAAGCCCAAAGCGTATTATCAAGTACAACAACTCACATAAGCATAAAAAACAAAGAAAAGGAATTTGGCAACGCATAAAAAGAAAGGAGTTGGGCAAAGATTAAGACGTAGAGAAGAAATTGAATAGCAACAAAACCAACGAGATCACGATAATTTTGAAAAGAACAAATCTAAAAGTCAAAAGAAAACCGAACCTTTAGTTGCGCCAACATTTGATACAGCCCCGGGTCTAAACAACGATGCGACTGCTGCCACTTTGCTGTCGTTACTCTTCCTTTCCTCAACGCCCCATTCTCCACCGCCACCAGCCGCCGATGCCGATTCTCGTCGGAGTACAGAGACTCCTCCGGCGGCCACTCCACCGCCTCCTCCACCACCGGGGGCGGAACAGGACTCCGTTGACAGTCCACGCGTCGCTTTTTTCGGAGCTGGGGCCATTGCAACTGGTTAGCTAGCTCGCCGTTTCCACCACAGTAGAAATGCAAGCCGCAATCCACTGACATACAGCAATCGCACACTATAACGACGCTTGCTCACCACCACCACCAAATCCTCCTCCAATATTTCCAAAAAACGGTACCTTCCAACCTCAACCAGGGCTTTTTATTCGAGTTAAGCTGCTCCGATCGATTTGTTAATCAGCCTCGAAACTGAACTAAAACCACCACTACCTTAAAAGCCATCAAACCTCTGAGCATAGCCAACTTTCAGCGTCGATCATTTGCTGATCAATGGCAATGAGAGCTTTTGTAGGTACAGATTCTGTGGAAGCTTTTGTGAAATGCTCGAGTTAGCAAAAACAAAGAGGTACAGAAGGGCGAGATTTATAGGCACGTGATGAGCCATCTTCTCTTAACTAAAATAATAATAGTAAGTGGCTGCTTAATTCATTTTAATCATATTTATCTGTTTATGGTTTTGAATTTATTTTGATTATTTTCTAACTTTTACGTGTGAATGATTTGAGTTGAGCGATTGAATATAGGTTTTTAGTTTTATATATACCAGTGACGAAAGATAAGTGAGGAGATGATAGATTGATAGGTACGTTCGCGTTTTAATGTAGAAGGTAAATTGCTTGATAAGGCCACTAGCATTCAAGAATTTCTCTTAGTTATACAAATTTAATATACTTTATAATAAACAACCCATAAATTCGATTTAAATCTGATGGTGATTAATCTGTCGTGTTACAGATATCAAACTTGCAAGTGGAACTTACTAGATAGAGACAGCATCAAACATGGCCTACTAACTAATAAAATTATAAGATATAACAACGTGTTCATTTTCTCAAGTTTCACCTAATGTTTTGTTCAATATAGCTTATAAACTGCATTATTATAATTGACACAGCTGTCTCCTAATCACCATGGACCATGATAATCCAAGTATGAACTAGCAGATAAAGACTCTACCTCGTCCGAGCTAATACGAATGATCATACATTATATATATTTATGATCGATTGATCATACTCCCTCCGTCCCATTAGTTTGTACATTTTATTATGACGTTCCGCTAGCTTTTGTACATTTCCTAATTTAACAAAAAATATAAAAAACAATCAATATAATAATATTAAATTCTTAAAAGACGTGTTAAAATATACACGTTTTTTCCTTTTAATTTTACTATATTATTAAAATATTCAGTTTCTTAAAAACTGTGCCAAGCTCTCAAATGTCCACAAATAAACTGGGGAGGTATAATATATTCATTTCTATTTTATTCAATATATATATGTGTGTGTGGCCGCTAGGGCTCCAACTTGCAAGTACAGAGCAGATTCCTTCACGTACTCTTGATTCCACCATGCATTGAGTATGTGCCCTCTTTCTTCAATAATTAAAAGATGTTAGAATTATCATTTTTTTATATAGCTATCATGGATAGCCACGAAAGTGATGTTTAATTAGAAGTTATAAATCTCTCAGCATAACATGAAGGTTATACAAACATCCTTTTGCCATCTCGAATCCATATAAGCTCTGAATTGAGTATGTTACACATTTCAATTCCATATGCATCGTCAGACGACGTCGGCCAAAATGGATTAAACAAATATTTGTTTCCTATCAATGTGATGTATCCGTATAAAAATCCATAATATATTAATAATTCCCTTGTCTTGGGCAATGACAGGTTCATCTGGTGCTATCGATACATCGGCAATCAATTATATGAAATAAGTTTTAATAATATATCAAGATAGTACCGCTCGTACCATACACCTCATTTTTATTTAGATAATCTCGTTATTGCACTCCACCCATTGATGATGCCATTGATAGGTAAATAATCTTATCATGTAGTTGGCACTCCTCACACAAGCAGCCAAAGAAAACTCACCACTCAGACCAAGTAATATGTCATTGTTTTTGTATTATAGGTTTTGTTTTTTTCTATTTGATCTCTTAACCAAACGTAAGTAACTCATTTCCCCATTTACAAAAACGTGTTTCATTTTTCACGAAAAAAGGCTGAAAAGACATCGTATGAGTTGAGATGAGCCCACTATCTAATTTCCCAATTATTGTTGGTTTTTATTTCTTTTATCATCAAGTGAATAGCAAACTAATAAAGATACTCGACTTTTAGGTGAATGCGTACTCAAATCTACAATCCACATTGGTGAATAATGCTTTATATCTCCATCTACCACGTAATTTATTGGCAAGCAACGTTCAAAGAAATTGCACGATATTGGGCACCAAATAGATTAATGGACTACGAAATTCAGTGAATTAAACTGAATTCGAATGAATGACTTCCTATCATTATCCATTTCTTACATATTTTCTTTTACGTGATCATGATTCCAAGGCAATCTAGAGCCTAAAAGTCAGTTGGATGATTGACATTGACAACATATGAGGTGGAGTTCTCACCTTAAACAAAATCTTAGGTTGCAAATAAAGATCTTCAAATTAGTTATAGATACCAATACAAATCAAATTTGTTGCACACGCAAAAGTCCCGACCAAACTCATCATACCATTTAGAGATAAGCAAATCTTTCTACCACACTAAAGATAAAACATGAGAGTACCCTTTAAAACTTACCAAGGCCTTCTTCTACCACCGAGACCGATTCCCAAAACCTTGACCACCACCACGTCCTCTCGATCGAAAGTTACCCCCAGAAGCTGCCCACAAACACAACCATGAAAGAATATGTTAACGTTAATCCCATTCGAAGAGGGATAAGTGATAGTAAAAGTGAGACTATAGCTTACCCCCTTTAGATGGAGCTGATCTGGACAAAGCAGAGAGTTGGGGAGGAACAACTTGTCCAGCTTGTTGAAGGATCTTGATAAGATCCCGAGCCTGCTTAGCGTTCCCATGTGTGAAAAAAGTGTAGGCTGTTCCTTTGGCTCCAGCACGGCCAGTTCGACCGATCCTGTGAACATAATCCTCGAGAGACGATGGGAAATCGTAATTGATGACGAGTTTAATGTCCTTCACATCTACAATAAAATTCAAGTGTCTTGTGTTAGAAGTATAAACCATAAATATTTATAAGAAACCTGACTACCCTATCCCTATAGCCCTTGGAATTGAAGTTATATTCCCTTGTATAATTAAATTTCAGATCCGACTATTGCGCTAAATTCCAATGACTAAAATCTCTTGAGACAACTGTGGATGGGCACTTTAGCTTCATCTTTGTGCTGCTTTATACACAGAGTAGGAGCAAGCTGCAATGTGCTTGATGCCTCGCCTGCAATTAAGCAAGCATGTTCTCAATTCTTGTGCCGTAGTTTGAAAAGAAAACTTTAACCCCTAAATCTCCCAATCGACTTAATGGATGACTCACCTCTCAAAAGCTAATAATGGGTACCATTCAAAGTAAGGCATCAACCACCCCAAACCACCAAAGCATAAGCTCCTTGTGTCTGTGTAGCTCAAGCTATATGACAACTTTAGGTATCGCCAAGAGAGGGATATTTCCGTATGGAACTGACTGATTTGGCTCGGCCGTTAAGAATAGTCAACAGAATATCGTCTCAATTGCTAAGCTGACATACTTCCCAATATACAATCCACAAACTCGAGTTTCATTCCTCTTGCGATATTTGACGCACCACACTCATAGTGCAAGTATTGAGTTGGCATCCAGTGAGCACCACAGCACATCACAACACAGCACAAAGTTCTGCACCCATACCACAATATTCTCAGGAACATTGAAACAGCCGCGGCCAACTTTGCCTACATATACCCCCAGGGTTCCAAAATATTTTTAAAAAGCCTAAACTATGAGGCTAATCCTACCAAGACCACGTGCAGCAACATCAGTGGCTGCCAATATAGGACTTCGGCCACTTTTAAACTCTGCCAGTACCCAATCCCTTTGGTCCTGACTCTTATCCCCATGAATTGATAAAGCGGGCAAATGGTCCCTCTTCAGTTGTCGTGTTATTTGATCACATCCTTTCTTTGTCTCTACAAATATTAAGATTTTACTTCCATCCATCTTATCTTTCAGCAATCTGACCAACCTGTAGGAGAAGTAAATGGTTAACAAACTTGCAACACAAGGAATGGGTGATAAAACATCCATAATCTCTGCATTCCACCTGTTATACTTCTCTGCATCTGTCATTACTTCAATAACTTGCTCTATCGATTGATTTGCTTTCAGATCCGGAGATCCAATGACAACCTAGCAAGATTCAAATTATATAAGATTAACAGAGTTATAACTCTATCACTAAAAGGGTAAAGCATTCAAGGTTGGGTGCATTCGGTCATAGTAACGTGATTGCTTAAATATGTGGTTGTGCAAACCTTGTAAGGATCGCGCAGGAATTGCCTAGCTAAACCCTCTACCTCCTTAGGCCATGTGGCACTCCAGTACAATGTTTGTCTATCTGGACGAATCTGAGATTTGAGAAATCGTTTTTAAACTCACGAATGTATTACATCAGATACTAAATATATCTACAAATTCAATCAAACTACAAGGCTGAAAAAGGCAAAACGTCACCTGAGAAATAATTTTCCGTATCTGGGGTTCAAATCCCATATCTAACATGCGATCAGCCTCATCAAGCACAAGATATGTCACTCTTTTTAAATTTGTATGCTGTGCTTCCAGCATGTCTATCAATCTTCCAGGCGTAGCAATGACAATTTCAACACCTGGAAAAAACACGATGAAACAAACTTTAACAATTAGCACAAGACATTGAGACACATTATAGTAAATTGACAAGTTGGACTACCTCTTTTGAGATCCCGAATCTGTGGTCCTTTTGGAGTACCACCATAGACACATGTACTTCTTAGATTTGCATGTGATCCAAATTTTACAGCTTGTTCTTGGATCTGCACAGCCAATTCTCTAGTAGGTGCAAGTACTAATGCAATGGGGCCTTCCCCTTGCACTGAAATTCTCGATTGTGTCAATATAAACAGGTATTCATTGATGAAAATTAGTTACAAAGAAATATAAGGACGTACCCAGCCTGGGTTGAGCACTGACGTGGACAAAGGCAGGAAGCAAATAGGCCAAAGTTTTCCCAGAACCAGTCTCCGCGATGCCTATAAGATCTCGACCCTTTAAAGCCATTGGCCATCCTTGAGATTGAATGGGAGTTGGCTCGGCAAAACCCAATCTAGAAATGACCTCTAGGCAGTAATCTAAGATCCAAAGTAATTTTATAAGCCGAATACAGCCATACGAGTAAACAGGAAAGAATACAAATGACTACAAGCCGAAAAACGACACATGGAAATCAGGATACACTCCACGGCAGGAAGATAGCCATCATGGCTTTATTGCCAGAAACAGAACAAGACTTCATTCAACAAGATCATAAAATACCGGGAAAATTTGCTTCATGAAACATCGGAACTGGCTTAGGGACATCATGCCCTTCGACTGTGATGTCACGCCTCGCTCGGTACATAGAAACCTCCTGTTCAGTCATAGCTCTCACGGATGAACTCTCCATGTAAAAGTCCTTCTTAAAAGGTATCAGCCCTCTGAAATCTGGCGTCGGAAGAGCAAGTCTATCTAAGGCATCCCCTTTGCCCCTACCTCCTCTACCTCCACGATCAAATATGGCCTTGCTCCCACCATGTCCACCACCACCACCACCTCTTCTACCGCTAAAATCACGATTCCCGTAACCAGTGCCGCCACCTGTTGGAGCCGTCGTCGGTTGCTGACCCATAAAATCACTACGAATAAAAAGGACAGACCATCAAACAAACAGAACGAGCACACGCTCACAAGAAGTGTTATAACTTGCGTAACTTACCATCCGCCTCTAAAAACTTTTTTTCTAGTTACGGAAATAATCAAACACCACCAATAAAAAAGAAAAATCATCTAGAAAAAGATACATAAGTTTAACAAGCCATACCTCCGACGCTGACGATAAGAGCCGGCATCGTTGAGCCTGGTATCGTAGTTGTTGTTGAACATGGTGAGGACCAATTGGGGAAAAAAGCTGGACTAGGGTTTCAGAAACGTCGGCGGATTCCCTCTCTCTGTTTATCGTAAAACCTAATTAGCTTCGCGCTAGCTAGGTTGCCCTACCATTTGTATCGTTTTAATTTTTCATATTTATTTAAAAATTAATTCAATATTATAATTCCCACTATTTAAATGGGCTGGGCCTTCCACAACCAGGCTTCTCACATTATGGGCCGATGTCCTAGGTCCTAATTTCCACATCTATTTCTTAACGATTTGAACCTTTGTTATTCTTTGGATTTGAAATGCAATGATACTTGGTCGGTTTTCGAAATCCAAAGCCGAGTCCGTAAAAATAAATAAAATAAATAAATAATAAAAAAAGCTTGTGAGCAAAGCTCATGAGTTCGATTAATATGATCTCGGCTCAACTAATATGAGTCCGCGTTCGATTCTCACGATTTTGGGCCGGCTCAACGAGCTGACTCATCGGACTCATGAGCTGACTCGGTTGTTCATCTTTCACCCGATGTGCACTTACTCTCGAAACCCAAATCGAAATCTTAAAGTTTACCAAACAATAGATTTGGATTTGAAATACGGATTTTGAAATTCATAATTTGAAATCATGTGATTTCCTTCAAATACATGAATCCAAACGCAACCTAAAATAATATATTATCAAGGATTGATATCCTAGGTCATAATTTCAATCCATTTACATACTAATAAATTTTTCTACGTTCACTGGGATTAGTCCCGACAGAAATTCGAGTTTATCTCATAGCCAACAATGACTAATGAGCTTAATTTAATCTAAGTGTTAGGAGTAAGATTGCATGTAAATTCCTGAGAAAAAGAATTCAAATATATTTAATAAATTTCACCCCAAAAGCTAAACAATGGCAATTCCTAAATAATCTATACTTTTTTTCAAGAAGCGACTAGGCAGTAGGCTATGACAAGTGTTTTCCTATAATAGCAAAGCAAAAGGACAGTTGAAAGTCATAAATGCAACCATGACCTTCTACCAAGATTGCTGATAACAGCGTCACATAGCTTTCTACATACATACCCAAATGTCCCATTTTAAATTTAGACAAATTGAACAATGAATAAAAAAAATTGATTAATCCCTATTTAGAGCAAGTATCACTTTCTTTCTAGCAAAGCTATTAACAGTATTTTACGTAATAAAATACAAATTATCCGAGAAAATTCTTTTCTTTATAAAGAAGGAAACCTTAAAGTTAAACCTCCCTTCAAAATTTTACGCTCATTTTTTCTCGAACTATTTCGTGTCATCTAAAGCATGCACCCACGTCGGTACGCGGCGCCACCGCACCACCGTCGTATCTATAAAGCTACTACGTACGCCACCGCTTCAACGAGCTGTAGATTGGTAAACAAAAGGAAAAATGAGGCTCTACGTTTTCCTATTGGAGGCCAGGGACTTGCCGGCGAAGGGATCGCCGTACGTGAAATTGCAGGTGGGGAAGCACAAGTCCAAGTCCAAGGCGGTGAAGAACGCCGATCGGTGCCCGTCGTGGAACGAGGAGTTCGTTTTCGGGGTGCTTGATTTGGAGGATGAGCTCGTGGCGTCTGTTTACGAGGAGGGAGATGGCGGCGGCGGTCGCGCGAAGCATCTGAAGCTGTTCGATGTTCACCATCGCCGCCGTCATCGGCGCGGCGAGCTGGTGGGTCGGGTGCGGATTCCGATGAGGAGCGTTGCGGATGGGGCGAATTGGAACCTGCCTGCTACTTGGTTTGCTCTCGATGATAAGGGCTGCGGTTAGTTTTCTCGGCGATGCTTCTTCTTCGACTTTGATTTACTTCTTTTTCCTTCTTTTTTGCTGTTGTGATTTCGACATCAGATTATGATACTGGGATCTGTGAAAATCGTTCGAATATGTTTAGGTAAGCTTCGTCTTGCTCTGTCATTACATGAAAGAGGTCAGAAATCTCGGACCGACAATGTCTTGGTGCTGTCGAATTCAGAAAGCGAGGATGGCCTTCTTCCACCTACTTTTGCTTCTCCATCGAAGAAAACGCTTGAAATAAAGCCATGGGTTCGAACGATGACAAACCGTTTGGAGAAATTATTCACCAAAAAGGCTGAAACATTGTCGACGAACGAAGTTTACGCGGATCCATCAACCCCATCGGAGTACGAGGATTGCTTCGAGGGACCTATTGCGAGTTCGAGCTTTGAGGATTTACTCGAACTAATGCAATCAAGAAACGATGATCAAGAAATGCCCGAGAATCTTCGGGGCGGTATCCTTCTTGATCGAACTTATGGTGCTTTGGCCAAAGATCTTAACATGGCCATCTTCGCTCCAAGTTCCGAATTCCAAAGAGAGTTAGCTGAAATTCAGGACGCAAAGGACGTTCAGGTACAGCCTTGGATTTCGATGTCAGAGGATTCGGTAATTTGCTTAAGACGAGTCGTGACGTATACTAAGGCAGCAACCAAATTAATTAAGGCTACTAAGGCGATCGAGGAACAAACGTATGTGAAGGCTTCGAAGGACGGTGAATTCGCTGTTTTCGTAAGTGTGAGCACGCCTGATGTTCCTTATGGTAGTTGTTTTAAGGTCGAGCTGCTATACAAGATAATCCCTTGTTCGGAAAATAGTCGTCTACTAATTTCATGGGCTGTTAACTTTACTCAACATACCGTGATGAAAGTGGTGATTGAGAGTGGAGTCGGGCAAGGGTTGAAGGAGAGTTTCGAGCAGTTCTCAAACTTACTGTCTGAGAAATTCGAAGTAGTCGAAGGAGAAGGTAAGACAGAAAAAGATAATCTGCTGGCGATGATCAAAGCTGAGCGAAGCTCCGACTCGGTTTCCACGCTTCGTTACTTCTGCAAATTCACCGTGTTTTCGGCTACTTTCATGTTGTTATATGTCCTCTTTCACATCTTCCTCTGCAAAAGTAAGAAGCCACGAGGATTATTGGAATTCAAAGGACTTGAACTGCCCGACAGTTTTGGAGAACTCATGACATCTGGTTTGTTGGTTATTCAACTGGAGAGAGTTTATTACATGATTTCTCATTTCATCCATGCCAAGCGAAGGAGAGGTAATAGCTTTTAGTATCATACTTCTTTTCATGATTGTTTACTGTCGATTGGTTTTGGCGTTGATGAGATCAAATTACATTATAAACAGGTAGTGATCATGGAGTCAAAGCACAAGGAGAAGGATGGATTCTAACGGTAGCTTTAATCCGAGGAGAGAACTTAGCGTCGATGAACACTAACGGTTTGCCAGATCCTTACGTGGTCCTCACCTGCAATGGAAAGACAAGAAAAAGCTCTGTGAAGCTCCAAACTACTGATCCTCAGTGGAATGGTCAATCCTTATTTTTTCTTTTTCTTTTTTATCTATATTGGACGTACATCATCTAATCGATAGAGTAGGATTGGCTAATTTGCTAATGTTCTGTCGTTTTATGTGCAGAGATACTCGAGTTTGATGCTGTTGAAGATCCACCTTCTGTATTAGACGTCGAAGTTTTAGACTTCGATGGCACTTCTGGGCAAGCTTCGCCGCTGGGTCATGCAGAGATCAATTTCTTGAAGCACACCTCCGATGAGTTAGCAGATCTGTGGGTCCCGCTCGATGGGAAGCTCGCTCGATTTTCTCAGTCGAAGCTGCACTTGAGGATTTTCTTGGACAATAACAAGGGGGTCGATACGGTTAGAGATTACCTATCGAATCTCGAAAAGGAGGTTGGAAAGAAGGTAATGAACACGTAATCTGCCTTAAAACTGCGTACATTCTGGCCAACGACATGTAGACGTGCCATGTTAAAATTAGAAGTTAGGGATACTTCTATTTATCACAGGGGCTGGTAAGAAATCGGTTCGAAATACTAACTAATGTAAACAATCTGAACTACATCTTCTGCAGTTGAGCGTAAGCTCGCCTCATCGAAACTTGACTTTCCAAAGAGTATTCGGGTTGCCCGCCGAAGAGTTTCTTATCAGCGATTTCTCATGCTCTTTGAAGCGAAAGATGCCATTGCTGGTATGAAGAAGATCGCTATCACATTTAATTATTCCTTCTGATATACTCAAATGATTCTAACCCCTCCGACGTACCTAATATCTTTACAGGGCCGAATGTTCCTTTCCGCAAGAATTGTCGGTTTCTACGCGAACCTTTTCGGGCACAAGACTCGATTTTTCTTCCTATGGGAGGACGTTGAGGACATCCACGAGCTACCGTCGTCTATTTCTTCAGTCGGTTCCCCATCTCTTGTAATAATCTTGCACAAGGGACTGGGCTTTGATGCTAGGCACGGAGCCAAGCTTTTAGACGACGAAGGAAGGCTTCATTTTCACTTCCATTCCTTCGTCTCTTTCAATGCTGCGAGCAGGTGAGTTAATTTCTCGCATATATACCCCTCCAGTTAAAATGGGAAAAGGAATTTCTTTTTTAGATAGAAAACTGTAACAACAGGACAATCATGGCCTTATGGAGAACAAGAATGCTCGAACCCGAGCAGAAAGAGCAGATTTTCGAGGAAGAGCTGTCGAAGGATGACGAGAAGCACAGCCCTGGACAGGAATGTGACGATCAAGTCATCAATGAACAGTTGGAAAATTATGAGAATGAGACATCTTGCCTTGAGCTTGAGCAGACAGATCAAGTTGAGAAGCCTCGCCTCGTCGAAGAGACGAAACCAGGCTTGATCGACGAAGGCGTAAAAATGGAGAAGGTTTATTCGAAAGAATTTCCATTCAGCGTAAGTGTGACTAAAACCCAATCAATGGCGATCAAAAGATGGTTAATGTTCTTGATTCGAACAAAAAAAAACACAGGTCGAATCTCTGATGAGGATGTTCGACGGGGAAGATACGGAGCGCAGAGTGATGGAAAAATCGGGCCGACTAAACTACAAGACAACTGCGTGGGAAAACATGGCGCCGTGTTTACAAGAAAGACGAGTGAGCTATAAATTCAGTCGCCGTGTGTCACTCTGGGGAGGTGAAATCACAAGCACGCAGCAAAGATCTCCGCTGCCAAATGACGGCGGGTGGCTCGTGGAAGAAGTTATGCTTCTTCACGGAATTCCTGGCAGTGATCAATCTCGGGTGAAGTCTTATTACTTACTAATCAGAGAGTCAGTTAGTTTTACGCCTACCGTAAATGTCTCCTTACCTTTTGTTATGATGCAGCTTTATCTTCGATACAACATCGAGGAATCTCCGTTATCTCGGGATTCTTGCAAGTATGAGATCCATATTGGGATCTTGTGGCTGAAGAAGCCCGCTTTCGAGGCGACGATGACGAAGAACATTATATCGAGGTTCGGTCGTTTTCTAGAGGAGATTTTGAAATCAGTAGAAAGGGAAATCTCATCGGAAACTCAGTAGAAGTAGAGGGTAGCAGTGAGTAGTAACCTATTCATTTGATTTCAACTCAGAAATAAGATAGAGCAGAACATCACGAAATCGAATGTAAAGAGCTATTTGATCGTCTTAAACCCAGTTATTGTACAGCTTACGACTTCATAAGCGAACTAAGGTGAAGAAGATCGATTTCTTGTCGTTCATTTTACGGTGTAGTTTCACTCTTGTTCTATCGACGTGTCTGGGCAAACCTGATTTTCGCAGCCAATGTCTTGAGTCCAAAATCGAAAACCCACGAATCTCGCCCCATTTCGATTCGAGGGATTTACGACGACATCAAAGAACTTCCAAATCGCAATCAACAAACAGTAGGTAAAGCCATAACTTAAGCATAAACCTCACAACAATGTCTTTAAGCTATCAAATTATACCCCAAGAAAGACAAAAACCTCCATAACCAACACACGACACAAGCTTCTGGCATTCACGGGGAAGACAAAACAAACAAAAAACTTACTGCAATCCTCAAAATTCACTCGAGAATCTTCTGAATCACGCCAGCGCCAACGGTCTTCCCACCTTCCCTAATAGCAAACCTCATCCCTTGCTCGCAAGCAATGGGGGTAATCAGCTCAACCTCCATCTTAACCCTATCTCCAGGCATGACCATCTTCGTCTCCTCATCCTTATCAGTCATAATCGTATTCACCTTCCCCGTAACATCAGTCGTCCTCATGTAAAACTGGGGCCTGTACCCCGCAAAGAAAGGCGAGTGCCTCCCACCTTCTTCCTTCTTCAACACATAGACCACGGCCAAGAACTTCTTGTGAGGAGTAATAGTCCCAGGCTTAGCCAAGACCATCCCTCTCTGAATGTCCGCCTTCTGAATACCCCTCAGCAAAAGCCCAACGTTGTCCCCAGCCATTGCATCGTCGAGGATCTTCTGAAACATTTCGACGCCTGTAACTGTTGTGTTCCGAGTTTCCCTCAAGCCCACTAAGTCTACCGTGTCTCCGATCTTTACGGTGCCTCTTTCGATCCTACCAGTGGCTACAGTTCCACGGCCAGTGATGGAGAAGACATCTTCGACTGCCATTAGAAAGGGTAAGTCGACTTGCCTTTGTGGGACTGGGATGTAGTTGTCTACTTCGTCCATGAGCTTGTAGATCTTATCCACCCATTCGTTTTCCCCCCTTTTGATGTTAGGGTTTGCTGTTAGAGCTTCTAAGGCTTGTAATGCCGAGCCTGAGACTATGGGGACTTCCTCGCTGGGAAATTCGTGGGTGGAAAGTAAGTCCCTCACCTCTAATTCGACGAGCTGAAGGAGCTCTTCGTCGTCGACCATGTCCTGCTTGTTTAGGAAGACGACGATGAAGGGAACACCTACTTGTTTCGCTAGGAGGATGTGTTCTTTCGTCTGAGGCATGGGGCCGTCGGCGCCGGAGACCACCAGTATGGCTCCGTCCATCTGGGCGGCGCCGGTAATCATGTTCTTCACGTAATCGGCGTGTCCAGGGCAGTCCACGTGGGCGTAGTGGCGATTCTCCGTCTCGTACTCCACCGTGGCGGTGTTGATGGTGATGCCGCGGGCACGCTCCTCGGGGGCGGCGTCGATTTCGTCGTACTTTTTTGGGGCGGAGTTTCCCATGGAGGCGAGGGCCATGGTTAGGGCTGCGGTGAGGGTGGTCTTTCCGTGGTCGACGTGTCCGATGGTTCCGATGTTGACGTGTGGCTTCTTCCTCTCGAACTTTCCGCGGGCGGCGCGTACGGCGAAGCGGCGGTGGTTGGGTACGGTGGTGGTGGTTGCGGGGAGTTGGTGGCGGTGGTGGATGAAGAGCGTGGTTGTGGAAGGCGTGAAGGAGGAGGAGAGGAAGATTTTGGCGGCGGGCTTTGGAGCGGCCGCGAGATTTGGGAGTCTCGCGGCGGCGGTTGTGGTGGTGGTGGTGGAGCTAGCGCCGGCGAAAGAAGCCATTGGAATTTGCTTATTGAGAATCGCTAGCGAGCGAGCGAGCGAGCGAGCGAGCGAGAGAGAAGGCGAGTACTGTGTGTGTGTGCTGCTGAGAGTGAAGGAAAGGATTAGATATGAGGGGTATTGTATTTGGGATTGAAGTGAAGAAGAGAACGAGTGGTTATACTTGTTTCTAAATTCTATCCTCCTCTATTTTTCTATGGATAAGAAAAAATAAAAATAATAAATTTTAATTTAAGAGGAGGAAAAATTACCATAGATAGCTCGTCGAGTTTAAGTCTAAAATTAATCTCTTTTGTTTCGAGTCATTTTTCGACATTAATAATTAATCGGTGCTATTTTTTTTTTTTTGGAGCTCGAGCTCAATCATAAATTTGACCTTCGAAAAACTGAATTGTATGAAAAAACAAATAAATGTAAACAACTAAAATTGACCGGGCCGGACTCATTGTCCACACCTAACATCAACTAAATGTAATATTTTTTCAATTAATATGGGTGTAATCTACACCTAAAATAACTACTTGAATAAAAACTTACAAATCAGTACCTATGTCAGAAATTTTTACATATAGGTACCCAACTTACTGCTTGTACCAGTTTATGTGTAAATACCGTACCTTGCTATGTGTGCATAACGTACCATGTCACGCTTCCTATACGGTTTCTATATGTACCTAAACGTGCTAATACGCGTACCATTTTCTAAACGTTTTACGTACCACAATACGTTGCTATAGTCTATAGGATACCTAAATGAGCTAATACGTTGTACCTAAGGCGGGATCGGGTACCTATGTTCAAAAAATTTATTCTATTAGCTACTTACATATAAAATATGCTGACATGGTACTAAGATACAAGTTTTTTGCGAAGGAGTATTTATGTGTAAAGACCTTAATATGGATGTTATATTAGTACAATTTTGAATTGAAGAAATAAAATGTGCATACTTGTTGGTAAGAAAAGTATAATGAAATAGGCTCAAGAAGATATGTTAATGCTTCGAGCCACGTTTCATCAATCCAAGTCACTGGTTGTGTAATACATTTTTTGTGGACGAATGAATATGTTTCCCACCCTTCTTTCTCTTAATAATATCTCATCACTACATTCTACAACAAACACAAAATAAAAATTAAAAATCAAATTCCTTCACTCGTATACAAACCTCAAATATTACATCCAAAGTCCAAATATAGGCTTCTTCAAGAATCATGACAAAAACAGCAGAGTAGCAGCACGCACCGTGGTGTTAGAGAAAGAACATGGAAACATATATATGTGTGTGTGTGCAATAAATATGTAGAGATAGCTTCAGTTAAAAAGAGCCTATCAAAACAAGCAAATGTTAATTACCACGAACGATGATGGAATCTTCACACCTCAGCATCGTCGTCGTCCTTCAAAATCACGGCAATGCCGAAATCAGACCCAACTCTGTTGTACTTAAGACGTCTGAAGCTCAGCCTCGAAACGGGCCCACATAAGCTCCTCTCGACGAAAGACCTACGACCCCCATCTTCCCTGATTCACACATTCATTTTGCAATTTTGCTTCAACCCTTCATCACGTCGAATAGATGAAACAACGACAATGTTTTCCTTTTTATTTTTTGGAACGAAAAAAAAATAACCTCTCACAAACCGAGGCGAAGGACTTACGTTATCGAAGAAGCCCGACTCAGATAACGCGTCGCCGAATTTCGCCGCCTCTTCTCGTCCGCCGCCGCCTTCAGCTTGCATATGCCGAGCGCCTTCCGGCGAATCTCCGGCGAGTACTCCCTGAGTAGGTCAGAAACCGCCAGCTCGTGCCTCTTTCTGACTTCAAGCAGTTCTCTTTCTTGCTCGTCGAATAAAAGCTCCAATTTTTCGACGATATCTGCTATTTCATCAGAAGAAGAATCGTTCTGCGTTCTGTTATTCTCCGTATGTAATAAAGATATCGACGCTTCGCCGCCGCCGCCGCTGTTATCAGCTCCGACTGATAAGTGCTCGAGCTTTTCGACGACGTTCTTTATTCGATCGGTCACATCTTCTTCGAACGTTAAGGGCGCAACGTTCTCAACTCTGTTGGCCTCGACAAGCAAACTCTCGAGCTTTTCGACGACGCCCTTTATTTCCTCGGCAACGTTATCATTTGGGATTACCGCGTTTTCTTCCAACGCTTGGTTTTCAGACACATCTTCGGCTACATGAACTTGAGAATCGTTATCCACGCGGCCCAAAAGGGAAGAAGAAGCGTTTGCGTCTTTATTATGATTTTTAGGGGAATCTGAATTTTCTTCAGACCAACAACTTCCTGGCGAGCCAGCGGAATCCGTCTGCATCAAATTAGACGGGCCGTGTCTTAAGGGAGAATTTCCACCGCTGGCTTTGGGCGAATCAGACCAATATTTTCGCCCCGAGGGCAGTCGCTCGAGGAGGAGTGGGCTGCAATGGGGTGAGTCGGGCGGCCGAGGGGAATTAGGGTCTGAATTTTGAGGAGAGCCACTTTCGATATTCGCTGCTGCGTTTACATCGAAACAGTTTTCTCTGGGAAATTGTTCTCTAGGAGCCCAGTCGGGAATATGGGAACGAATCTCAGAATCGATCATCGCAGCGATGACTGAGACGTCGTGATCTGTTAAGTTGAGCTCTTCGACCATTTCGCTGGCGACGTTTGTTGGGGTGTCTGCCTCGATGTCGAATGGGAAGTGAATGTTTCGTATGTGACCTTAAGAGCAACGAGTATTAGATTAGCCCATCGAAGAACGTGGACACACACACACACACACACACATATAAGCAGCTGAAGGTACAAATTTATCGATTGAATAGAATGCGAGCAGGCAAAGGTAAAAGGAAGATGAACCTGATGAATCGACGATTCGAAGCTTCAAGAATATGATATTTTGGTCTTTTCTTTGGCCATGAACTGTGAAGTCTCGACCTGCATCGGGTACAAAGTCTTGAGAATGGTAAGTATGAGATGGGCTTCCATCATCATCTGCAGATGGACAACGTAAAAAATAAAAAATAAAAAAGAAAATTGGCAGCAGTAGGCAAAAAAAACTGCTGTAAAAAGCAGAAAAAAATGTTTCGATGATTACCTGAACTTGAGGGCTGTGGTTGTATTGAATGGCCTCTACTTACAGAGTCATCATCAGGTTGAAGAAATGGGTCCATCAACAGTTCTTCGGCCGATAATCTTTCGGTGACATCTGCGATGCATTTTTCTATAAATTCTCGTACGTCAGGATCCTTTACTTTTCCAAGTGATGCAGGCTTGATACCCTTTAACGATCCCCCAAAAAAAGTTATGAACTGTACAAAATTATTCGACTACAAATGGAGGCAAGTCTATTTGGACTTGAAGCAAAAGAGCAAGAACCCCACAAATCGTCATAGAGAACATGAATTTTGAAAAAGAAACTTACCAGCGTCACTTTTCTGTAAATCTGGGCAGCATTAGTACATTCAACGTACGGATATTCAAGAGTCACTAACTCCAGCAAGCACATACCGAAAGCATATATGTCCACCAGCTCGTTATATTCCTCCTTATAAAACTCTGGTGCCATGAACTCAGGTGTGCCTATGTCAAAACCAAACGATGTGTGTCTTTATTTATTTATGCAAAAGTACAAATAATTTGAGTAATTACAAGGCTCTACGGTTGAAAGGTTTAGAGGCTTACCTAAGACACTGTGAGCAGAACGAGATATCAGAAGAATAGCTGCAAGTCCCAGATCACCAATTTTGACCTCCCCTTGGTTTCCATTAACGAAGATATTATCACACTTCAAGTCACGATGTATAACTGGGGGATCATGACTATGAAGATATAAAAGACCCTCTAGAATTTGCCTAGACCATTTCTTCAACGCCCTCAGATCGACGTTTTTATGTTTCTTACGATACCTATAAAGAAAATAAAACCAGGACAGGGTCAATTTAAGATAGATACGCTCAAACGCATATATCTGTATTTCAATCACCAAACATACTGTCTCAGATTCCCGGAGGTGAAAATCTCGGTAATGAAGTTTATCTGCTCGTTCTTCGAATCAACCCACGAGTGGTAAAACTTGATGATGTTCTTATGCTTTAGGGTCTTGAGCAAGTGAACCTCTGCATACAGACGTTCAAGATCCATAGAGTTACCCAAAAACTCCGAGACCTTAACTTGATTCCACGCCACCTCGATTCCTTCCAACTCATCGAATGCTCTATATCTAACATTACTAAGGTCAAGGCCTTACACGAAGCAAATGCTCTTGGAACCATTACGATCAAATACGATGAATAATTCAGCTACTATGGTTCTCCAAGACTCCTCAAAATTCTATGTGAAGCACAAAACAGGCAGTCTGGAAATATATCAAACTACTAATTAAAAAATGCAAAAAGCAAAAGGATACACCTTTTTAAAAGCTCCTTTGCCTAATACCTCTTTGTACTGCAAAAGAAAAAAAAGAAGAAGAAAAAGAGAACAAATTTCGATCATAAGCATATAAAACCAAGACGAAGATTGATTCATCAACAGAACCCCACATAAACAATTTCCCATTAAAAATAAACTGCGATAAATAAAATCAACTGTCAAGAAACTGAGGAAATAATACGAACCCGACCGTATCGACCCGATGGATCAACCTCGACGAATTGGGGCTCGGCATCAGCATCGTCTGGCTCAGGTTCCGAAGGCGTTTCTTGCGCCATTCTCTTAAAATTGTTAATATTAACGATTACAATGTATATCCACAGCAATGATTTCTAAACTATTGTATCATCAATGGCATGAAAAAGGCCATTGATTGGTGGTCAGATGGATCAAGAATTATCTCGCTTCTGTGAATTAGCTTGATTGGAAATTAAAGAATTGAATGTGAAAAAATTAAATGAAGGATTGAATAGGTTTCTAAGAGTTGGGATGAATTGATTTTTATGTAAATGTATTTCCTCCTACCAAACCAACAAAACAAAAGAACATTTCTTCTATGGCAATGTCAAATATTTATTTTGTATTTATATGTATAAATATAGTTTGAAGAAGGAAAATTAAAGAAACGTTCAATCATGTATTTGTGCTCAATGGGCCCATGGAATAAATACATACATGGTTTATATTAACTGTATGTTTAAGAAAAAAACAAATTTATCCGAAAAGAATCATTAGCTAGAAACTTTCAAGCATTGGCGTAAATGGGAAAATCGAAATCAAGAATACGTTGAAAAGGCCTACACACGAGACACAATAGCAGATTCATTAGCATCATCAGTCCCCAACCACATGTATCTTAAGTAACAGAAAATTCTCAAGTGTAGCTTAAGTATTTCCCATAAATTCAGACATCAGCTTTGCTCATCGAGTCGCCGATTACAAGGATAGGATATTTATTTCAAAACTTCTAACTAGTAAGAGGGCACTTGCAATCATTCGGATAAAAGAAAATGGTTCGACTAGAAGGGAATTTGCGACTTTCCTTTTCAATATCTGCATTAGACCTAAGTTATTGCTTCTTGAGGGCATTCATTTTATCTCTAAGATAGTAAAGCTTGGCCCTCCTCACTTTCTTCTTGTCCAACACTTTGATCTCCTTTATATTTGGGGAATACCTGCGAAAAAAGGTTACCACGCTCGTTATTAGTAGCATGATCAAGGGAGAACATAAAAAATCGTGAAACAATGCATTAGTTTCGTGCAAACAAGCAAATTGTTAACAAGCATGTATGCATATGACAAACATAATGCATGCTGGATATAGAAAGGGAGACAAGCTGTCATCCTAAGTAATAGATGTTACATAAAAAAGATGCTTTTTGTTGCAACTCCTAACTGTCTGCTATGTGTATGGATTCATAGTCCTGACACATGCAATAACATATGGATAAAGATGACGTCTAAACTTCAGCAGGCCCAACACTTCGAGCTGTGTATTTAGATACTCACAGGGGGAATAGAGACTCGATGCCAACTCCTGCTACGAGTCTTCTTAATCTGAAGGTGGTATTTAACCCAGCGTTACGCTTAGCTATAACAATGCCTTTTATAATAGAAACGCGCCTTTTGTTTTCTGGTACTTCCTGGCCAAAGCAGAATTATAGTTGATTAAACTAAACTAGAGCGAAACATTGAAATTTCGCTGAAGGAAGGAACGACACATGCAACGAATCCACACACATACAGAAACAGAGAGGGGAAGGCATATCAGCTGAGAAAATTTCATTACCACTTTCAGCTGGACAATGTAACCAGGCTTTATGTCAGGTATTTCTCTGTTTCCTTTCACTTCTTCAACTGCTTCTTTGTCAATTATCTGCGTTTTATGAAAATACAAACAGGACTTTAGTTTATCTGCTATTGCTTTGAATATAAAGACAGCAGCAAAAATAACAAAAAACCCAACATAAATATAAAGATCCATACCTGCATTATGTTCCTGGCGGTTTTATCAAGCCTCTTGAACTTAACACGTTGAGGTACATCGGGAGAAACTGACTCAACTGGGTTAGTAGAATTAGCCGTTGCGATGCACCTAGCAGGAAAACTGAAGGCAAAAGAGGCTGGCCGTGTCAAGCCTGAGCCTAGATCTCTGTAAGATGGCAATGCTGAAGCTAGCCTGTGACTTCTAGGTGCTGCTGAAGGAATTTTAGAGGCAGAACTTCCATTCTGAAAAATGAAAACTTTCTTCCCCTTCAGATTAGAAGCAAAGGTTAATCTGATTACCCCGCAACATACACATTATTTCCATTTGCAAAAACAACAATGAAGCTCGGACCTTCCATAAGCTACAGAATCTGAACGATCCACAAGATCAATTCAAAACTAAAAGCATCCATGTACTTTGTAGCATATAAGCAAAAATATACCAAAATTAACTCCGAGATAAGTGTGTGAGATGGCTGATGAATCGAGCTTCCGGAAATTTTCGTGTCTCCTGCAAAGACTCGATTGAATTCGATATTCCTAAGGTTTCCAACCAGTCTCTTTGCAGCAATTTGAGCTCTACCGAACAAAGAATGCATTTTCTTTTCTCTTTACTCCTTCCTAACAGAATCCGGCAATCGAAAATCACAAATGGATCACGAAGAAAGCTAAGGCTCCTCGCCCGTTGTCCTATCGGCAGCTATACATGAGTAAACAACAAATAATAAAAAAAAAAACGCACTAAAAATCGTTTACCTAAAGAACAGTGAAAGTGGAAGCCACTGCAAAACCCTAGAGCTCCATCTCTTCTAAAGAATCAGGAGAAAACTACATTTTTAGCCAAAAAGGTTTTCAGATGTATGATTTTAGCCTCGTTTCTATCAACTATTTGAAATTAGCTCCTTATACTTTAATTTAGAAACAAGAACCCATTAAACATCGCATGTGTTGAAAATGTGCGTAGGCCCATATTAAATGTTCATCTGATCAACATTTACCCGACCCGTTAGCATCTATCAACGTAGTAATGCAATAATGACTTGAGAATAATCATGCAATGAGAAAAGGGAGAATTAGAATGTGACATATCATATATTTTGACATTTTGTTTTTATGTCAAAAATATATGTTAAAACACCATAATTTCCAACCCCATTCTCTCATGCCATTTCTCTAATTTTACACCATACGTGGATCCTATTGAAAATTTAAAATCTCGTTCACCATTTGTGGACATCCTAACATATTTTTTTTATTAAACCGATGTGATATTGTGCTCGACATCCAACACTGCATCAATGATGATTATCATTATCGAAACTTCAAATTTCCCCATTGGATTCTATTCTTTTGTAGAGCGATGCCCATTGCAATTACGCGCTTTCAAATGTCAACAAACGTTACGGCAAAATATTTCTCCACACATTAATGAAAATTCCACAACCACTTTTAACCTAAGCTTGAAAGTGTGACCACCATATCACTATTTCTAACGGTTTGTCCCTACTTTCCCAAGTTATTACCTACAGAAAAGCCCGACAGGTGTACGGCCAATGTCCGACAAGATTAAGAAAAAATCTTACATAATAAATTTCACACTGTCACATTTTTCCTGTAGCATTTCGAAATAGAAAACAAACATTTTTCTATAGCATAAAACATCACTTAACAATCATACGAATTATATACTGCATTTGACCAAATTAACC
This sequence comes from Craterostigma plantagineum, assembly GCA_027422505.1. Classification (NCBI taxonomy): domain Eukaryota; kingdom Viridiplantae; phylum Streptophyta; class Magnoliopsida; order Lamiales; family Linderniaceae; genus Craterostigma; species Craterostigma plantagineum. The sequence goes on from JAPQWV010000029.1 coordinate 3,767,054, forward strand.
CCAGCACATGGTGCAGTGCACCGTAACACAGCAGATCAAGAATCCCCTCAAACATAAAACGAGCCACATTTTCACCTCCACCAATAATTGATTTTCTTCGCAAATCCCATCTGTATCCTCGCTGGCACCATCTCACCACCACTTACCACCGCCGTCTTCGATCCTCCTTAATTCCTTAGGAAAGCCCCAAAGAGAAGAAATCTTGAAATAAAAATGCAATCTTTACGCCTTTTCGTCATCCCTATAGCGGCCCTCTTCATAGCTTCGGTTTCAGTTTCAGTTTCAGTTTCTTCGGCTTCTTCTTACAACGATTCGTCAATCTATGAGATCCTCCAGAGTAATGGGCTTCCCATAGGATTACTCCCAAAGGGTGTTCAGAACTTCAGCTACGACGATTCTGGTCAATTTCAAGTCCACTTGGATCGAGCCTGCGTGGCCAAGTTCGAGAACGAGCTTCACTATGAGATGAACATTTCTGGGACGATTAAGCTCGGACAGATCGATGGCCTGTCGGGGATTTCCGCGCAGGATTTGTTTCTTTGGTTCCCCGTGAAGGAGATAAGGGTCGACATTCCTAGCTCTGGCCTGATTTACTTCGACGTGGGAGTTGTCTCTAAGCAGTTTTCTCTGTCCACCTTCGAAACTCCGAGGGATTGCTTGGCTGTGTCTGGGCTGGATCTTGGCGGCGTAAAGAAGAAGACAGTTGAGAATGATTCGAAGGTTGGTTTGACTCTTTTCTTGTGTTCTTGCTCTGCTTATTGGGTAAAAAACTGTTCTGACTCGTGAGTTCTTGATTCTGTTGATTTCTTGGCAGATTCGAATGTGGAACCTAAGGAATGAATTGGGTAAAAAGGGCTTAGCTAGAATGAGATTGCAGATTCGATAGATTTCGGTTGGGAAGACAGATGCACAATACAGCTCAATCATGATGCCTGTGACAAAAATTTTGGTTTTCTTTGTGAGATAATCTTCTGTTTTCTTGGTTCTAGTGTGTGTGGTCCGTGTGCTGAATACGAAAAGGGAGTAGTCGGGCAATGTCAGTTCGTAGCATTGGATAAGAATTTTGCGATACATATCTTTCATCAATTGGGATTTACAGTTTCGAAGAAACGATGGACAACATATCATGGCCGAGCGACCGAGCGAGCTCTCAAGAATTAGGGCATTGGGGGTAGTGAATGGTGTTATGATAGATTTTGCTTGAGATTGTTGGGTCTATGAATATGAACTTCACGACACGAATGCTCGAATATCTTTCTTGTGTCATAAGTGTAAGACGACGAGAGTCATTCGTAAGTAATAAAGATCGTTCCTTTTTTTCTTTTCCAATTTCTGTTTGGGATTAGAATTGCTGCCGAGCATCGATAGCTGCCTAGGGTTTGACCCGAAGAAAGAGGCGAACGAAGGCCAATCCTCGTACATTTGTAAAAGAACGCCCCGGGAAAACCCTTTGGGGTCGAAAAAATGAGGCAAGTGTAGGGACTTTCAGAAAGGTTTTTCGAAGGATGTATGGGTTTGATTTTAATGAATGGTATGTAGTTTGGTAGATCGGCTATTGAATGTATATACAAGTCGGTCGATGGCTTTTTATGGTTGCTTTTGTATGGCCTTAACAAATATCCTCACTTATTAGAGCAGCTCATAAATTCGGAAATGAAAGAAAGATGAGAAAAAGAGAAACCTTAAAGTGATACTCCAAAATAGCAGGGTGATCTTCACATTACCCGTCATTACTGTGTTTGGTTTTCGTAGGTGTGATGAATCATCACCGTAATGAAGGATCACCTAGGTGATCAAAGTATAGTAATATTCCAACATTTGGATCACCCCGAAAAAGCTAGGTGATCCAACATTACGGTGATGAGGTGATATTTTGAATTCTAATTTGGACAATGTTACCCATGATATTTTAACATTTATTCCTTATAAACCCCTATTCATATTTTAAATTATGTAACTAACTATTTTAAATCTTAAAAACATATTTAATAATTAAAAATATAAAATAATATTGATTATTGTATAGTAGACTTATAATTAACGCTTAAAAAAATTTAAACTCGATACTGAAACATTGATCAGTGTTACGTAAAATATCATCAACATAAACATATTCACATTACCTATATGATATACGTATGGTTAAATATGTCATCTTTGCAATATCACTCCAACATCACCGTGATTAATCACACATAATATTCCAATATTACTTTGATATGCGAAATGAAATATCACCCTAAAACAAACACGGTGATGATATATCACCTTGATCCATATCAGAATGATACTCACATTACGGTGATGCGAGTATCACCGTGATGTTGGATCACCAGAAACAAACACCACTAAATTAACTCAGGAAAGATAAAATGCCATTAGCCAAGATCAGTCACGAGCCACTAAAAGAAGGATTGAATTTCGTATGTTTCATAGACACGCAGGCATTAGGCTCTTTGCAATATATAGTTTATTAAAGTGAATGAACTAATAAAATATCACGATATTGGGATAATTTATGACATTGCTATGCTAAGAATAGATTGATAATTTACATGCATTAATAATTCCCAGGAAAATAAAAAGTATCTCGTGTCGGTGCTAATCTAAATTCAGTCGAAATAGCTGCGAAAAATTAAAACTAAAAGTTATTAAAGAACAACTCCACCTCCTTGGCGCGGCGCCACCAGCATTTACAGCTGTATCAGCCAAATCTCGGCCGGAAATTGATCCTTTCCGTCTTCGCTGTTTCCACTTCTCCGAGGCCACGCGGACTAGAACGGATCGGGAAAAGTAATTGATGTGTAGATATATCTTAGATCTGAATTTTCGTTTTGATATGGTACTTGTTGCGTTGATGCAGGGGGAATCTGAATGTAGCTTTTGTTCTGAATGTTAATGCAATTGGCTCGAGTTTAGGGGAATTTGATTTGGGTTTTGTTTTGTGTAACTGTTGAAATGGGGGATGACAGTGGAAAAACATACACAATGACATTTGATTGCTTGCTGAGCCGATGATGTTCTTTTTCTGATGTGAATAAAACTTGACATTGTGGGAGACGAAAGGCTTTCTTTGTTTTGAGTTAATCTTTTCGGTGGGTGGCGTGATTCTGCTGATAATTATGTGAATTTGTTGTCTCTGTTTCTGTAATCTACTGCAGGAAAATTTGAAATCTCGCACTTTGTTTCAGGACTTGAAATTGCTAAATGGCACTGCTTCCTTCAAAGGGAGTGGTGATATCAATTCCAGCCCTTGTTCTATCAGTAGCTACTTCTGCTATACTCTTATCCTTGCTGTTGTTCTCTCTCTCGAACAAATCTTCTCAGTGTTCATGCCCGATTGCTACATCAGACAACACCTTAGCAAATAACGAAGAGAAGATCTATTCTTCGCCCGAAGACATAAACTGGGTCAAGGATACAATCGCAGCTAACGGTTTACATATGCAGCTAAACATTCTACGTAAAGGAATCAATCCGAGGACCCGCGAGCAACAGCTTCAAGATCTCCGTAGTTTCAAGGGCATATCCCACTACGAAGGTGAGGAATCAAACAATCACACGGCCCTACCCTGCCCAGGTGAACTACTAGTCGAAGAACACCACAGCAATTACGGAGAACCCTGGGCAGGTGGGCGAGACGTGTTTGAATTTCTAGCACAGAAAGTTAGTCTTAAGCCCAATTCAAAAGTTCTTGAAATTGGATGTGGCACGCTCCGTGTGGGCTTGCATTTCATCAGGTACTTGAATCCCCAACACTACCACTGCTTGGAAAGGGACGAGCTTTCTCTAATGGCTGCTCTGCGTTATGAACTCCCATCCCAAGGTTTACTGCACAAGCGTCCCATGATAGTGAGGGGTGAGGACATGGAGTTCAGTAAGTTTGGAAATGATGTCATGTATGATTTGATATATGCCAGCGCAGTGTTTCTCCATATGCCCGACACCCTCGTGTGGACCGGGCTGGAGCGTTTGGTCGGAAGGTTAAAACCCTTTGAAGGACGGATTTTTGTCTCCCACAATATAAAGTTTTGTTCTCGTTTGGGAGGCGATGAGTGCACTAAAAGGCTGGCTAGTCTCGGGCTTGAGTATGGTGGCAAGCACACGCATGATAGCTTGCTTTTTAACCACTATGAGATTTGGTTCGAGTTTAGGCGAATCAAGGCTTAAATATCGAGGGAGATGTTGGATTCAGCAACTTTGGCTGGGCAATACAGAGAGAAAAAGGTGCGTAATTTGTGACTTGCTGTAATCTTGACGTGATGCATGCGCCCGAGTTTCGAATTCTGATGTTCTTTTGTAACTTCTCTATCGCAATTTTCTTGACTGATTAATTGGATGTATCAATCATCTGTGGAGCTCAGTGATTTTTTTTTTTTTTTTCTGGAATTTCCTTGCATTTATTCTGAAATCTAAATCATGTGTTATTCTTCATCTCATGTCTGTTGATTCTGAAAATCATTCTGCTTATTTCTTCCAACGCAATGGTGGTTTTTGATTTCCTGTACATTGGTTATGGCTTCAAAAGAGGTTCTTCATTTTCTTTCATCACAACAACTATGGAGCATCAGACTTGTATAAACCTGATCTGAAAACTTAGTACATGAAGAAGATAGAAAAGGAGACTGCCATTTCTTCTAGTAAGAAAACGGCTTGCAAATTGCAAACAAAGGAAGAGATTTCTCAGCCAACCATTTATGTATTTTACCCCATCAATTTTTGTAGCCAAACAGAGGAAAGGAGACATATGTATCCATAACCCATTATCCTAATCTAAATATAATTTTTATTACAATAAAAAAAATGTAGTGTAATGAATCCAATCCACATATACGAGAAATCTTTCTCTCTTTCTCTCTCATATTTCTTGTCGAGGGCCCTTTAATTTCCAGCTCACGGAGCACAATCGGTGATAAGCGCGCGCGACGCCACAGTTCAGACCATTATCGTACATAGTCCCTATTCGGAAATGGATACCGCCGCCGTACGACGCCGTGTGGCCCTCCTCACTTCTCACATTATTCCGCCCAAACGCGCGCCTCTCGCCGGCTGTGTTTTGGCCTCTAATAGTACGAGCAGCGACGCCGGTGGTACCCCTTCGAGGAGCGGCGGAAGTGATTGTTGTGTGTTTTGTCAGATTATTACTGGTGAAGAACCTGCGTTGAAGGTACGCCCACGGCCCACCCTTCTTCGTTCTTCTTCCAAATATATGCGAGACAGATTATGATATGCTGATATTTTAGCTCTCGAAGACTTATTTGGGTGTTTTTTCCCAATTCCTGAGCTAATTTGTGGCTGAGTCAGAAAATTCTGTGAAAATCCTAAAGCAGAGGGGCGAAGAAAACAGTGGAACTGATTTTGGTAACCCACAGAAGAAAGCAGTTTTAACTTCAGCACTGGCGTTTCGTCCATTTCGATTCTTAATTTTGTGATATTAGTTTCCAAGATGCAATTTTGTGGGGCGACATTTCGGAATTAGTTACTATGATTGTTTTCGTTGCGTTGAGCAGCGAGTTCTTCCAAGCACGGCAAAGTAGGATTTGCTTGTTGTTTTCTGAAGTAGGTTTACCGTATCGTTCGGTTTCTTACAGGTATATGAAGATGACGAATGCCTCTGCGTTTTAGACAGATTTCCATTGTGTCATGGGTAAGGTATCATCTCTAGAAAACCTTAATTGATTCTTCCTTGAATGTATCCTCCGCGGACATCATTTCTTCGAAGAGCTGCATGACTGGTGAACTCAAGAACAAGAACGGAGCATTATGAGCTCATACATATGCAGCTCAACCTTTCGGTCTGAAATGCGATCATCAAATTTACTTATTCCTGCGAGAAATTTATGCAATTTCTGTCATCTGCTTTGTATTGTAGGCATGCCCTTATTATACCGAAGCGCCATTTTCCTTCACTGAACGAAACTCCTCCACATGTGAGTCCTTGAGCTTTTCCTCGTTTTCTATATATTGAAATAACTCGTAAATTTCTTAATGTTCGAGAACATAAACACATCCACTCAGTCTCACGGTGCAACTATTTTACTCCCAAGCATGAATTTCTGTGATGCAGATTATAGCAGCCATGTGTTCGAAGGTGCCATTAATCAGCAACGCTGTAATGAAAGCAACTGGTTGTGGTAGGTTTTTTTTTTCCCCCGAATCAGGCGTAACTTGATGCACATAGTTCACCTAAAGTAGGTGAATTCTTACAATGCAGATTCATTCAACCTGCTAGTCAACAACGGTGCAGCTGCGGGCCAAGTTATTTATCACGTAAGCGCTTTCGATTTACTATATCTATTACATCAGAATTGGGTTTGCTGAACTGCCTGTAATTGGTTGTTCCTGGTAAACGAAATTCAGACGCACATTCACATAATTCCACGTAATGAACAAGACTGCTTATGGACTTCCGAGGTATGATTTGATGGGCTCTCTCCGTTCTTTCTCTGATGTGTTGTTTAGCCACCGTTAACGTTAGTTCTCTGTCAACTTATTACAGAGCCTTCGAAGACGTCCATTGAAGTTGGATCGAGAAGCTTCGGAAATTGCAAATTCAATCCGCGAAAACCTATTGTTTGCGAACGACTCCTCGACTGTAAGAGGTAGAGATTCTGCTGTGATAGAGAGCTCAGAGAGATGATTGATTTACTAAGTCTCAACGCTTGAGATCTATGACTTGCTTGTAATATACAAAGAGTTGATCGAAATCATAGATGATTTGGATATGTGATTTTGGTACTGTTACTGTAACATTTAAGTATAGGTGGATATGTTGAATATCTTTACATATAAAGCGTTGATAGTCTTAACATTTTTTCGAATTAAATGTTATATATTTAATATGATAGGGAAGTCCACATAGCATCACTTTATATATAATCTATACTATATAAAAGTTGGATATAAAAGTTGGATGTGCACTCTCATTGACCACTCTTATAGCCAATCCCTACGTGACATGTCAGCATTAGAAATGCAAATGACTCTTTTAGGTCTACATCAAGGTGTAATTACACATGCCAGTTTATTAAGTTAATAATACATTATATTAAATCATACAACCCCTACTCCTAGCTAAGATTCACGCGCACGCAACTATAAGTTATGTTAAATAGTCTCAAGATTTTATTTTCTGTATATATATAACTTACACGTACTAACGAAAACCTTTGAAGTACTCTGAAGTACTTCAATGAGATGAAAAGGTACGTACGTCGCATTCATTTCTAAAGAAGCACTTTATGACATTTATCCTATGCCTTTCAGATTTTCCTCTTAATTTAATTGAAATAATTAGATTAAATTAACTATGCCTTTCAGATTCTCTTTTAGGTCTACTTACGTTGAGTAGTTCATAGGCTTTCTTTACAGCTATTTATACAGATTGATTTGATGAAGTAATATTCATATATCAAAAGATATTTGGAAACAACAATGATGTTACCTAAAACATATTGCGTACTTGGTTCGTTAAATCCAAAAGTCGGGTGTTGCACCATAACTGTTAGGCTTTTGCGATCATGGAAGACAACAAATTTTAAAAGGAACGGAGAGCTAATGAGTGTTGATCTCATGTTACTCGACGAAATGGTTTGAACACTGTCCTTTTATTCTTTTGCAAGTTACTTCTTTCGAAATCTTCAAAAATCTGTTTTGATGTGTTATAGAATGCTCTCATGCAAGCTTCTATCTATAGTACGCGGGTCGATCGTTTTGAGGGCATTCTTCGAGATGGATGTATCTTTTCTATATCCGACTTTGATGTTATCAGCGCTTTCCCATATTACCGTACTACTGTACAACGTTTTATGTTTTATGATACGTTTCAATGACCGTACCATAATGATTCCCAATTACCGATGGTGATATTCTTACAAAAAGAGGAGAAATTTCAGTTTCGTTCTTATAATTATTTGTTTGGCACTGCTGATAAGCGGGAAGAATTACCAGGTATGTTGTTATATTGATTTATTGTCTATTTTCAAATTTTCAATTTAGGGTTTAGTGTTTTAGGGTTTTAGCATACTATTACATTCGTTTACTTCACTTTGGAGAAGGGGATATATTATATATTATTATTATTTGACATATATATATATATATAGCTTTGTTAAAGGGTTGTTTGCTAGCGTAAATGGATGATTCATCTTAACAAACCAAAAATAATATAAAAAGACGAGGACTCACAAGCCACATATATAACGATAATTAGAAATTAATCGTCCTTCACAGTGGCTTAGTTGCCTGTTCGAATTTGCACCACAAAGTGGAAGATTAATTGTCGGACTTCTTTTAATTCTAATCGAAAATAGGATAGGTCAGGCCCACGTTCAGCTATAGTTCCCGTGCATCGCGCGGGGCAAAACTAGTTTAATAAAAACTTGATAAAACATGATAAATAAGAATAAAAGTGAGTTGAATGGATTAAAAAAAGAAACTTAGTACGTCAAAGTTGAATCGTTAGCTCTGAAGACTTTTCGATTATGTAAAATATTATATAATCTAGAATCACTGTTCCCTCCTTTTTGTTCCAAGAATTTTCTATTTTGACCTACGAATCCGATTTGTGATTTATCTCAGCGTCGTCAATTTTTTGCCTAGATATCTACGTTAGCATAGGCAGATTAGCTCGCAAGGAATTTGCTCTTTCTCCACTATACATACGATCGCGAGAGAGAGAGGGAGAGAGAGAGAGGTTTTGAAGAAGCAGAATGTCGCCGACTGTGGCTTCAGGCGAGCAAGCCGAGCGGCTGAGACAAGACGGCAACGTTTATTTTAAGAAAGGCTTCTTCAACGCAGCTATTGATGCCTATACTGAGGTATGTTTGGGTCTTGGTTTAATCTTCAGGTGAAAATTGGGGTTTGATTTGAAGGGCTGGTTTTTTTTTTTCTCTTTTATTAAACAAAATTGATTGATTTTTAGGCTATTGTGTTGTGCCCCAACGTGGCGGTGTACTGGACAAATCGTGCTCTGTGCTATCGCAAGAGGAAGTACGTAAGAGCTGCAAAAATTGTTCATTGACTATGCCTCTAGCTTTCCCAAAAAAAAAAAAAAACTGACCTCTGAATTTTTTGTTTGATCTTATAATGATTTTTGGGGAAGTTTTGGTCTTGTCTTTGATTTGTTTCTTTTTTCTTTTTGTGACTATTTCCTTGATGCAGCGAATGGACAAGGGTAGAGGAAGATTGCAGGCGAGCTATACAGCTCGATCATCGTTCTGTTAAGGTATATGGTGTATTGCACTTAGTAGAAACCTGTCATCGATCTCTTTGAGGCTCTTATGTTAATTGTATGTGTGGGTTGTGTCTTTCATGGTGTCTCTTATGTGGTGTTGCCATTTGATGCTTAGACCTACACTGCAGACATGTATGGTTGATGCAGTGTTCTAATATCGATTATAAAGTTGCGTTATTTTTCTTGGCTAGCACCTTATGATTGCATCTGCCGAAAAAAGATTTGAAATGTATGTAAGAGAAGTTTCTTCAATCATTCTCATGGTGTTGGGTTATGCAGGCACATTATATGCTTGGTCTTGCTTTGTTACAGAGGAAAGAATATGCAGAAGGTGTACGGCTCCTGGAAAAGGTACGGCGATTGGTTTATACGAACTCCTTATCTGTAGTCCTATAAGTCGGAAAGCTTCCTAAAGAACACTGCCTCATCATGATTACAATTGATATTCTATTCGAGGTGTCCGTAACTCACTTCTAGATAATCAAGGCTGTTAAAACACTTGTGAAGAATCTTGTTTTATTCGTGTTTTTACAAAATTGCAGTCCCTAGAGCTCGGTAGGGGAGCAAATCCAAAGGGTTATATGGTAGAAGAGATATGGGAAGAGCTTGCAAGAGCCAAATACTTATCGTGGGAGCACGAATCTACCAAGCGTTCATGGGAACTTCAAAAACTAAAGTACTACAACCTTAGTGTTATATCCTGTCTCTCTCTCTCTCTCTCTCTCTCTCTCTCTCTCTCTCTCTCTCTGCGATTCACACATTATCTAAAACAGAGAGGCGTGTGAGGCTGCACTGAAGGAGAAACACTTCCTCGATGCTTCTCAGAACGAAGGCCCTAACCAAGAAAGCAATTTCGACGAATTGGAAGCCTTGGGCAGATTATTCGAGAAAGCTGCTGAAGATGATACTCCATCACAGGTTAGTTTGTTTCATGCAACTGTTTTTTCTCATCCTTTCTTTCAATACTTCAAATTGTCTTACACTCGATTAAGGAACATAATAGGTGCCGGATTATTTATGCTGTAAGATTACCTTAGACATATTCCGAGACCCCGTGATTACTCCCAGCGGTATAACGTACGAGAGAGCTGTGATCCTCGACCATCTGAAGAAGGTAACGTTTTTTCTCTATTGGGTCGGAACCACGGGTCTCATCACTGACCCAAATGATTCTTGAATAGGTGGGTCGATTTGACCCGATTACCCGCGAACCGCTTTCTCAATCGCAGCTTGTACCCAATTTGGCTATCAAGGAAGCTGTTAGAGCATATTTGGAGAAGCATGCATGGGCCTATAACGTTGATTCGTGATCCTCTTTGTTTCTTACGTGGCTTAATATCTAATGCTGCGTTCACCTTTTGAAAATGTACATATACAGCTAAACTAGCTTGTAACAATCTTAACGTGATTGATTATAAAGACTCAATTTGGTATTCGTTGGCGCCAATTCACTTCTGCGGTTACCACATAAATCACCTCCCTCCTTCGATCGAACGTATGAATGAGAAGTTATTTATTTCAGAATGAAGCTTAAAGATATTTCAGAATGAAGCTTAAAGATCGGTAGTAACGAGTGATTCACAACCAAGTAGCTCAAACAAGGGTTCAAGGGGAATAAAAAAAAGATCAAACTGAGGAAAAAGAGGCTCTATGCTTGGCCGTCAATGCTCGTCGGCTCGGTTTCCTTGGCAGCCGAGGAAGTCTGCAATTCACGACTTAATGTATAACAGGAGAAAAATACGAAATCAAGAGCAGTTCATCAAAGCTAGTGTACCTTGGTGAACTTGGCAAACATGTTTCCGTAGAACTTGGCATCCTTTTTATTGTATTCCTTTATTTTCTCTTTCAAAGCTTTGTACTCAAGTTTCACTTCTCTGTATATCGCAGACAGGACAAAAAGTTAAAAGGAGTCCATGAAATGATTAATAGAACCTAGCAAGAACAAATTCTTGATTACCTATTGTCAGGATCGATTTCGAGAGCCTTCTTGATATCGAATTCAGCAAGTTCTAGATCAGCCATGTTCATATATGCTTGTGCTCTTCTATAGAGAGCCTTCACGTTTGTACTCTCAAGCTCCAATACCTTCAAACAGGAATGTTAAGTCACACGAGGATACACAAGTATAAAAACGAGGTCATAATATTTGCGCACACCTTCGTACAAAGTTTCTCCGCCTGTTTGTAGTCCTTCAGCTTGAGCTTGCAAGCTGCGTTGTTCAAATTGCAACTGATCTTCAAAGCTTTGGACTGCTTTTTCTCATCCTCACTGAACGAAGTATCATAATCTATGAACTTGGCAGCCTAAGTCCACAATCCCAAAGTACCAATGGTGAGGAGGAAAAATGTCGGTTATTGCTCAAAAGCATTGCTGTGTACCCTATCAGTTTATATATTACATATATTGAAGGACTGGTTACTAGTGCCTACCTTCTCATATCTCTTGGAGGCTCTCTCGTATTTACCAGCCTTGAACAGAGCATTTCCTTCTTCTTTCTTCCTACCAGCAGCCTCGATTTTTTCTTGGGTGTTCATGTCCCAAGATTCTCTCTCCTAAAACCACAACTTACTATATACCAACTGCTTCCAAGCCAATTCCAATCAAGAAAAAAACCAAAGTTGTAGAACTGGACCAACCTTTTCAAATGAGACGAGCTCAATCTCATAGAGCACGGTTGAATTAGGCGGAACCTTAGCTAACTCTTGCTGAGATTCAGATTTGCCAAATGCATACTCCGGAGCAATCGTTATGACTGCTACCTCTCCCTTCTTCATTGTCATCACAGCCCTGTCCAACCCGTCAATGACTTGTTCTGCTTATTCCAAAATGACAGTGTTAAGAATGATCATCATCGAATTCAATCTCAAGGCCGGGAAAATCTCAAGAACCTCACCTTCATCTGTTCTAAATTCAAAAGGAGAGTCTTCATCTCCGAGGCCCTTCTTTGTAAAGACAGTACCATCTTGCAGCTTCCCAGTCAGTTTTACTAGACAAGGATTAGTTAGGACAACATCAGACCAACAGCAGAAGAATATAAGCATCAAAACCCTACTCAGATTAGGATTACGCAAACAATCTCACATTTCACAATCGCTCCTTCGTTTGGACGTTCATACCCCTCTCCATCTTTCAATATTTTCTTCATAACTTTCCTGTCATCTGTAACATTAGATACCGTCTTCCATGAAATTAGTTCCAGGTCTATGTTCAATGTAGCATTGGGAGGTACAGCTCCTTCATCAACAGTAGCAGGCTTTCCCTTCTCGCCAAACCCATCTGCATCAGTAAAACAGATATACGATAAATGACTGACCTCAACAAGAAATAACCTAATATAAACAGTAACACCTTACATACAACTACTCACATTGAGGTTTGACATCGAGAATGACCTTTTCACCCTTTTTCATTGTCTTCACAGCCCTGGAAAGTGCAGGGCAGAAATGACCTGAATGATATTATCACCTTGTGTCAGGATTCACAAAACACCACAAGATTACGAGACTTGATCAGGCACCTTAGCATCAGCGTTATTACCTTCCTGGACAGTAAATTCTACTCCATCTGATTTTACAATGACAGTTCCATCTTCAAGTCGTGCCTCATACTTAACTGTATAGCACAAAAAGATCAGTGTCAGGAATACACGTACATTATAGACATTGTTTCCCCAGAAAGTAACCCTTTTCTTTGTTACCAAACACTTCATCGGCATCCTTAGGATTTTCCCACTTCTCTCCCTCTTTCACTATTTTCTTAAAAATGCCACCATCTTTGCAGATGTCCTTCACACTGACCCACGACAGCAATTCGACGTCAAACTGTAATGTCGCATTGGGAGGGATTGTCGGGGGAGAGCCCGATTCACCATATGCTAACCCAGCAGGTATGGTGAAAACAGCATTTTCGCCCTTCTTCATTGTTTTGATCCCAATATCCCATCCCTTGATGACTTGGCCTGCAGCATATACAAAGGTGAAGAATGTCACCCCAAAACAGTAAAGTCAAATACATATTACAAGAAGGAAACAATGCAAGACCTTGGCCGAGTGTGAACTTAAAGGGATCTCCTCTGTCACGGCTCGAGTCAAACTTGGTCCCATCAAGGAGTGTTCCCGTGTAATGAACTGAAAAGGTTTCACCGAGAAAAAAAAATATCAGAAGAAATATAAGGAACCAATTGTACGCACACAAGCTAATCAGCATTGAACATATCAATCTGCGACCAAAGGGCAAATCCGAAAATGAAGCCAGTGAATCTAACATCTGAAGATGTGAATCTAACATCTGATATACGATGAGCTACCGGCAGATGAATTGACGAACTCTCAAAGATGACCAATCAAGACATAATACAAAAAAAAAAAGCAGCTAATTACGCGATTAGTTTCATCTGACAGCTAAGAAAGCACAAAAAAACGAGCGATTACCCTCGACTTCGTCGCCATTATCGGGCGTGTCGAATCCTTCACCCTCCTTAACAAGCTTCTTCTTCAAACCCTCACTGCCAATCTCCTTCTCCTCCCCAACCTTCATGTACAGCGCCGCGTCGTCGTCGGGAAGGTCCATGCCCTCCGCAGCTGGAATCTCGAAATCATCCTCCATTGATCACTTCACTCCTTCAAAAAAATATGCGCAGGAGGTTGAACTTAGTACTTCGCGTGTGCGGCGCTTCTTTTAAGTTGGAAAGGAAGGGCTTCTCTCTTTCTAGAGAGTTCTACTCTTTAGTCTTATGATGATTTGCTACCTACCTGAAACATGTCCGTATTTGTCTATTTTGCGGTTTGCCCCCTGGACTGAAAAATGTAATTTTCGTACCAACTCCTTTAGATACACACACAAAAATAAATAGATAAATTGAAGTCCATGCAAACAAAATGCAACATGAAACCTTAAAATCTCTTTCACCAACGTTAAAGTACGTAGTATATTAATAGTAAAAAAACCCCAAAACAAAACAACAAACACAATGCATTTCCTCCATCACCAATTCATCTCCCCCCATTCCGCTTCTCTTGCCCATTCCCTCAATTAACCCTCTCTCCTCTCTTCCCTCCCCTCACACGCCGGAGAAAGCCCACCACCACCACCGCCACAATGCCTAAGGAGAAGCACAAGCCCTCTCCTCCTCCTCCTCCTCCCCAAACCACCACCACCACCACGCTCCTCCTCCTCTTCCTCCTCCTCGCCGGCCACGCCTCCTCCGACGACTCAGACGTCATGTCCCAACTCTCCAAGTCGATCTCCCCGACCCCGCCGGGCTGGGCGGGCCCCAACTTCTGCCGATGGACCGGCGTCAGCTGCGACACCTCCGGCAACGTCAGCTCCATCAACCTCTCCTCCAAATCCCTCTCCGGCAACATTCCGGCGACCCTCAACCGCCTCTCGGGACTCAAATCCCTGAGCCTCCAGCGCAACCGCCTCTCGGGCCCCCTCCCGCCCCTGACCGACATGGACTCCCTCGAGGACGTGAACCTCGACGACAACGCCTTCGACTCCATCCCCACGGGCTTCCTCTCGGGCCTCGCGAGCCTACGGTCGTTCAGCGTCAACGACAACTCGAACCTCCCGCCATGGACCATCCCGAGCACCCTCAAGGACTCCACCCCCCTCGGGAATTTCTTCGCCAGCAAGGCCAACGTCGTCGGGCAGATCCCCGACGTCTTCGGGTCGCTCCCCAACTTGCAGTTCTTGAGGCTATCGTACAATAATTTGACGGGTTCCTTGCCCGGGTCGTTCTACGGCTCGAGGATTCAGAAGCTGTGGCTCAACAATCAGGCGAATGGGCTCGAGGGCTCGATCGACGTTCTTGGGAGTATGACTCAGCTGCAGGAGATTTGGCTCCACGGGAACAAGTTCTCGGGGCCCATCCCCAACCTGTCGGGACTCACCGGCCTGACCGACCTTCAGCTGCGCAATAACTTGCTGACGGGGGTGGTGCCAGATTCGCTGACCAAGCTGCCCAAGCTCGAGAACGTGGCTCTGCAGAACAATAAGTTCCAAGGACCCATGCCTAGCTTCCCGGGAAACGTTCAGGTCAACCTCGGGACGCAGAACAACTTCTGTCTTCCGTCGCCTGGGAAGTGCGATCCTCAGGTCAGTACTTTGCTCGAAATAGCGAGCGCTTTTTTCTACACCATGGCTCTGGCCGAGTCTTGGAAGGGAAACGACGCCTGCCAGGGATGGAAATCGGTCACCTGCGAGTCGAGGAGCGTGACCATGGTTAACTTCGGCAAGCAGAACTGGACTGGGGTTATTTCTCCCGCCTTTGCGAACCTGACGAATTTGAAAACCCTTCTCCTAAACGACAATCAGCTCGACGGGACCATACCCGAGGTATTAACCGGGCTGAAGCAGCTTCGACTCTTGGACCTTTCGAACAATAACATATCGGGCAGAGTGCCCGCCTTCGCCCCTTACGTGACGGTCAAGCTCTCGGGCAACGTTTTCATCGGGAAGGACGTCCCGGTCAGCCCGCCCGGGGGAAAAGATTCTCCTCCGTCCACCAATACGCCGGCGAGCGACGTGACGGCGGATAACGGCGATGATTCTTCGTCGCCCTCGCCTTGGGCTATTGTGATCCCCGTTTTTCTAGGGCTCGTCCTCGTTCTTGCAATCTCGGGCTTTCTGCTATACAGACGCCGGTCTGAAAAGAGGAGACGCAAGTCAGTCGTCGGCAAAAGGGCGGAGAACAACACGAACGGAGAGGAAATGGTAAATGGCGTCAGTTATGCGGAGAACATCATGAAAAGCAACAGCATTAACAGCAGCTCGACCGAAACCCCAATGGTAAGCGGCGGAGATAAGAACGATTACCATGTGTACGACGGCGGAAACATAACCATACCCATCGAAGTTCTCAGAGAGGCGACCGACAATTTCAGCGAACACAACGTGTTAGGAAAGGGAGGGTTCGGCGTAGTGTACAGCGGGCAGCTCCAAGATGGTACGAGGATCGCCGTAAAGAGAATGGAAGGCTCGCTGATCAACGACAAGGGGATGAACGAGTTTAGGGCCGAGATCGAGGTTCTGACCAAGGTGAGGCACAGGCACTTGGTTTCCTTACACGGGTTCTGCGATAACGGAACTGAGAGGCTATTGGTGTACGAATACATGCCCCAAGGGTGCTTGGGAAGGCACCTTTTCGACTGGAAGGAGATGAGGGTCGAGCCGCTGACGTGGAATCAGAGGGTGACCATTGCCTTGGACGTTGCGAGGGGGGTAGAGTATTTGCACAGCTTGGCGCAGCAGAGCTTCATACATAGAGACCTCAAGCCGTCGAATATTCTCTTGGGAGATGATATGAGGGCTAAGGTTGCTGATTTTGGCCTTGTGAAATCTGCGCCCGATGGGAATTACTCGCTCGAGACGAAGTTGGCGGGAACTTTTGGATATCTCGCCCCAGAATACGCCGGTATATGCTGCAAAAAAAAACACACACACAAACACACACAGAAGCTTAATTTTTATGGCTTAGATATATTTTAGTCCCGTATGGGGTAGCATTATAGGGACAACGAATTTAGAGATTGACATTATAGGGACAATAAATTTCAAAACTAAGCAATTTGAGAGCATTATACGCCGGAACCCTTGATTTTGTCCCAAATTCTAGGATTCCGGCATATCATTTTAGGGTACCGCGGTGGCATTATACGGATAATAACTTTCATTTTTTTAGCAATTTCGGGACAAAATCTACTGTTCTCTAGCATAACGTCGCTAAATTGCTTAATTTTGAAAGTTATTGTTCGTATACTGTTCACCCCCCAAATATTCTATGTCACTATGATGCCATCCTCCTAAGTTACGAGACTTGATGAAACAATTAACCTTTTAAAAATAAAAGATTCAACAAAGTGCGCTCCTTTAACGTACGATAACTGTACCTCCGAAAAAAAAAACGTACGATAACTGCATTCTTTTCTTACAAACAGCGACGGGGAGAGTTACCACGAAGGTCGACGTGTTCGCCTTCGGCGTAATCCTAATGGAGATCATCACCGGGAGAAAAGCACTCGACGACTCCCAGCCCGAAGATAGGTCCCACCTAGTAACTTGGTTCAGGCGTCTCCTTACGGACAGAGACGCCGTAATAAAAGCGCTCGACCCAATCATAACGTCCACCTCGGAGATGGACGACGAGCGACTTCAGAGCATCTCCAAGGTCGTCGAGCTCGCCGGGCACTGCACGGCGAGGGAGCCCTACCAGCGCCCAGACATGAGCCATGCGGTCAACGTTCTGGCGCCCATGGTCGAGCAGTGGATCCCAGCAGGGCCGGATGAAGAAGACGAAGAAGGGCTCGGGATGGACTTTGGCATGAGCCTACCTCAAGTGCTGCAGAAGTGGAAGGCGAATGAGGATTCCTCGAGCGATTATTACAACGGTACGACGAAGGATTACAGTACGAGTTCGAACAGTACCGGGGAGATGATGGAGCGTTCGAGGTTCACGAGCTCCTCCGACGTACGGCTTTGACGATGGGATGAAAAAAGACACTCGAGGTTGTTGTAAGTTGAAGTTGATGATCGTCGCTTTTCTATTGCCCGGCGATAATGGCTGTAAAAGGATTGGAAGTTTGGTGAACACAGTGGATTCTTGAGTAGTATTTTGTTTTAAACTGGAAAAAGAGAAAATATGGCATTCAAAATTATGCAATGTGTCAGATACTATGAGATCGAGACAGGCGGAAAACATTCAAGGATCAATTGCAAGTACGTAAAAGGATCTACGGTATATATATGACATTGAACGAATCGGAGAACATCTATCGACCTGCATTCTTTTGTTAGTCCCCCTCATGAACACATCTTTGCTTTCTAAGGTGTAATCACTAATCGACATAACTTGAATTCTCTATTCGGTGATGAATGTACTTCATAATCCCCAAACATTCCATGATTCATCAGCGAAAGGGGGTATAGCTAACTGATACATGAGTAAGAATAATCCCACATTTTGGTCATCGAGCTCAATTGAAACAAGCTAGAAAAAACAAAAGAGAACTCCCAATGAGTGGCAGCATAAGAACTTACGACAAAAATCCGATCCCCAGCCATCAACAGTCATCTGAATCCCGATTACATCAGCTACTAGGTTGCTCCCAGTGCGCCATTCCGCTCGTTGATGAAGCCGAAATCGATACTCCATGTTCTTCACAATAAAGCTGTTAGATAATTTATAGTTGATTTTATAAATTAATTATATGAATGAGGAATTTAGAAAATTATTTTAATTATATGAATGAGGAATTTGGAAAAATTTATCGGGCTTTTGGCCCAATAACGGCCCAACTTCTAGAAGGCCCAACTTCTAGAAGTTGGGATAATGTTTAGTGATGAAATGATGGAGTGGTTAAAAACCACTCCTCAAAAACCAACGTGTGTTTCATCATATAAAAAAAAATATTATATTTTTTATTCCAATATTTTGGCTATAAATAGGTCATTTGGCCTAAGGAAAAAATACAACAAAAATAGAAGAAAAATAAAAAAAAAACTACTTCACAAAAATTGTTTCTGCTATATCTCTTTTTCCGTTCGTAGTCGGTGTCGTTTTTTTGCTAAACGAACGCCGAATTTTCGAAGTATCCTGGGACATAGACGCTCGTTAAAAACATCTAGCACATACGTGAGGGAGCGAATCTATTTTAAGGAAATTGTGTACTACACAATCTTCGAATATTTTTTTTTATTTCCCAGCCAACAATCGCAAAATAGATCGACAATCCCGCAAAGATGTCAGACTACGTAGAATTCCTCAACAACCAAGAATTTGCGGGAAACGATGGAAACATTGACGTTCTCCCTACTACTTTTATCCCCACTCCCATACCTGTGGTTACGAAGCCAAGCGTACCAGTCAACCACCTGGAGAAGCCGGAGAAATTTACGGGGACAGCCTCGACGTTCAAAAGATGGCAACAGAAGATGCTCTTCTACCTCACCACGCTGAACTTGGCAACATACCTGAAAGAGGTCGAGCCTAAGGTGAAAGACGGCGAGACGAACGCTGAGGTCCTGATTGCTGCTGATGCATGGAAACACTCTGATTTCCTGTGTCGTAATTATATGCCCTAAGCGATACTCTGTACAACGTGTATGGTGCGGTCGCTACGGCTAAGGAATTGTGGGAATCGTTGGACCGTAAATATAAAACTGAGGATGCCGGCACAAAGAAATTTATTGTCGGACGGTTCCTTGATTATAAGATGGTCGATTCCAAGACTCTGATCAGTCAGGTGCAGGAGATCCAGTTGATCTTGCACGAGATCCATGCAGAACGAATGGTTCTGAGTGAATCTTTCCAAGTTGCGGCTATTATTGAAAAGCTGCCGCCTGGCTGGAAAGACTTCAAAAACTATCTCAAGCATAAGCGCAAGGAGATGTCTTTGGAGGATTTGATTGTTAGACTTCGAATCGAAGAAGACAACAAAAGGTCGGAAAAGAGAGTGTCGAGCTCATCTGAACCGAAAGTAAACGTGGTGGAGCATAGCTCTAAAAAGGGCAAAGGCGCGGTTAAACCCAAAGCGAAACTTGGGGCGACCGGAGGTATCGCTGAGCCGAACTATAAGTTCAAGGGAAAATACTTCAATTGTGGCAAACTAGGCCACAAGTCGTCGGACTGTCGACTTCCAAAGAAGCACCACGAGGCCAATATGGTGAAAGACATCACCAAAGAAGTTGAGGACTTGAGCCTCGTCGCGGTGGTTTCGGAGGTAAACATGATTGGGTCGAATCCACAAGAATGGTGGATCGATACCGGTGCTACACGTCATGTGTGCACGAATTCTAGATTCTTCTCTACCTGTGAGCCGGTTGAAGGAGAAAAGATCTACATGGGCAACTCGGCTGCTGCTACCGTCGAAGGAAAAGGGAACGTGATGCTCAAGATGACGTCCGGAAAAATACTAACGCTGAAAGACGTGTTGTATGTACCGGAAATTCGCAAGAACCTTATATCGGGATTCTTGTTGAACAAACACGGTTTTTGTATTGTTATTGAATCTGACAAAGTGATATTGTCTAAGTCGGGTGTGTTTGTTGGTAAAGGTTATGCCTGTGATGGTTTGTTCAAGCTGAATGTAATGACTATTGTAAATGAGAATGAAAAACGTTCTTCCGTTTACTTGCTTGAATCTTCCAATTTGTGGCACGGTAGATTAGGTCACGTTAATTTTGAATCGATACGTCGATTAATTACCATAGACCATATTCCAACATTCGAAATTAATTCGAAATACAAATGCAAAATTTGCGTTGAAGCAAAAATGACGCGATCGTCTTTCCCTTCGGTAGCAAGAAGTACCGAACCGCTTGAATTGATTCATAGCGATCTATGTGATTTGAAATACGTTCAAACACGTGGTGGCAATAAATATTTTATAACATTTATTGACGATTGCACCAAATATTGCTATGTCTATTTGCTTAAGAGCAAAGAGGAAGCATTAGAGAAATTCGTTCTCTACAAAACCGAAGTTGAAACGCAACTCGGTAAGAAAATTAAAAGATTGAGAAGTGATCGAGGCAGATAATACGAAGCGCCAATTGGGAGCTTCTGTGTGGAACATGGTATCGTCCATGAATTGACCGCCCCGTATTCACCTCAATCAAACGGAGTAGCCGAACGAAAGAATCGCATATTAAAAGAGATGATGAATGCGATGTTACTGAGTTCAGGTCTACCGCCTAATATGTGGGGCGAAGCTATCTTAACGAGTAATTACCTATTAAATAGGATACCTCGAAAGAAAATGAATAAAACTCCATATGAGTTATGGAAAGGAAAGACGTCTTCGTACCAACATTTGCGAATGTGGGGGTGTTTGGCGAAGGTATCCGTACCTGCACCTAAAGCAGTAAAAATTGATCCTAAAACGGTGGACTGTATTTTCATAGGATATGCACACAATAGTACGGCATATCGGTTTCTTGTATATGATTCGAAAATTTCGGATATACACAAGAACGGTCATGGAATCGAGGAAGCGTATTTCTTTGAAAATGTATTTCCTTGTAAATCCGATTATGGATCCGGTACATCTAAACGAGATGATATAGAAACCGAGACTCCTAGTACGGTTCATGAGATTGAACCGAGACGAAGCAAGCGTGTCCGAATAGAGAAATCTTTTGGTGATGACTTTGTTACATATTTGATTGAAAAGGAATCACTGACTTATAACGAAGCAGTGAGCTCCGTGGACGGGCCTTTATGGAAAGAAGCCATAAAGAGCGAGATTGATTCTATTTTGCAGAATCATACTTGGGAGTTAGTTGATCTTTCAAAGGGATGTAAACCTTTAGGATCAAAATGGATTTTTAAAAGAAAAATGAGACCAGACTGGTCTGTGGAAAAGTACAAAGCCAGACTTGTTATCAAAGGATACAAGCAACGCGAAGGCTTAGATTACTTTGACACGTATTCTCCTGTGACGAGAATAAATTCGATAAGGATGATACTTGCTATCGCGTCCTTAAGAAATTTGGAAGTACATCAAATGGATGTAAAAACAGCTTTCTTAAACGGTGAATTAGACGAAGAAATCTATATGGAGCAACCCGAGGGTTTTAGTGCTCTGGGAACCGAAAAGAAAGTCTGTAGATTGATCAAATCATTGTATGGTTTGAAACAAGCCCCTAAGAAGTGGCACGAAAAGTTTGATCACACGATGATCAACTACGGCTCTAAAATCAATGAGAGTGATAAATGCGTTTACTCAAAGGAAACAGGCGATGACTATGTCATTTTATGTCTGTATGTAGATGACATACTCATTGTTGGTAGTAATGACTGGTTAAGTCTACCAAGGATATGTTAAATTCGAAATTTGACATGAAAGATATGGGACTTGCGGACGTGATTTTAGGAATTAAAATCAAACGAACGAGTAACGGTCTTGTTTTGAGTCAAGCTCATTACGTAGACAAAATTCTCGACAAATTCTGCAAGGGTGATTCTGGTGTTGCTAGAACGCCATTAGATCGAAGCGTTCATTTGTCGAAAAATCGCGGGGAGGCTATTTCTCAAGTAGAATACTCTCGGATTATCGGAAGCTTGATGTATCTAATGAGCTGTACTAGGCCAGATATTGCTTATGCTATAAGCAAACTGAGTTCGTACACAAGCAATCCGAGTGCGGATCACTGGACCGCTATAATACGGGTTTTGAGATACTTACGGTATACTCGAGACTATGGATTACACTATGATCGATATCCGACTGTGTTAGAAGGCTACACAGATGCTGGATATCTGACATGAAGGACTCTAAGAGCACAAGCGGCTATGTGTTTACACTCGCTGGAGCTGCTGTGTCGTGGAAATCCTCGAAACAAACGGTTATAGCGAGATCCACTATGAAATCCGAGTTCTTTGCCTTGGATAAATGTGGAGAAGAAGCTGAACGGTTACGCCATTTCTTGGAGGATATTCCTAAATGGAAAAAACCTGTGCCGCCTATATGCATACACTGCGATGGTCAATCGGCTATTGGACGAGCACAGAGTACTATGTATAATGGTAAGTCGAGACATATACGTCGTCGACATAATACCGTTAGGCAACTGCTCTCAACTGTAGTTATCTCGATTGATTATGTGAAATCGACGGATAACATTGCGGATCCGCTAACCAAAGGGTTAAATAGAGATGCAGTTGAAAGGTTGACGAAAGGAATGGGCTTAAAGCCTTCAAGTATAGAAGTACTAAGAAGGAAAACCCTACCTATGTGACTGGAGATCCCAAGATCTAGGTTCAAAGGGACAACCTAATCTTAGGACTTGGTATCACTGTGGGGGATAACCCCGCTCATTCCTGTCAAGAAACAGTGATGACGGAAAAGGCTAGCATTATGATGCTTTAATGACTATCATAGAGTATTGATAGAAAATACTCGCGACGTGAAAAGTCACCTATGTTAGGGAGAAGTGGGGCCGCTTCAATGGAGAACTGAAAGGCTTAGTTCTTTAGAAACCCTCACAGAATCAGGACGTGTCCATGGCCGTACTGGACAAAACCATGAGAACGGAACAAGAGAAAAATGGTCTCTGTGTATTATATGTGGGTTCGTTTACACGAAAAGCGGGACAGTTCAAAGACATTGTGTTCTACTGGACTGCAGTAAACCAAGCGTGCATACAAGGAGGAAGTTCAAATGGTAAAACATACTATCCTCTATGCAGAGTATCATTAGATTAGCAGAAACGTTAACCAAACAATTCTCATTCATGTGGGGGATTGTTAGATAATTTATAGTTGATTTTATAAATTAATTATATGAATGAGGAATTTAGAAAATTATTTTTATTTGAATTGGGCTTTGGAAAAATCTATCGGGTTGGCCCAATAACGGCCCAACTTCTAGAAGGCCCAACTTCTAGAAGTTGGGATAATGCTTAGTGATGAAATGATGGAGTGGTTAAAAACCACTCCTCAAAAACCAACGTGTGTTTCATCATATAAAAAAAATATTATATTTTTTATTCCAATATTTTGGCTATAAATAGGTCATTTGGCCTAAGGAAAAAATACAACAAAAATAGAAGAAAAATAATAAAAAAAACTACTTTACAAAAATTATTTCTGCTATATCTCTTTTTCGGTTCGTAGTCGTGTCGTTTTTGTGCTAAACGAACGCCGAATTTTCGAAGTATCTTGGGAAATAGACGCTCGTTAAAAACCTCTAGCACATACGTGAGGGAGCGAATTTATTTTAAGAAAATTGTGTACTACACAATCTTCGAATATATATATTTTTTTTTATTTCCCAGCCAACAAATATATATTTAACAGAAAAGCTTAGTTGATACATCAAGGGAGCGAATATATATTTCCCTTTCGTCATCGTATAATAACAAACAGAAAAGCTTAGTTACTTTTTTGTTTTAACATCAACGTTGCGTACCCAGAAGGAAGACAGTGACATGAATAAATAGGGTTGAGGGTTTGACAGCAAGGCACGAATTCAGGGCGGGGCAGAACAGTAATTTACGTTAATAGGACGGAGTTACAGCCACGACCTTATTGTGTTTTTTTTTTGTTTTTCTTTTATTTATTATTCTGGCGATTTCATCGCCTTTCGATACTTCCATATCACTCGCATTTTAATTTCCGACGAAAGCATCAGAACCCTTCTGCAAGTTCGAGGTTTTCCTCGATTTTTATCTCATACGTCGAGGCACTATTTGCTTAGAAATATGTCGGATAAGAAGCTCATGCATGCCGTTCAGTATGAGAAATACGGCGGTGGCGCTGCTGGTTTGAAGGTGATTCCTCGCCTCTTCGCTTTCCTTAGTTTTTTTGGATTTTCTGCATTTATGGGAACTGAATTGCTTGCACTTCATTTTGTTGAATTATCTTCGCTTCGCATATGTACAGTTGTTTTTGTGGCTGTGGTGTTTGGTACGGTTTTGAAGATCAGTCTTCTTTGCCCAGTAGTTGGGGTGTCATTTTATGACTATGTTGGGAATATTTTCTCTTTGATTGATTATGATGTTGATTTGACATGCTTTCGTGTTTTGGACTGTGGTACTGTTCTTCGTGTTGTCGACGAATTCGACCATGTATGTAAATCCTTGCAGCATGTCGAAGTCCCAATCCCTGCTCCTAAAAAAGGCGAAGTACTGATAAAGCTTGAAGCTGTCAGCTTAAACCCCGTCGATTGGAAGATACAGAAAGGCATGCTTCGTCCTTTACTTCCTCTCAAGTTTCCCTTCGTACCTGGTAAGCTTATTCTTACACGCAACTCATCACTTGGTTCTTTTTACTGTATCTGTTCATATGACGAGTAAAAAGGGTGTAAAGGGCTATGTGTTGATTGTCTTCCATGTTTGTCTCAAGAAAAATAGGCTGCTTGTTCAACTAGTACTTGCATTCGTTGCTTAGATTTTATTTCGTAGATGTTTGAATCATCTTCATCCACTTGAGAGGGACATACCGATCTCAGGAAAATGTTTAAAACAGTGCTGTGATTGAGTTTAATCTTCTGTTATAGATACACCGAATTAGTGTTACGATGGAACAGTACCTTCATAGGAGTTCAAACAGTAGCTTCCTTTCACCAGGAATTATTATTACAAATCAGGAGCTATCAAAGAGGATTGATGGGCATATCACTAACCTTTTTTTTAAAATTTACATGCTTATCTGACATTTACAATCTTCTTTAATATCCACGAACAGCCTCTGATGTCGCCGGAGAAGTAGTCGAACTCGGGCCAGGAGTCAAAACCCTCAAGCCCGGCGACAAAGTAGTCGCAATGTTGAGTCCCACCGTAAGTTCTTTCCTTCTTACAACCTCCACGATCTTTTTTTCTGAACTCCCAAAATCAAAACCTTTTTTTTCTCAAAAAAAAAAAAAAAAACAGACGGGGGGAGGCTTAGCAGAGTACGCCGTGGCCAGCGAGAGCCTCGCCGCCCCCTTACCCCCCGAAGTATCCCCGGCCGACGCCTCGGGCCTCCCCGTTGCGGGCCTGACCGCCCACATGGCCCTAACCCGAACCGCGGGGCTCAAGCTCGACAAGACCGGCCCGCCCAAGAACGTCCTCGTCACAGCCGCCTCGGGCGGCGTGGGAGCCTACGCAGTCCAGCTTGCGAAGCTCGGGAACTGCCACGTCACCGCCACGTGCGGGGCCCGCAACCTCGACCTAGTCAGGAGCCTCGGTGCTGACGAGGTCCTCGACTACAAGACGCCCGAGGGCTCGGCCCTAACGAGCCCCTCGGGGAAGAAGTACGACTACGTCGTCCACTGCGGGCCCGCCTTTCCGTGGTCGGCTTACGAGCCCAACCTGAGCGAAGACGGGAAGGTGATCGACATAACGCCTGGGCTGAGCGCAATGTGCACGTTTGCGGTGAAGAAGCTGACGTTTTCGAGGAAGCAGTTGGTGCCTTTGCTTTTGATGCCCAAGGGAGAGAATCTGAGGCTGTTAGTCGACTTGGTGAGGCAGGGAAAGGTTAGGACTGTGGTCGACTCCAAGTTTCCCCTGCGCAGGGCCGAGGAGGCTTGGGCTAAGAGCATCGATGGCCATGCAACTGGGAAGATTATAGTGGAGCCATAGCTTGTGTTATAAATAAGTGTTATTACATACATGTAAACAACGTAAGAATGGTGTCTCGTGCGTAACTTTGCTGGTATGTTTTCTTCGTATGTTGTGATATAAGTAAGTTTTATTGCATGTGTATAAACAAGCTCCAAGGCCTCGGCGGCCGCTCGCCGCCGTGAGCCTCTAAATACTATGATCCATTGGAAGGCTAAGAATGGGGGCCTAGTCGTATGGAGAATATTCAAAAGGTTTTGTTTGACAAACACTTCCACAATTTGACCAATATCCCACCATTAAGGCTATTCGGTCAACTTAAAGGTAATAAATATCTTCACTCGATCAATCCTCCTGAACTCTAAACAATCATTGAACACTTTTTTCCACAAAACAGTTGTCTATTGAAAAGAGAAAACAGAGATGATGATAATGAACTTTCTTCTCTCAATTCTCCCAGCTGCTGCTGCTGTGATTTTATCAGTTGTTCTAATCCACGGCGCAAGATTATTGAGGCGAGGGAACTCCGCCCCTGAACCGCCGGGCGCTTGGCCTATCATCGGCCACCTTCATCTGCTGAGCGGTCAAGTCCCGATTTGTCGGATCTTGGGAGCTATGGCCGATAAGCACGGCCCAGTCTTCACTATTCGCCTCGGCTCACACGAGGCCCTCGTCGTCAGTAGCCGTGAAGCCGTCAAGGAGTGCTTCACCACCAACGACAAGATATTGAACAAAAGGCCAGATTCCGCCGCAGGTAATATTAAGATTTGTTGGAAATATAATATACAAAAATTTTAGTCAAGTCCTTAGGAGTGAGCTTTTTTAGGTTAAGCGATCATTCAACATGATATTAGAGCTCACATCAAATAAAATCTGTAAAAGTATACATCTAACTAATGCTAGATAACAAAGAAATCGGCCTAAACGATATGACATCTTGGAATATAAGCTTTTAGGTAAGTATCTCGGATACGATAACGGGGGATTTGGATTCACGCAAGGCCCGTACTGGCGGGAGATACGCAAGCTCGTCCTCGTCGAGGTGCTCTCGGCCCGAAGGCTCGAAGCCCTGAGGCACATACGAGAGCTCGAGGTTAAGGCCAGCATCCACGAACTCTACGGGCTGGTCCGAGAGAACCCGGGCCGGGCCGTGGACCTAAGCCGATGGCTCGAAAGGCTAACCCTAAACGTCATCGTGAAGACCATCGCGGGAAAACGGTACGAAATGGGCTCGGAGACGGGCTCGGAGGCCCAATCGTTCACCAAGGTGATCAAAGAGTTCATGCACGTCTCGGGCGAATTCGTCCCCTCCGATTCCATCTCCTTGCCTTTCCTGGCGAGGATCGATTTCATGGGGCATATCAAGTCGATGAAGAGGATAGCCGATGAGCTTAGCGTTATAGTCGATAAGTGGATCGACGAGCACGTTGAGGAAAAGGCGGGAAAAGCCAGGGATTTCATCGATGTGATGCTTTCTGCCATCGATGAAGATAAGTTTGCAAGCTTTGGCCATAGCCGCGAGACGATTATCAAGGCCACCGTTTTGGTATATCATGTCTCGGATGATCATTTGCTCCGTTTTTTTTTCTTTTTTTCTTTGTTTAGACTGTCTTTGCTTTGCTCTTTTTTTTTTCAGAACCTCTTGCTGGCAGGTTCAGACAGCACGTCGATAGCGCTGACGTGGCTCGTCTCCTTGCTTTTAAACCACGAGCAAGTGCTCCGACGAGCCAGGGAGGAGATAGACCTGAAAGTCGGCAAACGCCGGGCGGTGGAAGAATCCGACGTCAAGGGGTTGGTCTACCTCCAAGCCGTAGTCAAGGAGGCACTGCGTCTGTACCCGCCGGCGCCGCTCTCAGTGCCCCACGAGGCCACCGAGGACTGCCACGTGGCGGGTTATAGGGTCAAGAAGGGCACGCGCCTGATGGTCAACGTCTGGAAGCTGCACAGGGACCCGAGCGCGTGGGTCGACCCGGAAAGTTTCCTGCCCGAACGGTTCCTGACGGGTCAGAACAGGGAGGTGGAGTACGCCGGCAAGAACTACGAGTTCGTCC
This sequence comes from Craterostigma plantagineum, assembly GCA_027422505.1. Classification (NCBI taxonomy): domain Eukaryota; kingdom Viridiplantae; phylum Streptophyta; class Magnoliopsida; order Lamiales; family Linderniaceae; genus Craterostigma; species Craterostigma plantagineum. The sequence goes on from JAPQWV010000029.1 coordinate 3,795,380, forward strand.
CGTTCGGGTCGGGCCGGAGGTCTTGCCCCGGCGTGGCGTTTGCGATGCAGGTGACCCACCTGGCGCTGGCGCGTCTGATTCAAGGGTTCGACTTCAGGGCAGCGGACTGCGACGTGCCGGTGGATATGACGGAGGGGCTCGCCGTCACTCTGCCGAAGGTGATGCCGCTGGTGGTCGTCGTTCAGCCGCGGTTTTCGAGCGAGGCGTACGAGGGTTAGGTTATTAGGCGCGTGTGTGTGATAAATTCGGGTCAATTTCAAAAACCTAGTATCGAATTAATCGCCACGTGTCATCATCCACGTGTCGATACTACGAGTCGCAATCAAAGTCCCATTAGATTCTTAGGAGATTTAGCAGCCACGAGTCGTCGTGGATTAGAGGGATTCCTAAGCTAAGTCGCAATCGCTTTCTTTCTATCCGCTTTTTAACATAATAAATCATATGTGTTAGTCAAAAGCGGCGGCTCTTATTGCTGTCTTGAGACGATAACCAAGGCCACCGCTTGTTAGGAATTGACCACCTTAGATAGAGTTTTCAATGTATTTTCTATGTATGCTTAAGTTCTAGATCGATCTGAGCAACAGCAAGCTCAATCGACCTCAAAACAGCAACACGCACTTTGTTAAGACAGTGTTTAACGTGGTTCGGCCCTTACTTTGGCCTACTCCACGAATTAACCGAGTTCCCCTTTCGTATTAATCACAACACAAGAATTGTAGACCGCCGTGCCCTCTACAAATCTCGTGTTTAACACACACTGTGATTCTCACTCTACGAGACACTACTAGCTCTCAAAGATGGCTAGTCGAGCTCGAAATACTGATATTTATACAGCTGAATCACAGAATAAGCATGTCTTGCGCTTTATCCTGTCCGTCCAATTGATCTGATCGAAGTCACCAGAACGCGCCACGTCACCAATGCATTTGCTCGTGACCGTGCATAAATTGAATGACAACTTTATAAGTGAAAATGCGTTTTCAGTCTGGACCGTCCGATTCTGATCCAAGGGCCACGATCATCAATCCGCTTCATCATGTATATTTTGATCTGGGCCATCGATCCATTCGCGCGCCGTCCGACGCTCAGCATTCAGTCGCGCAGCTTCAAACCTCAGCCCTCCGATCTGGCGCCAAAGATCCAACGGCAGCTGCTCAATGCGACTTCCTTCAGCTTATTTCTTCAGTTTCCAGCTCAGGTTCGACTCACCTCCTTCTCCGGCCATTCCCGGCGGTCTCCGGCGACTTTCTGGCTCGCTAACTCCGACAGTTTTGGTATATCATGTCGCGGATGATCATTTGCTCCATTCTTTTCTCTTTCTTTCTTTGTTTTAGACTGTCATTTGCTTTGCTCTGTGTTTTTTTCTTTCTTTCAAATGGCGTGATTAAGGCGTGATTAATAAAAAATAGCTAGCCAGGGAGCGCACTACGGTAGTCGACCTTCGTAATCTTCCCGTTTTGTTTTACTTTTCCGCATTTAAGCAAGTAAGGCGAGGGGTTGAGTGGCTGACGTGACTAGTGTTCAAATTAACCGAAAAACCGAAATAACCGGCCAAACTGTAATGAACCGGACCAAAAAAGATCGGAATCGAAAAAATTGAACCGAATTGTAAAAAAGGAACCGAACCAAATTAAAATGGTTCGGATATCGGATTAAGCATACGTAAAACCGAAAAAACCGAAAAATCAAACTGAAATTATCATACTACATTAAAAATAGATAAATATAAAAAATTATTTGTTTTCTCCCATAACGTAAACAACACAGTTTTCATTGGTATACTTTTTTCAGTTTTAGGTGAATGTTTTCCTTACCAATAAAAAAATTTCTCCCAAATAATTTATAGTATCTCAAATGAATGTTTTTATTTTTTGGTTTATTTTGTTCCATTTTCATGTTGTTTTTTCGGATCTATGAATTATTTTTGCTACATGTCACGTTCCACAAATCTTCTTTGTTTTTTAATAACCATAAATTGGATTATGTATTTTCAGCTCATAATATTTTTTTGTTGATATTAAATTCCTAACCGAAAAGCCGAACCGAAAAAATCCAAACCGAATTATGAAAGAACCGAACCAAATTAAAACGGTTGGGATATCGGATTAAGCATGCGTAAAGCCGAAAACCGAAAAACCGAACCAAATTTGAAAAAATTGAACCGAACCGACTGATGAACACCCCTAGTCGAGAGTCGAGCAAGCGAGGATCGACTTAGGCGCGCTCCGATCAAGGGCGGAGCCAGAAAAATATTTGAGGGTAGGCAAAAAGGGGGTATTTTAGCTAAATGACCTCGTCTCAAATTCATTTTAGGTGAATGACCTCCATTGTTGGAATAGACACTTCTACCCTTACTAACTACGGGGAAAGTACTGAAATGAAGAAAAAAAGAAAAAAATAAAAAGGGGTAACCCCAAAAAACGTGAGACTCAGAGAGACCCAGATGAAAAAAAAGACGAGTCTTCGAAAAAAGAAACAGCGAGATCGTGAGAACCCTGTGAATATTTTCAGCTTAAAGCACAAAGAACTCACGCAATGGCGTCTGAAATTGTAAGTTATTTTACTTCTTCAGTTGTTTCGAGACGTGACCGAGTAGTATTCTCTGTTATTTGGGTTTTCGACGTATGTTGATTTTGTGGGTACTCACACAGCGGAGCGGGTTCACACAACCGACCATTAAATGGTTGTTGATTTTGTGGGTGTTTGATGGTATGGGTTGCCTGAGTATAAATCGTGAGAAAAGGATTTTCAGATTTCGGTCGATTAGAAGAGAAAGGGTCCTCAGATGTTAGACTGGTTCTCTGATTTCAATCCATGTCTGAGGACCCGTGTAAGTTCTGAGAACCCGTTCATGGTCGGAACCTATCTGAGACAAGGTTCTCAGATGTTAGACTGGTTCTCCGATTTGAGTCCATGTCTGAGAACCCGTGTATGTTCTGAGAACCCGTTCGTGGTCGGAACCTATCTCAGAAAAGGTTCTCAGATGTTAGTCTGGTTCTCCGATTTGAGTCCATGTCTGAGGACCCGATTAATATCTGAGAACCATTCCGTGGTCTGAGAACCTACCTTCACAATGTGATGGGTTCACATGTTTTCTATGGGTCCTCAGATTGGTGCTCACTTCTGAGGACCTGTATGAAGTCTGAGAACCCAACGCACGTCATTTATAAAAAACAGTTTAAAATCTTTACTCGACTAATATGATTTTCTTCTGAATTTATATAGGTTTTGTTGAAACCACAACTTCCTCAGGATGATGACTTCGACTGCAGCGTCGTCATCACCGCGGATTACGTGCCGGCCAGTGAGCGTATAATCAATTTCCTGAACCAAGCCGAGCTTAGCGAAGTACTGGCATCACAATTTGGCCACGTAATCTGTGCTGCGCCACAATTCAAGAACCTCTCGCACCAATTAATTTGGTTTTTAATGAAGAGGCAGATTTCGATCGATCATCAATCATAGCCCAGTCCGCTTTTCTATTAAGGAGTACTGCTTGATCACAGGCCTCAACTGCTCCTCCAATATTCCGGACTTGAACGAGAGGACGGGGTTTCGTGATCGCCACTTTCCCGGGATGGAGGTAATATAAAAATCCTACTTAGAGGGCCGAATGGTTGAATTGTCCGATGAAAATGCTACGGAGTTTAACGTTGATAAAGTGAAGTTGGCGCTTGTCTACTTTGCCGCATCCGTTCTCCTTCCTCGTCGAACGAAGAAGGATCTTGTCGGCAATGGTATGATTCTGTATGACATGATTAGGTGGTTGTACGACATGACTGTTTGACTGTTTGTTTTAGCTTATGTTTTTTGTTGAACAATTCTTATTGCCAATTTTAACGACATGTGAAATTTAATCGTTTGACTACGTACGGGTCCTCAGACACTAGACGGGTTCTCACAAAATGATTCATCACTGAGTACCCATTCTTTATGTGAGTACCCAATAATAACCCTGTTAGAGTAACCTATATATTTTAAAGACATAATTATTACACAATCATTCGCGAGTGAGTTAAAGGTCACTTTCAGATCAGTCAGACATGGCATAACTGTCGCCGTCACTGTCACGGTCAGGAATCATTCATGAGTAGGTTACCTATTCAGCGGGTACTCACATTCTTTACGGGTTCTCTGATAAGAAACAAATACAAAGGACCATGCTGATTACATGAGGACCCAAGGCAAATCGTAGTCAAAGTTCGTTTGACTTAAAAGGGTCCTCTCGGGTTGCACAGGTTCTCATAATATAATTTAGAAACTGAGTATCTGAGCTTTTCCTGAGTACACAATAATAACACTATCATATATATTTTAAAGATGTCAGAACTAACGCTTTCTCTGTCAAAAACAGTCATACATGTCATATCACTGTCAGGAATCATTCACGAGTGAGTTAAAGGTCCCTGGCGGGTACTGAGAGTCTTTACGGGTTCTCTGATATGAAACAAATACTAAGGACCCTGTTGATTACCTGAGGACCCTGGGCAAATCACGTTTGATTTTCTTACTATTTGGCGTGTATAAAGACGATTTTGTGTTCAATCTTTGGTGGTTTAGTAGTTCGCATCGGGGATGATAATATATGCTGGGGAAACCTCAGCTTATTTAAAATTTTGAGTTAGCACGTTGTGTTGAGTGATAATGAAATATGATTGTTTCAATAATGTTCTACAACTTTCGTATAATATCGATGTTCCTCGTTTTTTTTTTATTAACGACGCAATTGACTTATCATTAGTGGTGGAATATTATTCATGACGAGCAGTTCCTTCAATTAAACTGTTTCGGGGTTCAAAATCGTAGTCAAAGTTCGTTTGACTGAAAGGGTCCTCACAGTTTGCACAGGTTCTCACAACAAAATTTCAAAGTTGAGAACCTTTTCTTTTCGTGAGTACCCAATAATAACTATCAGGACTAACGCTTTCTCTATCAGAGATTTAAATGTCTGCTTTCAAAACAGTCAGACAGGTCATGTCACTGTCAGGTATAACCCTTGACCCTGGGTTCTGAGAGTTTACACGGGTTCTCAGATAAGAAGCAAATACTAAGGACCCTGTTGATTACCTGAGGACCCTGGGCAAATCACGTTTGATTTTCTTACAATTTGGCGTGTATAAAGACGATTTTGTGTTCAATCTTTGGTGGTTTAGTGCACCGGGGAGATAATATATGCTGGGGAAACCTCAGCTTATTTAAAATTTTGAGTTAGCACGTTGTGTTGAGTGATAATGAAGTATGATTGTTTGAATAATGTTCTACAACTTTCGTATAATATCGATGTTCCTCGTTTCTTTTATTAACAACGCAATTGACTTATCATTAGTGGTGGAATATTATTCATGACGAGCAGTTCCTTCAATTAAACTGTTTCGGGGTTCAAAATCGTAGTCAAAGTTCGTTTGACTGAAAGGGTCCTCACATGTTGTACAGGTTCTCACAACAAAATTTCAAAGTTGAGAACCTTTTCTTTTCGTGAGTACCCAATAATAACTGTCGGGACTAACACTTTCTCTGTCAGAGAATTAAATGTCGCTTTCAAAACAGTTAGACATGTCATATCACTGTCAGCAATAACCCTTGACCCTGAGTTCTGAGAGTTTATACGGGTTCTCAGATAAGAAGCAAATACTAAGGACCTTGTTGATTACTTGAGGACCCTAGGCAAATCACGTTTGATTTTCTTACTAACGCTTTCTCTGTCGGAGAATTAAAGGTTGCTTTAAAAAACAGTCAGACATGTAATTAAAACCCTAATAAATTCGTACAGCAATATTAAGGACCCTGCTTCTCAGATATATGAGGGGTACTCAGGAATCATTTCATAGCTGGGTATTCGTTATAAAACTGAGAACCCGTACTGAAGAACCCGTACTCAGGATCATTTCATAGCTGAGAACCTACAGGTTCTCAGATATATGATGGGTACTAAGGTATCATTTCGTAGCTGAGAACCTATAGGTTCTCAGATATATTACGGGTACTCAGGAATCATTTCATAGCTGGGTATTCGTTATAAAACTGAGAACCCGTACTGAAGAAGACGAAATTGTATCCCTACCACGAGATATCACTACGATTTTGGTTCACTGCTTCATACCAGACTGTGAAAAAAGGTTTCTCTACTCCTAAAACTCGCGAAAGAGAACCCAACACTCTAGTTCTCAGTGAAAGTAACAGCAAAGAACCCAAAACTAACCGGAATTTGATTATGAAATTCATCAAGACGGCAATGACGTAGTTTAAATTAACGCAACAAATAGCAAACCCACTCAAATCAAATTATAATTGACGGACGAAATCCGGAAAAATGACTTACTTTTGAGAACAAGGTGACGAGTTTCTTGGTTGAACCACTCGACTTCAACAAACCGGAAGCTTTTCTGAATTTTGTTTCACCATTCGATGGTTGTTGAGCCCATAAATGATCGTTCTTGCATTATTAGTACTGATCAGTGTTGGTGGTTGTAGCATCGTAAATATCGTTAGGTTTTCTGTTTTCTTTTTCAATTTTTTATTTTTTTACCCCTGAATGTCGTTGGGTTTCTTTTTCTTTTTTTTTGTTTATATATATATATATATTAATCGATGATTAGAGTTCAGCTAATGAGGTTATTTAAATGGAGGTCATTTGACCAAAAACTTATTGTCAACGAGGTCATTTTGCAAAAACTTATTCAGTCAAAGGTCATTTAGCTAAAATACCCGGCAAAAAGGTATATAAACAATGACAAAAATGATAATATAAAATATAAAAAATTATCTTAGGGATATTAACTATTTTGTATGTCTATTGGTTATTATAGTTAGGAATGACCACTTGTTTATTTAATCGTTTGAAACATATTGAGTCAGACATAAGGTACAAGTTTTATCAAAAAAAGGTTTTATTTTGTTTTTTGGGTAAATAGCATAAAAACCACTTGTGGTTTACTTCATATGCATGTTATTGCCTTGTACTTTGTAAACGACGTAAAATTTACTTGTGGTTTCAGAAACTCGGCACGATTCACCCCGAGCAGCATATCTACCCGCGATTGCTGCAAACGCGCTTCTACCCGTGACAGGGTAGTAGTTAAATGACTTTATATGGAACAAAATGACCAAAGTAACCCTAAACCTATCGTTATAACATACCAAAATCATCAGATGAATTTTTTTTTTATTTCAACTCAACATCGGAGGATTTTAGATCTCATACGGTATTTCGTCGGACGATTTGCAAAGTTGGGTCTTCAGAGCAGTCGGCACTAATTGTGAGTTTGCTTTTTCATGGGTGATTTGTCAAACCATCTTCTAGTTTCCTGCATTCTAATTGATTTTCATTGTTTTTCTTGGTTATTTTGCGGATTTGATTTTTTCATGGGTTAGTCTGTTGAAGCTTCGCATTAGCATATGAAATGTAATTAAGCAGATGCGTTCGTTCTTGTTTATGCATTTTGATAGAGGCCATATAGCAGCATGTCTTCTGCATCGACTAACAATGCGAAAATGGAGTTGAGGTACAAAAATCACTTGCGCAAATGTGGAAGAATTGCATCCATCAAAGTTGTTGGTCCTGCAAAAGAAAGGAAAACTGTTTTGTAGTTGTACAGCTGGGTGTTGTGATTTTTTCATGTGGTTGCGTCCCATAAATTGTAATATTGAGGAAGATATCTCGGACAATGATTATGTGTTTGCGTCCCGTAAATCATGTGACAATGCAGAGCAGATAGGCGACCTAATTGATACAAGCGACAAGTTGGAGCTACGAGTTGCAGCGCTGCAAAACAATGCCAAAGTGTTGAACTATAGCCTTGTTTTGGTTGTGATCTTTATATTTGTCCTGCTTTTGAAGTAGAAGTAGAATATGTGTTTGTGATGTTTGCTCAAGTGCTTTGCACCTCGTCTGTATTTTGAATGCCACAAGAACAATGTATTTTGAACATGTATTTTGAATGTCAGCACTTGGTTGTTTTCATCTTCTTTTGATCAAGTGTACATCGACCAAAATATGATCAAGACTACAGCAAACAGGCCAAAATGTGATCAATCAAGTCTACAGCAAATAGACCAAAATGTGATCAATCAAGCCTACATAAAACAGACCAAATCAGACCAAACTATGATCAATGCAGTCTACAGAAAACAGAACCAAAGCAGACCAAACTGTCAATCCCAAAACAGATAATAACATGCCAAACTTGTTTCAAAACAGACCAAAGCAGAGCAAATCAAATGCAGCATTCAAGTCAGTTCAACTTTCCCTTGTCTTTTGGAGGTAGAGTGGTTTTAGTTCTTGGCTTATACGTGACTTTAACATCTCTGAGCAAACTTGAAGCTGTAGGCTTGCACAACCTCTTCAAGTCCTTACTACATTGAGCATTCAAATCCTTAGCTTTTCTTTTTGGGAACTTCTGCTTTCTTGTTGTCTTTCATTACAGCTAGAATTCTGTACACATTGCGAATTAAGCAAAACTTCCAACCTCTTCAACAAAGATGTGAATGACCTTCTCGTTCCTGTTTTCAAAGATAAATTCCCTTATGTCATTGTCATCGCTTAGCACCCTAAGACCAGTGTCCATACTGTGACCTGGTAAGCAATAATAAAGCTTCACTATGCTGCTTTTCCCCCTGCGTACGAGTAGAATCCATACAAAGTGCCCAGAAATAGTCTATCCTTATCGACACCTCTAAATAGCATTTTCATTCCCCCAAAATACCTCACTGATGGAAGCCATTCGATCCTGCCGTCGACCCATAAGTAGATGTTGCAATAGTAATCCGCCATTTTCGGGTGATGCTTGAGAGTCTTCAGCAAATACCTTAGCGATTAGGGTTTGTGGCGTACCAAGATCTGAGAGCAGTAGAAACACGTCTTGATGATTAGGGTTCTAATTTTTTAGGGAATCTGAGTAATCAAATTAGTATGGAAGCGGGTTTGTGACGGGAATCTGTTTTCTATGTTGCCGTATACATTGAGATTTCACTAAGTGTTATTATGATGGGTATAATAGGAATTTTTGAATTTATCTGCCCGTAAGACCGTAATTGACCAGACAGGGAGGGTGTGCATGATTAAACAAACCTCGAGGGGATTTTAGCATATTTTGAAATCATGGGAGGTTTTGTGCTTAGTTTTCAAACCACAAGTGGTTTTTATGCTATTTACCCTAGCTTTTTTAATAATACAAACCATTTGACCTTATTCGAAAAAGAGAATGTCACACCTTCAGTAATTCTTTGAAATTCAATCAAACGAACCTACTTGATTGCAAATCTTGTGCATTTTTAGTCAACTGAGTGAAATATATGTAATTGGAACTAAAAAATGTTCGAATATATGACATTTATTTAGTTGACTAGGCTATATATCATTCTTCAAGTTCATAAATTTTCTAACTTCTTTTATTCTCCTCGTAAGTTTTTATTTATCCCAATAAAAACTAATAGGTCCATACAAATAACTCTTTTAATAGATAAGAATTAACTAAGTTTTATAATGAACCCACACATAAGACGTATACAATACAAACACACATATAATAATATTTTTTTCAAATAACTCATTTAATAGATAAGAATTAACTATGTTTTATAATGAACCCACACATAACACGTATACAATACAAACACACATATAATAATATTTTTTCACCATAGGCAACGTATATATACATATATACTAAATAAGAATTAACTAAGTTTTATAATGGCCCACACTTAAAGGCACATACACATATAATATTATTTTTCACTATAGGCAAGGCAAGTCAACACATACATACATACATACGCTTGTCACTTGTAAAGGCGTGTCTCTTCTATCTAAGGCTTTCTACGGCTTGTTCGGTTAAAGGGGCGCATTTTGGTTAGAGCTGTCAATCCGGCCCGTGGCCCGCGGGCCGGCCCGCCCCGCCCCGCCAAAAGGGCGGGGCGGGCTGAGATTTTTTAGGCCCGCTGAAGGGCGGGCCTGAGCGGGCCAGCCCGCGCGGGCCGCGGGCTTAGGCGGGGCGGGGCGGGCTAGCCCACGGGCCGGCCCGCCAATTTAAGGTATTATATATAATTTATATAATATATACTAAATCTATAATAAATATTAAATTAGTTAGATATTTAATTAATAAATCATTAATTATGTCTAATTATTATCATGTTTATTAATTAATAAATAATTAATTGCATATTTCTTTTTTAATAAATTCATTAATTAATGAAAAACTATTAATAAATTAAAATATTTAAATTAGATTAGATAATATTAATTTTTTTAAAAATGGGCGGGCCTGGCCCGCCGGGCCCGCGGCCCGCTGCGGGGCGGGGCGGGCTCCTATTTTTAGGGCCCGCCAGATGGCGGGCTAGCCCGCCCCGCCCCGCCAAACGGCGGGCTTTGGCGGGCGGCGGGCCGGCCCGGCCCGCCCCGCCAATTTGACAACTCTAATTTTGGTCTTTTACATCAGGGCTTTTACACTTCAAAAGGGCCTTCAATTGTTTTGGCGCGCACACAATTCCCACTCTGTAAATTTTCGTTCGATTTATAGAACTGTTAAGTGTGATTGCTCTTCATATCCGTAAAAGCTAATCTTCAATAAAGGTTTAGCTACTTTCCCTGGATGTAGGATATTTAGATCCAAACCACGTTAAATTTCGATATCATTTTCTCAATTGATTATCACAATCTCATTGATTGTGAAGTTAGGATTAGTCAATTAGAAAAAATCAAATTATCTAAGTCTCGGGTTTCGCGACATATAAATAGATGAACGAATCATAAGTGCACCCATAGGGGCTCTATGGGGAATTCCCTTCCTCCTATTTGCCTTTCTGTAGTTAACGGCCGTTAGGGGCAGAGTTGACGGAGGAAAGCTCGGCAAGCTACTAGTGCCGTAAAAAGAGTCCTCAGACTCGCCAACTGACGTTGACTTCTTGCACTTCTCGAAATTCTTGGATGTCCCAACAATCTGAAGACAAGGAACAAAAACAAGAAATAAACGAAATTCAACAATCTCCCAACCGCGTACGACAAATCAAACCCAGTTCTTGGTAAGAAAAGAAGAAATATCCAAAAATACTGCCTCGCAACGGTAAAGATTAGATTATTGGAAGGCCCCATCAATGAGTCACAAATAAAATAACAAATTCGTGGATAAAAATTCGAGATTTATGATGCAAGAAAAAGATGAGGAAATGTGGGCAAGATTGGCTTTATTACATGTTCCTCACAGCCTAGAGAACAGAAGCCTAAAGTGTCCAAAAGTCTTCGATCGCAGACATGGCACATGTTGGTCACGCAATTGCCCGGCCTTAACTGTGGCCTCTTGTTCAAGAAAACAACCTTAGCACTGTTGATGACGTATGTCTGAACTGAGCTTATGTCAAGGTGCTTTTGTATCTCAGACACTCTAATCACGTCATGGTATGACGATCGCCTTATCTGTGATTCTGAAACATTAGTACAAACTCCTAACGTTCATTATTAGTAAAAATGATCTTTTTTCCCATAAATGACATACTTCAGTGTAAGAAATTTCCATCCATGGAATCAAGACGGAGCCCCATTTACCCGAATTGCACGTTGGTCTTTGTGATGAGATACGCATAGTGAACACAAAGATCCATTCATACAATCAAAACAGTACATATTGCATTCATTCTTGTGTGAATCAGCATGGAATTTGGAGTGAACGAAGAAATGTTCCTTCAGCAGAGGTTTAAGTCATGGTGTCCATCTATTTTCCGCTTCTTCACGTTTCTATTTCTTACACAGGACTGTGATGGCAAAAATACAGTCAAATAAAGAAATCCCACAAATCAAATAATGAGGAGTCCATTAAGAACAACAACAACAATGAGGTAAAAGAAAACGATAACAACACCACACCATCAGCATTGGAATCTTGATTGTTGCCTATCTTTGTCTGGTTTGTGAGTTCTATCTATGGGGAAGGATTTGTATGAGAATCAGGGAACAAAAGGTTGTATGAGGATTTGCTTTGCGGTCTTATATAGCATTTACTTTACATCGCTAATACATAGCCATTCAATCAAGGTTGACATCCTAAATATATTACAGTGTCTGCCTGTAAAATAGCACTTACCCTCATTCGAACGAGGTAGACCAAATACGAAAAGGCTAATCCAATATACAATAAGTACTAATTAGCATATTGTAGATATCCTAAACAGACACACACATATAGATATATTTAATTTACATCTATATATATAGTGATACTATAAATGTGATCTTTTCCAATCGACGTAACTTGAAATATATAAACATGTATATAATACATTAATTTTAATTTTCTTAATAACCATTGAGATCCTTATTTGGCTCAATATTCAACTCTTCTTTTATCTTTGCTACATTTTGCTAAATAATTAAATGTCAGCAACAGTCGAATTGTATAAAATACAAGGTAAATCACAACATTAAAAGAGAAAGTGAGAAGCGTATGTGGCATGTGGATATGCTATTTATAATTACATAGACTTTATTTTTGCTTTTTTTGAACCCATCAAAGAGTTTAATTTTATTCGATGATCCTTTCACTTTGTCAGTATATAATCCCGTAATAAATTTGCATATTATTTGATTATTGATATCCTAAAGATAATATTTCAGTACTTTACATCGGCCAGTAAATAGCATATCATAATATTCGATCAAGGTAGACATCCTACAGTCTACATATATAGTTTCTGCCTATATATAGCACTTACCCTCATTCGATCGAGGTAAACGAAATTTGAAAAGACTAATTCAATACAATAGTTAGCATATATGTATCATTGCATTTTATTTACAGCTGCCTATAAATCGCATATATCCTCATTCGGTCAAGGTATTGGACGAAATTTGAAAAGGCTACGTCAATATCCAATAATTTGCATAGTATGTGAATTATTGATATCCTAAAGATAATATTGCATTTACTTTACATCGGCCTACAAATAGCATATTCTTACATTTGATCAAAGTAGACATCCTAAATGCATTGTAGTGTTTGCGGATAAATAGCAGTTATCCCCACATTCCATCGAGGTAAACGAAATTTGAAAATGCAAATTCAATATACATAACTAGCATATATCCTCATTAGATAAAGGTGACGAAATTTGAAAATGCTACGTCAATATACACTAACTTGCTTATTATTTGAATGATGAATATCATATATATTAACTGTTTAGTAATTATTAATTATAATGAAATACTTAATCAAAATCACTATAAGCATTTACTAATTCTAGTAATCACATAATCCATATACAAACTTATTTATTTTCAATGTATTTATTGCAGTATTTTAATATTGTTATGTTATTCAAACCATATATAATCCCGTAATAATTTGCATATTATTTGAATGATTGATATCCTAAAGATAATATTGCATTTACTTTTACATCAGCCTGTAAATGGCATATCATAATATTCGACCAAGGTAGACATCCTACATGTATAGTTTCTGCCTGTAAATAGCACTTACCCTCATTCGATCGAGGTAAACGAAATTTGAAAAGGCTAATTCAATATACAATAATTAGCATATTGTAGATAGCGTAAATGCTACGTCAATATACAACAATTTGCAGATTATTGACTTTGATATCCTAAAGATAATATTGCATTTACTTACATCGTCCTATAAATAGCGTCTTCTTACATTTGATCAAAGTAGACGTCCTAAATGCATTATAGTGTTTGCCGATAAATAGCACTTATCCCCACATTCGATAAAGGTGACGAAATTTGAAAAGGCTACGTCAATGATATGCTTATTATTTCAATGATGAATTTCATTAATTTATTAAGTATTTAGTAATTAATATCTTATTAATTATAATAAAATAATTAATTTCAAAATCATTATAAGCATTTACTAATTCTAGTAATCACATCAATCCATAAACAAACTTATTCCTTGAGTAGAGGTTTAAGCCATGGTGGGCATCTATTTTCCGCTTCTTCTTGATGACAAAAATACAGTCAAATAAAGAAAGCCCAGAAATCTAATAATGAGGAGTCCATTAACAACAACAACAACAACAACAACCATGAGGTAAAAGAAAACGATAACAACACCACACTATCAGCATTGGAATCTTGATTGTTGTCTATCTTTGCCTGGTTTGTGAGTTCTATCTACGATGGAAGGATTGTATGAGAATCAGAGAACAAAAGGTTGTATGAGGATTCGCTTTGATGTCTTATATAGCATTTACTTTATGATCGCGAGTCTGTATGTTTTAAATAAATGTTCATGCAAGTACGTCAAGTAATAATTAAAACGAATATGTTATAACTATCACCACGCTCGATAGGCAATGTCGTTTTTAAAATAGCTATAGCGACTATCCGAGTATCGAACATGAGGAATAATCTTGATTACTAGTAATAACCTATCAATTCAATATCTAGCCTAACAAATGATTGAGATTTTTATATTTGAACTAAGTCACAACAACTTAAACTAACACAGAAAAATGATCAAAACACAACTAAAGATTTAAGAGTAACTTTGAATAAAATGAATGTGCTTGGGATTTCGAATCCCGCTAGATATCGTCGATGAAGTCGTAACTACCGTTACCACATGATTAGTGACTATGTCACGATAATTTCTACTCGTTTCCAACTTAGCTTTCGCCCTAAATGGTCACGATAATAAAGTAGTTTATCTAATGTGAGGGTCAACTATTTGCTTTCGCCCTATAGTCGACGCCTAACGTTTACGATAGAACGAACCGTCATTTAGCTTTCGCCCGTAATGGTCTACTAAACATCACAACATAGACATATTGAATCGAATAAAAGCTGTCATAAACGATACAAAGCCATATCATGTGTTCACGAGTATTTTACGTCCAAACTACGACGCTATCTAGCGTTCTTCTCATCCCAAACACACAAAATGATTAGCTACTCATAATGAAGGAAGAAGCCACGAAATGTATACGAAACAAAGCAGAGAAATACATAGATTCTTCCCTATTTAGCGAGCTCAAGCTTATCCCTCGTACTTTCTTCGGTCCTCCGGTGTAAATGAGCTTCAAATCTTCACTTTAGCACCTAGAGATCATTTGAGATTGATCTCTAGGGTTCTTGAGTCGTCCTTGAGGTGTCTTGAGTGATTGCAAATGAGTTGTGGCGGCTTCTATCCTCTTAGGGCTTCAAATTGCGGCTTAAGTAGAAAACAGGGTGAACATGGCTTCAAACACATCATTCGGGCTTAGGGTTTAAGGCCCAACACTGTTGACCAACACGGCCATGTATCAGGCCATGTTGAAGGGCCGCAACTATGGTTTTCCTTTATGCTGACAAACATGGCCGTGTATCAGGCCGTGTTGGAGGGGAGTAAGTTTGTTTTCCTTCTCTGATAAACATGGCCATGTATCAGGCTGTGTTGGTGGGAAAATGTTGATTTCTGCTCCATGTTTATGCGGTTTGTCCCAAATATTGTCTCATGTACCTTTGACATCAAAATATGTAAAAATTATGAATAAATGCACGAGACAACTCACATAAACCAAATATTCAACATGAAAATGATGGAGATAAACGAATGAAAATGCGTTTATCACTACATCGGCCAATACATAGCCATTCACTCAAGGTTGACATCCTAAATATATTACAGCGTCTGCCTGTAAAATAGCACTTACCCTCATTCGAACGAGGTAGAGCAAATCTGTAAAGGCTAATCCAATATACAATAATTACTAATTAGCATATTGTAGATATCCTAAAGACACGCGCACACACACACACATATATTTAATTTATATCAATATATAGTGATACTATAAATGTGATCTTTTCCAATCGAAGTTACTTGAAAAATATATATACATGTATATAATACGTTAATTCTAATTCAACTATTCTTTTATCTTGGCTACATTTCGCTAAATATAATTAAATGTCAGCAGGAGTCGAATTGCATAAAACACAAGGTAAATGACAACATTAAAATGGAAAGTGAGGAGCGTATGTGGCCTTTGGTTCTATTTATAATTACATAGACTTTATTTTGCTTGTTTTGACTTTTAAACCCGTCAAAGGGTTTAATTTTATTCGCACGAAATTTGAAAAGGCTAATTCAATATACAATAATTAGCATATTGTAGATATCGATATCGTTGCATTTTATTTACAATTGCCTATAAATCGCACATATACTCATTCAATCAAGGTATTGGACGGAATTTGAAAAGGCTACGTCAATATACAATAATTTGCATATTATTGAATTATTGATATCCTAAAGATAATATTGCATTTACTTTACATCGGCCTACAAATAGCATATTCTTCCATTTGATCAAAGTAGACATCCTAAATGCATTGTAGAGTTTGCCGATAAATAGCACTTATCCCCACATTCCATCGAGGTAAACGAAATTTGAAAATGCTAATTCAATATACAATAACTAGCATATATCCTAATTCGATAAAGGTGACGAAATTTGAAAAGGCTACGTCATTATATACTAATTTGCTTATTATTTGAATGATGAATATCATATATATTAATTATTTAGTATTTAATATTTTATTAATTATAATGAAATACTTAATTTCAAAATCATTATAAGCATTTACTAGTTCTAGTAATCACATCAATCCATGAAGAAACTTATTTATTTTCGATGTATTTACTGCAGAATTTTAATATTGTTATATTCAAACCATATATAGTCCCGTAATAATTTGCATATTATTTGAATTATTGATACCCTAAAGATAATATTACATTTACTTTTACATCGGCCAGTAAATGGCATATCATAATATTCGATCAAGCTAGACATCCTACATATATAGTTCCTGCCTGCAAATAGCACTTACCCTCGTTCAATCGAGGTAAACGAAATTTGAAAAGGCTAATTCAATATACAATAATTAGCATATTGTAGATATCGTAAAGGCTACCTCAATATACAACAGTTTGCATATTGTGTATTTGAATTATTGATATCCTAAAGATAATATTGCATTTACTTACATCGGCCTAAAATAGCATCTTCTTACATTTGATCAAAGTAGACATCCTAAATGCATTGTAGTGTTTGCCGATAAATAGCACTTATCCCCACATTCCACGAGGTAAGCGAAATTTGAAAAGGCTAATTCAATATACAATAACTAGCATATATCCTCATTCGATAATGGTGACGAAATTTGAAAAGGCTACGTCAATATATAATAATATGCTTATTATTTGAATGATGATTTCATTAATATATTAATTATATAGTAATTAATATCTTATTAATTATAATAAAACACTTAATTTCAAAATCATTATAAGCATTTACTAATTCTAGTAATCACATGAATCCATAAACAAACTTATTCCTTGAGCAGAGGTTTAAGCCATGGTGGCCATCTATTTTCCGCTTCTTCTTCACGTCTCTGTTTCTTACACAACACGGAGATGACAATAATACAGTCAAATAAAGAAAGCCCATAAATCAAATAATGAGGAGCCCATTTAGAACAACAACAACAATGAGGTAAAAGAAAACGATAAACAACAGCACACCATCAGCACTGGAATCTTGATTGTTATCTATCTTTGTCTAGTTTGTGAGTTCTATCTATGAGGGAAGGATTTGTATGAGAATCAGAGAACAAAAGGTTGTATGATGATTCACTTTGCGGTCTTATATAGCATTTACTTTACATCGGCCAATACATAGCCATTCAATCAAGGTTGACATCCTAAATATATTACAGCGTCTGCCTATAAAATAGTACTTACCCTCATTCGAACGAGGTAGACCAAATCTGAAAAGGCTAATCCAATATACAATAATTATATTTACCATATTGTAGATATCCTAAACACACACACACACACATATATATATATATACATATATATTTAATTTACATCTATATATGTAGTGATACTATAAATGCGATCTTTTCCAATCGACGTAACTTGAAATATATATACATGTATATAATACGCTAATTCTAATTTTCTTAATAACCTTGAGATCCTTATTTGGCTCAATATTCAACTCTTCTTTTATCTTGGCTACATTTTGCTTAACATAATTGAATGTCAACAACAGTCGAATTGTATAGAATACAAGGTAAATGACAACATTAAAAGGGAAAGTGAGAAGCGCATGTGGCCTTTGGTTATACCATTTATAATGTACATAGACTTCATTTTTGCTTGTTTTGACTTTTAAACCCGTCAAAGAGTTTAATTTTATTTGCACGAAATTTGAAAAGGCTAATTCAATATACAATAATTAGCATATTGTAGATATCGATGTATCGTTTCATTTTATTTACAGCGGCTGTCTATAAATCGCATATATCCTCATTCAAGCAAGGTATTGAACGAAATTTGAAAAGGCTACGACAATATACCATAATTTGCATATTATTTGAATTATTGACATCCAAAAGATAATATTGCATTTACTTTACATCGGCCTACAAATAGCATATTCTTACATTTGATCAAAGTGGACATCCTAAATGCATTGTAATGTTTGCCGATAAATAGAACTTATCCCAACATTCCATCGAGGTAAACGAAATTTGACAATGCTAATTCAGTATACAATAACTAGCATATATCCTCATTCGATAAAGGTGACGAAATTTGAAAAGGCTACGCCAATATACACTAATTTGCTTATTATTTGAATGATGAATATCATATATATTAATTATTTAGTAATTTGTATTTTATTAATTATAATGAAATACTTAATTTCAAAATCATTATAAGCATTTACTAATTCTAGTAATCACATCAATCCATAAACAAAGTTATTTATTTTCAATGTATTTATTGCAGTATTTTAATATTGTTATGATATTCAAACCATATATAATCCCGTAACAATTGCATCCCTGTATTTAGGCTTTTCAGTTGTTGCTCAAACTTATTTTCAATTCCGCTAGAACTACGAGTTCGTCCCGTTCGGGTCGGGCCGGAGGTCTTGCCCCGGCGTGGCGTTCGCGATGCAGGTGATCCACCTGGTGCTGGCGCGTCTGATTCAAGGGTTCGACTTCAGGGCGGCGGACGGCGACGCGCCGGTGGATATATGACGGAGGGGCTCGCCGTCACTCTGCCGAAGGTGAAGCCGCTGGTGGTCGTCGTTAAGCCGCGGTTTTCGAGCGAGGCGTACGAGGCTTAGGTTATTAGGCGCGTGTGTGTGAGAAATTCGGGTCAATTTCAAGAACCTAGAATCGAATTAATCGCCACGTGTCATCATCCACGTGTCGATACTACGAGTCGCAATCAACGTCCATCAGATTCTTAGGAGATTTAGCAGCCACGAGTCGTCGTGGATTAGAGGGATTCCTAAGCTAAGTCGCAATCGCTTTCTTTTGTATCCGCTTTTTAACGTAATAAATCATACGTGTCAGTCAAAACCGGCGGCTTTTATTGCTGTCTTGAGAAGCCTCCACGTGGCGAAAGCCCACCTTATGCTCCTAACACTTTGTCTATTACCTATTGCGTACTTAATTTCCTCGGCCACCTCGTTGAAAACGCGTTGACGACCCAAGAACGATTTGAAGAGTTTCTTTTCAAGAGAGTTCTCTGAATGGGTAAAGAGGTTCCATTGATTGAGGTTTCTAATCTACCCATTGGAGGGAAAGATAACAGAGAAGGAGATGGGATTGAGCGGCTGAGTTTGGAGCTATCTCTTGGTGGGAGATATGAAGAAGATTCTGAAATTTTACGTAAGCAGATGAAGAACCCATTTGAGGAACAGCTGCAAAACCTGGAATTTGGTCAAAGATCTGATTTTTATTGTCTTAAAGGAGATGAATCGACGAAGCAGCTGAAGAGGAGAAGAGAGTTCCAAGCATTGAGAAGGCTCGAAACTCGACGGAAGAGAGAAGCTAATACCACCGAAGCATTGAGGCTTGTCGAGGAAGAAGATAGAGAAATAAAAGAGAGAGAAGATTGTTGCCTTCACAAAAAGAACGAGCCGAGCCCTTCGTCGGAGAACGAGCGAGCCGCCACTTCTCCTCCATCTTCTACGGCTAAAACCAACGAGCGCCGCCGCCCACCCACGAAACCTCCCAAACCGCCGCGCCGGAGCCAGAGTGCCCGCCTGACAACGCCGCCGCCGCGTGTCTCCGTCAAGGGAGTCGGCCCCAACTGTAAAACCGTGACTGGGGCTTTGCGCAGGTACACGGCGGCGGAGATTGTGATAACGTGCGACTGTCATGGGACTTCGCTGTCGCCGGCGGAGTTCGTCGAGCACGCGGGTTGCGTAAATGTAACCCACCCTCTTAGGCACATAACCATGGTTAATACTTCTTAGTTCATGATTGGATGGAGAGGAATCTCCTTTTTAACTATTTTTAAATCAAAACTCGATTATTCATTTATTTTTAGGGGAATCTACGGAAAATACCCTTTTGTATATAAACTAGCTAGTCATTATCCTGTCATACGATACCTATTAGAAAAAATTATTTGCACATTCGTACCTGATCCGCCGTAGGGGACGTCATATACCACATTTAGATACCATATAACCGTATTGTGGTACATAATAAGTAAGAAAATGTACATCATAACACACATGTACCGTATAAAAATGTATACGTGTTCCATATAAGCGCATGACGTGGTACATAATAAATATATAAAAAAGTACGTTAAGATTGAAAAATCGTATACAGTCAAACGGGTACTTATATAAAACATTTCTGACAGAGGACTGACTTGTTAATTTTTTATTCAAATAGTACATAGTACATATATAAAAAAAGTACGGAAGACTGAAAAATCGTATACAGTCAAACGGGTACTTATATAAAACATTTCTGACAGAGGACTGACTTGTTAATTTTTTATTCAATTAGTATTTTTCCGTATATTCACCTTATTTTAACATCAAGATTCAAGAAAATATATATTCCTTCCTAAAAATTGTAAAATAGTTTTTTTTAATTGTTTGTGCATACGTTACAATAAAATAATTGTTTGTCAAATATTAATTAATCTGATTTAAGATAACCATCCCTCATTTATAGATTCGATCTACACAAATACGATTCCTTGAAATATGACTTTCCCAAAGCTTCTGTATTTATGATCGATTCTGTAGACATGTTCATCCGGTTACGGTTTAAATAAACCGCCGGTTTACGGTTAGTAAAAATCTCTAACCGTAACCGAACAGTGGTAGTCACGGTTAAGGTTGTTGCTTTGGTCGGTGGATGCGATGCGAACGATTTAGTAGTATAAGGAAATTCCGAGTTTGCGCGAGGCACAATTTCCTTAAGACAGATTTCCCCGTATGGAACTGTCTCCCAGGATACGTCGGAAGAGCGTGACTTCGTCGTGCACTGAAGAAATCACCGGCGAACTTGAACAGAATTTGCGAACAGTCTTTGCAGTAGGCTTTATCGTAAGCGAGTTTCGAATGAATCTTTCAGTAGAGTTTCGAGTTTATTTATAGGGATTGGACAGCCTTTCGCAGAAGCGTGTATCCCTTCGTCTGGAACAGACACGGCTGCTCGAACAGTCTACTGTCCGAAAGGATATGGCTGTCCGACCAAACAGATGCCTTGAACAGGCATGGTCTGTTTCGAACAGTGCTCAACCGTTAAGGAGCAAAATAATAAAATAAAATAAAATTTATTTTCCTGGGAAAAATCATAATCCGGTCGCAAAAGGGCGGGTTGATCAGGCCCGTCAATTTTTGTCCGGCATTCGTGTGCGCTGGTCGCGCCCACACACGAGTCAACTGGATTCGCACCCCCCTGCGCGCGCACGCGAGCGGCACATGTGTGGTATAATATTGCCTATTTATTTTAAACAAATAAATCACACCATCATATATAAGGAGGTAGAAATGTTGTGTTCTAACCAATGTGGGACAACCACATTTTCCCATTTTATTTATTTGATTATTAAAGCCCATTCTCATTCATTAAAGCCCAATAACTCCAACAATCCCCCACATGAATGAGAATTGTTTCCCTTTTTCGGAGTTTATACGTTCGTCATTGACCTCTGCATAGAGGATAGTATATTTTACTATTTGAACTTCCTCCTTGTAAAGTACGTTTGATTTACTAGCAGTCTAGTAGACGCGATGTCTTTGAACTATCCCGCCTTTTGTGTAAATAAACCCACGTACACTACACACAGGTCATTTCTATTTGTTCAGTTCTCATTGTTTTGTTCATTTTGGCCGTGAACACGTCCTGATTCTGCGAGGGTTTCTAAAGAACTGAGCCTTTTTCAGTCCTCCTTTGAAGCGGCCCCACTTCTCCCTTACATAGGTGACTTCTCACGTCGCGAGTATTTTCAATCAACACTTTGTGATAGTCATTAAAGCATTATAGTGCTAGCCTTTTTCCATCCTCACTGTTTTCTGACAGGAATGAGCGGGGTTACCCCCACAGTGATACTAAGTCCTAAAATTAGGTTGTCCCTTTGAACCTAGATCTTGGGATCTCCAGTCACTTAGGTTGGGTTTCCTTTTTAAAACTTTTATACTTTAAGGCTTCTCAAGCCCATTCCTTTCGTCAGCCTATAAATTGCGTCTCTGTTTAACCCTTTGGTTAGCGGATCCGCTATGTTATCTTTCGATTTTACGTAATCTATCGAGATGATTCCAGTTGAGAGCAATTGTCTAAGGGTATTATGTCGACGGCGTATATGCCTCGATTTACCATTATACATCGTACTCTGTGCCCGTCCAATTGCCGATTGGCTATCGCAGTGTATGCATATAGGTGGCACAGGTTTTTCCCATTTTGGAATATCCTCTAGGAAGTGGCGTAGCCATTCAGCTTCTTCTCCACATTTATCTAAGGCAATAAACTCAGATTCCATAGTGGACCTTGCTATTACGGTTTGTTTTGAGGATTTCCACGATACTGCAGCTCCTGCTAGTGTAAACACATACCCACTTGTGCATTTCGAGTCTTTTATATCAGATATCCAATTTGCGTCAGTGTACCCTTCTAGTACAGCTGGATATCTCCCATAGTGTAATCCGAGATCACGAGTATACCTTACGTATCTCAAGACCCTTATAATTGCAGTCCAATGCTCCGCACTTGGATTGCTTGTGTATGAACTTAATTTGCTTATTGCATACGCGAGATCTGGCCTAGTACAACTCATTAGGTACATTAGGCTTCCAATAATCCGTGAGTATTCTACTTGAGAAACACCCTCACCGCGATTCTTTGATAGGTGAACGCTTCTATCTAGTGGCGTTCTGGCGATACAATTGTCATTTTTATTGAATTTGTCAAGAATTTTGTCTATGTAGTGAGCTTGACTCAAAACTAGACCTTCATTCGTTCGTGTGATTTTAACCCCCAAAATCACATCTGCAATTCCCATATCTTTCATATCAAATTTCGAATTTAACATACTCTTAGTAGATTTGACTATTGTGTCACTACTTCCAACTATGAGTATATCGTCCACGTATAGACATAGGATGACATAGTCTTCATTTGTTTCCTTAGAATAAACGCATTTGTCGCATTCATTGATCTTAAAACCACTCGTTATCATTGCGTGATCAAATTTTTCATGCCATTTCTTAGGAGCTTGTTTTAAACCATACAATGATTTAACTAATTTACAGACTTTCTTTTCGGTTCCCGGAGCTTGAAACCCCTCGGGTTGCTCCATATATATTTCTTCATCTAAATCACCGTTTAAGAAAGCTGTCTTGACATCCATTTGATGTACTTCCAAATTTCTCAATGATGCAATAGCAAGTATCATTCTTATTGAATTTATCCTCGTTACAGGAGAATAAGTATCAAAATAATCTAGGCCTTCACGTTGGTTGTATCCTTTGATAACAAGTCTAGCCTTATATTTTTCGATCGAACCATCTGGTTTTGTTTTCCTTTTAAAGATCCATTTAGATCCTAATGGCTTGCATCCTTCTGGGAGATCTACTAACTCCCAAGTATGATTCTGCAAAATAGAATCAATTTCACTTTTAATGGCTTCTTTCCATAAAGGTCCTTCAGAGGAGCCCACTGCTTCATTGTAAGTTAGTGGTTCCTTTTCGAGCAAGTAGGTAACAAAGTCGTCACCAAACGTTTTTTCTATCCTTGCTCGTTTACTACGCCTTGGTTCAAAATCGAGAACCGCGCTAGGATCCTCAATTTCTTCGTTTGTCCGTTTAGATGAACTGGACCCATCATTGGATTTGTACGGAAATATATTTTCAAAGAAACATGCATTTCTTGATTCCATTGTTGAGTTCTTGTGTATTTCTGGAATTTTTGAATCATATACAAGAAACCGGTATGCCGTGCTATTATGTGCATACCCTATAAAAATACAGTCTACCGTTTTAGGACCGATTTTTACTACCTTAGGTGTCGGTATGACTACCTTCGCGAGACACCCCCACATTGGCAAATGTTTATAGGACGCCGTTTTTCCTTTCCATAATTCATATGGTGTATAGTTTTGTTTCTTCCGAGGTATTCTATTTAACAGGTAATTACTCGATAAAATCGCTTCACCCCACATATTGGCCGGTAATCCCGAGCTTAACAACATTGCATTCATCATTTCTTTAAGAGTGCGATTTTTACGTTCGGCAACCCCATTTGACTGAGGTGAATAAGGAGCGGTTACCTCGTGGATAATACCGTGTTCCGCACAAAAGTTACCGATCGGCGCTTCATATTCACCGCCTCGGTCGCTCCTTAATCGTTTTATTTTCTTACCGAGCTGATTTTCAACCTCGGTTTTGTAGAGAATAAATTTCTCTAATGCTTCATCCTTGCTTTTAAGCAAATATACATAGCAATATTTCGTGCTATCGTCTATAAACGTTATGAAATATTTATTGCCGCCTCGTGTTTGTGTATTTTTTAAATCACAAACGTCACTATGAATTAGCTCAAGCGGTACAGTACTCCTTTCTACCGTTGGGAAGGATGACCTTGTTAATTTAGCTTCAACGCATATTTCGCATTTATTTTCCGAGTTGATTTCAAATTTAGGAATGTGGTTCAAGTTAATTAATCGACGTATCGAATTAAAATTAACGTGGCCTAGTCTACCATGCCATAGGTTAGAGCATTCGAGCAAGTAAGCAGAACTGTTACTTTTATTATCGACGACAGTCATTACATTAAGTTTGAACAGCCCTTCAGTAGCATAACCTTTTCCTACGAACATTCCTGACTTAGATAAAATAACTTTATCCGATTCCATCACTATGCGAAACCCGTGCTTATTGAGCAAGAATCCAGACACGAGGTTCTTGCGAATTTCCGGCACATATAGCACATCTTTGAGCGTCATTGTTTTTCCGGATGTCATCTTCAGCATTACGTCTCATTTCCCCTCCACGGTAGCAGCAGCTGAGTTGCCCATATAGATACTTTCGCCTTGAACGGGTTCAAAGGTCGAGAAATGACTTCGGCTTTTGCACACGTGCCTTGTAGCGCCGGTGTCAATCCACCATTCCTTCGGGTTCGATTCAGTCATGTTCACTTCTGAAACTACAGCCACAAGACTCATCTCTCCAACATCTCGAGTGATATCTTTCGTCAGGTTGGCTTCGTGTTTCTTTTTAGGAAGTCGGCACTCGGATGACTTGTGACCCATTTTGTCACAGTTGAAGCATTTACCTTTGAACTTGTACTTGGGTTTCGAGATTCCCCCGGTAGCCCCGAACTTCTTTTTGACTTGAAACGCTTTCTTTGGCTTGGAGTTGTGTCCATGACCATGCTCCATTACATTAATAGCGGACCTCGAGAGCTTTCGTTCCGCACCTTTGTTATCTTCTTCTATTCGAAGTCTGACAATCAAGTCTTCTAACGACATCTCTTTGCGTTTATGCTTGAGATAATTCTTAAAATCTTTCCATCCCGGAGGCAATTTCTCAATGATCGCTGCCACTTGAAAAGATTCGCTTAGAATCATTTTCTCCGCATGGATCTCGTGCAAGATTAACTGGATTTCCTGCACTTGACTGATCACAGTCTTTGAGTCGACCATTACATAGTCGAGGAATCGTCCGACAACGAATTTCTTCGAGCCGGCATCTTCTGTTTGATACTTTCGATCCAGCGACTCCCACAATTCCTTAGCCGTCTTCACTCCACAATATACATTGTATAAAGTGTCATGAATCGCATTTAGGATATAGTTTCGGCATAGGAAATCTGCATGCTTCCATGCGTCAACGGCAGATTGGGTTGCCACATCAACCTGCCCTTCGGGAATTATAGGTTCAAGTTCAGTAAGAAACCTGTCTAGATTGAGCGTCGTAAGGTAGAATAACATCTTCTGCTGCCACCGTTTGAACGTCGACGCCACCCCGGCGAACTTCTCTGGTTTCTCCATGTGGCTTGCAGGAATCGCAGAAGGTATAGCTGTGGCTACAGTGACGGTTGGAACTTCAACGTTGTCTTCGTTGTTCGACATCGTCAGGATCTGTCTTAAGATTGTTGCTTTGGTCGGTGGATGCGATGCGAACGATTTAGTAGTATAAGGAAATTCCGAGTTTGCGCGAGGCACAATTTCCTTAAGACAGATTTCCCCGTATGGAACTGTCTCCCAGGATACGTCGGAAGAGCGTGACTTCGTCGTGCACTGAAGAAATCACCGGCGAACTTGAACAGAATTTGCGAACAGTCTTTGCAGTAGGCTTTATCGTAAGCGAGTTTCGAATGAATCTTTCAGTAGAGTTTCGAGTTTATTTATAGGGATTGGACAGCCTTTCGCAGAAGCGTGTATCCCTTCGTCTGGAACAGACACGGCTGCTCGAACAGTCTACTGTCCGAAAGGATATGGCTGTCCGACCAAACAGATGCCTTGAACAGGCATGGTCTGTTTCGAACAGTGCTCAACCGTTAAGGAGCAAAATAATAAAATAAAATAAAATTTATTTTCCTGGGAAAATCATAATCCGGTCGCAAAAGGGCGGGTTGATCAGGCCCGTCAATTTTTGTCCGGCATTCGTGTGCGCTGGTCGCGCCCACACACGAGTCAACTGGATTCGCACCCCCCCTGCGCGCGCACGCGAGCGGCACATGTGTGGTATAATATTGCCTATTTATTTTAAACAAATAAATCACACCATCATATATAAGGAGGTAGAAATGTTGTGTTCTAACCAATGTGGGACAACCACATTTTCCCATTTTATTTATTTGATTATTAAAGCCCATTCTCATTCATTAAAGCCCAATAACTCCAACAAAGGTTACGGCTTTGAACCGCTCGAGCCGGTTATGGTTACGGTTTGAAACCGACGGTTTACTTTCAACATTTTCTTTTATATATAATTTTTATTTCATGTAAATTTGAAATAAATTGGATTTTTAGTGAACTAAAAAATTATTGAAGCTTAAAAATTTATAAAAAAAAAGAACTTAACTATTTGAAAAAAAAATTACACCTTGAATAAGAATAAAATATGATCATCATCTAATAATTCTTCACCTCTAAGTATAATATTCGAAGAACACTCGTCGTAAGGATCTCCTTCTAATGCTTAATTTTATCGCTCGATCATTAAGTCTTATATAACATAAGGGTCAATGTTGTTATCATTGAATGGAACGAAAAAGAAACTAAGAAAAACCGATGGTTAGTAAATTAATGTTGGTTAATAGTTATCTTAATAAGAAAATTAAACTTAAAATAATAATCTCGGTTAAACCGCCGGTTTACGGTTATAGAAATTGATAACCGTAAGCGAACCGTTGTACATGACGGTTCGATTACGGTTTGAACCGTGACCGTTGACCACGGTTAACCGAACCGTTGACCGCCGGTTCGGTTACGATTTTTCAAACCGTTTGAACACCTCTACTTGCAACTGAACTGATAAAGCACAAAAAAGAAAGAACCAATGATTAGATCGAATTCCACAGAGTGAAAATAACTGAAATATAAAAAAATTAATTATATTTTTTAGTACACACTTTAGGTGCGCAGAACATACTAGTATAAGTAATTGGTCAGCTAAATCTCCTTAATCCTCGTCCTAATGGCTCTCAGGCTGTTAACCTTCCACATTTTCAGTTAAATTGGAGTTTTCAAAGAAGTTTATAACGAATGAAAATAGTTATACGAATTGAGTTAATTATTGGTCTTCATATGGAGAGCGGAGGGGTAAAATCGACTATACGTTGTAAACCTGCGCGTGAAATAGTGAAATCAAACCTGGCAAACACACAACACGCATTTTTCCCTCCGTACTTGTAGGCTGTTCGTTGCGTAGGCCTATATAGTCCTCTTCGATCCAACACACATTTTCACAATCTCACGGTTCTTAAACCCTAGCCAACATACCACTGCTCTCTCGGTTAGATCGATCTTCGAACTCGCATCAAGGTATGTTCGATCCAAGCAATAGTTTCAGTTCAGTATCATACGTGTTGATGACTCTGCATCGATTTGATCCTCGATTCGAACGATGAGTTTTTATGAAGCTTAACATTCCCTTGACGAATCGATGTTTATTTATTTTTTTACGCTTCCGTAGGTCTGTTGGTGAAGTAGTCTTACCAGTGATGGCAGCGGCCGTGGAAAATGCTAATGATTCCGCACCAGCGCAGCAACCCGTTACGGCGGATTTAGTAGCTTTTTTTGTTTCATTGTGTCACTTGATATTTATTATTGACGTAGGTGTGTGGATTCTTTTTAAGGTGTCATCTTGTGTTTGATAGGTTGGGAAGGCGTTTGCGCAACAGTACTATCATATATTGCACCGTTCTCCTGGGCTTGCTTACCGATTCTATCAAGATATAAGCACCATTAGTCGTCAAGAAGAAGATGGGACCATGCGTATCAGCACCACTATGCAGGTATATTATCTATTCTTTTTTTTTTGTGTGTGTGGGTGTGTCTTAGTCTTCTCCTTGAGAATTGTTGATTTGTACTTGAGTTTGGTGGGCTATCTTTCCGTTTCCATGCTGTACGTCAAACAGCTTAACTGATTCTTGTATAGAAAATGTTGTTTCTGTGTGTTAGCTTTGTGCGTGTCCCGTGTAGACTCTTAAGATTACTGCTGCGTGGGGCGTACAATGATGACCTGTTTGTTGGTGTGTTGTGATGTGGTTCATTTATTTTTTTGTTCAAGATCTTAACGTTTCTCGGCTCTTGGCATTTGTTGGTTTTTGTATAGGCCATAAATGAGAAGATTGCTTCACTCAACTACGGAGACTCCAAAGCTGTGATTAATTCAGTGGATTCTCAAGATTCACTTAATGGAGGATTGCAAGTTCTTGTAACTGGTTACATGCTGGCCCAGGATAACACAGTTCGCAACTTTGCTCAGGCTTTCTTCCTTGCACCACAAGATAAGGGCTACTTTGTTCTGAACGACGTCTTTAGATATCTGAATAACTTCGATCAGGATCCTGCTATGGCTGATAGCATATTGGCTCCTGTTACTGCGGAGCTTGGTAATTATCGTATCTTTCTTTTTCTTCTGTCGCATTATGTACTTTTCGTTTTTTATGATGACTGATCTGCTCTTTCTCCCATTCATCTCATAAGTTTCCGTTCCGGTTTCAGAGAATCATATTTCTGAGCAGAGTGCCACATTTGAGGAAGAAATGGCCCCAGAAGTCCAGAATCCACTTGAGAATGGGTGTGCACCAATACCTATAGCTGAGGAAATCCCTGTGGCAGAGGTTGTTGATGAATCACCAAGAGATGTTCATACAGTAGTTAAATCCAGTGTGAAGATTGAAGGTCCAAAGAAATCTTATGCATCGATTGTAAGTGCCTGTGAGAAACTTTGACTAAGGATACCTTTGGTCTGTTTGACCAGTTAACTGTGGTGAACCTTTTGTTTGCTTCCGACCTAGAACAGAAGATTGGTTCCCACTATCTTGGCTGTTGTACCTATCTCGTTGTGATTCGATTTCAGGTTAAACATCTCAAGGAAAGTTCAGCAACTACCTTACGCCCACCCGCTGCTCCTGAGAAAGCGCCAGCAAAAATTGCTAAACAAGCAAATCATACTCCTATACTGGAGCCGGAAGTGCCAGTTTCCGGTTCAGAATCCGTTGATCTCATGAATAACCAAGACAGCGAAGGTCCGCAATTTTGTAATCTGGTTTATCCAGAGCTATCCATGTTTGTTACGTTTAGTCCTGGAGCATTTATTTTTTCCCTCCATTTTCAGTAGAGGGATACTCAATTTATATCAGAGGCATCCCAAATAATGCCAGTGCGTCTTTACTTGCTGATTTCTTCAAGAAATTCGGGACTATTAAAAAAGATGGGATCCAAATCAGAAACAACTGGGTATTCTTCATCTTTGTCATCCGTGTAGTATTGTATACTGAGTATTGAGAATCAATAACTCATTTAGTCACACATTGAATTTGCTTGCAGCAACAAGGATTCTATTTTGGCTTTGTGGAATTTGAGGATGCAAGTTCTGTGCAGAAAGCCGTTGAGGTATGCCTCATCAACATTTTTTATTGTTTGTGGAATGTGATCTTATCAGTTGAAATTATTGTTTATTATATCCTGTTTCGGGTTTTCTCTTACAATTGCCCTAGCCTTGATGTACAGTGATACATATTCCTGCACACTCATAAGAGTTATTGTGCTGATGTTATTATGTCCAGGCTTCCCCGGTGACAATTGGTGGGCGCCAAGTGATAGTTGAAGAAAAGAGGTCAACCCTCCGAGGCAAGTTAATATCCTACCGTATTTGTTGAGTGTCTGCATACACAATGCAATGAAATACTCGTAAAGGCTCATCATCAGTATCACACTTATGCAAGCATTCATATAGCTGAAGCATAAAAAAAGTATTATTATTGACGTGCACCTTGCAAAAATGAAAAGTAACACGATCAAAATTCTTGAAAAGCAGGAGGCTACAGAGGCAGCAGATTCCAATCCCAGAGGGGAGGAGGATTCAGAAACGATGGAAATAGAGGAGGCCGCGGAAACTTCAATGGAGGAGCAAACAACAACGTCAGAGGAGGATTCAACGGTGGCCGAGGTAGTTTTAACGGCGGCAACAGAGGCTTCGGCGGCGGCGGAGTAATTTCCTCCTCAAACACTGGTGAGTATCGTGCGAACCGTAATTCTACTACTACTGCTACTACTGGCGGTGGTGGGATTGCAAAGAACTTTCCTCCTCGTGTTTCTGCAACTGCTTGATGATGACGGTGATCGAATGGTGGGCCAGCAATGGCATGTAATAGAGAGTAAGGAGGCAAATCAGATCAATATTAAAATGAGTTAGTTAAGGCTTTATCTTTCCATTTTCATTGTTTTAAGTAGTAGTATTAGTAGTAGAGATCCTTACCGGCAATTGTTTGTCTGAACTATGTTTCTGAATCTTGAATGAACTTTGTTCGAAACTTATTATCTTAGATCATGGGAAAACACTAATGTAACAAAAAAAGAAAAAGAAAAAGAGAAGCTGTGAAGTTAAATGAAACGAATCTTGAATGAACTTTGTTCGAAACTTATTATCTTAGATAATGGGAAAACACTAATGTAACAAAAAAAAAAGAGAGAAGCCGTGAAGTTAAATGAAAGAGCTACGATTCGTCTTTCTTGATATTATGAACTTTGGCGTAGAGTTGTTCTTCTCTAGCGCGTTTTGCAGCGAGGGCTTCGTCGTCGAGCACTTGTATAGGAGACCATTCTGGCAATCTGAACCAACCATCCCTACGAATTTCTTGGTTCAATCTGCCCATCGCTGGCTTCAGTTTTATAGCAGCGTAATCCACCGCCGTCCCAACGACAGCAAATATGATGGAATATCGAACAGCACCAGCTTGACCAGCTAAAAAAATGCATATCATAACATAATAACACAAAACTCAGATTTCGATTCACAACGAAAACAAGCGATCAACCCCACGAAAACAACATAAAGAAAAACGACCTTGAAGGCGCCCGAGGATAGCCCCGCTGCCAAAGCCTCCAATTGCTGAGTTAAGCAAGTCGTCTGGTTTCCCTGTTCGACTCACCCTCGTGAACTCACGTGCTCCTATCACATATCAGTGCACCATATAAAAGCTAAAATTGTAAGGAGTCAACAACATTCAAGGTTTGAAGGAAGATGATACGCACGCAAGACAATTCTTCTTGCAGTAGCACAGTATAGAAGCTTGTGACATTAGGTCCAAAATTTGCAGAACGTAGCAGTATGTTCGACATTATTGATTAGATGAGCAGCTAATCAACATTACACAAAAAGTAAAAGGACATTTATTTTTCATACCACAGTAGCACCCAGTGACAATGGCGAAATTAGTTGCATATGTGGCTGAAATTCTCGATAAGCCGTGAACTTTTCTGTGCTTCGATACCAATCCAACACCTCCACCAGCAATCCCTGCAACGGATCAAACGCCAGTCATATAAAACGATGAAGATGAGGAAAAAACGAAAACGATTAGATAAGAATGAATCGACAAACCTGCCAGCAACGTAGGGATCAGAATACGGTGCTTCAACACGTCCCACTTAGAATTAGGGTTTATTTGGTCAGGATTTTGATGATCAGATTCGGGGGAAGCCATATTTGGTCAGAGTGTGTTTGTTGAATAAACTGTGAGAAATAGCTTCGCTCTCTCAAAATTCGTGGTCGGACTAAATTGGGCCGCCATTACTGCTTTCTCAATTGTCTCAAAGCCCATGATTAAGGGTTGACGATGATGAGTTCAGTGGTGTCTGATTAGTTTGGCTTTAAGCTCAGTTCGAAACTCACGTTGTTCGGTGAATGAAATTGAGCCATTTTCATTTATTATAGTGATTGAAAAAAAATATGCTTTTCAGTGTCGAGCTAAAGCCCAGGCGGTTCAAACCCACGAGTCCAAGTAAGAGCCACTTGTCCTAAAAGACTTCGATGAGGAGAGGTTAGATTTAGGATTTACAGTCACAATTTCCCAAGAAAACGATAAATCGTTCCTCCCTCGTTCACATCGACCGCTAAGGTCCAAATTCCATGCAATATTTCCCAACACCAGCGAAGCTGAATCGAACCCACCAAAATCCATAAGATGTCGCTGAGAATAGGTGGAGCATTCTCAATCTCCACCGCACCTCAAGGGCATTTGCGTTCTCTCGCAACCCCCATTCCTCCCAGAAACGGCATCGTATGCCCAAAGGCTAATTTCGGCCCTTTGAGGGTCAGGGCGGTGGCGACTGAGAGTAAGCCCTACGAGCCTAGCCTTGCCGACCGCCTTCGGCTCGGGAGCTTAACGGAGGATGGTCTATCTTACAAGGAGAAGTTCATTGTAAGATGTTATGAAGTGGGTATTAACAAGACTGCCACTGTTGAGACTATTGCCAATCTGTTGCAGGTATAATGCGGTTTATACATTAAGATTTGTGTTTCAAATTTTGGGACTGTTTCTCTTCTATATGTGTGATTCTATTTTCTGGGAATGCATGTTTGGCTCTGTGGAGCTGAAGTGAAGATTTGTGCTTTTGGTGGGTGGGGTGGGTTGTTAATTGGATCATGGTGATGGGTTTCTCTATGTTGAGCTCGGTTTCTTCAATTTAAAGTTCATCATTTTCCATTGCTAATTTATTTATTTAATTTTCATGAAATTGAGCTGTCTCGGAAAATGGGTGTTTTGTTTGGTTCGGAATTTGAGTTCACAGTTGGTTGAATTAGGAATTTCCAGTAGATGGATCGTTAGAACAAGAAGGATTTGGTAAGATCGATTTTGGCCTTCAAGGAAAACAATAGCATAAAAATACAGTCTTGATTTACAGATTTAGATCTCCCTGAAGGTATCGATCTTGTCTGGGTTTCACTCAATAGGTTTTCACAATCTTTGTTTATAATATAAATTTCTGTGACTTACAACTGAAATAGGAGGTTGGCTGTAACCATGCTCAAAGCGTCGGGTTTTCAACCGATGGATTCGCAACGACGCCTACCATGAGAAAACTGCACCTCATTTGGGTTACTGCTCGTATGCACATTGAGATCTATAAGTACCCAGCCTGGTAACTAACACTTCGATCTTTGTAGCAGCTTCGATTATTTCTTATCCATTTTCCATTCGTTCACTGTGAATGTTGAAACATGAAATAGGAGCGATGTGGTCGAGATCGAGACATGGTGCCAAGGTGAGGGCAGAATTGGCACTAGACGGGATTGGATTCTCAAAGATTACGAGACTGGCGAAGTCATTGGAAGGGCTACAAGGTGAAAGTTCTGTAATAAGATTGCTTTTTAAGATTTTCGATGAATCTTGGAGAGTACTTGTGTAGCACTTTGTACTATTTGTAGTAAGTGGGTGATGATGAACCAAGACACCAGGCGTCTTCAGAAAGTGTCTGATGAAGTCCGTGATGAATATCTAGTATACTGCCCCAAGACGCTGAGGTAATAACACCGTACAATTTTGTCTTAATGGGCAAGATAGCTGATAAGTAATCATCATATGTGCTGTGTCATTACTCTTCCGTTGAACAGATTAGCGTTTCCTGAAGAAAACAATGGTAGCCTTAAGAAGATAGCAAAACTCGACGACCCTGCTCAGTATTCCAAGCTCGGGCTTGTGGTAAGAAGTCATCTTACACTACTTGGTGTTGTGCCCCTATCATTCAACACCTTTACTGATAGAAATTGGAGCATTCATTTCCTTTGCGCAGCCCAGACGAGCCGATTTTGATATGAACCAGCATGTTAACAATGTTGCATATATTGGGTGGGTCCTTGAGGTTAGTGATTCAAATTTCATGTCTTCGATTAAAAGAAAGATGCTTAAACGATAAGTCTGCAAGTTTTTGATCAATGGATTGAATTTACCAGAGTATGCCTCAAGACATCATCGATGAGTACGAGCTGCAGACTATTACATTAGACTACAGGCGGGAATGCCAGCATGATGACATTGTTGATTCTCTTACGAGCCCTGAGCTTTCTGACGGGGAAGATCTTCATCGAACTAATGGATCTTTAAGTTCTGCTGCAAAGAGTAACAACCATCTACAGTTTCTGCATTTCCTGAGATTGTCGAATGAAGGCTCTGAGATCAACCGTGGGCGCACTGAGTGGAGAAAGAAACCTGCAAAGAGATAAGGAGCTTCAGAGGTTGATATGGTGATGTTTGAGTTTATTACATATGTAAGAGAATAGCTAATCCAGCAAGTATTGTTCTGAATTATTATCAGCTGAGTTGATCTTTCCTTCCTCCATATCTCTTTATTGCCAGTGGACTTGTAATTTATTTTCAGGTTTTTCATTTCTCAGATGACAATGATATGTATTGGATCTTATATCTCGTTTTTCTTATGCATTGAAGCCATGAATTCAGTATGTAATGAGAAAAACCCAACTCTTTAATCAAACGGAGACACGTACAAGATAATCTGAGGATGTCTTTAATACAAAAACCTCAAAGCTATTGCCACTAATTTGAGATTCTGCAACATCTATGCACATCAAACACAGCCCAGTAAAAACAGTCTACACACTTAGATTGAAACATTCTAGAGAAAATACCATTGTCTTCTCGCTTCTTCTAAAACCAAGGAAAGCAGCAGTTCTGCGAACGAAGAAGAAAAAGAAAGGTGAGGTTGAATCGATACTAAAAATGTTCAAGACTGAAAACTAAAATGCAAAACGAAAAGGCGTTATTTATGGTCTGAGATATAAACCTTGGACTTTTTCTGGTTTTGAATGCGTGCATCGTAAGAGGGATGCCTCGGAGTACCGATCGACCCATTCCCAGCTGCTGAGTTCCTCTCCTCACGCACCTTGTTGAATATGTGCGTGTAATTCTCAGCCGACTGAGGATCCTTATCGTCCCATTCGCCAAATCTTGGAACTGCAGCACCTTTATCTCCAGGCTGTAAATTTTTTGCAACTTCTTAACTTCAGAAAAAGAAAAGACAACCTAACGACTGACACGCAATCTTGTATGTACGAGGTTGATATGAGAAAGAACGTGATTAAAAAACTCACACTTTCATCTCCACGAGCAGTTGGCCTCAGACGGGCTCGGCCAGGTGTGCCATGACTACTATCGTGAGAACTCTTTGCTTGAAACTGAGGGTGAAGAGGAGAACGCTCGAAGCTCTGTTCAGAGCCCACGCTAGTTCTCGAAGAGCGGCTAGGCTTCTGCGGACGCCCACCGTAAATAGGCTCGTTCGTAGATTTATGAGTGGAGTTTTTGTTGAGGTCGGGCGAATTCGCAAAGGGCTTATTGAAATCGTTCTTGTCTTCTTCTTTGCAATTGGGAGCTGGCCTGACACCTCCTCTTTTGACTGGTTTGGGAGGAGGAGCGCCATGTCCATGGAGAGGCGAAGCTTCCATGCTCGAAAACAGCTCGGGATTTTCTTGTGGATCGTTTGGATTTATAATCTTCCCGCCTTTGTTTTTCCTCGCCTGCTCAAAGTAGACGGTGTAAGGGACATTTTGGTCACTGTCCCACTTTCCGAACTCTGGCACGTTAGCTCTCTGCGTTCGATGAAAACAAATACCGAATTACGAATCACAACGGTGCGCGTAACAAGCTTCCAAGTTAATTCATCTTAAAAGCAGAGAAGACGATTCCTTGTGCCAAAAAGAATCAACAGCTGAGAGTTTACCATACTTCGACTTTCCCACAGCCACATATATTCAAACAGTTGATAGGTAATCCAATGAATAACATGTTGATGCAAACCTTCGAGCTGGTTATTATGTCCACCATCAAATCAGGCGAAGATCAATATCCAGTTCATATTCGGTGCATGAAGTGAAGCATAAAAAGCAAAGAAATGCAAAACTGAATTGCAATTCTCAGCATATGCATAACATCAAAAGGATAGCAAGTAGACTTACAGCCATTGCAATTTCTTCCACCAGCAAATCCTCGAATGAACCCAGAAAATACTTCGGAAAGATGAAAATGCTCAGCCGCCAACTATGGGTCGTCAGTCAGAAGCCGTCGAGCTTCCTATGCAATCACAATCTAAAAAGGGATCAAATATGATGAATGATTATGAGGATGATGATGATGAGAGAGCTATGTATATATAAGAAAGAACGATCATGGAGGCCACTTTGATATTTGACTTTTTCTTCTCCCTTGTAAGATATTGCCGAGTCTCCACTCGGTCTTTGAACGTTTCTCGTTTCATCACTAGTTTTTTAAGCCTCCGCGGCTACCTTTTACCATTATTTTTAGTAATGTCAATATTTTATTACTATATGATAACATAAGTTTCATTGCTACTTGGTGAATAAATAGAATAACCAAATACTAACATAATATAATCACTTTTTAGAGAGGGGGAATTCACAGAAAAATATCCATTTATATATAAAATTCGCAAAGATTTTTTATATATATGTACCTATTAGATTAATTTTTTGCACATTGGTACATATTCCGCCACAAGTACGTCATAGAACATATTGAGGTACCATAAAGAAACGTATTGTGCTACAAATACATTGAGAAAATGGTACATCATATAACACATTAACGTACCATATAGAACGTATATAGGAATTATATAAACGCATGACGTGATACATATATAAAAAGGTACGTCAAGACTGCCAAATAGTAAATTGAACATGATATAAATTTTTCTTCCTGGTACTGACTTGCAATTTTTTTATATAACCCGTATTTTTGGTATCAATGTTTCGAAATTAAAAAATTGCTAGTGATACTCTTACGAGTATTTAGTACCAATTAAGAAACATAATTAAAATTTGTTAATTGGTCGTTTTGAGGCAGCTCAAGCAGTAGTGGAGTAGCTGTAATGGACGCTGCTAACAATCCGGCGAATCCGCCGCCGTCGACTTCCGGCGGACCCGAACCGGGAGCATTTCGGAAGACCAAGCCGGGTCTCAAACGCTTCGCTCTGACCCTCACTGTTCTCTTCTCTTTTCTGTTAGGTAATTACGAAATGAAATGAATCGAATTGACAAATCGGTGGAGTAAGCTCTAGCACATTTGCTTGATTGCAATGCTTGCTACCTACGGTTTGATCGTCAGTTCAGTAGTTCCGTCACGTCTAATTGATTTCTTCTTTGTCGACGACGCTCAGGTCTGCCGTTTCTGTTGAAATCAGTGGAAATCTACCGATCGCCGCTTCCGTTTCGTGATATTGAAGATTTTTCGTCTGCGATCGAGTTGAATCCTGTGCAGTTTCCTTGCAAGTTCCGCGCGGTTTTTGTGAACTTTCCAGGAAATTCGTTGAAGGCTGATGGACTAAGGCTTTCGATACAAGATTCCATGGGAAAGCTCACGGGGATGGGCTCTCACGGTTGTGGTTCCTGCAGTTGCAACTCGACAGTTTCCATAACGCTGGAATCTAATAGCGGCTGCAGTAGTACTGCATATGGTGATTTGGATTTGAAGTGTGGATCTCTGAGTGAGCTGAAAATGCATGATGTTTCAACTGGAAAATATGAAGAACTGTTCGATGAGCATTTGCATTCATTGTTTAGAGACACTAGTCGCGATGGAAAGGAGGTCTACACTGTCTTTGTGGTGAGAAAAGAAGAAAATGAGGTCGAGGCGGTCGTTGGGAAGTATCGGCACGCGTGGATTGTGGGAAGGATTTCGGAAGAAGATGCTGTGAAGAAGGTCTCAGAGATATTTGTGAAAGCATTTATGAACGGAGGAAAAGAGAAAGGGACGATAGGCGGGGAATTTATGCCTGTGGGATCAGATGGGAAGATCGTGCTTTCATTCAATTTGCTGAATGCAGATCCGCAAGATTGGGTTTATGATTGGTACGGCGTTGAACCTTCATGTCATTATAACGATAGTGTTTTTCCGGTTTATGGTAATTTACGATGTTTGTTGTGTGTGATTATAGTTTAATGATCAGAATGGGTCTTAGAAGAGATTCTGGACCTTGTATCCTGTCCTTGGAAAATTCAAAATTCTTTACTGTGCGATGTATGCTTTAATTGATTGTTTGGCAGGGATTTCCAAAAGATAGACGATCATCTCTTAGCTCCTGTTGTTGAGGCTCTGAAACCTGTGGCTGATATTACTGTGGAAAGCCAGGTCATGTTCATGTATTTATGTTTCCTTTTTGGTTTTAGTGAGTGACAATATACATGGGAAATCCATCTATTTTAAATGCGGTCCAACATATTTTCCCAATGCCTCTGAATTCTTATGTTCCTCTTTTAACATGCAGATTTTGTACCACACCCCGAAGTCTTCATTTTCCTACTGGGATGATGATTTGAGCAGCTACATATTCCGTACCAATGATCTTCCTTTCTTTGTACGTTCTGTCACCATTTTCTATTTGCAAGCATCTACGACGAGACTGGTGTAAACATTAACAAATTACTTGTGGAGGATTTCAGTTTCATGCACTTGATAAAACCGAACGTCTTGATTATGTGTTGTTAGGAGCCGTTAGTTCAACGCGTCACTCTGCATGTGCTTCTAGTTGATAGGCACAGAGCCTACGTCTGTTTGCTATTTTCCAGCGAGCTTGATGTTGTTTGAATCAATCAATATAAGTACCTGCAGTTGCATAACAGTGATTTAGTTGAAAATCAATTGCCATCAAGATTCTACTATGCTAATTTGGTCTAGTTAATTCACTATTCACGTGACATAATAAGTGGGCTACTTGACATGATTTTTTAACCTATCTCGCATTACGATCTTTTCATGTTCCCTCTATCTCTATTTAATACATACATATGATATAGGTTAATTCAAATGAGTGGCACTTGGACACGTCTACTGCAGCTGGAGGACGCTCTAAAGTCCTGCATTCTGTGGTGTATAATCTTCAACTTATATTCCTTTTATATTCTGAAAATGATCTGACTACGAATATTATCATCACACTTGTAATCGATCCCTCATTAATAACACATCAGTCATTTAATACTCTAGAAGCATATAATGAAAGGTTTTGAAAATTGAGTCATAGAGTTGTCTGCTTGTCCTCGGTGAAGTTTGATTTTTATTATCGTGTGAGTTGGCCCTTTCTATGCTCCTGGTACAGCAGATGGTAATCATTGGATTTGGTCTGCTTGTTGCAATACCAGATATGTACCATCAGCAGCAGAGTGTCCACTTTTGCTGCAGCTTCCAAATGGTGAAATTTCCTCAACAAATGGATTTATTTCGCCTGTGAGTTGGCATTTTTTTCTCTATGGTTTCTTTTCTGTGTGGAACACGTCTGATCTCTGTATACCTAATTACTTAAGATGTGGGGGAGCGTTATCGTTTGGAACCCTTCAGCTTGTTTGAACGATTCAGAAATGGTGCATAATCACAGACGTAACATTCCAACTGAGGTCAGCTCCTTTTCTTATTGACATGCTTTACCTAGATTAGGTGTTGTGCTTTCCCCCCTTTTTCACATTTACGTAAATATTTAAATGACTAGTACTTATATTTGCTGATGGTCTGTGTTTACTTACTCATAGTTGTCATCCATGTGTATTTACAGTTTCCATCACGTCGTCGCACTTGCATAAGTTGATCATAGCTTAGCTAGTTCTCTTTTATTCCTCTTGAACTTTTTGCACTCACTATGAAACAGGAGTTAACCAAAATCTTTGAAGTTTCCGTTGGGCAGCTGCGGCAACTCTTTGGCCTGAAATCTGAAGGCATCATGGGCTCAGGTATGGTGCGACTGTTGACCAGTGAAAAAGGATTTACAGAATGGTAAGACAAAAATCGTGATTATTCCATTACATAGAAATAGAAAATGTTTTGTGAGGGTTGACAATGACAAGGGGAACACAATCCACTGTGTACATTGAAAATGATGGCAATGCAAGTTGGGTTATAAAATGGCAATGCACACTTTACTTTTAACTGTGATAAAATCAGAAGCTATGCTCACTATACGTACATATATAAGAAGTATAGATAACCCTTGGCATTATGTAGGATGTCGTTAGTCTCTGCAGTTTGTGACTTCTCTACCTCTCTCTCAAATGATTAAGCTCCAGTGCTGGAGTTCAGTTTTGGAGCTTATATGTATTTAGTTTGAACTGAACTAGAATCAGGAACTTTTTTGCAAGTTGAACCACTTGCAACTTATTTATGTATTCAATGTTGAATTGTGGAACTCATGGTGTGGGATATCCTTCTTAGGGAACTGGATGTACTATCACGACAACACACATCCTTTAATCTTAATCAATGTGGCACAACGCTTGGATCCCTTTCTCGATTGGTACGTCCATCGTCCTTTAAATGTTTATGCTTTATATAAATCCCTTTATAACCAAGATGCTTGGGCAGGTCCAGTCACTTCCAAGAATGATCATTAAGGACGAAATTGGAAAGCAGGTTAGAGATCAAGTATCTTTTTTACTATGAGCATATACGATTATTCACAGTATGGGTTTATCAAACTCGGGCAAATCTTCGTGTGGCTGTAGTATGATCCTCCTGTAATAGTTCTTAAATTAAGATAGATTCATAGAGAATGTTGCATTTTTACCAGTTTCTGACCAGATAGCAGCTATTATTTATGGTGTATCCTAAAACATTTCTGAGCAGGTGAAGTATTCGCTCGAGGCTGCAGAATCGGCTTTAAGTAGTGCATCCCGTGGCGACTTTAACGCTTCTGTCGGTATGATCGTGAACATATAATGATTTGTTGATTTTCGAACAATGCTGTAAAGAATTTACACACATTTCATAATCGTAAGAGCTCGCTAACAGTCGTCTTGCCGTTGCTATCGTTGTTGTCAGTTTCATCAAGGCAAGCTAGATCCTTAGCGGAGGATGCATTTTACCACCACTCAATGATGTCAGTGAGCTACTACTCGTTCGAGCACTGCTTCGCTGTGTATTCGGTTCGTTCTCTTTTCACTCGCTCGTCTATTTTTTTTTTTATTAGCAGAGCAGCTAAAACTAGTTTCTGTTGCGGACTGCGGTGTGCGAGTGCATCTGTTTTATTTAACTGTCCTTTTTTTCTCATTGACAGCCCTTCTTCTTGCCCGTTGCTCTTCACGTGCTCCTCGCGGTCCTTAGAGAATGGAGAAGGTACAGACAGGAAATGAAGAAATACCATTCTTGGAAGATGAAGCGAGACTAAGAAGCCTCCACATGTTATCTTTATTTAGGCCGCCACAATCACAAAAGAAACGAGTCGAGAACTTTTACGTGTTTTGTCATAGAATCACTTCCTCGATTTTTCTCCTCCTTCGACAATTTGTGTGATAGTCGTCCTATTATCGTAGGAAAACAACTGGATCGGTCGGAGAATGAATGAGTGCAACGGCTAGCTGTAACATAAAATTTGAATAACAGAAAAAAAAGGGACCGCCACGCCATGATAATAATAACAGGACAAAAAGTGCAAGCAAAATGAATCTGAAAATATGAAGGAAAACCGTTCACAAAGGAGGCTTGTACACAAATAAGTGTGTGTCCGTCCGACAGAATCTTGTAAGTTAAAGATTATGTGATGGCATGCACGATAGAAACCCACCGAGCTGCGACTCGTCTTTGTTATCAGACCTTTGATTCAAGTGCCGAAAGTATCTTTTTCCTTGGACCCTGAGAAAGCATACATAAAAAGCAAGGTGTAGCGGAACGTAGGCGCGTACAGCATTGGAGATAAATGAGACGGTGTATGCTCACCATAGGTATTCCCATAGCTTTAAGATCTTCATCTCCCATGTGTACCAAGGCCGCCATATCAACCTGCCATTATTACAGTCATAATTGTTCACGACATGTTATAAAATAAGACTACGAAACATAAGAATATTGGACAGGATGCAGGACATACTTCTTCTGCCTGGAATGTAATTGAATACTTCTCAAGACCCAGGGACTGGAGGAAGCTATCAACAGTCTCAACCTATGCAGAAACACGAAGGAAAAGAACTTATAAAAGGATATACATAAAAGAATGGGAGGAAGGACTACAACTAAAAGGCGGAGTGAGTTTTAGAAAGATGCCTACGATGAATTCTTTACCTTTGGTTGACTCTTTCTCTTGGTTATGGTGCTAGCTATCTTCTTTGTTTCTGCAACAGGAGCTTCAGATACGTCACTATTCCTAGGAGGAGGTTTGGTAGCTTCACGTACAGTCGTTTGCCTCAACGGAGGACGTTTGGTCTCGGCTGGACGAGAATGCATAGTTCCAGACAACTTTTCTCGAAGATCCCTTACGCCGCCTGAAGCTGATCCCCTACCAATCTGTGTAGCCTGATCGATGCTTCTCCTTTGAAGTTTCAAACGAAGATCTCTAGGACCAACTTTGTTATCTATAAAGGCAACACAACAACAACATAAATAAACGCCATCTTCGTAAACTAGATATAGAGATAACCATAAAAAAACTCACATAAATAGATCGATCACAATATGAATAAAATCTTCTTACTTGACGCTTGAGGTTCGTTAGAGTCAAAAAGGTCGTGTTCCCATTTGTCATCATCGTCTCTACGCCTGTAAGTGTGTAATGTTACTGATTGTAAGAGATTGTATTGTCACCACTTACCAGAAAGGGGAAAAAAAGCAAAATTTACTAAGTAAGCATTTGATTAGCACAGCAAACTTCCAGTCGTTTTGGGTTTGGCGTCACCCTGTGTGTCTCATGTGGGCTGACTAAACTAACCAGCTCAAAACTGGTGTATTTCCACAAACAATAATCAACTCAACCAGAATTTACTGGTTTCAAACTCTCGCAATTTACTCAACACATGCTAACAGTCAGATCTCAAAGGCAACAGTACCATTCAATATCATATCCATGCACAGAAGCAAAACCGCAGCCATTGTCTAACTAGACAGGCAAGAGAACTTAACGCCCCTTAGCTACGAATCCAAACCGACACAGAAAAAAAAAGAACAGAAAAAAACATTACAACAACCCGCAAAATTACAACTGGTCAAATAACACGAATAACTTCGCATACACAGCTCGAATGAGGGGCATAAATCATACTAAAGTTCTCAAACAGATAAATCACCTACGAATTCAGGGTTAACGCACCGGGAAATGCACAAAGAAGAAATTGCAAAATGCCAATCGAGCTAAAGAATAAGAAGGGTCACCACACCTCTTTCCGGCGATGGGCGCCAGTCGAGTAGAAGACCCGGCGCCGGAGTTCCCACGGAGACGTTCCTTAACTGACCTGTGAGTCACAGCTTCCTCTCGATCAGCGTACATCGTGCCTCAAAAACCCTAATTGCAATTACGCGCGCGCGCAGTGTACTAAAGATTTGTGGAGGAATGACACCACGACTTGAGAGGAGGGAGAGCGTCCGAGTTCCGTATATTTTTAGTAGAGTATATGAAATAAACACTTTCCCAATTAAGGAAGGGTATTTACATTGCATTGTAATTATTTTAGTATTTTATAATATATTTTTTGGGAAATCTAAAGAAAAATACTCATTTATATAAAAAATTTGCAAGTTAGTACCCTGTCAGACTTTTCTTTATATGTAGATAGATACCTATTAGGATAAATGTTTTGCACTGGTACCTCTTCCGCAGCAAGTACCTCATTAAACACATTTAGGTACCATAGAAAAATGTATTGTGGTACATAAATACAGTGAGAAAATGGTACATCATATAACGCATTAAGGTACCATAAAGAACATATATAGGTAGCATATGTGAGTATCATATATATTATTGACATGGTAGGTAATATACATATAAAAAGGTACGTCGAGACTGGGAAAATGGTAGGATCAATCGAAGGGGTACTTGTATAAAAAATTTCTGACAAAGATACTGACTTGCAAATTTTTTATATAAACCGAGTATTTTTATGTAAACTCACCTATACTTTTTTCATTTGTCTCAAAGTATATTTTTCATTTGTAATTAGCACTTTTATTAACTTCGATTAGTTGAATCTAAATACTCGACTTTCAATGGATTAATTTCCAGGTTCATGCGACCCGCCCCAAGTCGCACAAACAT
The DNA here is from genome assembly GCA_027422505.1 of Craterostigma plantagineum. NCBI lineage: Eukaryota > Viridiplantae > Streptophyta > Magnoliopsida > Lamiales > Linderniaceae > Craterostigma > Craterostigma plantagineum. The sequence continues at coordinate 3,840,220 of JAPQWV010000029.1, forward strand.
CGATAGTAGTAATGAAGTTTTTGAAACATTTAAGGAAATTTAACAACTTACCTCAACCACTAAATTAACACAACAGATTATAAATGAACTAATTCTATAAATTTTAAAATAAAAAGAAAAATCCATTCAGATTAAAATCAAATAACGAGGGAGATTCGGTATATGTGATCATGAGAAAAATAGCCAATCACCAAAAAACAGACCAAACTGTTCTTTTTTCCCTCATTACTAGCTTGAGTTGGAGTAAAACTGCCAAGCAACAGCAATTCCAGCAACTAACAAAACCTTGGCGATCAGCTTAGAGTTCGGTCGTGAATTCTCTTCAACTACTTCGTCTTCCTCAGCGTGACGTTTTCCTCGCAGTTTAGAATACAATTTCGATAGCATCGAAGACAATGGACCTTTCTTCCTTAAAGCTGCAGAAAGTAAAAACCAACATCAATGGGCTGTCCGTAACTTATGTGGTGATAGATATGCAACTAATCTCACCTTTGCTTTTTAGAAGCCTTTCTTCCTCAGCCACGCGCCTTCGAAGTGTGTTGAGCAGAGATCCAAAGTAAAGTGCAAAAACAGTGCACGTAATGGTGATAACGTTGTAAGGCATGCTGAAATCGGGAGTTGTCAAAGGCACAAGTAGGACTTCAGTGTATGATAAGACGGGGCTCTTTTCCTTCATTAACGATATAATGAACGTTATCTATGTATCGAGGAAAAACAAGTCGGATATTTCAGTAGCAGTAGTATTCACGTATACCTGTAACTTCGATAGAAGTGGAACCTTCTTTACCAATGAATGGTTTTCAAAGTTCACGTTTGATGCAAAGTCGGTGAAGCTTATTACAGCGGATGGGATGTCAAACCCTTGGTTAGCATCTGGAGGATATTCGTCTATATGTAGAAATCCCTGTACGAACCAGATATTAATATCAGAGATTGGCTGGTAGATATCCATAACAAGTAAGACCAAGCTCATAAAATCAGCTACCATGGCCCCAGAAACACATAGTACCTTTCTACTGATACCCGACTACAAAAGGACATCATCGTGTTACAGTTTCTTTTCTATACAATTTCCAATTGGAGCCAGAGAAACAAAAAGAAAAAGGTGAATTGTAGATGAATTAACAAGTCAACAACTTTAGTTATGGTACTGACTGAGATGGCACATACCATATCGTGGTAGATATATGATCTTACTCCAGTTTCTAAATCCTTGTTCTTTAGAGCAGTTGAGCGTTATAATTGTTAAGATATTGTAGCCAGTAATGACATTAAGCGTACCTTATCAAACTCCAAGGTTAAGGAAGCAGTCTTAACACCAGCGGGTAATCTCAAGACCATTTCCATCACCCCTGGAGAAATCTTGTCTTCAGATGGCGAAACACGGACCTTCTCAATGTTCTCCGATGTAGTTTGTCGTATTCCATCTATGTACACTTCAAGAGTGTGATAGTAGACTTTGACGTACCAAGGCACCACTTGAAAGATATAAACCCTGAACCAGCAATCTGCCTCCTCACACCTAGTTTTCCGTAAATGTTCGGTTCCAGTGGATTTCAGGGAGATGGCTATACCGCCTCGTTCATTTCCGCTACCCAATAAAAATCTGCTGGCACGCAAAGGTGCTTGCTCGGATGACCATGTCACGGGAACCTTCCAACTTAATCCCACATCTAATTGCTTATATTCGTCATAATATTCAACTGGAAATTCATAAAGGATGGTTCCTTCTTTGTCTGGGCTCCCTAATTCTTTTACAACCCTATTGGGAGGAGATGTCAGTTCAAATATAGAGTTCTCTTGAAAGACCTCATGAATAAAAGTTCCAGTTGTTTGTGCTTCACCGTTTTTCAACAAGTTGTTCACTTCTGAAATAAGACTCTTCTCGAATTGCACATACACATGGGCTGACTTAGAAAGAGAACATTTGCTACCTATGCTCCTGCCGAATAAGGAACTAAGAGACCAATTCGGCTGCAGAGATTTACCCCAAAACGTCTCTTGAGCCCCCAAACTGTTTGGTTGAAGAACAACTGTCAGAGTTTGAGAAAGCAGAATCCCGGAACGTGATTCTGATGCACCATGTTCATCTGACTTCAAATGCAGCCTCTGAGAATGATAGTAGCCCCTGTATATAGATGGTCGGTCCATCAGATAAGCAACCCCAGCTTTGTCCCGGCAAGGAAGCAATTTCAACCAAGGAGTAAGGTTCTCAGTGCAAACAGCCTCACGAGGCAAAGTGCCATAACATAATTTTCCTGATGAGGAATGAAAGCTCCACTGAGGTGCAGAGTAAGCAGTTGAATGCTCCAAGAAATTGATTGAAGCACAAAAGAGTCCAGAAAGAGCATGGGTTAGGTTTTTCCAGGAATTCTCAACCTGATCTTCAGGAACATCGAAATCAGCCCATAACTCAACACCAGGAGGCTTTGCATTTAAACTTGACATAGGATCATATCCTCCCCAACGTTCATAGTTCCAACGACCTTGCGTGAAAGACAGTTCCATTTCTCGGATTTGGAACTTGTGAACCTGCATAAAGTCTACCGTTAAGGTAACCTCTACTTATTTACTGCAGCATCTTTCAGAGAAATTGGTAAGTTATTTGGCAATGAATAAATGACAACGTTATTCACATCTAGCCAAAATCCAATTCATTCCGTCCTCATTGAAACTAAACTACTCTGATACTCAAGAGTCAAGACAACTCAACTACATCCCACAATCTCCATTTTATCGGATTATATATATTAACCAAACAATCACGCAATTCAACCTCGTATTGTGCAAACACAAGTAATTCGAATCAACAAAGGAATGAAATTTTACAGTTCCACTTGCGTCCGAACCAATTACAGCTCGATTCACTTAAATTCAAACAAACAAGCAATCACCCTCCATATTATTCTTGGAGCTCAATCAATATTCATGACAATCAGCAGCACATAAGAAAAGGAACAAAAACCGAACATAATGGAAGTACCAGCTGATAAATAGACTTTGGGAAGATACGGTGGTGCCTGCCATATATCCGCGTCGGAGGCGCACTAGTTTCAAAGTGGAAATGGGCCAACACTTTCCGATCGGGCAACGGTCTCAGCAACAACGCTTCCGTGAACTCTTCATCCAACTCCTGCGCCTCCAACGCACAAGACGAAAGCAGAAACAACAACAAGAAGGTGAATCCGATCGATTTCATCGAACGGGCATCAGGTGTACACAGTTCACACTACCGCTTTCCACCGAACTTCAGTAAAACTGTCTTCTCTTTCAAAATACGATCTATCGATCATTCGGTTATTGGGGGTTATATTGGGCTTTTCGTATCTGTTTTCAGAGACCCAAAGCCCATTTCCGAGACTTTTAATAAGTTCGCCTATTTTCAGTGGTGTGTGTGCGTGCAACTTTTTGGTTTAAAAATATATATTAGTTGAAAAAAAGGGATTTTACATAAAAATGTCCATTAATATAAAAGAGGGGAAATTTTCTGTCAGGCCCTAGTAAATTTTTTATTTTCTGTTCAGGCCCTAGCACAAAATGAATAAGTTTAAAGGACCTACTTTATGTAAAAATTCGACTGAACGACCAAAAAATATGATTTGACGAAAATACCCTTACTAAAATGATCTTTTTTATGTTACTCAGTTACAATATATTGTTACTTTAGGAAACGGACACGTTATTTTGCAATAATATTATGTTACTCAGTTACAGAATATTGTTACTTTAGAAAACAATGACGTTATTTTTCAATAATATTGTGTTACTCAGTTACAGAATATTTTTCTTACCATGAATCGAGCACAAAAAATTCGATTGCCACATTCAACCGATTTCGACATATCATGTTGGATTCATTATGATATTTGACGCACGAGGTAAAATTTGCTTGTCTAATTAGGGTACAAATTCGAGAATATAATGGTAAATCCAATCTAGATTTCGACATAAATTGCAAGTAATCGGTATAAATTCGAGTTACCCATGAGAAATCGAGGTCTATTTTACATTATTGAGTCAATAACGCCGAGATTTATGCAGTTTTCATCTGTTTTTTAGTGTCGTTTCTGATTTTCGTTCTTTTCTCTCGATCCATTGGTTGTATACATGATGTGTTATTTACGACAAACAATGCATTATTACCTTTCAGCGACGTGTTACTTCTAAGTCACTATTTGTCATTAACCATAAGACATTTGTTATTTTTTGCTATGTTATAAGTATTTCTTTTTTACATGATGTAGAGAAAATATAATATTTGTTTCCTACAACTAATCGTTATAAATTCGAGGTATCCATGAGAAATTGAGGTCTATTTTTCCTTATTGAGTCAATAATGACGAGATTTATGTAGTTTTCATCTGTTTTTAGTGTCGTTTTTTATTTTTGTTATTTTCCTCCGATCCATTGGTTGTACACATAATGTGTTATTTACGACAAACGAGGCGTTAACTATTCAGCGACGTGTCACTTCTAAGTCAACATTTGTTATTAACCATAAGACATTTATTATTTTTTGCTATGTTATAAGTATTCTTTTTAGACATAATAGGGAAAATATAATATACGTTTCTTGCGAGTAATCGGTACAAATTCGAGGTGCCCATGAGAAATTGAGGTCTATTTGACATTATTGAGTCAATAACGACGTGATTTATGCAATTTTCATCTATTTTTTAGTGTCGATTGTGATTTTCGTTCTTTTTCTCCCGATCCATTGGTTTTATACAGACTATGTTATTTACAATATATGAATCGTTATTTCTAGTGTAGGGTGTGGTATTTTTGTGTGAAGATTTGTTATTTACTAGAAGAGATGTGTCATACGTCGGTAAGTGATTTGGAAAAACAAAAAAAATTAAGTTCAGCTCCGTCGAGCTCTACTACGACGACAAGTCAGGGTCGGGCCTCCTCGTCTGCTCAAGAAGGTCGAGATTGTAGGCGGAAATCGAGCTTGAAGATTAGCTCGCTCGTTGGAGAAGACGATGGCAAATAATTGTAAATTTTCCATATGTTAGGGGGTACATATGTCATCTCGCATAGTTTGGGTATTTTTCTCTAAGAATTTTGAAAACTATTTAAAAATGTTAACAGGGTCTGACATGTAATTAACCCTATAAAAAAGCAAATCAGTACCATGTCAGTGTTTTTTATATGCAGATACCTGTCAAATAAATTTTACGTCAATACCGGAGAAATGGTATGCACAGTCGAACGAGTACTTATCTAATAATTTTCTGACATGGGTACTGATTTGCAAATTTTTATACATGTAGGTATTTTTCTATAGATTCACAAAAAAAAAAGTATAAACGCTTACACAAGATAAAAACGTCACTCATGTAATACAATATTTGACTGAAAGCATTGCAATCTATTATCTACAAAAATAAGAACTAACCAATTAAGGTATGAAATTCGATAAATATTAAGAATTCCAAGACGTAATTATTGCAAAGCGGACAATTCCCTCGTTGGACCAAAAGCTCCCTCGAATACAGCCTGCAAAAGGTGTCTCCGCAGGTAGGGGTGTTCAAATGTCGGTTAACCGATCGAACCGAACCGAAACCGTTCGATTTTCGGTTTGTATTTTGATAACCAAAAAAAATACGGTTCTGTTTCGGTTTTTTATCGCGGTAAACCGAACCGTACCGAATAACCGAATTCTTTTTTTATTTTATTTTAATGCATATATATTATTATATAAAATATATAATGATATATTTTTATATGTCTTATTTAATAAATTAATAATATACCCACCATATTTAACAAATATGGAAAATATTAGGTAAATCAGATATTTATTCAAATATATATGTGATAACATATATTTATAATATAAATAAAATTAATATATTTACTAAAATATGGAAAATATGGGGTAATGAAAATTTTATACAAATAAAAAAGATAATAAAAATCGTATTAATATTATTGTTTTTTATTTTTTTATTAAAAAATCGGTCTTTTGGTCGGTTAACCGAACCGAACCGAAAAATATTCAGTAAAAACCGAAACCTAACCGAATTGTTTCGGTTTGGTTTTCGGTTTATGAAATTCTCGAACCGGACTTTTGGTTAACCAAAAGTTCGGTTCGGTTATTACCGAATGAACACCCCTATCCGCAGGGGAAAAAAGCCGCACCTTTATGCCTTACCATGCACACGCAGCAGCTGCAGTACTCACCTTCGCCGCCGCCGTCGTCGCCCTCGCCGTCTGTTAATTATATGTGCTGTGTTTAGTCTATTACTTATTTATTACTACCTTCGTCCCACTTATTTCTTCCCATCTTTCTATTTCGGGCGTCCCACATAATTCTTCCCATTTCCATTTTTGGTAAAAAAGTATCCTACTAATTAATATTATAAAAATCTTCTTGATTTGCGTGTCTACTAATAACTTTTCTCTCTCCATACCTCAAAAGGTGTACTATAATATTAAAATAATGTGATTTCTTAATCTCTATGCCCACTAATCTGTTAGATTAAAAAAGGTATTGAGTCTAAAATCCGTTAGATAGAGTTCTATTTTGGTTAAAAAAAGTAAAATATTACGATAATTTCACCTATCTTTGACACTTGAGTTTGACCTTCGGTTGGTCCAAGCCCAACCTTTCTTTTCCTGCCTTCTCTTTTAGAATTATTTTTCTATTTTTCATTAATATATTCACTCTCCCATCTCACCCACCACAGCTCACATATACCTTTTCAGCTCCTCACATTCACACCACCTTCTTCAACCCAAGTCCGTATCTCATCATTCTTTCGTTCCCATTCTATTCGTATTTTTAACCACATAATCTTAGAAATGTCTAAGGTTTATTCATTGGAGGAGGTTTCCAAACACAAGACGAACAAGGATTGTTGGCTGATCATTGCCGGCAAGGTATCAAATCGCAAATTTCAGATATTTTTTCGTACAGTTTTTATTCATTTTGGTACGTAGATCTGCTTGAGATTCAACTAAGATCACTTTTTTGGACGAAGATCCCTTCTTTTTCATTTCGTCTGGGTTCTTTCTGCTGTGCTATTAGCTCAATCTCTGATTAATTTCTGTTTCTCTTTGATTGCTGCCTTTGCTTGAAGTGATTGGACCTCGTGTGTAAGTGCGATAGTGTGGCTAATTGTATCAGATCCCCATTGTTTTATTGTTTATGAAGGAGCTCAGATTATCATTCTTAAAGCTCGCCATTTCTCTGTTTCATACTTATCCAATTTTACGTCGATGGATTGTCCCGATAATCATTCGCTTTCTGGGGATTTTCGATGAAATCTGTGGAGCTAAATCAATCTTCAAACTTTTCCTGCAACTTATAAAAGCAATGATTTCGAACCAAGCTCTAGAATCTTGCTCAATTCCCGAGTTTCTCATGTTGAATACACTATCAATGAGGTTATGATATATAAGCAGAGTCATTAAAACAACTCAAGCAATGGTTACGCATTGGTATAAATACCTTACACACTATTTTCTTGTAAATAGGTTTACGACGTGACCAAGTTCTTGGACGACCATCCAGGCGGCGATGAAGTTCTAGTCACCTCCACGGGTAAATTTTTCTCTGTAATAAAATCCTCGGCACACGATTGTAGATTTATCTATTACGTCGTATTATATCGTTTTATTACCAGGGAAAGATGCAACTGACGATTTCGAAGATGTTGGGCACAGCACGACGGCAAGGGCAATGTTGGAAGAGTACTACGTAGGGGACATCGATTCGTCGACTATTAGTACGACAGTCCCCAAGACAACATATGCTCCCCCAAAACAAGCCCAAGCGAACCAAGACAATAATAGGTCCTCTGATTTCCTCGTCAAACTCCTTCAGTTCTTAGTTCCTCTCGCAATTCTGGGCGTGGCTGTTGGCGTTCGTTTCTACACCAAATCCTCGTCGTCTTGAGAGGGAATAATATCGACAAAATGGGGTAGTTTCGATGCAATGAAACATTATAGTAGTAATAAGTCCTAGGTCCAAGACTGCTCTTTGATGTGTCGTTGATGTTTGCTGATCCTCATATTATGTTCTTTGTGATGAAAACCAAGAGATTATAAATTAACTAGGTTTATGGAAGACCATGTTTTTCGTTTCACTTTGCTTTCATAGTTCTTCCTTATTGTTGCTACCTTTGCACTAACATGTTATTGTTCCTTTTACAACTGCAACTATTCTTACATACAAGGAAAAGCATGGAAAGATCACTGCCAATATGATCCTTAATCTACAACAGAAAAAAAAAAAAAAAAAACACTATGCCTTCAGATCATTCTTCACCTTCGGCTGAACAAGGGAAACCATCTTTCTTGCAAGGAAGTGTGATGATAGGTCATAAACATAAGAAATATGAGGAGAACAGCAACTCCGAGTGGCGAGCCACCGGCCCTATGGAGCGAGTCCTTGACCGAGCCATAGTTGGACCGCTGGGTTCGATCGTAGCCAAGCCAGTGGACCAATAGGAGGAGCAGGACTGGGAAAACCATGAAGCTAAGCTTGATCTGATCCATAAAGTCCCCGAGGAAGAAATCGTAATTTGCGTACCAAGTGAAGGTCAAGAAGAGGAAGATGATTGTCAAGAAGAGGATGAAGTGTAAGGGTAAGGAGAAGTATTGCATGAATTCTTGGTAATAGGAGTTGTAGTACTTTGTTGCCATTGTTTATTATTTTTCTTTTTTTTTTTTTTGAGATACTTTTGAGGATGAGGTTATGGGCTTTGGATAGAGATGAAGGGTGGGGTTTTATATTGGGGTTGAGAGTCTGTGCATGTGCAAAGGAAAAAGGGTGATATTCGAGAATTTCTTTCTTTTTGGGCCGACCAAAGAATCTACGTACATGCATTATTGAGGGATGGGAAGAGAAGATGAATATGTTGTAGTAAAAGGTTAGGCTTTATGCAAAGTAGAGAATCTTTGTCGTGGTATAGATGGAAGTATTAATGTGTCTCTTCACTATTTTAATGATGATATTTACCCTCGTTTATACTTTCCATATACTCCCTCCGTCCCAAACCGTTTTGACGTTTTACTAAATCGGGCGTCCCATATCTTTTGTACATTTCCGTATTTAGTAAAAAACTATCACAAACAATCAATATAATAATATTAGATATTCTTAAAAGACGTGCCAAATATACAATTTTTTACCTTTTCATCACACTATATTATTAAAATATTCAGTTTCTTAATTCTCGTGCCTAACTCCCAAATGTTCAAAACCCTTTGGGACAGAGTAAGTATATCAACACGCACATATATTAACCGTACAACTGTTCTCTAGTTGTTGGGGTGGGGCTGAGATTAAGAGCCATCTTATGTCTGCCCTTGAGAGTTGAGAGTTTGAGTTGGAATGAGGTGGACAGTTAATAATCGGGTTCGAATATAGAGACGGTGTTTTTTTCTTTTTTTTTCTTTTTTATTACAAGATGGGTTATTGGGTACTGACCCGACCCATCTTCGTACTACTTAAGGCACCGCATGCAATAATGCGAACTACCCATGAAGATACGGCACTAATTATTAATTGATAGGGGACCTAATTTTAAACAACGAACGTATGTATAATCACGTACACTGATTGGCATATCATCAGTTCCAGCCAGCTAACATTGCCGAGAAAGTATTTATTGTACTTCAATGCAAAAATTACAACGATGTGTTTGTGTTTGATTGAATGAATTGAATCTCAAAGGTACATCGTCTACTGATGATTGATCATATTATAAAATAACAGGGATTTACATAGGAACTTAATGGTTGTTGCGAAACGGACAGCGTAGTAATATTGGAAATGACTGTGAGGATAAAATGGACACAGGAATTTACGTGGAAAACCCCTTTTGACTTGGGGTAAAAACCACGGGGAAGGTAGAAATATTATTACTGGGGTAAAAACAGGGGTTACAAACTCTCAATCTACAAAGGAAAAAACACTCACTATCTCTCTTTATAGTTGGAGCAAATACCGACCAAACCCTCTATTTTTTTTCTTTCTTTCTCCTTCTCTCTCTTTCTTTTTCTTTCTCTTAGTTTTTGGTGTGTTTTTCGTTCAATGCCCCGTAGCCTATTTATAGGCAAGGCATCATACTAATACATATATAATAATAATATAATTAATTATAGTAGGAAGTGGTGTAGTGGGTTAACTAACCCACTCAACCACTCTCCCAACAATCTCCCACTTGAAGATTTGATTGAGGCTCAATCAGATCTTCACACCATTCTTCTGGCTCGCCTTTTCATATGACTTAGATTCTGTCAATCCACAGGAGGAACAACACCATATAAACTTGTCCACGGGAATTGCTTTGGTATTGTAGTCTGCCAGATTATCCGCAGTGTGAACTTTTTGCATGTCCACAGTCCCCGCTTCCACTTGTTCACGAACAAGTGGTATCAGAGCCAACCCTGATTGATATTCCGATTATGCTCTGTGGTTGCAGCTTTGTCTGATCTTCCACATCAGAAAGGATATTGAAAAGGTTTATCATTACGGAAGAGTTTTTTGGCAAGTCGTGGCAATAGACTGTGTAAGTAAGTTCTGTCTAGGTGGCTGGTGCCAAGCGGGACACATAGTGACCCCACCAGATCTCATCTGGGAATTTACTTAGAAGGGTAATTTTGTCTAGAAAGCTGGTCGCTACCCTTTCTGCAAATTATCTGATCAGTACTATTTGGCTGGACTGTCGAATTTCTCCGACGATAGCGACGTGGGAAAAATGGCAGCTAAAAATGAAATTGAGAAATTCAACGGGAGCCGAAAACGAACAAGACCCGGAGAGTCTGGTCCAAGTGGGAGTCAAAAACGGCAAAACCTTGTTACGAAAAATAAGAAGGCTATAAAGTGTTACCACTGTGGCAAGAAAGGTCATCTGAAGAAAGATTGTTGGGCTCTAAACAAAAATCCCAATGCCCAAGGAAACGCCGCCAACACTACCGACGATGGAATTGCCTTGGTGTGTGAAGCCGCAACCACTATCGCTGAAAAGGGAAGATTCAACGACGTGTGGCTCATCGACTCAGCAGCTACTTCCCACATGACCTCTCGAAAGGAATGGTTTCATCAATACGAGTCAACCTTTGAAGGATATGTGTACAGCTGCAATGATCAGGCGCTGAAAATTGTCGGGGTGGGTACGGTTCAAATAAAGATGTACGACGGCACTGTGCGTACTATCCATGCTGTGCGACATGTGGAGGGCCTGAAGAAAAATCTATTGTCCATGGGGCAATTGGATGATCTTGGTTTCAAAGTTGAATTGGAAAACAAGATCATGAAGGTATCCGAAGGAGCACTAGTGGTGATTAAGGGAGAAAAGATAGCTGCAAATCTATACACGCTGAAGGGAGAGACTCTGCAAGCAGGGCAAGCATCTGTTGCTACAACAAGTTCAATCGAAAAGTCTACAATGACTTGGCACAAGAAACTTGGTCATATGTCTGAACAAGGCATGAAAATGTTTGCGCAAAAGAATCTACTTCCTGGTCTTACAACGGTGACGTTACCATTCTGCGAGCATTGTATTGTGAGCAAGCAGCATCGCCTGAAGTTCTCCACTTCAAATTCTAGAAGCAAAGAAATTCTAGAGTTGATCCACTCTGACGTATGGCAAGCACCTCTCTGGGAGGAGCCAACTACTTCGTATCATTCATAGACGACTACTCAAGGAAATGCTGGGTGTATCCAATCAAGAAGAAGGACGGAGTGTGGGTGTATCCAATCAAGAAGAAGGACGAAGTGTTTTCTATCTTCAAAACATACAAGGCGCGAGTTGAACTTGAAAGCGGTAGAAAAATCAAGTGTCTCCGGTCAGATAATGGAGGAGAACATACTGGCAAAGAATTCATCGAATTCTGCAAAGGTGCGGGCATCAGAAGACAGTTCACCACGGCTTACACTCCACAACAGAATGGCGTGGCAGAGCGGTTGAATAGGACCCTGTTGGAAAGAACAAGGGCTATGTTGAGAACTGCTGGCCTGGAAAAGAAGTTCTGGGCGGAAGCGGTCTGTACTGCCTGTTATGTGGTGAATCGGGCTCCATCTACTGCTATAGAGATGCGAACACCGATGGAAATGTGGACTGGTGCACCTGCAGACTATAGTTCAACGTACGCGATGTACCACAACCAAGAAACGACAAAGTTGGATCCAAAGTCCAGGAAATGTCTATTCTTGGGTTGTGCTGATGGAGTAAAGGGGTATCGCTTGTGGGATCTCAATGACCACAAAGTGATTATCAGCAGAGATGTTACCTTCTTGGAGGATGGCGATCAAGTCGAAAATGATAGCAGTTCAAAAGGCATGACAAAGACCACACCGGTGAAACGAAAATTGGAGCAATATATTTCTTCTGAAGCTGAACCGGCGCACGAAGAGCTCAACCCAGTCGAATCTGAAGTACCGGATCTTTGGCGGTCATCACGCGAGTGTAGGCCGCTCAGTTGGCACTCAGATTATGAGATAGAGAGCAATCTTGCATACTGTTTTCTAACGGAGGATGGAGAGCCAACCACTTTCCAAGAAGCACTGAATAATTCAGATGCGAGTCTGTGGATTTCAGCGATGCAAGAAGAAATGGAAGCTCTCTATAAAAATAAGACATGGGAGTGGGTGCCATTACCGCAAGGAAGGAAGCCCATTGGCAACAAATGGGTGTACAAAATCAAGCGGAATGGTGATGACCAGGTAGAGCGCTACCGTGCTAGACTGGTTGTAAAAGGATATGCTCAGAAAGAAGGGATTGACTTCAACGAAATTTTCTCACCGGTGGTTCGACTTACAACAGTCAGGGTGGTCTTGTCAATGTGTGCTACATTCGACTTGCATCTTGAGCAGCTGGACGTAAAGACAGCCTTTCTCCATGGTGACCTGGATGAGGAAATATATATGCTTCAACCAGAAGGTTTCGAGGAACAAGGAAAAGAAGACCTAGTTTGCAGACTGATCAAATCTCTCTACGGGCTCAAACAAGCACCTCGATGCTGGTACAAGAGATTTGACTCCTTCATAATGAGTCTTGGCTACAACAGGCTATATTCAGATCCTTGTGCGTATTTCAAGAGATTTGGCGATGACGATTTCATCATGTTGCTGTTGTACGTCGACGATATGCTGCTAGCAGGACCCAACAAAGGTTGTATCGCCAACTTAAAGACTCAACTAGCCAGTGAATTCGAAATGAAGGACTTGGGGCCAACAAACAAAATTCTTGGCGTGCAAATATCTCGAGACAGAAGCAAGCGGAAGATTTGGCTTTCCCAGAAGAATTATTTGAAGAAAATCTTGCGAAGGTTCAACATGCAAGATAGTAAGCCAATATCTACCCCTCTTGCTGCTAATTTCAAGCTATCCTCCGATATGTGTCCTACTAATGAAGACGAGCGGATGGAGATGTCTCGACTGCCATATGCATCGGCGGTAGGAAGTCTAATGTTCGCAATGATCTATACCAGACCAGACATTGCCCATGCAGTGGGAGTTGTTAGCCGATACATGTCCAACCCTGGCCGGGAGCACTGGAGTGCTGTTAAGAGGATTCTCAGATATATCAAGGGAACCTCGGATCTTGCCTTATGTTACGGAGGTACAGATTTTACTGTCCATGGTTTTGTTGATGCAGATTATGCAGGTGAACTTGATAAAAGCAGATCCACAACCGGATATGTGTTTAATCTTGCTGGCGGTGCCGTAAGTTGGGTTTCAAAACTGCAGTCCATTGTTGTAACATCAACAACGGAAGCAGAATACGTGGCAGCTACGCAAGCCAGTAAAGAGGCAATATGGTTGAAGATGTTGCTGGAAGAACTCGGCCACAAACAGGAGAATATTGTTCTCTATTGTGATAGTCAGAGTGCGTTGCATCTTGCAAGGAATCCAGCATATCATTCAAGAACCAAACATATCCGGGTGCAATACCACTTTGTTCGTGAACAAGTGGAAGCGGGGACTGTGGACATGCAAAAAGTTCACACTGCGGATAATCTGGCAGACTACATGACCAAAGCAATTCCCGTGGACAAGTTTATATGGTGTTGTTCCTCCTGTGGATTGACAGAATCTAAGTCATATGAAAAGGCGAGCCAGAAGAATGGTGTGAAGATCTGATTGAGCCTCAATCAAATCTTCAAGTGGGAGATTACCACTTGTTGCGAAATGGACAGCGTAATAATATTGGAATGAGTGTGAGGATAAAATAGACACGAGAATTTACGTGGAAAACCCCTTTTTAACTTGGGGTAAAAAACCACGGGCGAGGTAGAAATTTATTACTGGGGTAAAATAGGGGTTACAAACTCTCAATCTACAAAGGAGAAAACACTCACTATCTCTCTTTATAGTCGGAGCAGATACCGAACAAACCCTCTATTTTTATCTATTTCTTTCTCTCTCTCTTAGGCTTTGTTTTTGGTGTGTTTTTAGTTCAATGCCCCGTAGCCTATTTATAGGCAAGGCATCATACTAATACAAATATAATAATAATATTATTAATAATAGTAGGAAGTGGTGTAGTGGGTTAACTAACCCACTCAACCCACTCTCCCATCAATGGTTGCTCTCGTATACATAACTAAAGTTAAAGACCTTCAATTAAATAAAACAATTATACAAGTTTCATAACTAAAGTCAAGATTTTCTTTTACTTGTGTTTGCATCAAAATGACCTCTCGCCCAAAAATCTCTCGTGATAAAATGACCGTTCTAAGCCAAGTGGTTGTCTTAAATGACATTTTCAATTATATATGTCTATCTCTATCACGATTATAATTTATATATAGCATTATTGTCTATTGATGATATATTTGTCGGTGATAATTGGCCAAAATATATTTGCAATTACCATTGTGCACCGTCTTATATCCATTTATAATCCAGTTCCATTCACACGTGCACAACGTTCTCGCTCAATACTCGACTTCTCTATATCCCTTTTTGTTCAGATAATTCAAAAAATGATTTAGATAATTATTGTATATTCGAGTTATTACATCCTGTCCTTATACAATAATAGCCAAAAAAAACCATCCATCTGTATTCTCATACCCTTAGCAGCAACAGTAAACGAACAACACGACTGATAACAACACTTAGCTAACTCTCATTCAAACCCCACATCTATTAATTCCTCGAACTTCCCTTACGGACTTGACATGTACATCAAGGCATAGTGACATCTTTCAATTATCTTAGAAGCCTCTAGCTATATATAAATATTTGTATACATATATATACAGATTATATTACTACCTCCGTCCCACTTATTTCTTTCCATCTTTCTATTTCGGTCCCACATAATTCTTCCCATTTCCATTTTTGGTAAAAAATTATCCCACTAATTAAACTAATTGCACCATTAATATTAATTTTTCTCTCTTCATACCTCAAAAGGTGTACTATAATATTAAAATAATGTGATTTCTTAATCTCCGTGCTCACTAATCTTTGGGAAGAAATAGCCGCGACAGAGAGAAGTACTACATCCGTCCCAAACCATTTTGGACATTTTACTAAATCTGGCGTCCCACATCTTTTGAACATTTCCTTATTTAGCAAAAAAACTATCACAAACAATCAATATAATAATATTAAATATTCTTAAAAGATGTGCCATAATATACACTTTTTTTTACCTTTTTATCATCCTAAATTATTAAAATATTCAGTTTGTTAAGTCTCGTGCCAACTCCCAAATGTCCAATACCCCATGGGACACAGGGAGTATATATTAGTCGATCAGCAGCGAATGAACGGTACTAGTGGAATCGAAATCATGACCTCCAACCACACTATTTGACCTAGAGGCCACTCCACTCCACCTACCTACTATCTATCTATTTATAAACTTAAAACGCCCAATCCATAACAACCTTCATTACCATCACTGCACTCAACACAACCCATTATTACAGCAAAATAAAAGAGATGGAGTCCAAAAACAAGGACGCAATAACAACCACCACCATAGTACTATTGATATCCTTATTCTTGTTCGGCCTCGCAAAGTGCGACATAGAGCAAGACAAGCAGAGGTGCACTTCCCAGCTCGTCGCGGTGTCCACGTGCCTTCCGTTCGTGAGCGGGCAGTCGAACGCCCCGCCGATCGACTGCTGCAAGGGCTTCAAGCAGGTGTTGGACAAGAGCCGCGAGTGCGTTTGCATACTCATTAAGGATCGAGACGACCCGAGCCTAGGGCTCAAGATCAACCTCACGCGAGCCCTAACCCTCCCCGTCAGGTGCAATGCCCCCGCCAATCAAACCATTTCTGACTGCCCAGGTAAAAAAGCATAGAGATACATCATGTATGTGTTGGGTTTAAATTAATTAAAGTTTGGACGGTAATTAATTGGGCTTGTGAATGTGAATTTTTGGAGGAAAATTAATGTGGCCTTTGTAGTTGTAGTAATCGGAGGCTTGGCCTGCCGACGGTCATACTTCTAGAATTACGTAGGACCGTGGCTGCTAAGAAATCAGTATGTATGTATGTATGTATACGTTGAGACATACGCACCTTGTATGTCGTCGTCAGGCCCAAGCTGGACTACAATACAGGGCCACCTATCTGGGCCAATGGTAGATAGGGCCACAACCTTTGAAATATGATTCAATATATCTTAGCTCTTGGGCCGTTTCATATGTTGTATAAGAGCCCGCTGTTTTGTCGTGCATGAATGAAAAAAATATTTGTTTAGAGCCGAATTATTTTAGCTTTTGGGTTAAATTTTTTAGGGCCAAAGGGCCTCCCAATCGCAGGGCCACACAAATTAAAAAATCCGGCCCTAGTTTGTTTCCTATTTTGTGATAAATCGTTTTTTTTTTGTTCGTTTTTGTTACGACAAAGCTATTCTGCATCTTCCGCCGAACTCGCCGGATGCTAAGGTTTTTCAAGGGTTGGATAACAGCACGGCGACGGCTCCTGCGGGTAATAAGTAATAGTGGCTATGGTTTTTGTTTTTACTTTTTTCTTTTCCTCATTATTTTCGGCGTTGTTTATATTTATTTTTATTTGAAAAAAAAAAGGTAATTCGACGAGCTCGGGAAAGGGAGGAGCAGCGCCGTCGTCGGCGACGAGCAGTGTGAACGCGCAGAGCGACGGAGGAGGAAGAAAAGGAGCATATTCTTTTTCTGGGATGTTGTTCGTCGCGCTCATGATGGCCGTAGCTGTTGCATATATTTGTTAATAATGTATTATATGTTACATAAATTTATAAGTTAATAGGTGTAGTGTATCAATAATTGGTTTGGTTTGAGTTTGATTTTAGTTTTTGAGCATTTCTTTTGAATCGTGCGTGAGTGAACTCTTTCGACGGGCTATTGTTGGGCCGTATGTTATGGGCCTCATATTGAGCTTATCAAAATTGAAAACCCAATTTGGTTGAATATACTCATGCTTCAATTTATTTCTGGGGTCAATTCGAAATCAGACCCCATTAAGGGTTTGATTTCGAATTCAGACCCTCTTTGAGAATTTTTTAGGTTAAAGGAGCCATTTTGTGTGGTGTAAAAAAGTGGTATGAAAGATATATAAACTGGTATAGAATGATCGTTTTGTGTTACAAATTTCAACATGCTGATATGTCAGAGCAATGAAGTGGTACTGCAGAAAATAAACTGGTATCTGATGATCATAAACTGGTACCGAGTTATGTTTTTGTGTTACAAAATTTGCACATACTGGTATGAAAGAGCAATGAAGTGGTACTTGCAGAAAATGGGTCCTTAAAACTAAATTTTTTGCCAAGAGGGCCTGAATCCTAAATGATAGTTATGTGGGGGTCTGAAAGGAAAATACCCCATATTTCTATATACGCATAAAATAAAGGGTATATTTAGTTTCAGGTCCCAAAAATGTTTATAGTATTAAATCATTTTCGAGAAAACATTAGTTTAAAGAATCCAAAATTAAGAGATATGAACTTATCGGACTATCATTTTGTATGATTTCAGAACAATGAAGCGTTATTAAAGAGTAATGAAGTGTTACTGCAGAACAATGAATGTTACTGAACAATTGGGTCCTTAAAACTATTTTTTTTCACAGCGCCTGAATTCCAAATTCAGACCCGAAAGGGCCTGAACGAAAATTGCCCTTACAATAAAAATACTAGTCAAACCCAACGATGAACTACTACGAAACTCGAGTCAAAACAAACCCAATCAATCCTATCCTCGCGCTATCTATGTTCTCTTTCCTTCTTCGATCATCGCCGAGGCAAAAGCTTTCATCTCTTCCAAAAATGGCCGTGAATCCACGTGTGCATCGCCTAGCAACACCGCTGATCGCTCTGTTCGTCCTCTCGTCAGCCCAGATCAGTTTCTCACTGATCGACGTCCACGACCTACTGCCGATGTACGGTATCCCAAAGGGTCTTCTTCCCAGTGAAATCAAGTCCTATACGCTTTCAGCTGATGACAATACCTTCACGATCGAGCTGAGTTCGAACCCTTGCTACGTCAAGTTCGGCGATCAGCTCGTCTATTACGACAAGATCGTTAAGGGGAAGTTGGGATTTGGTAAGGTGAGCGATGTCTCTGGGATTCAGGCGAAGAAGCTCTTCCTTTGGGTGTCGGTTTCTGGGATGGACGTCGACGATAAGAACGGCATGATTGAGTTCCACGTCGGCGCTCTTTCTCGGAAACTGCCCAGAAAAGATTTTGAGTCGGTGAAGAGCTGCAAGGCGAAAGGGGTTGGGGATCTGGCGGATTCTGTCGTGGATGCTCTGTTCTGAGGTAGAGATTGCGTCTTTATGGTGTAGATTTTGTGAGGTTTTGCCAGGGGAAAGTTTTTCTTTCCTTGTTTCTTGTGTGGTGATTGCTGAAGCTTGGTATGTTCTTGAATTGTTGATTATCTTTGGGTGGATTGGCTTCTTTTGTGGTGGTTGTATGGTGCTATTAGTCAAAAATTGCTTCTGATCTGAATATGTACAATGCAATCTTAGGAAGTTGTTGGTCTCTTGCCAAAGAACATCTTAACTGTGATTGAAAAACCTTTACATGAACGGATTGGATCTGTGAGCAACTCAAACACACATATATATTTATATGTATTCTCTTTCTGATTTATAGATAAACAGAAGAAAGAATCTTGTCATTTTAGATCCAAATTTGGTATGTGAGGATAGAACTAACCATGGTTTAATTTGACAGTCATTTCGAAAAGTTGGAGCTCATCTCTCTCTCTCTCTCTCTCTCTCTCTCTCTCTCTCTCTCTCTACTCTTTCTCTCTCTACTAAAAGTAATGGATGCCTAATCTTTCTGCAAATTTAAGGTTCCTGATGATGAATAGGAGCACTCGAGACTCGACTGATCTTTAAACTTTATAGTAGTTGTTTATACGTCTACTATAAGTTTCCCTTCAAAAAGATTCATTTTCTACCGTGAATATAATTCCATTGCCGCCACTATAGTAGGTATTTTTTATAGAGCAATAATTGTTTTTTGTATGGCGTGGCGTGTGATTTCAACAAAGTCTAAAGTCAATTAGTTACCATAAATATAAACGAATAGGATGTGATGTTATACTATAGTAGAGCCTAAGCTCCAACTTCATAATTCATCAAAAAAAGTCAAATTAATTCCCAAAAACCAAATACAAATACAAATACACACAACGTTATATAATACTAATACTAATAATAATAATAATATAGTAATAAGCTACTCGAAGCATACACCTAACTCCGTAACGAACTACCCCAAGTCACGGTACACGAAGTCACGACTGAACAACACCCAATCCCAATAAAAAGTCTTACACACTTCATTCCCTGACAAGAAATATCTACTCATACTCTCAAATCTCAAATCATCGCCATGACCTCCTCATCCGCCGCCGACCCTCCGCCGAAACCGCCCCTCCCCACCACCACCGAGGCATCGCTGCCCAAGAAGCCCAACAAACTAACCCTCATCCCACTCGTCTTCCTCATCTACTTCGAGGTCGCCGGCGGCCCATACGGCGAGGAACCCGCCGTCCAAGCCGCCGGCCCACTCCTAGCCATCCTCGGATTTCTGATCTTCCCCTTCATATGGTCCATCCCCGAAGCCCTCATCACCGCCGAGCTCTCCACTTCTTTCCCGGGAAACGGCGGCTTCGTCATATGGGCGGAGAAGGCCTTCGGCCCATTCTTCGGCTCTTTAATGGGCACCTGGAAATTTCTGAGCGGAGTCATCAACATAGCAGCTTTCCCAGCTCTCTGCATCGATTATCTGAAGCGTTTGTTCCCCATTTTTTCATCGGGGCTGCCGAGGACATTAGCCATACTAATCTCCACCGTCCTTCTCTCCATCTTGAACTACACCGGCCTGAGCATCGTCGGCTACGTCTCGGTGGCGCTGGGCGTCGTTTCCCTCCTTCCGTTCATCCTAATGTCGCTGATAGCCATCCCTAAAATCGAACCGAAGAGGTGGGGCAGCTTGGGACAAGCTGGGGCGAAGAAAGATTGGAACTTGTTCTTCAACACCCTATTTTGGAACCTGAATTTCTGGGACAACGTGAGCACCATGGCCGGCGAGGTAGACAACCCACACAAGACCTTCCCTTTAGCCCTACTAATCGCCGTCGTCTTCACCTGCCTGGGGTACATCATCCCCTTGGTGGCCGTGACGGGCTCGGTCGTCGTCGACCAGAGCCGGTGGGAAGCCGGGTTCATGGCCGACGCTGCGGAGATAATCTCCGGCAAGTGGCTCAAGATATGGATAGAGATAGGCGCCGTTCTGTCAGCCATAGGGCTCTTCGAAGCTCAGCTCAGCAGCAGCGCGTATCAGATAAACGGCATGGCCGACCTCGAGCTACTGCCGAGATTCTTCGCCGTGAGGTCGAAGTGGTTCAACACGCCGTGGTTGGGAATCTTGGTGTCGACGGCGATAGCCCTCGGCGTTTCTTACATGAGCTACACCGACATAGTTTCGTCGGCGAACTTCTTGTACAGCTTGGGTATGCTCTTGGAATTTGCGTCGTTTGTATGGCTGAGGAAGAAGTATCCTCTGATGAAACGGCCGTACAAGGTTCCGTTGGGATTGCCTGGGTTGGTTGTGATGTGTCTGATTCCTTCGGGTTTTTTGGTGCTTATAATGGCGATTGCTACCAAGGCGGTGTATTTGGTGAGTGGGGTGATGACGGCGGCGGGGATTGGGTGGTTTTTCTTGATGAAGCTTTGTAGGGCTAAACGATGGTTTAGGTTTAGGAGGGTTGTTGATGACGACGATGATGATGGTGGTCATCACGTTGTGAAATGATTTAATAGTTATTTGCAGAATGTTAGGAAAAGAATAGTTATTTTTATGTAATTTGTATGATATTTATGTAATCCAACTTTGGCTTTGTAAGGTGCTTGATATGAAGGTGTGATATGATTCCTTTAGAGTGTGTTTGGTTGGGGGTATTAGGGAGGATTAGAGGGGTTAGGATTAAGTGAAGTAGTGTTTGGTATGAGGGTTTATTTAAAGGTAAGGTTTAGTTAATACCTCCTTAATACCCCTATTAAGGTATTAACTAAAGCTACCACTCACCCTACCATTAGCTAATACCAGGCATTTATTGCAAAATTATCATTTAGTTATTACATATTCAACTCAAAATATGGTTAAATTTGTAATTGAATTTAATTAAACTTAAAAAGATCTTATATTATCTATCAAATTCATCCGAGATCATTATTTAAATTCATCAACCAAACACCGTAAAAATTCATACCCTCCCTTTATTTAATCCCACTTTATTAACCATTCTTATTTTGAATTTTATTTTAGTTGTTTCTTCTAATAATAACGTCTCTCTCTCTCTCTCTCTCTCTCTCTCTCTCTCTCTCTCTCTCTCTCTCTCTCTCTCTCTCTCTCTCTCTCTCTCTCTCTCTCTCCTTCACTCTCTATATTATCTCTCTCCCTCTACCTCTCTCATCTCTCTATCTCTCTCCCTCTCCCTCTCTCTCTCTCTCTATCTCTCTATCTCTTGCATTTATTCAAACTCAGTACTATCTAAATCCATATGCCAAACATGTCAGACATCATTACATAATCCCATCAACCAAACACCCCAAAATACTCATATCCTTTATTATATAAACCCAACTAAAACTAATACCATCTAAACCCATCCTTCCAACCAAACAGACTCAGTCTATGATACACAACCTACCTTTTAACCCAATCTAAACAATTTTCATACTTTATCAACAACATATAATATTTATAATTATTTTTAATAGTATTTGAATGTGTGAAAAATATATTACATCATATGATATAATAGATACTTCGATCATTGGAGAAAGAAAAACAATTAATTATGATAGATGAATGTAATATGGAAATAGATGATTTGAAATTGTGATTCAAGATGTATCAAATTTAGTCCCTATTTATAGAGAAAAAATCATACATTTTGTTAAAAAAAAAGAAAAATAAAATTTAATAGATAATTTAATGTATCATTTATGTAACACACCCATTCCACTACCACGAGATTTCAACTTTCAACCATATAATATTAATATGATTACGTACAAGTCAAAAGATAAACTTTGCAAAAGCTAATTAGCATAAGACGCATCACAAAATACTAGACAAAATGCCACCGACAACTATTCGCATGATGCTATACATTTCAAGAGATAAAGTCCTATAGTATCGCTGAGCCTGTCACAGGTCGTCCCTCACATGCTCCACCACAGGTCAGCCAACACCTCACCTCCTCTAAGTCTTACCTCCGAAGGAGGATCTGCAAAATAATATAAATATTGGGAGTGAGTCGACAAGACTCAGTAAGTGCAATCAAGAACGTGTATGTGGCACAATCAAACACATAATATGCGAACAATGAAAATGGACGTGGGTTATTCGCGCTTCAACCTACCTATTTCCAAATATTTCCTACATCAATATCGTCTCAATCCAACACAACAATTATCAAAAACTATCGACAGTTATCAACAACTATCGAAAGCTACCAACAACACTCTTACCGGTCACGCACCACGACCCACTGGACACTCACACACTCCGACCCCAGAGCTGTTGTTTCGATAGCTATCCGGGCCCCATTGGCCCCTATGTCAATGCTACCATTATCACACGTTCACGCATCGTAGGCCAATCACTTAGTACATAACTTCATCACAACGATACGCCACAAAGTAGCCTCAATCCATTCACATAGCACATCACACATGCACAACCATAATGCATATTAAACGTCATTCATTAGAGGGATATGCACAAACTTAACAATCAACAAGTTAATAAGGAAGTTCAGTAAACAAAACCATATAATCTTTAGAAATAAACTTCCATAATGACCTCGTTAGAAGCGCCCTACAACCGGGCTCAATCGAGTCATGATCATATTAAAACATAAATATGCATTTGAAACTGTGCGTACAAGCTCTTGCTCCCTATGCACTTACCTTGATGACAATTCAATTCTTTAGTTCACAAACTACTAGAGATGGTTCGACTCCTTTATCCGCTTCCTTGTGCCTAAGAGTTTCCACCTTGTTCCAACTTAAAATATTCTACAAGCCATCATAATTGCACTAAAATTATATAGGCATTTATACGAACGGTTGGCGGGCATGAATGTTACTCTAAGCCTTTTGTAATCTCTTGGTGCATCTCCTCCCAAATTTCGAATCCACCCATATAAACATTTACTAACATGCTCAAAGTATACTTAGGAACACCTCAACATCATCATATTAACGGACAAACACATGAGGCTCAACAATTTTCGAAACCCTAATTTCCTGCATCTACTTCCATCCACAAAAGTTTAAGCATAAGAAGAGATAATGCAAATGTTACCCTTTTTACCTAAAGTTGAAGCAAGCTGACAACATTTTCTTGGATGATTCCACTCAAAGCCTTTACATCATCGTCTTCTTTAGCTTAACCTTGTCTGAGAGGTTAGAGGGGTCAATTGTGATAGGAAATGGGGATATTTTAAAAAATGAGATTACTTTTGATTTCTTTTAAAAAAAATAGGAACTTGATCAATTGTTTTTTAGAAAGAGGAACCTGCTTATTAATTAACTAAACCCCTAACTAATTAATACCTAAATAAATAAAAAAAGAAATATATATATATATATAAAATAACCGCACCCACCTCATTAACGCACCCACCAAGCACCAAACGGATCTCGACGGAAAAACGAGCTGAAGCATCCGACGAAATCGAAACACCCAAGCTCGAAGAATCCCAATTTCGTTCTTAAATGCATATACAGTAAGTTTCGTTCATGTTAACACCGTTACTAGTATACATTATCGGGCAAATTTCCGTTCGGGTTAACGACATTTACATTTCGAGCATCGGGTATTAGATTTTCGAAGGTTTGGGTAGTTATGGGTAGCATTTTCACCGTAGATCTGTGCGAATTTGCAGAAAAATTTCGTTTTACATTTATTCGAGCTCATTATTCGATTTTTTTTTACTCGAAAATGTCACTCGAATACGTTATTTTGGCAACTTTCAATTCGGACATCACACTCGAATAAACTCGAATAGTTTACTCGAATAATATTATTGTTTATTAAATTTTACAACGTACATATTATTCGAGTTTTTATACAACTCGGATAGCTTACTCGAATAATTTTTATTATTCGAATATTTTATTTATTCGAATAATGCACATTGCAATTAAATTTTATTAACAATGATTTATTTCATATGCAGGTTATGCCGACCAGCATCATGATTGATTACGATGGAGAATGGATAATTGGGAATGATTATAAATGGATATGGGTTCCAAGGATGGGAACAAATATGAAGCCCATTGGGTTCGATGTCGATTGTTGTTTGCTGGACGATCTGCGGAACGAAATATACGAGACTATTGACGTAAGCGGGAAGCCGGAGTTAAAGCTTAGTTATCATCCATCTATGAGAGGTATGGAAGGGTGTGCTCCATTGTATATAAAGAATGATCGAGAGTTGAAGGGTTATATTTACTTAGGGGGTCCAATGGATAGACCGATTCTCCGTGTGGAAATTGGACTCCCTACGACCCTCCACCGTCAAACTCTTGCGGATGATGAAGTTGGTCCCGTTCCAATTGAGGTTCGTAGCGGTGGAGGTGGTTACGTCGATGATTATTTTGACCGTATCATCGACTGTGGCGGTACGAAGATGTGAATCATGGGAGTGAAGGTCACAATGAGGCGAACGACCGTGATGAGAATGTTGCATCACGGCAGAACGTGCACGTCAATTTTGATGCGTAAACGGAGAAAATGCGGACGGGGATGATGATGATGAGGAGGAGGAGGAGGAGGAGGAAGAGGAAAATGCCACTATTCCTAGCGATCAGTATTCTTTTACCAACGGTTCCACCATGAAGGTCGGTGATGAATTCGAGGATAAGAAGGCCGTCAAGAATAGGATCCAAAGAGTTGCTATAGAGGCATGCTGTCAAGATTATAAAATCTTCCCGATCGTACTATGGCGTGAGATGCAAAGAGGATGGATGTACTTGGAGGATATGGACGGCGAAGATTAAGGATACATCCGTATTCTCGATTCGTACGTATTGCAACACACATACGTGCGACCTTGCAAATCGGAACGCAAGACTCACTCAAGCATCGTCAACCTCCGTGCTTAATATGCTGCTTGAATCTTTTCAGGGTTCAACAAGTACACCGGCCCCTAAACTCATTCAAACAATGATGAGAAATCGTGGGATCGAAGTTTCGTACTTCAAAGCATGGAAACAGGGCATTTTAGCACAAAATGCAATGAAGGGTGACCCCGATGAGAGTTATAAGCTGTTGCCGTCGTACCTGTCGACGTTGAAAAGAGTGAATCCGGGAACCATAGCAAGTGTATATCTGGACGACGAGCGGAGATTTAAGCACGCATTCCTATCCATTGGTGCTTGTATTGCGGGATACCGTCACCTGAGGAAGGTTGTTTGCATAGACGGTACTTGGTTGAAAGGAAAGTATGGGGGTACGTTGCTCATTGCATCAGCGGATGATGGCGACCGCCATCAGTTTCCTTTAGCTTGGGGCATAATTGACAATAACGAGTGCATAGAAGCTTGGTCGTGGTTCTTGAACGAGCTCTTGCAAGTCGTACCCAACGAGGACGATCTTGTCATCGTATCCGACAGATTTGCTTCAATCAAAGCCGCCATTGCAGACGTCTACAGTCGTGCGCACCACGGTCATTGTATTTGCCACCTGTCACAAAATATGAAAGGCAAGTGTAAGAAGCAGGGTGCGACCGAGACGTTCATACACATTGCTAAGACATACAAGCAATGCGACTTTGATTCACAATATGGTGATTTTGAGAAAAGGTTTCCCACAGCATACGCTTATTTGCAAAAGACTGATACTAAGGAACGATGGAGTCGAGCCTATTCTCGGACGTCTCGCTATAACATATGACTACGAACGGGGTGGAATCGATTAATGCAAGACTCCGCGAAGAAAGAAAGCTACCGATCATTGCGCTTTTGGAATCGATACAGAGAATGACGGCGGATTGGTTTGCTAGATACAGACAGCAATCTGGACAAGCAACCACGCGGTTTACCCCGACGGTGGAAAGGAAGCTCCGTGAGAGGTATGAGCTAAGTCAAGGGTATGAAGTACATGAAATCGATCCGCATGAGTACGATGTCCGATCTCCGGGGGGTCGTGCCATTGTTAACTTGCGGTCAAAGACTTGTACGTGCCGCCAATTCGACATCGACAGGATTCCTTGTCCACATGCAAGCGCGGCGAGTCTACGAGCGAACATGAGTTTCTACCCGTTGTGTTCGGAATATTAATCTGTCCTAACGTGCCAGTCTGCTTATCACGGACGAGTTTCGCCAGTTCCAGATCAAGCCGATTGGGATACCTCGGATCAATTGGTGTTGCCGCCTCTGTTCGTAGCAAGGCGTGGTCGGAGAAAAGAAAAGAGGTTTCCGTCCGTCGGTGAGTTTGGTCGTAGACATTAAGTAAATCTTGATGTATGAGTTTGTATGAGATTGATGAATATTGTGAGCTTGTGAGGTTGTATGAGTTTGATGGATATTGTGATTTTGGCTTGTTTGTTGCTTATTTCACTGTTATTCGAGTAAACAACATGACTCGAATATTACTCGAATACACTACTCGAATATTATAACGATAAAAAGTCGAAATGAAAATCTGAACTTATTCGAGTAATCAACATGACTCGAATATCACTCGAGTAAATTACTCGAATATTATAACGATAAGAAGTTGAAATGAAAATCTGAACTTATTCGAGTGAAGTAAGAACTCGAATAAATTAGAAAAAATCGAAGTGAAACTCGCATAATTTCTTGCAATTCGAGTGCTATCTTTAAAATTTTTAAATTTTAATTATCTCGATACTTAGATGTATAAATATCAATATTTCGATTTTTTTGGGGCCTTCATGATGTTAATAAGTCGCTTGATGAAGATTAACAATGTTTGATAAAAATCGTTGCATGACATACAATAGAATACGTTGGTAGATAGGACTTTAGTATATAAATTCTCATCCACGTTGGTCAACATGTATAGAATTATCAACATGAATTTTTTTTTATATATTTTTTCAAGAATCTCTAAAATAGTTTATTACATAGATAGGAAACGCATTTAACATATCATGATCATGATAATAACAATATTTTGGATTTTTAAGTAAATCGAGTAATCAACATGACTCGAATACCACTCGAGTAAATTACTCGAATATTATAACGATAAAAAGTCGAAATGAAAATCTGAACTTATTCGAGTAAAGTAAGAACTCGAATAAATTAGAAAAAATCGAATATGAAACTCGCATAATTTCTTGCAATTCGAGTGCTATCTTCAAAATTTTTGAATTTTAATTATCTCGATACTTAGATGTATAAATATCAATATTTCGATGTCTTAGGGCCTTCATGATGTTACTAAGTCGCTTGATGAAGATTAACAATGTTTGATAAAAATCGTTCATGACATACAATAGAATACGTTGGTAGATAGGACTTTAGTATATAAATTCTCATCCACGTTGGTCTAACATGTATAGAAATATCAACATGAATTTTCTTTTTTTATATTTTTTCAAGAATCTCTAAAATAGTTTATTACATAGATAGGAAACGCATTTAACATATCATGATCATGATAATAACAATATTTTGGATTTTTAAGTAATTCGAGTAATCAACATGACTCGAATACCACTCGAGTAAATTACTCAAATATTATACAGTCGAGTAGGCTCGTATAGTTTACTCGAATGAATATCGTTTTGCCTGTTTCACTTATTCGAGTACTACATGGTACTCGAATAGGCTCGAATAAGTTACTAGAATAAATAACATTATTCGAACAAACTCTTTGACTCGAATAACAGTGAAAACCTAGAAAAAAACAACTGAAACTTGAACAACCTGAACAGCAACTCAACCAACCAAAACTGAACAATTCCAAATGCAAAATCCGTACAAATATCTAAAACGGTTCATACAACATCCCAGTTGTTAAAAAAAATATATATTGTCAAAAACTTTCTAAACGACGCAATTTTAGAATCGTCCAAAGCGTAGAGATCATCTCCGTCTCCGATCAACAGAGACATAGCCGCCCTAAGCATGTATATACCACACTCTCCGCTGTTCGAAAAATAGAACAATTTCAGGTTTAAGAAAATAAGAAAATAAGAAAGTGAGAAAATAAGAAAATTACCTGAGGACTTGTTGAGGGAACTTGGGGCACCGCACCCAAGCAAACTTCTCCACGGGATTTTGCTCCACACCTACGTGTTGAAGCATCAGAGGTATCACTTCGGCCAAGGAGTCGAGGAACGGCTTCATGAACCTCAAGTCCGAATCGCTCTTGCGGTCGGTATCCAAAACGAGGATGTTCCTCTCCTTGAACCGAGCGACGAGGAGCACCCAATGGCTATTAAACGCCAATGGGATGACGCCACATCTGCTTGACTCCTGTGAAGCGACGGCTTGCAGCCGTAAATCGCATTGATCTCTCCCGTGGTGAATTGCTCGAACGAGGACATGTCCCACGGTCCCGGTTTGGCGGACTCCAACTTGACTGCATGTGCGAAATTCGTGTTCATGTACGCGATTCGCTCCTTATGCATGCAGTTTTCTTGCATCGCATAAACCCGTTGAATGCCTCGTTGACATGCTGCAATAATAGCATATAATGTTATTAAACGAAATAATTAGAACATATTTAGCAAAAAACACACATACCGCGTCCGAGATCCACACTTTCGGAGTGGACAGATCGGCAAAGAATTTCTTGTCGTACGCTTGGAGCATTCCTGCCCGTTCATCCTTTGCGCCCATTCTTGCCACCTCCACCTCGACGGCATCCCAATTCTTCACCCTCTCGCCAATGATCTGCTCTATGTCTGCGCGGCGTTGTATTGTAACGCGAGGGGTCGAATCGGGCATCGGCGTATACGGACTCGAAAGCATCCTCGACTTCTTCGTCACACGTTCAGTCCGTGGTCGTTTTTTTGCTAACCTTCTGCGCCTCCGCCCACGCCGCCTTCTTCGCAACCGCCGCTTCCGCCGCCTTCTCCGCCGCCACGGCCTTCTCCGCCGCCTTCTTCTCCGCCGCCACGGCCTTCTTCGCCGCTGCCTTCTTCTCCACCGCCGCGGCCTTCTCCGCCGCCCTCGCCTTCTCCGCCGCCGCGGCCTCCGCCGTCGCCGCGGCCTTCTCCACCGCGCTCTTTGCTGCCGCCGCCGCTTTCTCCGCCGCCACGGCCGCGGCCTCCATCATCTCTATATCCAGCTCGTACTCCATCTCCACGTTCTCCGCCTCCCCCTCGTTCCTCCCGATGCGGCGAATGAGGAGGCGAAGGAGGCGGCATGTCCCGATCATAGCTCCTCGCAATATCCCGCACCGTTGTCGGCGTCAGGATCTCAAGGGCTACAAAATTAGAGTATTACGTTGGATTTACGAAATATCAATATAATCTTATAAAATAAACATTAAGTAAGACATACCTTTGAGCACGATCGAGCGTAGATCCCTAATCTCCGCCCGCATATCCCGTACATCGCCTTCCAGCCTGTCCATTCTTCTATCGAAATGGGCGATTATTGAGCCGGAAGGAGGAGGAGACGGCCTCGGAGGAGAAGACCTCGGAGGAGACGGCCTCGGAGGAGGAGACGGAGCAAGTCGATGCTGGGTGCAGTAGACCGGCAACCCATTTAGAAGATGCTCCACTACCCTCTAGGCTACGGCATCATCCCTGCTGCCACAAAAGCCGGGGACCGTGCGGAAGTGCCTTGAATCGGCTTCAGCATCGGTCGGTGTAAGGCAACACGGCACGTCCTATGTATTTGTACAATTTAGAAAACGCAATCCAAATAAATCTATATTGTAAATAAATAAATATATATACTTACATCCATCCCCACGGCACCGAATGCACGCTCGACCTCTTGCCATCCCGGAGCAGAGCTCTTGCCGTAAAATGTGGTCTTCCAATGGCACATCCGGGGTATCGGGAGCCTTTCGCCGCCTTTTCTCACGGCGAATTCCTGCCCGATGGTCGGCCAGCACTCGTACGCCAGAACCTGATAAAAGAGAGTAAACATAAGTTAAAATAAATATAATATGTCTCAAATAATACAAAACTAATTACCTGAAGCGGCATGACGAAGCCGCTGATATCGAAGGTTGTTTGGATTTTTCCCTTCGATGTCATCTTCCATGTGCTTCCCCAAGAGGTCTTGTTCAGACCATAAACGACCTCCTCGAATGATATCCCTCCCCAAAGATATTCCTTCAAGCGGTCGAAGTCCTCCACCAGACGGAGCCACTCCTCCTTGAGCTTCAAGTCCCTCTTTACCCTCCGCTCCCCTAGCACCCCGGCGGCAAAATAAAGGGCCGCGATCTTCAATTTCTCGGGATCCACACCCGAGTTTCCACCGGCGTCACGAATCGTTCCCGTGATTTTCTTCTCCAAATCGTCAAAATATATAACGGGCTTGCCTACGAGCCATAAAACAAACGTTAGTTTTTGAAATCGAAGTAAAAAAAAAGAATCAAAATGATAAAAAAAATAGTATTAATACCAGGCCAATGCCTCGTCGCAAACTCGTTCGATGACGGTATCTCCGGCTCTTTAGCGCCGCAGTCGAGGCCCGTGAGTAGGCAACACTCGACCAATGAAAATCTTAATGGTCGTCCACGAACGACCATCCAGAACTCCTTCGACTCCGGCATATACTCCATCTGTCGGCTCATCAAAAACCACAGGATCATGTTCGAGTTGTAGTGGTCTCGGGTCACCTTTATTAGATTCCTGAACTGAGTCAGTCTGACCATCTCCTCCATTTCCTCCTCGTTCAAAAGCGTACGGATGCGTTCGCATACCGGCATGTACTGCGAGTTCAGAGTGAGGATGGCATGGTAGAAATTGTCCGCCGGCAACTTCGTCGGAAAATAGATCTGTAAATGCAAAAAAAAAAGAAAAACAATTAAAATTCACTGTTATTCGAGTAAATTATTCGAGTAAAACTTCATTCGAGTAAGTTAACAAACTATTCGAACCCTAGTTACTCGAATAGTTACTCGAAAAAGCGACGAAAACTATTTTCACAAAAAATTCGACCGATTAGGACGTTTGCCCAACGATTTAACATCAAAATCGATCGATTTAACGCTAGAAACGTAAGATCAAATTAAGAAATTCGTTTGACCTAATCGATTTAACAAAAACCCAAAACGCGACAAAAAACTCACGGTGGCTCTACCGGCGTCGATTTGCTCATCCATCCACCCGGTTACGTTGAGGCGCGGAAGGCTCCAATGATCTCGTTTTTCTTTTCGCCATTGATGATTATGTTTGGGTTTGTGTACGATTTTTTGAGTGAGAGCTTTGGTTCGCAGAGAGAGCGCGAGAGACTTTAGGTTTTCGAGTGATTTCTGTCTAATTTTCTTTTCTAGCTTTATAAAATAAGGCTTATTTGAGTAAACTGTGCGAGTTCCTTATTTGAGTAGCGGCTCGAATAGAAAACTCGAAAATTACTCGAATAGGGCTGCTTATTCGTTTAAATTTTCTGATAGTTATTCGAGTAAACTTATCTCTTCGGAATATTATTAGAGTTTGGTATTCGAGTTTCACTGTTAACTCGACTAAAACTCGAATAGCTTTTCGCTGTTGATGAGTCTGATTAGCCTGCTAAACCAGTTTTTTAGTAAGGGTATTTCAGTCATTTGACAACCCTTCCTCTTTTTTTAAAACAAATAGAATCGTTCCTCTTTTTTTAAATTTTCCATAGGAAATGAGATGAGAAAAATAAATATATATATAGAATTTTTATTTACCTAATAACTCCCCTCTTTTTCCTTCATTTTATATTTCCCCCATCCTTATTTAATTAGACAATTTAATCCTTATATTTTATCTCTTCTAATACCCTTAATTTTCTATATTCACAATTCCACCTTAAGATTAATAATTTTTTATTAATTTAAGTGGGGAAGTTACAATAAAATTCATTACAACATATAAAACAAATATAATATTGACGCTTGTCATCATTTGATTAATGTTAGTTATTGATAAATGCGCACAGTCATGTCATGACCAATGTTGATTCACCAGCCGGTTGTGAGAATTTTTTTTTTATCTATTTTATTCATTTCTCTTTCGTCTTTAGTGCACAACTGGTTGGCAAGGTTACGGATAAAGATAGTCCTAATCTTGAATGGGGTGGTCAAAGATGCAAATAATTGAATAAAATATCATTCCTTACCAAAACTTGGTACCAATATGCATATGTTTGTAGTACCAGTGTATAAATGTTCGTGGTATCATACTGTGAACTAGTGTGGTACCATACGTAGGCTACTTGTGTTGAGCACATGGTACAGAAAAAAAGATACCACAAGTAACCTACGTATGGTACCACACTAGCTCACGGTATGGTACCACGAACATCTATCCATTGGTACTACAACCATACGTATATTGGTACTTTAAGTTTGAGTAAGGAATTTTCGACGCCATCTGAATTACTTTTGGTCCGTGAACGTTACCATAGATATTGGTACTACAAGTAACCTACTCATGGTACCACACTGGCTTACGATACGGTACCACGAACATCTGTATATTGGTACTACAAATATATGTATATTGGTACTACAATTTAGGTAGGAGTTGCGATAGTTAAGCAAATGGTACGGAAAAGATACTAAAAGTAACCTACGTATGGTAATATACTAGCTCACGCAATGGTACCACGATCATCCATACACTCGTACTACAAACATACGTATATTGGTACTACAAGTTTGGATAATGAAGGAGAAGGGTGTGGAAATTAGTAAAGGTGGATCGTCCATGGGCTCACGGAATGGTACCACGAACATCTATACATTGGTGCTACAAACATAAGTATATTGGTACTACAAGTTTTGGGCAGGGGGTCCGTGGGTGTTGACAGGCTTTTTGATAATATTTTTGTTGTTTTTATAAGGCTAAAATCGTCCATTAGGTAGCTATGTGATATAGAAGTTTGAAATGGGAGTTTGATGATATAAAATAGGAAGGAGGGAGTTAGTTGATAGATAGTTTGGGAAATGGGGATTTAGTTGTAGATTTGCCTTCAAGTTAAGACCTTTTTTTTGTATTTTCACAATATGCGTTTAAATAAAATACAATTAAATAAGTTATTTTCAAGGATGACCGATAACGTATATGGATATAAAAATGGATGTGAAAATGTAATTTCCCGTTTGATAATTTATAAGATTACAAATTAAATAACACGTCATCGGACTAGTAAGAAATGTTTGCTTCCGTTCGAAGTCGATCAGCACATCATCGATCTATAAATAGACGTGTGTTTTTCTGAGTTATTAAATTGGGGAAGTTGACAAATCCAATCTTTTTCTGTTTGTGTTTGTGCTTTGCGATTTCGCGCGGAACGATTAAGGGATTTCAGCTGATTATAGAGGGTGAGGTTTTCGCTAATTGTTGTCTGAGGCGGCAAAAATGATGTCAATCGAGATGAACGATCGCAAAAGTGAGTTGATCAAACAGTCCTCTCAACGCACCGATGAATTTGTGGCTGGTTTGGCGCGATTTCGCTCTGGTTTTGCAGATTGAATTGTTTCTTAGCTAGAGTCTGCGTTGGTTTGGTTTATGACTTACGAGTGATGTTTTCAATTTTGTACTACTTTGTTAGTTTTGTAGCTTCATGAGTTCTAGATCGTAGACTTATTGGAAAATGGCGAAGTGCTTGATCATATCGTTTCGTGATTCTCTGTGCAGAAATTGGACTTGGTTTGACGGGATTTGGAGTGTTCTTCTCATTTCTCGGGATAATTTTCTTCTTCGATAAGGGACTAATTGCAATGGGAAACGTGAGTGTGCTTTTTTTTTCCCCGATGATAGATTTGTAGATTACCTTGTTTATATTTGATCTTCATTAGTCTTTCTTCTGCTGCACATATAGATCCTTTTCGTCTCAGGCGTCGCGTTAACTATTGGACTAAAATCATCTGCCCAGTTCTTCATGAAACGCTCCAATTTCAAGGTATCCTGCTAAAGTTCTCAGTCTCTGTTGCCTACTTCTTGCTTTGCCACTGATTAATTCGTGCTACATCCATTCCATCCAGGGAACGATTTCGTTTGGTATTGGCTTCTTTTTGGTGGTCATAGGATGGCCTGTAATAGGAATGATCGTGGAGGCATATGGATTTATTGTACTATTCAGGTTTTGTGCTTTGAAATAATTTTGTAATCTAATACCTATCCTTTGCTGTTTTTTTAATTGTCTATTGCTTTTTTTCTTTGCAGTGGTTTCTGGCCAACACTTGCTGTTTTCTTGCAGAAGATTCCCATTCTTGGCTGGGTGTTCCAGCAACCTTTTATACGATCGGTATGATTACTCGATCTCCATTGAATTTTGCTATGGTAACTTTTGAGATTTGCTCTTTCTGTAAACATAATCATAAAGTGCTAGTATATCCTGTGCAACTCTGCATATGGTTTATTAGCTGGGATGATTCCATTATGGTTTAATAGGTAAATTCCTCTTTTGGCTGGCATATGAAAGTAGTCCTGTCTGTTGCATTGATTATGAAATCTCTGATAACATCATCCGTAAATCATTGCTTCCGAAAATCAAGGGATATATATATTATTGCCCTTTCGCAAATTTGATATTTTCTTACGATCTGTGAGCTCTTAACATCTTCTCGCCCTCAATATCTTGGCTCTTATGTGATATGGACTAACGTGTAAAACCTATTCGATCGTATCAATTGGTTCTAATTTTTCGGACAACGATTTCCTGCAGTTTCTTGATCGCTACCGCGGTAAAAGAGTACCCGTGTAGGCGAGCTCACGTGGGACCTACTCGTGTAAATTTGATCGACGGTTTGGATCAAAATGTGGTTGTCTCGATGAAAGAGTGCTTGTGATTTAGGAACTTAATACTTTCTAATTTCCTAAAGTAGTAAGATGTAAAAACATCCATCAACATTTCCTGCTAGGTCTATTCGATTTTTGTTTCCCTCCTTAATAATATGGACAAATATGAATCATTTTAAAAGTCATCAAGAATACAGCAGACTATATTCTTCTTCGGTCACTGATCAGATTCAGTGTTTGTAAACATAGCAAAGAATAAAGATCATTTGAGAAACAAAAACTTGATGGGCCGGGTTTGATTCGGCATTTAATAGTTCTCAGAAAGAAAAATTATAAACCTACTACCTATATTAATGTGTGTATCTCAGATTTCCACTTTTATTTCAATTGCATGTATGTTTCTCAGCATATTTAATATTTCTATTATAAATAAATAGACGGATCTGCCGTGACATCTCAAAAGTCAAACCGTAATGTAAGTACAGATTGTAATTGTAGGTAGGTGGCCAACAGCCTCATCAGTAGGTGCGATCTGTTTCGTTGAATTGAACTCTCATTATTCAAAAATTTAATAATTTCTGCTTAAAGAAGGTTTCACTTTTAGGCTTTTTTTAATTAAATAAATAAAATTTAACCCATCATTAATGAAATAAACCTAAAATAAAAAGTATTAATATAATATGTATTTTCGTAACTTTTTTGTACGAGTTAGTAACTTGTAATAACAGATTATGAGTTATCTTGATGCCTAACATTTAATACCTAAATCCAAAACAAAAGATAAACAATTTTACTGACATTCCAGAACTTTCATCCCCATTATCTCGTAGTTGAAACTATTGCTTCGCAATCTGGAAAAAAATAAAAGCCAAAACATAAAAAACTTCGAGGAAACAATATTTAGGGCTTTAAAGTGCAACCTTGTCAATTACAGCACAATACAAAATCTTGCAGACGATAACACATAAAAAAAACGAAACTTTTGAGACGGATTTAGGGGTTCCAATGGCGCACCCCATGCCCATAAAGCGACGGTGTTCCACTTTTGATCTCGAGCTGGTTAGGTTTCTTCGTGGATGATGAAAGGTTTGACGGTCCAGCAACGGAACACCCCTCTCCAGCGAGAACCATGTCAACATCGGCGTCGCGCGTTGCCAACGGGAACGCTTAGGTTTCTTCGTCGCCATTCGTTTAGGAGTTACTAACGATAACCATATCTAACTCGTATTCTATTACTACCTCTGTCCCGACTATTTCTTCCAGAATATTAGTGGGCACGGAGATTAAGAAACCACATTATTTTAATATTATAGTACACCTTTTGAGGTATGGAGAGAGAAAAGTTATTAGTAGACACGCAAATCAAGAAGACTATTTTTAATATTAATGGTGTAATTAGTTTAATTAGTTGGATAATTTTTTACCAAAATGGAAATGGGAAGAATTATGTGGGACACCCGATATAGAAAGATGGGAAGAAATAAGTGGGACGGAGGAAGTATTACGAGATACTAACTCGTATTAATACCATACGAATTAACTTAAAGCCACATCAGCACTCGTGCCAGCCTGGCGCAGTAACTCGTAATCTGTTATTACAAGTTACTAACTCGTATTAACAGGTTACGAAAAATAATTATTTTATTAATACTTTTTATATTAGGTTTACTTTATTAATAATGATTAAATTTTATTTATTTAATTAAAAAAGCCTTCACTTTTATGTCTTTTAGCCGACCTTCATTCTTATCCGCACCACCTTAAAATCTACTCGCTAAATCATTAACTAATTATGTGGGGTGTTACTTCTTTGTATTATGGCATTAGTTAATCCAGCGAGGAGATAGATCTCTTCTTGCAATCATCATGGTATAAATTTATTTATAGCTCGTTTGGTTAATCGTATGTTTCTTTGCTTAGATCTTATAAATTTTCAGCACTAAATGTCTCGAAGCTCTGCTTAGCATGATTTTGGAAAAAAATTCCCATTAATTCATAACAAATCCCACCATATTAGGTATAATATTTATGTGCAAGTCATAAACTTTAGAATAAACCAATGCGACACATTAAGCTCTAGACACGCAGTACATTACGTAAAAGGGAGTAATTCTCAAACGTGTCCCCATGTTCAAACCCAATACGTTATCGATCAGTAAAAGCTTAGGCTCCTAACGTTCACAAATTTAGATTCTTGGCTACAAAATTTCGTAGAGTAGATCCGACATTAATAAAATGTCAACTGCTTTTATAGCTGGAAAAGCGTGTATGGGGGGAATCGTGTCGTGAAACTTTGCTACTTTGATTTAAAAGTGAAACGCAGTAAAACGTAGGAATTCTTTTGTCTATTGTTATATTTGGATTCATTCGATATTTATGCACTGCGCCTGCTTGGGTTTGACATGCAATATTAGGGGAAAAACGAGGAAGTTTGACTTTCGGACAAGGCGACGATTGGTGAGAGTAAATAACACAGTCTCTGCATTGACTTAGTATTGTTGTTGTTGTCAACGATTTTACTCGGATAATTTCAGATTAATGAGAGTTCTTACTGACTTGTGTTTTACCCCTCCTATGTGACGTTTCTCTTGGTGAATGTTTCAAGTAATTACTGAACATCCACAAAATACATATATATACATATATATATATTATATTAGAATAGAAATGTAGGTACCCTCTAATGCTGCCACCTGTACGTGATAAATTATTTATAAATTTTTAAAAAATAAAAAAATATTCAAACTACCCGCAATCCCATGTTATATAACTACCCACTCAAATAAAAAAATTAATATTTTATTCACATAATTATTATATATGCTTAATATCGTGCTCGTGCATTGCACGGGTAAGAAACTAGTAGATATAATGCAGTTGTAAAGTGGTGGGAAATATCCTTGCAGAAAACGGTCAATTACAAATTCTAAAACATCCTCCAAGTCATCAGTTTCTTTATGGGGCGATCGAGATTGACTTTGAGTTGTATGTACTATGATGGTGTACTTACTTGTCGGTGTGCAGCATTGTAATATTTATTGTTACTATATTACTAGTATTTATTACAAATATCCAAGACTTGGAAAATTTAAGAAAACGCGCCCTCGTTTTGGATTTCTATTGTGAACGCATGCTTCTTACTAAGAAGTGGTTGAAAGCAAAGCAATTAATATAAATCACAATTCACTGCACATCTTGCCTTGTGCTTGAGTATATTTGGTTTGATATGTGTAACAACTAACAAACCATTTTGAGTTATTCGAATTGTTTCGGAAAGATGAATACTTTTATGAATGGAGAATCCAATGTAAGGTCTAATCGGCATTATGATAAAATGCAAGAGCCTAAATAAGATCAATCAAAATAATATATGTCGGAAGACGGAGGAAGAACATATGATGTTGAACGTGGAAGCATACAAATATATAGTTGTCTCTTGCCTGTCCCAACGAATAAAAGATACTACACAAAATTGATTATAAATGCTCTAATAATAATAAATATAATTTAAAATAAGCCAAATCACTAGGCTCAATGAGTCGTGGAGCCTTTTGACTGGAAGCATAAGCACGTACGGCACCGTACGCTATATTCTATTTATTATTTTTTCTGAATTTATAATAAGTTTGATCTGCATAGTGCATGGAGATCTGAAATTAAATTTTCACAGCTGGAATGACAAGCTTTTCATACGTTTCCTGTCTTTTTTTCTTACTCTTTATTATCCTTAAATATTAGTTTGTACAAAGTAATACTCACATACATGATATTGACTTATTATGATAACTATGATAAATGTTGAAAGTTTGTCATAGGATGTCGAGTGCGTGTGCGTGCCCGTCACTCTTTGAAAATTTCAAGAGTGGAGTCTCAATATTTCTCCATCTGAATATTATTCTAATTAAATAGGACACATATACCAAATTCCTACATAAGCACATACATCATTCAACCAATGCAATGTTAAATAAATTCACTTACCTACTAATATTTCAAAACCAGCACTCGTTATAAATCAAAAGAGCTTGTCTTGCAAGTTAAGGTATCAACCAAGTCAATTAATTGAAAAAAAAAATTGAATCTTGGGAGTCATGGTGGGTTTATAGTTTCAAGTCAATGCCTAGTAATTGCGAAGGAAATGAATGATATGAGGTTTTTAATTATGCAAGTACTTTTAATTGGGTTATTGATTAAATATTTTAATTATACGAAATTAAAATATTTCACTCCGTGTATATATCCAACCCAAGTAACCAATTGTATCCATGCACGCATTAATTAATATTTACGTTTTGGAATAATGCCAGCATCAGAAACTGAATTTATATTTTCATTACTAGGGTCGTAACGTATTTTTAACTGAATTAAGGCTATAAAGTGGCTAGTCTTGATAATCCTTCAGCAGAGGGAAGTAATGAAACGGGAATTTGTAATTTAATCCTCGAAGACCGTGGGAAAATGACCTTTATTTTAATATTATATATTGTGATATTTCTGTATAAATGGAAATGCAAAAAAAACTGCGTCACTAACTTAAATTATCTGCAAAAAATACTAAATATTGGACCTCCCTCCTCAATAAAGTCAGTCCACTCTCTTTTTCTGGCCAGCTCAGCATCCTTCTCATAGACTTTAGACTATATATACAATAGACACGGAGAACATCAACGGAACAAGGAAATCACGGTAAAGATCATTTTCAGCCCTCCAAAGATTGAGAAGGGACTTGGGTTTTTATTTCATTCGTTCCATTGTCCTAAAGATTCCATC
The DNA here is from genome assembly GCA_027422505.1 of Craterostigma plantagineum. NCBI lineage: Eukaryota > Viridiplantae > Streptophyta > Magnoliopsida > Lamiales > Linderniaceae > Craterostigma > Craterostigma plantagineum. The sequence goes on from JAPQWV010000029.1 coordinate 3,880,356, forward strand.
TTTTTCAAGGAACACATTGCTCGGTCAGGTAAGAAAAGCTTTCACCTTTATCTGTTTTGTTCCTTCTGCTCCCCTTTATTTAGATTGTTGTTATCTGTGTTTGGAGCTTTTCTTTTTGCTGGTTTGGGACGGCTTTTTGGTGTATATTCTTTGCTGCCCTTTAGCTTTTTACTATGTTTCTTCTCCCCTTTTCACTTTTCGCCTTTTGAGCGTGTTTGTGTGTGTTTCTCTGTAAATCTTGGACTGCTATGCCTATCAATTCTTCCATCGCCTGTAAAGCTTGCCACTTTATTTTGGATTCAAAATGGTGGCCGTATTATTTATACATTTATAGATTAATGAACTGAGTTGGGTCTCTTGTAGGTCCTCATCCCACCCATGATGTGATTGCCATGGTTGTATTTTCCACTGTACTTTTTGTTCTTTTCTTCTTTCCCGTAGTGTTTTTTTCATGTTTATTTCTTTTTTCATTCTCTTGAATGTGTTGGGAAGTTCTTGCCTTCTTTCTTCTGTACTCTGCTTGATCTGCTTTCACAGCTGATGAACAGTTTGCTCATGGTTAAATGCAGAAAAAAAAAATCAAAGCCTTAAAAAAAAAGGGATCAATATTGCATGGGGTTATCATGTTCATGTCCACTCGCCTTTTACTTCGATTTCGACAGCAGCTTCGAATCAGTCGTTCAAAGATCAGTCAGCCAAGGAAATGTCGAGAGCCCCGAGCCTAAGATTCTGCGTTCGTCGAGCTCGAAGAAGCTGATGAGCTTAAGTTCCATGAGATTCAGGACAAGAAAAGCTCAAAACGTAGGACTAAACGAAGGCCTAAACGACGATAAGTACTCACGTCGAGACATTCTAAGTCCACTGTCTAGGCAGGGCAGTTCGCTTGGTCATAGCCCGAGATCTCAGATTCTCGATCCAAACAGCCCAAAGCACGAAGCTGCGATAAAGTTGCAGAAGGTTTATAAGAGTTTTAGGACTCGAAGGAAGCTAGCAGATTGCGCCGTCCTCGTTGAGCAGAGTTGGTGGAAATTGTTGGATTTCGCCGAGCTGAAGCACAGTTCGATCTCCTTCTTTGATATCGAAAAGCACGAGACTGCTATTTCCCGCTGGTCTAGAGCACGGACAAGGGCTGCCAAGGTGATCTTTCTTAACCTAAATTCTTTACGGGCTAACTATTCTATCTACTCGCGAGTTTGATCTGAGGTTTTAGCTTGTCTTTGCTTATTTTGCAGGTGGGGAAAGGGCTGTCGCAGAACGAAAAGGCGCAGAAACTCGCTTTACAGCATTGGCTCGAAGCTGTAAGTAGATGATCGATCGTCGACAATCCTATTCTTCTCTTTAATCTGTCTCTTATTTTTAGATCAATAAAAAGCATAGTTTTGATCTTTTTCTTGGCTTTTGAGCAGATAGATCCGAGGCATAGGTACGGACACAATCTCCACTTCTATTACAAGACATGGCTGTCCTCTCAAAGCAAACAGCCATTTTTCTACTGGTAATAATCTCCACAATCCCAGGATTCTTTATCTTGCTTGGAAAATTATCCATATTGACAATCTTGATATTACCAGGCTAGACATCGGCGAAGGGAAGGAATTTAATTTCGTCGACAAGTGCCCTCGTTCGATACTTCAGGCGCAGTGCATCAAATATCTCGGGCCCGTAAGTCCTTAAGCTGAAACCATCATTTTAGTCGATAAATCACGAAATTCTGAGAATTCTGAGCCATTGATATATGTCTGAATCTTCTTACAGATGGAGAGGAAGGCTTACGAAGTAGCAGTAGAGGAAGGGAAGCTACTGTACAAAGAGTCGAGGGAGCTCTTAAACACCATCGACGAACCAAAGGGCTGTAAGTGGATTTTCGTACTGAGCACTTCGAGGACGTTATACGTGGGAAAGAAAATAAAGGGTTCGTTTCAACACTCGAGCTTCTTGGCCGGCGGAGCTACTTTGGCTGCTGGGAGAATAGTAGCAGAACAAGGCGTACTCAAGGTAATATGAATCCCTTTCGAAAAATCTTATCTTTTTCGATGCCTTTCGTTTAAAAGCGTAAAATCATTCATATCTGTAAAAATGCAGGCGGTTTGGCCTCACAGTGGACACTATCGCCCGACCCCAGAGAATTTTCAGGACTTCAAGTCGTTTCTCGACGAGTACAGCGTAGATCTTACCTCTGTTAAGGTACATTTTCAAGCAGATTTGAAGATTCTTTATACGCTTTTCTTGGCTCTGAGATTTTTCGACGTTTTTTCGCCAGCTTGTGCCGATCGACGACGAGGAAGAACAATCCATCTCAAAGCGCGGATCGACGCACTTCAGGTGCGATTCATCAGAGGACGACCTAATCGAAAAGGCCATAGCAGAAAAGAAGCAAGAAAGACAACAGCCCCACAAGGACATAGGCATGAAGAAATCCCTGCAAGAAAAGTCCCACGCATTCTTACCAGAACTCACCACGCTAGAAATTCCCAGCAACGACGACTTATTGGAGACTCTGAGAAGCGAATCCATGGCTGCTACGTACGAGGAAGACATGTCTGAAGAAGCGACGCAGGAGATCATCACAGAGGAGTCCGTTTACAGAAGGATAAATTCTCACAAGGACTCGAATTCTTACCAGCTGGGAAAGCAGCTTTCTTGCAAGTGGAGCACAGGCGCTGGGCCACGAATCAGCTGCTTGAGAGATTATCCATCTGGGCTTCAAAATCATGCCCTGGAGCAGGTCAGTTTGTCGCCAAGGAGCAACCGTAGGCTGAGGTTTGAGTTCCCTTCTCAGGCATCGACGCCTACGAGCGGCGGCGGCGGCGGTAGTAATCTTTCCCGGCGGAACGGATCGCCTGGGAACGCCTTTATGCACTCCAGCGTCTGAGTTCCTAACTTCAGAGACGAAGATTCTTTGATTTGTTTCGTTCTTTTCTGTGTGAATAGAGAGAATGATTGGTAGCAGCAGAACATAGTAGCAGCGTAGTATAAGTCGGCCTTTTGCTTGATGATGATTAGGGCCAAAGATTTAATTTTTTTTTCGTTTTTCCTTTTTTTTCGGGATGTTGAACAGAAGAACAGCCTTTGATGTTCGAAGTACACTCAATTTTTGGAATCTTATGTTTAGCTTATGATGTAATAAACCCATTCTTTTTCTATAATTGTGAGCTATTTACGAATTATATGAGCAAGCAACCAACATCTTGATCTTGGTACATATACAACATCTTGGTACATATACAACACATATCAAGAAATTTTTAACACAAAAAAAAAAAAAAGAAACGAAACTCGGAAAATTTACTACGAAAATTGGAAATTGGGTTACCGACATTGCGGATTTATGAAGGCATCAAATGTTTCAGTTCACAAGTCACTGTTTGCTCTGCTGTTTTTACTTCTAAGAAAGCAACCAAAATACAATTTTTTAATGATATAATACTACGAAAGATTTAATCTCTGTTTTCTTCACTAAAGCAAAAAGCAGAGCATAGCCTCAACCAAACCTCATCTCAAGATCTGTTCTTCATCACTTTCAATCGAAACCCAGAAACATACGTTTGCTCTGTTCACTCGTAAATCTGATCCAAGGGGGTGGCTTTGTTTTTGTCTTCATTGCATCCAATTTTTCAAGTCTCATTTGGTTAGCAGTCACTGTAATCGCTTGATCTCTTCATTCCATGGTTCGATTTCCATCCTCTTAGCTGATCTTCGCTAATTTACCTCTGGGCTTTGGGAATTCAGCTAGTGTGAATTAGGGATTCTGCTCAAAATGAAAGAACAGAACCAAGCTGACCCAATTGGTCAAAATGCGATTAAGCTCATAAGCAATGCTTGCTTCTCAGTTTTCGTATTCTCAGTTCTCGTCCTCACCGTCGTCGCCATCACCTACCAGCCGCCCGATCCGTGGGAATCCGCCAGGTCTCTGACTAGGGTTTTCACGGAGGTCGAAAACGCCACCTTTCAGATCGACGCCTCCGTCCTAAAAACCGGCGAAGATTCAGCCATTACCCCCGTCGCCAGCCCCACGGGCTCGCAGCTGCCCATCTCCGAGTCCACCATCGTGAAATCAGAGGGAGAAATTCCCGCTGTGAAATTGGGCTGCGAGGATTCGTCTGCAGTGAACTGCTCAGATCCGAGGGTTCTGATCGCTATCCAGAGGTTCAATCTGAGGGCGTTTAGGGCGATTTCGTTCTTCGATTATCAGACCCCCGTCAACGGTTCTAAGCCCGACGAGTGCGACGTGGGCTGGAGATTTAGGAACAAGAAGGAGAGATCTTGGAGGAAGTATAGGGATTTTCGAAGGTTTAAGATTGGGTTTAAGGATGATTGCAGCTACAAGGTTGTTCGGCCTGGGCGCTGGCATTCTGGCTTGAACGCCCGCCCTCAAAGGCCTGCTGCTGCTGCTAAGGTTGTCCCGACGAAGAACGATAGGAAAGGTAAGGCCATCGTTCCTACCGTAAGAGACGACGAGATCAACGATACGATCCCAGGTTTAGGGCCGGGCTCGAATTTCAGGGACGGGAAATACTTGTACTACTCTCGTGGAGGAGATTACTGCAAGGGTATGAACCACTATATATGGAGCTTCTTGTGCGCCCTTGGCGAAGCCCAGTACTTGAACCGAACGTTCGTAATGGACTTGAGCATCTGCCTATCGTCTTCTTACACGAGGAGCAACAAACCCGAGGAAGGAAAAGACTTTAGGTTCTACTTCGACTTCGAACACCTGAAGGAATCATCTCCCATCGTTGAGGAAGCTGAGTTCATCAGATCCTGGAAAACCTGGGACAAGAATCATCCCAAGAGGAAAATCTCCGTGAGAAAGGTCAAGAATCACAACGTTTCGCCGATGGAGCTGACGAAGGATAAGAGCACGATCATATGGAGGCAGTTCGACGGGCCCGAGCCCGAGAATTACTGGTACAGAGTATGCGAAGGCCCGAGCGCCAAGCACATAAGCAGGCCATGGCAGGCCCTGTGGAAATCGAAGAGGCTCATGAACATAGTCTCTGCAATCAGCGGTAGCATGGACTGGGATTTCGACGCTGTCCACGTAGTTCGAGGGGAGAAGGCCAACGATAAAGAGAGGTGGCCCCACTTAGACGCCGACACCTCGCCCGATTCTCTCCCGGTAAAACTCCAGGGGAAGATCGAGCCTTGGAGGAACCTCTATGTGGCCACGAACGAGCCTTTCTACAACTACTTCGATAAGCTGAGGTCGCACTATAAGGTTCATCTGCTCGACGACTACGAGCACCTTTGGGGGAATACGAGCGAGTGGTTCAACGAGAAGGTGGCTCTCAACGGTGGTCGAGCCGTGGAGTTCGATGGTTATATGAGGGTCGAGGTGGACACTGAGGTTCTTTATAGGGCGAAGAAGAGAGTGGAGACGTTCTATGATTTGACCAGCGATTGCAAGGATGGGATTGGCACGTGCTGAAACAGCGTTAATGTCTCAAGTGTTTTGTGTTTGTGGGATGTTTCTACGCTGTTCTTCGAAGTGTTTGATCGAGGGACCGAGCTTGTGCTTTGGTGGGTTCATTGGTGTGAAATGTTATAAATGCTAAAGTTGTGTGCCATATACTTTGATATTACCACCCATGCTATGATATTTCAGTGGTTTTGCTCTCTTTAATCTTTAAATAACGGTTTATTTTTCTTTTCCTTTTTCTTCGAAGCTCTCAGAATGGTTCTTCACAATTGGTTGATCGACGGGTTATATGCATATGCTTTTGTAGGTAAGGTTCATATAATCACATCCATGATACGCACGAGGATAGAAAATTCACATGTAGTAATAACAAAAGAGAAGGAGACAAATTCAAACGCTCACAAAGCACACAGAGAGACAAACAACAACCATCATCCATCCATCAACAGAAGCGAAGGAGAATACGAGCAAAGAAAACACAAAATGTATAGAGCAGTAAAATACAAAGCGACGAAGAAAGCTTATCTTCAATAGTCCTCGCCTTCATCTTCTTCTTCGTCGACGCCGTCCGCCCCGACTTCTTCGTAATCCTTCTCAAGCGCAGCCAAATCTTCTCGGGCTTCGCTGAATTCACCTTCCTCCATTCCTTCGCCAACGTACCAGTGAACGAAAGCCCTCTTAGAGTACATAAGGTCGAACTTAAGGTCAATGCGAGAGAAAACCTCGGCGACCGCAGTGTTGTTGCTGATCATGCAAACCGCTCGCTGTACTTTGGCTAAATCGCCACCTGGCACCACCGTCGGCGGTTGGTAGTTGATTCCACACTTGAACCCAGTCGGGCACCTTTTCGAGAGAGTTTCAAATATTTCAATAAACAGCAATAGTTCTACGTACGAAGAAACGAAGATGGATATCATCGAATCAATCTTTACCAGTCAACGAATTGGACGGTTCTTTTGGTCTTGATGGTGGCCACAGCAGCGTTGACGTCCTTGGGAACGACGTCTCCACGGTACATCAAGCAACAGGCCATGTATTTCCCGTGCCTAGGATCACATTTAGCCATCATGCTCGAGGGTTCGAAGACTGCATTGGTGATCTCGGGCACTGAGAGCTGTTCGTGGTATGCTTTTGCGGCAGAGATGACGGGCGCGTAGGAAGACAGCATGAAGTGGATGCGAGGGTATGGCACGAGGTTTGTCTGGAACTCTGTGATGTCTACGTTGATGGCTCCGTCGAATCGTAGGGAAGTGGTTAGGGATGAGATGATTTGGGAAATCAGACGGTTTAGGTTGGTATACGTAGGCCTCTCGATGTCCAAGGATCTCCTGCAAATGTCGTAGATTGCTTCGTTGTCGAGGAGCACGGCCACATCGGTGTGCTCGAGGAGTGAGTGAGTGGAAAGAACACTGTTGTAAGGCTCAACGACTGCTGTGGATACCTGCAATCAGAAAGCACGAAATTCTTGTTATTGTCACACAAAAGATACATATTGATATATTGGATCACCCAGATTTCGGAGAAGTATAATTTCGGAGAAATTAAAGTACCTGGGGTGAGGGATAGATGGTGAATCCAAGCTTTGATTTTTTTCCATAGTCGACAGACAATCGTTCAAGAAGCAAGGAACCCAAGCCCGAACCAGTACCACCACCAACTGCACTGAAAACCAAGAAACCTTGCAAACCGGTGCAGTTATCAGCCAACTTCCTCACTCTGTCCAAGCACAGGTCAACGATCTCTTTCCCAACTGCAAACAAACAATGGAATGGATCAGAGTTAGCCAACATGGAAGAAACAAAATCAACTGTTTCGTTCTTTAAATGTAAAGCAACGTGGAAACAGATTTTGCGAAATCGAACTACTCCAAGAACATTAAATTTTTAATACCAGTGTAGTGGCCCCTGGCGAAGTTATTGGCAGCATCTTCCTTCCCAGAGATGAGCTGCTCAGGGTGGAAAAGCTGGCGATAGCCACCAGTTCTGACCTCATCAATGACAGTGGGCTCGAGATCAACAAATATGGCTCTAGGAACATGTTTTCCTGAGCCAGTCTCGCTAAAGAAGGTGTTGAATGCATCATTTGCCACACCCACAGATGTGTCGCTGCAGAATTTACACACAATTTGAATGGATCACAATTCATTCACAAGCACAAAAGATCTGTTCCATTGAGATTAACCAAAGAGGAACTCACGGCAGGTCGAGAAATAAGATTAATCGGAAATTCACGTAGAATCAGATAAGCGAACCACAACAAAACAAACAGTGGATCTGTAACGGTTATAAACACGATACCATGAAAAATCACATCAATTCTCATCCCAGCGTACACCGATACGCAACAAAAAGCACATCATACAAACAAAGCAGAGAAAGAATAAACGAAAATAAATCGAATATACCTCGGCATCATGCCATCGGGCTGAATGCCATGCTCCAAACAATAGAGTTCCCAACATGAATTCCCAACCTGTATACCCGCTTGACCTATGTGAATGCTTATGATTTCTCTCATTTTCCTCCTCCTTATCAAACAAAACAATTATTCCGTCAGATCTTAAATGAACAGGATAAGAAACGCCCAAATCCTCTCCTCCCTATCTCTCTCTACCTCTTTGTTGATGCTGATTGATTGACCTGAAGCTTTGCGATGTTTAACTCCCCTCCAATATGAAAATATCTCCTTTTGGAGCGTAATGTGAGCAACTGCTAATAATAGCACTTTATTATTATATGTATGTTGACGGAAAATAAAAAAAAAAAAAAAAAAAAAAAAGAAGGTACAACTAAGACATAATTTCTAAATAATTTTATAAATAATAAGACTAAAAAAGAAAGAAAAAAAAAAGAAAAGAGTGAAGTGGGTGAAAATTAAAATAGAAAATTCCATAATGGCCCGCCATTTGGGACAACTCATATCGGGCCCCACATGTTATCATCTATGAGTTGGCTTTCGCACACCACCGACGGTCCGTTATTACCAAAAAGTGCCCCTCACCTTCAAGATGCCCCTCGCCTTGTCGTCAACTATCACATATTTATCTTAGCTATGTATTGTTAAATAAAAGACGTATCCATATGATTAAATGATATTTATAATGATGTTGCATTATGTAACTAATTAATATGATATTATAAGCCATGATTCATGTGGTGAACATTAGAGAAACTGCAATTATTTTACAATGTGGGACACAGCCAAGGCTTCTTAGTTGGTTGGCTCTTCACGTGCTCTCATTCTTCTTTTGTACACTATAGTGCAAATTCGAGGATGTCACTCAAAATTGACAATAGATAATGATAATAACAAACAATAAATCAGTTTTATTATACAAAATAACCCATGAGATTTATAGCACACAATTTGATGGTAATCTATTGCGACTAAGTTCTGCTTAATGCTGAACCTTAACGGTGGCTAATTAGTAAGGACTAATTAATCCTCTTGACAACATCTATAATAGAAGTCAATAGTTGAAATAAAATCGTACCATTATCTATTACAAATTAAATTCTCATTTGTCCGAGAAGTTGGAATTGAAAACTTGCTATATATGAGTTTTGGGCTACTATTGGGCTTAGCCTAAGCCTAACATATATTGGATATGATACCAAGATGGGCCTAAAATAAATTACTGATTAACGTATCGTTGGAAATTGTGAGTTGCTCGTCCTCCCAACTGAGTTATGATTTTGCTTTTTCTCTTATTCTTTTTTCTTAAAAAAAAAAAAAGAATTAGTTAGTTGAGCTTCGAAAATAGGTACCATCCATCATAAATGAATTGCTTGCAAGCTCGAAAAGCGTGGTCCCGGTTATTTTTCTTCTTTTATCTTTTTGTTTATAATATATAATTAATTATAGTTTGCATTTCGCTAATATTACGTGATCGATCGTTTATCTAAACATAGATTTCTTTTCTTAATTGTTTTATTACGCGATTCATTGACGTGTTCTCTTGGAATCTTAATTTGTGAATATTTTTTGGAAAAAAAATATGAATGAATCCGAATTATCGAAATGGCATCAATAAGAATATTAGAGATCCTCCAATAAAATTGAAGAGAAATACGAATAGTAGCAAGGAATGAAATGTCCCAAACCACTCATATTCTTGAATAAACAGTTGGCCGATGATATCACAAATACGACAATATTACAAAAGAAGAAAATATATATTACTAACAATGTAAGTAAAGCAAAGAAACCCTCGTTTTGTTCGCTACACACACACACACACTCTGTCGCTCTCTCTAAGAACCTAGGGAGAAGGGAAATAGCCGCAGATCGAACGGAGCTTACTGAACGAAAGGAAAAGGAGAAATGGCGGAGCAGAAGCCTAAATCAGGTGTGTGGCCTACGGTGAAACCCTTCGTCAATGGTGGTGCATCGGGTATGCTTGCGACATGTGTTATTCAGCCAATCGATATGATCAAGGTAGCATTCAGTTTAGTCACATGTATTGTTTTTTTCTCCTATTTCATCGGATGGAATTGGTTTGATGCTGGTTGAACGCTTCTGCTGTTCTGGCGAATTCGTTTTGTGTTTCTCCTTTGTGCTGATTTTCAAATTGCGACTGTAATCTGTTTCGCTATGCTCTAACTTGGTTCCTTTTTGGAGGGCCTCAGTGTCTTAAATCGAGATCTCTGCTTCTTTGAAGATCCCAAGTTGTCCAATGCTTCTAGTGGTTATTGTAGATCTAGATTCCGATGCTTTGAGATTGAAAAACGAAACGATGCTGTTCCATTGACCTGTCTTAATATCAACGCATTTCTCGCTGATTCGAGAAATTGATCTTTACTGATATCAGTATGTGTAGTTCTTTATTAATTTGTTGATGTTGAAATAGGGATCCTTACAGCCAGGTGCTGGAGTTTATGATATATCTTTTAACGAGTTTGAAGGCGTCTAGGTCATTTATTTGTGATTTATCGTGTGATTCAGGTGAGGATACAGCTGGGTCAGGGATCAGCTGGTGTGGTGACCAAGACCATGCTTAAGAATGAGGGTATTGGTGCCTTTTACAAGGTCTGTTTAGCAGGAGTTGAATTTAATTATCCAATTCGATTGTCTATATTCTCTGTTGATCACTTATCTAAGGATTGTGAATAATTTTCTTGAGAAACAATATCATAGTATATCACGATCAACATGCATTGTGTAATGAGTTACTAACTTGTCTTTGAAACTACTTACATGGTTTGTGTTTGTTTACAGGGTTTGTCTGCCGGTCTTCTTAGACAAGCTACGTATACTACTGCTCGACTTGGTTCATTTAAGTAAGTGCTTCCCTTGCTAGAAATTTTCAAAGTTATAATCTGCCGCTAAGTGTTTTTTGTGTGTGAATTCATCCTTGAATTTCTGTGAATAATGCTATATTATGTGAAGCTTGGAGCATGCATCAAAGATTTTTATTTTGCCTTATGGATAAGAAAAAGCTCAACCCATTATGTCGTACAACTTCTTTTGCTTTATTGGCTCCACGAATTTAGAACGAATATTAAGTTTTGAGATATGATCTTACGTCGACTCTATACTATTTCAATTCTGACAAACTCACATCTCCTTCAGGATTCTGACAAACAAGGCCATAGAGGCCAATGATGGGAAGCCTTTACCGTTATATCAGAAGGCTCTTTGTGGGCTAACCGCTGGAGCAATCGGAGCATCCGTTGGCAGCCCAGCAGATTTAGCACTCATTCGTATGCAAGCCGATGCAACGTTGCCCCTCGCCCAGCGCAGAAACTACACGAATGCCTTCCATGCACTTTATCGCATCACTGCTGATGAAGGCATCTTGGCCCTTTGGAAAGGTGCGGGTCCCACTGTGGTCAGAGCCATGGCGCTCAACATGGGAATGCTTGCTTCTTATGACCAAAGCGTCGAGTTCTGCAAGGACTCTCTTGGCTTTGGTGAGGCTGCTACAGTGTTAGGTGAGTTGAGAGTTGCGATTCTTGCCCTTGATTTACCGATTATCTCTATGACACTGTGTAACTTTTTGTTTTTTGTTTTCCCTTTCTTCTTAGGGGCGAGCACCGTGTCTGGTTTCTTTGCTGCGGCTTGTAGTTTGCCTTTTGACTACGTGAAAACACAGATTCAGAAAATGCAGCCTGATGCTGAAGGGAAGTATCCCTACACTGGTTCGTTCGATTGTGCTATGAAAACTCTCAAATCGGGTGGGCCCTTTAAGTTCTACACGGGATTTCCCGTGTATTGTGTTAGAATCGCACCACATGTCATGGTACCCACATACTCTCTCTCTCTCTCTCTCTCTCTCTCTCTCTCTCTCTCTCTCTCTCTCTCTCTCTCTCTCTCTCTCTCTCTCTCTCCCTCTCCCTCTCCCTCTCCCTCTCCCTCTCCCTCTCCCTCTCCCTGTCTCTCTCTCTCTCCCTCTCCCTCTCCCTCTCCCCTCTCTCTCTCTCAGCTGCACACACACATTTTGCTTAATCTAAGGATCTGTGTGTTTGTTGCAGATGACATGGATATTCCTGAACCAAATCCAGAAGATTGAGAAGTCTGTCGGGCTGTGATGGGACGAAGCTGGTTCTTTCTAGTGCATTGGGAGGGAAGTTGAACTTCTGATTTTGATCATAATAATGAAGTTTGAACTCATTCATGCTATGTGTTGCCATTTTAATAACTCCTTTGATACAAGATTCTTGAAATGATGATTGATCTGAATACAGAGACTAAGACTAGGTTTGGGGACTTCTTCCTCTTCAGCCTTGACCTTATTTTTGTCCAAGTCCACTCTCGGATTTTGGAATTTTTCGTGTTAAGAACATGATAATTAATCCATGCTACGCTGCTTATTGAGACTGTTCTTATTTTCTTTACAATCCAACGATTATTATGATATATTCTCTCCCTTTTTTTTCATGAGTTGTTATCATATTGGTAAGCAACTGTTTTTGTTTTGATATAAGTAGTCCCAAAGAATTCACTATGTGGTCGTATCTGGCCAGTGGCATTCGTTGTCCATCGGAGGTATTTTTTCCGTAGTTGGTGGGGGAAAATTGCACTATTGGAATAAATAAATAATACATAATTGAATAAGATCGATATTATTAAAGATTTGTGTCCGTCATTTTGCCATTGGTTGTATATAAATAAATTCACACTTCGATCAACCGACTCTGAGTTGTGTAAAGGTGGCCAATAATGGGGCGCGTGCATATAACTTTTTGAGTTAATTACAAATAGGTCCTTTTAGTTGTTGAACTTTAATTGCCACCTGTTATCGGTGAAATTCAACATGCTAATAGTCAAATGACAAATCGATTATGTTTGTTTCCTATGATACCAATCTGATGCATGTATCACATATGAATGTATTAGATAAACTAAGGGCAATATTGTCCCAAAACAATTAGGAGTTAAATGATACATACTGTAAAGTTGTGGGTTGAAATGTTATATTATGCATAGTCAGGGGTTGATCGTGAAGTGAATGTAATCGAAGGAGAGAGATAAGGTAGGAAAGCAGCGTTGCATTTGCATACACCATGTCTTACGATAATATATATTAATTAATATTATAATAATCAAAAGAAAAAAGGGATTTCTGCAATCATCAGATTACAAAATTTACTGTACAATTTTGATCTATAGGGTTTTGTCCCTTTTTTTCTTCTGTCCATAAATTTTGTATCTAAGAAGCTTTGACATCGTTGGTGGAAGCTGCTGCGTATGGAGGTTTCGATTATGCGGAAATTGTTGTGCGTCTGTGTGGTGTGCCTGTCGGTCTCGTCGGCGACATCGTTTTGCGAAGCTGATTTCAAAGGCTTTATGTACGATCTCAATTCTCAGTGCCCATCGTCGGTTCGCTTTTCTAATTTCCCAATCCAGGTAATTGCTTCTGTTTCTTTGTCATATTTTTTTCTTTCCTCCGTGTATTCATTTCCTCCAAACATATGTCAACCTGTTGTTGATGAGAAAAAATTTGTTGCGTTTTTGCTTCTGATTACATGGATGGATGTATTAGCTTGTTGGAGAGATCGGAGATATGGTTACTTCAGCTTTGTTTTTGACCATTTGTTTTTGGATCTGAAGTCGCTGTGGTTTTCGTATATGTTGGTTTAAAACAGGTCAATTTGTTGATGAAGTGAAGGTACTTGGATATTTTTTTCTGCCATTTTAAATGTACGAAGCAACTTTGAAATTTCAATTGATGTTAGATTAACTGATTCGGGTGAATGGTTTGAGGGAGGTGGCTGATCGAATGGTAGCATATTGTCCCAAACCTGAAAAACCGGTTTAACTGCTACCTTTTCTTTCCGAAATACGTAAGAAATTTGCTGATATGGTCTATTAGGAATCTCTAGTTAATGTCAATCAAGTGATCATGTGTATTTATCGGACCGAGGAGACACGTAGCATGAGTAAGCTTCATAATATCCGTAACCTTATGCAAGAGTAAGGTATTTTGTCCTATAGTAGTTTTACAAAACCTCGTGCTCAATAGTAATTAATTGGAACGATGGAAGACTATTTCTGAGGTTTCCCCCTCATATTATGGTATCCAATAGTGACTGAAAATAAATGCTAACCACAAATTTAGGAAACTTCAATAGAAATGCTTTTCGAAATTTGGCTTACGCCATTAGATCACAACTCCATAGAAATCGTTGATTTGATCCTGACTGGACTAGTAAATTACTTTACGCAATAAAATAGACGTTTGCAACTGCAATGTGTCCAGAAGATTTTATGCTAAGACCTATTCCTAGAACTGTGTTTTAGTTTTGCTTTTGCGTCTATGTTGCCAATATGTAAATGCTGCTGCATCAATTTGAAGTACATGCTTTCAATTGGTTTAGAAAATTTAAATCTTAGACAGCTGTAGTAAGGCTCCGTGCGTGGTTTGCTACCAACTCTATCGATTATCGAGGATTGCACGGATTGTGTTAATGAAAAGTTTGTGATATGCCTTTTCTCATGGAATAATTTGTCGAATGGATGAAGAATGCCTTTCGTTTTCAGTCTGCGAGTTTGACTAATACAATTATTGGGCTCTCTTATATATTTCATCTAATTGGTTTATAGGTGGATGGAGACTCGTTCGAAAATGCTGTAACCTCTAGTCAGAAAAACGAGTACATTGCGGTTCTCTTTTATGCTTCCTGGTGTCCATTCTCGAGCATATTTCAGTCCAAGTTCTCTACTCTCAGTTCCATGTACCCACAAATCACACATATGAAGATCGAACAATCCTCTGCCATGCCCAGGTACTGAATGTGTCCCTCCACTTATGTGGGCGGACCCCTTTCATGGTATTTAAGCTAGAGTTCTATTAATAGTCAGAACTTCCAAGTTTGACTGTATTATACTAACTACATTTTACTCATCGGAAGAATGTTAGCCAGTTTGTGAAAGGCATAATTTTTCATCTGGTTTTGGTATGTGAAACAGTTAAATCTTATTAATGAATCTTCTTTTGTCACATTTTTCCAGTCTTTTCTCTAGATATGGAGTCCACACGGTGCCATCTCTACTATTAGTGAACCAGTCTATGATAACGAAATATCACGGGCGCAAAGACCTCCCATCGCTTAGAGCTTTCTACAAAAGAGCTACTGGTAATATACTTATTCCTATTCGTTATATTTCGTAATTTTTCCGTCTGATCGTCTAATCCACAACTGTTATCTTCTCAAGGCTTGGATCCTGTGGTAGACATTGTTGAAGAAATACCAAGCAATCCAAACGGGGGCGAATATAATAGCTATCAGCTACCATGGACCATGGAAACATTCTCAAGGGAGCCTTACCTCTTTTTTTCCATATTGTTCGTCCTTCTGAGGGCAATTCTGTACTTCTACCCGAAGATTGCATCGTCGATCGTTTCCCTATGGACATCGTATATCCCACATCTAAATCTTGTGATTTTCTGCGAATCGAAGCAGCTCTTAGCGCACGTTCTTCACCTCATCGATGTCAAGAGATTATGGAGCAAGCTAAAGATTTGTAAGAATAGGAACTTCCATGTAAGGGCGAGCAATGCTCGTGCTTGGGCATCGTCGCTGGCCTCGGTCTCGCTGGGCGAGACGTCCTCGTCGAGGGTATTTTCGTCAAAGGACTTCTGAACTAGTTTTTGGGAGAAAATGAAACTTTGTATGAAAATGGGAAAGGGAGTGAATGTCTTGCTTGTTGCATAAAAGCTCTCGTGGAGTTGGTTCTTCTTCAATTGCTTATTTCGAGATGTGTAGTTTTGTTGTCTTTTGTGATATTTTGGAACCATAGGTTATGTATCATCTTGTAATTCCGACTAATAGAGTGAGGGAATAATGTAAATTTCCAAACATATATACTGCTACGGAAAAGAAATTAACTCAACTAATTCTAAGTAATAGGGTTACTATTAGGGCCGAGCAAAAACATTCAAAATTCAGATTCCGATTCGGTAGCCGATTTCCAAAGTCCGAAAAAATGGATATCCGGTTCTAGAAACCGGATCGGATACGGATAGTGGTTCGTCTGAAATCAGAATTTCCAGTATCTGGTTATATATTTACAAAAGTAACAAAATAATAAAAAAATAGCCAAAAATGAAAATGAAGGTCAAACAAGGAAAAAAAGATCCTCAAACATTTAATTATTGCAAAAGCCTTTGTGAATACAACAAAAACAAAAACATCGAGATGCAAGTTAAAAAATTAATATAAATTTGTGGTACTGTGTCTGTTATTTATTATGTAATTTTGAATCATAAATTCACATGTTGTGTTAATTACTATGTGTAGAAAATTTTATATGAAAAAATATATTTTTTGTTTTGTTAAGAAATATAGATGATTTTGAAAATAAAATATTAAAAATATAAAAAAAATTTAAAAACCGGATGCGAATATCCGATTTAAATATCGAATAAAGCGGATATCCGACTTTCGGATATCCGATTAAAACCGGAGCGGATACGGATATTATTTTGATATCCGAAAATTCGGATATCCGAATTCTGAATATCCGAAAATCGGGATATCCGGTTTTGCTAACCCTTAGTTACTATATATGCCATACAATATGTAATACAAATTCAACTGTGAAGCTTGGGTTTTTCTACATTGGGCTGGGCAAAAGGCAAAATACAGACGTAATGGGCTAATTATATATAAGGCGTTGAGCAAACTCAGCCAGCGTCAAGGCTTAATTACTCCAGCGAAAAACCCTACCTACTCTCTCCTCAGATACTCGGCGACGCGAAGTTCTCTGCATCATGGTGACGAAAGCTACCGTCTCTTTTCGTGTTCTGTTTTTTTGGATTTAGTATTTGTTTCTGATTCGTTCTATCTATGCGATGGTATGTAGACGGCAATTGATGTGAATCCCAAAGCTTACCCGTTAGCCGGCGCAGAGCTCATCATAACCATCCTTGATTTGGTTCAGCAAGCTGCCAATCACAAGCAGCTGAAAAAGGGCGCTAACGAAGGTGTGTTTGATGTTTTCATGCTGTCTTTGGTGAGAGGAGTTCGCTTTTTTGTTGTACTGTAGTCAATTAAATTTTGCTTGTAACTTGCAGCAACAAAGACTTTAAACAGAGGGATTTCGGAGTTCATCGTGATGGCGGCTGATACCGAGCCTCTTGAGATTCTTCTTCACCTTCCACTTCTTGCTGAGGATAAGGTATCTTTCTGGCATCTTTCTTACAAGTGTTTGCCAAGATTTCCTTTTTGGGTGGACTCCGTTTGATTTGTAGCTGAAGTTTTGATACTTTGATTTGGTGTTACATACTGTAATTCTCTTTCATGAAGTGTGTGCCTCAGACTGAAACTGAAAGCCCTTTGTAATTGTTTGCTCGGTCCCAACACCATTATGAGGCAATGCTTCCTGGGGATTTTGCAAAATCCATTATACCTTGTAATATTGTATGCATACGTCTGTGATTTTTGCTCACTTTGTTGAATGCTATTGTCGATCTTCTTTCTTGGTTGGCCCGTGGTAATTGCATATTCTTGGTTGTGAAG
Source organism: Craterostigma plantagineum (assembly GCA_027422505.1). NCBI lineage: Eukaryota > Viridiplantae > Streptophyta > Magnoliopsida > Lamiales > Linderniaceae > Craterostigma > Craterostigma plantagineum. Next base: position 3,897,738 of record JAPQWV010000029.1, read on the forward strand.
TCTGAATGAAGGGTAACACTTTCGACACATGATTGTTACAGAATGTGCCCTACGTTTTCGTACCATCAAAGCAAGCTCTTGGCCGAGCATGTGGGGTGACAAGGCCAGTGATCGCCTGCTCCGTAACAAGCAACGAGGGAAGCCAAATGAAATCTCAAATACAGCAACTTAAAGTAATAAACTGCGAATCTTCTCACAGTATATCCCATTCATTCTGTGATTAGTCTCATCATCTTTATGTGTGTTCTTTTTCGTTTCAACGCAGGATGCTATTGAGAAGCTCTTGATCTAAAATTCCAACCACAGCATGATGGGCCTTGGAGACTATCCCAGGGCTTTGACTGGGCAACGACCATTCCCATGTGATCGATTCTGATTTTTAGTTTGCTTTTTTTATTTTAGTATTTCTTTTTGTCTGCTTATTTAAAACCTGAGAAACCCTTTTGCTGATTGTGTCACATTTTCTCTATTCCTCAATTGATGGTTAGAATCGTCGGTTCCGGTTCATGGTTTGAAATTGTCATAAATATTAGAAAATAAGTTTGCAAGAAACAATCCTATCAGTAGTGCAGTCAATATGTCCCGTGGCCCGCGGGCCGGCCCGCCCCACCCCACCAAAAGGGCGGGTTGGGGCTTCAATATTTTTGTAATTAATAAATATATAATTAATTATATAGATAACAAATATATAATTAATTAGGTAATGTAATTAATGATTCATTAATTATATGTAATAATATCATATTTATTATCAATCATATAATTAATAGCATACTTATCCATAATTTTTTAATAAATACCATAATTGATAAAAAATTATAGTAAATAAAATTTAAAATTAAAACAAAAAATTAAAAAATATATATTTTAGTGGCGGGCGGACCTGGCCCGCCAGGCCCGCGGCCCGCTGCGGGGCGGGGTGGTCCCCATTTTTTTAGGCCCGCCCAGCCCCGCCATATGGCGTGCTTTGGCGGGCGGCGGGCCGGCCCGCCCCGCCCCGCCAAATTGACAGTACTACCTATCCGTCAATAAATAAAATCGTTATTATCTATACTTATAAAAAGCTTTGAGAACTGTTTTCTTGGGAGCTTTTTCTCCATTTTAGATGTGTTTTCCTTCTTTTTGTAGGTTTTCCTCCTTACTGGACAATAACAAGAGGGATTTTATCGACTAGCCGCTTATTTGTACTTGTTACTACATTTTTTTTTCCAAAACGATAGCTTTTCCATTGCTTCATCAAAAAACATTTACAAGTCGGTTAAATAACCGAATGATTCCCACTGCTTACAGAAACACCACAGTGAGTGGAACTCAAATGAATTTCATCAGACAAAAAGCATGAAGTTGTCAAAAAATCACTAATAAAGGTCTAAGTCCAGTGCAAAAGGAAGATCACCACAAGAAAGCCATCAAAATGCGCGAATACTATCTTGCATCATCCTTCGTTAAAACTTCTGGCCATTCGTTGAAGCTCTCTCAACTGGCATCTAATATATTGCACTCGCGCAAGCACCCTACAATAGATAGATGAAGACCACCAATAAGCCCAAGCAGAACGAAAATCAGCTAGATCTCAAGGAATTCACACCATTCCATGCAAGCTTTATCTACTACTGACTTGCCGTAATGCCATTCCTTTCCAAAAAGCCAAAGGTTCCTAGTTTTCCATAGCATCCACAAGATGTAAACAGAAAGTTGCACACGATGTAGGAAGATTTCTGAGGTTGGACCACCACTGAGCTTCCCCACCAGTCTCTAAAGGTAGCAGCTTGGTTATCATTATGGTTCCATGACAGAGGGGCAATGTCCCAGATGAGTTTGGCTTGGGGACAGTGAAACATCATATGTTCTAAGGTTTCTTCCTTCTCACCACAAGCGGAGCATAATGTATCAATATTGACCTCTCGTCTGGCGAGATTCACTTTGGTAGGCAGTGAATTATGGAGACACTTCCACAAAAAATGCTCCAGTTTTCCTTTGACCTTGAGAGCCCAAGATGTGCACCACAGTTTCTTCATGTTGGCTCCTAGATCACTACACTCCGGTTTATCCATCAATAAGGGGGGTTCCTTCAACAGCATTTGGTAGGCAGATTGCACAGTGAAGTATTCTCTGTCCATCGAAGTCTTGGCCATTTAGCTCATCCTCTGTCCTTTTAGTTCCTTTGAGTAACACATATCTAGCTTGTGCCCAACATTTCCAAAGCCAAGAAGCAGATGAAGGCACTGTGGCTGTGAGAAGATCACCATTGGGATAGTACTTGGCCTTCAAAACTTTAGCCACAAGCAGGTTCGGTTGAGTAATCATCCTCCACAACTGTTTGGCAAGGAGTGCATCATTAAAGGTATGAACTTGTTGGAATCCAAGGCCCCCAAGTTCTTTTGGCTTAGTTAGTATCTCCCAAGCCTTCCAATGGATTTTGTGTCCACCTTTCTCTTTTTTCGCCCCGCCAGAAATCATCCACCTTCTTTATAATCAGTTTACAAATGTGAATAGGTAGCTTAAAGCATGACATGATATAGATGGGTAGTGATAGAAGAACTGCCTTGATTAAAGTTTCCTTCCCAGCCGAGCTCAAGAATGATGTTTTCCAATTAGCCATTCTACTTTGAACTACATCCACCACATATCGAAATGTTTCTCTCTTAGACTTACCAATGACCAATGGTAATCCAAGGTACCTTGATTTGCTTTCTTCTTTATTACCTGCCAAGACACTCAGAATTCCCATTTTCTGCTCGCTTGTGGCATTTTTGCTAAAAAAGATAGAAGATTTTTCCAGATTCACCATTTGCCCTGAAGCTGCGCAAAACAGATTCAATAGGTTTTAATTGCATGTGCTTGACCTAAATCAGCTTCACAAAACAAGAGTGAGTCATCAGCAAAAGATAAGTGAGTGATCAATGTCCCATTTTTGCTCAATTTGAGTCCTTTGTACTCCCCTTTTTTCCACTGATTGCTTGATTAGATTAGAGAGACCTTCTGAAAGAATAAGAAAGATAAAAGGAGAAATAGGATCCCCTTGTCTGATGCCTCTTGACGGAATTACGTATCCACTAGACATACCATTGATGTTAAAAGATAAAGATGTGCTAGTCAAACATACCATGATCCAGTCAAGGAAAGTATCACAAAAGCCCATTCTAGACATAATCTGAAGAACAAAAGTCCATTCAACTCTATCAAATGCTTTAGCCAAATCAAGTTTAAGAGCCATATACCCTTTTTTCCCATACCTACGTGTATTAATAAAATGGAGGCATTCGTGCGCAACTAACATTATCTACAATATGTCTCCCTTGAATGAAAGCGGATTGGTTAGGGCTAATAACAGATCTAAGGCAAGGTTTCAATCTCTCAGTAAGGATTTTTGAGATGATTTTGTACGTAACATTGCAGAGCTGATTGGCCTATAATGGGTAATTTGTGTTGGGTTTTTATCTTTGGAATTAGGGTAATTAGAGTGTGGTTCATGCTTTTCAACAATTTGTGGTGGGTGAAAAAGTTGTGAACCGAAAGACAAATATCTCGTTTAATCACATGCCAAAAGTTTTGAAAGAAAGAGGGGTTCATACCATCAGGCCTTGGGGCCTTAGAGGGATGCAAAGAGAATACGGCCTTCTTGACTTCCGCCTCTGAGATTAGAGTTGTGAGTCGTTGGTTCATATGGGCAGTGATGGACCAAGGGATTCCTTGAAGAGTTTCAACAATGTTAGGTGGCTCAGCTGAAGTGAATAGCTCTGTGTAGAAGCAGACAACCTCCCTTACCACGTCTTCATGAGATTCACATTTCACACCATCTCTTGAGCTCAGATTCTGGAGGGAATTGATGTTCCTTCTTTGAATGGTGGATGCATGGAAAAATTTTGTATTCTTATCCCCTTCCTTGAGCCAGAGGATTCTTGATTTAGATTTCCAGAATATCTCCTCATCTTTATAAGCCTTATTTAGGTCAGCCTGCAAAGATCTCCATTTAGCCCCGTCTCTCGAACCCCTTCAATTTTTCATATCACAAAGAAGTTGACTGATTTGAGCAATTTTCAGGCCAGAGTTGGTTTTCCTTGAGGCACTCCATCTGAGTAGTTCCAGTCTGCAGTTGCTGATTTTTTTGGAGACCCTATAATGTGGGTTTCCATCGACATTTATACTCCAAGCAAGCTTGATCACTTCTTCCACTCCATCCATCTTGAGCCATCTTCTATCAATTGAAACATTTTCTTTCTTTTAACTTCCTTCTGTTGTAGCCAAGTCTGAGTAGGCTGTGGTCAGATGCATGCCTATCTTCATGTAGTACAACTGAGTTAGGAAATTGAAGGAGCCATTGAGGTGAGCAAAAACATCTGTCAATTTGTTCCTCCACAAATCCTTCGCCTTCTCTATTATTTGCCCAGGTGAAAGATCTCCCAGTGAAGGAAATTTCAACCATTCTCATATCATTAATAAAGGCATTAAAGTGTTGAAAGCTAGTTGGGTTCCTGGGTCGACCACCCCATTTCTCATCTTGGTTTCTAATGTCATTAAAGTCCCCTCCTAAAACCCACAAGTTATTCCATTTACTACTCGCTTGGACTAGATATTCGTACTGTTGTCTTCTTTCTTGTGAGTTGGTACTAGCATGAACAAAAACAACCCACATTGGTTCTTGAACAGTTTCTTGTCGACAACATACCTCCACGCAGAAATCCGTTGCTTCAATTTCCAGAATGGTTATATTTTGATTCCAGCCACAGAAGAGGCCACCACGGAGGCCAATTGGATCTTTGTAAAACCATCTATCCTTTCAGGTTTAGGTGTTTGCAAACAGTCCTTAAAAATGCTCTTTTTTGCTTTGTCTCACTAAGGAAAACTAGTGAGGGGAGATGGAGTCTCATCGACTCCTTAAGTTGTGGAATTGTAGAGGATCCTCCCAACCCTCTACAATTCCACATACAAATTCTCATTGATGCTGGTGGGGCCAGTTATAACTGGTGCCCCCCACCTGAGATTGCATACAGCCAATTGTGTCAACCTTTAGCTTCTTGTTCATAGTTTCTTCCGTCGAGTTGCTGAAAGGCAAATTTTCTTTATCAATTCTGGTTCTCTTTGATCCTAGTCCATCACTGTAGTAAAGTGTAGTCATATCTGTATCAGAAGCAACAGAGGCCTGAATTTTATCATTCCTTCTTTTATTGAGATAGTCTTCCTTGCAACAGAGATAGATTTTCCAATTTCTTTAAGTGGCTCTTTTCTAGTGTCTTGAGAAACATTGACCTCAACAAGGGCTTTGACAGGTTCATTTCGGCTACCCATGGATGATGGCTTTGTTGCAATTTTCATTAAAGGGTTACCATTGGCTTTTTCAGCAATAGTGGCTTGCTCATGAGGAGGTTCTTGGGGTGAAGTAGGGACCTGTACTTGAACCTACTTGTTACTACATCAAAAGCTTTATTTGGGAAAAAAATAGAAAATAAGGCGTAGGGAGATAAAACAGAAATTGGTCAATTGGCCAATTAAATTTTTTCTATAGTAATTACTACGTATTACTTATTAACTACTAAGTTCTATTTTTAGTATATTACTTATTAAAATCATATCGATTACTAATTAATTTTATTTTATTGCACGAATAGAAAGTGATAAAAATATTAGTCCTTGACTCTTATATATGTTCCTAGATTAAACTTGAAAGTTTGCAAAAGATTCTGACACCAACCGTAAGCGAACATATGTTGTTGGGCCTACTTAATGGGCCTAATGATGATCATAGGCCCATAAAATTAGGCTAATCTCGCCGTTTGTTTAGCAATCGACGGCCACGATTTTTCTCGTATGCTTACTTCATTTTTTTTTTTCTAATAAAAAACTATCGATATGATAAAAGGGCGCAACAACGCAAACAAGCCAACGCCAGTCTGCCTAAAACTCTCCATCTTTGGCTTTCTTTTTAACTCTTCTCACAAAGTCACAAATTGATCCCTAAGACAGCCCTTGAAAAATGGTAGGAAGAAAAGAAAACCATAGGTTTAGATGATATTGCAGAGTCAGAGACCACTGGATCTGCTTCCGTTTGAAGCTTCCTGCGAAATATATATAACTTGTTGAGCAGATAAAGTTGTCTCGTTTTTTCAAATCTGTCCCATCTTCAGTTGGGCTGCGCTTGCTGGGGAACTGCAAGCATCTGAATGCAGTTTGAGCTCATACAATATCTTCAGTAATTGGCGTCTCCTTTTCACGGATCTTGAGGTGGGTTTGACTTTTCAACCTCTCGGTTCTTCCCCTTTTTTCTGGCATCAGATAATTTTACTTGCATTGTTTGATGCGTTTCAAACGCTTGTGTGTTGAAAGCTCTCAAGGCAGGTTTTAACGTTTGACTTCGATTCTTCGCAGATATGGATAAGCTACAGTGGGGTAATAGGAAGAGGCTGAGATGCGTGAAGGTGAAAGATTCACCATCTTCGTACGGGAAATCTGAGGGAAGTAGCGGCGGCGGCGGCGTTGTGAAGAAGAAGGTAACTTCGAGAGTAATTGATAACAATCACAGCAACAATGGTACTACTGCAATTAACGCCTGCAAGGATTCGCATGCTAGCTCTTCAGTTCCATCTCCTCATCGTAGTAACAGGTGATTTTGATTTGATTTGGTGAGATTTTGAGCTGTTTCTTGTTTCCATTACTGTTTTTTTTGGCTTGTTTGCACCTTGTTGTTGGCTAGCTATGTTCTTGATCTGCCATAGTAGATGATCTCATTAGTTTGCTGTAAACTTCTGTCAACAGAGACTTGAGTAGTAGATCGAGCCCAAACGATGCTCGTAAAGCTGCGAAATCCCCGTCGCCTGAGAAGGAAGATAGGTTCTATTACACGACGAGAGGCTCGGGGGGAGTCGACGATGGCAGCAGACGAACTTTATGCCCAAATCCAAAGGAAGAAAGCAGAAAACATGCATGGCCGAAGCTGCTCATTACTCTGTCTAGCAAGGAGAAAGAGGAAGATTTCATGGCTATGAAGGGCTGCAGACCACCTCAGAGGCCTAAGAAGAGGGCCAAGCTGATACAGAGGACAGTACTGGTAATAGAAAGCTGTGTACTCTGATGAAGAACATAAACACAAATATACTGACTGATTCCTTCGAAGGCTAACTAACCAACCCTTTTGATCTATTGTTGTGTGCTAGTCTGTGATTCCTGGCGTTTGGTTGACGGATTTGTGCCAAGAAAGGTATGAAGTTAGGGAGAAGAAGACTTCTAAGAAGGTAGCACTCACTCGTTTTTTCTTGGGATCTTTATGTCGATTCGTTACATCCCTTTCGAATTTGAGCTCTGGGTTTTCTTTGCAGAAACCTAGAGGCCTGAAAGGTATGGGAAGCGTTGAGAGTGACTCTGAATGAAGACGATGGTTTTATGTGCTTGAAGAAGAGAACCTCACGCTCAAACATCAATCTATGTGTATGTGTGTGCGTGTGGATGAGCATAGCAACATTTTTTTGAGTAATAAATTTTGGAAATATGCTTGCAGAGGGTTGAATATATATTTACATTAATTATGTATTGACATCTTTCACCGTTTCTGTGTAATGTTCGAGTAAGCAGACACCAACCTCCTCATTAGCTACTCTTATTATTGCCAATCAGTTTCTTGATTTATTACCACATGAGATGACATGAGCGCACAAGATATTCAAGAGAAATGTAAGAAAGTAAATATTAGACGAATATGCTTCTCTATTTGAAATGAAACCCATACGAGAATTTCAATTCAAAGATAGAGACGTACTTCCAAAACTATTACGGCCCGTCAAGAGAATGAAAGCGAACATAGATATTATCTCAAACGAACCATAAAAATATCCCAACAAAAAAAAAAAAAAAGATATTATAAACTACGCCATCGTTCGTGGACTAATATACGACCATTGATAGGATAGTTTATTAGCTGTGAAAGCGATTTCCAACTTAGATAGGCCAAACAAATACTTCTCTAATCCATCAAATTAAACAGAGTTCTATGATTAACAAGTCCACAGTGGTAAGAAGGAACTAAGAAGCCATGGCTTTGAACAGTATAGTGTCGTTGCTGGCGATCGCCAAGGAATCGGCATGGCTATGGCAGAGAATCGCTCGCTTAGAAGAGAGGATAAGCAGCGATGAGATGTTAGACTTGGCTCTCTGTTTTCCCCAGCAATTGCTCGGCCGCTCCATTCTTCGCGCCTGGGATTATCTCTGCTTTTCCCCACAGCAACCTTCTTCTACTCCATACTACTATTACCACGATGATTATTATTACTACGACGCTGAAGATGATGATTAGGGTTCTTCACCAATCTGTGTCACTGCCTTGCATGGTGGCGATTCTGAAGCTATGTTGTATGAATATCAATCAAGTTCTTGGTATTAGCCTCTCTTGGGTTTTCTTTTTATTTTCATTTTTGTGGTTTATTTCTTTCTTCCCTTCGGTTCGGAAAACAGGAAAGCATGAATAGTTCTTACAATGAAATTGGCAAAAAATCTCAAAAAGTAGCAGGTTTTTCCTCTTCTGTCTCAACTAACAAAACTCAAAAAAACAAGAATGTGTTTGTTCTTAGTAGCCATAACCAGAGTTATCCATGGGATTTCCGACGACAGCTGGCTCGGGCTCCTTAATCTCCACGACGACGCAGTCAGACATTAAGAACGTCTTTGCAACTGAGGAGGCGTGTTCTAAGCAGCATCTTACCACCTGTAATAAAAGAAAAACGAGGCGAAATTGAGTACTCTTACTTTGACCATATCCTTAGTTTGCTGCTACTTATATGTTTCTGGGAAACCAAAGATTTTTATCATTTCACCTTAGTTGGATCTATGATTCCAGCGGCCATGAGATCTTCGTACTTCCCAGTTGCTGCGTTGTACCCATATTTCGGATTGTCGCTCGACAGAACCTTAAAGAAGATGATGAAGAAAAGATATCGAATGCAGGCGAAGAATCTAATCAAATCTGTGTTTTTTTTATTGTGTAATAATAACATGAATACCTTTTCGCTGACGACGCTTCCGTTGACGCCTGCGTTCTTGGCTATCAGCTTCAGCGGGTAACTCAGAGCTCTCTTGACAATGTCAGCGCCGACCTAAAGACGCTTATATGAATGAGTTTAAAGCCAATTTTCATAAAGTTTTCGCCTTTTTCTTTCGGTGAGGCGAAATGAATATTTTCACCTTCTCTTCGTCGTTTTCGAGAGTTTCCTTAATTGAATCGACTTTCGACGAAAGCCTCAGCAAAGTACAACCGCCCCCGACGACGATCCCTTCTTCGACGGCGGCCTTTTAGAAAAGATTAACGAAGCACTGTCACTCAAAGCTCTGTAGCTCGACGAAATTCTACCACGAAAAAGCTTACCTTGGTGGCGTTTAGAGCATCTTCGACCCTAAGCTTCTTCTCCTTCAACTCTGTTTCAGTTTGAGCTCCAACCTTTGAAAGTCGTAAGTCTGTTTTAAGTCCCTCGTGCGAAAAGTACATTTACAAGAAATAAATTACATTATTACGCTATTTACCTGAATCACAGCGACGCCTCCCGAGAGTTTTGCAATCCTTTCGCTGAGTTTATCCTTCTCATAATCTTGCTCGGCGGCCTGACCAAAGAATCATCGACCGTTGTAGAAAACAACCAAGTTAGACGGGAAATTCTATCTCCATTGAAGGTTATTCGAGGAACAAATTACGCTACGCACAAACCTCGATAAGGTTCTTGATCTGAGCGACTCGTTTCTCAACAGCTTCCTGAGTGCTCCCATCGCCTACAATCGTCGTGCTTTCCTTAGTCATCACGATTTTCGAAGCGTGGCCCAAAACAGATCCATCAGCCTTGTCTAGGGTCAGACCAATCTCTTCTCTGATCACAGTTCCTAACGAAGAAAAGGGCAGCGATGAATCGAAGGAAAGAAATTATAAAGGTGAGTTGCAAAGGCATATATATAAGAGGGAGAAAAGGGAAGGCTTTACCTCCCGTCAGAATTGCAATGTCATCGAGATATTGGCTCTTTCTTTCACCAAAGCCAGGAGCTTTAAGAGCAGCTACCTTCAACGCCCCCCTAAGCTTATTCACGACGAGGGTTCCCAAAGCTTCTTGCTCAATATCTTCGGCGATTATCAGAATTGGATATCCACCTCTGATTGCTTCTTCGAGGACGCCGATGAGATCTCTAGCGTTTGTGATTTTCTTGTCGACCAGCAATAACTGCGCAAAAGGTAAAAGATTTTACAGTCGCAAAAATCAGCCCTTTTTGCCATGCAAACGTATGCCCGACTTGGATATAGAAAAAGCACGGCGTAGAGAAACTACCTTGCAGTTCTCGTACTCCACTGACATCTTCTCGGCGTCGGTAACGAAGTAAGGCGAAATGTATCCGCGCTCGAACTGCATTCCTTCGACGACGTAGAGGTTGTTCTCTGCGCTCTTTCCCTCTTCGAGGGTCACCACTCCCTTCCTCCCAACTTTGTCCATGGCTTCTGCGATCATATTGCCTACTTCGTAGTTGTTCCCTGCGCTCACTGCTGCCACGTCTGCTAGCTCGCTGTCCTCAACCTGGGAATTTCAGGGGAAAAGATCAGCGAAAAAAAAGGACCTGTAATAAGTCTCTTTGAGACTGCAAATCAGACATAGTACCTCCTTTGAGATTGCCTTTAGCTCAGTAACCAACGCCTTTGTCGTCTTCTCTATTCCCCTTGTGATTAGGACGGGATTTGCGCCAGCTGCTACTACCTAAAACAAGCAAACATATAGCCATCGATACTTCAAATACACTGCTTGATTCCCAGAGAGAGAGAGACAGACTACCTTAACACCCTCTGCAATAAGACCTTGTGCTAGAACCACAGAAGTAGTTGTCCCATCCCCGGCCAAATCGTTAGTCCTTGCAGCAGCTTGTCTGACTAACTTGGCACCAATGTTCTCGACTGGGTCCTCGAGCTCAACCTATGGAGAGAATCGAATCCAATTGTTCATTAAGTATATGTCTCATCTTAGGACAATCTTGGCAAAAGTATATATGACTGAGGACGAATCAGTTATCTAACGAACCTCTTTGGCCACAGTCACTCCATCGTTGACGATTTTGGGTGCACCGTACTTGCTCTCAAGAACCACGTTTCTGCCTTTGGGACCGAGCGTTACGCCGACTAGATCTGCGAGTTTGTTCACACCGTTCTGCCCATGAAAGAATTAGCAATCGATTAGGATAAAGGAAAAAGACACATAGAGACAAGTTTTGTTTCAACTTCCTCACCTGGAGCTTCTTGATAGAGGAACCATCCTTGTTGAAGTACAGCTCCTTTGCAGCTGATGTGATCTGAGAAGGGCGTGTTTTGCGTAGAACGACGCCTCTCCTCCTCCTAATCGACGAACTTGACGATATCGAAGTGAGGGAAGACAACGAAGCTGTAGTTTTATCGTCTGTTGCTCTGCTTCCAGGAGCAGCTAATGAGCCCACTGAGCAAATACCAGCAAAAGTCGACGCCATTTTCTTCTCCGACCTGAGAAAAACAGTTCAGAGAGTTGCCCACTACGGTGGTAAGTAACTCAGCCTTGAGATTTTCGCAGCAAAGTTAAAATCTTTATGCAAATTAGAAGAGCTTTATGTAGGACTATCACTCAATGAATTACAGATGCAAAACTACTGCTTCGAACGATTGTCAGTCGTTGTACAAGAGAACCCTTGCAAAACAGAGCAACCCAGAAATATTACGACGTCAACCCAAGAAATAAGATGAAGTTTTACAGCAAGGAATCAAAATAGCGACGATCCACGAGTAATTGAGCAACGAAGCACAATGGTTGAAGCTCCTTACCTTGTTGGGAGTGAGTAGTGAGCTCAGCTGTCGTAAGAAAGCTCGAGGGTTTATCAACAACGCTCGGCAAAACCAATCTGAGTGGATGAGGTTTAGGTAAGCATTTATTTATCGACTGTAGTAGGATTGCATATCAACGGTTCCTGTTGTTCTTGGGGACCCAATTCATCTCAGCCGTTCAAAATTAGTTTTCTTTTTTTTTTCTCTCTTTGAGTTATTTGTGGATACACGCACTTGCAACGGCACTTGCTGGGCTTTCTTTTTGGTACATTTGCTATGCTACTAACATATTAGGACCGGCGTCGCTACTAACATATTAGGACCGGCGTCGTGCGGTTTCCAGCGGTTTTCGGCCAATTTCGCACCAAATCAACATATGCGATTTTTTAAAAAATAATTCTGAAACCGCGGTTTTGAAACATAAAACCACATTGCGGTTTCGAGCGGTTTAATGCGGTTGCGGTGCGGTTTTGCAGTTTTTAACCGAACAAAGAAAATATTTATATATTATCGAATGAAAAAATAATTTTTAAAAGCGCTAGGCGCAAAAAGGTGATGTCCCCTTGCCTCAGAAATAAAGCGCAAGTCCGGGTATTTGCATCATATATCTTCACCATTGGCCAAAAAAATTAGTATCGTTTATGCTTTACTTTTATGAGGGGCTTTTTTAATTTAATATACTGGTTTAGCTTTGTGGCCCGATTGGAAGCTCAAAATATAAATAGGTCAATTTATTATTAAATGTCCGAGTCGTAACTATTTTAACTCTACATGTTCGGCCGTTTATTCTTATAGAAACATGTGTAACATAAGAAATAAAATTAAGTATGTTAGTAATGATATAACTTTCATATAATCAACAAAATAGCATATAATAAGTAAAAAAATAATTAAAGTAAAAAATAAATTTCACATATGACTAGTGTACGGTTACCATAAAGAAAATTAGATATAATTAGAAAAAATTGGAAGTGTGGTTCGGTGCGGTGCGGTTAGTACAAAAAGTTCACACCGCACCATTATTACGGTGCGGTTTTGTAAATAAAATCAAACCACGGTTTCGGCGGTTAATTGAATCATACGGAGCAGTGTTGTGCTGTGCGGGCGGTTTTCTAAAACCATTGCACACCCTACAACATATCATGCAAGAAAAACCAACTCATTAGATGCTCCAATCCAATTCATATTAAAACCACATAAAATTCATATGACCCACAACAATAAAACGTACTGAGCCCTCGAGAATCCAATAAAATAGAGGATCGATTCTCGTGTTTTAAGCTTTGGATTTCTTATTACATTGGCATATTATTAGCCAACCAACGAATATGAACTGATTCTTGAATGAAGATGACACCAACGCAAGGAGACATCATAGATCACAAGGCAAGATAAGCATATATATGCAACTGATGAACTAATTGTGTTCGTTGCAGAAGAGTTGATATCAAGAACTGCGTCGACATTTTATGCAACTTGATGAACTAATTGTGTTCGTTTGCAGAAGAGTTGATATCAAGAACTGTGAGATTTTAGTCATAAAAGAGCATTACAATATCTTCAAGTTGCAGTAAAACCATTGCTTTGCTTTACTAGAATTAACGATCCCTAGCTCGTTGAACTAACTTAGACTTTTTACCTGGAAAAAGCTTGATAAATCTTCGGTATTTCGTAGGAGAAAAACAACCCCGAAAGATTACCGTGGCGTAAAAGGCTGGACGACTTAGACTCTTCATCATAATCCAACGACAATGCAACGAAAAGGCGGTATATTTACGCAAGTTATGGCGGAAGCAAATTGTTAGCTCTAAGTATAGGATGCAATGATTCTATCCTAAGTATCACTTGTATATGTAATCTCTTGCATGAAGGGTTTCTTTTACCTCTATCTAGAGTTGTATAATGGTAAAACAAGCATAAAGAATTAACCTAGCCATACAGCAGGCCATTGTAATAATCACAAGTGTAGAACCTATAAGGATATAGATATATTGGAGATCATCTCTTCTCTTGCTAGCATAGCATATTCTCATTCTTTTTTATCTCGTATATGTATGATTATGATTATTATGAACACCGAAAGCTGATATATAGGTTCTTGCATGCTTTTATTATATTTATACTAGTCCATGGTACCCTTAAGAAAGTGTGTTCTTACACAATTTTAATGGTAGGTTTTAACCTTATTACGAGTTAAGGATAAAGAAAAACCAACAAGAGACAATTTGTTATTACAATTCTTGCCATACGATAACCTTCAATGAGGTTTCCAATATTGAATTACTCGACCGAACAGCATGTAATCAAGTTATTACTATATCTCTAATCAATGGAAAGGCACTGCAGATTATTCCACTAATCAAGAAGAACAGGTATATTTTTCTCTCCCAAAAAAAAAAAGAAGCTTAAGTAGAAGACATGCGCTTTCGATTCCAAAGTACATCGAGTTATTGATCGTTTCGAACTCCCCTTTATCATACACACAACATGTTTCGCGGAGCTTCATAAAGGTAGCTTTTCACTTTCAACTGTTGGTAGTAAGTAGTAACGTTTTCCTACTGTTACTCTATACGAAAAAAAAGGGTACACAAAGAGGAAATATAAATATATGTACAATACTTCATGATAAAGCCCTTTATATATAGAGATATTAAAGCTTTGTGCTGATCATTTCAGGCACATGCATCAGATGGCTGACTTAGCTTTGCGGTGCTTTTGGGGATTGTCCCTCTCGCTTTATTTCGTCCACTCCATGTCTACTAATTCTCGAGTAAATTAAATGAGTTTGACTTCGATTATTTTTTCTTAGCCTCCTATAAAGCAATAATAATGATGCCTCATTTGGTTCTCTTTTGTTATTTCCGAGCAGGTTTACATTGTGTACTTAGGGCACAACCATGGCCGTGATCCTTCCCTCACATCCGAGTATCATCTTCAGCTTCTTTCCACTGTATTTCCAAGGTCAATATATTATGCATGTCCATTAATCATCGTCACTATTGCATGCTATTAATTCATTCCATGGCGTTAATTATTTATTCTTTGCCCCCTTCGCTTAGCCAAGAAGAAGCAAGAGAATCCATGCTTTACAGCTACAGGCATGGATTCTCAGGTTTCGCCGCAGATCTCCACCCGAGCCAAGCAAACACCTTGAAGAGTAAGATCGATTTAAATAACGAAACAGCATTACGTAGTCCTAATAAAAAACCATGCATCTAAATCCCCTTCATGGCATAAAAATCTCGAAACTAATTCATTCAGATGCCAAGGAAGTGATCTCCATATTCGAGAGCCGAACGCTCGAGCTTCACACCACGAGAACCTGGGATTTCATGGGCCTCACACTCGACCGCCAAAGCCAAGGCGAGCCCATGCCATTGCAGTTAGCCCACGGCGAAGACATCGTCGTCGGCGTTATCGACTCGGGTTCGATTGTTCAAATTCCCATGTTGTAATAATCTCTTTATTTCCGGGAAAAAAACCAAGAAAAAAAATCGCAGGAATATGGCCTGAATCTCCTAGCTTCAAGGAAGAGCCCAACATGGGCCCCGTGCCGAGCCATTGGAAGGGCAAATGCGTCCCCGGCGAAGAATTTGACCCCGTAAAGGCGTGCAACAAGAAAGTCGTAGGCGCACGTTACTACTCGGCGGGCTTCCGAAAGCGCTACCCCAACCCCAACAGAACCGAGAGCCCAGAGTACGAATCCGCCCGGGACCACGTGGGCCATGGGACCCACACGTCCTCCACGGCTGTGGGCTCGCGGGTGGAGGACGCGAGCTTCCAAGGGTTCGCCCGAGGGCTTGCTCGGGGCGGGGCCCCGCGAGCCAGGCTGGCGGTGTACAAGGCGTGTTGGAACGTCAGGTCTCAGGGGAGGTGCGTGGACGAGGACGTCTTGGCGGCCTTCGACGATGCGATGAACGACGGCGCCGACGTCATTTCCGCCTCCTTCGGAGTCGGGCCCCCGCTTATGCGCTTCTTTGAGTCGAGCGCCGCCATAGGGTCGTTCCACGCCGAGCAATTGGGTATCAGCGTGGTGTTCTCCGCGGGCAATCGGGGGGCCGACCCGTCGTTGGTGGGGAATGTGAGTCCGTGGAGCGTGTGCGTCGCGGCGTCCACCGTCGATCGAAGGTTTCCGACGATGATTTTGGCCGGGGATGGGAGCGCTTTTTTCGAGGTAATTTTTCTAACCTTATTCATAAATAAATTGGTGATAGAAGGAGAAAGCATCTAGTAAGTGGGTTATAAAGCTTGGATTATCCAATCTCAACCGAATTTTAATTGGAAAACAGGGAGAGGGTTTTATAACCAAGCGTGTAGTCGGAACGTTGGCGCTCGCCGGAGATTATTTCGCCAATAGGCTTTGCCATGAGGATTATTGGAGGAAGGTAAAGGCCACTGGGAAGATCCTCATATGTTTCTCGACGGACGGGCCGAGCGGTGAAGACGCACAGGTAGCGGCTCGCAAGGCAGATGCGGCGGCTGTGATCTTCGTCGAGCCGTTAACAGTGCCGACCGCTGAAGTCAGCATAATCCCCTTCGTCAGCATCGATATTATCCAAGGCACCAAACTGTATCGACTTCCCAAGTGCGTGCGTGAATGCGTATATATATGTCGAACGATTTTTTTTTCGAAAAAGCGTTGGTGCTATAACATGTTAATCTACAGCGCTACCAAGATACACATCCATCCGAGCAAGACGAGCTTGGGGAAATCTCCCGCGCCGATCGCCGCGGATTTCTCTTCGAGAGGGCCGAGCTCGATTTCCCCTGAGTTCCTCAAGGTACTTAAAATTATCACACAATTAAACAAAAAATCGATAATATTATTATTTAATCGAATAATGCAGCCGGACATCAGCGCGCCGGGCGTCAACGTATTAGCCGCATGGCCGCCCAACGTTGCGCCGACGTCAATTCCCGGCGACGACCGCCGATCGGTGAATTGGGTCTTTAAGTCGGGAACTTCCATGTCGTGCCCCCACGTGTCTGGCATAATTGCCCTCCTCAAATCCGCAAATCCGCGGTGGTCGCCCGCCGTCGTCAGATCCGCCCTCGTCACTACTGGTAATATAATTAATTCACAATGGATCCTATGAGTTATATAAAAGATAATACTTAAAAAGAATTGAAAATTCTCCAATTCTCACACTCCCTACAAGCTCAAGCTTTTAGGCGAAACAACACACATCGTGACATTCCATTATCACGACGCAGCTTACAACACTGACACGACGGGCGACGTCATCTCGGTACAAGCCACCACGAAGCCTTCCAACCCGTTCGACGTCGGGGCGGGCCACGTCGACCCGTTGAGGGCCTTCGACCCTGGCCTAGTCTACGACACAACCACGGAGGACTACATCACCTTCCTATGCAATTTGGGCTACTCCGAGGCCCAAATCCGAACCATGGTCGTTTGCCCGACCCGCCCTAAGTGCCCCGAGGGGTTCCGCCCGAGCTACGACGTGAACTACCCGTCGATCACTATCCCGAGCCTCGAGTCCACCTTGACGGTGAAACGGGTCGTGCGGAACGTGGGTCGGGTCGGGACGGCGGTCTACTTCGCGAGCGTGGTGAGCCCGCACGGGGTCGAGGTCACGGTATGGCCGCGAGTTTTGGTTTTCTCGCCCTTCAAGGAAGAGGCGGCTTACTACGTGACGCTGAGGCCCGCGAAGAATTCCCAAGGGAGGTACGGGTTCGGGTCGGTGACTTGGAGCGACGGGTTTCACCGCGTTAGGAGTCCGTTGGTGGTTCAAGTCAATACGAGTTGTTATGTTGGCGATGGTGTCAAGTTTGTATGATTTCCGTGGGTACTCGTGGTCTTTTGTGCGTGGAGTTTATGTTTGGTTGATGCATATATTTGTTATTCGCTCGTTTGTTCAATAAGTTAATTAGATTGGATAAATCTCATACATTTTCATGCTAGAAAATCTTACCAATTCTATTTATTTAAACGCGAGGTGAGTGTAAACTGCCCCCTAATATGTCAATTTCATAAAAATTAATAATTAAATTTAAAAATTATCCACTATCTTTTAATCACTATTCTTAATTAATCACTATTTTTAGTTACTTCATATACCTTCAATTGTATAATTCATATATCTACATAATTAAATTTAATCTTATAATTTCAATTAACTAATTTAAATTAAAATAAGTTTCGTATTATATATTTATATATAATAGCACACAATTATCCACTATCTTTTAATTACTATTTTTAATTAATCACTATTTTTAGTTACTTCATATACCTTCAATTGTATAATTTATATATTCTTTTTACAAAAGAATACTAGTGTAATGAAAGACTCGCTCAAAATGTTTGATAGGTAGGACATCTATACTATTATGTAATTGGTTTGGAGTGAATATAAACCGCCACAATTTGGTGTGCAATTTATTTGCAATTTAGTCCCCCATTTGTAATTTAATTAATTAAATATTTTCATATCACTCTTAATTTTTATTTACTTGACTTATGCCTCTACATTTCTTTTTATATATTTAAAATGGTGTGTAACTTATATGCAATTTAGTCCTTCATTTTTAATTTAACTAATTATGTATTTTCACATCACTTCTAATTTTTATTTACTGTACTTATGCTTCTACAACTAAGTTTCATATTTTAAAATTATATTTCAGCTTAAACACCAAAAATTATAATTTCAAAATTAAAATAATTTTTTCAAAAAATGATTTGGGGTGTCGCTTACCTGGTGCTAAATGGTATTCACTTACCTAGTTCAAAAAGGGTATCGTTATAATTTCAAAATGTTTCAATATAATTAGTATTTTAAGCACACACGTCGGGTGTGTGAATTTTTGAATTTTGATTCTTATTAAATTACATTGGGTATCATGTGGGCTTGAACTAGCCGAATCTGTCCAAACTGGGCTTATCATATGGTCGGGCTAGCCCCGGTCTATCCCTTTTATCGTTTCCCCACGAAGTTAATTGTGGTTGTGGCTTAGTTTTAAATAGGCAGAATCAAGATGTAGTGAACACTACCACACCAACACCAACGTTAAAAATCAATATGCATCTGCATCTCATATTTAAGATTGAAAAAGACTTTCTTTTTGATAAAAAATGAATTTTCGAAAATTAATTAAAGAAGCATGACGTCATGTTTCTTGTCCTTTTCCCCGCTATTCAAAGACCACTTGGATTTCTCCTCCACCTTTTCCTTCATAGACACATTTGTCTTAGGGGCTAAGAATTATTAATGCGGGGTAATTATGTCATTCACGTAAAATAAGTAATTTTCACCCGCCAAAGAACTCAACAGAGTCACGTCTGACGCAACCGAGCCAATCATGCATCGCCACGTAGCAGGCGACCAATCAGAAGCAGTCACATGCCAGTGAGATCTTAGTCTATGAAAAAGGGGTTGGATACGCAAATGGAGATAAATAGAGGGACTGAATCGAAAAACTGATGTGGTGGGATCTGAATCACCAATTTAAAAATGGGAAACCCTAGAGCTAAAAATCTTCTCTTTCCCCCTGTTTTTCCACCGAAACCCAAACACTCCCCTATTCGTTTCTTGGCGGCTGGTCAAAGCTCCGACTCGTAGCAGCCTATCTCTGTGCTCAGGGTCTCGCCTCTCCAGCTCGGTTACTGTTAACAGTCGACAGATCTTTCCCTCTTTGGATTTTGAGTGGTCATGGCAGCCGTTGCTAATCAACCAGATCGTATCCTTCTTTTCTAGCTTTGTGTCCCACGCTGCCCTGTTTCTAGCCTCAATTTTTCCTTTTATTCGTGTTTTCTTGGTTATAGATTTGTGGACTCTTAGATGGCTTCCCTCGGGTCTCTGTTTTTATTGCTTTTGCGAAGTTTGTGATTACACTAATAGTCTGCTTGGATTTGGAGTTCTTTTATTTGCGGAATTTCTTTCGTTAGAAGTTATGGTTTATTTGCGAACAATATTTACCCGTGGTTTTTTTCACTGGGTTAGTATACCTTTGTTACTTTCTCTCCATTTTTTTTCCTCAGCTAGATTAAAGCGGGTGTTTTTTATGGCTCTGACAGCCAATTTTGATATTTTATACTTATGTTGCTCTTGCCCATGTCACGTTTTTGAGTTTCTGTGTTGACAATGAACTTACCACTGTTGTCATTTCTCAAACTGGAGTCGATTTACTGCTAGCTTCCTAATATCAGCGGCTTGATGTTTTATTAAATTGAGTCGAGTTTATTCTGATTCACCCTTGTTGGAAACAGTTGTTCTCCTTCACTCGCGTTGCACAGAATCTGCAGATTTGTTACAGAAGTTGTCCTTGGACTCACAAGCTAAAACTGATGAAGCCAAGGATGCGGTAAAGAAGGTATTTCATGTCGGATTGCTTGTATTTGAATTACCCTTTAATTTGTGATTCGAAATTAACAATCTTGCTTCCTCAATTTGTGACCTGTGATGTAGCCTACAGCTGTTTCTGGTAATGTTGAAAATGGCCTTCAGACGGATCTGTCTGCCACTCCTGTACTGCCTGATTTATGGGATCCGACAATGTATTACATGCCAAGTGGATATCCTTACTATTACGGTGGTATGTATACCTTCTAGTCTAACTTAATATAAGTACTATTCGTGGCCTTCGTTTGCAACCATGTTTATATTGAACATATTTGTTTTGCAACCGATAGGTTATGAGGGGAGTGGTAAAGAATGGGAGGATTTTGCCAAATATGCTAATCCAGATGGAGTAGAGATGGCTCCTGTAAGAACTCTTACTCATCTACAGCTTTAAGCTTATTTTATGTGCACCCTTACCAACATTGTATTTTAAGTTTCCATTATTAAATATACAGGGAGCTTATGGGGATAATGGGTCGTTTTTGTATCATCCTGGGTATGGTTATACTCCATATGCACCTTATTCGCCTGCTGCTTCCCCTGTCCCGACCTTGGGACATGACGGCCAGCTTTATGGAACTCAGCAGTATCAGTACCCATCGCCTTATTTCCAGTCAGTGGTCCCTACTAGTGGTCCATTCCCCACAACAGGTGCCCCTGCAAAAGCTAATGCACAAGCCCCTTTGGCAGGAGTGGAGTCGAAGTCGAAGTCTAATGGGATTGTTAATAATGGTGGTACCAAGGGAAATAATGGTGCAGTAGCACCCAAAGCAGTGTACCCAAATTCATCGTTTAATGCAAATGGCTCCCATGGGAGGTGTTCTTTACCTGGAGGGATTCCTTCTGGTTATCAGGATCCAAGATTTGCATATGATGGGTGGCATTCACCGCTTTCGTGGTTAGAAAGCACAAATTATTCAGATGGGCAACAAAGGCTGACCACGAGCTCAGCTAGGACCTCCTCTGTTACAAATGGAAGTAATTCTGCTTCGTCCAGAAATCAGAATTATCGTCCTCAACTTATGGTACGTCCTGTTTATATATGACGTTGCTTCTGTACTATAGTATGAAGTGATCAATTTCCCATCGTTGCTCGTACATTGTACTCCTTTTGTGGATATTATTTTGTTGTATGAGAAATTGACAAGCATGTAGCTGTCTATCACCCTGTTGAATATATGGCTATTAAGGTGACCCCAACATTTTATTTTTTATGTTCAAATATTCAGGCTTTGCACCACCCAGGGGCCCTGTCTGGCATGGAAGCTACCAACTTCTATAACGGGATGTACCCAAATAAGTTGTACGGCCAGTATGGAAATGGCTATCGGTCTGGTCTGGGTTATGGATTTGCTGGTTACAATAGTCGAGGTAATGGACGAAGTTGGATGTCTGTTGACAGCAAATACAAGCCTCGTGGACGAGGAACAAGCTTGTACGGCTATGGCGGTGAGAGTGTAGATGGTCTGAATGAATTGAACAGAGGTCCAAGGGCGAAAATTTCAAAGAACACCAAAGGCTTCACTCCTGTGGCTGTGGCTGTCAAAGGGCAAAACATTCCTTTGACTGCTACTGTTGATCATGAAGAGAAATCGTCAAGCGTCAGTCCTGACCGTGAGCAATATAACCGGCCAGACTTTCCTGAAACTTATGCTGATGCCAAGTTCTTTATCATCAAGTCATACAGTGAAGATGATGTGCACAAGAGCATCAAGTACAATGTTTGGGCTAGCACACCAAATGGTAACAAAAAGCTTGATGCTGCTTATAATGAAGCTCAACAAAAATCTGATGCATGCCCTATTTTCCTGTTCTTCTCGGTAAGTTGGCAGCTTTGTTTGTAGTAATATGTCTGAATTTATTTCTCGTTGTTATTTCCTTTGCTGTGACTTGTATTGACCATTTCCATTTTTCTATCAGGTTAATACTAGTGGCCAGTTTGTAGGTGTTGCAGAGATGGTTGGCCCTGTTGATTTTAACAAGAGTGTTGACTACTGGCAGCAGGACAAATGGGTTGGTTGTTTCCCCGTAAAGTGGCACATTGTGAAGGATGTACCAAACAGTTTGTTGAAGCACATCATCCTTGAATATAACGACAACAAGCCCGTAACCAATAGTAGGGACACCCAAGAGGTATTCTTCTTATATGGTTCGTTCCCCTGGATAAACTGTGTTAGGACTTCAATAAACTTAGAAAACGAATCTTTTGCAGGTTAAACTCGATCAGGGTCTTGAGGTGCTCAAAATTTTCAAGAATCACACCAGTAAACAGTGTATCTTGGATGATTTTGACTTTTACGAGGACAGGCAGAAGAGAATTCAGGAGAAGAAAGCCAAGCAGCAGCAATACCTGAAACAGGTAGCTAGCTAGTTAATCTTGGAATTACATTTGAATGTTGTCTCCATTTTTAACTGACTCGGTGTTTCCTTTGTTCATAGGGCCAGGTCTGGGAAGGCAAATCTGTGAAAGAGCAGAGCAAGGAAATCCCAAATGGTGATTTGAAGCCTCAAAAAGCAGCGACAGAATTTGGTGGTGATGCCAAGGCCTCCTCTGAAATCAGTTCCCCCGAGTCAAAGGTGGCGGTTAACGGTGTCACCACAAATGGTTGATTGCTGATTGGCATCTCCTAAGGGCAGCCGTGGGCTGATGTATATTAGTCCTCTATTCGAAAAATCTAAAGCTAGGTAGTGATAACTGATGATGGTTTGTGAAACGAGCGTGTGGCTGCCCTAAGGAGTGTTCAGCCTGCAGAAATGTAACTGGAAAATCCTGAGCAAACTTTGAAGCAGCAGGGAAGGAAGAAAAAGCCCATTCTTCTCTTGATGGGTTAATCATATTTTCGTGGTCTTTGTTTTTGTTCTTCAGAAGGGTTTTGGCTTAAAGCTTGGGTTGCATCGTAGTCTCTTTCGGCTTTCAGTGATTTCTTTTTTTTTTTTCGTATGCGTCTTTGTTGGAAGTGATGGTCCTAGTTTTTTCTTGTGCTTTGAAAGAATTGAGTTTGGGATGATATGTTTGAGTGTTGGTGGTTTTTTTTTTCAGTTTCTTTTTTTTTTTTCATTTTACAAGTATAAAGGAAATGGAATACGATTATTTTCCGAAATAACATGGCAAGAGCAGTCAGCTTGAGGTTTGCTTGTAGCCATGGACTCTTTTAAGTCCACAATAATCGACAAGTTTTTGCGAAAAATGTTGAAAATTGTGATAAAAGATGTTCGAGTAGTCGATATCTTCCTAAACTAGAATTCCTTGGCTGGAGATAAGGCGATATTTTGTGGATCCTAGTAAAATTCACATCCGTTCTAGCTTGGATTTAATGCAAGTATGGGATTGTGTTAAAAAAAATTCTAAATAAATCGTCGAATTGTGTACAAAAAAATATTACTCACTCTGTCCCACTAATTTTGTCACATTTTGCCATTTCGGGCGTCCCACTAATTTTATCACATTTCTTTATTTAGCAAAAAAACTATCACAAAAAATCAATATAATAATATTATATATTCTTAAAAGACGTGTCAAAATATACACTTTATTACCTTTTCATTGTACTATATTATTATAATAATACCACCTTAATTTGCGTGCTCGGCAACTTATATGTTAAAGTTGCCGGGACGAAGGGAGTATAAACTAGTCACAGTGCACCCCCACGTGGGTGCAACAACATGGGATGGAAGGTTTTTGTGTAGTTTTTTGTGCTTTATTATTTGGTAACGTAGTGATAGTTTCTTTTGTATTTACATGCAATTTTTAATTCATTTAACTAAAGATATCCGATAGATACAATCCAATTTAACTAACGTAACAACTAACAAATTGGCTAGGAATTTTGGTGTAATTGATACACCAATTAGAATAAAAAAAGCAGTTTTTAAGAGGTCCTCGGCGTTAATAAATAGTATAGATTAGGGGACTTTTCGCAGGTCCCGTCCGTGAAGTTTCATTTAAGATTCAGGTCCTGTCACGAAAAATTTAGTTTTAAGGACTCGATTTCTGCAGTATCACTTAATTGATCTGAAATAGCAATATGTTGAAATTTTGTAACTCAAAACGATCATTCAGTACCAGTTAATGATCACCGATACCAGTTCATTTCTGCAGAACCATTTCATTGTTATGAAATGACAATATTTTGAAAGTTTGTAACACAAAACGATCATCCTATACCAGTTTAACTTTTATACTACTTTTTAAGTTAGGTCATTATCTAATTTTACGGATACTGGGTCCTGCAAACAATTTTTGACAGGGCCCTATCTTAAATTAAACTCATGACGGTACCTGAATTCAAATATAGGGTCAATTCAAAATCAGGCCTCATTAGGGGTTTGATTTCGAATTCAGGCCCTGTTTGAGAATTTTTTAGGTTAAAGGAACCATTTTGTGTGTGTAAAAAAGTGGTATAAAAGATATATGAACTGGTATAGAATGATCGTTTTGTGTTACAAACTTTTAACATACTGGTATGTTAGAGCAATGAAGTGGTACTGCAGAAAATGAACTGGTATCAGATGATCATAAACGGTGCCGGATTATGGTTTTATGTTATAAAATTTCAACATACTGGTATGTCAAGTACTGCAGAAAATGGTCCTTTAAACTAAATTTTTGCCAAGAGGATATGAATCCTAAATGATACTATTAGGGGTTGAAACGAAAATGCCGTCAAATATACGCTATTAAAATTAAAGAAAGTGACTAGAGTTTGGTCGAAGAATATAGGATCATACTGCTAAACTACGTGGCAATGTAAATCGTATAGCGGATAACGACGTCAAAGAGTTTCGTAGCTGAGTTGGGCGAATATCCTCTCAGTTTGAACCATCTTCTCTATCTGAGAATTAATCGGATTTTGGTGAGTTTGGCTGAAGAACAATGATCCGTGGATTGAGAAGAATCGGCGTGGTTCTCTCGGGAAGACAGACTCTTGGAGGAAGAAAGTTGCTGTCGACGACGAGCAGCAGCGTCGAGGGGTTTGTTAGTTCGCAGCCGAGTGGGATCGCTGAAACTCTTAACAATAAGCCCATAAATCTGTATTCTGCTGTCAATCAAGCCCTGCACATCGCTTTGGAGACCGATCCTCGGTATATATATACTCTTCTTTGGTGAAATATTCGTGTTTTGGTAAAAAAGAATAAATAAATACTGGGCTTATCGGTAGGATTTGGATGTTTTATTTGTTACTTTTAGTTCGTGAGGCAGCTTAGGATTAATTGGTGGGGATCGTTATTGCTGATGATGTTGTGTGTGTGTTTTGTTCTTCATTCCATTCATGTCTTTCACTTCTCTTGTTCCGTATCAGTGCTTATGTGTTTGGTGAAGACGTTGGCTTTGGTGGTGTTTTTCGGTGTACCACTGGCTTGGTCGAGCGCTTTGGTAAGCACCGAGTTTTCAACACTCCCCTTTGCGAACAGGTAAGAATTGGAGTCGCTTTGAGAAGCTTGTTTGTGTTGGATTGAATTTGAGTTGCTCGGCTTTTCTCATTTGATCAATCGATGGAAGTTTGCTTTCTTTTTTGCTTTTTGATTGTTTGGTGCAGGGCATTGCTGGTTTTGCTATAGGTTTAGCTGCTATGGTGAGAGACCTTACGAAAAACTTATATGTGCTATTAAACATCTTCAAGTGAAAAAATGGCTTATGCTCATACTTGTTCCAATTTTCAGGGTAACCGAGCAATAGCTGAAATCCAATTTGCAGATTATATATTTCCTGCATTTGATCAGGTTAATGCACCTTTAAATCATTCGTTTCATCGCTTATATGATACGATTGATTGAATTTGCACCCTAATAAATTTGCAGATCGTCAATGAAGCTGCCAAGTTCAGATACCGAAGTGGCAACCAGTTTAACTGTGGAGGTAAGTAATCAGTTAATTCTCTCAACTATCTCTACTTTTTTGGTTTCACTTTCCATGTCTTTTTTTCTTAAACCCCTTCGTTCTTGCAAGGTTTGACAATTAGAGCGCCTTACGGGGCCGTGGGTCATGGTGGTCATTACCACTCACAATCTCCCGAAGCATTTTTCTGCCATGTCCCTGGTCTTAAGGTACTATATAACATATCTGCACTCATATTGTTACACTGCCTAGGAAGAAGCCGAACAATCTTATTTGATTGAGAACCATCATTTGTGTAAGGAGAACACCTCTCTCTATTCAGATCTTTTCAGCTCATAAAATTACTGTAAATGCAATACTTAGGTAGTAATCCCTCGGAGTCCACGACAAGCCAAAGGATTGTTACTTTCGTCCATTCGTGATCCGAACCCCGTCATCTTCTTCGAACCCAAGGTAATAAATATCTTTCCATATTTGTTTTTTTTTTTTTTTTTCCGAATTCCTCATTATAATTCGAATTGAATTTTTTGCCGTTGTTCGACCTCTCAGTTGCTTTATAGGCTTGCTGTGGAACAAGTCCCAGAGCACGATTACATGCTCCCTTTATCTGAGGCCGAGGTATATTTATATATACTCGTATGAATTAAAAGTAAAAAGTTTCCCTTTTGTTTTTTCTTATCTTATAAGCTTTGCTTTTCAATTCTCAGGTTATTCGCGAAGGTTCAGACATAACACTTGTTGGCTGGGGAGCTCAGCTCTCAATCATGGAACAGGCCTGCGTCGAAGCCGAGAAGGTGAATCAACCCCACCATTTTCTTAAATATTACCTACATACATATTTCGAAGATTTTAACATGAATCTGATATACCAACGAATCTCATCGCTAATAGTAGACATTTTTTTTCTTAAAATATATATAGGACGGGATCTCGTGCGAACTTATAGACCTCAAGACTTTAATCCCATGGGACAAGGAAACCGTCGAAGCCTCTGTGAATAAAACTGGAAAACTTCTGGTGAGGAGACGTCAACTCCATTATTGGTGCAAGAAACACTTTCTTTAGAGTAAAAACGTTGTAACAATATGTATCGATATGACATAACTCTGTGCAGATTAGCCACGAGGCGCCCGTTACTGGCGGGTTCGGCGCGGAGATCTCTGCATCTATCGTCGAACGCTGCTTCTTAAGGGTATAATCAAGCGAAGATGTTGAAGTTACAATAATATGAGAATATTTCATTTTAGGATTGTTGTTTTTTCGAATCGACATACTTACCGAATTTTGTTGATGTAGTTGGAAGCTCCGGTGGCGAGGGTGTGCGGCCTAGATACGCCTTTCCCTCTCGTGTATGAACCGTTCTACCTGCCTACTAAAAATAAGGTAATAGGGTCATAAACGAGTCGAGCCGATGAGCTTTTTTTTACAAACCTGGACCTACTCAACGAGCTATGGGCTTGCGCTTTGGGGATGGGACTAAATTTTGTTTCACGTTGCATGCAGATATTGGATGCTATCAAAGCCACAGTGAATTATTAGAGTGCGTTCTGCGTTGCAATATGCTTGCGTTGAATGGTCTTTTTTCCTAGAAAAAAAAATGTATCATTTTTTATGTATTTTATTTCTTTGTACGAGTACGAATAATAAGAATTCAAGGGATTATTATCGTTCGATAACGTGAACAATATAGCTTAACAAGGGTTAATTGGAAAAAGGAGAAAAGAAAAACTTGTTGCGATCTACCAATAGCATTTCTCCATTTGTCCAGGTCAGAGCGAGTATTGAGTCATCACGATACACGACGTCGTTTTTGGGCTACTGGCTCACTAAACACCATCTCCTTCCTGGTCGCCGTTGCCGATCTTCGTTGGCTGTTCATACTTGCTTGAGCTGCTACTAATTCGATCCACTGCGCGCATCATCAGCGTACGAATTGATTAGACGTTATTGGAGGAAAATGAAGGGCGTCAGCCTTAGATTGGAGAAGTTGTTACTGTTAGGTTTTCTAATGATGATATGGACGCTCAGTCTCAACGGTGGATACGGATCGGAGGCGTCTTCAGCAATCCTCGGCGTTTCTCCTCAAGGTAATGTTGTGAGTGCTCTCGTTTCGAGATATTACATGTTGTTTGTGTGTTCTATTGTTACTTTAACGGTAGTGGAATAATTAAGCTTCCCATATTGGGCAGACGTGAATTATTACAAGGGATTATTGTCATCATCGTCGGCTACGATAAAGTGCAAAGACGGATCAAATACGTTCAGCAAACCGCAGCTCAATGACGACTTCTGCGACTGCCTGGATGGCTCCGATGAGCCTGGTATTGTTACCTGTTGTTTCTTTGTTTTTCAGTTTCCATTTTATTTTGATTTTGGCTAGTTCTCGTGATAGGGTGCAAGCAAGCATTTTTTTTGTTCTGATGAATTGTTGTTTGCAGGAACATCGGCCTGTCCGAATGGTAAATTCTATTGCAAGAATGCGGGGCATACTCCACTCATATTATATTCTTCTCGGGTCAATGATGGAATTTGCGGTAATCATGAGTCGCTTCTCACCACACACTTTTATCTGCTCATGTATTTTGTGTTCCAATTTTCTGAAGAAATGACATTGGCAGTGTACTTTGGTGTTTAGTGATTTTCTGTTGGGTTCCGTCGTTATCATGAGTCTTAATCTTGTTTGATGCTCTGCTCGTTCAAACTCACCTTTTGCTTAGCGAAAAGCTGCTATGTTGTATGAAAGTTGGATTTATATTGTTGTAGCTTGTCTTTGCACCTTTATCCAGATTGCTGTGATGGGAGTGATGAGTATGATGGTACGACCAAGTGCCCAAATACATGCTGGGAAGCTGGAAAAGCAGCACGGGAAAAATTAAAGAAAAAGATTGCCACTTATAAAGAAGGTGTCAACATACGCAAGCGGGATATTGAGCATGCAAAGATTTCGATAGCAAAGGATGAAGCAGAATTATCAAAGCTCAAGGATGCTGAAAAGACGCTCAAGACTTTAGTTGAGCAATTAAAGGGTTAATTTCTCTTCTTGAGGCATTTATAGGCGGCATGCATTCAATTATTTTTATATCCAACCTAGTGCAGATGGAAATCCCATGATATGTAAAAGTGAAATGACAGGAAAGTTAAAAGAAAAGAATCAAATACACTACAACATGTAGGCATGATTTACTGATGTAGAGAAACTGTTCGTTCTTTTGTCATTTGATAAGATACCGATCGCTGTCAAAGTAGATGGAATTTAAGTTCCAGAACCGAAACTGCAATTTTGTATTCAGTATGTTGTTGGCTTGATGAGATGTATTGCTTTATCTCCTCCATTTCTTATATCAGATCCTTACGTCCTCTCTTATTTTGTCAAGAGCGCAAGGAAGAGATAGAAAAGGCTGAGGAAAAGGAAAGGCTGCAGAAGGAAAAAGAAGAGAAGGAAAGAATAGAAGCTGAAGGAACTAAAGAGAAGGAAACTAAAGCTCAGGATACTGAACCAGCACAGAGTGATATCCACGATGATGTTGGGCCGGTATAATAGCTGTCATTGGAACTTTTTTCACTCACTTTTATTGTGCGTTGGCGTTGTTAGCACAAACTATTGACCTTTTGTATTTCTTGCTCATGCATCTACCAATGCGGAAGTTTGGTGACTTCAAATTTTCTATTAGGCATCCATTATGTTTAGCCAGCTTGTCTTACTTTCTCCATTGAAGGGTCTGGCAGAAAAGGCTTATATGTTTACACGAACACACATCATGCATTCTTAATTAGGTTGGAGTTTATGCTAAACATCTTCATTCCCTTTACCATCTCATGAACATCTCGCATAAGCTGCCTCAGTTATTCCAGTTGCATATCTTAAACATTGTCAACGTTTCACATAAGCTACTGCAATCAATTCTGGAAATATCTTGTATAATCTGCTGAGAACTTTCCGTTGATTTTACTAGATTTCTGGGGAAGACGCCCAGGCGATCAGGGAAAGTGATCATCCTGTTGAGGAAGAAATTCCAAATGTCGAGGCTGATGATGTTAAAGAGGATACTTCCCAAGTATGCTTCTTTTGTTGAATAAAAACAAAGGAAGATCACATCAAAGTTATCTACGGTTCAAGGTACTCATAATATACTTCTCTCTTGTTTGCGATCCTGAACAGGAAGTCGAAGATACAGCCGCTGATGAGAAGGCTGTCATTGATTCAGATAATCAGGTATACTCTTGGGTAGGGCTTTTTGTTTCTTGCATGTGTTATAGATTAATGTTTTTTGGATTTCTGCTGCGTATACGTAAACAATGATATTAGGATTATGTTCTAATAGTTTTATTTCTATATCCCACCTGCTGATTAGCGAGATTTGACTATCTTGTCTTGAAATCCAGCATCTAAACTCAGCTGAAGATACGGAGTCATTATCAAAAGAAGAACTTGGACGTCTTGTTGCATCTCGGTGGACAGGGGAAAAATCCGGACAAAATCCTGAGGAGGTTGATTCGGCAGCAACGGATGTTCAAAATCCTGATCAGATGGCCAATGAACCCAATGAGGATGAAGACCATAGTTATGAGTCAGAGGATGACGAGCATAAGTATGATGATGATGATGACGAGCATAAGTATGATGACGACGAGCACAAGTATGATGATGATAATAGTGAGGACCAAGCAGAAGACTTTAGTGAGGAGAATCATTACGATTCATATAGACCCGACTCGGACGAAGAGTTTTCAGGTATATATACTAAATTGTTACTAGTCATTCAGGCAGTTTTAGCTACATAGCGAATTTGATGTGTATTGGGTCCAAATTTGTCAGATATCACTGGATCAAGCAGCAGCTCATCCTGGCTGAAGAAGATACAGCAAACTGCACGGAATATCTTTACTGCCATCAATGTATTCAAGAAACCTGTTAATATTTCAGGTATTGATTGCTCTTGCTCGTTTTTGGCTTGCCATCATGATATAGAGAAAAAGATGTTTTGCTATTTCAAATTTCTCCAGATGCTGCACAAGTGCGCAAAGAATATGATGAATCCAGTGCCAAGTTATCCAAAATGCAGTCAAGGATATCGAGTCTCAAACAGAAGTTAAAACGGGATTTTGGTACGTATTTGATGAATGATGCAGTAATGAAAACATGTTATGCGTATTCTTGTGGTTATTTTACTCATGCAGTTCTAATGGACATCTCATTTTCATTTTATCAGGGCCTGAGAAGGAATTCTACTCATTCTATGATCAATGTTTCGAGATCAAGCAAAATAAGTAATTGTGTCCTAGTTTCCTCTGCTTGACCCTTTCAGTTGCGTTCAAGTCAGTTCTTTATGTGTGGTGGAAATGATATCTGTAGGTATGTGTATAAAGTATGCCCCTTCAAACAAGCTACCCAGGAGGAAGGTTACAGTAAAACCACTTTGGGGTAGGGATCTCCACACTTACCTTATTTTAGTCTATTGCTCCGTCAATGCTACTTCAGTGACATACGTGCATTTGACTTCATAATTTTCCGACCGATATCTGTAAATGCAATTAATTATGCAGGAACTGGGAGAAATTTGAGGACTCTTACAGGGTCATGCAATTTTTAAATGGAGATAAATGTTGGAATGGCCCAGATAGGAGTTTAAAGGTACACTGCGGTTCTAATTTTCCTAACTACAGTCTTTTCTCACCATTCGTTGTGATTGGCAGGTCAAACTGAGATGTGGATTGAAAAACGAACTTTCAGAAGTTGACGAACCAAGTCGTTGCGAGTAAGAACGATCTCCTTCAATATGTAAACATCGAATTTCAGCAAGTGCTTTGTGAATTGTTCTGAACTGTGTTTTGTCAGATACTTGGCATTGTTATCAACTCCTGCCCTCTGCGTCGAGAGCAAACTTAAGGTTTGTATTGATCTCTGTTTTCAAGTTAGACATCTATTATTACATTGTTCCCCTGAGCCAATTTTCACTTTTGCAGGAACTGCAAGAGAAATTGGAGGCCTTGAACAAGGATCAACCTCAAGGGCATGATGAGCTGTGAACACACTCAGAATGATCTCTGCGTTTTTCTCCATATTTGAGATGTATGAACTAATAACTGCTCCTTCGGCTTAGTTGAAAAATTTTACAACTTTCTTCTATTATGTGGAATGGATGGGATTATTTATACAAATATGCTGTGTTCAGTACCCAAGATAAGAAAAAGCAAGATAATTAAATGGCCAGACAGAACTCTAGATTATAGTATGATCCATCACAATTTTGTCTATGTTTACTTTGCTGACACAGACCCACATAATTCTCACTAGATATAACCAAATTTACACGAATAGCCCTGGTGGTCTAAAATTCTCACTTCGTCTTCTTCGATCAGCCATGGGTCCAAAATCCATTCAAACCAACATCACCAACTTCAAATACCTACCATAACAACCATGAACAACCAAAAAAACATCAAAGCTGCCAACCTCTCACTCGTAGACAAGTATCACATATCTCCACGGAAGAAAGTCACCAGATCGAAAATACTCATTCACCCATTTATGATGATTGAAGATTCCGGAAAGGAGCACTGAAAAAAAATGACATTAAGAAAATCGAAGCCGAGATTTAACAATACCTTGTACAAATCGGCCGGTCGTTCCTACAACGAAGTCTTATTCTATCTGAAATCTAGAGCGAGCATTTTTGGTAGGGTTCTCATTTTGGGAAAATATTTCATGGGTATATTAGTCATTTCAGTTATATTGTCTTGGGTTGGGTAAATAATCGTGGCCAAGTCCTTCAGTTAACTTATCTTGAATTTATGGGTTTATTAAAACGGGCTTCTTATTTATACCGGGCTTATAAGATAAATGAGTTTTGCAAGTGAACAACATTAGACGAGACTATGGGCCCTTTATCTTGCCTAATCTGATGTAGTGAACGCAGCCATAGGGGTAGGGATTATTTATGAGCTAAGGTGTTCTTAATTATTTTTGCTAACCTTATGGTCAAATCACATCAAGTATGTACGCACGACTTCAAATTGAGCAACTTTAGAAAGTTGAAGTTTTACCCTAAGTTTGACGTAGCAAATTTCAGACCCTTACAAATATTTAATGGACAACTGAAAGTGGTAAGAGGTGTATAGGCTTTTTCTATTATTGTTTCGTTGTGCGTTGCTTTGCGATCACGAAAGGAAAACAATTGAGCTAATTTATTATGAGTAGTTTTGCGTCGGTTTCACAAGCCCTAGTCACACAGCAATAAATATATAATATATATTATATATACGCGCAATAGGTGGCAATTACTTATTTATAGTGCAAATTAGGACCTACGTAAGTTTCGTTTAGAGATAAGGATCCAATTTTAACTTTCGTTTAGATATAAGGACCCATGTGGTACCATAGACTATTGAAGTGGTACCACACAGACCAATGAAGTGGTACCGCAGACTATGAAGTTGTACTATAGAACAATGAAGCGGGATGGGGGAGCCATGAAGTGTTTATGAAGAAAATTAATCCTTAAAACTAATGTATTTTCTACCATGGGTCTAAACTGTAACTGAAACTTAAAATGGGGTCCGAAACGTAAATGTCCACGTATTATTGAACATTACCAATAATTGCATTACACAATAATAAATATCAAGCAAGGTGTTGTCTGACTGTCGAGATCTGTCAGTAGTAGCTCGAGGGAGAGAGAGAGAGAGAGAGATGGGGGAAAACAAGAGCAATAATTCTTATTACAACAACGACGACGTCGGCGGCGATGGCCAGCCGCAGCAGCGTCCGAAGACCAAGATCGTCTGCACCTTGGGACCAGCTTCGCGGTCGGTGCCCATGGTGGAGAAGCTGCTTAGGGCTGGGATGAACGTCGCTCGTTTCAATTTCTCGCACGGATCGCACGAGTATCACCAGGAGACACTCGATAATCTGCGAAAGGGCATGGAAAACACGGGGATCCTTTGCGCCGTCATGCTCGATACCAAGGTTAGGTTAGAGGATCAGTTTTTTTTTTTTTCCACCCCGATTTGTTTCGATTTTGGCCGGATTCGTGATTTTCGTGTTTCAAACTTTATTGTCTAATGATTACATATTCGTATGCGTTCGTCAGAGTAGGTACGGATGTGGCTAGCTATGTATGGATTTTGGTTGATCTGTGTCTTTCTCTGTATGTATTGATCCTTCCAAAAATCCTGGATCAAACTTATGAATACCCTCCTTTTTGTCCTTATTTCGTGTGCCATCACATGTTTGGTCGAGCAAAAGACAACGCTATAGAACTATTAGTATCTGTAGAAACTTGTTTCAATGAACTTCTTCTGAACTGTTTTACAGAAAAGTCAAAAACTAGCTAATGAATTTTCAGACCAGACCCCCAAATTCGTAGGCGTTGTGCTTATGAATTTTCAGATCCTTCTCTTTCCTGTAGTAAGTTAGGTGTGCGGATTTCCCTTGTAACTTCTGGCCCCCTCTTGTCTGTGATTTTACGAAGTTGCAATTACTCGTTGTTGTTTTTCACCATGAATCAATAGATTTAGACGTGGTGTTATATGCTGGTCTATATCATATCATCCGTCCTTTTACCTGTGCAGGGCCCAGAAATTCGTACAGGGTTCTTGCAAGATGGAAAGCCTATTCAACTGAAACAAGGCCAAGAAATCACAATAACTACTGACTACACCATTAAGGGCGATGAGAAGACCATTTCCATGAGCTACAAAAAGTTGCCTGAGGATGTTAAGCCGGGAATGGTCATACTATGTGCTGACGGGACGATCTCGTTTACTGTCCTGTCATGTGACAAGGAAAAAGGTCTTGTTCAATGCCGCTGCGAGAACACTGCAGTTCTTGGTGAGAGAAAGAATGTCAATCTCCCCGGCGTCATCGTTGACCTTCCAACTCTGACCGATAAGGACAAGGAAGACATCCTGAATTGGGGCGTTCCTAATCAAATTGACATGATTGCTCTCTCTTTTGTCCGCAAAGGATCTGACTTGGTGGAGGTTCGCAAATTGCTCGGCCGACATGCAAAAAACATTCTTCTCATGTCCAAGGTATGTTCGCCCTTCCTTTTGCTCTGCTGATTGAGCTGAGCCATGGGAGCTGAATCTCTATCCAATTAACCATCACCAGTGTCATCATGCTAGCTAAACTTCATCCATCCATGTTTACGCACTTTTATCAGCAAATTTCTTGCGTATGATTGACAATACACCAATACCTTCTACACCAGGTCGAGAATCAAGAAGGGGTGGCAAACTTCGACGACATCCTCGCCAACTCAGACGCGTTCATGGTTGCCCGAGGCGACCTTGGAATGGAAATCCCGATCGAAAAGATCTTCCTAGCACAGAAGGTGATGATCTACAAGTGCAACATCCAAGGAAAGCCCGTCGTTACAGCTACCCAAATGCTCGAGTCCATGATCAAATCCCCTCGGCCCACTCGTGCCGAAGCCACCGACGTGGCCAACGCCGTCCTCGACGGGACGGACTGCGTCATGCTCAGCGGCGAGACCGCCGCGGGGGCCTACCCCGACCTAGCCGTACGCACCATGGCCAAGATATGCATCGAGGCTGAGAGCACCATAGACTACGGGGACGTCTTCAAGCGCATAACAGCCAACGCGCCCGTCCCCATGAGCCCACTCGAGAGCCTCGCCTCCTCGGCGGTTCGAACCGCCAACTCAGCCAAGGCGTCGCTGATCTTGGTGCTGACTCGGGGCGGCAGCACGGCCAAGCTCGTGGCCAAGTACAGGCCGGGCATGCCTATACTTTCTGTGGTGGTGCCTGAGATTAAGACCGACTCTTTCGACTGGTCGTGCAGCGACGAGTCTCCGGCGAGGCACAGCCTTATATTCAGGGGTTTGGTGCCTATTTTGTGCGCGGGGTCCGCTAGGGCTTCCCACGAGGAGTCGACTGAGGAGGCGTTGGAGTTTGCTCTTCAGCATGCGAAGGCGAAGGGGCTTTGCAAGGTGGGAGACGCCGTCGTGGCTCTTCATCGTATTGGGACGGCTTCGATTATCAAGATTGTGACTGTGAAGTGAAGTGTTGTAAGTGCGAAGATGGTAAGCTTAATGAGCTTGGTTGATCTACTATTATACTTTGAATCATCATAATTTTTGTTATTGTGGGGAAATCGCACTGTTTTTTCCATTGCCTGCTTTACTTGCTATGCAATAACTTCAAACTTGTGTTACCAATTGCCCCATGCAGGCTTGTTTTGTGTGCGGTTTAGTCCCTAACAATTGATTCATCAGACTTTTTGTTGTTATGATAATTTTATGAATGGTCGATTGCTGGTGTTTGGTGATGAATTTGTTGTTGGAATTTGAAGATATGTGGTTCTTCGCCTAGCAACGATTATATCATTGTTAGTGGAATTAGGGAAGATTGTTATAAATTATAAAGATTGTGCTCAAATCAGCTCTTTATTTCTAATACCGACTGAATACAGGGGGAAAAAGGCGATGATACAATCCTGAAGAGTTAAGTTACAAAAGCGACTGTACAAATTAACAAAAGCCACAATTGTTTCAGCTGCCCAAATCATCGCGCACCAAAGGTTCAAAAGCTAAGCAGCAGCCTTTGTCTTATCTACCACGCGACAAAAAAGAAAACACACACGAGTCACCGACGTATTTATTTATTACAGCAGACTTAGAACGCTATATACAAAGAGCTAATTATTACATCAACACAACGCCTATCAGCAGCAGATGCTCGTAAAGTCAGTCCTCGTCTTGACGTGACGAACTCGAAGGTTCGTTCCTCGAAAACCTAGACGAACTATCAGCACCAGATTGCGAACCCGAGGACAAGAAAAAACTGCTGAAAGGCCACGGCAGCGGAACGGAAAATTCCCCACCACCATCATCATCTTCATCGTCGTTGCTTCCATTTCCCACGTTATTATTGTTATTACCAGCATCGTTTCTGAGCCCACCTCGATCAATCTTCGACTCGTCGAAAGGCAGCTGATGCCTGCAAACAGGGCAAGAGCTATGAAGCTCGAGCCACGGCAAAAGGCAGTCATCGTGGAACTTGTGCTTACAAGGCATCTCTCTGACCTCCGTCCCAACCTCAAAATCGTCCAAACAAACAGAACACTGCCCGCCCTCCTCGACCTTCACGGTGGCCAAAGCTTCCACGGCCTTTTTATCGGCAGGTGGGGTCCCATACCTATTGGGATCGTTCTCGGCCAAATGCTGCAGCAACAAGTCCAAACCGGGACCCACGAAGTAGTCGCCTAGCGACCCGATCGGAGCTCGGGTTCGCGAACCCCTGCTAGGGTCGCGCGAGCCCCGAACAACGACGGTCTGACTGAAGGGGTTTATTAAGATCACGCGCTCTTCTTCGTCTCCGTCGTCGGCTCGATCTCCGGCATGCTCGTCAGTTCTTGAA
The DNA here is from genome assembly GCA_027422505.1 of Craterostigma plantagineum. Taxonomy (NCBI): domain Eukaryota; kingdom Viridiplantae; phylum Streptophyta; class Magnoliopsida; order Lamiales; family Linderniaceae; genus Craterostigma; species Craterostigma plantagineum. The sequence goes on from JAPQWV010000029.1 coordinate 3,935,122, forward strand.
TCGCCGGAGTCGGGCGACGTTCCAGCTCGTATGCCCTGAAGGAGCTCAAGAATTGCAGCTGAGTTTCGCCTCCTCGTTAGGGATTCTAATCCGTGGTCGAGATCTGTTTCCCCATCGAAGACTCTCGGGTTATTATTGCCGCCGTAGACGTCATCTTCTCCGTCGGAGTCAGTGCCCCTGAACCGTCGTCGTCGGCGGCGGCGCCTGTTGCCCATCATGCCGAGCAGTACCGGGGCCCACAGAGGAAGGCCACGGTCAGAACCCGAATCTCCGATTCGAAAGTTGAGAGAAGCATCGTTTGCTTCGGAGGACATTTCTTCGACGAAGCCACTTTCGCAGACGGGGCATTTTATGGTCTCCAATCCGACGATTGGATTCACCGTCTGCGAGCACATGTGGCACCAATACGTACAGTCGTGATTTTCGTCCATTGCTGATCCAATTTCCTTTATTCCCTGTTCAAATAGAAAGAGCACCAATTTTTTTTTTCCTGGTTGGCCTCACATGTATATGCATAAGTGTCAAATAGCAGCTAGACTGCACAAACATAAGATTAATAATTCAGACTCCAGTCCACCATCTTCCTTGATCCTGAGCCAAGATGGAAGCACGAATCCTTACCGATGAATCACCGAAGAAAAGATATGGACCGAAGCATGGTGGTTGGAAGATCATGGGCAAAAGTGGAAACAGCGAAAAGAATACTTTGGTTTAAAACATCCAGAGAAGAGGTGTACATATGAAGATGATGTAAACGTTAGGTGAGTGAGATGAAAATCCAAAATCAAGTTGGAACTTGGCGTAACTATGTGAATCAAGGATAAACTTGTCGATTACTAATCGTTTCCAAATCCCTCCATCAACATTTTCTTTCGCAAAGATCTAAAAAGAACGACCACGCAAAAAAAAAAAAAACTTCCCCCGTAGCAACAAAACATTCAAACAACATAACAACAAAGGCTGAAATAAGTGCATCAGCCACATTTCCGTCAACGGAAGAAAAAATTAAACGAAAAAAAAAAAGAGAAGGTCAACCATAAAGCTAGAATTCCGAAAACAAAAAAAAAAAAAAACCGTATATTATATTACCAGAAGATAAAACTCCGAAGGTTCAGCTACAATCGAGCTTCTTCCCTGAATGTATCTTGATTAAAATCCCGTGTTTGTGTTTCAGAATCTTCCAGCAAATAAATTTAATACTATATATGAGGAGAGGTGTAATGGATCGTACATGACGGTTCCTCTTCTCAGTCAATAATAATCAGCGCCCAATAGTTGAATTTGATTATATAATTAATAATTAATTAATATAGCACCTGCAGTTTCACAATATTTGCATTTCAAGTCAATTTTTAACAACTTTCCAAGCCACATTAAGTTGAAGAGTTTGTTTAGTCAATCTCCATGTAATAGAGTGTACCAGGGCCCGTAGGTGAGGAAAGTCGGACCTGAAACGAAACTCAAATTTGGTTCCCGTGTCATTTTTTTTTTTGAAATAAGATATGTATAATATATAGCGTAACTTTAAACCGTGAATGTAACAAAATAAATAAAGAAAAATATATACTTAATAGTAGAATGGTCGATAAAATACTTAAATTACATAAATACTGCCCCGCCTAAAGAGGTAAAAACATTGATCAAATCTGCATAATCTAGTTGTCCGATCATTTCCGTTACAATCGACAACATCGCTAGTCCATTCAACCGATCTTGTGACATAGTTGGTCGAAGATAATTCTTGATCAACTTTAACTTAGAAATTGGACAATAGTTTCGAGAAAGAAAAAAATAATTGTGCTTAAAGCCAAAACACATAAATTAATAAAATAAGGAGCAATATAATATACCTTCAAGATCACAAATCACTGGACGCTGATGTCTGGAGAAAATAAGGAACGATTTTATCAGATAAGGACACCCTTTCTTTGACCTAATCGAAGCCCTTTTGATATTTTATAAAAGAAAGCACATCAAGTTTCCTTTTTTATCCTTAATAAAAAGCTTTACTTGTTTGGGCTGAATTTCTTAATGAAGTATAATATTTGGGTTTCTTTGGTTATTAATAATATCATGGCCCAACTGTATATTATAACACTTGTCCAGTCCCCTAACGTTTTTATAGATCTATTTATAACTATGATATTATTTTTGATAATATATATGTATAAAAATTTTGGGCTCCCCTCCGAAGTTGGGCCCGAGGCGACCGCCTCACTGGCCTCTTATGAGCTACGGGCCTGTGTACCTCCTAATAGAAGTCATCAGGAAAAATTATTTGCAAAATTTATAATAAAACATGATATACGTAGTCTAGAAAATTCTTGAAAATGGTTGGTCCCATCTGTTCCTATGTTTGAATATTACTCTCTCGTCCCGCTAATTTTATCACATTTTTCCATTTCAGGCGTCCCAATAATTTTGAAGAACTATCACAAACAGTCAATATAATAATATTAAATATTCTCAAAAGACCGTGTTAAAAGATACACTTTTTTACCTTTTTATTGTACTATATTATTATAATAATACTATCTTAATTTGCGTATCCACCAATATATGTGATAAAAGATGAGGGGAAGAGAGATTATAAAAGTGCGTCCAGGCAGAGTTGTGTAATGTGGAGTATGTGATCAATCATCAGTCACACATAGTAATGATTTGACAAATTCAAATCAGCACGATGAAGTTCAATATATTTTTTTTCACTTTCTTCTTCAAACCTATATTGCCATCTCAGCTACTACATGAGCAAAACAATAAAGTGGATCTTCAATTCTTCGTCGTACATGAATCTCAGCCGCAAAAAATAATACAATATTAACTGTACACAACTTACTCCTCAGCCTCAGAAATCAATCCACTTTCAAACGATCTGAAGCTTTCTCACCTCATCCTGAAACATTTTTAGCCGTTACAAAGAGAACATAATGTCATTCGTTGTGATGTTTTTGTCCAATCCAAGCAAAAGAAGAAAAAAAAGAAAACGACCGGCTAAGTCTTAAATTACTATAAGCTGAAGAAATACTTTGCCGACCATCCATTTGCATGTTTGATGGTCTCAAGGTTTAGCAATCAATGAGAACTATGTTTAAGTAAATCGAGGATGTTATGAATACATACTTCTTTATCGCGGGATGTTATGTCTGCGGATGGATCCAAGCGAGAAGCTTGAGATGCAGATAAGGAGTCGAATGTAAAAACTTCGTGATTTTGATCAGCCTGTCACAGGGAAAAAAAGGGAATATGACCCTGAAAGTGTTAGATTGCTATGAACTAAAACATGTGATGGATGTAGAATCTTGAGTTCATACCACATAGGTTATATCTGCTGCTATTGTCACGACATTTCGTGAATTCTAACAGCCATGCAACGGGATAATTGATTTGTCATTCTATACACTGAGAGGGATCACAAGTTAAGAATAAGAAAACTGAAGCATACCGCTAATTTATAACTGTTGTCCCTTCCATCTTCAAATAGAGACGAGTAGTATGCAGGGTCGTATATCGAACCGCCTATAACATCATCAGTAGCAGAAGTGCGCCTATCCAAAGATGGGGTTGCGGGACTGAGAAAACTGTTCCTCAAATCTGCATCTGTATCTCTAACAACTGAATTTTCGGTGTAAGACGCGCCCAGTCTGTACATCTGAATCCATAGCAGAGAAGACGATAACCTAACTGAGAATCCAATGATCTGCATGGCGAAGGTCAGCTTCAGCGAAAAACTAACAAAGGTTCCGGAAAATTCGGATGGGAGTTGCCTGCACGGTTCAGGTGAAAACTATTACAAGAAAGACGATGAACCCGAACGAGAGTGGAGGATTGATGGCGCGAGTGAAGTGTTAAGTACATTCTAGTAAGAACAATTAGAGTCACGAGGATAATAATCTCCATGAGAAGGGAATAACATCTCCAAATTAAATGGAAAGTAGCTTAATATACCATATATGAGTGACGTACTCAATAGCCAGTTCAGTAAAAGTCAAGGCTCAATTACACTACACGCTAATTTTTTTATTAACTGAATATAGTTATGTTGCTGAAGAGTAATCAAGAATGACGTGATACAAGCTACCGAGGTTGTTCCTCCCATGGGAAACGGATCATTACAGCTATTCTCGGTAGAATTGAAGCTTTAGCATATAACAAAGACGGTAAAGAAACATAAGTATAATTTTGTGTTCGGATCATCAACAACAACAAAAGAACAACAAGAGCTTAGAATCATAAAGAACTTTTCACACATTTTAGAACCAGAAGTTTGCATAATTATGAAATTGTAACAATGGCAGTAAAAGGAAAGGGAAAGGAATCTTACTCTGACCAGATGCTATTAGAGAAGAGGATGAACCACAAAACGTCGAGACAAATGGCACAAAAGAGAAGCACAGCGTACGTCCTAGCAAGATTCTGGCTACTGCTCTCAATTGCGACAAGAGCAAACAACGAAATCCCCAAGCTGACCAACAACACGCCGCTGTAAAACGCTCCCAAGGATCCAATTAGCGAGCAACCAATCTGTGCGTGGATCAGTCGAACGGCTAACCACTGTATATTGTCATAATCTCGAATCCACGACTCCATTTCCCTCCATCTCAATCCACAGCGCATCGTAAGCTGAAATCACGATCCAATTCTCCTTCTATCTTCTACAATCCTACCAATCTATATTATTGTATTAAACAAAAACCTCGATTCGACGGGAAAAAAAAAAGGTTTCTCCAAGCGATCACTCCGTCCTCTGCTTTCATAATCGATTCACTGGCCACTGCATCATTCCTCTCCAATCAGCTGAGAAAAAAAAACCGCTCATATCCGTCCCATATCCGTACACAATTTCCAGAAGGAAAACGAATCAGCACGTATAAAGGATTCCTTTTCCTCTCTTTCACAGATTTTGTTCCTTGATATTACTAATTCGAGATTACGGGTAAAAGAAAAAATAAATTAAATATTTTATTTGGGAAACAGAAAGTGAAGGATTATAAAGGACAAGGTGAGACGAGATTTAGACTTGGACGTGCTGAGGTGTCAAAGCATATAGCATTGGATGAGTAAATTCAGACAAAAAATGGGTGGTATTTGATAAATGTGACAGATGAGAAACTTTAAATTGTAGTCACATAGAATAATAGTTCAATCAATCAACAATATAGTTCTAATACTAGACGAAAGTAAATCCATTCGTTCTAATTTTAAAAAAAAAATCATTCTAATATAAATTAAGTATTAATTACTTGGGATGAATGGGGATAGTAATCAAGTGTATTTAGTCATTTTTATTCCGACACCTATAGAAGTCGACAGTCCTTTGCAAATAGAGTAGAGGGAAGCCATGAACATGGAGGGGGAAAGTGCATTTCAAACATTATATTCCTCTCGCTAATATCTCATTATTTGTATAATGCTTATGCCAAGAATACTTTGCATAATTATGTATTTTTAGGTTAGGTACATGCATTGTATTGTAATGATGCAATATTTGAGGTTAAACGGCGAGAGGACAAGCGAGAAGATAGGAGCAAGTCTTTCAAATTACAGATGACTTCCATAATTGAACGGAGAACCATCAACACTCATAAACTCTATTCCTATTTAAGCAAAGCACTTCTTCCACCGAACAAACACACATCAAACAAAGAGAGAAGCCCTCTTGCCTGAACTGGGCACGGCGGCACACCTACACACCAACACCCCTTTTTTCCCTCTCTTCTAGGCAAGGGAAAGGAAAAAAAAAGAGCGAAAAAATAAAATAAAATAATTTATTTTTTTACCAACCGCTATTTTTGGTACTATTTTTTGGCAAGATGGGGTTAAATAATAACAAAACGACGACCCTCGGCGCCTCGCTCCTCCTGGCGTGCCTCTTGGGCGTTGCCTTCGCCGAGGATCCATACCTCTTCTACACGTGGAACGTAAACTACGGCACGATCTCCCCGCTCGGCGTCCCCCAGCAGGGGATCCTCATCAACGGCCAGTTCCCGGGACCCACAATCAACTGCACGTCCAACAACAACATCGTCGTCAACGTCTTCAACAACCTCGACGAGCCCCTAATCCTGACGTGGGCCGGCGTCCAGCAACGAAAGAACTCGTGGATGGACGGGACCCCCGCCACCATGTGCCCAATCCTCCCGGGCCAGAACTACACCTACAAGTTCCAGGTCAAGGATCAGATCGGAAGCTACCTCTACTACCCCACCACGGGCCTCCAACGGGCCGCGGGCGGGTTCGGGATGATCCAAATCCACAGCCGGGAGCTCATTCCCGTCCCCTTCGACTGGCCCGCCGACGAGTTCCAAGTCCTCCTCGGCGACTGGTACAACAAGGGCCACAAGGCCCTCAAGGCCACCCTCGATGCCGGAAAGCCCGTAGCCCGGCCCGACGGCATACAGATCAACGGCATGTCTTACAAGGCCGGCGATGTTTCCGCCTCCAGTAAACCTCTGTTCACGGTGGAGGCGGGAAAGACCTACAGGTTCAGGGTGTGCAACGCCGGGCTCAAGGCCTCGGTCAACTTCAGGTTTCAGGGGCACGCGATGAAGCTCGTGGAGGTCGAGGGGTCCCACGTGGTTCAGAACGAGTACGGCTCCCTTGACCTCCACGTGGGCCAGTGCCTTTCGGTGCTGGTCAAGGCAGACAAGGCGCCCAAGGACTATTATTTCGTGGCTTCGAGCCGGTTTCTGAAGGGCGGGCTGACCGCCGTGGCGGTGGTTAGATATGCAGGGAGTAATTTGCCCGCCTCGGGAGAAATCCCGCCCCCGCCGGCCGAGGGGATTAGGGGGATTGCCTGGTCTATGAATCAGTTCAGATCGTTCAGGTGGAATTTGACCGCTAGTGCGGCCAGGCCTAACCCTCAGGGATCGTATCATTACGGCAAAATTGAGATTACAAGGACGATTAAGATTGTCGGAAATCAGTATAAAATCGGCGGAAAGACTAGGTAAATTGACAAGTGTACTTTTTCATCCAAATTAAATGACATACTATATGGAGCAAATTGTTTCGCCGATCATATCGAGTACTAAATTGGTACACGGATTTTGGATTTTTCCCCCTAATTTTGAGTAATTTCCTTCGTTTTTTAAAATAGGTACGGGTTGAACGGCGTATCTCACGTGAACACGGAGACTCCGTTGAAGCTCGCCGAGTACTTCGGATTGGGGGAAAAGGTGTTCAGCTACAATCTGGTGAAGGACGAGCCGCCCAAGGACGGCGCGGCGGCGGTGGCGGCGCCGAGCGTGGTGAACGCGACTTTCAGGAACTTCGTGGAGATAATCTTCGAGAACCACGAGAAGAGCATACAGACGTACCACCTCGACGGTTACTCCTTCTTCGCCGTGGCGGTGGAGCCTGGGCGGTGGAGCGCCGACAAGAGGAAGAATTACAACTTGCTGGACGCCGTGAGCAGGCACACGGTGCAGGTGTACCCTAATTCGTGGGCGGCGGTGATGACGACGCTGGACAACGCCGGGCTGTGGAATTTGAGGTCGGAGATGAGGGAGAGGGCGTACTTGGGGCAGGAGCTATACGTCAGCGTTCTGTCGCCGGAGAAATCGCTGAGGGATGAGTACAATATTCCTGATACTCAGATGCTCTGTGGGCTCGTCGCCGGTTTGCCTAAGCCACACCCATACGCATAAAAGAATATATGTATGTTATTATTATTAGTTTTATAATTCTCTTTTTGGTGTGTGTGATGATGTGATCCTTATTTGATGAAATGAAAATAATTTGTGATTTTATATCATATAATGCGTAGAATATGATTGCTGTGATTACGTTCCATCATATTATCGTCGTTTATAAATTTAATGGCTTCTTGTGTGCGTTATCGTTTTGTTTTTATGTGCGTCGGTTAACATACGCGCAAGAAGTGACGTTTGAAGATAAGGAGCATCTCTACATATTCTTTATATTTATTGGATATCTAACGTATGGGACCTAAATATGTTGGCTGGTTCGGAATATAGAAAGTAGAGGAAAAAAAAAAGGTAGATGAGTCGAATCATAATCAAGCCACACCACATATAGAACATTCATTCCACCAAAAGAAATGGAAAAATTATAAAATAAGTCACTAAGTATGCCAATTTTCGATTGGGTACTATGTTTGCCAGTTACAAACTAGGTCACTATGTATGTATATAGTAACAAAATTGGTCACAGACCTCTTTTTTCTTATTATATACATACTTAGTGACCAAAATTTGTAACTACATACATAATTAGTGACCTATTTTTGTAACTATGACCCAATTTTGTTACTATATACATACGTAGTGACCTAGTTTGTTATTATATACATATTTAGTGACTTAGTTTTGTAACTGACAAACATAGTGACCTAAAATCAAAAAATAATATACTTAATGACCAATTTTTATAATTTTGCCAATAAAAAATACTAGTACTTTTACACACTCAAATGGGTGTTCTATTCAATATAAATCTATATTAAAAATAGGTGTAACTGAAATATACAATGAAAAATGTAGTTGTTAGTTTTATATTATTTAATATTATTTTTTTAATTGATTTAAATTGACAAAGCAAAAATTTTGGCATTTTATCTTGAGTCATCTTATAGATTTAGTTCAAAAGGAACTACTGCAGATATAGGATCGTGATATCTTGAGAAGGTGGTATGGTAATTGAATTGATTACAATATAGTACTAATCTTTAATAACAATGATTGTGATTTAGAATAACAAATATAGTCGAATTCGATTAATTAGTTTGACTTAGATATTTTGTTTTCTCGCTTTTAGAATATAAATAAAGATATAATATATATTTTCATGTAGAAGAATTTGAAAATTAGGTAAACCCAATAGCAATTCAATTTTTTTTTTTTTTTTATAATAACCATGTCTCAAATATAGTTTAGCTTTAGATGCAATAAACGTTTGTTAGTAATTTACATCTTTGTATTTACTCGAAATAGGGGAAAGATTCGAATTTATGGAAAAACTTCATAATGAAGATAATGTTTGTGGCTTGTATAATTTTAAATAGACAAACCTACCCCGTCTATGTGTCCATATTAATCATCGCTCCCTATAATTCTAATTTTTTTTGAAATAATATATATATATATATATATTTATAAAGTTACCAATTTAGTGGACTTAATAGGCATATTAACCATTGTCGTCCAGCTCGCCCGCAGCTCGACAATCACCTTCTTCCCCAAAACTAAATAAATAAATCAAACCCTAATAATTTGCTGATATCATGAAGAAGGCGACCTTGTTTGCGTGTGTTTTTTAGTCTGAAGTTGCGTGATTCACGCCGCGCACGTCATACTTGTATATTGTTGTCGTGTATCGTCAGGTTGCTGAATTGTTCCCGAACTTTCGATTCGCTTGGAGGTATAGATTGTCTCTTATTTCTTTTTACAGATCTGTGTTTTTAAATTCTATTCGAAGTTTTTGATGTTTCTTTATCCGTCCGATTTTAAGAATGTGATGCGTAGGAGGTATCTTTCTTTCCTTGAGCTGCGTCCAGAGGATCTTTCTGTTTTCTTTGTTTCAGCGCCACTGCAGTTTTGAAGTTTATGCGTTTTGGTTCATTGATTGTTCCTATCCTTTGGATTTTGTTTTGTATCGCATGTCATATCACACGACGTCAGGGGATTCCTATCTCTTGTATTTTTTTTACTTCCCTCTTCTTGGTTGTCACTGTTGTGCCTTTTCTTGTTATGATCACATATAAAGGATGAATCTTGCGCAAGGACTTTCTCATTGCGTGTAAGATTGGTTCTATAGTTTCAAGTTTCATACTTGACATCTTTAGGCCGGAGGTGGTGTATGTGTTGTTTCCAAGAGGATATGCTTAACTTCTGATTTTCTTTTTGTCTACCTATCACAGATGGAAGCTCAAAGTTCAGAGCACGAGCATGTTGTTGAGGTTTCTTCTCATCTACAAACTGGAGAAAGGGGGATGGGTGGAACAAAGGCATGTGCTGGAGCAACGTGCGGTTTCTCTGATGCAAATACCAGTGATCACGTTGAACGCTCTGCTTCCAAAAACAAGCTTTTGATTGCTGTGGTCTTGTGCGCTGTATTCATGGTTGTCGAAATTGTAGGAGGAATCGCAGCGAATAGTCTTGCTATATTAACGGATGCAGCTCATCTTCTTTCCGATGTCGCCGCCTTTGCCATCTCATTGTTTTCCTTGTGGGCCGCCGGCTGGGAAGCTACCCCACGGCAGTCGTATGGGTTTTTCAGGATTGAGATATTGGGGGCACTGCTTTCGATTCAGTTGATATGGCTCCTCACTGGGATCTTAGTCTATGAAGCCATTGTCCGACTCATTCATGAATCTGGCGAAGTTCAGGGCTATTTGATGTTTTTGGTCTCTGCTTTTGGGCTGTTGGTGAACATTGTCATGGCTGTCTTGCTCGGACATGATCATGGCCACGCCCACGGTCATGGGCATGGACATGGACACTCCCATAGTCACGCACATGGATCTGGGCATAATCACGGACACAACGACCATGACCATGGTGCAGAAGACGAACACTTCCATAGCCATGGTGTGAGCGTCACAAGGCACCATTCTCATGGCCATGGGCATTCACCAAGGGATGAACACCATAGCCAAGACGACCCCAACGACCCTTTGCTTGTCAACCCGAAAGAGGGGGCCAGAACCGAATGTGGGCAGGGAAAGAAGGAGGAGAAGCAGAGAAACATAAACGTTCAAGGGGCTTACCTACACGTTCTTGGAGATTCCATACAGAGCATAGGCGTTATGATTGGTGGAGCGATCATATGGTACAAACCCGAGTGGAAGATAGTCGATCTGATCTGCACGCTCGTCTTCTCCGTGATCGTTCTGTTCACGACGGTGAGAATGCTACGCAGCATTCTTGAAGTGCTCATGGAAAGTACGCCCAGAGAGGTCGATGCTACGAGGCTCGAGCAGGGCTTGTGCGAGATGGAGGAAGTAGTGGCGATCCACGAACTGCATATATGGGCTATTACGGTTGGCAAAGTGCTGCTGGCTTGCCATGTCAAGGTAAAGCCTGATGCTGATGCAGACATGGTCTTGGATAAGGTAATCGATTACATCAAGAGAGAGTACAATATAAGTCACGTGACGATTCAGATTGAGAGGGAATGAGGATTATAGTGTGTGTTTGTGTTTGATTGAATCGTCGCGTCTCTTGCAGTAGGTTTCGAGTTTCGTTCTGCTGCTATTTTTAGCTTCATCTGTGCTGCTGCTATGATTCCTACCTTTCCTATTATCATAAATCCATCTCTATACCAGTGCTTTCAAGTTTCAGTACTTAATGGGAATTTGGGTTTGATAATGGATTCGAAATTGTTAAGTGACCACTTTTCCTAAAAGGTTAACCCTGAAGTAAGTGCATCACTTTTTAATTTTATATGGTTTATTTCCAACACGCTCCCTCACGTCTAGGCTGATTTCTCTATTATCTAGCCTTAGACGTGTAATTCTCGTAAATGGGTGGTCGTAATGATTCGTACTCAGGACCTGCGGGTCCCTAAGCTCTGATACCATGTTAAGTGACTACTTTTCCTAAAAAGTTAATCCTGAAGTAAGTGCATCACTTTTTAATTTTATATGATTTATTTCCAATAAAAATGAGTATGAAGCAGAGAGATTCAGACTGCGGTTTGAATCGACTTCGTTATGAAGACAGGGACAACATTCTTGTGTCACTCAAATGCTTGCAAAACGACTCAAATGGAGTAAGACAGAAAAATATGATGTAAATTGGCAAACACAATATTTTATGAATAAGTATATATGATATGAAGGTTCGAAGGTGTTATATGGTTTGATTTATATTAGTTAGTTGAATCGGATTTTTGATTACTTCGATGTAGGGTCAATCACGTAAGGGTGAAAAGGATAAATCGAGACAAGCTTTTCTTCAAACTCGGTTTCAAAACCATACCATTATTTACATACCTCGAAATGTAATAATTTATGGAAAGGATGTGAAAGAAAGGAACACCGATCGCGCCAAATATATATAATCATAATAAGAAAGTAAAAACTTTGTAGATAAATGCTGAAAGTATGATGGGGAAATCTGTAGCTCCACTATATCCATCTCTTGTCATGATGCATGCATCTAACTCTTTCGATTTTTGTGATGATAATAACGAATGATTATCTTTCGAACATTATGGAGTGAAATGACGCCCTATTTTAATATTTTACCGTCTTATCTTCAAATGCTATCATTAATAATATGTCATCGGAGGAAGACAATCAGATTATTTAATAATTAAAATCTTCACAATTACCGTCAAGAATTAATGACTTGATCATTCATGCCATCATCACTATCATCATAGTAGAATCAAACTAAGACAGCAGCTGGGTTAGGGTAATCGTTGGTTGGAATCGACATGTATGTTCAGTTTCTAAATCACAGTTCTACGATCAAAAGGATATATCACATCACATGCTTAGCCCATAAAACAAAAGTTACCAATATTAATCTCTCGCCTTATAGATAATAAACATACTTAGATACACACAGATTTGCATATACTAATTTTGAAGAGAAGCGAATGGAATGTTTCGGAGAATCAAGAAGCGAACCCTTCTCGGGAAAGGCAGCGGCGCGTCTTGCAACACGTGCTCCAACACACGCGCCACCACCACCGTGTACTCCTCCAGCAATTCTGCCATTACTGCCACCAATATCATTATCTTCACTTTTCTTTTCTTCTTTTTACTTTTTCCTACACTCCCTCTTTTAAATATTAGTGCTTACTATACCACCTTCTCCCAGTCATATGATGATGTGAGAGACTAATACTTGATAGTTTCTTCTTCACTGTAGTATATATATATATATATATATATATATATGTACATGTAGAGGAATTTTATGGTGCTCGCCTTATGTGAGCACCTTATGTGGGCACCATTTGATGTGGCATTGATTCGTGCCATTTTAACATCCCAAATCGGCATTTAAGATTATGTCGTCTTAATTAACACCTTATAGGATCCATTAATCGACATTTCGGACGCTGATGTGGCATATTGTACGCGATATATTTCGTTGACACGAAAAATGTTATGTAAGGTGTCGATATGCCACATCAGCGTCCGAAATATCGATTAATGGATCCTGTAAGGTGTTAATTAAGACGACATAATCTTAGATGTCGATGTGGGATGTTGAAATGGCACGAATCGGTGCCACATCAACAGGTGCCCACATAAGGTGCTCACATAAGGTGAGCACCATAAAATTCCTCTGTATATATATATATATATATATATATATATATATATATATATATATATATATTGATGTGGACTCAATCGGCCCGGGCTGGAAAAAAGCAAATAAGAGAAGGCCCAATGAAGCCCATGAAGAAGAAAGCCCAGGGTGAAATATCTGTCTGGGAGAGAGGACCTGCAGGGACCTAGCGGGCACCAGTCTTGACTGGACAAAAGAACAAGAACCACTGGGTAAAAGAGTACAGGAATAGTGAGAAAGAAGGATGACAGATTGCAGGGACGCGTGTCACTCTATTACAGGAGGATATTGCTAAGAAGATTGCTGCAACTATCGCAGGAGTCATTCCATCAAACAATCAGTCATCTCTCCTAGGCCCCTAGGGGGTACGTCCCTCCAGAAATCCTGGGACAAGGCATCAGACAGGCGGCGGGAACTGCTATAAAATAAAGACTTAGTCATATTTTAGGAGATGGACTTGATACACAGAGTTATTCACGCACTATTTTCTCTCCACATAGTCTAAACGTGTTTTCTACATTTTAGGAGCGAAAGTGAGGATTGTTGGAGTGTGTAAATCGTTATTGCTTAGTGAAAGAGAGTTCCCAGCGCCCCGTGGACGTAGAGTCCGTAAGGATTCGAACCACGTAAATCCTTGTTCTTTCAAATCTACGTCCTAGCATCCACGACGCCTCACATACCTATAAATCGCATAATCAATCTACCGCTAACTTAGTATCCAGAGCCCCACAGCTACAAATATCGTTGGTTGGGTTGGCCCCATATCAAATGGCGCCGTCTGTGGGAAATAGGAGTTGAAGGCGTGAGAAAATTATTCAGCAAGGTACGAGGCCGCGTTGGAAAAATTTCTGGTGTATCCTCTTTTTCTTTTTCTGTGTTGCAGGAACGAGGTAGGAAGCACGAAAGCGCTGATGGAAGGAAGCTCATCCATACCAAAGAACCTGGACTCGCAGTTTCAGGAGGTCGCGGAAGGCAATCCAGTAGGACAGACTGCCATCCCAACGCCTACTCCTGGCGTAATACCACCAGAAACGCCGATCACCCTAACTGTCGCACAATTGGACCTCTTGGTGCGCAACACTGTCAACAGTACGTTGGCCGAAAGAAGGAAGAAACGGAAGCAACGGAAGAAGGCCCAGCCACGTGTCGAGACCGAACGAGTGGACGGTAAATTCACAGAAGTGACCGGAGAAAATGAGACGCAACCGCAACCCCAGGCCACACCTTCTGAACATAGCAGGCGACCGGCCGAGTCCGGGAGTGAGTCGAGAAAGGAGGAAGGGCCTCCCAGGCATCCTAGGGAACAAGGGGGAACTGCGGAACAAGCACGGGGGAAGGAAGAGGGGCCGAAGAGGGCAGACCCGTCAGAAAAGGATGCTCGAACACCCACGTTGATCTCCATCGAGTCTGTCAGCAAAGCCCCAGGCCATGCCACAGGAGAGGGGAGCTCCAAAAGAAAGAAGAGGGTCACACTGCACCCAGAGGAAAAGGAGGAGGCTTGGACCAAAAAGGAGAAGGAGCTGCGGGAGCAACTGGCGGACCTTAAGCAAGTAGTGGACGGTGTCAGAAGCAGAACCATGCCCCCAAGGATCGGGGAGGGGCTGGTAGCCGGGACGCCCTTTGCGAAAGAGTTATTGGTGGGGGAGGTCTCGTCTAACTTCAAACAGCTACCGTACGAATACGATGGGACAACGGACCCTGTGGAACACGTCCTACGCTTCCAAAATACCATCTTGCTCCACGATTTCTCGGATGGGGTTAAGTGCAGAGTGTTCTTGACCACCTTGGTAAGAGCGGCCCAGCAGTGGTTCAGCCAGCTAGCGCCCGGATCCATCAAATCTTTTGAAGAATTCCAGCTACTATTCATCACTCAGTTTGCAAGTGCCAGGAAGCAGCCTAAGTCCGACATGTCGCTCTTTCAAGTACGACAGGGAGAAAATGAGAGTCTGCGGGCGTACATAAGCAGATTCAACATTGCAGCCTTGGAAGTACCGACAGCCACACCGTCCGTCAAAGTTAGCGCCCTGATAAACGGACTTCGTGACGGGGACTTCTTCGCTTCCTTGTCCAAGAGACCACCGCCAACCTTCGAAGATCTATTGTTAAGAGCTGACAAGTATATCAACTTGGAGGAGAGCAAGATGGCCAAAGCACAGGAAGAAAAGCAGACGACCACGCCGAAAAAGGAAGGGGTTACGAGGAACCAAGGACATGGGAGGCCACCTGTGCGATTACCCCCCAAAGAGCCTTGGGTATCTCCTCCCAGAGCCCTACGGAGGTTCACACCGCTGCGTGCTAACCCAGAGGAGGTCCTAGCTGTCGCAGGACGTCACCCTGCCTGGAGAAAGCCCCTCGCAGGATCTTCAGGACCTTCCAGGCCCTACTCTAGTTTATATTGTCGTTTCCATAATGAGTATGGACATCATACTAATAACTGTCATCATTTGAAGGATGAAATAGAGAGACTCATACAGGCCGGACACCTGAAGGAGTTCGTCCGACAAGGACCTGAGCCCAGTTCCCGGAAAAACGAAAAAGAGGAAGGGGGACCTGCGCTGAACAAGGGAAAGCCACTGCCACCACCAGTGGGCAAAGGCCCTCCAGGACCGCCTAGGGCCCCCATATTAATCATCGTCGGAGGTCCCAATGGCGGGGATTCCAATCGAGCTAGGAAGTCTTATGCTAGGACAATGGGGGAGCTCCGTCCATGGGGATTAGTGGGGCACACGGAAGCTATCGCGAATGTACAATTCGGGCCAGAGGATGAAGAACACATTACTAGGCCGCACAACGACGCCCTGGTCATCACGACCGATATCGCCGGATACGACGTGTCCCGAGTCTTCATAGACGGGGGGAGCTCGGCAGACATTCTATTTCTGGACTGCTTCAAGAAGATGGACCTAGGAGTGGAGCTACGGCCCGTCTCCACCGCCCTATACGGGTTCGGGGGACCTGGGATACAGCCCATGGGAGAAGTAACGCTACCTGTAGGAATGGGGAGAGATCCAGCTAGGGTAGTAAGAATGATCAGCTTCCTTGTGGTCGACATCTCCTCCTCCTACAACGTCATCCTGGGACGACCCGCCATCAATGAGTTCAGGGCCATCCCTTCCACCTACCATCTGAAGATTAAGTTCCCAGCAGGGGAACACGTTGGAGAAATCCTGGGGGACCAGCAGAGCTCCCGCCGGTGCTATGCTAATGAAGTCAAGGCGGTGACTAAGGGAAAAGAAGTCATCAGAGAGGGGAGTGGCCGGGACAAAAGGATCAAAATTGAAGGAGGGGGACCTACGAGTTTGCAACCGGAACCAGATGAGGAACTAGCCAACGTGGAGCTGTACCCCGATCAACCAGGGAAGACTACCAAGATTGGGACACACTTGGGGGAACAAGCCACGAAGGAGCTGGTGGGATGCCTGCAGAGGAACGCGGACCTGTTCGCGTTCTCCCCAAAGGAGATGACAGGAATCCGCCCTGATATAGCCAAGCATCACCTGAACGTAATACCTGGCACTAAGCCCGTTAAGCAGAGGCTCCGACAGTGTGGGGTCGAGAGGGCGCAAACCCTGAAGGTGGAGGTCGACAAATTACTCCAGGCAGGCCACATTCAGGAGGTCCAGTTCCCCACCTGGTTAGCCAACGCTGTCTTGGTGAAAAAAGGAAATGGGCAATGGAGGATGTGCATCGACTTCAGGGACCTCAATAAAGCCTGCCCCAAGGACCATTACCCACTGCCCAGAATAGACCAGCTAGTGGATTCTACTTCGGGATGTGAGGTCCTCAGCATGATGGACGCCTACCAGGGCTATCACCAGGTAAGTCTTGATTCAAATGATTTTGACAAAGTTTGTTTTGTGACGCCAGGGGGAACATATGGATACGTTCGGATGCCCTTCGGACTTAAAAACGCGGGGGCCACATACCAACGGATGGTGGACAAGGTCTTCAAGCAGCAGTTGGGCCGATGGAAGTGTATGTGGACGACATGCTCGTAAAATCCGTAAATCTCACCGATCATACCAAGGACCTGGAGGAGGCGTTTGGAGCCATTAGAGGAAGCGGCATGAAGCTGAATCCCGAAAAATGTGCGTTCGGAGTAAGAGCAGGAAAGTTCCTTGGATATATGGTGACCCAACGAGGCATTGAAGTCAACCCCGCAAAGGTCAAAGCCATTTTGGAGATGCAGCCCCCCCAGGGCATCAAGGAGGTCCAGAGGCTCACGGGGCGGTTAGCAGCCCTTAGTCGATTTATATCCCACTCAGCCAAGAGGAGCCTACCTTTCTTCAAGGTACTGCGCAAGAACAAGCAATTCGAGTGGACCAAGGAGTGTCAACAAGCCTTTGAAGAACTGAAGGAGTACCTCCACAACACCCCCCTCCTGACTAAACCACTGATAGGAGACGTGCTGTTATTATACTTCTCCATAGGGGACCACGCAATAAGCTCCGTCCTATTAAAAGAAGAAGAGACCTCCCAGAAGCCCATCTATTTCGTGAGTAAAGTGCTACTTGATGCGGAAACTAGATACTCCGAGGTTGAGAAGGCCGCCTTAGCAGTAATGACATCCGCCCGCCGGCTCCGTCCATATTTCTTATCGCACAAGGTGAAAGTACGAACTAACTTCCCTCTGAAGCAGACATTGGACAAACCAGATCTGTCAGGGAGATTGGTGAAATGGGCGATCGAACTAGGGGAGTACGATGTGGAGTTCGAACGAAGGACCGCCATAAAAGCCCAGGCCCTCTCAGACTTCGTCCTCGAAACCACTAGAGGACCTCCAAAACGCCAATGGAAGGTATACGTGGATGGATCGGCCACTTCTCAGAGATCAGGGGCAGGAGTTCTCATCATCAACCCTGAGGGAGAAGAGCTCCGCTTCGCCATCACCTTTCATTTTCCGGCCTCGAATAACGAATCGGAATATGAGGCCCTTATCCACGGCCTACGAATCGCTAAGGAGCTGGGAGCACGGGACGTCACTCTGTTTTCCGACTCGCAACTGGTGGTACAACAAGTGAAAGGAAATTATGAAGCGAGAGATGAAAAGATGGTCGAATACGGTAAAAAGGTTGAAGGGCTAACAAAAGTTTTCGATTCTTGTGAAGTTGTGCAGGTCCCCAGGGATGAGAACCACAAGGCTGATTACTTAGCAAAGATGGCGAGTTCGGGACCAACGATTAAGGAAGAAGGTATTACCTACCTCTCTGTTGACAAGGAGGGAATAGGGGAGTTCGTGGCGGACATAGAAGAAAGGGACGATTGGAGGATCCCCATCATAACCGCTTTAAAGAACTCCAACCAGAGAGATAGGAGGGGGTACCGACAGAGATTCTGCCTGATAGGAGATTGCCTCTTCAAAAAGTCCTTTGTACACGCATACGCCAGGTGCCTCTCCAAAGAGGAAGGCAAGAAGATACTAGAAGAGATTCACGAAGGATGCGCAGGAGACCATGCGGGATACAAGTCCCTCACCAGAAAGGTAGTCAGGGCTGGGTATTTCTGGCCCAACATCATCAAAGATGCCAAGGACTTGGTCAGAAGGTGCAGCAACTGCCAGATGTATGGTCCCAGAATCCACGTCCCCGCTGAAGCCCTGGGCGTAATGCAGTCCCCATGCCCCTTCGACAAATGGGGAATCGACATCGTCGGCCCATTTCCTCGGGGAAAAGCGCAAAAGAAGTTCATTATTGTGGCGGTGGATTATTTCAGCAAATGGGTTGAAGCCAAAGCGGTGGCCCGAATAGATGAAGCAAAGGTGATTGAGTTCCTATGGAAGAATATTTGCTGCCGCTACGGAGCTCCCAGGATCCTTATTTCAGACAATGGGACCCAATTCTGCGGGGCGAAAACACGACAATTCTGTGAAGGCATGAAGATGACCCAACGATTTGTGGCAGTGGGACATCCCCAGGCGAATGGACAGGCTGAAGTTTCTAATCGAACCATCCTCAGAGGGATCAAGGCCCGGCTCGAGCAAGATGGGAACAAATGGGTGGAGGCACTGGATGCTGTCCTTTGGGCATACAGAACGAGCCCTCGCGAGGCAACAGGCGAAACGCCCTTTGAGCTAGTGTATGGCTCATCTGCGGTGATACCTGCTGAGATTGGCATCGAGACACACCGCATGATGGCATATGACGAGAAGGAAAACGCACAGTTAATGAGAGAAGACTTGGACCTTGTCGAAGGAATGCGAGAGGAGGCCCACGTGAGGACTGAAGGTTACAAAAGCCGCATAAAGGCAATGTATGACAGGAGGATCCGACCCAGGGAGTTTCGACAAGGGGATCTAGTACTACGAAGAGCCGATATCCTACGGCCCCTGAAGAAAATGGAAGCTCCCTGGGAGGGGCCCTATCGCGTAACAAAGGTACTGGGAGGTGGAGCCTATGAGTTAGAAGATACCAACGGAAGGCCCTTACCCCGCCCTTGGAACATCTCCAATTTGAAAAAGTTCTATGTATGATATTATTATGTAAGATAGGGAGGGGACGTACTCTTTCCTTAATCTGGGATTTTTTCCTCAAAGGGAGGTTTTACCCAGATAAGGTTTTAACGAGGCGTACCTCCCCGGCAGAATATAAACGTTTTGTCATAACAAGCAGTGCACTTAGATTCGATGCCAAAGGTCGACGGACCTGCGGTGTACAAAGACATCAAAGGCCCAGCGCCTGCGACGTGAAATGATGCCAAAGGTCGACGGACCTGCGGTGTACAAAGACATCAAAGGCCCAGCGCCTGCGACGTGAGATGATACCAAGGGTCGACGGACCTGCGGCGTACAAAGACATCAAGGGCCACAGGCCTGCGACGTGAATGATGCCCTTGAGGGTGTACAAGATGCCACCGCCGACGGGCTGTGGTGTACAGGACATCAAAGGTCCCCAGTAAGACCTGCGACGTGAATGGGTACCCCAGCGAAGCTGGCGCTATAACCAGGGTAAAACGGTGGGAATAAATCCCCACTTAGGACCCACTGGTCCATATTGCTGGACGCGCTAAGGAGAAAGAGAGCCTAGCGCCTATATAATACCTTCGGATAAGGACGACGGTCCTTACAACCAAAGGCGTGTACAAATCATATTTGGCTTACGAATTCAATAAGAGATTGGCAAAGGTGTGAAAAGAGGGAAAGTACTTAATAAAGAGGTCCTATATTACAAAGATGAAAAAAGGGGACCTCAGCAAAGGCATACAGGAATAGGGGAGTTAGGCTCCCCATAGGCAAAATAAAATCCTAATAAAATCCGCAAAAGCATAAAAAGAAAAAAGGGTCCATTACACAATAAACAGGAAAAAGAAGAACTAAGCAGGGGGATCCGCGGGAGGGTAGAAGACAACGCCAGGAAGATCAGAAATGTCAGCTTGGGCCAAAGCCGCCATATGCCTCTCAGCAGAGGGACGCCAGAACAAGGGATTCTCTTCGGCCGTAGCATCTCCTTTGAAGGATGGAGGAGGAGGGAGGTCCCTAAGGGCCGCCGCCGCCCCAATACCGGCAGATCCCGCGTCATGACCTCCCAGGAAGTAGTGCTGCATAAAGGGGACAAAGTCCCTGAGGGAAACAGGATCTTCTAGATAAGCCAGGCGCCAGTCTTCTGCTAGGTCCTTGAGGAACTTCTGGCCAGCTGAGGTCGACAGGAGGTGCTGCTGGCAGATGCGAACACCCTCGACCTTCATGGCCTCGAGCTCAGCCGGGCCATGGACCTCTGTCATGCGGATAAAATCCTCATCCCATTTTGCTCTTTCCTGGGCGAAGGAACGCTGCAGCTCCTCCTCGCGCTGCTTCAAGAGAGCAGCATGATCCTCCTTCTCCTTCTCTAAAAGACGGCGCAGCTCCTCATTCTGCTTAACCAGCTCCACCTTCTCCTCCTTCTCGTTCTGAAACTTGGCTCGAAACTCCTCGACTGATTTTTCATGAGCGGCCAAACTGGCCTGAACCTGCCCCAACTGCTCCTGTAGGGACCTGATGCACCCCTCTAATTCCGTCACTCGCGGACTGTCCGTGGGCCTCACCGATACCAAGCCTATCACCGAGGGACCACGGAAAAGAAACCCTAAGACCAGAGAAATGGAAAAGGCGTAGGAACTCGAAGAGCAAAACAAAGGAACAACCAAGGGCATACCTTGAGAAGATGACGGGCGAGCTCCGCCTCGTTCTCCGCAGGGGACCTACTGGCGAATACCTCCCTATCTTTCAAGGGAACCAGATCACTCAGCTCTGCCATCCCCATTTCGGCCACAGGACCTTCGGGGGGAGGTGGGCTCTCTCGCTGGGACCCTTCCTGAGGAACTTCGACCTGAGCCTCACTTCCCCCGCCCTCGGTAAGAGGTAACCTCTTCTTAGACTTTTTAGCAGACTTTGCCAGGGAGCCAGCCTTTCGCTTCACCTTGGGAGCCGAAGGAGCTGGGGGCTGCCCAGAAGTCTCTGACTCTTTGGGAGGGGATCGACCAATCTCGGCACGAATGTCCAAAGCCCCTGGAAGCGGCGGAAGATCGGAAGCCGAGGTGGGCCTCTCAGCATCAGGAGGGGGTGGAGCATTCCTCTCCTCTATGTTTGCCAACAGATTGCGCCACGAACCTGTCATCCCTGCACCCAACATCCACAAACATAGAGTCAGCAAAAACGACGATACCACAAAAAATAGGAGGACACCACAACAACTACAGGTACCCTCGAGAGAAAGGCCGGCGAACGAAGGCGAAAAGCCAAAATGGTGCATGACCCCCGGGAATCTGACTAAGGAGGAAGGGTTTAAAGGACCATGCTCCTCGGCATGAGCATTCAGAAGGGACAAGGCTTTTAGGTTCCTCTTTGAGCACTTGCCGGAGTCGCGAGGAGGGGCACTACTCACCCACCTATCACAGGGAAAGCCCCAGGAACCACCCGGGGACTCCACAAAGAAATACGACCCGTGCCAATCCTTATCCATCTTATGATTTTTACCAAAGAAATGGGTCCCTCCACCCAAACTAGAAGAGATAGAAGAGAGATAGAAAAAGGCACCGTGAAGCTTGAGCGTGAACTGGGAAACCACCAAGTCAGGGGAAGGAACACCTCCCACAGCCCGCACCGCCACGAAGAACGAAATAAGGAGACGAATGGCGGAGGGCTGGAATTGATTCAAAGGGACCTTGAAGGCTTGAGACACCCCGGAAAGGAAAAGAGGGACGGGGAAACGCAGTCCAGCCCTGACCTGGGCCTCCCAGAACGCCAGACATGAGGGAGGCGGATGCTCAGCCCTCTGGTCTGGCGAAGGTATTCTCACCTTGAAATCCTCGAAAACGAAACCCCCCTCTACCAAAGCCCCTAAACTCGTCTGGGAACATGTCGAAGCCTTAAAAACACTAATAGGGAGCCCCGTAGAAGGGGAAGGGACGGATCTAGGGTTTCGAGGGGGCGATGACCCAGAAAGCGCGGCCTGACCCTGGGTATCCGCGGCCGAATCAACAGAGCTAGCTCCACCTTGAGTGTGGGAAGCCATGGCAGAAGCAGCGACTGAGCGGGTTCGAGGACGATGACCGGTGTAGGGTACGATGGCGCGCTGAGTATGAGCTCCTGAAGGGGAAATAGGCTGTGAAACTGGGGGAGTAGACGAATCAGAAGAAATTGACTGATGGGAGTGAGTAGGAGAAGGTGAAGATTTCTCTGAAGCTGTAACGATGGAAGCCATGGAAGCAAGAAGAGGAAGATCAAATAGACAGAGAAAAGAAAGGGAGAGAGAGAGAAACGTACCTGTTAAATGCGAGGCGTCTTTTCAAAAATAAGGGCAAGCTTCCAGAAACCACACTTAAAAAGAAACGGTTCCCAATGCACTGAGAAGGAGCAAGAAGGGTCACATCCCTTCAGAAAAGCGTGACAAAAGGACCTTAAAGGACGCCCCTCTTTAAGAAGGGAGGGCGGTTCCCAAGATACTAAAAGGGAGCATGAAGGGTCACGACCTTCCAATAAATCACGATAAATGGACTTCAAGGGGAGGTAAGATTTTAACTTATCATTTTTACTCTAATTCACTTTTGTTCCCAAAAATAAATTAGAGTAGGGGAGTGGTTGATGTGGACTCAATCGGCCCGGGCTGGAAAAAAGCAAATAAGAGAAGGCCCAATGAAGCCCATGAAGAAGAAAGCCCAGGGTGAAATATCTGTCTGGGAGAGAGGACCTGCAGGGACCTAGCGGGCACCAGTCTTGACTGGACAAAAGAACAAGAACCACTGGGTAAAAGAGTACAGGAATAGTGAGAAAGAAGGATGACAGATTGCAGGGACGCGTGTCACTCTATTACAGGAGGATATTGCTAAGAAGATTGCTGCAACTATCGCAGGAGTCATTCCATCAAACAATCAGTCATCTCTCCTAGGCCCCTAGGGGGTACGTCCCTCCAGAAATCCTGGGACAAGGCATCAGACAGGCGGCGGGAACTGCTATAAAATAAAGACTTAGTCATATTTTAGGAGATGGACTTGATACACAGAGTTATTCACGCACTATTTCTCTCCACATAGTCTAAACGTGTTTTCTACATTTTAGGAGCGAAAGTGAGGATTGTTGGAGTGTGTAAATCGTTATTGCTTAGTGAAAGAGAGTTCCCAGCGCCCCGTGGACGTAGAGTCCGTAAGGATTCGAACCACGTAAATCCTTGTTCTTTCAAATCTACGTCCTAGCATCCACGACGCCTCACATACCTATAAATCGCATAATCAATCTACCGCTAACTTAGTATCCAGAGCCCCACAGCTACAAATATCGTTGGTTGGGTTGGCCCCATATCATATATATATATATATATATATATATATATATTTGTGTGTTGTCTGTGAGAGGGAGATAGGATCAAGAAACAGCCAGAAATAGAAAAACAGTGGTACGGTACGATAACTTGGTGTAGCTGAGGTTTTTGAGGGATTTGATTGTAAATTAATGGCTTGTGTAGTAATAAATAATTTGCCTTTGTTTTAATGGATTTTATAGGAAGGATCTTTATTTATTTCAAAGCAGAATCATATGCTGATACTGTTGACCTCTAAAGGATAAGTGACATAATAAGTTTCTGAAAACAGACATACATTGGCATTGCGTTGGAGTTGGATAGTGATAACGAAAAACATAAAATTACATTTACACCGATTCCTAGTATGGCTAGTAAGGATAAGAAGGTCATTGTACTAAAATCTGCTCTTACTCTATTTGCTCTGCAAAGTATAATAATACCAAGAAAGTAGAATAAATAGCCCATCGGCAAAGTTTCAGCTTAGATTTCTTTCCAATGGGTTGATTAGTGGTCCCTCGCATATATATTTATCCTTTCCAATATTTTTCACTTGAATAATAGCGTAAAAAGGACAAATGAAATTGTGATATTTGAATCGAAAGGTGGTTTTGCTGGCTGTTTTCATTTGCCTTATCCACTCAAGCTTCTCGCACCAATGATACAGAAGCACGTGCATGCATTCTATGAGATTCGAATTTTACAATGAAACTGATCATTACACCAACGGATTCCGCTATTATACCGGAAAATATAAAATTATACCAACTGGATGTGCTACCGAAAATTATAAAAATTATACCACTTATTTGGTTATAATAGCGTTACTATAATGTACAGCAAAACTGGACGTAATTATACCAACTGATTCTGCAATTATACCACAAATTGTAAAAAATACACCATCTGTTATCGTAATTATACCAGCATAATCGTACGCTATATCATTTGGTATAATAATGATAACAATTGGTATAATAATCAAACCAGTGGTATGATGTCCAATTTAAATAGCGTTATTGTAATTTATGACGAAATCGGATGTTATACCAACTGATTTTGCTATTCTACCAGAAATTGTAGAAATTATACCATTTGTTTTAGTTATTATATCACTAAATATTGTTATTCGAATTTTATACAGTGAAATTGGACTTCATACCAACTGATTTTGCTATTATACCACAAAATGTAGAAATTGTACCATATGTTGTCGTAATTATACCAACGAATTACACACTATTCCAGTTGGTACAATAATGATTACATTTGGTATAATTAGAATAATAGTGTATAATAATCAAAACAGTTGGTATGATGTCAATTTAATTTCAAGAAAGGTATTTTCGCCCGTTCACTGTTTGAGGTATTAATTACACAACTTTTTCGCAGATGAGTACCGAAAAGGAAGCTTTTCTTCTAGGGATACTGATAAGGAAGTTTAAATCTTGAAAGGTACTTATAAGGAATTCACCCTAGATTTAATTCTAGAGTCACTTGTTGCATTATTATAAATAGAGGTCCCTTATGCAAAAAACAAAAAGAAAAATGCAAACTTTCTATTTGAAACACGACGGAGCCTTCGCTATGCTGGGCCAGTCCCGACAGCTCTCGAATCTTCGAGCAATCATAAAAAGGCTTCAGTTCAGTTCAGATTAAGACAAAACCACTTAATTTCGATGCTCAACAAGGAAGACAATATCATGTATGCATGCATATCTTCAACAAAGGCTTCAAACTTCTGCAATACAGTAACTATTCTCCAGCCATCATCTGCAAAGTGATAATAATCAAAGCTTTCAGAATTACAACTATGTCAGAGCAACGAGTATATCGATATGATTCGCTTGCTACCTTAAAGATGTCCCCGAACATTCCAGGCATGTTGTTTCTGCGTCGAACTCCGTAGAATTTTTCAGCCACGTCGTCCATCAACTAACACGTTAAGCAAACAAGTTAAAGAATTCATTTGTAGGCTGGATTACTTTCTATTCATAGGGAAAAGAATATTGCAGCATGCACATACTTCATGAAAGATGGGTTCTCTGTCGAGGCTCGACTTGTAACGCTGTCTAAGGATATTGAAAAGAGGCAAAGCGTCTCTCTCCAGCCTGGAGAAGCAACGCAATTATGTCCACATGAGATAATGTGGTCATAGGGTTCAACTAGAGATTGAGAAGCTATAAAAGGTAACAAGGTTAACATGCAACGCACGTTCTAAGGATGTAATTAACGAACTGCATTAATTCGGAATTGGGGAATTCAATCCCTCGAGATCGAACTTGCTTCTTTGTCTCGTCTACGAGGGCATTTGCATCTCCTAAATTACCTAGAGATATATACCTGCAGATAAAAAATTAAGAAAGTGGATAAGCTACTATTTGTTGGGGAATGAGGAAGCTGCTGGCCTAATCCCCATGTTTTGCTGAGTATAGTTTTCACCAAAACGAACGATTGTCCATAAAGTTCAAATCGTGTATACCAATATTTGGTGACTGAAGAAATGATGACTTCTGAGAGAAACTAGCCTGCACTTTGTTATGATTGATGAACTTACATAAATACAGCACGTGCAACAGCAAGATCATCTTCACCCGGATAACACTGCATGCAAAATTTGTTTGCTATATAGTGAGGATGATATGTGAACGCTTCAAGAATCATGACACTAAGCAAATCATAAATCATTAACGTGTGTACACGCGCGTATTCACCTTGCCCATGAAATTGACTAGAGTTGAAGCAAACTTCTTAGGACTCTTCCCTCGAACAAAATGATAGGACACTTTGGTCATATCCTGCGACAACATAATACTTCTCTAAGCAAGTAGAACAGAAGGGAACTCAACAAAACAAAACAAAACAAAACAAAACATAAAGTCTGATTGGACGATTTCTTCCATTACATTTGGATTTAAACCGTAAATGATTTAGCTTACTAATCACAAAAAGGGGATGGAATTATGACCTTTCTAGAAAAGCATATGCAATACCCAGAAATCGCAGTATTTCAATAGGAGGGCCCGGATAAAAGAAAAAGTTTTTTCAATCTAATGTTATCATTGAACGGCTCAACTTAATAAATGGGTCTTAGGTAATATGAGGGGATGCAATCCCCAACAGCAAAAATTAGGTTGCTTGGTTGAAATAGGTTATCAATTTTCAAAACAAGAAGAAATTAATGCAAAGGCTTAACAACAGTCAACATGCATACTTACAAAAGGTAGTTTTTTTATGATTAATCTCAATTTAAAAGGTACCGATTGACGGATAAATCAGGTATACAGATCAAGCAAGGTGTACAAACCACTTCAGGAGACTCTGAGTAAATGTACTCAGCTAGCATGTCATGGATATCTGGAGATCCGTTCTTATGCTCTCCAAACTCAATAGACCACCTACAGAATAAGATGCAATTATTTCAATGCATTTCAGACTGCATATGAAACAGAAAAACACGAGTTAAATTCGCACCATCCATCATCCAACCATATAAGAAACCAAACATCACATTAATCTTCATGTGAATTAATTAAAACTAGTAGAGCAGTGAGACAAATCGAGGATATTTCATTGAGCAACACAACACATATGCAACACAAATGAAGAATATGATGTAGATGATGTACTTGAGAGCTGCCTTCAAAAATGACGAACATGACTCTGTACGAAGTTTCGCAGATCCAAGAGCTTCAGAAAGTTGATTCATATCGTCATCATCAGCAAGATCCAAATGTTGGGGCAGAGGTATCCGAGGAAACTTCTTGTAAATTTTCCGAATACGATCTGCAGTTGAAATGTAAGGAACCACGCACGGGGTTAACAAATTTTAGGTTTTCTAGATAAAGATAGATAGGTTTACGAAATTGAAACATAATAATCCAATTCGAGAACTCCACCCAAAAGGACAAGAATCGCTACGGAGTTAAAAAGTATTCAATCACGACAGACAAAACTGACCAAGAGTATCTTCATTGAAAGGAATACTTCCTTTAGTAAGCGTTTCCACAAATAGGACTGCAAGTTCTGCACCACATGTAACCTGAAATCGTGTTTAGATAGCTTATCAACTAGCTGAAAATCAGAGAAAAGTTTCGCAAACTTCGGTTTCGCAGAAAGAATTCTCATACCTGTCCATTTTCTAATTGTAGGCAAGCACCAGACTGAAGAACATCCAACGCTTCAGAGATCCTACCATTGGAAACATACCTGTAAATCGAAAAAAAAAAATAAACGCTTCAGTTTCCCTCTTCTTGATGTAAGTTAATCAATCACATAAGACGCACAAAATCAATACCTCGCACTAAAAGATTTGTACATCTGCTGAGCACCGTAGTAGTTGCCATCCTTCACTACATTCTGGATCTTCTCAATACTCTGCTTCACCAAAGAAACGGCACACGAAACAAGATCCAAAAACGCGACACGCGTCAAAATAAGTAATTCGAGCTAAATCAGTGAAGGGAGAAATAGTAATTGGTGCTGCTCAAGAAACTAATTACCTCTTGAGCAGGTGCTAGTGTTGTCCGCTTAGCTCTCTCCCTAGACATGAATGCTTGTCAAATTCTTTGCGACGATCGAATGGAAAAACTCCCCCTTCGTCTCCTCTTTTTTGATCTACAGCATCGACGAAGAACACTCGCCACTGAGGGATGCAAAACTTGCCAGCTCAATCACCAAGATTAGTATGAGTTCCTTTCGAGGCAATAATATATACTTCTATAAGAATAGTATTTACATTTTGCAAATTACTAAGATAATTCCGACAATTAACCTAGTAAATATGGAAAAAAAAGTTAAGTATTTTAACTTTTTTAATTAATCATTATTTATTTCATTTAATTGGCACTTTTATTTTGGAATCCATTTTGACTCGTGTATATTTATCAAGGAATCAAAACAAACAGTGCTTGTGCTGATTCACCTCTACCAACTTTAACGGAAACCTCTAACGCTCAATAGTTCTCCCAGCGACAGGTATGTATGGATGATTCTGTGGTCCTTCTGTGTGTGTGGTTTGAAACGTTCCCATGCACGCTAGGTGTTTGATGTTATTCCTCAATGATATGTTTAAAAGTTAGAGCTTGATGTTGTCACCCGTCTTTGTGACGTTAATTCGTTTTTTGGTGTTTGATGGGGTAATTGTACATTGATTTTTTTTTCATGGTTTCATTTGTTAGGACTCCCCTTTTAAATTTTCTTTTTGGTGGGAAGACCCTTTATGGAAAGTAGGAGGAGGATAAGGCGGAGGAATCACACGCTTTTACCTATAAGTTGTGCCAGGCAACTCTCCAACACCGTTTCTTGCTGGTATAGAGCAATATATATGATCCAATTTGCCTTCTGATCTTCCTTTTCTTTTTCTTGTCTTATGCTTCACGTCATAGACCACAAACTTCTGCGGTGCATGATTTTATACTTCTTGTTTCGAAGGTACTGTGACATCAAGTTTGCGGCACTTAACGAACCATTCTTCCATTTCGGCCGTAGACATTCTAGGTTGAGCCTCAATTTGTCTGCATATCTTTCGTTAAAAGGATGTAATATCTTATAGTGTCTCTCTTGGCTCCTTTTCAGGTTTTTGAGAGTGTGGTTTGGCATTGGGATTGGATTTAGTTTAGCTGCTGTCATCGGAGTGACTGTTGTCGGTGACTCACTTGATGGATATTCATACGTTATTTATGAGAAGAATTTTAACCTCCTAGGCCAAAAATATTAAATTTGAATTTTTTCTTACGGTTTGTTTGGCTTGCGGTGGCAGGTCATCGTTTGTGAATTGGTTCGGGCACTTCTGTTCTACACAGGACATGGAGGGACCCGAGACTCCTTATTTGGGATTTCCTCTCTGGTCTGTGTTGCTTTCTATTGTTGCTGCTATTATACTTGCATGCGAAGTTTTAGTGTCTCCTTTATACTTGTGAGACATCGTGCAAGTTAGCTAGCATGCTTTAGTTTAAAATAGGTCGCAATTTGGTGATCACTGTTTTCATGTTGCAGCGTACAATTAACTGCTATATTGGATATCTTCTTGTGTTTTCTTTGTTATGGAATACGATCCGATTTCGCTACCCTCTGCAAACATTCTTCCATTATTCTTTCTGTGATTTTGTTATGCCTTTTGTGCAGATTGGTAGACAGAACATTTCATTTTTCAGTATAGGATACTTGTGTGTATCTTCCTTCATCTCCTTACTTGTCCATGAGTTTGGGCATGCTATTGCAGCAGCAAGGTAATCACTCATACTGATTAAGAATCTTAAAACTCAAAATGTTAGCACATTTGTTTCTCTTTTGACTTCACTTCTAAAAAAAATAGTTGTAGCTGGAAACATACGTGTGAATGATCCTATGCACCTTTTTTTATCGATCATGATGCTTTTTTGTTGTGATGACATCATTTTGCGTAGAAAGTAGCAAACAAAGAAACCTACTGCTTAACCATGCTCTTCTCAACGGTGCAGTGAGGGCGTTCAGATGGAGTATGTAGCCGTCTTTTGGGCTATTTTGTTTCCAGGAGCTTTGGTTGCTTTCAATGATGCGTTGTTTGGTACCTTACCAAGGCCAGCCTCTCTTCGCATATACTGTGCTGGAATTTGGCACAATGCAGTAGTAAGTGACTTCACCAATGGTTCCTTAACTCGTGACCATCTCTCCTCGACGAACTATGTATGTGTTGGCGCTGCCTCGCTGAAACTTATCATTCTCTGCAGTTTTGTGCAGTTTGCACCGTGGTTTTACTCCTCCTCCCATTCATTTTGGGCCCATTTTACGTCTACGGTGGAAGCCCCATGGTAAGTTAAAAATGAGTGTTCTCTGGTCATTTGAGTTTTCTGAGTTCCCTTGTAGTCAAGATGTGTCTGTCGTAAACTGGAATTTCTTGCCCCTAAGGTATTGGACGTCCCTTACCTTTCACCATTATCTGGCTATCTCTTGCCCCGTGAGGTAATCATATCGGTGGACGGCTTCCACGTTAATAGTGAACAAGATTGGAAGCACGTGATCGCCTCTTTGTTGAATGAGGAGGCTCATTCTCAACCTGGTGGAATTTTGAACGTCGAAAAAGGCTATTGCATCCCTCATTCGATTGTAGATGAAGAAAGCATCCAAGTTGACTTGAGAGGAAATCGAACATACTGTCCAGGTGAGCTTTCCGCCTTTGCATTCACTCCGTGTCTAGATACAAAGGGGTATCTCAATGGAAGCAGAGAAGACTATCACCCAAGGAGAAGAGAAAAATTTCGCTGCTTGGATCCGAAGGAGGTTGTGAAGCTTAAAAAATGTACCCACAGCAGTTTTTCCGCCCCAAGAAATGAAAGTGGCTGCCTTTGTTCAGAGGTCTCTCTCTCTCTCTCTCTCTCTCTCTCCCCAAGCGTTTTTACACTTGTTTGCAGGTTGAATCTTGTTGGACTCCTCTAGAACAGTCAGATCTAAGGTGGGTTGAGATAAAATACACAACATTAGAATGCTACTACAGCACCTGGAGAAGTTCATATTCAGACATCAAGGGACAAGCTCACAACAACGGTGAAGGAAGCTGCCTTCAGAGTTTTGTCTTTCTTGGTGATATCACATCAGCAGCAAATTCCATTCGTTTGACGTCGTATAAACCTCGGGCTATCTATTTCCCTGCATATCTTCCGAATCTTTTGGAGAAGTTCCTCATATGCTCTTTCAACGTCTCGTTGGTGCTAGCTCTTACAAACAGCCTACCTGTAAGCATCTGCCTTCAGAATCTTACTATGAATTTCAGATTTCTTGATAGATGTTCCTTGTTTCTTCTCTGATGATTTCTCGTCCACAGGTGTACTTTCTTGATGGTGAATCTATTGTGGATGTGATTCTAAGCTACCTTTGCCCCATCAAGAAGCAAACGGTTTTACGGTGGTGCTTAGTTTCTGGGACCGTTGTTTCTTTTAGCTTCATCTTGCATCTAACCTTTTTGTTCCTAACATAATTACTGAATTCTGTCATCCATACATCTACGTGCAATACTGAAGGAATACTTTTTCTTCTAACAAGAATAACTCAGCTCTGTAATAGATCAATCTGACTCTGACTTGTACTAACACGGCAAACAATTGAGAAATGAATAAAATCTGAATTGTTACCAAAAGAGTTTCTATCACTCAGAAAGAATACCGACGTAACTCCCAATATCCAAAGCTGTTGGTTCTTAATCCAAATCGAGTTTCGGCGTAAAGAGTAAATGTACGGCTCAACCTTAAGATTATACCATTGATGACACGACCTCAATTGCACTGCCCAGTGGCCATGCAGCTTCGACTAGAGCGTTCTGATACTTCACCTTTTTCACCAGAGTAATCCCTTGCCATGGATCGAGGCCTGTCAAACAAACACAACAACCCATCAATGGACATTTTGTTGTATTCTGAACTAACGATTTCGACTAGATTCTTAAGTAGCTGGGCCTATGCATCATATTATTTTACCATATTTGCTCGAGTGTAAGTTGCTTACCAAACCCATCAACAAGCAAGGTAAATTGGTAG
Organism: Craterostigma plantagineum; assembly: GCA_027422505.1. Classification (NCBI taxonomy): domain Eukaryota; kingdom Viridiplantae; phylum Streptophyta; class Magnoliopsida; order Lamiales; family Linderniaceae; genus Craterostigma; species Craterostigma plantagineum. Next base: position 3,967,669 of record JAPQWV010000029.1, read on the forward strand.
ACCAGGTCCATGCACAAGAATGGGAGGTTATCTTCTTCAACATGAGGATACACAGATTTTGCGTCTGCGAGGCTAGTTTTACACGCGCGTTCAGCTGCTTCCAAAAAGTCGTTGGGACGAACTTTTGCCACGGGCAAGCTTGGATCAATAAAGCCGGCCTGACATGCAGCAGAAATTTAGTTGAAATGTCTCGTGAAAAAAGAAACACAGTCTGGACACCCAGACTGTATACTATCCAACCAAGAGAGGGATACAAAGGAAAAAGTTTGTACCTCAGCTGCTCTGTCGAAAAAGAACGAAGCAACGAATAAGTTCTTTTGACCGTCTCCTCCACCACCATTCCACACGCCACCGAAGGTACATTTCATGTGAGTGCATGTTGATCCATTGACTTTGAGAGCCTTAATTGACACTTCTCTGCATTTAGAAAGGCTGGAGCTAGACGACAAGGATGACGCGGGAAAAACTGTTGGGCCGTATTTGTAGGAACCTGCAAATAAGTAGTCAATATATTTTTTGTTCAAATGACAGACATAAAGTGCTCCAGTAACTGTTTAGAGAAAGTACCAACTTTTGTCCGTGTCAAACAATTTGAATCTAAAACCCAATTGCCATGATCACTGTCATGGACATCCCATCCTAGATGAGCTATGTGAGCAATTTAGTACATCATAAGAGCTACTTCAAGGACGAATCCACAACTAAGTTACTTAAAACGCCATTTTCCATCTAGTCATGGTAGCCATTTGGCCCTTGCTAGGGAAAATAACCAAGTCCAAATTCATTAAGAGGTGACCTAGGGCAACTTAGCAATACCTTCATAACCAGAAAGTACGCACGGATTGCCTGATTCTTCACCAGCCTTAAATATTTCTGCTCGAGCAGCCAGTAAACCATAATGTAGGTAACTGAAAAGAAAAGCCAAAACCATAATGGACTAAAAAAGATCGAAATTAGGAGGAAGAAAATGGAAGCCAGACAAAATTATTCTATAAAACATAAACAATGCATTGGCATCTAATACAAAACGATATCGTTACATACAAATGACAACCTGTGAACATAGAGATTATAATTTTGTCCCTTTAAGTACATTTTCTGCACGTATGTCTCCTCTCCGTTTGATAGCTGTGGAGCTTTCGCTGCCTCTGAATCTGATATTGCATATGCCATTTGTACAGAACCACCACCAAGATCAACAACTCCAACAGTACTTGGGTAGTTCTTGCCCAAATTTCCTAATAAATAGTTGATGGTTACCTGCAAAATGAGACAGAATATTGCCATAAAGAACATGTAAATGAATGCCGCTACACCCTGCTCGGTGATAATCAATTTGATCAAGACAGGAAAATCAGGGAAGATAATATAACTTACCCATTGATAAGCACCTTCCTGACTCCCATCTAATACACTGACCCAATCAGCCTGGGACTTCAGAGAGCTCTTCTTCAAAAAGTCCCTCACCTTCACAAGAGTTTATAGGAGTAAGAACACTTGACTAATATTTACTAGTAGAGAACGAACATGGGACGACAACTCTTAAAAAAAAAGACGGAGCATGGTAGTTACTGCATTTAGAATTTTGTCTGGTGCATCTCCTTCCAATTGCCTAAGACCAGCAGTAGCCTGTCCAAGCATCAGCAACACCAAGTGAGCAAGCGCATACTAATGGTCAATTAATCAAAACTCAGTGAAATATCCGGAAAAATCCTTTACCCCAACTCGAACTGGTGTGCTATCCCTCAACTCTTTCGGAACTGCTGCTTCTGCCTTTTCAAGAAGGTCCGACAACGAATTTGCAGCAGCCTCAGGGTCCTTGGCAAATGCACTCAAACCTGGTTTTTTCTGTAACAAAGCCAAAGTCACATGATACGACGTATTTGTCTTTCAAACTATTAATTTATCATCAACGTTTTCATCATCATAAAAAATGCCAATCGAAGTAATGACAGGAATAAAGACTCTTAATCTGTACATTGACCCAAACAGATCTATAATATGGAATGCAATTCACTTACAAGAAATTATTATATCAGGTCCTCCCAGAAAAATCAATCAACTTTGCATTGTTAGTCTAGAGCCAGCCAATCAAATCATTCAATTGACCCGTAGTCACAAAATGGAGAATTTAATGTACATCACAACACCGACAAGCGTCAAAATTTTCTTTTGAACGAACCAACAAGTCATCAATTGCTAATAATCCAAATATAAAAACAAAGCAATTTAAAATGAAATTTCTTCACATCGTACCCATTCACTACCTGAATAAAAAGCTCGAGCTCAGTACCCATGGGAACGAGGTCAAGCTTCTGATCAAAAGAAAACACATGAACTCTACTTCCCGAGCTCCCCGCATCGAAAATCACCGCATACTTCTTACCACTCGACGAAAAATCAGGCGAAAACTTTCGCGAAAAGGACTCCGACGAAGATCCGCCGCTCGAAGGCATAAGAAATAGGACAAAGGATATCAAAAGAAGAGGCACCATAACCAACAGAATTGTGCCGCGCCATCTCTGGATCTTACTAGAGAAGGACTCCTGCAATACAGAAGATTGCCTGCTTCGTTTCGAAGATTTGTCCATGCTAGCTTGATGGAGCTCCGACGCCGATGGAGATCGATAACGTATGTGGCCGTTTCCTCCTCCTCCTCCTCCGCCGGCGGGCTTTAGCGGCTGCGTCTCCGGTGAGGACTCCAGCTCTTCCTACGGTTCGTCGTTTCTCCTTTTGTAGACAGTCAAACAAGGATCACACTGTTACAGTAAGATTGTGAATTGAGATCCAAAATCCGATCTGATCTGAAATCACGCGTCTGCTTCGTCGAGTGCTGATGGATGACAACCCAAGCAAAGTTCGCACTGCACCTCATTGAATTCTTCCTTTTATACTTCGGAACGCCACAAAAATAATATTACTTTTTTAACCTTTTTAAATATTCGGCAAAACCTTTTCACGTTTGCTTCTCAGTCCGCAATCTCTTCATATTTCCACAAGAACCCCTAAACTTTGTTCGTTGTAGAAAAAATAACAAGGGAACATATTGATGATACTACCTTAAATTAGACATGCTCAATATAAACCGTAACCGGCGGTTAAACCGTGTAACCGCCGGTTACGGAACCGCCGGTTACGGTTACAAACCGTAACCGGCGACAACCGTAACCGGCAACCGTAGTTGGCCGGTTACGGGGCGGTTGGTCTATTTGGCCAACCGCAAACCGCCGGTTGAAAACCGCCGGTTAGGCGGTTAACCGGCGGTTGACAATTTTAAAAAAAAAAATTTTTTTCAAAATTCAAAATTTTGAGTTGGCGCCCTAAAAAAAAAAAAAAAAAAAAAATTAAAAAGTAGCCGTTGTAACCGGCGGTTGACCGGATAACCGGCGGTTAACCGGACAAACCGCCGGTTACAACGGTCACAAAATTTTTTTTTTTAAAATCTCTCTCAATCTCTCTCTCTCTCACTCATCATCTCAATCTCACTCTCTCTCTCTCTCTATCTCTCCCTCACTCATCTCGCTCTCTCTCTCTCGCTATCTCTCTCTCTCTCGCTATCTCTCTGTGTCGCCACCCACTCCCACCGGCCCGGCCACCGCACTGCCCGCGCCCGCCACCACCTCCGCCCGCGACGCGACCACCCACCCCACCACCGCTCACCCACCCCACCACCGGTCGCCGCCCGCCGCCACGCGCCCGCCACCACCTCCGCCCGCGACCACCCACGCCACCACCGCTCACCCACCCCACCACCGCTCGCCGCCCGCCGCCCGCCGTCCACGCGCCGCCACGCGCCCTCGCCGGCAGCCGCCACGCGCCCGCCGCATCTCCACGACGCGCCGCCCACGCGCCCGCCACCTCGCCGCCGCCGCCTCGCCGCCACGCGCCACCACGCGCGCCGCCACGCGCCGCCGCCCCGAGCCGACCCTTGGTATCTTTTTCGCCCTTTTTAGTTTTTTGTCTAACCATATTTTTTGTTTCCGTCCCTTGTGTAGTGTAGGTTATATTTAGATGGATCGTGGTGGTGGACGGCGTGGTTCTCGCAAAGGGAAGCAAGTCGTTGGTAGTTCATCGCAAGATGACTACCACCCGAACGAGTTTTTGGATATCGCCGACGTTCTCGGGGGCGACTTAAACGAGGACGCGATCGGGTTCGAACCGTCGCCGGGAGCAAGCTCGCATGCCGCGCATCATACGGAGGTGGAGGACCAGGAGGAGGACGCACCGACGCAAACCGGCGCCGCCCGACGGTTACAGTCGGACATCTTCGCGGTACACTTCAAGAAGGTACCTACTAGTATTGTTAATCAATTTAAAGCTATTTGTAATTACTGTGGTAAAGAGTATAATTTTAGAAAGGGGGGCGGATATGGGTCGATGAATTCCCATCTCCGTTCGAAACACCCGACTAAGTTAGGGGTAGCACAAAACCAACAGCAAATGTTCGGCGGAACGGACTCGTCCGCGTCGGGACCGGCGGTCGGGAGCGGAAGCGCAACGTCGTTGTTTCATTACAACGAGGACGTTGCGCGACGGGAGCTTGCGAAGTTCGTTGCGGCGAAGCACCTTCCATTTCGATTCGCCGACGATCCGATATACGAGCATTGGATCAAGACCGCATACAACCCTCAGGCGAAGAAGGTTTCGAGAAGCACCCTGACGCGGGATACTAGGAAGACGGTGCTCGCGCTTAAGCGCGACTTAGTTTCTTTATTAGGTAGTTTAGGAACTAACGTGTCGATTTGCTCTGATATATGGAGCGATCATTGGCAACGTTCATCATACATGGGCGTGACGTGTCACTGGATCGATGACTCGTGGACGATGCAAAAGCGCTTGATCGCATATAGGGAGTTCGATGAATCACACACGGCGCAAAACATCGCCTTCAAGCTTAGGACGATCTTAGCAGAGTATAGGATAGTTAACAAAGTATTTTCCGTATCGTTCGACAACGCGAGCGCTAACAACGCGAGTATTGAACGGTTGAAGGAGTATTGTCAGCCGTCAGTCGGAGGACGATTTTTCCACGTGCTTTGTTTTTGCCACATACTTAATCTTTGTGTGCAAGACGCGCTAGTTAGTTTGAAGGAGCAGGTACAGCCCATACGCTACGCAATTTCCTACCTGATGCGGCATCCGTCTTTGTGGAAGAAGTGGAAGCGTTTCTGCGCTAGAGAGGATGTAGCAGCGAAGAAGTTTAGTTTAGACGTACCCAACAGGTGGAACTCCACCTACAAATTGCTGTACACTTCGATGGAATATCGGACACATCTGTGCGACTTCTTTGCCGAAAACCGAGTGTTGCCGTACATTTTAGTTCCAGAGCACTGGGACCCGTGCAACAGTTTATGTGAGATACTTCAAGTATTTCACGATGCCACCGAGGCGATGTCGGGTTCATATTACCCGACTTCCGTACTTGCGTTAGATCATTGCGTTAAAGTCGCAATTATACTCGACGGGCTTCGGTTTGATCCAGTAGTCGGCGAGGCCGTTGGGGAGATGACTACCAAGTGGCTCAAATATTTTTTTGAGTTACCTGATATCTTCATTATCGCGAAGATATTGGATCCGAGATGGCGTTTAGATGGTACGGGTAGATTACTAGAATGCTACTATACGAAGGTATCGTCGGGCAGGGTAGTCGATAGCATTTACTGGCAGAGCGTTCTCGATCGAGCACATTCTTCATTAAAGGAGCTCTTTAAAGAGTATAAGCCCGATTTTGGCCACGACTCGTCTCGATCAGGGTCGGGGCGCGGTCAATCTAGTTCTAGTAGTGGTCGATCTTCACGATTAGCTGACTACTACGACATCCTCAACGCGAACAAGCGTCCACGGTCCGCCCAAAATCCCTACATAGAACTCGATAACTTTATGTCGACGACTTTCGAGTTCGAGGACGAAGATGAGTTCAACGTCCTTAGATGGTGGTCGAGGGTGTCGCCAACGTATCCAACGTTGGCGAGGATCGCTCGGGAGATACTTGCCGTCCCGGTATCGACCGTCGCGGTGGAGCACGCTTTTAGCATGGGCGGTTTGACGTTGAGCGAGAAGCGTTCGAACTTGAGTGTCGACAACCTCGAGTACCAATGTCTTCTCGACGACTGGACTCGAGCCGAGTATCGCACGCAAGATGAGCGTGCCAGCGACTCGCCCGATGACCTTTTCGAGGACACCACCGGCACGGAGACGAGCGGCGGCAACGGCGGCGGCGACGGCGAGGATTATTAGAGGCATTCGGGGCGGCGTGGACTCCACATCAACAAACACGCCCGAAAAAAGATAAGTATTGAACTCTCATATATTTTTTTTAATACAAATAATTACTATGTTTAGGTTGCTAACTAATGAATTATTATTTTCAGGTACGAATTTATTTGAACAAGCCTAACAAGTAACGACGAAGCCCGAAAAAGATAAGTATCTAACTCTTATATCTTTTTGCGTATAAATATTTATTATGTTTATTGGCTAACTAATTAATTGTCATTTTCAGGTACTAATTGATTTGAACAAGTCTATTACGACGAAGTCTGAAAAAAGATAAGTAAATATTTGTATAATTGCTTCTTTCTTGTTTTTCTTTTAATTAAACTTATAATGTAAATCATGTTTATGTATTTTTTTATAGGGAAGAAGATTACGAAGAAGAGGGATTTCAGTAAGTGCAAGTGAGTTAGCAACGTGTGATCTCCGGATGCTTTGACGGATCATAATCAAGGATGATTCGTCAAAGCTCCAGAGATCATACGCTGCTTTCTCGCCTGCACTTGCGGAAGAACGACCGAAAAGTCGAAGAATAGTGGCTTCGCCCGTGATGGGCTTCAACAAGTGCAAGCGTCGGGCGCGTTAGATAACTTTCGTTTGGGACTTGGGAGTTTGGCGCTTGCACTTGTTGTAGCCTTTCTCGGACGAAGTCCCGAACGAAGACTGATTTAATTTACATATATGTATGTATTGTAAATTGATTAATTAAAATTTTGTAATACAAGTTCTTTGTATAATGTAAAATGTAATTTTTTTGTAATTGTCTTGCCAATTATATAGTAGATTTCGCTACATAATTCGATCCGCCCAAATAATGTATCAAAATTTATTCAAACCCCAATAATTAAAATACCTAAAAAAAAAAAAAAAAAAAAAAAAGTCGGCGGTTTCAACCGCCGGTTAACCGTAACCGGCGGTTTGTCAACCGGCGGTTGGCCTAACCGTCAACCGGGGACGGCTAACCGGCAACCGTCCCCGGCCGGTTAGACGGCGGTTAGTCCGGACGACTAACCGCCAACCGCCGGTTGCCAACCGCCGGTTACGGTTAACCGGCGGTTGGGCATGTCTACCTTAAATACGCCACGAAAAACTTATTGGGGGCAGATAGATAAATTTGCTTAGTTGTGGAGGTGGAAGTATAATAACGTCTAGTCGTGACAAAAGGGTGTGACGAGAATAAACGAGGAGCAGCTGAAATCGCCGACAACGCAAAGAGAGGCGCAGAGCAGAGCAGAGCAGAGCAGAGTGGAGAAGAAGAAGACCCACGGCCGAACGGATCGGAATCCTACGGCTGTGGTTCATCGGATTTCGCCGGAGCTCAATCAGGTCCGACGGTCGGAAAAATGAAGGGAGCCCTCGCTCTCGTCGCTTCTGTGGTCGCAGCGGCTTCTGCTGCCGGGACCGCCGTCAATTTACGCGCCGACGAGGTATTTACCGATTAACCCTCTTCAACTCCGAGAAACCGATGTTCGATTTTTTTTTCGGGAAAGCTAAGCGCGCGTTTTTGTGTGCTGAAGGGCAAATCGGGGAATTTAGTTCGGATCTCGACGGAGGCGGAGAAGATGAAGAAGTACTCGCCGAGGTTCGATGGGTTGAGGTTTATCGAGACATTAGTCACTGCTCACAGGTGATGAAAAAAGGTCTAGCCTCTAGCATTCATTGTCCGAGAATTGCTCCTCCTCCATTGCTCACGGATTGGTAGTTTTGCAATTTACCTTCTGTGGGTGTGGCTTTTTGTTTTCCTTTTCGAGTGTATCAATCAATCAATTCGACAAATTTTGTTTCTTTTTCCTTCAATTGCTTTCTCTCCCTTTACTCAATAGCAACACTTGTTGTATGGCAATTTCTCACTTGTATGGCAATTTCTCGTGGGATTATTGCTTCCTCCCTCTATGATGAATATTCTTGAATACATAGAAAGAGTTGTAATTTTTCCCAAAGCTGTCGACTTTGTGCTAATTGTTGTGGGCTGCTGAGATTGAAAAAATGACGTTGATTTGTGCTAATTGTATGGACGATTTTCCGGCGAACCATACAACTATATTGGCCGTTGGCCCACCTAAAATTTTGTAATAATGAATTAGTAACGTTCCATTTCTTCCTTGAGACAGAGACAAGAACAGTCCGATCAGTCACAGTTCACAGTGACGGGGTACAGCTGTCACTCTACTCTGTGTGTAATGCGTGTGTGTGTGTGTATGATTGGTCAATTCAACCCGACAATCATCAACTAGTTATCTACTCCGTAGTAAAAAAAAAATAAAAAAAAAGAAGCAGGTCAATTTGAGCGATTAGATTCACTGTTGTGTTGAGTATGGACTAGCTATTATTATATGGTAACAAAGAAGTATTTACAGCAAGCAAGAAAGCAAGAAAAGAAAGACATCATCTTTTCTTTCCCACTTGCTCTGTTTTTTCTCTGCTTCCTTAGCCTCACTCTCTCACTCATTCACACACACACTGTCAAGTATCACCTACGTGGCCATGGAGTTCTCTTACCTCCACCACCGCCGCCGTTGTTCAGCCGCCTTTCTACACCTTGTCGCCGTCGTGTTCCTCATCTCAGTGTCTGCTGCATTCCGAGGGGCAGCTTCACTAGGCATCAACTACGGCCAGTGGGGAGACAACCTTCCGTCGCCGTCCTCCGCCGTACCTCTCATCAGATCCACCGGCGCCACGCGCGTCAAGCTCTACGACGCCGACCCGAAAGTCCTGAAATCCTTCGCCGGCACCAACCTTCAGCTCATCGTCAGCGTCCCCAACGAGTGCCTGGACAGCATGTGCGACCCGTCCCAGGCCCTCGACTGGGTCAAGAAGAACGTTCAGGCGTACCTCCCGGCGACGAAGATCACCACCGTCGCCGTCGGAAACGAGGTGCTCACCCTCAACGACACCTCTCTTTCCGACAAGCTCCTGCCGGCGATGGAGAACATTCAGGCCGCCATTGTCCATCTCGGCCTTCAGAGCCAAGTCCAAGTCACCACCGCCCACAACCTTAGGATTCTCGACACCTCCTACCCGCCTTCCGCCGGCGTGTTCAGGAAGGATCTGGCGAAGAAGCTCGCCTGCGTCCTAGACTTTCACTGCAAGGTTGGCTCGCCGTTCTTGATAAACGCCTACCCATACTTCGCTTACAAATCGAACCCCAAGCAAGTGTCCTTGGATTTCGTGCTCTTCGAAGGGGATGGAATCACCGACCCAGCAAATGGTCTGCACTACGACAACATGTTCCACGCCCAGGTTTTAGTTCATCTTCCCAACTCTCATTATCGTCTGTAAAATGTAATAATCGAATGCCGGGCAGTGCTAAAAATCTTATCTTTGGCACAGATCGATGCGACCCATTCTGCAATGGAGAAGATGGGCTATAGAAACGTGTGCTTGCAAGTGTCTGAGACGGGCTGGCCATCGAAGGGAGACTCAGACGAAGCAGGGGCGAGCCCAGAAAATGCGAGGAAGTACAATGCGAATCTGCTCAAGTTGATCTCTGAGAAGAAAGGGACGCCTATGAGGCCAAATGCTGATCTCAATGTTCATCTCTTTGCGTTGTTCAATGAGAATAAGAAGCCCGGTCCTTCCTCTGAGAGGAACTTCGGGCTTTTCAAGCCCGATGGAACGCCCGTCTACGATTTGGGATTTAAGGTTTCGACGACCACGACTGCACCTCCGGGGAACAGCGCAACTCCTTCGGTTTCGACTCCATACATAGGTTCTCCTTCGGATGGATACTTGTCGATTGCCGATGATGCTACTGCTGTAAGTTCTTTCATCTTTCACCACTGATGAAAAAAGGAAGGAAATTCTGCTATGTGATGTTCATTTGATTCAGATTAAGAGTAATGCTGTAAGTTAGGTCTGTGGTAGTTGTGTGTCATTCTTGAACAACAAAGCACACTTAAGTACTTGTCGGAAATGGTTAAAAGCATGCGAAAATGTGTATCTATGTCGGTTAGGTGATAGGGGCTGTAACTATGTCTTTCTATCTCGGATGGAAATCTACTTTTCCAAGATATAACTTCTAGTGAGTAAGAAAATTACGAGCAGAAGTAATCACAATATTTTCTCAAGCTTGTGTTATGAAAATTGCAGGAAAGACTCTCCCTTTGGAGGCTGCTACTACCTTCCATTTGCCTCGTGGTTTCTACGCTTATCAACTCACTGCAGCTCTGAGCTTACGCCGAGAAAGACCGAAGAAACATTGGAAGATCTCCCATTAACATTCTTTTCGGAAACAACTTCATGTTCCTCAAAACCTTTAATTTATCAATAATGCATGATTGTTCTGTCTTATATGATCTCTACAGATAAAAAAAAAAACTCTATCTTCCATCCATGTAAGCTAATCGTTTCAATCATGCAGCTTATTTCTATTTCCTTGGTTAACTTCCCTTCTTTTCTTTTAGGCTGGCAATTGTGTCTTTTTTGTCTGTCGTTTTTGTTGCTTTTGGTGAAGGAATCCCAGCTCTGTTTGCCGACTATGATGTAGTGATCAATGAGAAGAAATATAACTCAGTAATCAGTATTATCAACAAATGATATTCTAACATTAAAGATGCAATACAAGTTACAACAACATATTACAGATCCTTAATATCAGGCAAATATAACTCAGCTGCAAATGGGGCACAGAACCAAACCATTCTCATTACAGTGTCCACACCTCACCACTGAATCATCCTTCTTATTCTTCTTCTTCTTCTTCCCGAGCTCGTCAACCTCTTCTTCGATCACAACCTTACAACTTCCATGGCAAGTAAAGCATGGCAAGAACCCTACTCCACCGCAGCCATCGCAGGCGAAGCAAGCTCCGCCGATCGACGGAGAAGAAGACTTAGTAGGCAGCCCTTTTACCAATTCCCAAACGCGCCCTTCCTCGACTATCCTCGTCACCTCATCAACGCCTCCAACGTACCTACCCTTAACGAAAACTCTAGGAGGTATGAGCTCTCCCTTTGGCTTCCCTTTCATCAGATCTCTGAGCTCTTCCCTAAACCCTCGATCCATCGAAATGTCCCTTTCGCAGACTACGATTCCAAGCCCGCGAATGGCAGATCTCACTGCGTTGCAGTCCTCGAAGGTCTTCCTCACGCCACGCAGCGAAGTTGAGTACATCACCACCCTTTCTTCCCCGCCTGGTGGGCAGAGCCGCTCGAATCTTTCGAGATAGACGCCGCCGCCCACGTTTGGGTTCTGATTCTCGTCGCCGGCGAGAATCGTCTTCTTAGGGGTGGGGATGTTGAATCGGAAGCTGGGAATGTGGTCGGAATCGAGGCCGCGCATGAGCTCCCACGAGTTTATGGTCTCTAAAGGCGCTTGCTTTTCTTGGTTGTTAGCTCCGTCTTCCGCCCTTTCGTGCCTCAGCGCGCGTGGCTCGGAGAGTATTGGGCTGGGGAAGAGAGATCCAAGGGTGGTCCGCGGCGGCGGCGGCGGAGTCGATTGGGCTGGTGGTGGGACGGTGACGGTGGGTGCGGCGGATGAATGGCCGTCGAGGGTGGTCAAGAGGCCGTAGGTGGTGGAGGTGAGGGAAACGATGTGGTGGCTGAAGCCCATCTGTGAGAGCTCTTCGTCTTGGTTGAGCAGTGTCGAAGAAACGCAGCCCATGTCTTTGATTTGAACGATGACGACGACGACGGATTTGAATCTGAGGGAAAAGGAAATAATAGTTCGTTTTCTTGCGTTTGTTGCATTCGATTTTTGAAAATCGAGCTCTGCAGTAAATGCTATCATATGCGCATGGCATGAGTAGTTTTTGGGGCGATTTTAGCGCTCAAAATGCTTTTTGCTTTATTTTGAATCCTAAGCTAATAAGATAAGTATGTTTTTGGTTATTGTCGAGGCAAGAAATCAAAAGGCCGAAGGTGAGGAGTTTATTCTTACAATCGCTATTATTACGTAAGAACAGATCAATCAGATACAGAAAACAATGCCAAGAACGTATATGTCGAGTTGAGAACATATACACTTTGAACAGTATCTAATCTACAATGCATGTGTAATAGATAAATACCCTGCAATTCTCATACAAAGAGCATTTACGCATAAATAGCGAGCGTCACACCTTCCAAGCAGCTATCCGAGTAGTTTTGTAAGATTCAGGCGTAGTGAGTTCATCGAATTTCTGGGTCCCGCAAAACAAATGCTGACCAAGTCGAGGAAAAAGCAGCCAAATGAGAACGATCATCAGCTTAAATCGAAACCAGCTTCAGAACTTATTGCGTAAACCAACTTCTGCTCCATTTGCTGCTTGCTGTGTATGTGTTAGCACAGATACCAAACTCAGTTTACGATAGTAACTAGTGTCTGATAGTCCATGTGCTTGAGATAGAACTGAAAGTGTTATTATTTATTACCTTCGGTAAGGAGGAAGTTTGAGAAGATTCATGCACGTAGCAGATGTTGGTAGCCTATCAACGGCTTCATCAGATGCATCGCCAGCAGTTCTATGTAGAGTTTAAACGACGAAAACGAGTCAGAAATCGAAGGTGTTTATAACAAAAAAAAAAAGCAAGGATGGATAAGAACTTCGGCTCCACCTCTGTATGCAAAAAGTAGGCTCCAAATAATTAAAGCCAAGCAAAGGTCCTCGAGAGCATCCCGTAGCAAATCTGACAGCACAGTTGAGAAAAAAAATTGAAGGAAAAAAGTGAAGCTTATGGAGGAATGCTTATTTGAAAAGAGAAGAAGAGCCTTAGTTATAACAAGGCATACTTGAGAAATTTCCTCTGATTTTCCAAGCTGAGGTTCTCGATAACTTCCCAGAACATCTTAATGACATAGTGGTCCTGACAAAGAAGATGCTCCATGCTTGTTATTATATAAACAGGGGAAACATAGCCTGGCTGTCCATGGTGATATTTAACTAAGGTAGACATCGAATGCAATGGAGAGAAACTTTACCGAGTCGAGTAGAGAATTTCAAAGTGCAATTACGCATAGAAATGCCTAAAAGCTTACCTCGTGATAGCCACCGGTATAATTAGTGTTATTTCGGAGATCTTGAAGATTAAATCCATCAGCCGCTCCAGATATTAGAAGCTGGGGTGAAGGCAAAAATTTATTTCAGCTATTATGAGCAACTTGGGGAACATCTGAGAAGCTTATGCTACTATTTATTTGGTAAAAGCAATTGCAACTCATGTGCATCCAACACTGAACTGAATTCTTATAAAATTGTGGAAACCTGCAAAAAAAATTTGCACAGAACAAGTACCTGAAGTTCCTGCTCATTAAACATGTCGATCCAATCTTTTTGAATAAGCCGCTGAAAACCTCTCAGAAAATGAGAACTCTGCTGACGTATCTGCATGGAAGAAAAAAAAAAGACATCAGTTTTACAACCTTGAAACATGTAATAATTAACCTCCAATTTCCATCGTGTATATATCTGTTGTTATGTACTTGGTAGAAAAAAATGTGTATATTATTGAACAAACTTTACCTCTTGAATAGATGTGTAAAACTGCGATCAACAACCATAACACAGAATGTCAATGCCTAAATACCTGAAAATTCAATCGGTGGTTCGCTACAAGATGAATGAACTGAATGACATTTTCATTAGTGACTTTGGTGTTTTTTCCTCCAGAAATAAGCTCTTTTTCGGATTGCTCCCCATATTCATTATTCACAATAACGAAGTACAATTCTAGATCAGATATGTCACCCTTGTAGTGCTGCAAAACATCAAAAGTGAGCCGATAATTTCATTTAAGTGAATGAGTTCCGTGAGAAATGAAATTTCTCTCTCATCAAACACTGCTTGGGGAATATGTTACCCAAGCCAAACTAGCTAATCAATTCCAAGAAAAAACCATCAACTTTTTCAATTGATAGCTATAGAATATGGTGGCAGTACTAACATTTCAGCAAAATAGGTAATCAAAAAATATTGATTGTGACAGCACTTTCAAATACGCTCAAAACTTAGTGTATAATTTACTCCTGTAGGAAACCATTGGCCGATTTTCGTTGAAGTCATTACTCTACATATCTACGAAGAATGATCCGAACACACTGCATTCAACGCACAGATGAATACCTTCAGGAAAATAAGATGTCGATACAATTCTGGATCCAGTGAGGGCAAGTCATTCAAGTAGTTAAACCTGATTGTTGAGAACGAGAAAAATTACCTGAATCAATAAAACATGCGGTGACAACCAAAGAATAGGAGACAGACTAGAAGCAATCCAACAACAATTTATGCGCAATCATCATTCGTTCACATATTGATTTTATACTAAAGTCAAAGTTAACCATATAGGAATGCTAAATCCCTCAACATAATTAATTACAGGCGATAAGCTTTCGTACATATAAAAGCTTACTCAAACCACAGAAAAGTCCATGTACATACATAATACTAGTATATTTAGTACACTCAAATGTGTGTGCTATAATAAATAAATATCTTCACATTAATCTTAACTAAAAATAGAGGGGCAAATAGTAATTAACTAAAGGTAGCGGGTGATTTTATTTAATTTTTTTCTAATAAAGCTTAACTGACAGACCATACTCACTGCTCACCCATAGGATAATAGAACAGATGATGATATCAGACATGCACTTACTTCTGCTTCAATTTGCTTAAGAAGAATGTAGCAAATGGTATATCAACCAGAATGCCCTCAAACATTGCCTGTGTAAATAAAGGAGGTTACTATATCAAGAATCTCGAAGACATGAAAAAAAAGAACCCAACAAGCAGTTATATCATTATGACAAGATGAATCTCATCACTAACTTCAATCATTAGAAACATGAAACTGGTTATGTGTCATCCCCGGACTTGATAAATCAATAATATATATGGTTGTAAAAACATTTTTTAATGAATACTGGAAATATTGTCCAAAGAAAGAGGTTGCGTGCCTTAGCAAGAATAACTCCAAGAAACTGAAAAAACAGAAGATGCTGTTCATGTATCAGTCCAGATCCAGGATTGGGGTAGAGGAGGTGATCCACCGTTTCCTGGAAATGTCATTTCAATGCAGAGAATTATATAAGTCTTATCGTGATGCCCACAATATAATGATAAATAGTACGTGATGGAATCACGACTCTCTTTCTCGGACAAAGAAAACCCACTGCAGAACTAGTCCAAGTAAAGGCAGCTTATGCCATCGAGAATTAAGAAAAGAAATTGCAGTGCAGACACATATAAGATTTTTGAAGTTTTTATCGTCTATTAAGTTCAAGGAGTTTGAAATATGATAACAATTTGAATGATCAGACAGGTAAAAGATCTAAAAGATTTTAAACGGATCGTACAATCTGTAGTTGCAACCTTAAATAATCCATATTGGACGTCAAAGGCTGCGCGAGTGATATTCTCCATAAAATCTTTAAATATTCCTCCACCATCAATACCAGCCTCCTCAACTCCTAGCTCATTAACAAAGGTTATACGAATCTGGAAACCTCGCACAAAATGAAGAGTTATTAACGAAGGAATTACGACCAGTAGAAGCTACACCGCAAGTCAAGAACACATATCAGAACAAAAACAAAAAGCGACATACAGCTCCTCGAAGATCCTCTTCAGCTAGCGCATTCAATTGGCTAAAAGCATCCTCCAAAATATGATCTCGTCTTATTTTAAATCTGCTCCTTGCAAAAAGGCCTTGAGAGCTGTTTCTTTCCTTTAATGTTGCTAGTTGTGACTACAAAATCGAATTTACTAGTCACGCTAGGTACAAGATAAAGACACAAATTGGATGAAAGAAATGGAACTTTCATGGAAGTTTCACTTCACAGAAGGCATAACATCTTTATTGTTGAGCTAGATAACACTTCTAGAAAGCAAACCTCACATTATATATTTTAGCCCGGCTTGTGAATGGAACTAAAAAGGGAGCTCGTTTCAGGATGTCACTCGCTCTGGTGTTTCCTGTCATTGCCTGACATTTTTTTCAAGAGTAATCATGACACTATTGATTTACATAAATGAACCACCAAAACAAGCTATTACCTGCGAAAAAAACGAATCATTGGCACCATCAGCATTGAAGTCACTAGGGGGGGTAAATTCCCGTCTGTTATTCCAGTCTTGCAACTGTAAAATGTTACTAAGTCAGTCTAATGAGTGCACATTTCATTTTACATTGTTGCGGCTGAGAAAATGACCAATAGACGGAACTATAAAGGGAAAATTGCATTCTATTGTAGACCTAACATACCTGTGACATGAGTTCCGAAGCAACCATGCAAAACCTATGCTGAAGAAATTCCACAGGGTGACTCTTCATGGAATTTGCAGAATTCGAAAAATTGAGTGTGGCAACTGGGTTCAGCCAAAGAATCTGCCACAAAGCCTAAGCAAATAATAATAATGGCAGATTAGGACTCTACAATGCTTCTCATTATCTAATCCCAGAATCAGAGTGCTAATAATGTCCACAACACCTATCGTAGTATAGCTTTGAGAGTCTTACCAAAGGAAGAGCGAAATAGAGCAAGCACAAAATGAATAAAAACGTCGGCAGCTTCAATAATCGCATTTTGATTTAAATTCACAGAGTAGAATTCTGTACATCATTGAGTAGAAACTAGTTTTACTACTAAGCAATCATTTTGCAAGTAATTGGCAGGAATCTAGGATTTCCTTCCACAAAATTTTAAACCCCGTCCAGCCAGTTGGACTTGCAATTTTTCGAATCAATACAGGCAGAAGATTATTTGTTGCACTAACATCGTGCATGAGAACCATTGGAGCAGAGTAAATAACCAAAAAAAACCATCCCAAGTCCTGATGGTAAGCTTCCGATTTAAGAATGCAAACTGATTACCTGTCTTAAGATGACAATTAACAGTCTGATATCCACCAGTGATAGCGGTTTCTCCTTTTCATAGAACTCCTCATTGTCAACAACCGTTAGCATGTGTCTAAGCAAGAACAACAGATCATTAAAAAAAGAATCGCCAACAAGCTTCATGAGGCAACAGATAAAGAATCAATATAAGACATGACAAATACCTACTTGTAAACAGGGCAAAAAGCAGCTAACGGTAATACCCAACCAGGCGTCTCCATAGGCATGTGAGGCGATTGCTTAGACAAAGAAGACCAGGTATCACTTTCCTGGCATTTCTTTATAAAATTCCATAAAACAGGCACCAGTTCCGTCCTAAATGCTAGGACCGTGACAAAACTTTCTAGGGGCAAAATACTGGAGCTGATATGCAAAAAAGAACACGTTGCACCAATAGCAGCAACTTCTTCAGAAGAGGCCCTGCTCTTGTGTGGATTTATAGGAGAATTCTCACTCAACAGTACATTTGTCTGCTCGAGGAAAAAACGTCAAAACATATTACTTGTAACAATCGAAAGCATATTATACAAAACCAGCAGGAGGTATGATGGTTGCATACCAGTTGCAGGAAAAACCGTGAATCCAAAGCATTAACAATTTGTTGATTCAAATCCTTATTAAGTCTTAATGCTGCTGATTCATCGCCAATAATCATATCATCTTCATCCATCATGGAATCTGAACGAGTTGAAAAGAGAAATCAAGAATCAGATTATCAACATTTATATCATACAGACAGATGAACCCAACCGAAAAGTAAAGTAAAACAAATAGAAAGCACAAAACTGTATGTGTGTACCTCCAGAATTCGATGCCTGAAGAGTTGGCAGTGCTTGAAGCAAGAATGTCGTAACCGTAACAAAATCTATAGCCTGATGAGATAGAGATGATGAGCAACATTTCAGAAATCTCGTGATACAGTACAAAATGGAGGAAAAGGAAAAAGGATACTTCAACTATTATCAGCTCAAAATCTCTACTCTGGAGTATCCAAGATTCATGTAGTAGGAGCCAGATTTCATAAAAATTTAGAAATTGTTAAGGTCTCGGGCATTTTGGGGATACTAAAACTGTCTCAATAGAAGTGTTCCACAGTGATTTTTTGACAAATTAAGGGGATGACGAGCATTGCGTTGAATATTACATATCTTCTATTTTATTCTTTAATACATTTCTCCTTTCTAATAGCTTCAGAAAGACGCGCAAATAGCTTCAGAAAGAAGCTCAACTGATTAGTTCGGCGGCATCGAAAATGAATATATATATAAAATAACTGGAAATTCACTTCACCCAAGCAAATGAACCGTGTCGCTTAATAGCCGTTGCAGAAGCTTCCAGCAGATTTCCTAGAAGACAAGCATAACTTGGAAAATCACTTGATAAATCAGCTGGCAGAACATTTGTGTAATCTTTCACATATAATGTGGTCTGATGGATATAGTGCTGACTCAGTCCTGGTGCAGCAAATGTCTGGAAATGAAAGCATTAATAAAAGTATTGTGAACGAAAGTTTGGTAAACTCGATACTCTTTAGTTGGACAAAAACATTAAATATTTTGGTTTAAAGTGACAGATGTCTACGTAACATGACTATTCGAAAAAGAAACATGTACATTCAAGGAACCAAATATTTACACGGTAAACATATCAATGAAGTTATTGAAAAAGAACATACCTCCTTTAGATGTGGAAAGAGCTGCCACAAGAAAGGGATTGATAGGATTTGAGATGAAAAGCTCCCACGAGGATCAGTATTCAAACAAGTACAGGATTGTTGTTGCACATGAGATATAACGAGGGCAAGAACTCGCTCCAATAAAGACGCGGTCCTAAAGGCTTCCTGCACCACTTAAAGCAGGTTAATCTACCACTCAAGATTGTTGATCCACTCGATATGATACCATAAAATTCTAGAACAAGATCAAAAGTCTTTAATGCAGCAACTAGAAAAGCTAGTAATCTAGTCTTATGGAACTGCAATTATCTTGTTGTGTTGGAATATACACCCAAGGTCACATTCTCATCACAGCAGTTGGGACACCCTTGACTCCTATTTGCACCACACAATGTACTTACACAAAACTTACGTCAAACATCACACAAGAACTGTATATGCTGTCAATGTTATCTAATAGATTAGATAAACGGTAAAAGTCATGTGGTATGAGAAGCGACGACAGAAAACTAACTGATAGATGCATCTAATAGCATGGAGGACAGCAACCTGTGAATGAGCAGAAAGAGTACCTTTCCGATGAGAATTATTTCTCTATACATGGGGTACAGATTTGTTCGTGACAAATAGCATATGGTGCGACAAGCCCAAGGAAGCTTCGGATCAATCAACAGTATAATGGTCTGTAGCAATACATTTGACGGCCCGTCGGAGTTTTCCGACGAAGAAAATAATTGATCTTTTAGCTGATTTCTGCGGGTGGCAAAAGGAGAGGACAGATTAGAATAAAATACCAACATAAGAAAGTCTGAACCAAAACAATGGTTAAGACAGCTGAAAAAATCAGAGGGCTAAAAAAGACAAACAGGAACTCTTAATGGTGATAGGGGAATTAAGAAAAAAAATTATCCCAGGCCAGACCTATTTTCATAGATAGCACAGATACAAGCATGTGAAAGATGTTTCACCCTGTACTCCACAAGATGCATATTAGAAGAGTAGTCACCAGCAAACAGATTTACCATCTCCCCAGCTGCAAGATGAAAAAACAAAAACACAGGTAAAGAGTGCAAAAAGAAGCTTATGAGTGAAAAAGAACCAGAAATATCAGATGCAAGAAAATTGACTGTTAACATCTCATGAGCAGATCTACAAGACGGAATAGTACAAATCCAATTTCACACTTCACACTAAGTACATCACATGCTCCTACATGCGTCAAAAAAAAAAATAACAAGGGCAAACTCACCATTATCATTAACGAAATTAAGGAGCAGCCGACATGTCTCCACCAGGGCAGAAAAGTCAGCTACATATCTTGGGTTGAAGAAAAATAGAAGCTGCGAGAGAAAACCAGAATCTACACCAAAACACTTCCTGATACAGCAAATGAGGAATAAAACTCAGAGAAAGTAAAATTGACAGGTAAAAAGTCAAATCGCTTATTGGACGCCTCTAAACTGGAAACTGGAAGCAGTCTGCACTCCAATATAAATCTAACCACGTGAAGCACGTAAAGTCCAAAAACCCATTAAAGTAATCCCGGAGATGGTCAAGTGACTAAGTCAATAACTTACCTATTAACATCTCGAAGGTTTTGCCCATAGGTTGAGAAGAAAGCTTCACGGATTTTGGAACGTTCAGCCTCCACCACTCTTCTTCCTCTAAAACATTTCTGGAAGAAGAAAAATTCCAACTTTTAGCAAGGACATTTAATTGTCCCGCCTCACACAAGCATAATAGGCAGACTCGCGTGAAATATGACAGAAATTCATAGTAAAACATGTCCATTGATCCCGCAAATATCCACTGCACAAGAGGAGTTTGTTTTCAAAGGGAAAAAATGATGAATTGCAATGAGTAATAAGGAAAACTTAATGAATGTCATCTAATTTATTCCTTCATTAAGGTCTGTGTTACAGAACCAACTAAAAAGTAGCAGTATTGATTAAACTACCCGGTGATTCTGTTTATTAATACATTACTAAGCTACTGAAAGACAATTTTTTCAAGATAACAGAACCATTCGGAGAATTCAAAGCAAAGGAATGGCAGCAAAAAGGTTTCAACTCCTCAACAACGACACCATGCATAATCACAGTGCTATTAAATGCACCTTATTCCCCGGCGTGAATTAGCTTCACAATCAAGAAATCTCCTCTAAAAATTCGTAAACGAACAAAGAAGAAAAATGGATATCAATGAACCCCAAATCAATGCTACAGATGCAAACCACCAAAGCTAACAAATTACGCATAAAAGAAACAACAAAACACTAATAAAATCGAAAGAAGAACGGGAAAAAAAAAGAATATAAGCATGCCTGGATTTTCAGAGCAGCAGATTTCTGCTGCCGCAGCAATAGTCGTCGGTTCCTCTCCTGATGCGTTTGTTCAAGAAGCTTCTGACGGTCCCTCTCCTTCGAACTACGACCACCCAAATCAACCTTTTTCCGCGCCGAAGGATCGCCGGAGAAAAACATTCCCGATGCCACCCGCTTCTTCGTCTTCGGCGTCTCTTTCTTCTTCTTCTTCTTCAGCCGGCGAACAGCGATATAGCTTAATCGTTGTCCCAAACCAGAAATCCTAAAGACTGATGCAAAGCCTGATACTTTTCTTGGAAAAGAAGCTGAATTCGTGTCGGAAATATGACCCCAGGTGCTGTTCCGCTCGCTATTGAAGAAAAAAAAACACGGTAGTAAAACTTAGTTGTTCTTTCTTTCTGTTATATTCTTATATAGGAAGCAGCTTCGAACTTTGGGAAGAAGCTTCCAAAATGATAAGAGATTGTATTTGGGCTATAATTTTATGAGCTTTTATTCAGGCCTTCAATGCTGGCCCATTAGTATTTAAAATTGAGCAATAATTTTAAGGAAATTTCCACTTGATACCCTCTATTTAAGACTTTTTTATTATTTTCAATTCCGAGGGTGCTTAAAACTTTTTCAAATGGTATCCAACGTATTTTCCAATTCCAGATGGTACCATGTGTTTAAGCCTTTTCTAATTAGTGACCAAAGTGTTTTCAAGGTCGGTACCCTTGACGTAGTAGTGATTTTAAAAAGGTACAAATGTAACTTTTAGTCATTTCTAATGTTCCAGGCAACTAACGAGGCTTACACCTAGAAATTCGATTTCGGTCATTTAAACTCACGACGTCATTTTAATGGGTTCATTGAAACAAAATTGAGCACCATTTGAAAAAGCCATTAATACAGAGGCACCAGCTAGAATTGAAAATTACTTTGGGTCTAATGGAAGAAGTCTTAAACGCGAATACACGTTCCGGAATTGAAAATAATTTTGAGCATCCAAAAAAAAAAATTATACAAAAAATTATCTACTGTTTCTTTGGGCCATATTTAAAGCCCGGGAATTTTGCTTATTTGGGTCTTAGCCCGCCTTTTCGCTCCCCATCTATAATCTATATACTTCGACTATACGATGACACACATATATTCAGACACTTATATATTCAATTAGATTTATGATATGTATATGTCTGACGGCACGTACGATTTAGGTTTTGGGAAATGCGTAGAGCTGACTAGCAATTTCATAATATGATTGCCGCCATGTAAACTTTTTTTTTGTTGAAATATCAGACAATCCACTATATAATATATATATATATACTTCATTCATTTTGTTTTTTCTTTGATTTATTCCCGTATAATCAGCCAATTAACAAAAGTTTTTTACTTTTAGAACGGAAGCCTAATGATTCGGTTGGGAATGGAAAAGTCTGTTGAATATGATTATAATCCCATCCCATGTTACTATGTTACCAAAAAGCTGAAGAATCTTCAGCCTGCTAGGAAAAATAAAATAAAAAAAAAAATAATGATAATGGACCCTCTAGTGCTTGTTGGATACATTACACATTAATAATTCAAACAATAAATTTATGAAGTCTATATCTTTTCTATATATACATATATATTTGAAATCCCTAAGTCCACACATCTATCTGTTGAGAATATGAGTGAGGCTAAAGTTGTGCTAGCCATCATAATTGTTTTGATTCTTTTATGTCTCGACTCATTCAACACAATAATAATATAATAATAATAATCCTATTTTATGATTAACATCGTAAGGTGATCCAAATATCCAAGGCTAAGCTGCAAAAATTTGCAGAAAAAGCCAGGGGACCCTAATTTTTTGAGAGAGACATTTCATTTCAGTATTTCAGTTTCTCAGGTACACCTTATTGACCCTGTTTTTATGGATTTCAGCTTGTCTTCTCCACCTTTCATTTTTATTTATTTATTCATCCATTTCATTATCATATATCAGCAAATTACAGGGAAAAGAGATTAAATATATTATTATATAAATGTGGCGAAAGCTGTGCAAGAAAGAAAGCAGTCACGAGAAGAGAAAAAAACTCTTTACCACAACAGAGCACTGCAAAGAACATTTACTCCTCTCAGTACTATCTTATTTTTTCATTTTCAGCACGGAAATAACAAAAGCATACAAAAGTACATAAAAGGAGCCTCTAATAATTGAAAAAAAAATAATAAAATCCACGTCATCATGTCCATTGCATAATTATGCCGATTCTTCATATAAATCAGATTCATGGCCCTACCACAAAAGAATATACACTGTTCTAACTCATACTAAAAAGAGGTAACATTTACATCTTCCTCCAATTCACGCTGTTTATTCGACGAAAATGAGGAAGACGCAAGAAGAAAAGCTCAGAAGGGATAGACAAGGAAGGAGAAGAAGGGATGTAAGAAAATAGAGGGAAGTAAAAGATAATCCAACGTCAGATAGTTCCGATGTGGTATCCTAAGCAGAAGGGAAAATAGAAAGAGATTGTAAGACGGCGGGTCTTACAAGGTCAAGAAAAGGCCTTACAAGGTCAAGAACACGTGTAAGACCATAAAAAATAAAATAGAATATATTTAGAAAGCTCAGTTAGGGTAGCACCAATTCAGAACTACTGTCCATATTTATTGAATGATTCGGGAGGGTGATTAAGCTCGACGGCTTGAGGCGATTCATGCCCTGCAACACATAAATGTTGTTATTGTGAATTATTATATATCCAAATGACTTAAGTGTGCATGTGTGCGTGTGTGCATGAGTATATTATACTACGAATATTACGTTCTCTTTTGCAGGTAAGTTTATCAAAAGTTTTGTCCTTTTTTTCCATACCTTTCGTTCTTCCCTTTGCAACCTTTTCCCTTTCTTCCATGGTCGAACTGAGAGAGAGAGAGAGAGAGAGAGAGAGAGAGAGAGAGAGAGAGAGAGAGATGATTGTGTGTGACGAAGGAAGGAGGAGGAAGCATTATATGGAGAGAGGTGGGCCGAGTAAATGGGCCCATAGGCGACAGCTAAAAGGCCCAAAAAGAATGTACCCACTCACCACGTGGCAGATTCTGCTTGCCCGCCAAGCTGACCGTACTGCCCGACCGGCGACCAGGGTAAAATAAATAAACTTATTGCCAAGATACGTAATAACAAAAAATTAAATAGATATTGTCTAGGTTCATTACGCGTTTCCAGTTCATCTTGAAAACGAATACTTGGTAAGGACAGGGGGAATCTTGTGTTTTTTCATTTCAGCCTTTTTGTAAGAGAAGAATTCAGCAATTAAGCTCAGAAGATATACATTAATAATATATTATCTTTGTCCATTGGAACGAGAAGCCTGTCGGGAAATTGTATATATATGTACATATATAGGTATAATTAAATTAAATAAAACTAATGTCACTCGGAGACAGCGCATTTAGTGTTTCAACGTATAGATTTTAGTGTTTAGGGAATTAAGGTTCGTGGGAAATGAAACCTCACTAATTAGTAGCATGTGATGAGCATTATCATCTCACGGTTTCCTACGACGGTCAAAAGTAGCCAACTTCATAGAATCATGCAGTAATTAATTTGTGTTCTATTAGTAAAAGATGCCATAGTTTTAATTCCTTCGGTTTAATATTATAGTAAAAGATATTATTACACGTACATAAAGAGAGACATGAGGGCCTATGTGTCCTTTTTTTCTTTCACTTGCAATAAAAATCACATGCTTGTTTATGGCTCCTATTTAAACCCCATCATATATCTTCTCGTCCTTTGCTTGTTCATAATTTATGAAAATTGCAGGTTATCGTATGCATATAGTGTGATGCAATCTCAGCATGTACGTAACCTTGTAGCTTTTGATAACATCTAATACCAAATTCATCGTCGTATGTGTGGTTAGAATTCATTTGTGTTGGCGTGGAAAAGTAATAAGAAGACACACATATATATTCGTATGTGCTTCTTCTTTTAAATTATTTATATAAAATTGTTATAACATCATAGTGGCATGCCGGCATTTCATAGAATAAGAGGAGACACGGCTAAATTCGAAAGTGACAACGCTATGAAATCCTTGCATATGATATACAACTCGAAACCATTGATAATTCAAACAATGGAATCTTATATTAGAATATAAATGTAGGTGCCCTCTAATGCTGCCACCTGTCCGCGATAATAATTATTTATAAATTTTAGAAAAAAATATAAAAGATATTCAAACTACCCACTATCCTATGTTTATACTATATAACTACCCGCTCAAATAAAAAACAAAATATCTAATGTCACATAATAATTATACATGCTTAATACACGGGTAAAAAACGAGTATGTAATAATGTGATTGGGAGAACTTAAAGAGGCGAGAGTTGGTTTCTGGTCAATTCCAAATTATAATAATTGGTTTTCACATTATTCATTTGAGACCAGACGATCTTTAAATGTGCTTTCTATCGCATATTCTTATCCCAAAATCCAAGGCTTATGAGATAATTCGTAGAAATATATTATATAATCATAAAAATACAAAATAAAGATACGGGTGTCACTGCGCTGATCTTTAAATCCAATTTCAGATATCTACACATTCTTGTGAAGTTACTGCAAGTCAAAGGCGACCACGAGTAATTAAATTATTCTGGTGAAATGCTAAAAGACACAAATGGTAAAAAAGGTATAATAAGGTTAAAAAGGTTACTGAAAATCCTTCTTGCGCAGAAGGGAGATTGGTAAACTGAGAATTAAATGCCCCATTTTGTATGCGAAGAATTTAATATTTAGAAAACGATGTATCAGGAGTATTGACTCTTAGTGGGTCGAACAGTAGCTTTCGACTTCTGAGCAAGTAATCATTACAAAGACAGTCGACATTTGAACTACAAAGAAAGGCATTTACTCATAAAATGGACCACAATATCGAATCATTACAATTTACAACCACAAAGCATATGCAATCATAAAATAATAACAGTAATGCAAGAATTGGAAAAACTGGGCTTGGGTTGACCCATGGGCTATCAAGGTATTCGTTCTTGGGCTCGGCCCGACCCGGTCCGATTGGTTACGGGCTCATCTGGAGAAGGCAAATCGAAGACGTTATTTCGTGTTTGTGGGCCAGAGACAGAGATTCTTCTAGGAGTGTGATCTTGGACAGGTGTCAGCTCTCAAAGGATGCGAAGAAAAGCTCACATACGTACAGAAACTAAGGCGTTGGAGGGAACTCTATGGTGGGCAGTGTTGTGATAGGGAAGGATGACGTTGATCACTATAGTCTTTACGGCGACGAAGCTCGCCGGAGTTTTAGCGTCGCTTACGGTTGCGGCCAACGCCTTCTCTTACTCTCGCTATAAGAGGAAGAACTTGGCGCCGTTTAAAGCCCCCATCGACGAGTCCGCTGATGTTCTTGCTCAGTTCGACGTTGCCAAGGGTTGATTTTTGTTTTTAGTTTCCCTGTGCATGTTTAGCTCCTTGTTTATGCTCTTTAGGTGTTGTAGTATGCTGATGCTGTTAATCGTTGTTTTTTTCTTGCTTGGAATTTGGAAGTTTTTTGAAGCTAGGAAGATTACGTAGTTCATGGAGATTGCGCAAATTGAAAGACTGTTTTTCTCTCCTGTGAAAGTTGTCATGGCTCCTCTAGAAGCTTATCTCGTAGGAATCGTACGAATTGAAAGATTATCTTTATTTTCGGATTGGAAGTTCTGATTCAAAAATTATAAAGGGGGATTACCAGATGAAGTGCTAGGATATCTAATCTAATCCAATTTCGACGACACACTTAGGACATTCTTTCTGTGCAACACTTTGTGAAATTTAAGGATGCCCATAACATCGGTGAAGATTAGTAATAGGTTTCAGTGGAAATATTGTAGCTCTAAGGGTGCGTTTGGTCCGCGGAAATCGGCAGGGAAAAGAAAAGAAAAATGTGGTGCTACGCATCGAATCATTGTACATTAGGGTTCACGTGTCGTACAATCATACTTTTTCTTTTCTTTTCCACGTCGAAATCCACAAACCAAACGGAGCCTAAATGTCTGCCATTTATGGAAGTGGTGCCTGATGAAAGATATGTGCCACTGATTCTTGTGGTCGAAATTTCTGATGCTTCGTCACGTTGCCGAAAAGCTTCTCCATTGTTTACCTATCTCCACGTTGTCATAGTTTCCATTGATTTTTTTTTTTTTTTGGGCAGGAGAAGAGAGAAGTTTCTTCTTTGGATTAGCAACAGCGCCGGCCCATGTTGAAGACAAGCTCAACGATGCTTGGCTTCAGTTTGCAGAAGAAAGGCCATGCGATCAACCCGAGTCAAAGAAGGGCGGCGAACCAGCCAATGCAATTTTAGCATCGGCTGGCGCGGACGGTAGTTCGCAGAATGCCTCGGTTCTCAATAGAGAACCCAATAAGGGCATTACAAGGCAGAGGAGTACAAGGATAGCCATGGAGGCTAAAATCAGAGGGTATGAGAAGTACGAGGAAGTCGAAGAAACAGATTCTGGTGAAGAGTGTCATCACTCCGTTGCTTCTTGGCACAACGTTCCTCGCCCGTAAGTAAAATTTTTGTTAGAATTTTTCGTTGTCGACAAGGCTGAAATGGTTTCTGATGCATCTTCAGACAGGAGAGGCTGAGATTTTGGTCTGATCCCGACACAGAGCTAAAGCTGGCTAGTGACACGGGGGTTCAAGTCTTTCGGATGGGGATAGATTGGACAAGGATCATGCCTGAGAAGCCAGTGAATGGTTCCAAAGAAAATGTAAGAACTTGTTTCGTCTTTGTGGAAGATCCCATGCATGAGAATAATCTACCAAATGACAGTCTGTGGACCCTTTTCTTATAGGTTAACTTTGCTGCATTGGAACGATACAAGTGGATCATTAACAGAGTTCATTCGTATGGGATGAAAGTAATGCTGACTCTGTTTCATCACTCCTTACCACCATGGGCAGCAGAGCATGGTGGGTGGAAGTCGGAGGAAACCGTGGACTATTTCATGGATTTTGCCAGGTAAAAATATATGGCATGCAGCTTGCTTTTCTTGTTTCAATGGCAATTTATATCTTCCTTACTACATATTATGTTTCCTTTTTTACAGACTTGTTGTTGACGCTGTAGTGGACATGGTGGATTACTGGGTAGTTTTCAACGAGCCCCACGTCTTTTGTATGCTCACTTACTGCGCTGGCGCTTGGCCTGGCGGGAATCCCGATATGCTCGAGGTTGCCACTTCTGCCCTTCCCATTGGTGCGTTTACTCAGGCCATGCGTTGGATGTCAGTAGCACATTTGAAGGCGTACGATTATATCCATCAGAAAAGGTTTGAAGATAGTCCTATACTCCTTTTCTCTTCAATGTTTGGTTGGTTGAGGTATCATTCTAGTTAGTTGGTCTGTTTCTAGATCTCCTGTAAGAGTTCTTATTGTCTAATTTTCATTGTGTAATAATTCTACTTTGGACTTTGGTTCAGTGAAGCCTCGAAGGCAATCGTCGGAGTGGCTCACCATGTATCTTTTATGCGACCGTATGGCCTCTTTGACATCGCTGCTGTGAAACTAGCAAATTCGTTTGCAGTGTTCCCATTCATCGATGCGATTGCTGGTAAATTGGACTTTATAGGGATAAACTATTACGGACAGGTTTGCTCAATTTTCTTTTCTTTATTACGTTCTCTTTATCGTAAAAATCGTTTCTTTGTTTATCAACGCTGAAAATCCCTTTCCTATCCAGGAAGTAATCTCGGGCGCTGGATTGAAGCTAGTGGAAACTGACGAATACAGTGAATCGGGCCGTGGGGTTTATCCCGATGGCTTATACAGAGTGCTGCTACAATTCCACGAAAGATACGGACACCAAAACCTGCCCTATATTATTACTGAGAACGGCGTTTCAGACGAAACAGATGTGATTCGAAGACCGTACATGTTGGAACACTTGTTGGCCCTGTACGCAGCTATGCGCAAGGTACTAGGCTAAGCCCAGATCCTCCCTTTATCCGCATATGTACATGTAATGTAATGAAACATTTCGGACAGAAAATTGAATTTCGGGGCGTTTATTAAAGGGCGTTCGTGTTCTTGGCTACTTATTTTGGACCATATCGGATAACTGGGAATGGGCCGATGGATATGGTCCCAAGTTTGGATTGGTAGGCGTCGATCGCCTCAACGACCTCGCAAGAATCCCTCGACCATCGTACCATTTGTTCTCTAAGGTAAATAAAATCAGCGACGAAAAGCTCATGAGCGTATATATGATTCCGTTGCTGTAAGAAAATGTTACGACGTCTGAAATTTTTCCAGGTTGTAAGCACGGGCCAGATAACACGCCTGGACAGGGTAAAAGCATGGAGAGAGCTTCAACAAGCTGTTAGAGAGAAAAAGACTCGTCCTTTTTACAGGGCAGTCGACAAGAACGGTCTTATGTACGCTGGTAATGTTTTCTTTTTTTGTTACGTATGGATTTTTATGTTTTTCGGTGGGCTCGGTCTCTTATTACAACATGATGAAAAAGGTGGTCTTGACGAGCCTATAATGAGGCCTTATGTGGAAAGAGATTGGCGATTCGGGCACTACGAAATGGAAGGTTTGCAGGACCCAATCAGCCGTTTCTCGAGGAAATGCCTCAGACCTTTCTACTCGGGGAAGAAAGTGAGGCCTTCGATCGAATTTGACGAAGAAGAAATGCTTCTTCAGCCAGCCTAAGCTCAATTCTGTCAGTTTTGATATCATTTACAAGTATAATCTGTGTACATGGATATGTTTTCTGCTGCAAATAACGATTGGAAGTCAAATCTTAATGTTATGACATGATATTCAAGAACCCTTTTTTTTGGGCATTTTTATTTCATGTCCCCACGTAACAAGTATTTAGGATTCAGATCCTCTTGGCAAAAATTTAATTTTAAAATCCATTTTCTGCAAGTACCACTTCATTGCTCTTTCATACAAGTATGTTCAAATTTTATAACACAAAATCATAATTTAGTACCAGTTTATGTTCATCAGATATCCGTTTAGTTTTTGCAGTACCACTTCATTGCTCTGTCATACCAGTATGTTGAAATTTGTAACACAAAACGATCATTCTATACCAGTTTATATATCTTTTATACCACTTTTTTACAACACACAAAATGAGTCCTTTAACCTAATTCTCAAACAGGGCCTGAATTCGAAATCAAACCCTTAATGGGGCCTGATTTCGAATTGACCCTTTTTTTCACTTTGTCAAAACCTTATGGCTATATGAGCTATTTGTCTGTATGCAGAAAAACAGACACTCGTGTTTTCTGGTCAAAGAATTCAATTGGCACTACTAAGATGGTCTACTTAAGCTGTGCACGGACAAAGAATACGATGATTTTTTTGCCTTGATATTACCTCGCTTTTCGTTGCTATTACCATCATCATCATTAATTATCAATATGTGTGAAGGATTGAACGGATAAGGACAGCATCCAAGAATGCTTTTTTATGGGACTGTTTGTCAAGATCAGTTACTTCTTCGAAGAAAATGCTTAACATAAGCTGACAATTATCATGAAATTTGAATATGGGGCTTGCATAAATAACCATATCCTTTGTCTATGTGTTGCCGAGTCAATGTTTTCCTCGATGAGGACAAGATAGCATAGCTGTGACTGTACTCGTAAGATAGCCTAAGACGTCCACCTTCCATAACGCATCTTTGAGGTACACTACATAGTACAATACAACAGCACTATCTGAAAGTTCTCACAGTAAAAAAAAAAAAAGAGAGAGATTAATGGCATCTCAAAAGTCTTTGTTGCTCTCATTTATGGCGACGATATCACTTTTAGCAGCAGCATTAAATACATGTACTGTGGTGATTAATGCAGCGAATCTCAAGTCCGAGGAATATGAACACGACAGAGTAGTTAATCTACCTGGGCAGCCCATAAATCCACGTATCTCACAATTCTCAGGGTATATCTCGGTTAATGAAGCCCATGGAAGGGCCCTTTTCTATTGGTTCTTTGAGGCTCAATCCACGCCAGCTGATAAACCCTTACTGCTATGGCTCAACGGAGGTAGACAAGACACAGTACAAAATAATCAATTTTTTTTTCTTTTCTCGATTCTTGAATATTTTTTTTTTTCAATTTTCTTTCTTGCTGTTGTGTTTTCTGGGATGAAGGGCCTGGCTGTTCATCGATTGGATATGGAGCAGCTGTGGAGTTGGGACCTCTTAGAGTTGTTCGCAGCGGTGATTTTCTTGAGTACAATAAGCACTCGTGGAACAAAGGTGCTTCCTTTAACCCTCTGAATCAGTTCTTCTATGTGCCCTGATTTTCTTACAGCGTAGTTTTATTGGTTAAAACCATCGTGGTTGTGTAATGTAAGTTGTTACTCGATCAACTAAAAGGCATGGATTGGATGAGAATTCAAGAAAAAATATGAGGTCATGGAGAGTTTTTATATCCTTGCAGAGGCCAATCTGCTGTTCGTAGAATCTCCAGTGGGAGTTGGATTTTCGTACACAAACACATCGTCCGATTTCGACGACATAAACGACGAATTCGTAGGTAAGAAATGGCCGCACTCAACCTATCCAAAGGAGTCGGAAGATACCATCATCTTTAACTTCTAATGTCTTTATCTTCTTCTTCGTTCAGCCGAAGATACCTACAACTTTCTGGTAAATTGGCTTGAAAGATTCCCTCATTTCAAGAACCACAATCTCTTCATTTCAGGGGAGAGCTACGCAGGTCAGTTTTCACTATCATCTCCTTTCAGCTAACTCTTCGATCGCCTCAAACATGTGAAAGACAATCACTTTTCTTTTTTCTTGCAGGCCATTATGTGCCTCAGTTGTCTGAACTTGTCTATGATAGGAATAAGAATGCTAAGAAATACCCATACATAAACCTGAAAGGTTTCATAGTACGTGCCAAGGCTATAGCCTCTCAAACATCCATCTTTCTTCGACAATTTATGAACGATCTGCTTATAGACGATTTACAAGTAGGTAGGAAATCCCGAAACAAACGACTACTACGACTACAAAGGGCTGCTCGAATACGCTTGGAGCCACTCGGTCGTATCAGATCAAGAATACGAAGCAGCTAATCGTTCGTGCGATTTCAGGAAAGACAATTGGTCGATCGAATGCGCGAAAGCCATGACTACGGTCTTCAACAGCTACCAAAAAATCGACATCTACAATATATACGCTCCTTCTTGCCTTACGAACAAAAGCGCCCCATCCTCGCCCACAAAGGTGATGCATATACGTTGAAGTTGGCTAATTGAAATCATATATGCCAACTTCTCATACGTGTGCTTCATATTTATAGGCACTATCGAGCTATTATGGGCTTACGAGGAGGGTGAAAGTGATCCCAGGAGGATACGATCCTTGCTACTCTAACTACGCGGAGGAGTACTTCAATAGGGCCGATGTTCAAAAGGCATTACATGTATTGAAACGGAGCGATCGCAAAGAAAACTGGAAAGTTTGCAAGTAACTCTTACAGTCATATATCATCGCTGTATTTCTCTGATGATAAAATGCGTTCTATCTTATATACGTTCTGTTACTTTTGGACTTTCTAGCGACTCGTTGTTCGAGAGATACAACTATACGGTGTTCTCAGTGCTGCCCATATACAGAAAGCTCATCGAAGGTGGCGGCCTGAGGATTTGGGTGTATAGGTGCGTATAAGTATCTTCTTCTTCTAAGCGGTTAACGAACGCAAATGCAAAGAGAACTGATATATGATTTTGCTGTAATGTGACGAACAAATGCAGCGGAGATGCTGATGGTAGAGTGCCTGTCATAGGCTCGAGATATTGCATGGAAGCACTTGAATTGCCCGTCAAGAATCTATGGACTCCATGGTTCTATAACCATCAGGTTAGCTCAGCCTAGCCTAGCCATGGCCATGGTTTCATTCATTGAAAGTTTGCAACATGAATGGTTAGAATAATCTAGTATTGATATATATATATATGTATGTATGTATGTATGTATAGGTGGCGGGGAGGGTGATAGAGTATGAAGGTTTGACATTTGTAACAGTACGAGGTGCAGGCCACCTTGTCCCCCTCAACAAGCCCAGTGAGGCTTTAGCTCTCCTCACTGCTTACTTACATGGCAGATCTCTTCTTACCACCCATCGATGATTTTGTTTTATTGTGTTAGTTTTTTACTACTTTGTCTCAAAAGTGATGAAGAAGATCATGAATAATCCTAATTGTTGGGCTCGTTTGTTTTACTAGTTTAAATTTCAGGGTGAAAAAATAAATTGTGAGAAATATGAAATAACGAAGGAGAGAGAGTGACTTGTACCCATTAAAGGCCCATGCTTTTGGGCCTAATTCTTGACTTCAAATAGAATATAAACGAAGAACACAAGCAAGTAGTCATATCATATCTGTTCGAAGCTTGCATAATTTGGAGATTGTCGTTCTGTAGGGTTGAATTGGAAGGTTCCTCTGCTTTCAAGACTTCGTTTTTTGTCGTTTGAACCCAAATCGATTTCGACCGCATACGCAGAAGCTAATGCCTTTTACGCCAATTCACTTCGCTGGGGTGGTGCAATTTGATCCGTCTTGCTCTCTGTAATCAATCATTTTTTTTTTCACCTGCGTCGGTAGAAGGGAGCATAAACTAATTTCCCGAACGGAAAGATTGAAAATTCTGCGATAAAAAACCGAGCTGCTTCCCCGTCGTGCGCTTTTGTTTGGGTAGAAGACTAGGGAAAAGTTAATTAGCTTATTGTATATCTGTACATATATACATCGATTGATCTGTATATAGAGGAAAAGGGGGAGGCTTCAGTGTTTAACTAATCTGATCGATGTCTCTGAGGATAAAAGCTGTTGTGGATAAGTTTGTACAAGAGCTGAAGGAGGCTCTTGATGCCGACATACAAGATAGGATTATGAAGGAAAGGGAGATGCAGAGCTACATCGCCGAGCGCGAGCGCGAGGTTGCCGAGCGAGAAGCTGCGTGGAAAGCCGAGCTCTCTCGCCGAGAGGTATCAACTCGTTGATTCTTCTTACGCACTTTCATCCTTTCGTTGCTGACATGTATCTTGCTACGATGAACTGCAGTTTATGGCCTTTCTGTATCCCAGTTACATTACTCTTTAGCTCTCTTCATTGGGCGTGCTTATAGATGGCTGCCCAGTTTTGCCATGCTAGTTTGGTCGTCGATATGAAATCTCATTGTGCCTAAAACTGTCTGGATTTATACTTTGGACATCAATGTTACTCCTAGATTGTCCAATTGTCTCATCATGTGTGGTATGTATCCTTGGATGAGGTGCTTACTATTTTGGGCTATAATTGCCATCGACAATGGTCGATTGTGGGCCTTCTTCACTGCTTTGCTTGCTTGCCCTTAGACAGTGAGAACTTAAGACATTGAGCAACTCCTAGATTGTGTTGTCCAATGGTTGGCATATTAGATGAGTTGCTCGCTCCTTTGGACTATATGTAATTGTGTGCCTTCTTCGCTGCTTCGCTCGTCTTAACCATTACAGTGCCTTTCATTCTGTCCATCTTGGAGACATCTTAAGCCTATACGTAACGTTTGCAGGCTGAGATTGCTCGACAAGAAGCGAGGTTAAAGGTGGAAAGGGAAAATCTCGAGAAAGAGAAGAGCGTTTTGATGGGGACAGCATCGAATCAAGACAACCAAGACGGTGCTCTTGAAATAACCGTGAGCGGCGAGAAGTACCGATGCCTAAGGTTTGCAAAGGCCAAGAAATGAAACAAAAGTTCTGTCACACAGTGGAGAAGGGAAATGAAGCAGAGTAGAACTGCTCATGAGAGCACTGAACTAAGAATAGGACTCTGTTTTCAGCTTTTATTTATCCATTTGTCACTCAGCTATTCCTTTTTGATGTAATGATTAGGGGTGGTAAACAGGTCGGGTTGGGTCACCTTCGGGTTCAACCCGTTTAATAAACGGGTTGAAAACTTCAACCCTGACCTGACCTGTTTACTTAAACAGGTTGAAAAATCAAACCCAAACCCAACCTGCTTTAACCCTAACCCAACCCGCCAACCCGTCAACCCGTTTAAAATTAAAAAATAAAAAAGAAAATAATAAAATTGACAGAATTATAACTCCAAATTAAACTAAAAAAGGAGAAATAATGCAATTTTTTTGCTAAAAATTCATTTGTGAGCGTGAGAGTGGATAGAGAATCATGGTTAATCCTTTTATTTTATTTATATTAATAATATTTTAACAATATATATTATTCGGGTTAAATGGGTTGATTTCGGGTTGGTTTCGGGTTGGTTTCGGGTTGAAAATCCGAACCCTAACCTGACCCACTTAATAATTGGGTTGGGTTCGGGTTTACCCATTTACGTAAACAGGTTAAAAATGCTAACCCGAACCTGCTATTTTCGGGTGCGGTTCGTGTCGGGTTGGCGGGTTGGGTCAATTTTTAACAGCCCTAGTAATGATCTTCCAATTTCGAAGAATCAATCCAACAAAGTGATTTCGTCTTGTCCTAAAGAAGTCTTCCCTACTTTCAAACTTAATTATTTAATTGATAGTTATTAAATGCGCTAGAAGTGGCACCAATTGAGGGGAAAATCTGGAATCTTTCAAACTATTAAGGGGGTCTATATGTAAAATCCAACTAATGCGAGGGTAGCCCGGTAATAATTTTTTCTTTTACAGTCCCTCAATTTGGAATCAGCTAAGCTGACTTCGCTAGCTAGCTGACTCGATTGCCGTTGTTTTAGACAGAGACACTGCGAGTTTAGGCGACGCCTATCGAACGAACGAACACTATTATTCTTGTAGGAATCGTTTTTTCTGTTTTGTCTCGGATCGGAGTTTTCGTTTTCGCTATTGTTATTCTGATTGTTGGTTTTTCATCTCTCAATTGCAGCTTCTGTTCAGCTGTCGATTACTGCTGGTGAGTTACATTTTTTGTTCTTTTTTGTTTTCATTTATCTTATCTTTATGCTCATCTTTTCATGTATTGAAGCATCTTGTGTCCTTTTTCTGTGGTCAATATTTCTGGTGTTTATCCGATTGTAAAAGTTCAGTTTGTGAGATTTATGTGAGTAGTATTCTTGTCCAGAATTTTACAGATGAAGTTTCTGCACGCCTGAACATAATATGAAAGGAAGTTATTGGCTCAGTAGTTATGACTGGGAAAATTCTCCCATTTACTGTTAGTGTGTTTATTGTTTAAGGAGACTGACAAACAACCGTAATTGTTAAGCACACTTCATTTCACCGACTTGGCCGATTTCCAGTAATTATCTAGGTCCGTTCTTTATAATGTTTGTCGTTCACAAGTTATCCTTTTGTCTTCTTTAAATGCTCGTATTAATTTGTGGCTTTTCTGTGATGACTTGTGCTAAACTTAGTTTTTGTTTTTCTACTCAATATATCTGCATATCATTCTTGGTTTTTGTGGTTAATGAATTAAACTCCCTTTTTTGTTGTGTTAGGTTTTATCGAGGAGCATTTACCAATGGTCTAAATTTTGTTACTCTTTCCTGACTTGAGAACAACAACATGGCTAGAAAAGGAAATCAACGTAAGGATGGGTTGGATCAGTTCTCATCAAACCTTAAGAAAGGGGTTGCGACTCACAGGACTGCACCTTTGTCTTCTACCGATAAAGCTAGTGCAAGTGATGAAAAAGTGGGTTTGCCTGAAACTCCAAATGTTAGCCATCCTATGACTTCTAGCAAGGGATTTAACGACATGGACGCTCGTAAAGATGGAAAGAAATCGAAGAGAAGTTCAAGAAAATCTCAAAAAAGTGAGAGAAAAACTACAGACGAAACTGTGACAGACCAAGCCGTGTTGAGTCATGTTGCAGAAGAAGGAAAAACAAGTATACCTGAGGTTGAAGCTTCCAATATCAGCCCTGGAGGTTCTATGGCCCCTGAGAGTGGCCATAATCTAAATCAAGCGAGTGGTTTTGTTAACTTACCTACTGGATTAGATGGAGATGTGCTGCAAAATCTTGAGTCCGCCAAAGCAGTGATCTATAAATACATAAGGCTGTTTGCCCTTTCTGTAGTAGGGATATCTGTTGAATGGATAGAGAGGACTAAACCAACCTTTGTTGCCACAACAGCGTATCTACAAAATATTCTTGATCAGGTCTTGTTGAAGATTCAGCTTGGAAAACCAATCGTCTACAGGTGGATGATGCATATCGGGAATATTTTGCTGCTTCTCATATTGTTGTGGCTGGATTGTACTTTAAGAGGCATTGACTCCTTTCTTCGCATGGGGTCTACTTCATTTTTCTCAATTGTTTGGTGTACTGTTCTTTCTGTAATTGCCATGGTTGGGTTTTGGAAATTTGTACTTTCGCTGGTAAGCCATAGTCTTTACTTATGCATAAATGATTACCGAAAGATGTCTCATTATTACTTATTTATTCAGAATAATGATTGTCTTGTGATTCATTATGATATGTGATGGTGCAGGCCGCAGTTGCTGTAATCGGATTGTTTCTTGGGATCACACTTGCTTTTGTACTGACTGTTTTTGCAGCAGCTACAGTTCTGTGGTTTTATGGAAGCTTTTGGACTACTGGGATTATTGTCTCACTTGGAGGTAACTCTTTCCTGAAATTATTGCATGTATGATATTAGCTGTGCACATTCCATCGGTGAGAATCACTGAATAGTTTGTGCATAGTTGGAACCTGAGACTCATTTTTTGAGCAAATGCAGGATTCTCATTCGTAATGGGCCATAGCCGCTTTGCTCTTTTTGTCCTAAGTGGCTACTCAATATATTGTGCGTGGAGCTATGTCGGATTCCTTGGTTTAGTCCTGGGCTTGAACGTATCATTTATATCAAGTGATGCTCTCCTATATTTCCTCAAAAATATTGTGGACGAAGATAGAAAGAAGAACGAATCTAAGGACCAAGCAGCTCAAGGTCAAACTCAATCATCCTTTTCTAACACTGAGGCCTCACATAGGCCATCTGATGAAACTGGTGCTGCCGATGTAAGGGGTGATCGCAGTCCTGGAGTGCCTTCTTCCAGTGGATTCGAATCCGAAGACGAAATTTTTAGGCTGTTGAACTGTAAAGATTATTACGCAACATTTGGTTTGGCTCGATTTCAAGAGATAGACGCCTCTGTTATCAAGAAGGAATATAGGAGAAAGGTAATGCCTAACATTCTCACGACCTTCGTTGTATTATCTATCATCTTGTAGCCCGAACAACCAGTTTTGATTTGCCATCTTGCCTTAAAACTTTCACTGCCTCTTAGTTATACATATGCGGTATCTGTTTTTTCAATCTAAAGATATTTCAACTGACCAACTTGTGTTTTTTTCCCTCTAACAAATTTCCAGGCAATGCTTGTCCATCCTGATAAAAACATGGGTAACGAAAAGGCTGCTGAAGCTTTCAAGAACCTTCAAAATGCATACGAGGCATCTCCACTTAACACTGGACTTTTTCCTTTCTTTATCTTTTCTCATTCTCTTGGCAGGATTTGTCTACCATCTCTTTTGAACGAAGCGATGGGTTTGGGATTCTTTTTGTAGATTTTATTGGATTCCTCCAAGCTCAAAGCATATAATGATGAGTTGAAAACTGAAGAACTCGTGAATTATTTTCGTAAATTTCAGAGTACTTCAAATGAGGTATGGCTTCCCTTTTTCAACATTTTCATGTCCAAAGCTTCATTGATTTCTGTTTGAACATGTTTTGCATCATCAAGAGACCCATCCATACAACACAAATTCCTTTTTACTTTAGGACATTTCGTCTGACCTATGCTTGGCATTTGTGATAATTTAGATTGGTCTTTTCTATTACCATTCTAACATGTTTGGATATTCTCTTATTTCCAGAGTAAACGTTCTTCTAGATATGCGCACACGAAAGCTGATGCTGAGGATATACTTGAAGAGTCCAGGCGAATAGCATGCAAAAAGTGTGGCTTTTTCCATGTCTGGATATATACCAAGAAACCAAAATCCAAAGCACGATGGTGCCAGGTTTGCAACCTTATTTCTTCGCTTGGTGCATCTTCTGTGTAATTTTCATCAAGAATATACATTGGTCTACAAAAGCCTTATTTCTGG
Organism: Craterostigma plantagineum; assembly: GCA_027422505.1. NCBI lineage: Eukaryota > Viridiplantae > Streptophyta > Magnoliopsida > Lamiales > Linderniaceae > Craterostigma > Craterostigma plantagineum. The sequence goes on from JAPQWV010000029.1 coordinate 4,006,820, forward strand.
TGCATTATATAATACCTTACTGAAGGAATGCCAAGACTTTCATCAGGCTAAAGACGGAGATGGATGGGTTGAGCAGTCCAGTCGACCCTTCCTCTTCGGATTGCTGCAGCAGGTATGCAATGAACTATACTCCATTTCGTAAGTTGTTTGTTTTACTGTCTCGATATCAACTCGATTTAGCTAATGTTCAGGTAGAAGCTCCTTGTGCCTACGTGTGCGCCGATGGCAAAGTGTACGATGTGACTGAATGGTACATTTGCCAGGTATTTTTGTTTGGTATTGAACGTTTCCGTGTTCCCCACTATTTTATTGCTTCCAACCAAACCAATACAAGAACAAAGATACAGACACAATGAGGATCTTTACATATTTTACTGAAATGAATAACAGGGAATGAGGTGCCAGGTAAATGCTCACAAGGCAACATTTCATGTCAACACTAGCGTCCTCTCTTCAAAGAGCGGAGGAGGCTATCATAGTCATCATACAAAGGGAAACAACAACAGCTACAGTAATAACACTGAGCAGCAGCAGCCAATGAACGAGGAAGAGTTTAACGAATGGTTTCAGAACGCTGTCCGAAGTGGTATGTTTGATGGCAGCACCAACACGCCAGAGAAAGGAGGAAGCAGCAGCAACAGCAACAGCACTAGGAGGAAGAAAAAGGGGAAGAAGCAATGGTGAAATGCAAATATATAGAGAGAGAGAGGTAAAGCCTTCAAACCTCTGTATGTTGCTGTGATGGGCAAGACAGAGGAGGCCTTCCTTATGTATGAAGCTAGAGCTTGTACAGCAGTTTTGTCCCTAAACCAGACATTTGCTGCTTGCTATGCTAAGCAAGCAATCTTCATCTTCCAACATATTGCGTCACGGCGAAATTTGCTCATCCATCTTACGCAGAATCTCACTGTGTGATATATGATTATTACCTCCAAATGGCCTATGTTTTATGTTCTGATAATAAGGCATTCATATCTTCCACAGGGCCACCATACCCAACCTTGCTGATCAAACTCCTAACCAAAAAATTCCACAGGGAAGCATTAGGGACGACTCCTTCATCGACCATTCGCCCGAGATAAGCAACAGATGCTTCCAAGCCAACCTTCTCATTCAGCCCAGATATAACGCTCGTATAAGCCACAATATCAGGCGATACGCCGAAATTTTCGCTCATCAGCCCAAGCAGTCGCGTGGCAATCTCTAAATCGCCACGCTTTGCGTAGGCGTGGATCAGCGTATTAAGCGTAAAAGCATCGAGCCTCATTCCACGAACAATCATCCTTCCCAAAAGCTTCTCTGCCTTCTCTATCTCATCCACAAATGCGTGGAGGAGCGTATTGTATGTCACCAAGTTAAACTCAATCCCTTTCTCCACCATCTCTTTAACGATCTCTAAAACCATACGATGATTTCCGTTACGTTTGAAGAGCCCATATAGCAACTCGTTGTACGTGGTTGCATTCGGGTCGGGCCCGCGCTCTTCCATTTCGCGGAATAAATCGAGGGCCCATTCGACCCTGCTACTGTCGCATAAGCCCTTGATGAATACATTGAGTGTTGCTGTATTCGGCGGGCAATTATCACTCACCATATTCTCCATGAGATGATAAGCTTGGTTGAACTTTGAGTTTCTGCAAAGTGCTTCGATCATGCAGGTGTATGTCACGACGTTGGGACAGCAACCCCTTGATGTCATTTCGTTCCAAACCTCAGATGCGCTTTTCAAATCCCCCAATTTTGCGAATCCGTCGATCAATGTGCTGTAAGTCGTTGCGTTTGGGAAGAGGCCCTCTTCTTTCATTCTGTGAAGCATAGACAGAGCCATATCCATCTTACCGATCAAAGAGAAACCGTGGATGATTGTATTGTAAGTGACTTCATTAGGTCGTATTCCTTCTTCGAACATTATGAATAACACGTCGCGCGCGTCTTGCATTCTGCCTTGAAGGGACAATCCCTTTATCAGAGACGTAAGCGTGTAAGTGTTTGGTTCGCACCCTCTCACGAGCATCTTGGCTAAGATGGCTAGAGATAGTTCTACGTTCCCAGAACTTGACAGAGAATTCAGAACCGTCGTGTACGTGATGACGTTAGGAGAGATATCCCTTTCGGTCATTTCGTCGAGCAGTTTCAGGGACTCCGCGATCCTTCCCTGACGACAGTATCCGCTTACCAGGGCGTTGTAGACGGGCACGCAAGGGATGAACTGCTCGACCAAGGTTCTCGCCTCGTCGACTTCACCGTTCTTGCACAAGAACGATATGATGGTAGTGAAGCTGACACTGTCGGGCTCGCATTCCCTGTTGGACATTTCTACGAGCAGCTTGCGTGCCCCTGCGAGGCTGTTGTTCTTACACAGCGCCTTCAGTAGGATGTTGTAAGTGTAGACGTTGGGCTGTAGCCCGTCTTTCTTCATGTTGTTGTATATGGGATTGATCATGTTAAATCTGTTCTCCTCGAGCAATCCGTCGAGGAGGTGATTGTACATCCTAACGGTGGGCTGGCAGTCGAATTCACGAATTCTGTAGAACATTCTCAGGGCTTGCTCGGCTACGCCGGCCTGTTTATAGGATTTGATCACTGTTATGAAGAGATCTTCCGAGCAGCTGATGCCTTCCAACTTCATCTGCTGTAGGAGGTATTGAACGGAATCGATGTCGCCTTTTCCGCCGAGCTTTTCGATCATTGCTGAGTATGTGAAAGGGGTGTGCTTGAACGATCTTGAATTGGACATGGACTTGAAATACTCCCATGATAGGGTGAGGTCTTTTTCGTTCCTCAGCTTGTTCAGAACTTGCGATTCTTCGATGAAGGTGTCGTCCTCTTTACGATTCTGCTCGAGCATTGCTGGGCCTGTGTTGAGGACGAAAGGAATCGATGGTTTCCGCACTTTCAGCATCAGATTACATCCTTCTTTCAAGTACATCGTACTGAGAGTGCTTCCAAGATAGAACCTTTCAGCAATGGATTACTGCGCCCACCATTGGGATTCTTTCTACTTCGGAATCACCAGCGATCAGATTGAACTAGTTTTATTCTAGTTTTATTAGTTAGAACGCACAATACTTTCTTGTAAGATGCTTTTGGTGGGCTCTATGCTTTAATCGGGTCAATACGGGTCATTTATTGGGCTTTGACGCCACATGGGCCAAATAACGGGTCAGCTCGAAGCAGATATACATAGCTGAGACTAAGAATGGAGTTCATTGCCAACGATATTCATCATTCAGATCAGAAGTGGCTGTGAACGTTGAGGTAATCCCCGATTTATTTTGGTGCAAATCGATGCGAAATTTTTGTGTCCCTTGCGAAATCAAGTTGCGTCGAATTCGATGAGCTCCTCGTTTCATATGAGATCTCTTTCAAGTTCTGAATCGAGCTTACGATATCTGTGGTAGAGTGTGTAAGTGGAGATCTTTTAATTAAAACTGAGGTAGATTACTCCAAATATATTTTGTGATTGTGGGAAGGTAAAGTTGGATACAGCTCTCAGTGATTCTGCTTTCATGTTTACTGATCTGAAGTTTACTTTCAATCTCAGCATAATTTGGAAGAAAAGAGAACAATGTCAGTCCATGAAGATTCGAGTACGAATAAGAAGAAATCAGGTGGTGGTGGTGATGGCTTAGATGAGATGCCAATGTTCAACGCCGAACATGTGCAGAATAACGCGAGAATTATCAATTATAGGTTTCTTCTTTTCGCCCCTTACCATTTCTCTTCTTAGTCGTGTGAGCATCAACTCCTTTACTGGTGTCATGTCAGCTAAATAAGTTTGATTTGATGTATCTCCAGCCGCACCTTCATGTCTATAATTGGTGGAGTCATTGCTGGGATCTCGGGATTTACGGGTTTGATGGGATTTATCTTCTACTTCCTTATCATGGCGATCACTACCGTAGGGCTTGCGGCAAAGGCTGGCTTTTCTGTCCAATCGTATTTTGACAGCTGGAATCGGATTGTATTCGATGGCATTCTAGGCGGGCTTTTGGTACGCAGCTTGTTCTTGGATTCTTAGGCATCATTTATTTTATTTTAGATTTTACAAAGCCATTTGCATTCGAAGATTGGACTCAGTTGTCTGTATAATCTTCATTCAACTCTTAATACTCAAATCTTCATGAAATATTTGTAACTGAGCTACTCCTTTTTTTCTTTTATTCCTTGCAGTCGTTCGTGCTGTTCTGGACGTATCCTGAATTCATTGCTTTTCATTGTTGAGTTTACTTTCTTTCTACCCATCGACGTATATGTTTCCTTGACACAGTGAAAGATTTGCCTATGACATCGTGCATATTTTCTGAAGTGCTCCGTTCATCGTTAACCTTAAAGATGAAGATGGATGGAGGGAAACGAATAAGGGCATGGAGTTATCTGATTGCTAAGGCGTGAAGACACAAACTCTTCAGAATCATCGATCTATTTATTTTATCTGTGACATAGATGTCGAATTCTAGTCCCTCTGGTTTACTTCTGCAGTTTCATCGTTTGTATTTTCCCCAATATCTAAACCGAATTGTTATGCCCTCTCTAATTTTATATGTGCACGCATTTCTCCAGACAATTTTTGATGCGTAGTTTGTCAAGAACACATTATGTTATTCATACGAGTCAATTGCCTTCGACAATGCGTTGCATCACAAGAAAAATGGATAAACAGTCGATCGATTGTTCTACAGCAGCAAGTAAGTATACTAATTTCTTCAACATTAATGACTCAGGACAGTTCAGGGAATAGGTTCTTGAGAATCTCCCAACCTGGACAGATGAAGATAAGCATCTGTACCTGTAAGTAAACATAACGTGAGATTAATCATCAGTTCATGGAACACTTCCGTGAGAATTTCTTACAGGTTCCTAAGGTTAGAGTAAGGAAACTCACCATATCCTTCCATGGAGATTATCTGAAGATCCCCTCCAAAGTACCTGGCGTACAAACGGCTAATCGGTAGACCATAACCATAACCAGCCATCGTCGTGGGCATCCCAGCATCAACTTCATCATCCGTAATCATCACTTCTGAGGGCGTGTTTGCTGTACTATACAGGTAGGTGAAAATCTTCGAAAGCCCACTTCTTGGAATCCCACCTCCTTCATCAGAAACCTACACAGTGACTTAGACTTTGTATGTATATATATATATTATCATGTCGAATGTCGAAAAGGCGGTGGGATAGCACAAACACGCACTTTAATTGTGACATCCTCTGCACCGTCGGCGACTATAATCCTGACGGGTGGCTCTACTTTGTCTGAGTTCACGAACCGTTCTTGAACCGCCCGAAGGGAGTTCTTCACCAGCTCAAACACCATCATTTGCAGGTGAGTTGGTACATATCTGAATGCAGAAACGTTTGTTTTATGAACCAGTTGAGGTTCGAATTTGAACTACTGAGTCACTTACGGAAATGTGAAATTAGGGTCTCCATAGATGTGAACATCGGGCGAACTTCCGTACTCACGAAAACAGAGCGAACGAGCATCCTCAGCAGCTCCTCGGGCAACCTCGACGGGCGACATTTTGGTGTGTATATAGCCAACACAGTCGGGCGGAGGATTGGGCTCGTGCAATGCCACGTGCTGGCCTGAGTTCGCCGAGCAAAAAAAAAACGAGGTAAAACATTTAAGCCTAAAAAAGGCAAGAAATCAGCGTACTATATTACTACTGACCGATGAGCATTCTTATCCCAATCCTCGACATATAAAACCGATCAAGAAACTGATGAATCTCTCCCAGGTCCTGATAACTCACCGAAGGATCGAGGTCCTTCTTCAGCTGCGTTACGCCCAAGGCCAGCATAGGTACGACGTTGTTGTGCCTCGCTTTGATCATCTTTATCATTTGTGTGAAGCCCAGCTCGTCTTTCTTGTTCTTGATCTCCGGGAAGGACCTCAAATCGCTGAAGGACTTCAAATACCAATCTCTTACCTGCCAACAAACTCGAGCCTCCTCATTACAACATGCAGGCGTTAATCCGAAACAGTATGGTTTTGGTTTTTTTTTTTTTTTTTGTTACCTTCAAAATGGCAGGTTTAGCAGAGAGACCGTAGGGCAAAGACTCGAGGTCGATGGCTCGCCTGGCGATTCGAATGGGAAGCTCCTTGTGAAGGAATTGGGCCGAGAGGAGGAGAGTTCGAGGAACGTGCTGTGAGCCGAACTCCATCATGTCTCTAAGGCTCACGCCTGTATGTTTCATCCCGCCCCATCTCTGCACTTCTTCTACGGTGCTCTTCGACAAACCTTCCCATGCTCTCTTATTCGCTGCCATTGATTCTTCGAGATATAATCAAAATGGTAATCTGTTGTGAAAACAACTGTCCCTTTTCTGACAGAGCAACTGCATGGACGAATGATGTTAGATTCTCAATAATAATCGCAGAATCGAAGAAACTGCACCTGAATCAGCTGTTGCTTTGTCAGTTCTCCAGGGAACACTCGTTAAGCCTTGGGAAATAAAAACGGTTTGTACTTAGCAAGAACCGTGCAAATACCAGAAAACTGTCGGCGATCAGTCGATTAATTCCGATATTTTATGTGCAAACTGATGAAAAAAAATACGTTATAGTTGTTGATGCCGTCTAATCTATCATCAGCTTTTGATCTCTAATCAGCTTATTACCGATTCTCGAGGCTATGAAAATGGAGACATCTTCAGATCCGTGCAGACAGTTGTAACGAGGTTGTTTTGCTGACTAGTTGGATTAATAAGGAAATTAATTCCTTTTTCTAATTCATTATTTTTTTTGGGCTTTTAAGAATCGGGCTCCATTTAAGTTTCAAAACGTGATTCAAGCCCTGTCAGTATAAATTTCAATATAAAGGACCAAATATCTTTCAAATATAGAGAAAAGGACCAAATACTTGATCTGACCAAAATACCCTACAAAGTTGTATAATAAAAGGTATTCAGAATCAGTTTTCTGTTACAATCGTTAACCATATTAATAAGTAGATAAAATAGACGATCAAAAAATCTCGCAGATCTTTCGAACGATCCTCGGAAACGAAACTCGATCTATCCACGAGGGTTTATTTCGATATTTAGGTCTCGAAATGTTCGATTTTACAGGTATATTTTTCGAACTCTTTTGACACAAAAATAAAAACACGATGAAATCGAATCCCGATTCGGTCAAAATTGAAGATATTTTGTACAAATTCGAGACCCATAACCTGGACAAATCTCTGAAACACAGTATTGTCCCTATTGTTCGTCGCTCATGGTTTGCTGAAATTTAAAATTTGTTGCCTAAATAACTTCTCCCAGAACGTGGTATGCATGGTCATGCATCTATCTCGTAAAACGGTTAACAGGTATTGATGAGCTGGCATATGGTATATATACAGATTTAAAGGTAACGGTAAGCTGGATTTGGTACCAAATGCCTCTTATCTGGTATCACTATAACAGTGGATATTCGTCGAAACAATCGATATCTGCATGAACACACATCCTGTACCAAAAACCAAGTTGGGTGTGTCCTAGACGGTTTATCATGTTATTCAGGTCTTGAATGTAAAAACACGGCGAAATCGAATCCCGAGTCGGTCGAAATTGAAGATATTTTGTACAAAGTCAAGAGACCCATATCCTGAATAAATCGCTGAAACACAGTAAGTTCGTCGCTCAAGGTTTGCCGAAATTTAAATACAATCGCCGGATTATTGCCTAATCCACTGTTCCGGAAACATGGTATGGACGGTCAAGCATCTGTCCTAGCAAAACACTTAACATGTATTGAAAAACTTCCATTTGGTATAAGTTTTGATTTAAGGGTAGCTGTAGGCTGTATTTGGTACCAAATTCATATTATTTGGTATCACTATAACAATGGAAACTCGATCGAAACAATTATCGTATATATTATTGCCATCTGCAGGAACACACATTGTAATACCCGTAAAATTTAATTACGGGATTTACGACATAATTAAAAGTAAAATAGAAATTTTGTTGAGTTAAATAAAGAAAGAAATTAGGAATTTAAGTGATACGATGCTCTCATGCTTTCATGTTCTTATATGACTTATGTGTTTATATGATTTCATGCTATGGGATTTATAATTCTTATGGGTTATGTGTTATGTGTTAAGTGTTCTATGATTTTATGTGTCAACGTGATTTCAGAGGAGATAGGAAGGGATAAATTCCGAAACCAAGAGACTGTAATTTCGAAATCATAATAATGTTGTAGAAGTAATATCGAGATCTTTAGGTCTCAAAACCTTTGAAACTCGAATTTCCTAAGTCTTGAAATCCATGAAATACGAGACGAAGAATTCATCCAATTAATAAACTCGAGACTCTTAGGATCTCGAGACCATTAAGGCCAAGGCTTATGTAGCTCGAAAGATGTAAATCTCGAGATCTTGAAGTCTCATCATTTATAAATTTCGAAGGACGAATTTTAAGCTTAGTGACAAGAATGTCGAGTAAGTATCTTTCAAAATTAAAGTCGAAAGAAATCACATGTAAAATAAGACAAACTCGAAATCGATGAATCCTATAAATTGCGACAAAAGATAAATTTCTAAACATTGGAATACTGAATTCTAGAGTTCGATTTCTTAGTTACAAAGAAATGTATATAGTGTAATAATATTATAAGAATGCTACATAAACTAGATAAGTATTGATAAAAACCAACGTAACTTAACTAATATAACACGCAAAGTGTGATAAAAGAAAAGATATGTATTTTAAATTCTTGATAAAAGAATAACAAAAGTTTGAATAAGGACGGAACCTCTCGTGTGAAAAACCCTCGAAAGCTGTAAAACACATTAAGAACTCAAGAACTAGTCGAGCCAAGCTAATAAAAGAGGTATACTTCTCCTATCATATTTGTGTCTTTACATGTTTTAGAAGATATTAGCCACGAAAGATTTTATTAATGTTTAGGGTCTGTACAGAATTAACCCTCAAGGGTTTTTGAATTCTCATGACCACGTTTAGAAGCTTGAAGTCTAGTAAGTATAAATTCTTATACTGAATTTATGTTTTATTCACGATTATAGCATGTTTAAAGTACTAACATACCTGAAAGCCTTAGGAATAATTCATGTTGTTTAGGTTCTACATTTTGAAGTCTTAAGTATATTTCCAGATGCAAGTGATATATATATATATATATATATATACTGTTCTTGAAAAAATATGCCTTTTTGATCAAAAGGTGTAGATGAATCTTGTACAAGAAGGTGTTTTATAAGATATAATATTCCAATTTATGATTCTCGAGACTGTATAAGTGTGTAGGAGAAATTTCGAAATCAAGTGTGACAAGATTTCGAAACAAAAACTCGAGATCCTCATATAAATAACATCTCGACATTGTGTTACTATTTGATACATAACCTCGACATTTTCATTTCATTTGTAACCCAACACACATCTCGACTTCTTGTGAGGTTTGCAGATCATGTCGACATTTGCCATAAGTGAACTAACATGCACCTCGATATTTAATTCCAATAGATATCGAGATTAGTGTATTTAGTTAAATCGAAGTCCAATGCAGCTTTGATGTCGAGATCTTGGGGCATAGTGAAATATCGAGACTTAGTTCTAAAATGTCGAGATTTTACAAGCAAACTTGTCGAGATCTTGGTGTAGTTAAATATCGAACTTGGTAAATAATGTCGAGACATATCTCATGAGGTCTATTTCTGAAAATAATATTTCTTAGTTTAGGTTAAAGTTCTAAATCTTAGGGTTTCCAAATTTATGAAAGTTCAAATTAGGATTTTCAAATTAAGCCAATTTCGTGAAACTATAATTAGACTAACAAACCCTAATTTATGTGTTTCTATATTTAGGGTTTGAAGATTAGCAATTTACCGTACGATAAGATAAGTAGCTAAGGATCCCAGGTAAGTGGAAATCGCAACTACAACACATAATTATGTGTGTATAATTTATGTGTCTATGTGCCTTTCATGATTTTATGTGACTTCGATGTTTTCTATGTGACGTAAATTTACGTGATTTATGTGACGTAAATTATTTCATGAATATTGCACGCATGTTTATATGATTCATGGCATAAGCACGTGCACGCACGACTAGTATAAGAGTCAAGGTAAGGGAGCGTGCATGAGTATAAGATCGCTTGAAAGCGATATGTATATTTGCCGATATGGGCATTTGTGTCGACTCAATGATGAGTCTCGGCTCTTCTATGCTACCACGGCGATACGAAGCCGATTACCTGATTCACGAAAGGTAGGGGGAATACCCCGTAGCGGGAGATGCAACCTGGAGGATGCGACTCGAGGGTATGAGCGGCACCGAGGGAACCTCGAGTGTTGGCGACCTCGTAGTAAGCTACCAGTGAGAAGCGCCCGCGTGTCAGACCGCATTGGGATGGAAAGGCGCCTTAGGGTTAAACGAAATTTGTGTGCCCGGGTTAGCCTCTCAATGGGACGACATTGGGATTGAAAGGCACTAGTAGCCTCTCAGTGTGTACCGCATTGGGATTGAAAGGCACCGTAGGGTTACGCACAGATTGAGTACTCGGGTTTAGCCTCCCAGTGTGTGTACTGCCACTTGTACCCTTAGGGGTTTGAGCTCTATATGGTGCATAGTAAGATTGAAAGCCGAGGGCCCAAATATGTTATGAAAAGTCAAGAAGAATGTGAGAAAGGTCAGGAAGAATGTGAGAAGTAGATAGCATTGGCGCGGATGCCATCGCTATTTAGGTCACGTGCATTGCATGCATGATTTTCACTTACTGAGCTCTATAAGCTCATTCCACGTTTTTATGTGTTGTAGGACCCCGCGATCACGGTACGTGATCATTTTCACGGCGAGGCCAACTTTTGAAGCTTCCGGGGGCTTTTGAGATGGAAGTGTGTGCATGGATGCGACCTCGTGGAGGCCCAGTAGATAAATTTATTTTGACCCGCATGCGCGCTCTCCTATGTAAATAGGACCCAGGATGATTTTGTAGGAACAGTTACGATTCCTTTATATAAAAGGAAAAATTATATATGAAATTCCGTACTATCTATTTCATTAGTAGAACATTAGTCGCATAGACTAGTGTAGAATGTAGTGGTGGAAAGCGGGGCTGCCACAGGTGGTATCAGAGCTTAGGATATAGGTTCTGCAGACTGTCCATGTACACACACTCAAAAGCACGGAAGCGGCCTTGCCTGTAAGTTTTATGTTTTTATGAATTTCTGGTATTACATGATTTATTGATCGTAGGAACGTTAGGATAGAAGAACGATGGGTAGAACGAGAAATGAAAATAGTACGGGTGCAGATAAAGGTAAAGAAACCGCAACACCTACTGATAGTCGGGATACGACTATCCTTCAGCTCGCGGAATTAGTCCGCCAACAATCCGCCCAAATCCAGCAATTGATTCAGCAACAAAATGCTGGCGGGCAATCGAGAAATGGATCCCCTCAAGCCGACAGAATCGAAATGGTCGGGGAAAGATTTCGTAAACTTAACCCCCCAACCTTTGAAGATGCTGTTGACCCAACCTCGGCTGAGGATTGGCTCCGAACCCTAGAAACTATGTTCCAGCATAGCCGTACCCCTGAAACCGAAAAAGCCTTGTGTGCTGGGTACCTATTAAGGGGAAGCGCCGGCCATTGGTGGGACACGATCCTAACTCTTGAAGATCCGATAACAATGACTTGGGAGCGCTTCAAAGAACTTTTCAGAGGAAAGTATTACACCGCTCCCGTTCGAGCCCAAAGGATGAACGAGTTCATCAATCTCCGCCAGGGAGCAATGACGGTGGCGGAGTATATTAGAAAATTCGAACAACTCTCCCGATTTGCAACCCACATGGTAAGCACCGACTCGCTAAAAATCGAGAGATTTATGGAGGGCTTGAAGCCAGAAATCTACCGTGATGTTGGCATGGCTGGATTCCAAGGGGTTACTTATGCCCAAATGGCGGAACGAGCCCTGATGGCTGAGCAAGCCGAAATCCGAATTGTACGAGCACATGAAGCAAAAAGGAAGTTCGAACAAGGATCTAAAGAGGACAGAAACAACCTGAAGAAACCGTTCGTTCCTAAGAATGTGAAACCCAACTTCCAAAATCAACCCGGACCACCTCAACAACCAAATCCGAATCAGGGGAGACCACAACCGAATGCACCCGTATGCCCAAAATGTGCACGACGTCATCTTGGCGTCTGTTTCTCCCAAAACTCCACCTGCTTTAAATGTGGCAAGACAGGCCACTACTCCGTAGCCTGCCCAGAAAATGCATCTAGAAGTCAGGGAACAAACCGGACCAAGCCACCGACAGCACCCGCTCGGGTATACATGCTTACAGCGGAAGAGGCTGAAAACAACCAGTCCGAGATGGAAGGTACCCTTCTAACCGATTAAACCTCAATATGCATGTTAGTGGACTTAGGAGCCACACTTCCTTTTGTACCCACCACTTATATGATAAGACTCAGGGTTTCTTTTAGCCGACTTGGTTGATACCAATTCGAGTGTCGACCTGAGACGTGATCGTAGTAGATAGGCGTTCGATATAGGGAGCCGAAATCTTTTGCTGAATTCCTGAAACCAATAATACCGGGGTATATTCCTATGCCCTAATCTTTTGCTCATCCTAAGAAACATATTTATTCGATATCAGAGTTGCGCAGCGGAAGCGTGATGGGTACTTAGGCTCTTCGATTTCTGCCTAAGTTTATAATTATTCTCGTTAGCTCTTCGAGGTAGTACAGGTTCCACTAACTAGAACAATCTTTATACCCGATTCATCAGAGTTCTATTCCTTTCTATTCTCGAAAATTATTTGAGATTCTTTGATAACTTCGTAGGGTGAATATCTATCACCCAACCATGCCAGTTCAACTCCCTACCAATCGTTACCCCGAATTATTCTAACCGACGGAATTTCGGGGGCGAAATTCTTTTAAGGAGGGGAGGATGTAATACCCGTAAAATTTAATTACGGGATTTACGACATAATTAAAAGTAAAATAGAAATTTTGTTGAGTTAAATAAAGAAAGAAATTAGGACTTTAAGTGATACGATGCTCTCATGCTTTCATGTTCTTATATGACTTATGTGTTTATATGATTTCATGCTATGGGATTTATAATTCTTATGGGTTATGTGTTATGTGTTAAGTGTTCTATGATTTTATGTGTCAACGTGATTTCAGAGGAGATAGGAAGGGATAAATTCCGAAACCAAGAGACTGTAATTTCGAAATCATAATAATGTTGTAGAAGTAATATCGAGATCTTTAGGTCTCAAAACCTTTGAAACTCGAATTTCCTAAGTCTTGAAATCCATGAAATACGAGACGAAGAATTCATCCAATTAATAAACTCGAGACTCTTAGGATCTCGAGACCATTAAGGCCAAGGCTTATGTAGCTCGAAAGATGTAAATCTCGAGATCTTGAAGTCTCATCATTTATAAATTTCGAAGGACGAATTTTAAGCTTAGTGACAAGAATGTCGAGTAAGTATCTTTCAAAATTAAAGTCGAAAGAAATCACATGTAAAATAAGACAAACTCGAAATCGATGAATCCTATAAATTGCGACAAAAGATAAATTTCTAAACATTGGAATACTGAATTCTAGAGTTCGATTTCTTAGTTACAAAGAAATGTATATAGTGTAATAATATTATAAGAATGCTACATAAACTAGATAAGTATTGATAAAAACCAACGTAACTTAACTAATATAACACGCAAAGTGTGATAAAAGAAAAGATATGTATTTTAAATTCTTGATAAAAGAATAACAAAAGTTTGAATAAGGACGGAACCTCTCGTGTGAAAAACCCTCGAAAGCTGTAAAACACATTAAGAACTCAAGAACTAGTCGAGCCAAGCTAATAAAAGAGGTATACTTCTCCTATCATATTTGTGTCTTTACATGTTTTAGAAGATATTAGCCACGAAAGATTTTATTAATGTTTAGGGTCTGTACAGAATTAACCCTCAAGGGTTTTTGAATTCTCATGACCACGTTTAGAAGCTTGAAGTCTAGTAAGTATAAATTCTTATACTGAATTTATGTTTTATTCACGATTATAGCATGTTTAAAGTACTAACATACCTGAAAGCCTTAGGAATAATTCATGTTGTTTAGGTTCTACATTTTGAAGTCTTAAGTATATTTCCAGATGCAAGTGATATATATATATATATATATATATTATATATATATATATACTGTTCTTGAAAAAGTATGCCTTTTTGATCAAAAGGTGTAGATGAATCTTGTACAAGAAGGTGTTTTATAAGATATAATATTCCAATTTATGATTCTCGAGACTGTATAAGTGTGTAGGAGAAATTTCGAAATCAAGTGTGACAAGATTTCGAAACAAAAACTCGAGATCCTCATATAAATAACATCTCGACATTGTGTTACTATTTGATACATAACCTCGACATTTTCATTTCATTTGTAACCCAACACACATCTCGACTTCTTGTGAGGTTTGCAGATCATGTCGACATTTGCCATAAGTGAACTAACATGCACCTCGATATTTAATTCCAATAGATATCGAGATTAGTGTATTTAGTTAAATCGAAGTCCAATGCAGCTTTGATGTCGAGATCTTGGGGCATAGTGAAATATCGAGACTTAGTTCTAAAATGTCGAGATTTTACAAGCAAACTTGTCGAGATCTTGGTGTAGTTAAATATCGAACTTGGTAAATAATGTCGAGACATATCTCATGAGGTCTATTTCTGAAAATAATATTTCTTAGTTTAGGTTAAAGTTCTAAATCTTAGGGTTTCCAAATTTATGAAAGTTCAAATTAGGATTTTCAAATTAAGCCAATTTCGTGAAACTATAATTAGACTAACAAACCCTAATTTATGTGTTTCTATATTTAGGGTTTGAAGATTAGCAATTTACCGTACGATAAGATAAGTAGCTAAGGATCCCAGGTAAGTGGAAATCGCAACTACAACACATAATTATGTGTGTATAATTTATGTGTCTATGTGCCTTTCATGATTTTATGTGACTTCGATGTTTTCTATGTGACGTAAATTTACGTGATTTATGTGACGTAAATTATTTCATGAATATTGCACGCATGTTTATATGATTCATGGCATAAGCACGTGCACGCACGACTAGTATAAGAGTCAAGGTAAGGGAGCGTGCATGAGTATAAGATCGCTTGAAAGCGATATGTATATTTGCCGATATGGGCATTTGTGTCGACTCAATGATGAGTCTCGGCTCTTCTATGCTACCACGGCGATACGAAGCCGATTACCTGATTCACGAAAGGTAGGGGGAATACCCCGTAGCGGGAGATGCAACCTGGAGGATGCGACTCGAGGGTATGAGCGGCACCGAGGGAACCTCGAGTGTTGGCGACCTCGTAGTAAGCTACCAGTGAGAAGCGCCCGCGTGTCAGACCGCATTGGGATGGAAAGGCGCCTTAGGGTTAAACGAAATTTGTGTGCCCGGGTTAGCCTCTCAATGGGACGACATTGGGATTGAAAGGCACTAGTAGCCTCTCAGTGTGTACCGCATTGGGATTGAAAGGCACCGTAGGGTTACGCACAGATTGAGTACTCGGGTTTAGCCTCCCAGTGTGTGTACTGCCACTTGTACCCTTAGGGGTTTGAGCTCTATATGGTGCATAGTAAGATTGAAAGCCGAGGGCCCAAATATGTTATGAAAAGTCAAGAAGAATGTGAGAAAGGTCAGGAAGAATGTGAGAAGTAGATAGCATTGGCGCGGATGCCATCGCTATTTAGGTCACGTGCATTGCATGCATGATTTTCACTTACTGAGCTCTATAAGCTCATTCCACGTTTTTATGTGTTGTAGGACCCCGCGATCACGGTACGTGATCATTTTCACGGCGAGGCCAACTTTTGAAGCTTCCGGGGGCTTTTGAGATGGAAGTGTGTGCATGGATGCGACCTCGTGGAGGCCCAGTAGATAAATTTATTTTGACCCGCATGCGCGCTCTCCTATGTAAATAGGACCCAGGATGATTTTGTAGGAACAGTTACGATTCCTTTATATAAAAGGAAAAATTATATATGAAATTCCGTACTATCTATTTCATTAGTAGAACATTAGTCGCATAGACTAGTGTAGAATGTAGTGGTGGAAAGCGGGGCTGCCACACACATCCTGCACCAAACCAAGTTGGGTGTATCCTAGACGGTTTATTATGTTATTGAGGTCTCGGAATGTTCGATTTTACGAGTATATTTTCGGAATTATTTTGACGCAAATAATAAAAATCGATGAAATCGAATTCCGAGTCGGTCGAAATTGAAGATACTTTATACAAATTCGAGAGACCCATATCCTGGTCAAATCACCGAGACACCGTGTTGACTCTATTATTCGCCGCTCGAGGTTGTCGAAATGTAAATACAATCGTCGGATTTTTGCCTAATTTTCCGAAATAAGAAAGTGGTACCAGTAAGTTATTAATTGTTATTCTATGTGTAACTTGTCTTATCCAATTTAGGCGGAATTTCAATAATTTAGGCGGCTTCTCAATAATTTAGGCGACCACTTAATGTTACGACCCCTAGTAACTTAGTAAATTTTTTTCAACTCTACGGATCTAAACACGGCTCGACGTAACTGCGGGGTACGTCGATCAGCTAACCCCTTGATCTTTTCGTATTTTCCCCTCGACTCACACGTTGATATGGCGGAATATAGAGATGGAGTGGTTCGTTTTTACTTCGGGCTCACACCAAAGACACACCGAACAAAGAGGCGAACACACGAGCTTTAGGGGGCAATCTCCCCAACCCTATTTCATTAAATGAACTTCCGGGTCAAGCATCTGTCCTAGCAAAACACTTAACATGTATTGAAAAACTTCCATTTGGTATACGTTTTGATTTAAGGGTAGCTGTAGGCTGTATTTGGTACCAAATTCATATTATTTGGTATCACTATAACAATGGAAACTCGATCGAAACAATTATCGTATATATTATTGCCATCTGCAGGAACACACATCCTGCACCAAACCAAGTTGGGTGTATCCTAGACGGTTTATTATGTTATTGAGGTCTCGGAATGTTCGATTTTACGAGTATATTTTCGGAATTATTTTGACGCAAATAATAAAAATCGATGAAATCGAATTCCGAGTCGGTCGAAATTGAAGATACTTTATACAAATTCGAGAGACCCATATCCTGGTCAAATCACCGAGACACCGTGTTGACTCTATTATTCGCCGCTCGAGGTTGCCGAAATGTAAATACAATCGTCGGATTTTTGCCTAATTTTCCGAAATAAGAAAGTGGTACCAGTAAGTTATTAATTGTTATTCTATGTGTAACTTGTCTTATCCAATTTAGGCGGAATTTCAATAATTTAGGCGGCTTCTCAATAATTTAGGCGACCACCTAATGTTACGACCCCTAGTAACTTAGTAAATTTTTTTCAACTCTACGGATCTAAACACGGCTCGACGTAACTGCGGGGTACGTCGATCAGCTAACCCCTTGATCTTTTCGTATTTTTCCCTCGACTCACACGTTGATATGGCGGAATATAGAGATGGAGTGGTTCGTTTTTACTTCGGGCTCACACCAAAGACACACCGAACAAAGAGGCGAACACACGAGCTTTACGGGGCAATCTCCCCAACCCTATTTCATTAAATGAACTTCCGGGATTATAGCTCGATTTTCGTCTTGAAAATGTAGTGGAGAACATGTGTCACCCTTTAATCTAATGTTATGACTCCTAGTTTAAACTATTCTTAGTGGATTTTTGAAGTGATGACAACATCTTCAAAGGGTGACACATGCTCTCCACTACACTAAGCATGGATCATTATTGGACCTCATAAATCATCATTACAAGATTATGAAAGGTGGCAAAAGGAGTGCATGCAAGGCGCCACTTCACTTGGCCAAGATGATAGATGGCTTAAGGACTTCATGCATGATGACACCTAGCTTGCTTAATGAAGAAGATTTCAGCCCTATAAATACCTAAGAAGTTTGTGCACTTGAGGGTATTCAAGAGGGGAAAGAATGAGAGGTTGTAGTGAGGTTAATGTCCATGTGTATACTTGAGTAGTAGTGAGGAAAAGCGTTAGTAGTGTGTGGTTATGTCGTTGTAGTGTTCAAGACGAAAATCGAGTTGTAATCCTGGAAGTTCATTTAATGAAATAGGGTTGGGAAGGTTGCCCCGTAAAGTTCGTGTGTTCGCCTCTTTGTTCGGTGTGTCTTTGGTGTGAGCCCGAAGTAAAAACGAACCATGCCATCTCTATATTCCGCCATATCAACGTGTGAGTCGAGGGAAATATACGAAAAGATCAAGGGGTTAGGCTGATCGACGTACCCCGTAGTTACGTCGAGCCGTGTTTAGATTCGTAGAGTCGAAAAAAATTTTCTAAGTTACTAGGAGTCATAACATTAAGTGGTATCAGATCCTTGAGTCTATTTTCCCACACCAATCTTCTCACAGAAATTTGAGATGGATATTGCATCGACAAGCCGAGACGAGGCCAGTCAGACGCACTCGACATTACGCTCTAGGATCGACGAAATCGAGAGAAAGATGCTCAGCTTGGAGCAGGAGATGCATGCCGTTCGAGAACTATTGCCTCCCGACCTAGGACGAGAACTCTCCAACATGCGCGAGAACTCTCGGAGGGGGTTCGAGTTCGCGGAAAGGTTGCCCGGCATGTTCACCGACTTGAAGGCCGCAACGACGGGCACCACCACCATTATTGCCAAGAAGCTCGAGGAGCTTACCCACCGGCTCGACGAGGAGGTCGAGGCCATCGTCGTACATCGCACCGACCTCGACGCGGAATTGAGGATCCTTCGGCGCAACGTGGCCCAACTTGGCGGAGCGAGCCCCTCACCAATGGCAACATCGGTCCCGGCCGTCCCCGAGACCATGCCCGACCCCGAGACTTTTAACGGCATCCGTGACGTTAAAGCTCTCGAGAACTTTCTCGATGACCTAGAAGAACACTTTACGGCCAAACATACCAGCGAAGCAGAGAAAATCGTTGTGGCCGGCCGTCTCTTGACGGATGACGCTAAGCTCTGGTGCGCACGCGGCAACGTGAGGCCACCTCGGAACAAGGACGGATCGAGACTTGGGAGGCAATGAAGTCGAAGCTGCTAGCCCACTTCCTACCTCATCACAACGCGTGGCATGCTAGGGACGCGTCGAGGAAGCTACGAAAAACAAGTTCCGTCCATGAGTACGTTCAACAGTTTCAACGTCTTTTGATTTACGTTAAAGACATGTCCGAAGCGGACAAGATTTACTACTTCATTGACGGGTTGGGAACTAATGCGCAACGTGAGCTTATGTGTAAAGATATAACCGATCTTCAAGCGGCCATTGCCGAGGCCGAACGTCTTAGGGATATTCTCGTGTGCCTACGGAGAAACAGGCACCCCGGCAAGAAGCAAATTCGGAGAAGAGGAAGAAAGGCCCGAAAAACCGCAAAGGCCAAAAGAAGGCGGGCGCGACCGTGAACACGCCCATGCGGAGGCCTCCACCGCGAAGAACCGAAAGAACAAAAAGAAGACGGGTCCAATCAAGTGCCATCTAGAAGGATCCACAAGCAAGCCCAATGTCCAATCGTGCCATCGTCGCCACAATCGCCGCCCAAATCCGCGAGAAGGTGAAGGCCGGGAACGAGGACGCGAAGTCGACCCACGCCCAAACTCTCGCCGCACTTCAGGAAGTTGCTCGCGTGATAGCAGAGTTTGAAGACGTCATGCCGTCAGAACTACCACGAGAACTTCCTCCAAGGCGTCGATTGACCATCAAATCGAGCTCGAGCCAGGGGCGCGACCACCCGCAAAGGCACCATACCGGATGAACCCCGCCGAGCTTACGGAGCTTAGGAAACAACTCGACGAGTTGATGAGCGCCGGCCTAGTGCGACCCTCGAAAGCCCCCTTTGGCTCGCCGGTCTTATTCCAAAAGAAGAGGATGGGTCTCTTCGATTCTGCGTCGACTACCGTGCCTTGAACAAAGTTACAGTGAAGAACAAGTACCCGATCCCAAATGCTTTGGACTTGTTCGACAAGCTAGTGAAGGCGCGCTACTTCACCAAGCTCGACCTTCGTTCGGGATATTGGCAAGTCCGCATCACAAAAGGCGACGAATCGGAGACCACCTGTGTAACACGTTATGGTTCTTACGAGTTTCTAGTGATGCCTTTTGGTTTAACAAATGCACCTGCTACTTTCTTTAATCTGATGAATGATGTACTCTATGATATGCTAGACAAGTTTGTTGTTGTGTACCTCGACGATATCGTTATCTACTCGACAACTCTTGAGGAGTACACACGACACTTGCGCACGGTACTCAAGCGATTACAAGAAAACAAGCTTTACGTTAAACTTTCCTCGGCCATATTATAGAGAGTGGCGAGATGCGCATGGACCCTCGAAAGTTCGAGCCGTGGTAGAATGGCCACAGCCGAACAATAACCGAACTACGTTATTTCCTTGGATTGGCAAACTATTATAGACGTTTCATAAAGAATTATTCGAAGATAGCCCCGCCGCTAACGGACCTTTTGAAAAAGGACACGCCTTGGATTTGGACCCCGAAGACTGAAGAAGCATCCCAGGGACTTAAAACAGCTGTGGCAAGCGAACCTGTACTGAAATTAACGGAGTTCGGCCAGCCCTTCGAAGTCCATACCGATGCTTCAGGTAAACTATAGGAGGCGTTCTCGTTCCAGAGCTACAGCACAGGGCCACATTTGTTATTTAGGGCCCGATATATCTATATATATAATATACATACTCAAACTTCAATGTCTCTAGCATGAAACGTAATTTACTCTATTTTTATAAGTAGGATTAGATTAGACTAGTTCGCCGAGAAAAAGCAAGGATGTCTTCGTACTAGTCAAATGGGCCTTTTGGAGCACACGAAATAAATGGGCCTTACTTTACTCAAATGGATCGGAATCGTAGCTATTTCTAGCAGGGTGATCCGACTTTTAGAATGTATAATGCATGAGTTATTTTCTATTTTTAATCTTTTCTATTTTATTAAGCATGATGGGGGGATAAACCACACGTTGGTATGTTAATTTTACAAAATAACTAAAACTTATTCTATTTTATTAAACGTGAGGGGTGTGGATAAATTGCTCCTTGGCTCGTCAATATTACAAAGCTAAAACTTTTAATTCCTCATTTTACTATTTTTAGTTAATTCTTGTACCTTTAATTTTTATTTATATCAAAATTAAATTTAAATTATAATTTCAATTAGCTATTTTTACTTAAAATATTATATTATAGCACATGCATCTGAGTTTGCAATTTTATTATTTTATATAATTAAATTTAAATTATAAATTCAATTATTAAAATAGCTTGAAATATATTTATATATTATAGCACACCGTGCAAAAAGTACTAGTAAGTAACTAGTGGAGATAAAAAAATTTATTGATCAATTGACGGACGAATTTGCAGTTACTATACACTCTACGCCCCGTCTTTGCTACTATTTGAGAATTTGGGAATATATCGTAACAATGTGTTATTTCTCTAAACCAGATGAGAGAAGAAAACAAAAAAGAACTGCTTTACACAAGCAAGTCAAAAGTCCAAGCCCGCCAGTTATTCAAAGCTAACAGAGGTTAACCCTAAAGTTGAGATTTATCACGAATACGAAATATCAGCTTATTCTTTCTATTCTTTGAGACATACACACACAAACATATGAAGTACATTTATTTTTGTTTTTTCCTTCCACATATATTAACCGATTTGCCCATGTCGTTGCTCGCATTACTTATGTTAAAGAGTTACAATACAAAAATTGTTTATATATCGGAAAGTCTTTAGTGTTACCATCGTCGTCCTATAATAAGAACAGCAAACTTATGAATGAGAACCAAAATGTGCTCATATCAGCTAATAAAAAAGCTACGCCATTATTTAATCTTTACAACGGATAAGCAATACATAGCAAACTAGTCAAGCTAATCAGTAATGTAGTGAAGTGGGTACGAATACATATAATGACAAAGGAAACCCCAAACTTCGTACGTTAGAAAACAAGTTCAAAAAAAAAAAGAAAAGAAAAACATACTGATCAACAATATATATCTGTAGTGAACCAATCGACTAATGGAAGGAAAAACCCTCAATTTACTATTCATCCTTTGGCTCCTTCAGCATCTCATAGGGCAGAATATCTTCAAGAAGTCCTTTATCTCTTGCCAATGAAGAAGAAGAAGTAGAAGACGGTGGGGGGCAAAAGGGTCTTTCTCTTTCGAACGACGAAGATATCATAGCATTATTACTGGTAAAGTTGTGGAAATATGGCTGTTGATGATTTAATAATGGAAGAATGATGTCTTGCGCTGTGCTTACGATCTTCTGACCACCATGATAGTCGCCGAGCATCTGCCTGAGATTGGACGAGAAAGGGCCGAGCGAAGAAGACGAAGTGGTGGGCTCGGCTGGGAAGAACCCAAAGCTGCCACGTGGCATGATGGGGCATGGATGCTTGTGTGTGCCTTCGTAGGTTGTGATGACAATGGATGGATCTTCGAAGGATCTTTCCACTCTCTTTTTCACATTGCATGATGTGCTTGTACAGCGGTAATAACTCCTAGTAATAATAATACAAATCATATTCATATGTCCGAATAAGCAAAAGATGGTCAGTATAATTCTCTGCAAGATTTGCTATTATTCTCCAAGATTTTTCTATTTCCATTTTTTTACCTGGGAAAAGGGCTATTTTTCACAGCTTTCTGACCGTACTTTCTCCATCTGTAACCATCGTCCAAGTGATCGATGTCACTCTTTGTCATGAAAGCAAACCTGGGTTCTCTTTGCTTTGTCTGATTCTTCTTCTTCTTCTTAGGTTTCAACCTAAGCGTTGGAGATCAAAAAAAGGACAAAAAAAAAAAACTATTACTCCACCATCAATTACGAAATCTATAGATTAATAATCCATTGGATTTTCCTCGTCACAACAGCGAGACGAGAGACCCAATCAGACCAATAAAGGATCTATTAAACTAATGTAATAGATTTTCTTGTAATTATCTTATTGTTTACCGCGTGGAAACTGTACAGATAACACCCAAAAATATTTGATTTGAATTAAACACAGATAAAGACTAAAAATAAAAAAAAAAAAGCCTTACTTTTGCTTAAAACTCTTCTTCCTCTTACTTTCATCATCATCGCCGCCGTCATCGTCTTCTCCATCTTCAGCTTCATTCTTAGCCTCAGCTGAAGACGAAGACATGGAGAAAGAGCTCGGTGTTGCTGGAGTGTTGACCACCTCAGACTTACTCTCCGGCGGCGCCGGCGGTGGTACACGTGGCATGGCCGGCAACCGATCAACCGGCGGCGGCGGATTTCCCAATAAGCTGTAATCGTAGTGGGATGTCTGAAACAAGTCATCAATCAATGCGGAATTAGAATGGCCGTCGCTGAACACGTCCATCAATCCACCTAATAAAGACCCATTAAATCCCTCATAATCATCTTCTTCATCAGCTACTTCCTCTTTTCCTACTAAAGGGCGCCGTTCACATGGTGGCAGGTCTTCAAGAATCGAGCTTTGAGTTGTGCAAAAGAAGCTGCTTCTTTCTGGAATATTCCTCATCGCTGTAATAGACTGATCGTTGTTCTTTTGAGTTTGATGGTGATGATCGAGTGATTTCTGTGCTGTTTCCAACTCCTTTTTCTCCCCCTCCATTGAGATTAAAGGCATAGATTCTTCTTCATTTGATCGATGGCTTGAGAGAGAGAGAGAGAGAGAGGCGTTTGGTGTTTTAGGGGTTTTGTAGTGTGAAATGAGACTTTCTCACGCGGTGATATTATGAATTTATGATATCTTCTTTTTCTTTTTTCCTATTATTTTTCTCTTTTTGTTTTTTATGGATTTTGGACTACAATAAAGGTTGGCCTGGCCCCCGTAGTTCTTCTCTTTATTTTCTTCTGTTATATATCCTTAAAGAAATATATACTATAGAGAAATTTTACGGTGTTCGCATTACGTGGGCACCTGTTGATGTGGCACCAATTCGTGCTATTTCAACATGCCACGTTGGCATCTAAGGTTTTGTCGTCTTAATTAACACCTTCTAGGTGCCATTACTCGACATTTCCGATGCTGATGTTACAAATTGACGCGATATATTTCATTGACACGATGTTATGTAAGGTGTCAAATATTTCACGTCAGCAACCAAAATGTCGATTAATGGCACCTAGAAGGTGTTAATTAAGACGTCACAACCTTTGATTTCGATGTGTGATGTTGAAACGGCACGAACCGGTGCCACATCAACTGCCCACATAAGGTACTCACCGTGAGCGTCACATAATTCCTCATGATTTCTCATGTCATTTTATTCAAAATCCGATGTATATGTGATTCAAATTGGCCTACAGAGAACTTATATCAGCTTGAAGATTTGTTAGATTATATATGTTATAAAGTTATTTAATCTTGATAGTGATTCTTTCATTACAAGCAACCGAAGCTAAAGTTGACCGGAAAATGCCGGTGAGTACAGTTGGTACGGACACATAGAAAAGGGCAGCAAATTACATATATATAGATGGGGGACTCTTTTTTGCTATTAAATGCGATGAGGACCTACTACTTACCCATCCATATTCTTTTTTATTATTATTTTTAAATTTTAATTATTCATAAGTATTATATATATATATATATATATATATATATATATATAGTCGACGGTTTCATACGGTTGTTCAAGCTGACCGGCGACTGACCTTGGGTCATTTCATGTGAATGGAGATGGCTCGTGCTCATACTGATATATATATTTGATATAGTGACATCTATAGAAAAATACCCAATTGAATAAAAAATTTACAAATTAGTACCTATGTCAGAAATTTTTACAGATAGGTATCTGTTTTACTGCTTGTACCAATTTTCGTCTTGTCATACCTTTTTATGTGTGTCTTGCGTACCACACTACGTATCCTATATGGTTTCTATATGGTAGACCTTAGTGCGTTATATATGGCGTACCATTTTCTCAAAGTTTTACGTACCAAAATACGTTGCCATAGGGTACCTAAATGTGTTATATGGCGACATGCAGTGGATTGGGTACCTATGCGCAAAAAATTTATTCTGGTAGGTACCTACATATAAAAAAATACTGACAGGGTACCGAATTACAAGTTTTTATGCAGATGGATATTTACCTGTAAAGACCCCTTTTGATACATGTATATGAAAATTCATTCTTTGTTGTATTTATTTTATTATACCTTATTATGTGACCACAAGTACGTAATTTTTTCCTTCTTGGGTGTGTACATAGGACTTGAATGTTTCAAGATATTCATGTTCGTCTGTATAAAGTTTTACTTTATCCACCTCCGTCTTTTTTCCTAGTCGGTATAAAGTATACATATGTTTAAAAGTTAATAATTTTATTATTTTACAAGACAATGGTGGTGAAGTTGGTGTTACGCGTTTCAGTTGATTTGATCTGATTGGAGATTGATTGTAGTAAAAGCCACTGATTTTATTTATAATTATTCTGTGATATCATGCTTCATAAAGTTAGGGTTAAGACGTCCGTTGGTAATAATGAGGGACAGGATCCTAACCTTTTTAAGTTATAAAAAGAAAAAAAAAAAAAGACATGATGTTGATAACTTAGATATATAATTGTGAACATAACATATATATGCATAAGTCAAGATAAGTGAAATTTATTTAAAAAAAAAAACAAATTACAAGAGACTATTTCATATCACAAACACGTCCTCGCTGGTTTGACATGAACAATTATACATGCATATACATATTTTTATATCGTCTCGAAAGTCAACAGGAAACTTATTTATAATTTATTATCCTTGATCTTGACCAAGTAGTATGGACAACAATATGTATGTATTGTGAACCGCAAACTCATTATTCGTATATTACGTTACGACAGAAGTCTTTGTCCGGTGTCATATTGTAAACCAACTAAATATATATTTAATATTCTATCATCAATCATATACAGACAAATAAAATGAGTCAAAAATAAATTACTAGGAACTTGTCCCTTTTTATGAAAATAGAGTTAAAAAGTTTCACCACTCAATATCTCGATTCTTTCCCGATTCGAGGTTGTAATGTAAGAGGGGAAAAAGAGAAAAAAAAATAAAAAAAGAACATCTTCATCATCATCATCATCAACCGGTCTTTCGAAAGCAGATAATGATTAATGATTGGTCCAAAGCTCGTAACAACTGGCTGATATATAACGTGAAATAATATCAAATTTATGCGATGCAAATTATTGAAAGATGAGCAATGACATGACATGAAATAATCGATTTTGAACTACCCCAATAATGAGAAGTGAAAGATAAGAAAACGCACTACACAACGATGTGTGCTTGCGGTACATTTATTAAATCTTAGAATGGTTCGACTTCTAGGGGTTTGCTTGCCCTAAAGGGTCGGGTCGGTCGGCGGTCCATTTAATAAGGTTCATATTTGGGTTAAGCAAAATAAACCAGACACATGACGACGTGATCAATAGTGATTGATGACGTCCCAATACTCTCACATGGTGGCCTATATATATGTATATATATCCTATATATATATATATACCTTCTTCGTTGAGGATATGAATAGTTGAATGAAATATATTACATAAATATTTGTTGCATGATTACCACAAATGATGGCCTGGCCTCAACAACTAGATATTCCATCGAGAGGCTCATCATACATGGTATTATATCTTCATTATTCATACGCCCATAGCTAAATTGCATATTCCACGAGCATCGATCGCTGCGTCCAAATTGATTCAAAGTCAACGTAGAAGACTAACCGAACTTTGTTTTCTTGTTTATCTATTTACGTAATATTATAATTCTTTAATAAAAAATCCTTCTTTTAAGATGTATGTGGGGTTATAATAAACCTAACTTGAGCTTCACATGCAAGATACTTTAACACGCAAAACATAAAATGAAAATGTCTTAAATTAGAAAAGGAAGAGACCTTACTTAGGTTGAACGAAGGAAGACGAGTGAGTTTGAACGCACGCACCGGTGATTGCGGCCCTTATCCCTCGAAAGATCCAATTTTTGTATTTATTTGTATGTCACTGTGTCACCACATGATTGAGTCAAAGTCAACAGCTTTTTTAGCTTAATTTAAGCATAGCTACTTCACTATTATTTTTCGCATCCTTATACTATATATCATTTAATAATTATTTGTTGTCTTGTGGTGTGATGAAGAAATATTTGAAGAACGATTAACGCGTCAAAGACAAAAGAAGACAAACGAAGGTCTCGACAAATCAGCCTCTTTTTGCGTGTACGCCTCTCTATAATATTTATTTTTTCGTATTTTTTTAGTGGGCATCTCATCCCATCCCATTCCATCCCATCCCATCCCGTCATCATTCACTTTTTCTTTTTTTAAGTTTTTGTTAGCCTCTTGGTACACATATGTACTTGTAGTTATTTTGCATTTTCGATTTAGTCTCAGCTGAATTGAATACCAAAAAAACATTGAACCCTTTCCCACCCGTTGGAGTTTGGGTTATAACTTCAAATGATCAGCTTCGGCTATGGGACGACTAAAACCTTGAAGCTTTTTCTCCATTTGGGTCATAACTTCAAATTTATCACTACTCATTTCGGCTAAATTCATTAAAAGTCGAATCTTAACCTCATCGTCAGACATAACCTTAAATTATCGGAATCTGATATGGCTAGTGTTATGTTCCTTCCCATTCCCATCATCACAAAGGAAAAGTTGCCTGAAGCACTTTGTAAAGCCCATTCTTAGTCTTTGAATGGCCCACATATTACCCAGAACTGATACAAGCTTAAGCCTAGTTGAGTACATGACTAGTTTCCACAACTGGGATTGATGATTTGAAAGAAGGCAGTAATTCAAAGTCATATATGGTGTAGTTACACAAAGATCGTCTGGATAAAATGTCAAATCTGCAACAGCTAAAGATTAAATAGCGACAGTTTAGAAGACCTTGCGTAGAAAATGGCGGGCAGGCGCCTAAAGAGTTGCGCCTGAAAACACAGAAAGAGATGGTGCAAAGATCTTACGAATCGGAGGTAGCAGAACTAGCACTTTGACGAATTCTTCGCTGATGTACGTCCCAGTTGTACACTCGAGCAATAGTAACCTGGGCAACATCGAAGATAAACCCTGTAAAAGGGTGGCTATATACTACTATGAACTACGATGTATAGTTAGTCTTCCAAATACTGTAAACTTTGTAACTGAAGGAAGGGAGTTAGAGTCAGGTTGAACGACCATGCATAACAATTTTTTGGGGAAAAAAAAAGCAAAATTGAAGTTTGTATTTGAAAGAGCTGCTATCTCCCCTGTATGCTCATACCCATATATGTGCAAGTGCAAAAGGCGCAAAGTAGAAACAAAGGGTAATAATAACCTGCGTAATGGTTACTTGATCCCTAAGGAATTGAAGATCGGCTACTAGAACTTCCAAGCTTGCCTTGGCATTCTCCAAATTTTTCTGAAGCAGCGCCTTTGCCTGCGAAACAAAATTTTGGAAGAAAGAATAACGTCTGCTTAAAATGCTTCTGAGAAGTTCACGGTAGAACTTGGAAGACAGCATCTTATTAAACTAGTACCTCATCAAATGGATATTCAAGCATGACGTTTGCTCCTAGCCATAAACACACGGAATCTGCACCTTCAATCCGAGCACGAGAGTAGATGCCTTCAGATACTTCGAAATCCGCAATTAATGCCTGCAAGAAACATGATGGCAAAGAGAATAAAATGTTCAACTCTTGAAAACCTCTACCATAGTACCATACAGTCATAAACCACTGTCCTTTCGAAGGTAATGAGTGTCCATAGCAAGAGACGAAGAGTTCAAATCAGGTAAGACTTAGAGCAACAGGCTGAGGTTTAGGGTAAAGACTTAACATAATAAATGACTTCGAACATACATAGTCAGCATAGAAGGCCGAAGCTTTTAAAGACATACCTCCATGCTGTCCTTCTTAGCTTCCAATGTGGCAACGACATCTAAGCATTTCTCAATATCAGGTATTTTTGCCTGTTATTAACCAAAGCGGAGAATATTTCATACTATGGCATATAAAAGCAGTGAAACAAGAAGACCCTGAAAATCGTGCAAGTTCTTGTCTAGCTTGCAATTACTTTAAAGATCGATCAACCACATTTCACAAAGTACCTTGACAAGAGCTAAGATCATGCTTCGATATAAAATTCGAGAATTGCCGCAAATCTACTTAAGAGCTCTAAAATTCAAACGAAAACTAGAAGACATAGTCAGCTTTCAGATTCTGCAAACAGCAAGGACTATCCATACTCTATATTTTACAATCAGACAAATATCAATTAAGATTAAAAAAAAATGAAACTTGTGAAATCAAGCGGAGCCGTGAGACCTGAAGATCCCTTTGCTGCGCTAGAAGCTTCATCTCAACAACTCTGTACTGCTGAAGCCTGTCAAAAATTTTACGCAAACGATAATCACATCGATCCAACTTAGAAGAGCAGCAGAACCGTGAAACCATACCTCTCTTGCAGAAAGGCTAGTGCTGAGCTGACGTCGAGATTCAGCTGAGAGAGGTAAGTCTGAACATCCTCGACGAAGGCCGCCGAAGGTATTCCTCTTCTTTCCGATACGTTCGATGACGTCGACATCTTCAGATGTGACGCGAGCGCGGAGCTTGAAAGCTTTGATTTGCCGAGGTTTTTGCCGACCGATCGGTCTCTTTGAGAAAGGTGGAAAAAGATGAACTGAAAGCATTATTGGGCTTTTCATAGTTGGTGAACGGCCCAATAGGCCCATTTATAATATTATAATGACGCGGCCCACTTATCAGTGCTGTTCAGTTCTGTGTGTTCTTTCAGCTTCCACCCTACTTTACTGGGTCTTTTTAAAAAATAGCCTTTGACGCGGTCAAGTTTAAAAAAATAGCACTCTTGACTTTTTTTTTTGGTCAATAGCACTCTTTTTAATTAACACTTAATCATCTTCTCGTAATCCCTTATTATTAATAAAAACAAAAGAAAAACAAAAATAAAATACAACGCCTGAAATGAATTAAAAGCTGCACGTCCATTTTGCAGCAGAAAGCATTAATTCCACTCCACCCCACCTCCCCGAATTATTCTTCTTCTTCTTCGTCCTCGTCCTTAATAGAAATCACCTACAATTTCTACGTCCGGACTTCATATCAGCTTCTTCACAGGCGAAGGAACACTCGAAAGTCCTCAGTGAACGAATTCGAACCTCACGCTTCACTGTAAGTATTTTTACTGGACGTATTTTGAATATAACCATCTAAATTTGTAACTCTCAGTCCTAATCCCTGTTTCGAAGGTAATGGGTTCCCCAAGCTTCGAAATTCCGGTTTGGACTGCCGAACATGTTCAATTTCGCTTTTTAAAACGTCCAGTTGATCAGGGGACCCTGCTTGAAAGCAGGCAACCCGCGCGTTAGATCATGGGACCCTACATAGAAGCATGAGTCCCGCACATAAATATACAGGACCCGCACATAAATTCACGGGACCCGCGGATAATTTTATGGGACCCGCGCATAAATTCATGGGACCCGCGCATCAGTGCACGGTTCCCGCAAATTAGTGCCGGCGCATTAGATAATGGGACCTGCACATAAATTCAGGGGACCTGCGCGCAAAAGAATGGGCCCCGCGCATAATCGCTTCTTATTGATAGGTCTCATGCCCCCATACACTAGAGCTTGGGTCCCGTGCACAAGAGCTTGGGTCCCGCGAAAGAGAGCTTGGGTCCCGTGCACTAGAGCCTGGGTCCCGCGATATATGTTAGGGTTTTCCAAAGGTCTTACGGTTTTGCAAGCTGTAGGGCTTCCATTAATTAATTATGTCTACATTATAAAAACACACAACATCCGAAAATAACATTTTCGTTAATCCCAGAAACAAATCGACCAAGAATGCTGACGGACGCCCAAATCGTCGCCCGCCTCCAAGAAATCGTCCGTAACTCGGACCCCCGGACTACCACGGCCGACGACGTCCGCCGCCGTCTAGAGGCCGACCTCGGCGTCGACCTCTCCCAAAGGAGGCTGTTCGTCGTGTTTGAGATAGACAGATTCTTAAACCCCGACGACCCTCCTATCGAACTCGACGGCGACGGCATCTGCGATGGTATGAGCGAAGTGATCCAAGGACGAGCACCCGAGGCTGTCCGAGACGACGACGACGATGCTGAGAGCGAAGTTTTCCTCGGCCCAGGTTGGATCGAGGTTGTCCGAAACGACGCCGTGCAGAAGGATGTCGACCAAGTTCCGGTTGGAGAAGGGCGAGAAGGGTAGAATAGTAAATTACTTAATAATTTTATGTTATTGTATTGTACGTGAATCTAAGTTTTTATATTTAATTTGAAGCATTATATATTATATTATGAACCTGATCTAATTAGTATTGTATTTTAAATTAAATGAACTATTTTATAATATTTAATTAGGTTTAAAAATATATAGATAGCTAGTTGTATTTAATTAGGTTAGTTATGTAATAAACATAAAGGGATATTTGTAGCGATTGGCAAACAACACAACCCGTGATAGATTTGGCGTAATAAACATAAAGGTTTAAGAATTTACTGGTTTTACTGTATCGATTGGCAAACGACACAACCCCTGATAGAACCCGTGTAATAACTATAAAGGTTTAAGAGTTTACAGGTTTTACTGTAGCGATTAGCAAACAACACAACCCGTGACAGAACAGTAAAAGTAAAAAAGCAACCACCACTTTAACGTTCAATTCCATTCAATCCTCTTTTCTCCTGCACACCAAACATTTTGCAAATCGATTCTCTGCAAGTAAAACCCAAAGCAGAACCTAAATCTACAATGGCAATCAGCGGGAACACCCAGAGAGTGAAGGTATTTGTTCTACTCTTCGTCTTCAATTTAACCAATCGAACCCTAATTTTCAAAATCGGACCCGTGCTTGCAAGCATCGGACCCGTGCTTGCAAGCATAGGATCGTGCTTAGAATCAGGGGACCCGTTTTCACGGCACCCGCCCATAAGATGATGGTCCCGTATGATGGTCCCAGCACGGGTCCACTGCGTAGCGTGTGTCCCGTGACCTTGCGCCCGCGAAGAACACGGGACCCGCGCGCTAGGAGCAGGGGACCCCTGCGTTATAAGCAGGGGACCCCGCTTATACGCAGGGGACCCATGGCTGGAACATCATCTTGTGGGCGGGTCCCGCGAAAATACGCACAGGTCCCGTGTTAATTCGCACAGGTCCCGTGTAAATTCGCACAGGTCCCGTGTAAATTCGCACAGGTCCCGGGTAAATACGCACAGCACATGCGATGCGGACCCCTGCCCATATGTGCGTAAGGGTTTCCTATTGTCAATATTCATACCAAGTAATTGGCTACGATGTGTTTTACGTATAAATTAGGTTGTGATGAAGAAGCAGTTGGGTTTAGTGGACGAATTTCCTGAATGCCGTCCTGTGGTGACCTCGTTATACACCGACGCCAGCGAGTTGATAAGACGGTGTCTTAACCAGGAGGAGTTTCAGAGCTTTTGTGCCTCGAGTCCGTTCGGCCGCCTGGTTATGGCGGAGCCGGATTTTAAGCTCTCGCTTCAGTTGTTGTGGTACCTCATCCAGAGGCAGACCACTCTGCACAATCGCGAAGAGCTGTGGATGATTGTTGGCAATAGTCCACTCCGATTTTCAAAATCGGAGTACTGCCTAATCACCGGGCTGAAGTTCGAAGCCGTGATACCGGCAGTGAACGAAGATAAAGCATTCACGAGGAGACATTTTGGGGATGCAGCAACCGTTCGCTTGTCTGCCGTGAAGATGGCGTTGGAGGGTTTGGCTGGCGACGAGGAACGTGTGGACGAGGAGAAGATTAAGTTGGCGAACGTCTACTTCGCCACCGCGGTGTTGTTGGCCCGAAAGTCAAAGAAGGACACCGTCGTGAGTCCTTGGGTCCTCCATCTCGCTGAAGACCGGTTTGCTTTCTCGCAGTATCCGTGGGGCAGCGTGGCGTTCAGGGACGTCATACGCGCTGTTAAAAAAAACCTACATGAGATCAAACGGGATTGGCTGATAAGTGGGTTCGTACAGCCACTTCAGGTGATTTATAATTAGGCTTTGCCATACCTTCTTTTGAGATGATTGATAATATTACTTGCGTTATGATATCAGATACTAGCATACGAATGCATACCGGGGGTTGCGGACGAGTTTGCGACCCGCAAAGAAGAAGACTACACGCCACGGATGCGCAGGTGGGTGACGACAAATTGGAGTCGCAAGGGATGCCCGACTTTGAAGTCCGTCGGAGAATACGTTGACCGGTCCCGTGTACGAGGATTGATAGTCCCGTCAGCGTACGAGCTGGAGGCACCGTACTTTAGGGACAGCGTTTTCGAAGTTGGGGCGGCACACGAACTATTCGATCGTGTCACGTCCCTACTCCTGCAGGGAGCGGCGGTTAGGTGTTCCCGCGGTATCCGGCGTCGCGGTGAGGGTTCTAGCGGGCAGAATTTGGTGCCTGAGACCGTTCCACAGATCGAGGGCATTGGAGGTCGCGACAGCGATATGATGTTGCATCACGGCCACATCCCCGAACATCCGCACGAGCACGGCTTTCATGCAGCTCCGGAGACGGGACGGTCAAGTGGAAGTGGTTTCGAATCGGGTCCACGCTTCAGTGAATGGCAAAGTCGTATGGACCAAAACTTCACCAACTTGTTTGGGCGATTCGACCAACTTGGCACGCAATTGCATCAGTTTCAAGAAGAAGAGGGTCGACGGTGGTCGACGAACGAGAGAAGGTGGGATGCGTACGAGGAACATTGGACGCAAATGCGATCGTGGGCCGACAGCCTGAGGGACTTGGGGAACACAGTTCAGGGTTTGGCGAGCAGATTTTATCACGGGTCTAGCACTCCGCCTACCGAACCTAGTTATAGTAAGATTTTTATTTGTACTTCATTTTTTAAGTAGTTCTGTAGATTACTTATTACTTCCTATTTACGATGTAGATGAAGTTCCAAGCGGGTTTGGTGGTGGATCGCACGCTCCACATGCCGGGTTTGGGAGCGGATCGCACGCTACACCGCCCGAGATTGGGCGTGGATCGGTCGCTACACAGCCCGAGTTTGGTAAGTTTTATACTTAAGTACGTGAAAAATAGTATGTATTTATTCTAGCATTTTCTTGTGTAGATTACGATGAGAGATGGAGGAACACATCGTACATGGGACCGGATGGCTACATTCCGAGCCTGGAGCCATGGGACGGTCACAGTCTGTCGGAATGGGCGCAAAATCGTTACGCTGGATATGTCCAACCGGATCGGTCCGATGAAGACGAAGAGAGAAGAGAAGAGGTGGTCGACCCATCGTCGTGGAGGGGCGCTTACGGTCTCGGGCTTCAGGAGGTAGCGACGGACATAGAGGCTCAACAGGATCACGCGCATCAGTCCGAGACCATGGACGAGCCTGAGCCGGAGACGCACGCCGAGGCATCGGGCTCTGTCCAAGCGGTCGACAAAGGAAAAGGCGTCGTCAGAGAGAAGACCCCTGAGCGGACGAAGAAGCCATCGCGGTACACCACGACGCCGTTCACCGATTTCCCCTCGACGACTACGGTCAAAGCTCCAAAGCTTTCGGCGTTCGAGCGGCATATCAAGTTCAAGGCCGAGAAAATGTGGCCATCATGCGAGAGTCAGCTAACAACAGCCTTAAGGATTACCGGCATGAAAATCCGAGGGAAGCTACAAGAACACGACCCTAGATGGTTCCTGAACCTTGCGACCGAGGGTATGCCACTCGATGACATGGTACGTATATAAAGTTACCAAATGCCTTGGGTCACCTTACTTGAATGTGTTGAAAACCGGTTTGCTGGTATTGCAGCATGTCGACGAATGCCTCGCTGGGATCGAAAACATACAGAAAGTTAGCAAATCGGTTGCTAACTTTGTCGCGTACATGCCCCATACGTTTAAGACGCTCGTCGACCAGCCAGGGGTGCTAAACATACTCGGGAAGCCGTCTGGTCAAGGCTTCAAGAGATTGCTCCCGTTCGCGAGGGGGGAGGACGAAGATTGGAAATGCAGATCGTGGGATCTAGCGAAGAAAGTTGCCATCCCCATGCGTACGTCAGGCCGGTGGGTGTTGTTGGTTGTTGATGTGGGGGAAAAGATTTTCACGATTTACGACTCCGATGCGCCTCCTGAGTTCGAGTGGCGCTTTATCGACGATGATGTCAACAAACTTCTGAGGGTAATCCCGGCTATTTTCAAGGACCTGGGGCTGATAAAACGCATGCTTAGCAAATCTAAACGCTGGCCGGCTAGGTGGTGTCGCGACTTCAGGAGACAAAATCGGTAAGTTTTCAGTTATGTTGTGTTTTATTAATTTGTCGACGTTGATAAAAATAAGTGTCTTTTTCGATGGAATTTTCAGGGGAGAAGATGGCGTGGCGATGTTGCGGGCGGCAATGTCGCTTATGATGAAGAAGGACGACGTCTCCCGCCTCAATCAAACTCATATGAAGGAGTTTAGAAAATACCTCGCATCTTCTATTTTCAATAATGATTGGGACAGTTTTTAAACAACCCTTTTTTTTGTTGAAATTTAATTTTAGCTGTTGAATATTAACTTATCGTTTGTTGGATATGAATTTAGGGTTTACATTTGTCAAAGAGTGATTTTTTCGGTGTTGTCCAACTTTTTGTCGGTGAGACTGATGTGTCAGTCAGACTTAATAACTTATCGTTTGTTGGATAAGAATTTAGGGTTTAGAATTGTGAAAGCTTGAGTTTTTCGGTGTTGTTCCAACTTTTTGTCGGTGAGACTGATGTGTCAGTCAGACTTAATAACTTATCGTTTGTTGGATATGAATTTAGGGTTTAGAATTGTGAAAGATTGAGTTTTTCGGGGTTGTCGCCCTTTTGGTCAGTGAGATTGATGTGTGATCTGACATAAAATTAACTGAATTTTAAGTGATTTGACATAATTTCACTTGGTTGATATGATTATCACTTTTCAGCTGTTTGCTACGCGCTTGAAATACGCGGGTACCCTGAATATAAGTGCGGGGACACTGCTCATAACGCGCAGGTCCCCTGCATGTTAACGCGCGGGTCCCTTTCTTATGTCGCGCAACAATTTGACGGGACCTGACGGGACCCGGCCTTAAATGCGCGTAAACTTATCGGGGACCAATGACGACCCGGCGGTCTCAGTATGGGTCCTAAGCAATCTGAGCGGGTCCCCTGTTTTGACGATTGGGTCCCCTGTCCGTAACATGTGGGTCCGATGCGTTCATGTGCGATTTTGCAATGTTAATTCATGGAAGTAAGCGATTAATTGTGCGTATTTATAATTTGTTTATCGTTCATTACAATATAAAGTCATCATACAATAGCAGAGCTCAAAAGAATTGGATAAAAACACTAGAATTAAGTTAAGTCTACAAGATTGTAACATCCAACAGAAATCACAAACACGAGTATGTTTTCTGAGTGTGCTCTCTTATTATTTTCACGTCAACAATCGTTCAACTTGAAATACTTGTTGGAAGATATATTTTTTGGGTTTCAATCTTCGAGTCGGATATTGTTAACCTACTTGTTATTTTTTTAATTTTTTTAAATCGCGCGATAATTTTTAATTAATTAATTTCATTATTATGGAATTTAATAATATTAGATTTTCGCTGGGGACGAAAGCCCCAAATCGAGAATCAAATGTCAAGTCACCTGTCCTGTACGTACTGTATAATGACACTGCTCTGACATGTAGTACTTTTGACCAATAAATGAAGCAGTACTCTGACATAAAATTAACTGAATTTTAAGTGATTTGACATAATTTCACTTGGTTGATATGATTATCACTTTTCAGCTGTTTGCTACGCGCTTGACATACGCGGGTACCCTGAATATAAGTGCGGGGACACTGCTCATAACGCGCAGGTCCCCTGCATGTTAACGCGAGGGTCCCTTTCTTATGTCGCGCAACAATTTGACGGGACCTGACGGGACCCTGCTCATAATGCGCGTAAACTTATCGGGGACCAATGACGACCCGGCGGTCTCAGTATGGGTCCTAAGCAATCTGAGCGGGTCCCCTGTTTTGACGATTGGGTCCCCTGTCCGTAACATGTGGGTCCGATGCGTTCATGTGCGATTTTGGCAATGTTAATTCATGGAAGTTTGCGATTAATTGTGCGTATTTATAATTTATTTATCGTTCAGTACAATATAAAGTCATCATACAATAGCAGAGTTCAAAAAAAATGGATTAAAACACTAGAATTACGTTAAGTCTACAAGATTGTAACATCCAACAGAAATCACAGACACGAGTATGTTTCCCGATTGTGCTCTCTTACTATTTTCACGTCAAAAATCGTTCAACTTGAAATACTTGTTGGAAGATATATTTTTTGGGTTTCAATCTTGGAGTCGGATATTGTTAACCTACTTGTTATTTTTTTTAATTTTTTTAAATCGCGCGATAATTTTTAATTAATTAATTTCATTATTATGGAATTTAATAATATTAGATTTTCGCTGGGGACGAAAGCCCCAAATCGAGAATCAAATGTCAAGTCACCTGTCCTGTACATACTGTATAATGACACTGCTCTGACATGTCACTTTTGACCAATAAATGAAGCAGTACTCTGACATGTCACTTTTCATCAGTAATTGAACAATTATTGGACCCACTTAGTAAGCGAAAGTGACCAAACGCAAATGGACCCCTCGCGCAAGGCAGGGGACCTTATAAGTATGCACGGGACCCAAACGTTAAACGCAGGGGACCTTACGTGCATTGGCAGGGGACCCGGCGGGAAAGACAAATATGCGCATTTGTGCATGAGGGTTTTGTACTACCATATCCATGCAGACGCACGTAACACCACCTTACGTAACATAGCACAAATGGCATCGTATGAGCCACTCTGAATACGACGATACACACATATTACAACGTTATCTCCTAAAAAATTCACCCACCGAAGGAAACCGATTTTTCTGGGGTCGTCCACGTTGTGAACCAACACGAGGCGGCAACATGTCCATACTTCTTTCAATGCGGTCCGTTACCGGACGTATAGTACCTTCGTATGCCAGCTTCCAAATCTCCAAGGTATAATAATCGTGCACTAATGAATACACCGGCACTTGGGCAGAACCACAAGCCGCAATCGCATGAGGACAGGGGATACGATCGATGTCAAACATCATGCACGTGCATTTGCGCAGCCCCAAATCGACCACCTCGTTCACATGCTGCCCGTACACGTTATATGTTAGATTCCCGACTTCCGACGCATGAAATTTTTGCGACTCCGTGAAATTCTCTCGTATGATCGACTCAACCTTCGGCGTAAACCTAGTCATGTCCGCGGTGATTGAAGCTTCGGCAGATCGCCGATGCTTACTGAACCATGATGATGTTAGTCGGTGAATCGACGCCAACAGTCCAATAATTGGAAGCTCTCTGTCCTTACGCAGAGCTGCATTGATAGACTCTGATCCGTTGGTCGTCATTATGTTGTATCTTGATCTAGGGCAATATGCTCGAGTCCACGTTTCCTTTGGGACTTCCTCAAGATATTTAGCCACGTCCCCATATTTTTTTTCAAGCAACTTAAAATTATCGTCGGACTCGCTCTTTGTATAGGCAGTAGCGACACGCCAAAAAATCGGGCAAGCACCTTTCTTCTTCATTTTCGTCTTCACGTTTTGTAGAATGTGCCACGCACAGAAACCATGAAACGCGTTCGGGAAAACGGCCGGAACTGCATTCTTTATTCCAGGGTTCCGATCGGAAATTATTACGAGATCGTCGCCATCCGCAACAAAACGTCTTAATCTCGAGAGAAACCACGTCCAGCACTCGGTTCCCTCGGACCCGGCGGCAAGACCCCATGCTAAAGGATATTGATGGTAATCGCCGTCTTGTGCAGTGGCAATCATCATGAGACCCTTATACTTCCCCTTCAAATGGGTGGCGTCGATGGAAACGACTTTCCTCATGAACGTAAAGCCTCTGACGCATGCGCCGTATGCCAAGAACAGGTACTTGAACCGATTTTCTTCGTCCATCTCCCAATCAGTGACACTGCCCTCGTTGGCTTGCCTCACCGCATCTAAGTAAGCCGGAAGTAAACCGTAGCAATCGTCCCTGTTACCAACTAGTTCGTCGGTCGCAATCTGTTTTCCTCTCCAAGCCTTGTAGTACGACACTTCTACACCCCTACTCTGCATCATCGACTGTATGGAGCTGGGAGTGGGGATGTCTTTAGGAGCCCTGAAATTTTGCAACAACGTGCTCGATACGAGCGAGGAACTTCCCTGGCGATGTCTACGGCGTCGATGAGACACGCCGCACGTGTGCGTGTTGACGTACTTTCGGATTGAGAAAAAGGGGGAGTCCTTGTCCTGTGCACCTCGTATTCGCCATTCGCAGTTCTCATTCGCACATTTCACTACGTACAGGGTTTTGTTTGACCTATCCACTTGGAATTCAAAGCATGCAGCGACAGCGATTTTAGTGATTTCGTCCTTCATTTCTTTCTTGGAACGAAATTCTTGTCCAACATATAGGGTCGAACCATCCGTAAACGAATAGGTACCATCGTCGGCCGCATCAGTTGCGTCGTCGTGCTCATCGACGTCAAAATCGTCATCGTCATCGTCATCATCATCATCGTCATGTATAGCACCTTCCTCGTTCTCATTCTCGTCTTCCCGTCCGACTTGCTCGTTCTCATTATCATATCCTTGGCCGCCCATTCCGGAGTAATCGCCTAATGCGCCACTGCTTTCATTACTTTGGTAAGAAGGGTTGTAAGATGTGCTGGGAAAACCCTCAAATGGTTGGATTTCTGCGTTTGTATCGCAAAGCGCTATAAGGCCGACGTCGAAACCCGACAAATCATTAGCATGAGGTTGATGTGGTGGTGCCGCCTCCACGGATAATTGAAGTTCCACGTGAAGAGGTGGTCTTGATCGTGGGCAACCACCTCCAACGTACGCACGTACGCCGTAATCGTTCTCGATGTAGATGGGGCGCACATAATTGTAGTCTATGCAAGGCATGTAGCTTATCCGTAGTTTGGTATTGTCATTGCGTAACGACACTGCAGCCAATATCTCGTTAGTGAGATCCACTAACGTGCATGAACTGTCGTCGACCAAGATTGAATGCCACCGGCAAGTTGGATCGGGAACCCAGTTCGACGTATTGTCCTCGCGAATTACCCACTGACCATCGACTTGGAAAACAATGCTGGTGATCGTCATGATTATCTCCAAAAGAGAATGACGAGCGTGGAATGTATGCTTTCTGGACGTAAAATGGTCGTGCATTAATTTTCATACATGCAGGCGTTCTTTTTAATTAATTTGATTTACTTTTTCTTTTTAATGAGATAAGGGGACCATATTTCACTTCAGGGGACCGTAACGTGAAATCAGGAGATCCGCGCGTGAAATCAGGGGTCCCAAGCGTATATGTGTATATGCACGGGTCGCTGCCAATTTAGGGTTTGTCACGTTCGCTTTAGTTATACCAATTATAATTGAACAGTTACCGAGAATTTGGTCAAAATATTCTTCTCCTCAGTAACAAGTCAAATCACCCATCACGTACTTTCGTTTCATACAGAGAATCAATTATTCAACAACGGACAAACGGAAAAAACAAGTCATATGGTGGGATACATGCTGAAGGGACCGTAACTTGAAACCATGGGACCTGCACGTAAAATCAGGGGTCCCGAACGTAAAATTCGGGGACCCGAACGTAAAATCAGGGGTCCCAAGCGTATATGTGTATATGAACGGGTGCATGCCACTTTAGGGTTTGTCCCGTTCGCCATACAAATTATAATAGAACAGTTACCGAGAATCAATTGGGCGATAATGTATGCTTTCTGGACATAAAATGGTCAGGCGTTAATTTCATACATGCAGGCGATCTTTTTAATTAATTTGATTTACTTTTTCTTTTTAATGAGATAAGGGGACCATATTTCACTTCAGGGGACCGTAACGTGAAATCAGGAGATCCGCGCGTAAAATCAGGGGTCCCAAGCGTATATGTGTATATGCACGGGTCGCTGCCAATTTAGGGTTTGTCACGTTCGCTTTAGTCATACCAATTATAATTGAACAGTTACCGAGAATTTGGTCAAAATATTCTTCTCCTCAGTAACAAGTCAAATCACCCATCACGTACTTTCGTTTCATACAGAGAATCAATTATTCAACAACGGACAAACGGAAAAAACAAGTCATATGGTGGGATACATGCTGAAGGGACCGTAACTTGAAACCATGGGACCTGCACGTAAAATCAGGGGTCCCGAACGTAAAATTCGGGGACCCGAACGTAAAATCAGGGGTCCCAAGCGTATATGTGTATATGAACGGGTGCATGCCACTTTAGGGTTTGTCCCGTTCGCCATACAAATTATAATAGAACAGTTACCCAGAATCAATTGGGCGATAATGTATGCTTTCTGGACATAAAATGGTCAGGCGTTAATTTCATACATGCAGGCGATCTTTTTAATTAATTTGATTTACTTTTTCTTTTTAATGAGATAAGGGGACCATATTTAACTTCAGGGGACCGTAACGTGAAATCAGGAGATCCGCGCGTAAAATCAGGGGTCCCAAGCGTATATGTGTATATGCACGGGTCGCTGCCAATTTAGGGTTTGTCACGTTCGCTTTAGTCATACCAATTATAATTGAACAGTTACCGAGAATTTGGTCAAAATATTCTTCTCCTCAGTAACAAGTCAAATCACCCATCACGTACTTTCGTTTCATACAGAGAATCAATTATTCAACAACGGACAAACGGAAAAAACAAGTCATATGGTGGGATACATGCTGAAGGGACCGTAACTTGAAACCATGGGACCAGCACGTAAAATCAGGGGTCCCAAACGTAAAATTCGGGGACCCGAACGTAAAATCAGGGGTCCCAAGCGTATATGTGTATAACGGGTGCATGCCACTTTAGGGTTTGTCCCGTTCGCTTTAGTCATACCAATTATAATTGAACAGTTACCGAGAATTTGGTCAAAATATTCTTCTCCTCAGTAACAAGTCAAATCACCCATCACGTACTTTCGTTTCATACTGAGAATCAATTATTCAACAACGGACAAACGGAAAAAATCAAGTCATATGGTGGGATACTTGCTGAAGGGACCGTAATTTCATTCCGGATGGGACCTGCACGTAAAATCAGGGGTCCCGAACGTAAAATTCGGGGACCCGAACGTAAAATCAGGGGTCCCAAGCGTATATGTGTATATGAACGGGTCGCTGCCACTTTAGGGTTTGTCCCGTTCGCATTAGTCATACCAATTTCAATTGAACAGTTACCGACAATCAATTCATTAGATAATATCTGAAAATTTTAGTCAAATAACACTACAAGCATCTGTCCATAAACCCTTTAACTACAAGTCCAACAACCTACAAAGCCACCTACAGTTAGCACTTCCAAATGCAGCCAAACAAATCAATGCAAACAGCTATTTGGGTCACGCAATATCCGTGCAGCCATAGTGGCTCGATACGCTGAAATATCAATCTGCCTTTGATATTCATCAAACTCGGGCGTATCAACCATAAGCGTCTCCACCGTCAGCGCCGCATGAACCCCGCAATCCAAGCTGCCAGCCTTCTGCTGGCGATTCATTTTATTATTCAACTTCGGCTTTGTGACGATGTCGAACTTGAAACGCCAATATGCAGAAAGAAACTCCGCCTGCAAAATATAGCATACGTCGAACAAGTTACTAAATAAATAAAAATGGTAGACAAACGGATTTCAGCTACTTACGAACACTCTCCCAGCGAATTGCACACCATGCGCGCCCAATGAATCGTGAAGGACGAAGGTCTGCGTGGACGCGTCAAAAATAAGCACTGCCCAGTGGGACCGTGCGTAAACATGAGAGATGATGTACTTGCATCGTAGCAATTCATCCTCCGTGAGACGCTCCAACCAGCTCCGACTGCTTCTCGACAATCCATTCACGAAGCTCTCCATATCATCCACCCGTACTTTCGCCTTCCTATTCAGCTTCTGCGCCTTAATAAAGTGCTCGTCTTGCACGTAACTTGGAAAGACGAAGACGCGAGGATAATTGTCGTTGTCCGCATAGATTCGCCTCATGCACTCTAGATATGCGTCAAGACAATTGGACTTGAGCATATCACGGAAGAGCAACATGTAGAAGCCTTGGGGATCCACGTCGCACATGTCAGACGACCAAACGTTATCACTGCATAAAAAGAAAAATTATTACGTGTTTAGGTACGATAACGGAGATTGACATCGAAAGTAAACACTTACCTAAACCTTGCCGCTTGAAGGTACATGTCAATGAGCATGCGATCATGCTCATGAATCAACTCACGCCCGGAGAAGTCCAGTCGCCCGAGGTACTTCTTGCTCCACTTCTCATTTCTATCTGAGCCAGAATCCTCATCACTTAGATCAACAACCTCTACGGGCGATTTGCCTCTTCTTCGACCTCCTCGGGCACTCGACGAAGCACCAACTTCTCCCGCCTCAACCACCTCCACAGGCGTGGGAAAAACTGGCACAGGTACGATCGCCAAATGATCGTCATCGCCACGACCGCGGTGGACAGGGGAACACCTAACCTCCACTCCCCGCATGAGTAGGCCCGTCACACGGTCGAATAGGTCGTGTGCCGCCCCAACGTCGAAAACGCTGTCCCTAAAGTACGACGCCTCCAACTCGTCCGCTGACGGCACTAACAACCCTCGTACAAAATCGCCGTCGACGGAAGCTGCGACCGCGCTAAGAGTCGGGCATGCTTTGCGACCCCAATTCTTCGTCGCCCACCTGAGCATGCGTGGCGTGAAATCTTCTTCCTTGCGAACCGCAAACTGCTCTGCAACCCCCGGCATGCACTCGTATGCTAGTATC
The DNA here is from genome assembly GCA_027422505.1 of Craterostigma plantagineum. NCBI lineage: Eukaryota > Viridiplantae > Streptophyta > Magnoliopsida > Lamiales > Linderniaceae > Craterostigma > Craterostigma plantagineum. Next base: position 4,050,850 of record JAPQWV010000029.1, read on the forward strand.
TGAATACAAATAACGCAAAAAATCTTAGAAAGGTCCCTCAAAACATGGTATGCAAGAAGCTTACTTATAATTCACCTGAAGTGGTTGTACGAACCCACTGATCAGCCAGTCCCGTGGCCTCTCCCGTAGATTTACCTTCACAGTTCGTATCACCTCACGGAAAGCCACGGTGCCCCAAGGATACTGGGCGAATGCAAACCGATCGTCGACCAGACTAAGGACCGTCGTACTGACCACGGTGTCCTTCTTCGACGGTCGAGGCATCAACACGGCGGTGGCGAAGTACACGTCCGCCAACTTCAGCTTCTCGAAGTTCACATCGTCCTCGTCGCCAGACAACCGCTCCAACGCACGCTTGACGTGCGACATGCGGATTTTTGAGCTGTTGCCAAAATGTCTTGCTTGGAATTGTGAGCCGCCGTTTACCGGTGGTAGCTCGGCGGCGAACTTCAGCCCAGTGATTAGGCAATAATCCCACTTTGAAAAGCGGAGTGGTTTTCCGCCAAAAATCATCCACAGCTCTTCCCGGTTGTGCAGCATCGTCTGGCTCTGGATGAGGTACCACAGCAACTGCCCCGAGGGGTTAAAATCAGGCTCAGCCATAACAAGGCGGCCGAACGGACTCTCGTTCCTAAAAATCTCCCACTCGTGGTGGTTCAGACATTGTCTTATCAGCTCGCTGGCATCCGCGTATAACGAGCTCAGCTTTACACTCAAACGCGGAACCTCGTCCACTGTGTTGAACTGCTTCTGCATCACAACCTAATTTATGCGCAAAACACATTTTAGCTAAATTCCGTGGTATGAAATAATGAAAAGAGAAAACCCTTATGCACAGATGCGCAGGGGACCGCATCGCATCGCATATGCTGAGATTCAAGCACAGATGCGCATGAGACCCCTGCGCATCGGCGCGGTCCCAGCAAAGGTCCCCTGCGTATAAGCGCGGGTCCCCTGGTCATAGCGCGCGGGTCCCCTGATTATACGCGCGGGTCCCCCAAACTTGCGCGCGCGCAGTGGCACAGGACCCGCCCGTTAAGGTAAGAGGACCCGAGCGTTTAAGCAGGGGACCCGCGCTAATACACAGGGGACCCGATAAATACGCAAGGTCCCCTGCTCGTAAGCGGGGGTCGTCTGCTTGGAAGCACGGGACCCATGCATTAAAAATCGACGTACGCTGCGCAAGCACAGGTCCTATGCTTGCAAGCACGGGTCCTATGCTTGCAAGTAAAGGTCCTATGCTTGCAAGCGCGAGTCCTATGCTACCAAGCACGGGTCCTATGATACGAAGCTCTGTCCTATGCTTGCAAGCACGGGTCCGCACCAAATTAGGGTTCCGATGGGTCGTTCCCAGATCCCCTCTCGCGTTAAATTGAAGAATACGAAGAGTAGAACACATACCTCCACTGTTTGGGTGTTCGCGTTGAATGCCATTTCGAATGAGTCGATTTGCAGAGAAGACGACGATTTGCAGTGCAGGGGCGGGAGAGCACACGCTTGCTTTTTTAACTGGAAGTGGAGACGATTTGCAGTGCAGGGGCGGGAGAGCACACGGTTGCTTTTTTTACTGGAAGTGAAAATGGTTGCTTTTTTTTACTTTTACCCCACTCTTCTATAACGGGTCCGATGTTTCATGTTCGCTACAGTGTACATGTAAACCCTTTAATTAATTTTTTCGTTAAGTGTGGTTAAGGTTGTTGATTGACATTAAATAAGGGTAAAATAGTCTTTAGAGCAGAGTTAGTAAGGGTACAAAGGTAAACTCCGATTTTGGGTGCTATTTTTTAAAAGAAGACCAACTCAAGGGCTATTTACTTAAAAAATCCCTACTTTACTTCCTAGCTAGAGAAATTCGACGGTGCACCTCCAATCCGACTACACACAGCAGATGAATTCACTGTTTGTGAGGCACGCGGCGGTTCTGCATTCACTTCACAGAGCTGAAGGTTTCTCGAATCCCAACGGGCGGCTTGTAAACTACCGCGGGAACCGTTCGTTGTCAGTTTCAGCCGTGAAAATGAGTTCGAAGGAGGCGAAGCTCTGGGGCGGGAGATTCGAGGATAGCGTCACGGACGCCGTGGAAAAATTCACGGAATCGATATCGTTCGACAAGGATCTTTACAAGCATGATATTATGGGTAGCCGAGCTCACGCGTCGATGCTTGCTAGTCAGGTTGTTCTAGCTAAAATTAGCTTTTTTTGCGAACTTAGGTGAAGTTTTACGTGAGCTCTACTATGGTCTGTCTTGTAATGTTGAGTTCTTCAACTATAATAAGCATTTAGCAGATGAAAAGATGGGATTTTCAGAACTTCTTACAGAAATTGTACTTTGAGTATAGAATGATCGAGGACGGTGTGTTTTGATGTGATTTTCAGTGTTATAATTGCCAGTCTTTTGTCCGCTTAGCGCTTCACTGTGATCATTGTTGACAGGGTCTGATTACCGACGATGACAGAGATGCAATTCTGAAGGGTCTTGATAAGATTGAGAATCAGATAAAGAATGGAAAGTTTGTGTGGAGAACTGATAGAGAGGACGTTCACATGAATATTGAAGCTGCCCTCACCGACTTGGTTGGTGAGCCTGCAAAGAAGCTTCACACTGCACGAAGTCGAAACGATCAAGTTTGCACCGACTTCCGTTTATGGTGTAGGGATGCTATCGACGAGATTGTTCTACGAATTAAACATCTTCAGGTGGATTTTCTCAAGTTGCAATGATCCTTTAGTAAGTCCATGTTCAGATATCTTTTCATCACCTGGTCTGTGCTTGCTGCAGGTTGCATTGTTGAAGCTGGCTCTGAGGAATGAGGGACTTATAGTCCCTGGATATACCCATTTGCAAAGGGCACAACCTGTTCTTTTGCAGCATCTTCTCTTGGCGTATATTGAGCAGGTTTGTTGTTGAATTCAATAGTTGTTAGCACAGCCGTATGTTTACTAGGCTTAGATTTTTGGATTTGCAGGGTTTGCGAAATATTGCGATTATCTTACTATTTAATCGTGTGACGAACTCATGCAATGCTAACCATTGTCCAATTATATGAATGTAGTAGCTTGAACGCGATGCATCCCGTTTGGTTGACTGCCGGGAGAGAATGAACTTCTGCCCACTCGGTGCCTGTGCGTTGGCTGGCACCGGCTTGCCAATTGATAGGTTCATGACTTCCGAGGCATTGGGCTTTACTGCTCCCTTGAGAAATAGGTGAGAAGTCAAATACTCATCGTAGTGGATGAACATGATAAACTATTCATGCTCATTGCCTGCAACTGGTTCCTTGTGTCAATGGCAACTTTGGTGTATGGATAAGGAACGAAAAATAACATGTTTAGCGAATGTTACAGGCTCCACATGTTTATAGTCCTTCAATTGTCCCTATACTCGAGTAACTAGTGTTTTTTCAATGATAAGTATTATGCTGAATACTAATTGCTACTATTCCTGCGTGAAAAGCATTGATGCGGTTTCTGATCGAGATTTTGTCTTGGAGTTGCTTTCTGCGAATTCCATCACTGCCATCCATCTCTCCCGGCTTGGCGAAGAATGGGTTTTGTGGGCATCAGAAGAATTTGGCTTCATCACCCCGAGTGACTCTGTTTCCACAGGCAGCAGTATAATGCCTCAGAAAAAGAACCCTGATCCTATGGAACTTGTTCGTGGAAAATCTGCCAGAGTTGTCGGGGATCTAGTATCACTTCTCGTGCTGTGCAAGGGTCTTCCTCATGCCTACAACAGGGATTTACAGGTCTGTTTTACCACACCAGTGTAGTTAGTTATCACATGTTGGCTAGATTAACACATCTCGTATTTCAAACAGTCTTTTTTTTTAACTGAATAGTCCCCTTAAACTGATTTTTGTTGCTAGAGTTGTTGTAAAAGCCTTCACTCATCATTTTTCTTCATGAGACCTCAATAGGAAGACAAAGAACCAGTGTTTGACAGCGTAAAGGCAATAGTTGGAATGCTTGAAGTGTCTGCAGAATTTTCTGACAACATCACCTTTAACCATGAGAGGATTAAGCGCGCTCTACCAGCCGGTCATCTTGATGCCACAACACTAGCAGACTACCTCGTCAAGAAGGTAGTTATACAGCGAACAAGTCCTATATATCTGTCACGTATTCTTCTCCATTGGCAAATTCTTTGCCAATGCTAGAAGTCATCATTAGAATTTTTTTAGGAACATTGGGTTCTATGGCTGACATGGTATCGTTCCTCTGCAGGGAATACCTTTCAGGACATCCCATGATATAGTCGGACGATCTGTTGCATTATGCGTTTCAAGAAACTGCCAGCTCCAAGATCTTAGCCTCGACGAGTTCAGAAGCATAGACCCATCTTTCGGCGACGACGTCTATGGATACCTCGGAATTGAAAACTCAATCAAGAATTTCAGTTCGTATGGGTCCACTGGCTCGGAATGTGTATCGAGCCAAATTGCTTATTGGGCAAATAAGCTTGGATCAGATTCGACTTCTCCCCTTCTCTCAAAGATGAATCTATCTTCCTAGCTACTTTCTACTGCAATACTCTACTAATTCTCTTCTATGATTGAAGCAACTTTTGTGTGTTGTGTTGGTAAAACAGTCCAGCCGACTATTGGTTGTATAAAAAACGTGTTTTGTTCCGTATTTCAGACAAAAACAAACAAATCTTGTGTATTGATTGAATTGACATTATCATTTATGTTCACACAGCTTTCTTAAGCCAGCAACTGTCTGATGTTCATCGGCCATATGTCGGCTGAGCTTCCGTGTAATAAGCGCTCTGCTATGATTGTATTAGCAGCGTCCGTTGGATGGTAAGGATCCCAAAACACATACTTTGACCTATCTTGGCACACCTTCGACGCTGGCCCACATGGGATCAACCCGCCAAATCGACCCGCCACGTGGCAGCACGCCGAGTCACTGTTGTCAAACCCTGCAAAAGTGATCGAAAAAAATGCTCGACTGTGTTTCTAACAGATCAAGAATCTTTATGGTTCGTAGGTAACCAACTTACCATAAGATGCGTAGTTCTGAATGATGTCGTCTACTATTCTGTAAGCGTCTGCGTAAATGAACGTAGACCCTCGAAGACTCGAAGCAAGCTCTTGGACTAAACGACTCAGCTGGCCATTGAATAGCCGGGCGATTTGGTTCGGGAAAGTGGCGCAGCCATTCCCCGCCAATGGGTTGATTTCCCTCTGAAATGGGATGCACCCTATCGGCCCTACGTTCGTTACTATCAGGTACCTCGCCCCCATGCTATGGAGCCTCTGTTTATTTTTTCTCCCATTACATACATCAAAAAAAGGGAAGGGAAAAAAAGGAAATAATTCTGGCGAATCTTTAATCATTACCGTAAGCTGGGTTCTGTATCTTGCCGTCATGGCTCCCACGAATGCCTCGGGAGATAAAAGCTGAGGCTTTTGAAGGTAGTTGTTGATGAAGTCGTTCGAGCCAATGGTGACAGAAAACAGAGCATTCTTGAATAAATTCGCCGCTGCTTTCTCGCCGATTCTCGCCAAGATTTCCTGCCTGGTGTTCGCAAAGTTGTCCAGCTGCGCGTCGAGATTAATCCTCCCGCCCTAAAAAAGACACGGCTCGCCACGTCAGCGACAGCGTCGGGCAATGCAACGGTAAGAAAAAAATTTACCGAAAACACTCACGAAAATCTTCCCAGTGTAGTTCAATATTCCTCCTCCGCCCGAAGCATAGTTGACGCCTTGGAGGATGGCTTCGCCGGCCGTCGTGGGCGCTAAGTACGGCGGCGTGAAGCTTCCGAAGCCTATCTCCTGCCCTGTACTTTTGTCCAAGGTTCGTTCGTTTTTTTTTTCGTTCTTAGTTCGTAATCAACTGCTTTGAAACAGTATAGTGTGTGTCTTCTATCTGTGTGTGGAAAAGAAGTTGAAATGCTTGCCTATGATGTCGATTATGGTTCGACCATTGGTGTATCGACCCGTCGGTTTACCGAAGTCGGTCCCATTAGGAGCGTAGTTGGCCTTTGAGAGAGATACGATGTAGTCGTTGTTTCCAGCGTCGACCAATGAATCGCCGAAGACGAAAATCGCCGGCGGAGTTTTGGCACAACTCATTGTTGTTAAAGTGGTAATAACAGTCATTACAATCAAGAACTGATGTTGTGGAGGAAGTAACATTATTATTACGAGATATTGTAACTGAAGATGAGGAGAAAAAAAAAACACTGTTCTATTCTACTGAAGGGATGCTTTCGCTTACTGTGTTCTCTTTATATACATGAGATGAGATTACAAGTTCATTAAATGCTTTAGCTTAGAGAGTGAAGAATGAATATTGCTTTGCTTGCTTCACACAGCAGTTTTTATGACCAAATTGTATTATTATCACATGATTCTTTAAGCGCAGGGAAACTACTTGCTGTTAGCCAATGGGGTGGTGGTTAAATATCAAATACTGGAAATAAAATACACTGATATGGGTGTAAATACATATCCATAAAATATATGCAAAAACGCGTATAGAAGAAACGGTCCAATCAAAAATCGTGGTCTCAATCAAATATATGTGTATGTATATATGTGAAATATTTAAAAAAGGCAATTTACCGAAAGAGGGTTAATGCTTTCAACCGCCGATCAACCTAACAACCATATAAATATTAATTTTAGAAGTGAAGACATATCGTGCGGTATGTAAATAATTCAATGCAGTCACTACTGTTCAGTGATCTTAAGCCCAACCCCATTTATTGCGACAGTTCGAAGCTTTCCCTCCTATTTTTTTTACTATTATTTCTTGGCTGGTTTTCTTACAGTGATGGGGTCGAATACGTGGTATATGTATTTACACAATTTATAATGTAAGAAGACATCTGCGTTACGTATGGGCCTAATTAATTAATATCAACAAATCAAATCCTAGAAAAAAAAAGGTCCCAAGGATTAAAGTGGGGGATGGGTTCACAAGCTAAATTAGTTGCTCCTGGCATCACATCACCTAGCAGCATTAGGCTTTTGATTAATTAAATGTAAAAGCTGCCCTAATGCAAATACAAATTCTTGTGAGTTTTTAATTCATCTTTTTCGATTGACAAGCCTCACATGACATTGTCTACCTTGGAACATGGCACACCTATTCATTGGGCTTTAATTTCGCAGACAACATTCATTTATTTATTTTCTTCCCTCATCCTTTGGTAACTTTTTGTTCGGCGTATTATTTATGGTAAAACACTTTTTTTAGGGTAAAGCAAACCAAGTAAAGTTTGATCGAACTATTGACCTCGATTTTAAGTCCGCATAAGTCAACCAACACCATGTAACTCAAATAAAATGAATGGCCTATTGGGCTTTTGAGCCCAACTATACCTTCACTCTTCGGCCCAGATATTTCTCCCGGCGCGTAACAAATACATCACTACAATTTCGTTGGTAGAAATAAATCGCAGGAAAAAAAAAAAAGAAAACTGCAAGCACTCAGAAAATGCCGGAAGGCCATCAATAATCTCAGATTTTCTATAAGAACATAAATTATGTAAAAGAAGAAAGAAGGGTGAAAAAAATGAATTTAGCTAATTCAGCGAAAGCAGTAAATCTAATAACATTTGCGCTCACCGTCGTCCTCGTCTCGCCTTCTCATGGCTTCTTCTCGCCGGAATTTTCCAATTTGATCGTCGATTCGTCTCTCTTGACGCAGAAAATAAAGAGCAACCGTACCATAAAAGTCGATCCGTATGGAGACGAAAAAGCTCGGCAGTTCAGAACAATCCAATCTGCTATCGATCACGTCCCCGAGGACAACGCTCATTGGATCGTCATCGAGATAGAACGAGGAATCTATAGGTAATAATGATTTTCGAATAAGGAATGATAACTTGTAAAAATGGTTTTTTTTTCTTATTGCATGAATTTGCATGCATGCATGCAGGGAAAAGGTGAAGATTCCTCGTAATAAGCCGTACATATTCATGAGAGGAAGCGGTCGAGGAAAGACATCAATCGTCTGGTCCCACGGATCGAACGAGAACTACGACTCCGCCACGTTCAAAGTCGAAGCTCCGTCTTTTGTCGCCTTCGGCATCAGCTTCAAGGTCAGTCATTCAGCTTCAGAATATTGATTTTATACCTATAATTTTCACGAAATTCGCTTTTCGCTTTACCTGCTCTATCCAATAACAAATTTTCACGAAATTCGCTTTTCGTCCTCACTCACAAAAAACAGTCCGGTATGTTCGCAACCTTTATCATACAACGGTCGCGGATGCAGAGAGTTGGGTTAGTAGGGTCCAGTAAAATTGAACCCCATGTCCAGTTTTAATGAATATGTTCAATAGGTAGCCATTAGTGTATTTTTTTTTTCAATTTTAATCCTAATATATTTACCCTGATATGACCCCACTGGATCTTACATGGCTCCGCCAGTGTCATACAGTAGTACCTTTTTCCCTCCGATTTCACAGAAGTTGTTAAAGTGGCTATTTATGTAAATAGTGTTTACGGACTGGACTAATTATTGACATTGAAAAATCAGAAGATAAAACGCGAAATCGTATAGAACTATTGTTAATATTGTTGGCCATAGCAACAACTAATTATTTGGTTGGAAAATAAAAATTAAACAGAACGAAGCGCAGACGAGCTTCTCCCACGAGATGAACGACAAGTCGGTGGCGGCGTTTGTGGGCTCGGACAAGGCGGCTTTCTACGATTGCGCATTCTTCAGCACACACAACACGCTATACGACTCAAAGGGACGTCACTACTACCACAATTGCTACATTGAAGGATCCATGGACATCGTCTTCGGGCGAGGCCAAGCCGTTTTTCACGTGAGCGCTCCCTTTTTCTTACGTCATACTAAATAATCGTCATTCACTTCGTTTAATTTAGGTCTCTATTTACGAATTAGGATTGCGAGATCTTCGTGATCGGCGACGGGCGAGTGGACATAAAAGGAGGGTCGATAGCCGCAAACTACAGGCAGAGCCAAAACGAGCACGGAGGGTTCGTTTTCCTAAAGGGACGGGTTTACGGGACTAGGGACCAAGCCTACTTGGGAAGGCCCAAGGGGCAACACTCGAGGGTTGTCTTTGCACATACGTACTTGTCGAGGAGCGTTATCGAGCACGGATGGACGAATTATAGCTACCCGGGAAGGACGCAGTAAGTAAGATCGATCGCTGTTTATTGTGTCGGGTTAATTTTCTTTTTTCTAATTCTTTTTTTCGGGGAAAACGAAAGCAATGTGTACCATGGAGAGTACAAGTGTCACGGGCCAGGCTCTCATTCGGAGAAGAGAGCTCATTGGTCGAAACAGCTGAGCGACGAAGAAGCTGCGCCGTTCTTGTCCATGGATTTTATCGGAGGAAGGGAATGGCTTCCGCATACTTACTCCTGAATGGCGTGGCATCTGTTAGGCCTATGTTTACGACCTTTTCTTTGATTTGTCGTAAATATATGCCCCGATCGAACTCGATAGGAAGGGCGATCGAAGCGATTTATTGTTATACTTTGCCTACGAAAACTATTTTTTGTATTTCGGGTTATGTCTTCCTCAAACATCATCGGATTTTTCTAATTCAATCGATAATAATGTTCTACTTGACAAAGTACATGAATAGGACAACATAAGCTCGACTGCAAGACCTTAACTAGCTTCTAAGAACTAAAAAAACAATGCCAATCCCGGAATAAGTGCGTGTTTATTATAGGAAAGGGGAAGAAGAAGAAAAAATACATGAAAACGAACTCTTGGTAAACCCACGGATAACGGTTCGGGTTTCAACTATGAAAATGCTGCTTAAATGTTTCACGCTGAATTTCCCGAGCCCTAGCACGCCATTTACTTGGTGTAAAGCACGTCTTCCCAAGGGTGGCGATACAAAGGCTGCTTCAGCCTCTTCTGGTCGAAAGTATGCCTGAAAACAAAAAGGAAGAAAATCGATAAGACGACTGTCTATGCATTTATTAGCACATGCTCGGCGAAGGGCACATTTCAGATGTAATGAGATATAGACGTATGGATGTTATTACACTCACCCGATGAGACCTATGGAACGAGCGAGGACAAATAGGCCATTGAGGTAGCCAATCCCTACGATCTCATCGATTTCTTGCTTGGTGAACATTCCACTCCCGGCGAGGAGATCCAAGAAAAGGGACCCTATTGCGCCGTCGACGTTGAGTACGAGGTTGTTTGCCTTCGAGAGAGTGTATGTCTCGACCTCGACGGCATATTCCATGTACTTCACCGAAGGAAAGTTGGTGCGTGCGAAGAGCTGTAGTAACTCCACCCTCTTATCTCTGTTGTCGCCTCTCTTGATCCTATGTAAGAGGACCATTTGTATTGTAGCATAGTAGTTTTCCCAGGTCAGACGTTTGATATATTACGAGCAGAGAGGTAAAGGTTGGGGAATATTGATACTTACCTGTGACCAATGCCAGGTACGCGTATGCCCTTCTTCTTCATGCTTTCTACGAATTCGTAAGGCGTGAGGCCCTAAAAGGAGACAATTTCAGGATAGGGACGAGAAAATAATTTCATTTAAAATCAAGAAATTGATGCTTACTCAAGGATCTGTATTATGTGAAGCAGACGTTGATACTAAGAACTAACCCTATCGTAGGCATCCTTGAAGTAACGAGCAGCATCATCAATAGCCCCGCCAAATCGAGGACCAATAGTCAGCAAACCTATTTGCAAGCAAAGGGGAGGATAGTGTTACTCATTGATTACGTATAAGGGCCTCGTTTGCTTTGCCGATGCAATTTTCTCTCATATTATGAAGACTGAGTTGCAGTACCAGAAACAAGACTAGAGACGAGGTCTTTTCCAGCTCTAGCAGTAACAATGGTGTTGTGGGCGCCCGAGACACAAGGGCCATGGTCAGCGCACAACATGATGCAAATCTGGGAACAGTAACGGTAGCATTGACAAAGCAGTTTAGCTTGTCAACAAAGGAAATTGACTAGAAATACAGGGAAGAAAAGACGAGGGACGAGGATGAGCAAAATTCACCTCAATGAAACGCGTGCAATAATGAGGAAGACTTCTTTTGAACCACAGAAGAGAAATGACATCACCAACACCTAGTCCCTGCTCAACAATGGAGGACATTGGCACGCCAGCATAGGTTGGCTCCTCACCTGAAAATTGCAAAAATCATGTTTAAGCATAAGACAAACGTTTATCATCCCCAGAGAATAAGAAAACCATAGTACCTCTATCATCGGAGATAGTTGAAATAATGTGAGTTGGAGCTCTAACTTTTCCACTCTTGATAGCTGTGTTAAGGTCCTCTGGTATTTGAGGTGGTATGACCTCCTTCACAGCTGCAATTTTACCTTCTGAAACCTGGCATATATGTGGAGATCATCCCGTTCAACATTTTTTAGTATAAATTTCTGCATCGTTTTTCTTTCTTTAATTATTGATTTCACAAATTCTCACGAGCTTTTCAAATGTCTCCTTAACTGCACCCTCGAATGCTTCATAAGAAGTGGGAACAACAGCTCCAGCCTCCTGGAGTGCTTGATTCTTGCCTTGGGCAGATTCCATCTCTCCACCACTTTTAGCACCCTGAAAAACAGAAAAGCGCCCAAAAACATTCCATTTGCACGCATGTTATAAATCGATGTAAATCAGCGATAAACATTATCCAAATTATTAGCATACCGCATGACCAAATTGAACTTCTGACTTAAAAAGCCTGGCACAGGTTCCACTGACCCAGGCAACAACAGGCTTGTTAATTTTGCCCTGTTTAAGGGCCTCAACAAGTGAGTATTCATCGCGTCCTCCGAGCTCCCCAAGTACTACCATCATCTTAATCTGGTTTCAAAAAGAAAAGCAGAATCATATAAGAACTGTGAGTATAAACTATACATGCTAAATTATAGTGGAAAAATAACAAGTTCGTAATGATTATATTTGGTATACCTGGGGGATGTTGTTGAACCGCAAAACATGATCAGATAATGTTGACCCAGGAAATACATCTCCCCCAATTGCAATGCCTGTGCAAGTAGATAATAACTCAAGAAATTAGACACAACCATCAAAAAGTGAACCAACAAGCTATTATAACTTGTGTCCAGTAAATTTCCAACCTTCATAAATTCCGTCAGTAACACGAGCGATTGTGTTGTACATTTCATTAGACATACCACCCTGAAATTCAGCCGTATAGTAACATGTTATCCCCAGTTACAAAAAAATATGGAAGACGATATGCGAAAATTTCGATTCAACTCTACCGTGAGTACCATGAAGGCATGAATTCTAGTTGCATAGTATACTATTATAGATATATACGGAGTTAACAACTTGAAGCTCATAGACTCGCACTTGACCTCTCACGCACCAAATAAAGATAAAGGAGTTTTTGACAACGATTTACTCACAGATTTGGAGACAAAGCCCACAGATCCAGGCCGGTACAACTTGCTCTGGATTATATTATCGATTGTCCCAGCAGTATCACCAATCTTAAAAGCTCCAGCTTGAATGCCTCCAACAGTAGCAGGACCAATGACCACCTAAGACATAAAAAAATTTAGAATCAACAAAGCGAGACATCATTTATAGGTGAAACTGCAATTCAGACAAAAACGGCTTACCTTGTTGTTTGCTTTTGCATATGCAATCAATTGCTTGGTGTCAGACTCAGGGACACCTTCTGCTATGATAGCAACAACTCTAATGGTTGGCTGCTTCAGAGCAGCATTAGATGAAGCGGCAGCACTACACAAATGGAATGAAATCATCATCAGGCATGAAGCACTAGAGCAGAAACGAGAATGACGTATTCGTGAAAAGATGATATAACCTTCTAAACGATGCAAAATTAATGAAAACGTCAGCTGTCGGATGTGCGGCGCATGCGGCTTCAATGCTGCAAAGCAGTGAACATACACAGTTGTAAGCCATGTATTCAATCAATTATTGTTGTTATAAAAAATCCACCATCACAATTCTGCAGCCATATGTGCAAACTCGAATCACTGAGGACAACACTTCCTTTACATATCAAGAAAGCACGTCGATGCATAAAAGAAGATGCAGAAACTTAGGCATCTTAACATCAATAAACGGTCAAGTAAGGATAAAAATCATTTGAGCAAGAGGGCAGCACAGACGTGGAATGAACTGGGATGGCAATTTCCTCTTGACCAAAAAATAGCTTCTGGAAGCCCTCGGAACCTGGGTTTATAATTCCAGCAACTGAAGGTGTTTCTCTGCCTGCATTGTCAGAAGTTCAAATGTTTTACTTACATGAGACAGGTCATCATACCCAGTGCATGGGATTTTATAGCATAACCATCATTAACATAATAAAAAGTATATCTTTTAACAAACCTTACCACAAAGAAAATCAAAATCAAGCATGCGTTGGATCGGAAGTTGCTTGTAATTGTAAAATAGCGCTTGAGTTGTTTTCGAAAAAAGTTGCCCAGTCGCCATGATGCTGCCTAAAGTCCGCCTGCATGCAAATGAAACATCATTATGTACATCGTAAAATCGAACAATGGCGCATCCAATTGTAGCTTAAGCTCTAAAGCTTATCTACGAAGTTTATGAAGAGATATTTCTAACTTGATCTAGCAATCGTTCACTGGCTCCAAAAAATGATTTTTTTTATGCAATGCAACAACAGATTTTCACCAAACCCGGAAATTTTTCACTCCATCGAAGTTCTATTCTTCTTTCAAAAAGCACAAAGAGACCAGAGATAGACCAGTATTTAAACCACACAGATGCACAACAGACAAGAAACAGAACAAATCAAAGGCACGAAACACCTCGTAAACATCTAAACTAAACACAACATAAATCGCACAGAGATCTAACGATGGGAAAAAAACACAAACAAGAATCACGGATCAGCACAAATTATACGACCAAATCGAACAGATCTATCCCAATCGAATGAACGACAGCGACACAGCCACCGCGAAATTACAGCAACAAAAAAAATGCAGCTACCTCGTATCCGATAAACCAAGGAGACAAAATCAACGCTCTTCTAAAGCGGAGATCGCCACGATGGTGGTGGCTGATAGAGGGTTGTTGATTTATATAGTGGAAGGAAGGAAGGTGGGAGATGGTGAGCTACTACTGTTAGCTGTGTTGTAGAGGGAAGGTGTGACATCAATGGGAAGAAAAACTTTTTAATTCTAATTTCGTAGAAAAAGGAAATGGTAAAATATTTGGGTCTTTACACGTAAATAATCCCTCCGTAAAAAAATTTATAATTTAGTACCATGTCAGCATTTTTTTATATGTAGGTACCTAACAAAATAATTTTTTTGCAGATGGGTACTCGATCCTCTGCAGGCACGCCATAAAACACATTTGGGTACCCTATATCAACGTATTGTGGTACGCAATACGTTTAGAAAATGGTATGCCGTTTTAGCACAGTACACCCTATTTACACATTAGTTACGCCGTACACACGCATTTATGTACCATATATCAACGTGTTATGGTACGCAATACACACATAGAAAGGTACGGCATGACTGAAGAGACTGGTACAAATTAAATCGTGTTTGTAAAAATTTCTGACTTATGTACCAATCTGTAAGTTTTTATTCAAATAGGTACTTATGTATAGATCCTCAAAAATATTTTAATTTGTTAGCTGACAATTGAATATGCGGAATGTGGATCACGTGGTCCGCCCACCAAGTTATGAAGCAAACTGATGCGTGTGATTGGATCTCACTCACTTTAAATTTGTCCTAATTAATACAGACTCATAATTATTCCTCCCATTTCCGATTGATATTGGAATTTTGGACAATATACATATATAGCCCATGAAGATTAGTCACGTTCGATGACGAAATCCTCTTTTATTAGGAAAAAAGAGAGCATAAAGATATGATTTTTTCCCAAGAAAATAGAAGATTTTGCGTTGGCGTACCGTAGTAACAATCATCATAAAATTAATAAAAAGATGGAGCCTTGAAAGAGACGTTAAATCAGCTTATGCATAGTTGGGAGCGTTATGTATAGTTAGGTAGATGTAATGGATGTGCTTCACTCTCAAGGAACGTAACAACTACTACACTACACCACGAGCCACACGACTTTCTTTTTCTTCATTATTAAATTGTCAAACAAAGACTCATCGTAAGCAACCCATCGATTTGCTACACACATATTACAGCCTCAGGTCAAAGCAGTGCATGTTAGGTGTAGTGAATTAACTAAACTTTTTATTACAGGCTTTTTTCATGGTATAGCTTGACCGTACTAACTAAAGAAAGAGATTCTACTAGTGCCTTGAAAAGAATGTCAGGGTAATCTTCTACGAGGGCTCGACCATGGCCGAACGGTATGGAGCTTAGAACCCTACCAACTATCTGGGGAAATGACGACTAACAGCCTTCAGATCAAAAAGTAAACATTTATTTAAGAGCAAAAGTTAGGTGGTTCAGTTACCTTTCTTGCGTAGCCGCCGAAAGCTATTCCACTAATCAAAGCATGAGATGAATCAGAGACGATCTCTGCAAGACGAAAATCGTTATTACACGGTGTTTACAAAGATGGCTTTCAAGTGTGTAAAGACTAAATCTTTTCGTCAAAGGCTATCTTCTCTTGAGAAAAAAAAAAAGAAACACGATACGAACTTGTTTAAGTTAGTTTCTATTTTACCGTGTGTTGGTTTGGTTTGAAACAATCCCGCCTTCTTCAAGCCCTCCGCCGTGTGTGCGTTGGTACCGCCCGCTAGTTGAAGAAAACCTGTCGATCGAATAGGAACGCCAATTTATCTTCGGTTAGAATGAAAAAGAAAATAACGGGCGCAGATTTAATTTTGTAGGGATATATATAGGGATGAATTGAAGGTCTGCCATTGACATATACCATTTGACCTATTTGTGATCGAGGCCAAGCGTACAGCAAATGCAATAGCCTCTTTCGTAGCGCCCCGTCCTATGTCTCCACTCATGGGTCGACCATCTAACTATAGTTAACAGAGAGAGCGAATATTTAACGATGTCGAAAACTGAAAAAAAAAAACAGCCTTCAAGAGTTTCTATCACCTGCCATAGATTGTGGCAACTAATCCTTCCTTTCATTGCGTCGTACATCGACCTCATCGCATCAATAGTTGGATCGCCCCTATCGGGTAAGCTCACCTGAAAAAGTTTAAAGAAACACAACGAAAAACAAGCCCATGTAAATACGAATTAACCTCGAAATTCTTGATTGTGGGGCGTGATAGAAACATAAGAGGATGTTTTGTTAACTTACAGCCACAAGCCTGAGCTTATTAATCGAATTTCCCAAACCGTTCCATAGGTCTGTGAAGGACTCAACCTGGCTATATGATCGACTAAATCAACGACGAACTTCGAAGCAAATTACAGTACCTTATTGCATAATATTATTGATTACCTTCCGCTGGTGTGGATTTCTATTGCATCCACGGTCTCCATTTCAAGAAGTTTGGCTGCAGTTGATACGTCCCGAATGTATGTTGTTGCTCCTAAAGTTTGAAAACTACTCATCAGTGAAAAAAGGCGCTCCAATTAGAGAGCATTAGTTACTCACTTATTCTATCGTATGGACAAATCGATAAGCAGCGGCCACAGCCATAGCATCGTTCTGCTAAGACGCCGCCCTGAGTGGGTAGAAGGACGCTAATTATATTGTTGAAAATCATTATATCTAAGGGAAATGAGTAATGGAAAAAGATGAACCTTGGATGAACCATTGTTGCCCGTATATGATGAGATGGCATTCGCTGGGCAGACGTTTTCGCACGGCCGAGAACAGTCAGTTGGGCAATCTTCTGGGTCAAATTCTGGTAAAATAGCAAAAGACTTGTTAATGAGACTCATTTAGACAATTTCACAAACACGATGAAGGCATTAGCTATACGGGAAATCACCAGCTTTACGGAAATGCAGATCTTCGTCATCGTTAACGCTGATCATCACCCAAGGCCGACGAGTGGGAAGGATATTCATGGCCGCTTCGATTCCATCGTTTACAGCGCTGACGACTGATTCTTCAGCAGCACAATCAATGCAATCAACTGTGACAAATAGACACCGTAGGAATCGCAGAAAGATTTCTCAATTTGAACTAACAATTTCACGTTTACCTCCGGCCAGAGTGTAAATCAGGGAAAGATTTCTGATGTCAGCCACGTCCTACAAAAAACACAGACCAAAATCAAACTGTTAAGAACTACGCCTTCGTCTGTCTACTGTTGTGTTATATCAATCCTAGTACTGAACTACCTCAAAGCTAGCACCGCAAATGAGCTTAACCCAGTTTCCCCTTTGGAGAGAATCAAGGGGAGACGTTATAATCGCAGGAATCCCATTTCTTCGGAGCAGCTTCTGCACTTTCTCGATGCCTCCATGGATGTCTTTTCTTGCATGCCGCTGAACTGCAACGTAAAACCAAAAAAAAAAAATCAAGAAACAATACACCAAAAGTCCCATTAAAAGAAGGCATGTGATAACAGAGCGACCCACTTGGAATTTGCGTACGAAGATTACAGGAAAAAACGTTTAGAGACATGGGTGGGAGATGAGGAAGATGAACTCGGTTGATATTTTGGGACTAGGCTCGTCTTCGACTAGAGATAAAATGATTTTGGGCCGACAAGATTAATGCTTTACTATTGGATAATCACTGGGCTGGTGAATTTGCAAATTTCTAACCAGAAGCTTCTCATTGTCTTGTCTGAGTGTGTACTACATTATCATCCTCTTCGTCTTCCTCTTGTTTTATGATTCTTGATTCACAGAGACATATCAAAAAGATTCACACAGTACATGGAAAGTCGATTTCGGCAGTAAATTACATGATATCCAATATCACATAAGCAGAAAAAGAAAACATGAACTCTCTACATAGAGCTCTATATTTTACAACCAAGAAGGCGAAACCAAGCTTTCGATAAAGGTCACGGCTGATACAGGCAAGCTGCTACAGTTTCTCATTTCAGGATATCGAAAAGATCCATCCTTTGAGTCGAAGACGACGAATTTCGAACCGCAAAGCAGCAAAACCTCGCCGCTGTCGAGCACTGCCACCGCAGATGCATACGAATGCTTCAGCAAATCGTCCACGTAAGGAATGCTGACCATCTTAGTCCAATTCTGAGCTCCATAGCCATCCATGATCCATATATCAGCGCCGGTCAGATGACTGCAGTAAACGTAGAGACTCCCTTTTGCCAATCCCATCCTAGAGTACAAGCAGCTTTCAGCAGAGCAAGGCATCGGCGTTAGTTCATACTCTTCCGTGGCCAAATCAAAGGAAACGATCGAATCTAAAGACGAATGACCGCTGGCGATCCAATGAAGCTTTCCGTTTGTGAATTTAGATGCATCGGCCATCAGCCGCCGGCCCTTGAAATCCTCAATCTTCCTCCACCGATCGGTCTTCAGGCTATAAACCTTCACAATCACCTCGGATGAGTACTTATCGCTGTTGAAAATCCCCATGACCTTATAGTCGTCGCTCGATTCGTCGTAGCCAAGCCCATAAGCGAAGTAGCTGTCGTAGTTCCTCCTTACGCCGAAGTCGGGCAGCTGCTTGTGTTTTCTTACAGAAGGGTTCCACAGAAACAGATCTTTTCTGCCCACCGCGACGCAGATCAGTCCATTGCAAGAGCCCACGACGGCGGCGAAGCTGTCGGAGAACTTCGTCGTAAAGTCGGATTTGAGTGCGGCGGCGAAGGGCTCGTGGAAAAGGGAGCGGAGGGAGCAAAGCATGAGATTGCCATGGCAGTTCAAGATGACGCTTTGGCGCGCTAGAGGAGAATCTTTCTCGGAGAATCGCAGGTGGGCTTTGATGAATTTTGGGTCTGAGATGATTGAGAGCCACGATTTTGAAACGCACTTTAGCTGCAAGAGCGATCTCAGGGGAAGTCTTACGAGGATTTCTGTGATGACGTCGTTGGGAAGTCTGGCGATTGAAGCACTGCTGAGGGTCTCCATTTCGATTGATCGTTCTTTCTCAATCTCAACTCAACTCAACTGTGTCTTGGTTTTCTATGACTTTTACTTTTGAGATGAAAAATCTACAGCAGATATTTGTCAATTGTACTGCAAGTGTGTGGCTGACGAGATTCCAAGACTACCTTCACTTGACTATTCCAACGCCACCTTGCTTGACTTGGCTATACTAATCCAAAGCATTCTTTCATCATATTAACATATAGATTATGGAAGCTCACTGATAAAAGGAAGCTTTACATAATCTGGAAGGTGACATCAGCATATACAAAAGAAAAGAAGAAGTATTTGCATGTAAATCATCCATCAACCGTCCACGGTCTGAGATTGCACACAAGACTGCATTATCCATGGTTGAAACGTGTCCCTTACAGGGAAACCATTGCAAGAATTTGAATTATTGTCGCTATTATAACAAGCCATCGTTTTCTCAAGGGACTCGAGCCTCTCCTTGACCTGTTCGACGAGCACTCGGAGGACTCTGTTCTCCGACTCGATGGCTGTGTAACGCCGGCCATTTTCATCGATGCTTCGTGAAATCTCGCCTATGTTTTCCGTGAAGTAGGTTAACTGTTCGTTAAAATCCTTGATGTGCTGTTCCCTTCTCATCCTCGAACTCTTAGCAGATTCGCGGTTCGATATCATCCTCTTCCTCTTCTTTTCGTCCGTGATCGTCGTGTAGTAATCTACGTCGCTGACTCGCTTCTCTGTTGCTTTGAAGACATCTCCTTTGTCCATTTCTGAAAGAAATTTCTACTCAACTGAGAGGAGAATGTAAGCAGAATGATTCGACGAAAAGGGGTTGGGAAAAACACATAAAATGTGAGATGTCTTCAAAATCACGGAACAAATGGGGTTTTTGATTCTTGAAATGCAGAGAGAATGGTGATCGAAAATATTGGTGGTGCACAGAAAGCTGAAGCTCAAAGGGTTGAAAGAACCTACAGAGAAGCTAATATTTGGTAACGAAATGGTACGAGCTTGCTTTTCCATTGTTGTGGTTGTGGATAAGGATGAAATATAAATTCTACAGCAAAGACACACATTATTAATGTAATCTCCGTCCCACAGTATTATATGAAGATCCATGCTCTCATAGTTATTATATCATGAGAATCTGTGAAATACCATCAATCATTAGACAGCAGCCACCTGATCTTACAAGCAAATCCCACAAGTCCTTCAGTTACCGTATCTGTATATAAAGTTCAGGGATTACACCCATAAGTATTAATGATCGGTTAATAGAAGTGGAGCCTACTTGTGCAAGTCGATAGATGACGTAGCAGAACTATGTTCAAGATCCATTGGCGAGCTCTTCTCTGCCCGTGTCAATATCACCGTAACTTCTTTTCTTGGACGCTGATGATGAAGGAACGGCTTCTCTATCTTTCTCTGCCTGGGATTGACCGCTTGTTGAAGGAAACAATGGAAGTTCGAGGCCGCTTAACTGGCAGAATACTCTCTCGACGGTGTCGTTGATCTCCTTCCCCAAACCGTTTTGATCTAATATTAACTCCCAAACTGATTTAGATGCCTTCTCAAGTACAGGAGCCCTGCATATACATAAATATATGAACATCCACCACAATTACTTTTTCAAAAGTTTCACAGCCTACAAGGATTTTATTACACACACCATTCAGACCATTGAAATTCGCAGGCAGCAAACAATCAAGGTGAGCTAAGGAAAATGATAAGGAAGGGAGTAGAATGATATTTTCTTACTCTAGCTCCTGCCTAAGGGCATCAAACAATTCTCTCTTTGTTTGTTTCTCAGCACCAGGCGTGTTGAGAACCTTGCTCTGCTCCACCATTTTTATCGTATTGCTCTTAAGCTCCTCCTGCAGAGGCATATAATCACATTTCTTGGCTTCAAATTAGAAAATCATGGTGTTGGGACATAAAATCCAAGGATCAACAAAAGCCACATAAAAAGGGGAAAAACGAACGTAAAATCCATAATTTGTAGTAACTACAGCTCACAAAAACATCAAGCAATTCACAAGAAAACACGTCCGCACACATCGTACAAAAAAAACACGCAAAAGAATAGCAGATAAGGGCATTTTCGAGGTACACAAACTCGTGTACATTTGCTTTCAGCTGATTGATGATCTTCAATCGTAACGAGTCGATTGTTCCATCGTTCATAAGGGATTCAAGAACGTCCTCTGGGGTTATCACCGGAGATCCCATCACACACACACACACACACACACAAATGCACACCGCAGCCTCTCGGTGGAATCGTCCCGAACCGATTGGTGTCAACAATGAAATTAAAACCTTTCCTCTGATATAAGATTTTCAGCTATTGGAGGAAGAAAATGTTCAAAGTTGGGGAACAGAAACACAATTGTTATTAGGGCTGGGTCAACGTACCGAGATACCGTTCTTATAGTATCGAAACGTACCGAAATATCGAAAATTTTGGTATATCGAAGTTTTTGGTAAGGTATGATACGTACCAAAATGATATGAAAATTTCAAAAATTAGGTATACCGATTATACCGAAATTCCGAAATATTTTTTAATGTATATATATATAATATATGTATATGACATACCTATATATTTTATATTATTTCAAAAAAATATAAAATGGATAAAAATAGTATAAGGATCTTCATAAATATATTTAGCCCATAAATTATTAGTTATAACAACTTTGTGGTTTTGTTTTTACTAAGGAGACTGACTAAAATATATAAATTATTTAAGGTTATTTTATGAATTAAAAATCTTTTTATTTTCGAAAATTTGGTATAAATAATCCATCTTATTGGGGCCTAAGAAGTTTGAACTGATTAAAAATTCAAAATCAACGAATTAACGAGTTACGAGACACGCATGGTAAAAAACCCTCCGTGTGAATGGTATAGAAGGTATGATACCGATACCATACGGAGATTTCGGTATGTACCGCATCAAAATTATACCGAAATTTTGGTATGTTATTGGTATGATTTTTCTATACCGAAATTTCGGTATGGTATAAGGTATGACAGTTTTGGTACGGTATACCGTGACGTACCTTACTGTTGAGACATTTAATCTATTGGGCCGAGAACTTGTCCGAACTACTTCCTCTGTCCCGACTAATTCTTCCAATAATTAGCGGGCACGTAAATTAAGAAGTCTTTTTTTTTTAATATTATAGCACACTTTTGAAGTATGGACAGAGAAAGTTATTGGTGGACACGCAAATCAACAAGATTTTTTTTAATATTAATGGTGTAATTAGTTTAATTAGTGGTGGATAATTTTTTAAACAGTAATGAAAATGGAATGAATTATGCGGGACACCCGAAATAGAAAAAGGAAATAAGTGGGACGGAGGCGACTCGGATCACCTATTCCATTCACTGTTCCAATCCCTATTCCATTATTAAAATATTAATATAAATAGCTTATTATCTCTCCTATTCATCAATAAAGCTTCATTATTGCAAATAATTGTATGCTACAGTATCGATTTACTTGTTGATTTATTGGATGCGATGAGGACGGCAGAATAGTTTTAGGGTTTTAGTGGTGATAGACAGAATATTACGAGTCGAGCCGCGAGAAGAGATCACGTTGCTTTACAGTATATAATGATTTATTTTCTTTTATGATATTTACAAGTATATTAAACTACTAGGAGAGAGATTGCAGTATTGGACGTGGTACGATGAATAGGAGAGATAATAAGCTATTTATATTAATATTTTAATAGTGGAATAGGGATTGGAACATTGAATGGAATAGGTGATCCGAGCCGGGACGGAGGTAGTAGTAAAGCCACATTTTTTATTAATTATTATTACAAACGATGACGCCAGACACTCAAACGTCGACGATTACTATAAAGAAAGGCAAGCAAAGCAAAGCTATTAATTATTACTATCAGCCTTTATAGCAGAAGAAAACAAACCCCTCTCCAAAACCCAGTCCTGAATCATAACCTGAGAATTCAAAGACTGATCGGTCGGAACCAAATGTCCGGCGTTAAGCACCACCGCGTGGCTCAAACTCTCCCACCTCTGAACGTACCCAGCCAAGCCGCTGCCGCCGCCGACCCTCCAAACCTTCCTCTCCGCCGCAAGAAACCGCCGCGTTCCTTCCCAGTTCGTCATCCTCCTCACCCATGACAGCGTCGACGCCACGCCGTCCCTCAGATCGCACTGCCCCTGATAGAGGAGCACCTTCGTCTTCCTCGCCAGAAGGTACTCCACCATGAACCTCGCGCTCTTCATCACGTCCTCGTGTAGAGCCTCCGCCACGTCTGCGCTGCACATCTCAAACGCCGCCGTGGAGCCGTCGCCTCTGACCCCCAGCGCCCTCTTCACGCCGGCGTCGTTCAAGAACTTCACCACCACTCGGTTAGGGTAGGGAGTCAGCCTCCTGAAGTCGTAGAGGGTGGCCAAGCCCGTCAGGTTCGTCAGAGTGTTTAGTAGGTTCGTCCGGCCATCCGAAGCCGCCGACCACCGCCCCGCCGCGGCCAGCCCTATCGTCTGAGACTGAAGTTTCTCCACGTGGGTTTTCTGCTTTTCGTTGATTAAGCCGAGCTCGTAGCAGTTGGTGGCGAAAGTCGTCATTTGCACCGCTGGATCTGTCACCCCATTTCCGATGGCAACGCCGGCGAGGTTGACCTTCCTCCGATCTCCGGCCGGCAGTGCGTCGTTCTTCTTCAGGATGTAGTACCCGAGCGACGGTAGGTACTTTCCGGCGTAGCTCTCGCCGGTGAGGTAGATCGGCCTTGTCCTGAACGAATCGTCCAGCGAAAGAAACCCTTGAATCGCCGTGAAGAGATGGGCCGCCACCTCTTGCTGGTTTCTCGGTATCTCCGCCGGCGAGGCGGCGACGCTGAAGCCAGTGCCTATTGGGTTGTCTAAGAAGACGAGTCCGAAGAGCTTGCTCCATGGGTTAGGGTTGGGCTCGAGCTCGACGCTTTGGTTCACGAGCCACGGTCCGAGCTCGAAGTAGTTGCCGAGCATGGACGAACAGCCTGGACCGCCTTGGAGCCATACAAGGATTGGCGCGGCGGCGCCGCCATTGAGGGGAGTCTGAGCTTCGTAGTAGGCGTAGAAGATGGCCGAGCCGCTGGTGGAGTTTACCGTTAAATAGCCTGATTTTGTTGGAAGGGCTTCCTTTGGGTACTGCGGCGCTGAAGTTGCTGTCTGAAAAGTAAAGAAGATGATGAGTAGTGAAAGGGTAAGTAGGTCTCGGTGTAAAGATTCCATTTTTATTATTGATCTTTCTTTATGGGGGTTATCCTTTGTGATTCGATCAGCTTATGTTGTACGGAATTTATAAGCTGCCAGAGATACATGTTTGACTTGTCTCCAGCTCAGAACTTTTCATCAACTTTGCTTTTTTTTTTTTCCGTAGTTTCGATAGGTATTTATTGACTATTACTCACGATCGTGGGTGGACTATGTGTAATGAATGTTGACCTAGTATGATGCTCTGTTGGCCAAATATCTATCAAATTGTATGACCGGAGAAATTCAGGTCGGGCCTCCGGCAATTTATCCGTTAACGAGGCACACGCAAATGCACACACGGGGAAAGAGTGTCTGGTATAAGCTTTATGGGGTTCCTTCTTAAAACCAATTGGTGTTTAAGATGAGTGGTCCATCAAGCTTACAAACCCATTATTGTTTTGTATTAGCCGGTGTGGGACATTTTAGTCCTCACACGTGACTCTCAACAATGACTTTTCTTTTTTGGAAAATAATCCAATAGAGCAACCTTCTTATTTATCAGCTAAAAATTTTATATATTCGTCTGAGAAAAACTACGAACTTAGCCAAAGCCATACTCCTTACTATTAAGGAGGGTGTCGTGTCATTAATAAATTACTAGTACTCGGAGCACACTCGCTGCGTGTGCAATATATTTAAACGGTATATTTGGACTTAATCAAAAGATATTGGAAAACCCTAATCTTTATGATATTATGGATATCAATGATATCCAAAACTCTATTCAAATAAAAAATCAAAGACAAAAAGGAAGATCAAGAACATATTTCATATCAATGCCAATGTGTAAAAAGTAAATCATCAAATAAATGGGTGGGATCGTAGACCCAAAAATTTTATTGTTATAGAAATGGAAGAATGGTGCGTTTAAACATAAGCATTTCCCTCGTTGGTGGTTGGTTTCTAATAAGTTTATTATTGTTTCTTATTTTAATTGTTTTGCGACAGTTTCTTAATGACATTTGTTTGTCTCTGTTAAAACGTGGGTCGAAAATAATTCATGGAATGTTATAATAATAATTTTTTGTTTATCTTGTAACAAAAATCAAAATTTAACAGACCAAAATTTAAGCTAAAATGACGGTTTATATCAAGGCCTCACCCTTAAAAAAGAGTATAGATGACACCAATATCTTATAACACTTATTATCCATCAATAGATAAAAAGAGAAAGGGCAAGTAAATATCAACATCGCAAATTGATTGAAAGTCGTGGGGGCTCATTTCTAGGAAAACACCAAATTCAATTTCTCCCAAAAAAAAACATAATAAACACGACAACGTAGGATCCGCACTGATCCATATTGATTGATATTCCTTATCAAAAGACATGTGCTGTTGAAGTCAAAGAACATGACAAGTCAACTATGATATCATTGGTCGTAAAGTCAAACCCAAAAGAACAGCACAGTCAACTATGATTTCATTGGTCGCAAAGTCAAACCCAACGACGTTGCAATCGCTTGAAAATGTTGAAGCATCGAGGTGATGAAGAAAGTCTGAAGCACGAAATCGAAGAGCATAACAGAGGGCATTTTTAATTAAATAAACCAAAAAAAAAATAGCCATTAACAAAATAAACCAAAAACGGAAAGTATTAACAAAATAGAAGTTTTCGTCATCCCAGATGACGAGTCACACTCAGGAAGACGAGATAATGTCTTGCTGGCCCGTGACCTGACGTGGCTGGTCAAGTTTGGTCAAGTTGACTTGTGCACAGTGTAATGAAGTAACTCGTCATCCCAGATGACGAGATACTTGTAACTCGTCAACTCGAATTATTCCCGACCAACCTGCATGCGCGTGCAACTTGTCGGAAATAATTGGAGTAACTCGTCTTCCCAGATGACGAGTTACTTTAGTGGGAAATACTTTACGTGAATCGTCGTTTGGAACGACGAGTTACTTCTCTATAAATACCACCCCTCCTCGCATGTTATCATATCATTCTAACATTCAACAATTTACACAATGGTGTCGAGTCGCATACAAATCATTGTATATTTCGCGGTGAAGTAATTCATTCATCCGATTTCACCGTCAAATATAGTATCCGTCCTATTGCATAAGGCGAATTCGTCGCAATATTAATTTTTCCGAGTTTATATCGTTGTTGTTCGAAGTTACGGATGCTGATAGCAGTCGTTGTCCGTTGAGTGTGTCTGCCAAAAATG
The DNA here is from genome assembly GCA_027422505.1 of Craterostigma plantagineum. Taxonomy (NCBI): domain Eukaryota; kingdom Viridiplantae; phylum Streptophyta; class Magnoliopsida; order Lamiales; family Linderniaceae; genus Craterostigma; species Craterostigma plantagineum. The sequence continues at coordinate 4,077,233 of JAPQWV010000029.1, forward strand.
AATACCTTCAACATTCCCGCCACTTTCAGCGGCTACTCCAAATCTCCAACGACAACGACTTACAATTTTTCATACATCCCGATTCGGAGAACGACTGTCTTGAAGTTTTTGTTGAGGCGGTTGAAAATTCAAACCTTGATTTGAACGAAGAGCCTCATCGCAATTTTGAGGAGCGATGCGACTTTCCTGCGTTTGAAGTTGGTTCTTACAGTTATACATGTCCGGATTTTCCCGACGTTGTCTCAGTTACGGCAGGGTTCAACAATTTTTCTCTGGAGATGCCGACGCTTGGTGTTCCATTCAATATGCTAGAATCCGCGTCAGAACCCGTGCCAGACTTCGAGCCTGAACCCGAGGAAGACGTTGATGTTAGTGATTCGGAAGCAGACGATGAGGATCCACTGACCGAGTTACCCAATCCCAATGACGACGACGAGAACAACTACGAGGATGCCCCAGATGATACAACTCCGTTGGACTCTGCTGCTCCAATGCTGTTTCAGTCCGTACCATTTTTCCAAACATACCAAATGCCACCTCCTGGTGGTGACGACTATGGTTGTCACGAGGAGTTTTACGACAGAGATAACCCTACGTTTTGTCGAGATATGATTTTTCAAACTAAGAAACATTTACAACGTGCCGTCGACGATTTTTCGATCAGGGTTGCTAGACGCGAGTACAACGTCAACGAGAGCAGCAGTACACGTTGGAGTGTTCAATGTGATCACGACTGATTGCCCTTGGAGACTGAGGGCATCCTTTAAGCCAAAAAAATGTTACTTTTCTATTACAAAATTTGAAGGACCACACTTGCTATATGAATGAGCTGGCGAGCACACACCATAATATCTCTCGAAATTTTATTGCTGATTTGTTGGTTGGAACCGTGAGAATCGATCCGCAATTCCTACCCAAGAATGTCACCAACTCCTGAAGGATAAATATGGCTACGATATATCATATACTCAAGCTTGGCATGGTCTGAAAAGAGCTACGGAAAATGTTTACGGTACGTGGGAGGAGTCTGTTACCAAACTCCCAACATCTATGAAGGCGTTGCAGCATTACAATCAAGGGACAATCGTGAGGTGGCTGAATCTGCAGACAGAGGCACCTGGACACTTCGTGCTCAGATATGTCTTTTGGGCATTTAAACCGAGCATCGATGGTTTCAAACATTGTCGAAAGGTTATTTGTGTTGATGGTACGCATTTATACTCCAAATTGAGACACAAACTACTGATTGCTACGTCGCTGGACGCCAACCAAAACGTCTTTCCTCTGGCGTTTGCCATTGTCACGGAAGAAAGTACACACTGATGGACTTGGTTCCTTACGTGAGATGATTCGGCCCGATGCACGTCAGATTGTCCGGCCTGATGCACGTGAGATGGTCCGGCCTGACTCCCTCGTCGAACTCGGCGTCGCGAGATAAACATTCCATCCATCTGCTCCAGTAAGCGGATGGTCTCGTCATTCTCGTCGGTCCTTGCGTAATGAAGGCTGTCGTGGACCCCACGTTCCTAAAATAAAAGATTGCATTATATTATTTGGGGTCGTAAACAAATAACATTAATACCTAAATAAACTTACGATGGTCTCCATAAACACCGCATCCCCCATCTGGAAGCCCTGGTCCATCTGTATCGCATGTGGGGAAATGTAGCGGCGAGTGATCCGATGGAACCACTCGTAATATCCGTCCTCCACCGAGCTGAAGCCAGATGCGGGCGGACCATCCATGACGGTGTCTTCTCGATTATCCCATAACCCAATCCAGTATGTATGATGCAATCTCTAGTCCATACCCGACGCCGTCGACGCTCGTACTTATGGAGATTGTTATCTCGGTACGGCGGTATAATGGGAATCCCTTGAATAATTCCAAATTGCCGAAGACATCGTTCGGGGTAATGAAACTCCACGATATTGAAGAATATCAGTGGTTGATCGACAAGCGATCGGGGTGCACTCTGGAGGAAGGGCGGCTATCTCTGGGACCGCCATGTTGTACGGAGTCCATGCAAATTGATGCGGCTGCATGCGATCAATGCACTCGCGGATTGTTCGTAAGTTTGAATTCGTCGACGTAGTAAAAATCGAAGAATGTGTTCCACCTGTCAAATATTTACACAACAATTATAAATGTAAGAATGTAAAAAATTCGGCAACTTTCGGAAGAACGACCAGACCTCGCAGCATGTGGAGGGCACGGTAAGAGTATCCCGTCGACGACTTGGGGCTCCATCGTGATATGAAGATCATCCCGTACTGGCTGAAATAGCAAATCCTCACATATGCCCATGCCTAAAACATATCACTTGTTCTGAGTAATTGTTTAAAATAATTAAAATATCATAACGCTTACTACATAATTACCTGCAACAGTCGTAGGGGTCCGCCTATATTTAGCTTTTTCGGCTCGCATGCCGAACAAAGCTCTCCGTATAGGAATACCAGCACCGCACTGCCCCAACTAAATGTGCTGACCTCCTCAATATCCTCCAACAGCTGAAAGTAAGCCAATGATACGGTGCTTGCGCTGCAATCAGGGAACATCACGGCACCGAAGAGCAGCATTGCATAACCCCGTGCTGATTGTTCGACCTCTTCCTCATCGCTATCATCCGTTATCGGATGGTGCAACAACCAACTCGACAACGATTTCATCGAAGGCGATGACCCCTTAATTTTCGCAGGTGGTCTAAAACCTAGCAACTCCTCGCACTCATCCATCCACTGTGTGACCGTCCTAGTATGGATCACACCAGAGACACACCTTCCATCTACAGGCAACCCCCACAAAATACCTACGTCCTGTAAGGTAACGGTCGCCTCCCCAACAAAAAAAATGAAACGTATGGGTCTCCTTCCTCCAACGCTCTACCAACGCTGTAATCAAATGAGGGTCAACCCTCTGCGACATACAGCTATAGACGCTGTATAGACCCATATCATTCAACTTTCCTAATAAGCGACCCTGTAATATATTCGGTGCTTCTCTAGTACCCCACACCGCATTCTCTAACGCCCTAACCCTAATTGTTTTATCTATCGCTGTATTATCTAACAACAAATCCGTACTGCGGTGATTCGACTGCATCGTCAACACCGAACTATCAAAAGGCCCATAAGATAAATTCAAATCCATTCTACATTTAAAAAACGGCAACAAACAAATCAACGATAAAAATAGCAATTGATAATGATGAAATTATTACAACGGCCATATTTCAGATATAAACGGGGTCGCTAACCTTAGTCGTCGCGACGCGGTGGTTCGCGGCGGAGGAGCTCGCCGAGGTGGCGGGTCGTCGAGGTGGCTCATCGTCGAGGCGGCTCGTCGTCGAGGCGGCTCGTCGGCGGGCGGCGGAGGTCGTCGAGGTGGCTCGTCGTCGAGGCGGCGGGCGGTGGAGGTCGTCGAGGCGGCGGGCAGAGACGGTGGAGGGTCACGGGGGAAGCGGCGGCGCGCAGGGCGGCGGGCGGAGGTGGCGCGGTGGGGCTCAAACTGACTCCGGGCGAAGTTCGCGGGGACGCGCAGGCAGGCGGGGGTCGCGCTCAGTAGGGCGGCGGCGTGCAGGCAGGGACGTCGTCTTCGTCTTCGTCGTCGTCGTCTCCTCGTCGTCTTCGTCTCTTCGTCGTTTGCGTCGTTTAAAATACCAGATCTAATTCGTCACCCCGGACGGCGAATTAAATTAACTCGTCTTCCCAGGTGACGAATTACTCCACGTCACGAATCTCGCCAGCGCGGATAATTAACTCGTATACTGGTAATACGAGTTAGTAATTCGTCATCTGGGGTGACGAATTTTTCTATTTTATTAATACTTTCTAATTCACGTTTATTTTGTTAATGTTTAGTTTTTTTAATTATTTAATCAAAAATACCCATAACAGAGCATAAAGTCGTTGTTTCATTCGTAGAGGCGCGAACTTTAAAAGGAATACCACTAGGGCTGCAAACGAATCGAACTTTTTTTGTTTGATTCGCGATTCGATTCGAAATTTTAAGATTCGAATTCAAATATTTAGAATACGAATCCGAATAAGAATGTTTATTTTGATTCAAGAAATATACGAATACAAATGTGAAACCACAATATTCGATACGCAAATTAACCGAATTATTCGATTCGAATAATATAACATAAAATATAGTACAATTAATATATATTCACATATAATATATCTCACTAAAACATTTAAACATAATATATTATAATTCAATATATGTTAAAATATAATTTATTATAATTCAATATGTATTTTAAATATAATATTATTTATATTTTATTAAATAAAAATGAAAGATGACTTCGGATACAAATATTCGATTCGAATATTCGAGAAAATATTCGAATTCGAATAAGAATCGATTTTATGATTCGATTAAATATTCGAATATTGAGTATTCGATTGTCATCCGAATACGAATAGAATAATGCGGTAGTCAACTCGATTCGATTCCAACCCTAATTACCACTTATTAAAACGCAGCTGCGTTTTATGCTAAGGCCCCGTTTAGTTGGCCCGATAAGGCCACATAGAAGCTATATTATCTTACGTAGTATTGTTCAGTATAATTGAACCTCAATTAACAAAGCCCGCAATATATGACGGCCTGCTATTGTTATTCAGTAAACTCGCTATAATTCATCCGACCCATCTTGCTGAGATAAATAATACAGCCCCTACTAATAATGAAAAGACACAAATATCCTTATACCACCAAATCATAAAATCATCGTTATTTCACGTGCTTTGTATAAAAAATAAATAAACAACACTAATTTATTACTTGTTTCATGGTGATCAAAATGATATGCATATGTTATATTTTTTGATATTCATAAGAATAATTCTTTTTGTAGACTATACAATGGTAAAACTAAGGATATTTTAGTAATGTTACTATTAACTTATCTTGAAAAGTGAACAAACATGAATAGTCATTGTATAGAATTAAATAGGATTATTATCTCATTTTCTAACACGGGCTTCTTATACTTTCTTTTCCCATGTGGCGAAGTAAATGGGGGCCTAAGGAGCCAAAAATCAGTTGTAACGGGTCTATTATAAATAAGTACTGCAGCGCGGGTTTTTTATGATTATGAGTCTATTCCTCTGTAATTCACCAGAAAAGGATCAATAAAAGCTAGGTATTTTCTAGTCGTGGATGTAGGATTCAAATCTGAACAACGTTAAATTATTGTGTTCTAAATCAAGAGCAAATCGTTATACAAAACTTGTTAGAAAAGCATTTACTATTTTCCAGGAGCTAAAGATCCATACCATACGATATAATAAGACATCAAAAGTGGGGTCATAAAACAAAAAACTAGAAAATCCCAGTAAGAACATTCGCCGCCGTTGACAAAGCGGCGCCGGTGATGGCAAACTGAACCACCTGCTCGTGAGAGTGGTCGTCGGTGGTCAACGCCAAGGCTGCCCCCGTTATTGCTCCGGCGAGTGCACTGTTCTTCTGTACAAAAAATCAAAATCATTAATATCTCAAATCTCATCTCATCAAATAACCCGAAAACAACTGTAATAAAAGATTGGGGCAAAGAAGATAAAGAGCTTCTAACCCAATCATGGATTCCTCTTCCTTCCTTCAGACCGTAAGTAAGGCCTGAATACATCCCAGCTGCTAAACCTTCACCACATACATAGAAAATGTGAGGAGTAGTCTTTGCTTTGGAGGGAATGAATTAGAGAAAGTCAGTTCTTCTTACCCCATTGCAGAGATTCTTTGCCAGTGCTCTTCACCTGTAAAGAGAAAATAGTAGTAAGAAATTATTATATAACCATTGCTATTTAAAGAAGAAGTAAGACTTGTGTAGTATTGTAATAATAATGCATACCAAGGCCTCCAAGGACTTGTGATTATTCTCTCCTGCAACATGAGAAAGACAGCCCAGAAGTTTAAGACATTGATCAGAAAAAAATTGAGGATTAACCGACTATATATTACCAGTAAGTCTGCCAAATGGATTATGCTTCTTTGACGCACCGACTTCTGAAGGGAGCCCAGTCGCTGCATCTCCTCCGACGCCTGATTTCGAATACAATCTACATTCCTCAAATCGAAGAATGAAACACAAACGAAAAGGAAAGTGCATCGATCTTTTGCTCACTCTCCGCTGTGGTAAGATAAGCCTCGCGCGACACGGCTTGAACAGCTCCCACCTGCAAAATTGTTGGAATAAAAATCGTTTCATTTCTGCGAAAATTTGGGCCTTGAAATCGTTCGACGGAAAGGATGAAAGAAAATGTTAACAACCCCAGCAGCTTTGACGAAGCTCTCGGCAATGCGATTGAGCAAAGGGTGGCCGAGATCGAAGAAGAAGCACTTGTCGAAATGCCTCAGCTCGTCCATCAGTGATCGTGTCTCCAAATTACTGCTACCACTCATGATGATCTTGTGATCTTTTTTCTGTTCTTCCTTCGAAGGCTTTTAACACACGGAAATACGCGTAATGCTGATTGGGGAGGAGAGATTTGTAAGAACTACTTTGCTGGCGAAGAGGATGCTAGACTTAGGACTAAACACGTGTCTCTTAGTGTTTACACGTGTCCTCTTGTCTCCTAATGTTGTGGCGTTTATACTTTGTATAACAAGTACTGATTTGCGTTGAGAGCTATTTTCGCATTTTCTAATTTGAAGCAATTGTCATGGACGCTAACGCTAGGCTAGGAGTATTACTGTCAATATGGCGGGCGGGTCCGGGTTGGCCCGCCGCCCGCCAAAGCCCTCCACCTGGTATTTATTAGACAATTATGGATAAATATGTTGTTAATTATGTATTTGATAATAAATGTAATATAAATTAGACATTTATTAATTAAATTTTCTAACTAATTTAATATTATTTTCTATATGTATATTTATTTTATATATAATATATTTTATATTACTAGAATTATGGCGGGCCGCCTGCGGGCTAGCCTGCCCCGCCCCGCCCCGCCAAGCCCGCGGTCCGTGCGGGCTGGCCCGTGGCGGGCCTTAAATAATGCAGCACAGCCCGCCCTTTTTGGGGGGCTGGGGTATGCAGCCCGCCCGCCGTTTAGGAGTGCTCTAATTTCGCATTGTCGTGAAAATAATATTTTTCCGATAATAGGCTAGGCAAATGATACAAGCTATGTGTTAGACCTGGGAATGGCGTTGCCGTGCGTCACCTTCGGCTAGAATGCACGTGCCACCCATATGGGGGCGTTTGCTTGGTGGAACGCCCCACCTGATCAGGGCTTGGCCAAATCTTGCGAGGAACACAGCCCTCGCAAAGTTGCGGGACAGCGTACGCAGTCCAGCGTGCGCAGCGCGGCGTGCTGGCTCGGCCACGATGGGCATGGGGGCAAGCAAGGCACTCGGCATCATCGCGCAGAGTAGGCACTGCTCGCGACACACAGACACAAAGTTGGCATGACGCACGCGGCGCGCGCGACAATTGTGTAGACATGTGCGGGACTCATGCGCGACGTCTTGTATGGGGGACATTGGCACTGGCTTGGTGCAGCGCCTAACCACACGGGCGACATCTTGGCCAAGTCCCAAGATGGCTTGGCACGGCGAGCAATTACGACAGTTTCTAGGGCGGCTTGGCATAGCCTGGCGAGAGGTTACTTGGGCGGTTTGGCCTGGCCTGGCGAGCAGTTTCCAGGGTAGTTGGTCTGGCCTGGAAAGCAGTTCCAAGACTCAGCCTGGCCAAAAACTTCCATGAGCCAACAAGCAAGAAACTGCATGGTAGCCTGACAGTTTCAAAGGAACTTCTCCGGAGCAGTTCCAGTCAGTTTGAACTTAGCCAACTTAAGGCTTGATGAAGCTATATATTGCTTATGTTGCCTTGTATTTTAGGCAACCGGAAATAGTGCGGTAAAGCGTATTTTTGTGAGAGTCCTTGTATCCTTTTGGGAATAAAGAAAAAGGTTGGGCATTGCCCGTAATTCTGTTGTTTTTATTCACTCAAACGAAACAAAAAGGCAGGAGCACTTAACACAAAAACACGAGAGTTCTGTGAGGAAAGAATTCAAATGAACGGATCAACTGAATGGCTCACTAACTTGTAGGGACGAGTTAAGCCGCATGAACCTCAAATACTTACAAAATATTCTAAGTCATTTGAAAGAGTCGTGACACTATGTATGTATATATGGAGATAAATATTACAGTTTCGGCCGCTGACCGTAATATCCAACGATTCGTTTAAACAAGTGTAAACATAAATGAATCTCTAAAATAAGATCCGGCAACTCAAACCAAGAAAAGAGCAAGATTGAAGCACACTTGCAACATCTAAGTCTAATACAACAAACATGTACAGCAGCAGAGGGTAATAACAATAAGTCCATATTCTTCTCTAGCCCATACTTACATCATGGTGGAAAAACCCTTCAAACTCCAACTGCAAACATCAGCTATAATAAGTTAGTTATAAAACCATGGAGTACTTAAAAACAGTTCACTCGCAGCACTCCTCTTTTCATATACCTTGGCTTGACTGTGTTCTAACTTCATCCTTCTATACTCTTCTTGCGCTTTCCTCGACCGAAACATGGCTTGAACCCTAACGACGGACCGCTCGACGCGTTCCTCGGCTTGCTTCCTACTAGCTCGGAAGAACTCCTCTTCTATTACGTCCCCCTCGTTCTTGGTGGGCCCGGCAAGCCCTTCGCGGGCCCCGTCCTCGGGCTGGACTTGTAGCCCGCGGAACCCTTTCCTCTTTAACCGCCAGCGCAGCACCGCCTTCTCGAGGACACCGACCGACCAACAAATCTTCCTGTACTGCTTCCTCATTTGGTACCCTCTGAAAGCCGCCTTTTCAAGAAATACACACACATACACGTTACATCATTTTGCAAAAAACAATGATCAGTTTTTTTTTCAATCCTATAGTTGAGTAGGGGTGACATTATAGGGACATTATATGCAATGTTGTAAAATCCGCTAGGCGCTAGTCAGGCGCCCGAGGGGGGCCTAGCGCCTAGACGGTCTAGGCGGGGCCTAGGCGGTTCGACCGATTAATCGGGCGCCTAGGAGAATATCGCCTCGGAGGGCTCCGCCTAGCGCCTAGGCCGCCTAGGCCGTATTTTACAACAGAGATTTATGTCAAAAAAGCTAGATTTTGTCTCAAAATTGCCAAATTTTGAAATTTCTTATACATATAACGACAACCTCCCCTAAATTCGTCGGAACTCTAGATTATGCGTCGTAACTCTGAAATCTGGGGCAAAATTCAGGGTACCGGCGTAATGTGTCTAAATTGCTTAATTTTAAAAAGTATTGTCCGTGTAAACGCACACACTAAATTCAATGTCCCTAAATTGTTTAAAATCCCGTAGAATTTCCTAAATTCGTCATCCTCGTAATGCCACCCCCAAATTACAGGAACGAAAAAAAAAACCGAGCCAAAAAAAAGATCCAACTTACCTGAATCTTGATAGCCTTAAGGCGCATGTTAACGAAATCCCTGCGCATCTTCCAAGTACGGAACCCATATTGTATCCTCGCGGCGGCCGCGCCCTTCTTCCTCGTCTCGTATTTCCTAAAAGCGTGCTGAATTTTCATCGCGGCGACTATGCACCTCGCCTCTTCCTCGGGACTAGAATCTTCGACCGCTTTCCTACGCGCTCTGAGCGAATGCTCCCTAAACGCCGTGTGTATCCTCGCAGCTGCGTCAGCTGCCGTTCGATAAGCCGTAAGAGCGTCCCTTAGATACATTTCTTCCTCGGCGAAGTCGCCCGAATTTGCTACTTCGCTTGTATTCGTCTGCAATGGTTCTCTGACGTTTCCGGCCAAAGTCATTTCTTTCAGGTGCGCGACTAACGCCTTTTCAGCTAAATAAGCCGATAAGCCTTCGTAGCCACCCAAGGAAGCTAAGTCTGCCGCGCTGTAACCGATCGGATTGTCTGAATTTGGATCCGTTACTAAGTTCGGCTTCGCCCCTGCGGATAAAAGCGCTGCGACCATTTTCTCCCTTTTAAAGGGAAGGGCAACCGTTTAGGCGAAGAATCGATCGAAGTTATAGTCAATATTTGCGATTCTACTTACTTTCCGTGATATGCAGCGAAGTGAAGGGCCGTCCATCCAAACTTGTCTCTATAATCCAACGATAAGCCCGAGCAAGAAAATGGATGGACTGCCCAAGCGTAGCCGAGGATGGCGCATAAATGGATTACGCCTTGGCCTTTTTCGTCGCGCTCGGCCACTTTTGCCCCTAACAGCACTTTTTCGAGCAGCCATTCTCTCAGCCCATTCTGAAGGACGACTTCGAACAAGGCGTCATTCGCCTGGGAAAAGGGTGGTTTGGAATCTTCTTCGATCATTTTCGTCAGGTACAGCCACCCTTGGGATATGCGCGCGGTTTTCTGCGCAAAGGACTTGGCTTCTCTGAGGATATTTGGGGACGTTTTGCTCGAAAATATATCGAGGCTATTCGTCGTCGAAGCAAATAGCAGGCGGGCCAGCCTCGTCTTCAGTTGGTATTCTTCCCAACTAGACGAAGGCGCGTCGGCGGGCCCCACCGATGGGGCTCGAAACTCGAAGGTCAACACTTGGCTTATGGGCGTTTTTCCGTCGAATGTAAGGTAGATGCTGACTATCCCGGGATTTTGGGGCGGGATTATGGTGCGAAATACTCCGGCCCGAACGACTTGTGGTTCGATAATGTAATCTCCACATGCGAGGAATATCTTGGTCTCGGCGGAAGGTAGATGCGCGTCGTTGAAGAACGACCCGACTATTAAAATCTACGCATGTCATTCAGATAAAAAAAAAAAAACTCTACCTTTCAGACAAGGAAGATGGTGGGTACAGAGGTAGTAGAAAGAACAGAGAGAGACGAAAAAGAAGTTAAAAAAAACCTTAGTTTCTTCGCTCGAAAGGGCACGCGAAGGAGAGATGTCCGCGATGTCGAACATTTGCCCCATCGAAGGCGACTGCTGATGAAAGGTTAAACCCGAGGATTCGAGGGGAGAAACACCGATCATATGAGTCATCCACCGACCGAAACTATCCTGACTTTGTAATGAGCTAGCTTCGCCTGAAGGTAAAGATCCATTGAGAAGAGTGTAATAAAATCAAAACGGCTAAACAACTGATGATGTCCTGAAATACTTGTCGATGTAAAGAGTTATTTATAACCTCCTTCTTGGGCGCTAATCTTATTGAGATCATCGTCTGCAACTAAAAGTTCGTCCCAGTCGAGCGTATTTATCTCATGCAGTCTCTGTTCGTGATCTTTTAATGTCATAGGGTCATCACTTTCTGGAATCATATGAATCAGCAAAGAGAAGAAATAAGAATATAAGCCATAGCTAGTTCTTCGAAGAAATGTCTCCTTTAACGGAAAAGAAGATAAACTGTGAATCACCCAATAGAGGATTCCCATCTCCATAATGGAGTCGATCGGCAGAATCGGACTCTTCAGACAAAGGCCAAGAAGCAGACGGGTCAGAAACGGTTGGACTCGAATGGGCTGGCGAGCCCTGAAAGATACGAAAAAAAAGCCAAACTTCGACAAACGTTAAGAAAAAATGTCGCTAAAGAACGATTTATATGAAAAGGACGAAAACCTCTTGAGTCTCACGGTAATGAACAAGAACAATATGTTCCAAAGACCTGCAACAAAGAGTTGGAAACGAAGAATGCCTGTAAGCAGCTCATTGACTATGAGAACGAAAGAAAGAGTGGTCGATTTCTCTTGTGATTTTTCATACTTATCGAGCAGCCAATAGCATCTGCGTACGAACGTTGGATTGTCTTCGCCGTGTGCGTAGTATACGTGTATTCTTTCCTCGGTGCCGACCTAAGCACACCACGTCATTGCAAAAGAGTACACGAATCTGTTTTGAGGTAATAACTTACTTTCAAGTGCTCGTGAGCTTCTTTAACTGTTTTCCCGTCCTTCTTCTTCTTCCAATTATGCCCATCTTTGCGAAAGTTTCGAAGCTTTTTACGGTCAAACAGAACCATCATGCCACCTATTCAATGGCAGCCCACTCTTTTAAGTTACTAAGCACGTGAACTTAAAAAGTCGAAACGAAATAAACGAACACATTACTATTCGGCAAATTCACGGGTTTGACGTGGATGGTGAAATAAGTGTTGTTAGAGAGTACGGCGTGGATTTCGTTAGGCCTTAGCCATCTCGACTTGGCTTCTTCCATCATGTTCTCCACATCTAAATCTGTTGATGAAATTGAAAGCAGAAATTCGAAACAGAGAGAAATCTTCAGCCCAATTTCAAGAATCACAAAACAATTACGAATCTATCAACCAGAGAAACCTAAGACAAAGAAGACACAGCAATTCCCTTCACTATCAGTTAGTTCACCACAGATATAGCTAGCTAAGAACCTTTCAAATATCTCCCAATTTGTGGCGAAAGTAGCACTTACAGTTTCGTCATAGCTCAACTATAGAGATGTAAAAACAACAAAGGAAAGAACCCAACAATTCTATTGATCACCAAGAAAGGTAAACCCAAACAAAATCGAGAAAAAAGATCGAACTTTTAGCATATTACACAACTATGCACAAGCTCGTAGGCGGGGGCATAAATGAGCCGTACGTACCTTTGAGGGTTCCAAAGCCATGAATCTCATACCCTTTGAGACGACCATGTAAGCTATTCTCCTCCATCAGTAGACTAGCTAGAGAAAATCGAAACAGAAAGATCAAATTTTTATGATGGGACCAAAGGTAATAAAACCTACAAGTGATGGACGAGAAAAAGTTGGCATTGGGCTTGAAAGCAATGGGGTTGCTATTGAAATTGACGGGACATCAATGGACAACGTTATTGATGTCATGAGCTTCGTCCTTGTTCATAACTGCATTAATTATATTTTATGAATAGTAATGGTTTTTACTCGTACGAACTTCACTTCACTTAACAGTGCAGCTCAAGATTTTCTCCGAAGAAAAGTAATAAGAATCTTTGCTTAAATCGTTTTCTATGTGAACAAAACAGTGTGAAAACTGGGTTTTGACGATTCAACTTCAAAAAGGCAGGAGCAGAACACTTGTCGCCTGTCGTGATTCTACTTACATGCATTATTATTACGACATTAAACACTCCAATTATAATGACTCTAACCATTACTTACAAAAGACAGGTCAGAAAGATACCAAGAAGACATATGTGATATGATATGCTTACCACCATATTATATTTTTATATTAATAAGTTGGAATTGCAACTTTTGATCTGTTGGAGTATCGTCTGGCAATGGGCCCTGATGCTGATTGCTGATCTTTTTTAGCATCTTCTAATTAACGATAATTTATAATAATTACTGATGAATAAAATCGTTTCGTGATAGAGTCAAACGTGGAATTTAATTCAACATAAATGTAGATTGATGATGATTTGATGTTTCATAGGGTCCCAACTTTTTTGATCTCGTTAATAAATCAAAAATGGGTTAATTACAGTTCAGGCCCTAGTAACATTTTTAACTTTTGGTTCAGGCCCCATTCTAATTCCATTTAGGATAAAGGACCAACTTTTCGAAAAACTAAGCTGTCAGGCCCTAAAATGACGCAAAAAGACATGTTTAACCCTGACATATGCCAAAATTACGCTGTATACCTAAATAATCCGTTCCAGCCAATTATAACAGTTCGACACTGAAAAAGAACACTTTCTTTCACTTGGATAACAACAGTCTTGTATTGAGTACCATATGTTGTCTATTTAGTAACAAATGACGTCACAGAAGTAACACAACATTCAAAAATAATTCAACTTCCTGCAACATCATTTGTTAATGTGTTACTACAGGATTCGGTATTATTTTTGAACTATGTGGTACTTATGTGACTTCGTTTGTTACTAAATAGACGCCAGATGGTACTCAATACAAGACTGTTGTTATCCAAATGAGAGAAAGTGTTTTTTTTCAGCGCAAAACTGTTATAATTGTTCTTGAACCCTCCACCCGACCATCCCCCCTGTTTCCCTAGACAGAAAATTCATCATTATAGGGAGCAATGCTCCTATAATGGGTTACCAATTTTTAATCTCGAAACGCATAATAAGATCGGAATGCTAATGATTCGATCTTTTATAGGAGAACGCTAATGGTCGTGGCGCCGAGTTTAGGGTTTACGATTTAGAATTTATGGTGTAATACCGCATGATGGAAAACAAAAAAAAGTGTTAACAATCGACTGTGCTCGATCAGTGTGAAACATGGGATTTGATAGTTCGGTTTAATAAATATGTCTGTTAAATAACATTTTACTGTCGATAAGTAACGTCTTATGACGTTAAAGTAACACTTCCGGTTGTTACAGTAACAAATCAGTATAACTGTGTAACATAAAACTGACGTCAAATACCATTTCAAAAATCACTTTTATTAAGGTAATTTCGTCAAATCACAATTTTGGGTCCTTTTCACTTAATTTTTCAAAAAAAAGGTCCTTAAAACTAAAAAGATGTCTGACAGGGCCTGATCCCTAATTTTAAAATTTTATGGAACCTGACACAAAATTTTCCCAAAAATATCAAGATAAATGTGATAATGGGCTTCTTTGCAGACGGATTCAGCTATAACGGAAATGGATGTATAGCCATATTTTAATTTAACACACCAAAATATATTTCAGTACGTATATTATATGAATCATTCCCTGATTGGACATAGGAGGAGATTTATGAGATGGCAGTTAGGTGTCGATCGACCTCTAATTACGTGCAGTTTGAACGTTATAGGGATCATTCACTTCCCATATGAAGTCCTCTTATTACACTAATATAAATGAAATTTAATTATAACATAACAAGTGAAGGTCAACCATTTTTTTAAAAAGAAGTCAAATCCAAGGTATTAGGAGCCAGTTTGGTTGAGGGTATGAGGGGTTTAGACTGATTAACAATAGTTAAAGAATTATATGGTTGGGGGTTTATTTAATGTTGGGGTTTAGTTAATACTCTCATAAATTTATTTTAGTACAGTATAGTTTATATTGCCCCTTTCACCTAGTTTAGTTATATAGGGCTTAGCGGGCTTCTGAGTTAATTACGGCCCGATAGAGATAAACCAAACACAATATTATCCGTTATTATTTATATTATATGGCCTAATATTGGGTAGCAAACGGGCCATTAAGGTATTAAACAAATCAGTCATTCACCCTACCTTTATCTAATCCCAAGTTTTTTCGACATATCCTTTTATTTCAATATTTATTTCCTAATTTTAACCTCTTAAGTATCATATTTTGTTAACTTATTTTCGCATTTCTACATCAATCATTCGATTAAGTAGTGTGTGGCAAACATACTATTCGATTGAATATCCAAATTCCAAACAAACATGTTTATTGAATCGAATTAATCAGATAAGAAAGACTAACTCAAACAGACAAAAGCAATATATGTAAACAAACATAATTAAAAAGAGAATTTAGCAAACAACCAAAAAACAACTGAATTGAGATGGAATACGAACTGTGCCTACGGAACAAAAACCCTAATCGAGATTTATAAGGTTTAAACTTAAATTAAGTGTAAACTTGTAATCGAATTAATTAAACCTAATACCATCTTAATTTATCTACCAAGCACATCGATCATTATTTAAACTCATCAACCAAACACCCAGAATAACACACCCACTCCGTTATTTAAACCCAACTAAAACTAATATCGTCTTAGTGCATCTGCTAGCCACATGTGCTCTAAGTCGTCATTTGCAATGGGTCCTTTTATATAATATTTATTTATATATTTCCTAAATTAAACGGTGAAGAATTACAGAATCGATCGCTTAAACAGATCGAAGTCGAACGAGCTAAAATACGAGGGAAAAGAATCTGTTTTTTTCACTATTCACCAACCGAATACAAACACGCACTGTACATTCTAATGTTTTATACTAATGAGCTATTTACATAAAATTACCGAAATGCCCTCTTATTCTAATTAGAATAAGAATTCCTTATCAGAATCACTTATTCTAATTAGAATAACTATTCTAACTGTGCTAACTAATTAACAAATGAAAGCAAGCGTGCGATTAATGAACAGTGAACGGTTCTTGGTGAACAAATCAGCAAGATTCAACGATGAAGACACATGGGTAGGCGAAATGAAACCTGCTTTGTATTGGTCTCGTACCACATGGTAATCAATTTTGATATGCTTTGTGCGCTCATGGAATATTGGGTTAGAAGTAATGTGTATGGCAGCCTTGTTGTCACAATGCAAGGGAATAGGCAGAGATAGTGAAAGCTGCAAGTCTGAGAGGAGATAGGAAAACCACTTAAGTTCTCGAACTGTAGAAGCCATTGCCCTATACTCTGATTCAGCTGTAGAACAAGATATGGTAGATTGTTTCTTGGCCTTCCATGAGATTAAACTGGTGCCAAGCATGACACAATAACCTGTCAATGAATGTCTGGTGCTGCAGCAGGATCCCCAATCCGCATCACTGAAGGCCCTCAACTCCAAAACAGAGTTTCTAGAATAGAATAATCCTGTCGAAACAGTGTGATTAAGGTATCTAAGAAGATGATGAATCACTTGCCAATAGATGCCAGCGGAGAGTGAACAAACTGGCTCATCTGCTGCGCTGCAAAAGAAAGGTCAGGCCGTGTATAATTCAAATAGAGCAATCTGCCGACAAGGCGTCTATACCGCATTGGATTATCGAGTAGGGCACTAGAATCCTGGTCACTGCTAGGGAATATGTGTCCTCCAGGCAAAGGTGTAGAAACTGTAGAACTATCCAACATATGAGTGTCTCGAAGAATATCCATAGCATATTTCCTTTGGCTGATGTACAAGCCTGCATCAGAATGGACAATTTCCATGCCAAGAAAATACCTGGCTTTGTCCCAAGTCTTTAATTGTGAAGGCATCATTTAGAAAGGTTTTGACCTCTTGCATCTTGGCCTCTAATGTACCAGTCAGCAAAATATCATCAACATACACCAAGAGGCAGATCTGGTAGTCACCTGTCACCAGCTTGAAGAAGCAGTGGTCACGCCCAGATTGAACAAATCCAAAAGATACAAGTTTGGAGGTAAACTCGAGATTCCATTGTCTTGATGACTGTTTTAGTCCATATAGGGACTTGAGCAACCTTCAAACCTTTGAGAAATCTGCAGATTTACGGCCTGGTGGGAGCCTCATGTAAACTTCTTCATCAAGGGATCGATGCAAGAAGGCATTGTTGACATCAAGTTGGTGTAGGGACCAGTTTTTGACAGCTGCAACAGCAAGCAGAGCTCTCACTGTGACAACTTTGGCTACGGGTGAGAAAATTTCTGTGTATCTTCTCCATCGGTCTGAGTGAACCCCTTTACGACAAGCCGTGCCTTGTATTTATTAACAGTCCCATCTGCATTGCACTTCACGCGATATACCCATTTGCATCCTATCAACTTTTTACCTCGGGGAGGATCGACAAGCTCCCATGTTCCATTAGATTCAAGAGCTTGCAGTTGCAGCTCTTGATCCATTGCATCAACCCATTTTCTATCTGTCCTAGCAAGGTTGTATGTAAAGGGTTCTTGAAAGGATGACAGGTTTGCCATGAAACTTTCATGCTCAGGTGTGGAACAGAGAATGTGAGTTGGTATAGAACATACGAGACTATCCCCAGAACATGAATTGGCAGTCACAAAGTCCTTCAGCCAAGATGGAGGCGGCCTTGATCTGCTGCTGTGCCTCAAATTCCTTGGCTCAAGTGCCCCTTCAACAGGAACAACTGCTTCAGAGGTGTCATCAGTGACAAGGGAACTACTTGGTATGGCACATGAGGGAATCAGTTCAGTAGTAGGCCTGACATTATCATCATCAAAAAGATCTCCAAGACTAACATCAGGTAAAACTGTTTCATATTCAGCAGAAGCTATAGAGGGAAATGTGCTCTCATGGAAAACAACATCTCTCGAGACAATGATCTTGTTTAATGAAGCACAGAAAATCTTGTAGCCCTTTTGGCCAACAGGATATCCCACAAATATCCAATGGAGGTATCTTGCATCAAATTTGTCCTTGGATGGATCACTGTTATACACATAGACAAGGCATCCAAAATTTCTCAAGTGAGTATAGTCTGGCAGCTTATCAAGCAGTACCTCATAAGGACTTTTCCATTTAAGAATCCTGGAAGGCAGCCTGTTCAGTAGGTGTACTGTTGTGAGGACAGATTGTGGCGACCCTACTTTTTCTAATTAAGATTAGTGGCGGATTTCCACACGTAAGCCGCAGAAGGCCCGTCTAATTAAAACTTTTTTCTAAAATAATATATATTACTACAAACATACGTATACATTGTCATCTCTGTACATGGACCGAAGCCCCAAAAATACCAAAAGAACAAAAAGCCCTAACGCTACTCCACAGGTCTTCATCCATGTACCTCCCTGCCCTCAAAAGTCCGTGGAGCACCGCCACCAGCCGCCTCAGTCACGACGCGTATCAGCGTCGGACTCAGTACCTACAACACGTAAACACTGAGCGATTTGCCCAGTAGGTGAATAAACATGCGTGTATGCAAGTGTGCACTCAACCGCGATCCCAATTTCTCACGACATGATATAATGCACACTCTTTCTTTTCCCACATTCCTATTTCACACAATACAGGGCCCTAGGTTAGGCTCGACACCCTCGCGCGCAAAGACTACTGGGAGGCCACCCCCAAGTCTCGCGGCAGCCTACCCTGGTAGTGCACTGGACGATCACGCCAATGGCCTCCTACCGGGTCGCTCCGCACCAAAAGTATACACTAATAGTGCACTGGACGATCACGCCAATGGCCTCCTATCAGGTCACATCAATATCTCATCCGGCGGTATGCACCTCAGGACGGTCACGCCCGAGTAGACAGATCGATCACGCCTGTCTCCGCCAGGTGTCCAGTGAGCCCAACCTCGACTCCTCTAAGAGTCACCAGTCACAAGCATCTCATTCTACCCCGTACGTCAATATCTCATAATATTACCGTCTCACTACGGTACAGTCTTTTCTCTCGCTCTAACGTGATATGCATGTGCTATGCATATACATGAAATTTCACAAAACATGATTCACATAAAACGTTCAGGAAACAGATAAAACACGGAAATCACGTAAGTCACGTAAACAGTCGAACCATATTAAAACACATAAATCACATAGGTGTTTACGTATTATAGTTGGATAATCCACCTACCTGTCCTCCCGCTATAATCAAATAGGAAATCCGGTGTAGTCCCTATATATCGATCCTCTGAATATAATAAATATTTTCATATTAATATATTTACTAAGTCATATAAATTTCAAAAATACTAGAATCATCAAAACCCTAAAATAATGAAAACCTAAAAATAATGAAATACCTAAAAATAAATAAACCCTAAAATATCGGAAATTTATTAAGTGTAGAAAACTTTTAGAATGCTGAAATCTTTATACAATGTCGAAATCTAGGTGATGTCGAATTCTTATTAATGTCGAGATCTATCATCTCGAGATCTTATAATGTCGAGATCTTATATTAAAGTTTATTATAAATCTCGAAGTCTCTTTACCATATATTTCGAATTCTTTCTATAATATATATGTCGAAATCTATATGATACATCCCAGGAAAAACAGTGTCGAATTCTTTTCACAACGAGCATATCTAGACAATTTATTAAATGTCGAGACATAGCATAATAGGTAGTGTCGAGATTCTTAACCATGTCGATAACTTTATTTGCAAACTCCAACCTCGAAATCTTGTAAGTGTCGACGTTATCAACCAATATCGAGCCTAATAAATATCGAGACCTTCTTATTATATATACTTTATGCATTTCGAGATCTTCCTACCATTAGCATGTGTCTAATTCTTATGTCGAACTCTATCATATCTCGAGGTTTATAGATGTCGAGATCTTTAAAAAGGTAAATGTCGAAATCCTTATGAAGTTATGGAAGTCATACTAGTTATTGAGATCTTATCCAACTTTTATTATATATCTCGAAGTCCTTTTCCTATATATCTCGAAATCTTTTCTAGCTTTTATACTATTATATCTCGAGTTCTAGCTATGTTAAATCTCGAACCCTCTTGGTAAAACATCTCGAAATCTTTCTCTAAAGCATCTCGAAAGTTCTCTGTTATGGACTTCGAGATCTTCTTAGCATACACATTCGAAATCTTTGGTGTCGAGATCATTTCCAAAATTGTGTTATTTTTATAACACGGTTCACCTTAAATCACTAAGTTTAGAATCTGCTAAAACTCTAAAGATTACCCATGTTTCAAACCTACTATATCACATACTAACCTAGTAATATATCCGAACCTTAAACAGTTAGGGTTTTTCTATGTAATGATGATCTCCAACGAAAAACACCTCCTACTTATTTCTAATTAAGAAGACTCCTACCTATACTTATCGAAGTGACTTAAATATGTTAAAAGTTAAGAAATCTTGTTCACTTGCTTCGAAAGGTTGGTACTTTAGATTTGTGAAATTTCCACAAGCTCTAGCTTTCGTTCTTGTGTATCAGCTTTGTATTTCTTTCGTTCCTAAGGTCTCCCTTTCTTAAGGCTTGTTCTCTAATAGATATATATGAGTACTTCGTGTTTTGTGAAGGATTAGACGAGGAGATGACGTATTTTCCCTCCAACCTAAGTAAGGTAGTTATCTCTTATTATCTTTAAGAAATTTACTTGGGCCTTGCTCACGTAATAATAATAGCCCAACTAGCTTGTCCCAAAAGTTATATAGTTTGTATTTGATATTTTTGTGTAATTTCGAATTAAATCTAGAATTATTAAAATTTATATTTCCGTTGCATAATTTAAA
Source organism: Craterostigma plantagineum (assembly GCA_027422505.1). NCBI lineage: Eukaryota > Viridiplantae > Streptophyta > Magnoliopsida > Lamiales > Linderniaceae > Craterostigma > Craterostigma plantagineum. The sequence goes on from JAPQWV010000029.1 coordinate 4,098,041, forward strand.
TTTTTGTTAATAAATTTTTCAATCTGATTCTACAGATAATTACAGCAAAATCCCGTATTAAAATTACGGGTATTACACAGATTCACCCCAGAAGATCTTTGGCAGCTTAGACTGGAAAAGAATAGACATTGCCACTTGAAGAATGTGTCTATGTTTCCTTTCCGCAATGCCATTCTATTGTGGTGTGTAGGGACAACTCCTCTGATGCATTATTCCTCTGTTAGACAGGACCTCTTGGAAGGATGAACCAACAAACTCAGATCCATTGTCCCGGACAATTCTCACCTTAGCATCATACTACTTCTCACAATAGCTGAGATAGTTTTTGAACATCTCTGTGGTCTGAGAGTTGTATCTCATCAAGTAAATCCAGGTGAATCTGCTATAATCATCTATGATTGTCAAAAAATAGTGACATCTTGTTATACTTGATGCTTATAGGGCCCCCAGATATCAAGGTGTAGCATGTGAAAACAGCAAGCAGTGCTTATTTCACTCAGTGGGAATGACAACCTGCGTTGTTTGGACTTTGGACAGATAGAACAATCTGAGACAGAACCAAGATCTTTCTTGTTGAAAATGAAATTGGGCAATTGTTTCATAACATGCAAGAAGGATGACCAAGCCTGTTATGCCATTCATCAGCTGTGACAACAGCAAACACATTATTAAGACTGCTAGGACAACTTTTATTTGTACTGGACAGAATACTCGAAGTATAGAATTCTTCAGCCTTGAGAATTGTCTGCCTTGAGAATGATGTATTGTCAAGTATGTACAGACCCCTTTTGACCTTTCCTGCTGCAAGGATCTTATCACTCTGCAACTCAGTTATCAGAAAAAAATTAGCATAAAATCTGAAGCAGACATTCATGTCATTTATGAGCTTCCTCACTGAAAGCAAATTGCACCGAAAGCTTGGAACATAAAGGCGTTCTTTCAGTGTAACGTTGTCTGATAAATGGACATTTCCTACGTGTGAAACAGATCTCACGCTTCCATCTGGCAAGAAAACATGGACAAAACCTTTAACAGGTTTTTGTAGTGAAATGAGTTCGAGATTATTGCACATATAGCCTGTTGCTCCAGTATCCACCAGCCATACATTGTCATTCATCATATCAGTCATGTTAGAATTAGAGTTAGGTAGAGTAGAGCTACCTGCAAAGTCCTCCAGGTGTGCAAAATTGACATAAGTTGGATTCACAACTGTCTTCCCCTTCATCATCTTAGTGAGTTCATTCTTCATCATTTCCATCATCTTCTCATAGATGTCATCATGTTCTTTGCTCTTAGTAACAGCAATCTCAGCTTCAGCAGAATTAGCCTTGAAGTGGTTCTGATTCCCCTTCTGAAAACTGTTGTTCTTCCCAGTATTGGAACCGTCAGGGAAGCCATTGAGCTTGTAGCAATCCTCTTTAGTGTGTCCCATTCTCTTGCAGTAGCTGCACTCTGGACCTCCATTGAGCTTGGAGCACTCATCCTTAGTATGCCCAGGTCTCTTGCAGTAATTACAGATGATATGACTTCGATTTTGCCTCATCACTAGCTTGCTAGGATTACCCTTCTTCTGCTCGAAATTTCTAACCATCATAGCTGTGTTATCACCAGAAAAGCCCACGTTCATTGAGACCTCTCTATGCTTTTCAGCCTTAGCTATCATGGCATAGATCCTGTTCACAGGGGGTAAAGTTTCAAGGAAAAGGATTTGGTTCCTTTCTGTTTCGAATACATCATTAAGCCCCATTAGGAATTGCATTGATTTATCTTCCATTTCTCTTTCTTCAATCTTAGTTTTAACAGCTGGAATAACATCCTGCAATGGTATTAGCTGTTCAAGCTGGTCCCATAGATTTCTCATTCTATTATAATACTCCGCCACAGTCATATTACCTTGCTTTAGACACACAATCTCTCTTTTGATCTCATACACAGCAGACATGTTCGAAGTCCCATACCTTTCAGTGATTTCGTCCTAGAGTTGTATTAGAAATCAAGGGTCCTTTATAAAACCAATTGGTGATAGGAGGAGAAAGCCTCTTATGTATATAGCGGCTCTTAGAGCTTGAATTAGTCGATGTGGGACGAAACCCACTTTTTTTTTATAATCTCAACACGCCCCCTCACGTGTGGCATGACTGGCCTAACACGTGGACATATGAATCGGGAGGCGGCGAGCGGAAGAATTGCTCTGATACCATATTAGAAATCGAGGGGTCCTTCCTAAAACCAATAGGTGATAGGAGGAGAAAGCATCTTATATATATACCGGCTCTTAGAGCTTAAATTAGTCGTTGTGGGACGAAACCCACTTTTTTAATAATCTCAACGTTGAGATATTTCGGTCCCACATCGGGAAATTAATATCGTCCGGCTCAGTCTATAAATCAAGAGGCCTCTCCACCTAATACCAACTGGTTTTAGGTTGGAACCCTCAATTTGACATGGTATCAGAGCGGGTTCGATCTGCGTATTATCACGCGTATTGCACTCATCGTCACCCAATTTCATATGAGGACGTGTTAGGCTTTGAATCGTGCCACACGTGAGGGGACGTGTTGAGATATTTCAGTCCCACATCGGGAAATTAATATCGTCCGGCTCAGTATATAAATCAAGAGGCCTCTCCACCTAATACCAAAATGTTTTAGGTTGGAACCCTCAACTTGACAAGTTGCTTGGCGTCATGAATGAACATGAAGCTGTTCACAATATCCTTCGAGATTGAGCTTTTAATCCAACCGGTGACCATACTGTTCACCTTTCGCCACTTCCTATAATCAGGCGAATCAGCAGCAGGTTTCAGATATTTGCCATTGATGAAGCCAACTTTCATCTTTGCCTCAAGCGCTTCGAGCATCGAAGTTTTCCAGATCAAATAATTCGTTGCAGTCAAGGGAGTAGACACAATCATCATCCCAGGGTTATCGGATCCATAGAGCATGAAATCTTCAGCCTTTCCAGTGTCTGCGATCGAACTCTCAGCTTGATTCTCAACAGTCGCGTTCGCAGAAGAAGCCATTGGTCAAAATAGATTGAATCGGTAGAAAATTCACCATATCTTCGAGTGAAGAATGAAATTAACCTTGAAGCTTTCATACCATGAAGAACTACAGAATCGATCGCTTAAAGATCGAAGTCGAACGAGCGAAAATACGAGGGAAAAGAATCTGTTTTTTTCACTATTCACCAACCGAATACAAACACGCACCGTACATTCTAACGTTTTATACTAATGAGCTATTTACATAAAATTACCGAAACACCCTCTTATTCTAATTAGAATAAGAATTCCTTATCAGAATCACTTATTCGAATTAGAATAACTATTCTAACTGTGCTAACTAATTAACAAATGAAAGCAAGCGCGCGGTTAATGAACAGTGAACGGTTCTTGTGATGTCTTCTGCAGATCCTTCTTTGATCTTCTCTTATAATTCTTCAATGGCAATCTTGCTTCAACTGAATACACATATGTAATAATATATTATTAGGTCGTGCAAGATCTTACGGGGTGGGTTGAGGCAAGGCTTCCTTTCGACGTTGATATGTTAACAGCCTTAACTACAGTCAAACCTAAGTAGTTTAGTAATCTCCAAACTACCTCTTATTTATTAGTAATAACAAATACACAGTACATGCATACACATATATATGTAGTTACATTCCCTCTGAGATTTCCACTGTTTCTTTCTACCTTCATTTGATTCTCCAGCTCGCAAGGTAATGGGATTTTATTCTTGATTATAAGATCTTTCTCATAACTCTATCAAAGGCATTCGAGCAGTTAAACATAGTATTTTATAGTTTCATCAATCTTGAAGATTTTAGCAGCCATGTAGGGTCACGAAGGAAGAAGCAATGAGAACTACAGTGCTTCAACTGAGGTAAAGGTAATCTTCATTATATTTGTTATTTTATTTCTCCCTTGTATTGATCATTGGAGACGGTAATGACGTTTTATCCATAATGTGTGTAGTCGACATTTGGTTCTAATCAATCGAAACATGTTTTTTACTTCACTAAATCGCAAAAATGTATGGTTTATAGTTTGTTTTATCACCGTTACGCAAATTGATTGTATATATAAATATCATTGGAAACTCGTCACGTTTCTACCACTTGCAGGTGGCCGTCCACAAGACAGAATGTCTCGCCCACTCAATTTTAATCAACACGTACGTATGTATACATGTAATGTATTGTGTAATAAGCTTTTCTTTCATCTCATGTTAGACATCGAAGTCAAATGTGGAGTTAGGCAGCCCCAATTGAAACTCACTTTCGTGCGAAACTGCCGTCAAAGTCTCAAGTTATTCTTGAATTAGTAATGTTTTTGTTCCAAAGTCAATATCATACATATTCGAAAAAAGCAAATGGACATGTGGCATTGATATCTTTTTAATGTTTGGTTCGTTTCGTAGGTAAATCCTATTATTAAAAGGTATGGAGGCCTCTTGCCCAAAAAGAAGCGCTTGATATCGAAGGCGAGTATCTACTTCTTTATTACTATAACAAAATTATATTATTAATATCCTCTCCGAAAAAAAAATTATATTATTAATATTTAACATAGAGTAGTTTATCAAATCGAGCACATATGTCTAATAAGGTCCTTGTAAATCTTATAGGACCATGAAAGAGCCTACTTTGACTCGGCAGATTGGGCTCTATGCAAGGTATTTTATTTAAAACTATAGTATTTCCTCAAAAGGATACTAATTATTATGGGAGTTATTATTTTACCGCGCCCTTTTTACTTTTTATCGCCCCTAAAGGGCTAGAAAAAGACGTTTTTGCCCTTATGTTATTTAAATTAATTTAAAAAGAATAAACTATAATAAACAGTAGAAATATCTATTTAAAGTCTTGTTCCACACAACACTTTCCAAATCATACATCCAAATCAGACGAAAAAAACAGAGAATACTCAAATCGCAACGGATCGCCGACAGGGACAGGGAAAGGGAACTGGTAAGCAAATTCTCGTAAAATCATTCGTACGTAGATGGATTGTCGAACACGGGTCGAAATAGGCTGAAAAAACGGCAGATCGAACGAAATTCACGGCCGAAACTCGGCACGGCCGAAAGCTATTTTCGGTCTGCAAAGTGACGGCCGAAATCCTGTTCCTGCCGATTTTCTCGATCGACCGGGACAGCGGCGCCCGAGAATCACTTTCGGCCGCCTCTCTAGACGGCCGAAATTACTGTTCGGTCCAATTTTTTTTAGAAAAAATAAATATTTAATTGCAGAGGTGGGAAGCCCTACTTGGAGGGAGCGTAGATCTCCCTGTTGGAGGGATCTGGAGAGCGTCACACGAGGACGCGTGGCGTTGACGCATCCGTTCGTAGAGAACGGGAGGAGGAGAGGCAGCAGCGAGCGGCTGCTTCTCAGTCCGTATGTGAGGATTACGATCCGCATGCGGAGGCGATAACACGAAATCCACAGTTGCCGTCAGCCACCACATCCTTATAGGTAACTATATACGGATGGATGACTGTTGTTACGCGGTACTGCAAGCGGGTGTAGTAGAAGTCTGATTCACCTGTAGAACGCATTTTACAGGATTAGATGTGCACCCGTGTCTGAACTAAGATACGAGTAAAAGATTTGTACATGTCTCCGAAGTAGATCCACGAGACCGCTTCGCAGACGAAGATGACGTACGACCCTGGCTGCTACGACCCTGGCTGGCTGCTACGACTTGTACTGCTGCGCCCTCCGCTGCGTCCCCCCTTGGGATTGCGGGATTGCGTACTCCCAAGCACTTCGATCCCGCTTCGTCGATTTTTCTTATTCGGCCGACCTTTTACGGACGTCTTAACAACAGGCTCATTCCACTCACGGGCATCGGATAGAGATGTTCGTGCACGACTTGATGGACGCCGCGCATATCGGTGGGATCGCGGCCTTCTGCCTCACGCACGAGGTCGTATAAGTAATCTCGATCAGAAACATCGGGAGTTACTCCCTCGCCGATCGTGAGTGTCCTCCAGAAGTCGTGCAAGCAGCCTACAGCAACCGGGTAGCTGTTGTCGACACATTGCTGAAGCTCGCATGAACATGGGAGCTCGTTCGTATGTCATACCACACATCCGCACGCGGAGTAAACCTCATTCGACAACTCTTTGGCACGCCTCAACTCAGTTCCCATTATGGATATTGCATGATGTGAAACACTGTACAATATCGTGTGGAATGGAAATCCTGATTTCCCAATAGGTCGTTTGGAGCGGGACTCCTCCAGTGTCTGAATGTCAACATAAAAAATTATTAGATAAGGATTTCGTTTATCCCTTAATAACAATTAATTTACCTTTCTGATGCGATTCAGTTGGTTCTAAATCTGTTCGTGTACCTTCATCCACACGGTGTCAATAGACCCAGTGGCCGAGTTCAGCCATTGCTTCAGCTCACTGTGAGCACTCTCCACACGATATGTAGTGGTGTTCCCGAAATGAAGCACATGGTTCGTCCAAGCTTTGGCGAATTTCTCTTTATGCACCAACCATGTCTGCTCAACGTACTGGACGATAGCGGAGTCGGCTACCCAACGCAGACGCGTGTCAGTCACTGCTTGCTCGTATTTGTCTATCGTCGGAGCTTCCACGACTGCTTTCCATGCCTTATGCGTGAAGTGAGCTGCGGTCTTTTTGTTCTTCCCGGTCACCCAATAAACTTTGTTCTCCACGTCTTTTTAAATATGCCACGTGCACAACAGATGGTGAGGATTGGGAAATACGTTCTGTACGGGTCAAAGAAGGCCCAACCCACGATCAGTCACAATCACCGAAGGGTAGACACCTGGCCCAGAATATCCCGAAGAGACTGCAACACCCATAACTTCTCTCCGTCTCGTCCTCCATAACGGCAAACCCACACAAGAAGTTGTGATTACAGGGAGTCATCCCTATAATCTCAACTAGAGGCATCTTATACCTATTGGTCTTTTTCGTAGAGTCAATCCCAATAAAGTACGGATACGTCCTCATCAGTGCAAGTGAGTCCGGGTGTGCGAGAAAGACATGTGTGAGCGCATTAGTCTCCTCCTCTCCCGGGGCTTGAATATAATATCCGGCATGTGTCGCCTGGTGCATCAACTGGCTCACCACGTCTCGGCCCTTAGAATAGTCCCTCTTCAAACGATCTCTGTAATTATATATATGTCGGATCGTCGCGTTATCTTCTGCGTGTCGAGCCCTCATCGCTGCGAGGATATGAGCTAGTTTCGCTTGCGCAGCAGTCATTGCCTCTACGACCTTCTTTGCCTGACTGCTTAAACCACTCGTCTAGCGGTGTCCCTCGGGATACTGTATCAGAGGGTGATTGTGCACGGATCTCTCAGGTGGTCTCGTACGAATGCACCATTCCCTAGTAACTGGATCCTCCTGGGTAATGACTACAAACGGACACCTGCACTTGTTAGACTTTGAGTGCCTCTCCCATTCATCCTCGTTGCCTCTGTAGCGTTCTCCACGAGAACATCTAAATCAATTTTTTCGTTCCGTATTTCTTATGCGACGAAATAATCACCTCAAAACCAAGAGCAATAGCGACGCTTTTCACCCAGTTAATGGCTTCCACCTCAGTCGGAAATCGTCCTCCTCCGCGAAATGCTCACTGTAGTTTACCCCGTCGCCGATAAATTCCTCCGGGATGTCAACTTCCCTCATGGCCGAACAACAATTTCGGCCACATATAGAGGCGGCCGAAACAAGATTCGGCCCCGCATGAGAGGGCCGAATCATAATTTCGGCCGTCACTGTCCCGGCCGACCAAGGATTTCGGCCGTAACAGCGCTGGCTTAACAATAATTTCGGTTATCTCATTCAGGACCGAAATTTTTTTCGGCCCCCACAAGGTACGGCCAAAATTATTTTCCGGTCGTGCCTTGTGCGGGCCGAAATTTTGTTTCGGCTGGGCCTTTTTTTTCAAGCTAATCCGATCCACGTATCTGCGTACGAATGAATTTTACGATAATTTGCTTTACCAGACATGCCAATAGACCATTTCCTTTGCCCTGTCCCTTTCCCCTGTCATCGATCCATTGCGATTTGAGTTTTTTGGTTATGTTTGATTTTTATTTTGGATGTGTGATTGGGATATGGAAAGTGTTGTCTGGGAAAGGACTTTATATAGAAATTTATATTCAAAAGGGCAAAATTATCTTTTTCAGCCCTTTAGGGGGCGGTGGGCTGGTGACTAGGAAAAAGGGGGAGGTGAATAGTAATTCAGATTATTTATTGGTTCATTTGATTTTGTGATTGTTAATATGGAACCTCAGTAAGGCACAGGGCTCGACCAACAATCAACGATGGCCATACTCTACAGACGTTACAGCCAAAACTGAAGGTGGTAATAATAAGAGCATTACCTACATATGATTTTTTTTCAAGATTTATAATTTCTTGCATGAGAATGAACTAAAATAAAGAATTTAAAATTTATGACTTCTCCATCACAGAGAACGCCACGTCAGCAGCTGTACATCTTGATCATTTGCAAGCTATACATACCTATACATTTATGGAGGAATTTTATGGTGCTCGCCTTATGTATGCACCTGTTGATGTGGCACCGATTCGCGCCATTTCAACATCTCACATCGACATCTAAGGTTATGTCGTCTTAATTAACACCTTATAGGTGTCATTATCGACATTCCAGATGATGATGTGACATATTGACGCCTTACATAACACATTTTACGTGTGAATGACAAAAAATCACGTCAATATACCACATCAGCATCCGAAATGACGATTAATGACACATTGAAGGTGTTAGACGGCATAACAATGCCGATATGAGATGTTGAATTGCCACGAATAGGTGCCACATCAATAGGTGCCCACATAAGGTGGTCACGGTGAGCATTATAAAATTCCTATACATTTATGGACTTGGAATTATTTTAAAATAATTATATAAAATAATTACAAACTTTTTCAGACATAATCGTCCCTCATGCTAAACGTTGTGAACCTTGCTGCATGACTCACGTATTAGGGGTAGTTATGTCTTTTAATCAAATGATCAAAATTCCAGTGCAAATAAAAAGACACTATCTGCCCGGCGGTCAATTGACTAGTAAGCAAACACAGTAAGTAATTTACTGGGAAAATTCACGCGTTCGAACGATATTCGCCGGAAAACTCACAAATTCCCTCAGGAGAATGAGAAGGCCGGCGTATCAGTCTTCGTCGTCGATCAATTTCAACGATGTCAGCCGCAAGATCGACGTGGATAATCGAATCTCTATACGCAACTACTACCGGATCGCTGATAATCTGCTCAGACAGGTACGGATTCGCTACAGTAGGATCATTGAAAATTTTTGCCTGTAGGCCGGAGTTTTGGGACGCAGAATTTTTTTTAGCCTTTTCTTTTTTAGCTCATTGAGGTGTCTAGGTTGTGATGGTTTGTTTAGTACCTTTGTGATTGTTCCTAGCGTGGATTGAGCTTTTAGCATCCCTTTTGCGGAATTAAGGGAGGGCTGTTAATCAAAATTTGACTTTCCAATGTTATGCAACTACCACTATGTTTCGTCATTTAATTACATCTCATAACTTAAAAAGGAAAATTTCTGCATATCTTTGTCGACCAGTTTTATGCAATTCTGCAGCTAGTAATTATTACTCTTTTCTTTTTTTTTTTTTTCAGTTGTATTGATGGAGTGTTGATTTGTGTTGTGTTCAGGCAAATATATATAGGGAGGAGAAGAATATTGTAGACTTGTATGTCATATTGCTCAGATATTCAAGGTAACGTCAACTAGATTAATAACTTAAATGGATATCTGGTCGTTTGGATGCGAATGGTCTGTTTGCATTGTTGGTGAAAACAGTTTGGTGTCGGAAACCATACCAGACCATCGAGATTACCAAGCCTTATCAAAAGAAAGAACTTTCTATAAGAAGGTATGTGCAACCTGACTAATTTGATTTGGTTGTTTTTTTCAAACGAAGGTACTGGGTAGTCGGATTTATCTCATGTTCTTGCAGAAATTGCTTCCTGTGCTCGATGAGTTGGAGAAACTAAAGCCAAATGTGCGGCATCAGATTGATGAGCTCAATAGAGTCAACAACACATCTCAAATGCACAAGTCCGATAACCCAAATATGATTTCATATGCCACCTCCTTGAATGATAGAGCATTGTTTAGTTACGATAGTAGCCAGGTATAAAATTAGAGATGCAAGTGAATTCTGGTGATGTTTAGTGCAAGTTTCTTTGGATGATTCATGTGAACTACCCACAACAAACTTGGTTAGGAACTGGAACTGCACAGAAGAGATTGATCAAATAATTAAGTTTTTCCTTGAATTATAGTTTTGCTGTTCTCTTCTTCTTTCTCCCTTTTTTCGTTTACTTACATGGGTTGTATGGAGTCTTGACTTAAGAAGGAAATTTTGTATTTTTTTTAATTCCGAATAATTTTATTACTTATCACCTTTCATTTGGCTCAGATTCAGCAACCTGTTTCAGCACGTTCACATGCTGCACCAAAGCAGAAGAGTGCTTCTTCTCTAGTTTCACCATCAAATTCTATTGACACCCAATTCCAGAAGCTGTGAGTCCACCCCACCGTGTACTAGGATGTTAAGTTCTAGGTTTCTGTAGTTGATTTGCTTCCATGGACTCCTGATTGTTTAAGTGCAGTTAATTTACTATTGAAAATTGGCAGATCTCTTAGCATACCTCGTCCAAAGCAGGAAACACTATCCAGGCATTCATTTTTAGGACCAAATGGACTTCATGGACAGTGGCTGGGACCCAGTGCAGGGATTAAGGTGAGCCTGAGCTATAAAATCATTGTCTCCATTTTCTTTTTAAGATAGCAAACGATCATGCCATATTTTATTTTTGGATTTTCTGCGTAGGTTAACTATCCAACAAGTATTGCTGTGGATTCTAGTGAAGTTTCGAGGTACTGAGTGAATGTTTAAATAAATGCTACTATTTCCTTTTGACGTTTTAATTGTTATCTTAACCTTTTGGTTTTGTGATTAGATTGTTTTGTTCCACTCTGTCATGGTTTCAAGTAACATTTTAATCTTTTATTGTTGTAAAGCCTCAATCAGGTTGACCAACAAGGTCTTGTGGCAACGACAGACAGTGGTTTGAAATTGGAGAACTCCACCATGGAGTCCATTCTGTCTTTGGATGATGGTAGATGGCTTGCTGAGGATCATTGTCCTCCTCAAGGGAATGAATGGGAGAACAACGATTTGAGAATTATCAGACAACCTTCGCCCCCTCCCGTTCTGGCACAAGTACAGCCGGAAGTTCTTCCTTTATCTCCGTCCAGAGTTGCTGATCCTAGGCCGGGCCCACCAATGCTCTCTCAAGATGGGCGACCAGGTTCCAATTCTTACCAGGATCTTCATATTGTGAGTATCATCTCTTCAACTTGACAATTAAGATTTATGCAACTTTTTTCAGCATACTATTTTTAAACAGCTTGGAATCTTTTTTATATGTATTGATGTAATGACTAGTGCCTGTATGACGGCACGTTGGTATTGCTTATTTTTATCTCTAGCCAGTGAAGATGATGGAGAGCTTTTTGAGACTGGCACGGGAAAATACTGCAAAGAATTTGGAGACATGTGGTGTTCTTGCTGGCTCACTTGTAAGACTTCAGTTTTCAATAGCATTACCTCATGACATGATTCCTTACTTTATTGTAAGCGATGGTTTATTTTGTATTGGTTTGCAGCGGAACAGAGTATTCCATATTACGACACTCATTATTCCTAAACAGGAGTCCACTTCTGACTCGGTACAATCTCTACAACTTATTTATTGGTGATTTTTCTAGGAAACGAATAAATTTTTTTTTTATTTCCAAATGGTACTATACGATTTTTTATGGTGATATATGTATTCTAGCACTATCTTACTAAGCATTCTAAATACCAGCATAGTTTCAATTTTTGCAGCAAAGACATGAAACAGTTTTTTAAGTTGCTTGATCCGTAGTTGATAGTCTTGTACATACAGCTAACTGTGACTTTTTACTTGCCGTTAGTGTCAAACACTGAATGAAGAAGAAATTTTTGACGTTCAGGACAAACGTTCTCTTTTCCCTCTCGGATGGATTCACGTAAGTCAACTAAATGCTCACTTTTTCTATGTTTTGTTAAATAAAAGATTCATCAAAAGCCCAACACAAGAACATACAACTGAAAAAAGCTTCTTCAAAAGACTCGCACCTCTGACTGATTTGTTCTTAATTCACAGACACATCCAACGCAGACATGTTTTATGTCTTCTGTTGACCTCCATACCCACTATTCGTACCAGGTATAAAAGATCACATTTTTATTTCATACGATCAGTCGCAACTTATAACTCTTCTTTCTTGCGTTTATATTTTGTCTGAATATCGTGTTCTTGTTTCTAGGTCATGCTACCCGAAGCAATCGCAATTGTAATGGCACCTACGGACACATCAAGGTAAATAAATACTCTCAGAAATTCTAACTCATTATTTATCATTCAGTCAACATAAATCTTATCCCATTACTACGATTCGATCTTTCCCCTCTATTTTGTAGCCCCCATGGCATATTTCACCTATCTGATCCTGGCGGCGTATCGGTTATACGAAACTGTCAGCAGCGTGGTTTTCACCCTCACGAAGAACCCGAAGATGGAAGCCCTATTTACGAACACTGTTCTCATGTCTATATGAACGCCAGGTCGGCTTTCGACGTTGTGGATCTCAGATGAATGAGCTTTTCGTTTCTCATTCACAGACTAGAATCTGATATTTCTGTACAGACTGTTGTTTTTTATTTATCACACTGAATAATAAAACTGTAATTGTATTAACTTGTTTTTTGCAATACATCTCGTTCGTCTTATATTGAAGCTTGACACTATTATCAATGTTACATAGCCGTTTGATCATCAATTCTGATGTGATCATGATCTTGACAATTTAGTGCACTTTGACCTTCTTGTATGTGTAGCTTGATGGGGTCCATTCCCTTAGCTGTAATTGATTTGGAAGGATTTGTTTGTTGTCTTCTATTAACCAAATCCAAGAAAGATGATGAATCTAATTATGTGATACGCCTCAATCTTCAACACTCCCCCTCAAGTTTGGTTCGTAGATATCGATAGAACCTAACTTGTCCAAGATCCGCTGGAAGTTTTGATTGTCTATTGCCTTTGTGAAAATGTCAGCCAGTTGGTCTTGACTTCTAACGTATGGAGTCTCGATTTGTTTGGCTTGTATTTTTTCGCGAATGAAGTGGCAGTCAACTTCGATATGTTTGGTCCTCTCGTTAAACACTGGATTTGACGCAATGTGTCTTGCTGCCTGGTTGTCACAGAAAAGTTGCATAGGTAGTTCCTGGCTGATGTTCATGTCCTTTAGTAGTTGCTGGATCCATATCAGTTCGCTAGTAGTGGATGCCATAGCTCGATATTCTGCCTCCGCACTTGATCGGGCTATTACGCTTTGTTTTTTGCTTCTCCAAGTAACCAGATTACCACCAACAAACGTACAATAGCCAGTCGTTGATTTCCTATCGAAGCTCCCTGCCCAATCTGCATCTGAGTATCCAAGTGTGTTGGTTGTACCTGTTTTTCTCATCCAGATTCCACGTCCGGGTGTTCCTTTCAGGTATCTCAAGATTCGATCTATTGCTTCAAAGTGAGTAGTCCTAGGAGCCTGCATAAACTGACTAACACAACTAACAGCAAATGAAATGTCAGGTCGTGTAACAGTCAGATATATAAGTTTTCCCACTAGCCTCTGAAAGCCTCTGATGTCTTCAAGAGGTTTTCCATCTTCTTGATTCAATTTTTTGTTCGATTCCATGGGTGTTTTAGAGGGTTTTACTCCCAATTTTCCAGTTTCCTTAAGTAAATCTAGAATATATTTTCTTTGAGAGAGAAATAAACCCTTTTTCGAATGAGCAATTTCGATCCCTAGAAAGTATTTGAGGTGTCCTAAGTCTTTTATGTCAAATTTTCGTTTTAAATAGTTTTTTATATTATTTATTTCTTCATTATTATTTCCAGTTATAATTATGTCATCGACGTATATTAGAATTATGATAGTAGTTTCGCTTTGAATTCTGACAAACATCGATGTATCGGCTGAGCTTTTATAAAAACCACGTGCAAGTAGTGCATGACTTAATTTAGTATACCAAGCTCTTGGAGACTGTTTTAGACCGTATATAGGTTTGTTAAGTTTACACACTAAACTTCTGTTATCTTTTTCATGTTTGTGGCCTGGAGGTAGGTTCATGTAGATTTCTTCCTCCAAATCTCCTTGTAAAAATGCATTTTTTACATCCATTTGAAATAAACTCCAACCGGAGTTAACAGCAACAGATAATAAGATTCTAATAGTTTTCATTTTGGCAACCGGAGCAAAGGTTTCCTCGTAATCTATACCATAAGTCTGAGTGAAACCTTTTGCCACCAGTCTGGCTTTGTATCTTTCTATAGTTCCGTCACAATTATATTTAATTTTATACACCCATTTGCATCCCACGGGTTTTTTGTTGGTAGGTAAGGGGGTGATGTCCCATGTTTGATTTCGTTCAAGAGCTTCAAGCTCTTCCTTCATAGCCCTACGCCATTCCGGGTTTTTGTTTGCGTCTTCGAATTTATTAGGTTCGACGACTTGGTCGATGTTGCTTAAAAAGGCATTATATGAAGGTGAAATTTTATTGTAAGTTATATAGTGTTGAATAGGATATGTGACTTGATTTGTTACAAAGTCTCTTAGTCTTTCGGGGGGTTTGATATTTCTTGTGGATCTTCTTAAATTTGTAAGTTGTAATGGTGGTCCAAAACTATCTCCCCCTGTTGTTGATTCTACCGGTTCATGAGTTTCTTCATTATGTTGAGAAGCTATTGGTGTATTTTCTTCTAGGAGTGGTTCAGGTAGAGCAATTTGTATGCTTTCGTAGTTTTCATATCTGTTTTTGGTATAAAATGGTTTATCTTCCATAAATACAACGTTTCTCGAAATATAAAGTTTTCTAGATTGGGGGTCATAACACTTGTAACCCTTTCTCTGGGAGGAATATCCAATGAAAATCGTTTTAATTGAATTTGGTTCTAATTTGTCTTGTCTTTTTATATGTACGAAACATGTACATCCAAAAACTCGTAGATGTTCTAGGTTAAGTTTTCGTTTTAATAATATCTCGAGTGGGCTTTTGTTTTTCAGTTGTACACTGGGAAGTCTGTTGATCAGATATGTAGCAGTGAGTACTGCATCTGACCAATACTCCTTAGGTACGTTATTTTGAAATAGTAGAGCTCGAGTGACTTCTAGGAGGTGTCGGTTTTTCCTTTCGGATACTCCGTTTTGTTCAGGAGTATTTACGCAAGTGGTTTGGTGTATAATTCCTTTTTCTCTGAACATATCTAAGAAGTTTTTGTTGATGTATTCTGTGCCATTATCTGAACGGAATATTTTAATTTTTGCATTATATTGATTTTTAATTAAATTTGAAAAATCTTGAAATTTGGAAAAGACTTCAGATTTGTTTCTTAATAAGTAAATCCACGTGATGCGAGAAAAATCATCAATAAATGTGACAAAGTATCGAAACCCTTCATATGAATCAACGGGAGCAGGGCCCCAGACATCAGAATGAATTAAATCAAAAATATTTTGAGCTTTATTCGTAGAAAGCGAGAAAGGAAGTTTTGTCTGCTTTGACAGTTTGCAAACATCACAATTAATGGAATTTATAATCGACAAAGGAAATAACTTAGATAATGTCTTGTCAGCGGGATGTCCAAATCTTTGGTGAAGAATATTGTTGGCAGAAGGCTGATAGAAGTTTGACACTTTTGGTTGAGATTCCATTGTGTATAAGCCGTTTTT
Organism: Craterostigma plantagineum; assembly: GCA_027422505.1. Taxonomy (NCBI): domain Eukaryota; kingdom Viridiplantae; phylum Streptophyta; class Magnoliopsida; order Lamiales; family Linderniaceae; genus Craterostigma; species Craterostigma plantagineum. The sequence goes on from JAPQWV010000029.1 coordinate 4,113,915, forward strand.
AAGTTCTCCCTTACCAATCATGTTCCCTGTCCTCGATCCTGAAAGATCACTTGGGTTGGTGAGAAGATTACATTACAATTTAGTTCTTGAGTTATTTGTTTGACGGATAGAAGGTTTGAGGTAAGATTAGGTAAGTAGAAAACATTTGGAATTTCTTTTGAGAAAATTTTAGTAGTCCCAATTCCTTTGATCGGAACTTTATGTCCATTAGCAACAGTTACATATTGGTTATTATTTGAGATGTTTAGTTTGTTGATATTTTTAGGACTATGCGTCATGTGGTCGGTTGCACCAGAGTCAACTATCCAATAATCTTCTAAATTATGATTTGCTTTAAAATTTTGAGAAGTGAATAGTTTCATACCTTGGCTGTGTTTACCTGATTGGCGTAAATAATGTGACAGCTGATTTATTAATCGTTGTGTAGGTTCATCAGGTCCAGCCCAGGAAGCATGAGCCCCAGCATTGGAAGGTCCAGCAGATTGACTGATGGGCCGCTGATAAGAGCTTCCAGCCCAATTTGCTCCAGCATGTCCAGCCCAGTTCTTTTCTCCCTGTCCGACCCAACTCGCACTATCAGACTTAATGGGCCTTGAGTCATCCCAGGCCCAGTGCAATTTTGTTGCTTCATCCCTTCCATCGATACCCTTGCGTTCCTCTTCAGTGTGAGTGGCAAAGCCCTTTCGAGGGTGATTTCCGCTCGATCTGCCATGACCGTCTCGTTTAGGCCGCAGATGTGGGTGTAAGAACCAACATCCTTTCTCGTGTGTGCCCTCTTTCTTGCAGTTATCGCATCGGGGTTTATCTCCAGTGCTTTTGTTGTCGGCTCGAAATTTGGGGTTTGGCCCCTTCGCCGCCATAGCTCGGTCTTCGGCCGCCGGGAGAGGGTCGGTGTTCATCGCCTTGCGCCTGGATTCTTCCCGTTCGATGGTGGCGATGACTGTGCTCAAGGATGGTAGCTTCGAATCGACCAATATCTGGGTGCGTACTTGTTCGTAACTTGGATCTAGTCCCGCTAAGAGCTTGTAGATACGGTCCTGCTCTTTTCGTTGTCTGATCATCTCGATTTCGGTCACCTCTGGTTCGTATGTGTCTAGCTCGTCCCATTTAGATTTTAGAGCACCGAGGTATTGAGTGAAGGTCTGGGTTCCCGTTTTCTGCAATTGAGCAATATCTTGTTTAAGTTGAAAAATATGAGCTTGATTATTACCACGGTTGAATAGGCTTTCGACCGCTCTCCACATCTCCTGGGAGGTTTCGGATGCTAGGAACAGTTTGGCTAGGTGTGGTTCCATGGAGTTGATTATCCAAGTCATTACTTGGTTGTCATCCATATCCCACGAGTCATAATCCTTATCGGGTCGCTTTTTATCGCCGGCAACATATCCCCACTTGCCCTTTCCTTTAAGTAGCATCTTCATGGATCTCACCCAATCAACATAGTTGAGCTCATTGAGTGTAATTGTAGTTAGTTTGGAGTGGTTGTACCCATCGTATTTTGAGTCGGCCATTGCTGTTTTGGGAGAAGGATTACTATCCTTTTGTGGTGTTGGATATGTGATTTTTAATCACCGCTCTGATACCATGTTGTTTTTTATTTATCACACTGAATAATAAAACTGTAATTGTATTAACTTGTTTTTTGCAATACATCTCGTTCGTCTTATATTGAAGCTTGACACTATTATCAATGTTACATAGCCGTTTGATCATCAATTCTGATGTGATCATGATCTTGACAATTTAGTGCACTTTGACCTTCTTGTATGTGTAGCTTGATGGGGTCCATTCCCTTAGCTGTAATTGATTTGGAAGGATTTGTTTGTTGTCTTCTATTAACCAAATCCAAGAAAGATGATGAATCTAATTATGTGATACGCCTCAATCTTCAACACAGACTGATCTTTTTATTATTACCATGTAATGTAATGCCCGCAAACGTGTATAATTCATGACAAACATCACAACGGCTATTTATATGCTTCGACAGTACGTGAGGATTGTTCGAAGGGAATTGTTCTCTAAATCTAGTCAATAGCTTCTTCGATGAGCACGTGCGATATAATATGACGAAATTAAACACATTTTTCTTCCGACTGATTCATGTGATCTCAAATTTACAAAATGAATCAAGAAAAATCAAGATTCAGCTCGTACTATATTACTAAGTTTAGAGTTAGACAGCTCATTGGATTCATTTATTCTGAGGATGTAAGGCTTATGACATTCTAATTTGAAATATGAAAAGCATTGGTCCTTCGTACTTTCATGTGATTTGTCTCGACTATACGAAATGGACAAACTTTCACCTTTTTTTATATAGTAGTTGGAACTCATCGCTTTATCTGCTTATTGTGGCTTACAATCGAACTACTTGGTTTGATGAATGCCACTCGTGAAGTGGATTATGGATAATAGGCTTTGCTTAGTTTTCTCAGTTAAGACAAAACCACAATCTTAACTAGATATTGTAATATCTCTATGACATGGATTATATCTTGTTTGTCAATTATATATATAAGAAAAGGTACCCAACATCGATATATGAGTTTAAAATGTGGACTCATCGATCACTGATAAAGTAAGTATAATAATAAAAAATGGTTGTCGAAATAGGGAATAGCGTCTAAGACATACTTCAGTCGCTTTCATAATAGATCGTTTACAAGATATTGGAGACTTCCGATTTTTCATATATATCGAAAAATGGACTTCGTTCCACATAAAAATCACCTCGATATTAATCTTTCTACGTATAAAAAAACGCAATTTTTATATGACACCAACTGATCATTATGTTTTGAGATCATCTGCAACCCGCAGCATAAAAACACGAGTTGATTCTGCAAAATATTACAGCTGCTACAGTAATTTTACTCTAACCCATAAATTTTACTTTCTACATTAATTTTCTCTCCAACCCATTAACTCTATTTCTACTCTAAAAATCAAATTCCTATATTAAACTTTATATTATAATAATTAAAAAAAGTCAATAAATTATAATAATTAATATTTACTAAATTATAAATTTAGCATATTATTTATTTATAATTTTATTAAATATTAAAACGAAATATAAATAAATAATAGGAAAGTAATATTATTTTTACTTTTATTATTATAAGAAATTCAAATATTTAAATATAATTAAGATATTGTTTATATAATTAAATTATAAATAAATAGATAATACAACACAATTTTTGTGTTGAAAATTCTACAAATAAATAGATAATACAACACAATTTTTGTGTTGAAAATTGTGTCTACATCTAGAGTATCTCTGCTAATAAAAACAATATTAGTGGTATATATAGAATCTCATTGGAGTAAAGACGTACTTTATTTTTATCTTTTACACAAAAATGAAGTACCCGTTGGAGATGCTCTCAAAGTTAATCGAATATGGACTAAGGTATGATTCTTTTACGCGAAAAGCATCGTCGTTATGATATAGGCTATAGCCGAAATTAGAATTGTTTGGTCTCAAAAGTTAAACTTCTCACTTCGAAACTTTTATGACATTCTCCCACGTAACAGTGTGACATCAGAAAATTTAAATACGCAATCACGTAGTCAAAGTCAAACCAATATATATAAATAAGAAAAAAATTTACGTTAATAAAATAACAAACCTATCCTACGAGAAATAAATAATAAAGTTCATATGATCAGATCATATATATTGCTTTAACAAAAATAACAAATAGCGGAAACAATCACTTAACAACTACTCCCTCCGTCCCATTAGCTTATCAACATTTAAGGTATGACACGTGCAATCAAAAGGTAAAAAATGTATATTTTGACACGTCTATCATGACTATTTAATATTATTATATTAATTTGCTTAAAAAGGAAATGTATAAAAGCTAGTTGACGCCAGATATAGTAAATGTACAAAAACCAATGAGACGTAGAGTCGTAGAGAGAGTAGATTATATATTTATTTCTCCAATGACAAATTGATTTTAAAAAAAATCTGAGTCCACAGTCCACACACAGTAAAGCGTACGACTGCGCAATCTCATAAAACCCTAAGCCCCCATTTCTCAATGGCGGCAAAACCGCAAAATACTTTCACTGAATTCTCCAAAACACCCCTTGCTGGAAAAAATATCGTTTCGCAGGAAAGCCCTTTTCCGTCATTTCCAGTTACAGCGGGCCCTCGCTTAGGGTTTTCTCCGACTTCATATATATCGCCCCCCAACGATTTGCATTTCACACAATCGCCCCCAAAAACATCAAATTCTCTCTCTAGATAACATTTTCACTGCTCACTCTCCACCTCTCAAACCACCAATCCCTGCCGCGATCTTCTTCCAATCAAACAAATGCTTGATCGCGTCCTCTGAATAATCTTCACCTCGGTTTCTGAGTTTATGGTCTCAGTTTCGTGATTTATTCGAGGATCAAGCAGTTTCTAGGGAGGTGTGATCGTCGGGCCTGCTCCGTTTTTTTCGTAATAGGGATTACTTGCAGATCTCTGATCATAAAGCTTTCGCAGTGATGGATCTGAGTGATAAAGTACGTGATCATGCTTGTTTTCAAAATTTTTGTATGATTTTAAGCTCCGATGAGGAGTATTCCGTGATCGAAGTGCTCTATGTTATTTTTTTTGTTTTCACAGGGTTCTGAGTGTGATGAAGTGAGTAGTCAAACACGAACCCTCGAAAGGGTCTCTTCTTCTGATGCCTCAAACTTGAAGACTTGCGTCGACTGTGGTACTTCGAAAACACCGCTATGGCGAGGTGGTCCAGCTGGGCCAAAGGTAAGCATTTATTGCATTCTTACCTGATATGTGTATAAGGTTTAGATGTGTTTAAATGCTCTATCTTGGTAGTTGCACTTGCTGGCGATCTTTATGAGTCTCATTCTGTGTGTCTGTGTACGAATCTTGGCACGCCTCACGTGTCACATCTCCGTTAATGCTGCTTAGCTCTGATAAGAAAAAAAAAAAAGAAACAAAGAAATATTTACATTTGATCTGTGCTCTCGGTATAATAATTCCTTCTTTTCTTGTTTTTTGCGTGGTGAAGTCACTGTGCAACGCATGTGGGATAAGGAGCAGAAAGAAGAGAAGGGCTTTAATGGGAGTTGCAAAAGACGAGAAGAAAACAACAAAGAAATGCACTGCTGCCTTCAAACAGAACTTTTCCCAGCACCAAAGCAGCAACAGCTGCAACAGTAGTACCACCAGCTGTGGAGATAGTACCACATCCGCCACGCTGATCGCCGGCGGGAAGAAAACTCTGTGGTCGTCTTTTGGGGGTGACGTGGCTCTGCAAAGGCCGAGGTCGAACACCAACCGTAGGAGAAAGCTGAAGGAGGAAGAAAGAGCTGCTTTTCTGTTGATGTCCTTATCGTGTGGATCCGTCTATGCTTAATTTTCATGGGTGGGCTTGTACTTGGTGCAGTAGTGGTTGTACTGTTTTGTGCTTCTTTTTCTTGATTAATTTTTTTTTTTTTTCTGTAGCAGCTTGGATCATTGTATTGTACGTCCCAGAATGGGAAAAGCATCAATGGAACTTATTTTGCATCAATGGTAACTGCACAAGAGGCCCAAGAGGAGGCAAGTGACCTATAATTTTATATCAAGGCCTTTTTATCAACCAAATTAGATATAATATTTCAACTGGAAACTTTTGGACAAAAAAGAAGTGGGAAAAAGCTCTTTGACTACTCGAAGTTTTGCTCTCCAGCTGCTGCCCATGTTCGGCTACTCTCCACAATCACATAACAATTAACAATTATTGAATTCAGACAACACAAGCTCCTATATGTTTAACACTTGCTGCACATAGACATATGGACAATAATGCCTAGGGCTGGGGAAAAATACCGAAATACCGTCCTTATCGTATCGAATCGTATTGAAAATATCGAAAATTTTGGTATACCGATGTTTTTGATAAGGTATGATACCATACCGGTACGGTAATTGTATGAAAGTTTTTAAAATTAGGTATATCGATTATACCGAATACCGAAATACTAAAATTTTTAATATATTTTATATATACACACCTACATATATTATATTATTTCAGAAAATATAGAATGAAAAATTAAGGATCTTCATAAACTTATTTAAGCCCATAAATTATTAACTTATACACAAATTTCTAAGATTAGGCCCACCATATTATACTTATGTAACTCAAGTAACGTTTAATTTTTGCCTTTTTAATGTGTTTTTTTTCATGATTTTGAAAGCGTGAAGATGCAATGCAATTACTTTTTGTTAATCTTCACTAATTTTTTAAATATAGCCGCTTCATTCTAATTAATCTGTATATAAAGTTGTATTTTGTGGTTAAGTAAAGTTTTTTGTCTTACTAAGGATACTAGCTAAAATATGTAAATTATTAAGGTTAAAAACTTATTTTGAAAAATTTGGTATTAATAATCTATCTTATTGGGGCCTAAGGAGTTTGAATCGATTAAAAATTCCAAAACAACGAATTAACGAGTTACGAGACATGCATGGTAAAACCCTCCGTGTGAATGGTATATAAGGTATGATACCGATACCATACCGAAATTTTGGTATCATACCGTATCGAAATTTAAGGTATACCGAAATTTTGGTATGGTATTGGTATGATTTTTTTGGATACCGAAATTTCGGTACGGTATACAGTATCACAGTTTTGGTACGGTATACCGTACCGAACCACCCCTAATAATGCCTATTTTATTAATGTAATTCTTTAATGTGTGTAAGAAATTGGTGTGAAAGAGATTTTGCATTTCATGAAAGGGATTTTTCTTGCTCAACTACATGTTAGCGTATTGTACACTAACAGCTTGATAAGCCACCTATGTACTTTATTAACACGTCTTAATCTCCATGATGTAATAATATAGTCTCGAAGTTTGCCGACAATGATTTGATTACGAGCCTAACAAGCACAGTAAGTACTATATGGTGAAATTTTTACATTCCTAAATATATAAAAATAAAATAAAACAGGATCAACGGAAAGAAAAAAAAAAATCAGACTGAGATCATCACCACCTACAGACATGGCCAGCCTTGGAAATCCACTGATATTATAGTTCAGAGGAAAGATAAGCTACTGAAAAGAACGATCATCGTATTCTTGAACTGCAATAATCCAGTCGATGATGATGACGACGGAGGGTTGTGATAGTAGTAAGGAAAATACTGCACGATTGGGTTCGGCGGAGGCGGCGCCGGACCTGAGAAAACCGGCGGCGACGTAGGTGGTGGTTTGTAGTATCCGACTGGTGGTGGGAAGTAAGTGTAAGCTGGCGGCGATGGCGGTGGTGGTGGTGGGAGGAAGGAGGTCGTCGCCGGCGGTGGTGGGGCGCCACATGGGTTGTCGCAGGCTGAGCACATGGTGCAGGCGATTTGGTACTTCGATCCAACCCACGTTGAAGACGTCGTCGTACGGTCGCCGTCGAAAGCCGCCGAGGACGATGCTATAACAATTACTACCAACATAAAGAGCAAAAGCTTTCTCTGAAAAGATCTCTTCATCTTCTCTTACGATACTGTAAATATTACTTAAAATGTGGAATTTGGGAGGAATGGAAAGGGAAAGGAGTCGATGATAATATTGACGCACTTATCGCCGTTAGGAGCGGCGGTTTTCGTGTTGTCCACTTTTCATCATAGCCATCATTATGGTTGAGATAGGTTGTCAATCATATGACGAAGATTTCCATTGATGATACTCTTCTCAAAAGGGCCCAAAGCACCAGCGAAGTGGAGCCACTAATCATGTCAAGAAAGCCATTTTAATTAGGTTTTCGTTAGGTAGAACGTGTTTGATTAACGACTTCGTAGCTTTCTTATTGATTTGCTATTTGCTTTAACCCTTTCATGTAAGAAGATGGACAAGATTAAAGAACCAAACACAATCGTGTCAACCTATATGTATTACAACAGCCATACCATAACATACATAAAATGAATATTCCAACCTTATTACGTTCTTCAAACGCATGATGAAGATTTTCATTTCCATGTCTAACGAAATGCACGCAGCAGCTAAAACGACGGTAGAAAGATTCCTACAGTTCTTGACGGTTTTTAGAGATCCTTACGAACAAAACAAAGGCACATACAAATGATCATCCTTCGGATCAAATGCGTGTGTCGTATTCCAAGACTACGTACGTACAAAGGCGATTCAAAAGCACACGGCGACAACCCTTCGCTCTCAAACTGGCAAATTATCCAATTGGTATTCATCGATGCCAAAATCCCTGTCTGAAGCTGCAATGCCTTCTTGCTGCAGCAGTTTAAAAAAATATCCAACGTTAGAAAGAATCAAACTAACCAACTGAATTAAAAATGTCCAAACCTGCTTAAGAATCGCAGACATAAGATCGTCTTGGCCGTAGTTTTCAGCGAAAAAAATCCCATCTTGATGAAACCCCATGTCCGGCAATCTCTCGGCTTTGATCCTCAGCGAAGTGTCTGCTACTGAAGAATTAATTTGATTGCTCCCGTGATCCTCAGAAACCGAGAAAGTCGATACGTTGAAAGGGGGCAATCTGACTTGTCCACTATTTTGAGCGGAAGACAGCGCCGGGCGAACTAACATCGAAGGAGAAACATTCGAAGAAACTCCTCTTACTTCTGAGAATATAGGGTTGTTTTCTGTGCCCGGCGAACGCCACTCATGTTGTGCCCTGATACGACTTAGATCGCCGAAAGTATCGTAGCTTGAAATAGCTTCGCCTTGGAGCGCCTTAGCAGCAGCGCTCGGCGTTCGAGCGTTCTTCCCTGTAATAAACTCAGCACTCTGAGTTCTTGAAAAATCCATCATGGCAGAAGATTTCGACGACGGCCCACAGACACTTTGACCCATCGACGGTGGAAGATTCGAAGCATGGCTCGCACTGACATCACTCGAGATCTGCTGAGGTGGCGGCCTCGACTGAGCTTGAATCTGAACCATAGGCGCCAGCAAAGAACTGCCATGGCTCGTCTGAGGCTGCACGTTCACACTAACGTTCCCAAAAGACTGAGCCGATTGGTGCAAACTGGCTAGCTGCTTCGAGTCCATGTTCGTGGGGATCCCGTGTAGTAAATTCACTTTCTTGGCGCTATTACCGTTCTGCCCTTCGAAGCAGAATATATTTCTCTGATCGACTAACGGTAAAGGGAATGTGGGCTTGGTATTATTTGCCCTTCCGAGGGCAGCCACTTGAATTGTCGCCAGGCTCTGAGGTGGCAGCTGATCGGTGGCAGCTAAGGCTTGTAAATCGATGGGCCCGAGCGAAGAAATTGGCCCGTAATGGGGATCGGGCGGGCCCATGAAAGGGTTGTTTAGCCCATTTTGGTGCTGTGGAACCCCACTCAACCTTCTGAGATATAGCCGATATTTCTGCAATGACAATTACTGTAAAGTTTAAATCTTTATCCACAGCTACGAAATAATTGTAGATTAAAAGGATGATATGTCCAAAACCTGAAGATGGCTCGCGACGTTCTCTCTAGTAAGGCCTGGGACGTTCATCAGCTCCAAGATTTTCTTCGGTACGGCCTCTGAAACAATTAAAAAAGAAAAAAGATGAAGCTTTGCGCAGAAAAAAAAGGAGAAAAAAAGAAAGAGAATCGTACTGTCGATTCCAAGCTGATTGACGGCGTTGACGAACTGCTGATGGAGCTCGACGGACCAAACGACGCGGGGTTTTTTCAGCGAAGAAGTATCGTCTTTGTCCTCGGCGTCTTCTTCTTCCTCCTTTCTTTTCCTGGAACTCTTCCAATTTCCTTCGTTGGGCGAAGAAGAAAGGTCGACTTCGTCGGGCGTCGATGGCTTGCGAAGCCTCTCGCCGTTCTCGGCGCTGTTCGAAGGCTCGAAGCCCTTATTTTCCCTCCACTCGTGCTTCTTCTTACGAACGACGTGCTGCCATATGTTCTTCAGCGCCTCCATTCTTACGGGTTTTATGAGGTAATCGCAAGCGCCATGAGTTACGCCCTTCATGACAACATGTTTGCTGTCGTCCGCTGACATCACTGATCAACCGAAAAAAAAAGGGAATTTTTTTTATTAAACATCGAGAAACTCATGGGCGAAAAAAGAATACAGAGAAGAACGGAGAAAGAAATGGAAAATAATGATGCTTACTGATGACGGGCAAGTCCATTTCGAGCCCAACGTGTTCGAGGAGCTTAAATCCATCCATATCGGGCATATGAACATCGCTTATGACGATATCGTACCCATTTCTGTTCTCTCTGAGAAACTTCAGTGCAATTTCTGCTCTATTGCTCGTTGTAACTGAGGGAAAAACGGCGACGAAAAAGAAAGAGCAATCATGTACAAAGTCGCCGGCAATTGCATATAGCTTAGTTGAAATTAAGCAAAGAAAAGACGAAATTACGATCTTTGCACAGCCTATTGGGTCATTTGTGCTCAAGATCTATAGTCAACCATAAGTCTAATGCTCAAAATCTGCAACAATTCACCCCATAATTTCTCTTGCTCATACTAAGGCGTGATCTAAGTCCACATACACAATCCCAATAAATATTCAGAGCTTTTTCAAACACTGGAATCAAAGCACATCCTAGAGAATTACAAAACAAGTCAAACGCTTATGTTGCTCAAAAAAATATAAATATTGTTTGTTGCCCTTTTGGATATTACCTTCGTAGAGACAATTATTGAGCATCTTCTCCAAGATCCTTAAACAAGTAGGGTCGTCGTCAACAACAAGCACCCTTAGACCAGCTGGGAACTGATCTGAAACGACATCGTTTGCCTTCCATGAACCACTCGAGCTTGTATAGGGCAAGGGTTTCACTAAAAGATCCATCTTTTTTTCACTATTTGAAGTTCAGCAAACTAACTAAGAAGTTGAAAGCATGTCCCTGAACCCAGTTTTGAACTGCTGTAAAAATCACATCTTTTGAAGTTTTGGGGACGGAAATGACTTGGTTGCCATAAAAATAGAAGAAACGATTTTAAAGTGATGAACTGGGATGATGTGAGATTCAAAGATCAAATCTTTAAGTAGCCTACTAACTGGTGAAGATTAAAATAGGTCGTAAACGGAAGAATTTACCAGGAAAATTATCTGTAATATATCGCACAGATGACCAATAATTGTAAGAAGATAAAAACAGAGTTCTTCTTCAGCTCTCTAGTTTAGTTGGATTGGAGTTTTCTTCCTTCCTTCCTTTCCTTTTCTATAATTCTTTTTGTATTTCTCAATTATCATTTTTCTGGAATCTGTTTAATATATTATTAATTAATTATTAAATGACATTTTGAGATGGTGGGTTGGGTCACCACATTGAGTGTTGATCCAGCTCATATATTGTCCCACGCCAGCCTAAAAAAAAGTAAATTCATATATTTTCATTTTCTCCAAGTAAATTGTAGAAAGTTACAATTATATGAGTTCTCCAACAACTAAGGAAAATTCATTTTATTTATATACTCGTTAAATATTGGACTCAAAATGGATTGTTTTTAAGGCTAATGATCGGGCGCAACTTCAGCTTTTATTTTATAATCATTTATTGAATTATTTAAACATTTGATTCCTCCTTTTAATGAGAAAAGGAGAATATTTTCTCTATGCTTTTAAGGTGAAGACTAAAGAGAATATATATATCAAAACGCGACCAAATGTATCAACCACATCCACTTATATGCCTCCACGTGGCCTCTTTAAATTTGATGAGAAATTAATATTGCTTTCTTCAATCATGCCATACCACTTATTCAATGTTACCCTTCAAATAGTAAAGTTAATAAATAAATAACCTCATTTGTTCGCCTGAATTTATTTACCGCCTTTTCTAATGGGCTGTAGCATCTTTTTATTTTATCAAGAAAGAGATCCACTCCACATATTAACCATTTCAAAATCAGTTGGTATGTGATTACTTTTATTAAAAAAAAAATTCATTAAGCGTGAGGGGTAGCTATAAAATACTCATTTGCCTATCAAACACAAATTAATTAAAAAAACTGGATTGCTATTCACCGCCCCCTTTTTCCTAGTTACCGCCCCCTAAAGGACTTGAAAATGACCTTTATGCCCTTATGAAATTTAAATTAATTAAAAAAGAGAAAATTATAATAAACAATAAAAATATCTATTTAAAACTCGTTCCAAACAACACTTTTCAAATCACAGATCGAAAATCAGACAAAAACAAAAAAATACTGAAATCGCAATGGATCGTCGACAGGGATACAAAAAAATATATATAATAAATATCGTACGAATTTCGGCTCGACCGAACATGATTTAAAAAAAAAAAACGACCGAAATGAAATTTCGGTCCGTTACAGTACTGACCGAAACATAATTTCGGTCAGTACTGTAACCGACCGAAAAATGATTTCGGTCGGTAATTGTACCGACCGAAATCATGCTTCGGTCGGTTACAGTACCGGCCGAAATTATGTTTCGGTCGGTACAGCATCTACCGAAATCCGATTTCGGTCGATACTGTACCGACCGAAATCAACTTTCGGTCGGTACAGTGTTGACCGAAATCTGATTTCGGTCAACAATTTTTTTTTTTTTACAGTATATTTTATTTATATTATTTCTTTATATTATTTATTTATATTATTTATTTATATTATTTATTTGTATATTTTATTTATATTATTTATTTGGATTTTTTATTTATATTATTTATTTGGTTTATTTATTCGTATTATTTATTTGTATTATTTATTTGTATATTTTAGTTATATTATTTATTCGGAATAAATATGCAAACAAATATTGAAAACATATAGAAAATCCGTCCGATACAATAAAAGATAAAAAAACAATAGCAACAGCGTCAAGGGGCCTGGCGCCACCGGTCGTTGATCTCATTCACCCTGGCTCGGAACTCATCCGTACACGTCGTGTCACCACGATGCATACTGGATAGCATGTCCATAGTCACGCTGTACATCGTGCTGTACCACTGCACATAGCAATAATACGTACGATTACACATATAAATATAAAAAAATCGACATAAGATGGAATTACGTACGTAGTCGGCTTGGCTGCGCGGGGGTATGCATGCCGATGAGGATCCCTGCTCCGTCGAAAACAGGCGAGGATGAGAATGCATCTCATACCAGTCCATGTACCGTCCAACGGTTTCACCAAGGTGCTCCACGGTAGCACGATTGAGGGCCGAGAGGTTGAGGATGTAGGAGTACGGGAACTGACTCCAAGCATGTTGTGCTGCATCCACAGAATGATGCACCTTATACCTCGCCGGGTCTGCTGGTATGACCGCCTTCCGTGACGGTTTCATCGACGGCGGGATGACCTGCACGTACCCCAGCTGGCGCAACACTCTCGAGGGCGAGTAGGGCTCAACGATGTCGCGATACATAACCCATCCCGTGAAAATCGTCCTCAGCTGCTGCGACATTGGATCGGGACCGTACGGCAGCCAAGCAACCTGAAAACATTTAAAACATTGTATATCATCCCGCGAAAATAGAGAATTAAATTGTTAACATACCTCGCTTGCAGACATGACATCTATCTGACGGCGGATAGCAATCAAGCGGTGGACCGTCCGCTCAGGCTGAACTACAGACCACATGCGTGATCGTGCCTCGCCAGGCTCCACATGATGGGGGAGACGGTGTGGGCGGAAGCATGGGAAGTACTCGTAGATCCACGCCTGCAGTAACGAGAGGCACCCAGATAATCCCCTCGCATCCGCCCTGCTTGCCATGCCAAGCCGGCGATAAAGGTAAGCGAGAACGGCCGAACCCCACGAGTAACCACTGGCAGAGGGCAACGACCGGTAGAACTCGTGCATGATGTCCGGCTTCACCCGGCTCCCGGTCGTGTCGACGAACAGCGTAGACCCCAACAGAATCCACAACCAAGCGATGGCCTGCAACCCCGCCGGCCGCCTCTCCTGCATATGCTGCATCACGTCATTCATCAGAAGCCCACCGCATCTCCAACCCCTGCTGAGCGCGTCCGCGCTGATGCCCATAATCTCCCTCGCCGCAATCTGCTGGTCGCCGGCGTCTGGTGTCCCCGATACCGTCATCCCGTCGATCGGGATACGCAGGATCTGCTCGACGTCGTGGAGCATGATCGTCATCTCCCCCCACGGCATGTGGAAGGTGTTCGTGTCTGGATGCCAGCGCTCGACAAAAGCGCTGAGTAGAGGCTGGTCCAACTGACCCAACATAGCATCCACGAGGTGGCCAAGCCCCGTGCGATCGATCTGGCTCTGTGTCTCCGGCGGGAATTGGGAGTACCAATTCTTCAGCTTCCCAAGCACTAACGCCCGCTGCTCGCACTTCAGCAGGGGTCTCTCCTCCTCACCCGTCCAGATGCGGGGCGCGATGTGCCCCAGATAACTACCTATCACCTCGTCATCATATGGACCACCGGGCTGTGGCCCCTGCACCCTCCACGAGTCGTCATCTGTAACGCTGGAGAGCTTGCTCCCTATTTCATTATCCACGAATAACGCAAAAATAAATTTAATTTCTTTTACGTATTTTAAGACACGACATCGCACGTCAGTTTATAGAGGAGAATGGAATTACCTGAGGAGGCCGGTGGCAGATCGTCGCCTGATGACTCAACCGGAGGGGGTCTACTTCTTCCTCCGGGTAGGGTCTTTCCACCCATGGTCTGTAATTAAAAAGATTTTTTTCAAAAAAATTAATAATACATATAAATAAAACAAATACATAATACAAATACATATTCCAAATAAATAATATAAATAAAATATACAAATAAATAATACACATAAATAACCCAAATAAATAATATAAATAAAATATACAAATAAATAATACAAATAAATAATCTAAATAAATAATATAAATTAATAAAAAAAAAAAAGAGTTGACCGAAATCAGATTTCGGTCAACACTGTGCCGACCGAAATCTGATTTCGGTCGGTACAGTACCGACCGAAATCAGATTTCGGTCGGTGCTTTACCGACCGAAGCATGATTTCGGTCGGTACTGTATCGACCGAAATCAGATTTCGGTCGGTACAATCACCGACCGAAATCAATTTTCGGTCGGTTACAGTACTGACCGAAATTATGTTTCGGTCGGTACTGTAACCGACCGAAAATCGATTTCGGTCGTATTTTTTTTTTTCGCGCCGAACGGAAATACGAACGATGTTTTACGTTAATTTGGCTTACCGATCGTGAAAAAAAGCCCTTTCCCTTTCCTAATCCATGTCGACGATCCATTGCGATTTCAGTATTTTTTTTGTTTTTGTCTGATTTTCGATCTGTGATTTGAAAAGTGTTGTGCGGACAGAGCTTTAAATAGATATTTTTTCTTGTTTAATATAATTTTCTCTTTTTAAATTAATTTAAATATCATAAGGGCAAAATCGTCTTTTTCTAGCCCTTAAGGGGGCGGTAACAAGTAAAAAGGGGGCGGTAAATAGTAACTCCCATAAAAAAATTACTCACTATCTTCTAATTACAATTCAACTTTTTAAGCATGAAAGTGTGGCTATAAACTGCCAACCGATATGTTAATTCCACAAAATTAGTTATAAATATTTAAAATATCACCCACTATATTTTAATTATTATTTTTAAAATATCACCCACTTTTCCTGTACCTTTTTCTTAAATTTATACTCTCCGTTCCGCTAATTTTATCACATTTTTTCATTTCGGGTGTCCTATTAACTTTATCACATTTCTTTTTTGGGTAAAAAATTATCACAAACAATCAATATAGTAATATTAAATATTCTTAAAAGACGTGTCAAAATATAGACTTTTTATCTTTTCATTGTACTATATTATTATAATAATGCCACCTTAATATCCGTGCCCACCAAAGAAATGTGATAAAAATCATGAGACGGATGGAGTACATACATAATTAAATATAAATTGTAATTTCAATTAACTAATTCAAATTAAAATAGTTCAATATCACATATTTATATATGCACATTTACTTGTGCAAAAGAGTACTATTGTTAATTCAAAATAAACATAACATCAAATGACTCAAGTTTTACTAATAAAATCGTCCATATTTATAATATATTGTTTACTTTAATATAGAAATTTTATGGTGCTCACCTTATGTGAGCATCTTATATGGGCACATGTTGATGAGGCACCGAGTCGTGCCATTTCAACATCTCACATCGACATCTAAGGTTATGTCGCCTTAACTAACGCCTTCTAGGTGTCATTAATCGACATTTCGAATGCTCACGTGAAATATCGATTAATGACACCTAGAAGGTGTTAATTAAGATGACATAACATTAGATGTCCATGTTGAATATTGAAATGAAACGAATCGGTGCCACATCAACAGGTACCCACAGGTGAGCACCATAAAATTCATCTACTTCAATAAATATTAAATTTAAAATATTAGTAACATAAAACCTATTAGTTTTTATTTTTATGCACCCACATAGGGTGTGTCAGTGTTTATTATTTATATTGCACTAGACAGATGGCAATTTCATTTTCTTAATTACCATTTGGAAAAAATAATAACAGCACACAAATCACTAAAATCCGATTCAAACTTCCAAACTCTACTAACAAGTGCCCCTTGAGTGGGCCCACAATAGCCAATAGGGTACGGAATAAATGGGCCGAACGCGGCTGAAGTGGGCCAATCATTGCATCAGTTGTGGGGCCCCCTTTTCATGTTACGTGTGCCTTTCGCTCATGTCCACATCATCAGTGTGGAAATGGATAGAATAGAATACAATAATAGAACAAGTTATTACGGAACTGCAGTGCAATGCAATAAACTTTTCTTCTCTCTCATTCCTCACTCCCATAAAGTTAAACCATTATTTTTTTTTATTTTAATATTGTCAAGGAAAGAGTGAACAACATATTGAGAACGTGGCAGTTGAAATCTTGCCTCCCTTGAGCCAACCCTAGCCGTGGTTTGATTTGATTTATTACACTTTAGAGAGATTGAAACAAGTGCTTCCAAGTTGAAAGAAAAAAGCCTCGTCAACGAAGTGGTTTTGGATGTTGAAAGGGACAGCCAAAGCTTTGCATTTACCTTACATTTTAAATCCAACGAAGACTTTTGCTTGGTAATCCAAAATTTAGGTCCATGATCTATCCACTTATTGATAAGGGTATAATGGTCCCAAATGGCATGGACTTAGTGGTTAAATCCGAGACTCTTCAAGCTCAAACTCTCGAGTTCAAATTCACTAATATTCAGCGGAAATTACCTCATTAAAAAATTGCAACAAGCCAATTTACCTCATTTCACTAAACACACCATGTTATATTTTTATCAGAAACTGAGCTATACCCAATTGGATAGGTAAGCCAAAGCCAATTTGCATATTATCGAAAACTGGGTAATATCCATGGTTACAAAGATACACAGACACTTTTTCTTAAGACAGCACAAACAAAATACAATTTTTACATGATCCCAAGTGTAAGGTTCAAGAACTGTAAGTTACCATTTTGACCCTATTGTTTACATGGGTGGGCTTAGAAGACCAAACTACAGTCCATTAAATCGCTGGTAGGCTTAGAAGGCCCATAACGGCCCAAAACTATAGTCCGCCAGACGACGTCGTTTTCGGTCTCAACCGTCAAGTCGGGGTTCTCGTCGTCGAGTCGTAGTCTCATCTCTCTGTCTTTTTTTACCTTTCCAGCTGGTGAAACGACGTCGTCGAGTTTGATTTCATTCACTTAGGTCACATCAGTGTAGCCCATTTAGGATTACGTAATGGTTTCGTCACTTCGTAGAATCGTACTCCATTTTCATGTTTCCAAGAAGGGACAGAGATGACTGAGAAATAAAGTCGAACAAGCTTTGAGCTTTACTCTAATTTCATGGAATGCGTAATAAATCGTGATGTCATATGCTTGCAAGTACGTTGTGCAGCACCGTTTGTACTGTTGTGTGTCAGTCTGCTTTGGGTTCGGCAATGGCCTTACCGTAAATTTAGATAAAGGGAAGTCGGTCTTCCACAAGTCCATGTCGGTAATTTCCTGTAAATTTCGATTTTTAGATATATTGCGAAAAGGAACTGTTTAATTACAGAGCTTCACGCTTTCTAACACCTATATCGATCTTCGAAGAGCTTCACTTCCGCACCTTTTATCTTTTGTTCTTTACTGACATCTTTTAACGCGTACCAGTGCCTCCATTTCTTTCGTGAGCTGGGGTTTTGAAGCTTTATCGTACGAATCTCGAGTTTATCGATCTTTTTGGCGAACAGTAGATAATCGAAAGCTGAAAAATTTTCTGGTAAAATGGATTCGAACGCATGGACTCGACTGTATACCTCTGGCAGGCGTCATCAATCTCTATCAGGTTAATTTGACAGTCAATGTTCTAAATTACTACTTCTTCCCTGGGTTGCGACTAAACTTGAGTTTTTACGCGTTAATCGAAGTGGGATTCGTGATTTTGTTGGTCGAGTGCCGAAACTTTTATTTGTTCGTCGCTTTTGAGGCTGAATTTGGCGAAAAGTTGACATTTTTATGTGGCGAATCGAGTCTATGAGTATGCTTCCTACATAGTATTTGATTTTCATTCGTAAACCTTTGTGCCCGAATCTCTCAGCTCCATGATTGGGGGAAAACCAATGTGGTGCAGAGTGTTTTATTGTCTGTTTGGCTGGAATTTGTATGCTCTGGTGATTGTTGTAATTTATTGCCAAGATCTCTAATGTCTTAACTTCGATACTGTGTGGTGTAAGAACTTCTGTTATTAGGTGGAACTCTTATAATATTACAGTACATGTGAAATGAGCATTTCCGACCATTCTTGCTTACGTTACAGATGCATTTCAAGCTGAAGCTTGTGAAGAAGGAGAAGAAGAGCAACAAAGGGTAGAGTTTATGTGTCCATTCTGTGCTGAGGATTACGACGTAGTGGGGCTTTGTTGTCACATGGACGAAGAGCACAGCTTCGAAGCCAACGCTGGGGTACCCTCACTCGCTCATCGCTACCCTCGTTACAGATTTCGTTCGTTTAGGGTTTTTCTTTTTTGTAGCTTACAGAGATTGTAAGAATTGGCATTGGAGTCTTAACATCGAGTATTTTTATTGTTTTTTTGTTTTCTGAGCTTTCGTGCTTCTGCTTTCAGGTATGTCCCGTCTGCTCGAAGAAGGTTGGAGGATCAGATTTGGTCCGACATATGACCGTTCAGCACGGAAATCTCCTCAAAATATCCTCTTCACAGAAAAAAAAAAATGCATCTTTCGTTTCTTTGTTTCGCTTTAATTTTCCTTCGATCTATCGTTTTGCTTCCTTGACCTAAACGACCACGTTCAGCCAAGGAGAAGGATGCCACGCAGAGGCATCGCGTCTAACAATAATAACCCTTCGTTCTCCGTACTGAGGAGAGAGCTGAGGGAAGGAAACCTACGGTCCGTTCTGGGCGGGTCGACCCGAACCGAACCCGACCCGGTCCTAACCTCCTTCATATGCAACCCGCCGAACGATGCTAACGACGATCGACCGGTCGCTTTGGTTAGGGTGGACCCCGCCGAGGAGTCGACGGGCGGGCTTGGGCAGAAATCTTCGATGCTGTCGAACGAAGACATTAAGGAGCAGGCCTGCAGGTGTACGTTCGCGCAAGAGCTTACGTTGTCTACTTTTCTCTACGATCACTTATAACGGGACGGGCCGGTCCGGGAGGGTGTGTTTGGGGGGGACATTTATGTAGGGAAATACTACGAATGTCAGTCCAGTTTATGTATGTTATGAGCTTATGCATCGCAGCGTTGTAATAAACTAAGCATGGAACGTTCTAAAATCACATTCGTATTAGCAATGATGCTATTGAGATATGATCGATTATCCTACGAAAAGGTTCTCTTGAACCTAGCTAAAGTGGTGGTGGTGCTAACTGCTAGTGAGCAAATCGAAGATATTCAAGGTCAATATAGGCGTGTCGTAGAGTTGACTATCTTACCTTATTATTGAGGCGGCTATCATGGGAATAGTAAATAGTCGATAAAGTATTACGGAGTTATGATATGATTTAATACCTAACTCCACTTAGACCTAGAAAAGATATACAGTATGAATATTAGTAATTTGTACTTCATTGATCCTTGCTATGATGTAAAAGAAGTTGAGAAGTTCGAAATATATTAGAGATGTCGCATTGTGAAATCCGAATATCGCATTCTTACATGCTTTTCTCGGACAAAAGAGACGCTTTGATTCCGCCAATCTTCGTCAATTCGCTGATAAAATAGTAATTACAAGCTTTCCTTACTTCTTTAATTCGTCTTTTCACATTCCATTTAAAGGTCAACAAAGGACAATTATCATTAGAAAATCAAAGATTAATCCTTCCGTCCTCACCTATAAAAAGTCCCCTTCACACGCCTCTCTTCACTTCAAGCCATCTTTTTCTTCAAAATATTCCACTTACAACTCCTTTCCAATTTAGCTCACATATTTCATCAACAATTTACATATTTCATCTACAATGGGTGTGATCACATATGAGGAAGAAGTTAGCTGCGCAATCCCCCCAAAGAGGATGTTCAAAGCGTTCATCCTCGACTCGGACAACCTCATCCCTAAAGTCCTTCCCCAAGCCGTCAAGAACGTCGAGATCCTCCAAGGCAACGGTGGGCCAGGAACCGTCAAGCTCATCACCTTCGGCGAAGGTCTGTAAATTTCATATACATCGTCGATTCACAGTTTTCGTTTGAACTAGTTAATAATGTAATAAGATGGAAAATAGGCAGCGAATTGAAGAAGTCGAAGCATAGGGTGGACGAGATAGACGAGGCCAACTGCACCTTCAAGTACAGCGTCATCGAGGGCGACGCTTTGCAGGGATCGATAGAGCACATCTCCTACGTCATCAAGATCGAGGCGGGCCCCGACGGCGGTTCTTCTGTGTGTAAGATTACGAGCACTTACGATGTGAAGAATGAGCACGAGCACAGTGCTATTGAGGAGAAGATCAAGCATGGCAAGGAGAAGGCCAAGGCCATCTTCAAGGCTGTTGAGGCTCACCTCCACGCCCACCCTGATGAGTACAGCGACTAAGTTTTGTTTTGATTTTTGCTTGGTAAAATATATATGCAGTGTGATTGAATTAAGGGTGTGATTTTGTGTGGTTCTTGGTGTGTTTGTGTTCTTGTTTGTGAGCGAACATAACTACAAACTAATCATGGTTCATCGACGCCATGCTTTGAGCTTTCTTTCACTATGTTGTTCCGTGTTGAATAAAGAACTCTAATTTGTGAGAACATAACTACAAACTAATCATGGTTCATCGACGCCATGCTTTGAGCTTTCTTTCACTATGTTGTTCCGTGTTGAATAAAGAACTCTAATTTCTGCTGCTTTGACGAAATGATAAGGTTCTGAAGTGTTATACCACAGAAAACAGTGTTAAAAGATTCAAAATTTGTACAGCAGAGAAACTAGTTTTTTCTATCTGTAATTCTACACTACACTCACTCTATACATCTTTCTGATCACAAATTTAGCCGTTTCTTTCCTATTTCTCGACTATGTTATTACACGTTTAAGGAGAAAAAAAAAATAGTTAGTCGCGGGCGGGCTTAACAAGGGGGCGGGTTTTGCGGGCCAGAGTAGCCTACTACAGCATTCGAGCACATTGCCGAAGCCTTTTCTTTGCCCGTGTACTTAAGATTGATATTGTCGAACTGAACGTTTTGGCACGGAACTTTCGAGCTGCACTTCAAGTTTATCGGGTTCGCAGAAACCGTCGTTCCTCTTATGTTCTGATAGAATACGTCGCTGATCCTCACCAGCGACGGCTGAGAATAGAGAAAAAAAAATCAAGAACGCAAAAGTTACGTTTCATTCAAAGATCGAGTCTGGAGAACAAAAAAAGGACTAACCTGGGTCGATTTAGAGCCGTAAAACTGGTTTATGAGTATAGGGTTCCTCACGTCGTACATGACGATGTCCTTGAATAAAATTCCCGAGGCCTTGCTCGGATCCGAGGCGGGATACGTCTTGATTCGCAGGCCGTTGTCCGTGTTAATCAAAGTGCAGTTTTTCACTATGAGCCCTCGAACGTCGAGCTCCTTCGGCCTCTTTCCAAGACTTCCAACGCTTATACGTCGTAC
The DNA here is from genome assembly GCA_027422505.1 of Craterostigma plantagineum. Lineage (NCBI taxonomy): Eukaryota > Viridiplantae > Streptophyta > Magnoliopsida > Lamiales > Linderniaceae > Craterostigma > Craterostigma plantagineum. The sequence goes on from JAPQWV010000029.1 coordinate 4,135,979, forward strand.
GAAAAAAAGAGACGGAATAAAATCATTACGCTGGCGTAGTCTAATCTGACGTAAGAAGGGATTTTCGAACAACTTTTACTTACCTAAGGCCGTGCCCGGGCCCACACGTGAGCTGATTCATGGTGACGTTGGTCGACCCGGGCCCCACCGAGACGCAGTCGTCGCCGCTCTTGATAACGCTCCTCGAGATTTTAACGGCGTTCGACTTGCTTATGTGTATTCCGTCCGTGTTGGGGCTATTTTCGGGGGTCGAAATTGTGAGGCTGTGAACCCTTACGAGGTTGCTGTTGGTGATGTGCATGGTGAATCCCATGCTGTTCGATAGGCGTATCGATTTGATCTTTGCGTTTCGGACCTTCGTCATGTATATAGTCTGCGCAAAAAAAAATAAATAAATCACTCAACAGAGAAAGACTACGCTGGGGCTTGGAGTGTCCATTGACCGGCCGACCAGATTATACCCCGTAGTAAGGGTATACTGGCCGTTAAAGAGAAGAACGGAAAAAGGAAGGTTTTGTTTTTTTAAAAAGTTGCGACTATTTCGATGGTCGATCACTCACGGCGGGTAAATGGATGCAGTCGGGATTGGTTTTGCAGTCGTTGTATTCCCAGACGTTCGCCCCTTGGCCGTCGATATTTCCACCGCCGGTCAAAACTACGCCGTCGACTTCTTCGATGTTAATCCATCCCTTGCCGGGATAGAGGGAGACGTCGGGAATCGCCTCGAGGGTCCCCTCGACCGCAACCGTTACGGGCTTCGGGCTTTTGCACGGGCCACGAAAGACGATCTCTCCCAACTTGTATACGCCTCTCGGGATTAAAATTCTGGCCTTTTCGCCGTCGAAATTGCAAGCTGCCCTCCACGCCTCGAAAAACGCCTGCAAGAAATTACGAGAGGTATTACGAACTTTTTGTTTTTGCGAAAAAAAAAAAATCGGCCGAGCGACCTGCGTGCTATCTTGATTATTTCCGGGTTTTGCGCCGTAGTTCAACACGTTAAACGTCGTAGCTTGAACGCAGTCCGCCTCGATAAAGGAGAAGGGGGACGAAGACAAGCAACTGATTATTATCAGGACAAAGATTGTGTTGGCCCTCATCTCCATGTTAGAACTTGAGACAAAACTATCTTTCGTTTTGTTTTAAGAGACAAATGCTTAGTGAGGGTGCTCCTACCCTGTATCTTGTTTTCTTTCTCGTTACTGAAAAAGATTGAGAGCCTCTCTTTGCGTGTTTGCTCTCTTCTTGGTTGCCCTAAATGTTAGAGAAAATGAACAAAAGAATGACGATTGCTTGCTCCAATTCTAACTCTCGATTTTTCAGGTTCTTTTTTTTGTAAGTAAGCCGTTTTTATCTCTTACCACGTCGTATGCATCTGGGGGCTACTTTGTAGGAAGATCACAAGGTTTTTTACAGAATCAGCTTTCCTCGAATATCTCCATCTCACTTACTTTTCTTCTAACATAGTTGTATGTAGGTAGTAAGAGTCCCCTCACCTCACTAGTAACCGAAACTGAATCTGAATATGAATATATAATGTATAAGACCTTTCATGCTCCTCTCATTCTACCCAATGGCTCTTCAGTAATGTCTTTACTCATACGAAACTCCTAACATTAAATGATTTGACTTTAAAATCACCGAACTGAACTTAACAAAACCGTTCGCTCGATTCGCCATAAAACTCTCTCAACTCTTAATTAAATCACCTCTAAATTTAACCTCCCTCCAAATCCAAACTGTTTGGACATCGTCAAGCAACACAAAAAAAAAAGCTGAAAAAATAAACAGTTATCTTTCTATATTTAGGTTGCATTAGATCCCTTTAAATAATCCATACATTCCCTCCAAACCACAGGGCAGGACAGGACAATAGCCTGTTGTCTTAGTTTTCTCCTCAAAAAAGAAAAAAAAAACAAAATCCCATAAGATCTTTGTTAGCCTCCCTTTCCAAAAATCATTCCAAAAAAATAAAAAAAGAAATATGATTTCGAAAAAAGCAGCCATCATAATCTCCGTCGCCGCCCTCGTAACGACGTGCGCCGCCGTCGCTGCGACGATAATCATCGTACGAGGAGAAGACGGTAATAACAACAACAATCCCAACAGCAAAATAACCGAATCGGAAAGGGCCATCAACAACCTCTGCGGTCGGACTCACTACCGAGAAACGTGCGTCGACGCGTTAACTAAAGCCACCAACTCCTCCGACCCCAAGACTCTAGTCAGGGTTGGGCTCGACGCCGCGAGGCAAGAGCTATCCTCAGCCATCGACGGGTCGTCTCCCTTCATCAAATCGCCCTCGAAAGATTCCCCCGACGCATCTCAGGCCCGTCAGATTTGCCAGAAGGTGCTGGAAGATTCCATGAGGGACCTGAATCGAACGTTCGAAATGATGGAGGACTCGTACGTAATTACGGACGTCAGGAACTTCGCTGACGACCTACAAACGTGGCTCACGGGCGCCCTGACCTTCCAAGAGACGTGCATGGACGCGCTCGAGGAGGCGAACGCGCCCGAGGCCGCGGAGATAAGGCGGCTATTGAGGGTCACCCGTGAGCTGGCCGTCAACGGCCTGAGCTTGGTCAAGGAATTCTCCGAGTCCGTCGTCGGTTCGGGTCGAGTCGGTTCGAGCCGGCGGCTCATGGGTCGGGCTCGGGGCGGTGATGAGTGGTTCGCCGGGCGGGTCCTCCGTGGCGGTAGGAGAGGTGCCAGGGCGAACGTGATGGTGGCTCAGGACGGGTCGGGAAAGTACAGGACGATCAACGAAGCGCTGAGGGAGGTCCCTCGCAATAGCGAGGCACCCTTTGTGATCCACGTGAAGGGAGGCGTTTATCAGGAGTACGTTGTCTTCGATAGCGGGATGAGGAACGTCGTGCTGGTCGGAGATGGGCCCACGAAGACGAAGATTACGGGAAATAGGAGCAAGATCGGCGGCGTGGATACGTACCTTACAGCAACCGTCGGTACGCATTTTCAAAAATAATTAGGTTTAGTTATGGTTGCAGCTGCGCCATCCATGTTGGCTCACGATCCAACTCGTTGGATTTTCGACACGTCGTTGAGAATTAAAATTTTTGACACGGTTTGATGACTCAATGAAGTTGGGTTAGTGACGAAGTGGGTATGAATAAATAGACCCTTAATTATTAGGCGAAAATTCCTACTAAGCAAACTTTTTATCGCATAACTCCCTTGTCAGCAAATATAGCACTTAACTCCCCGATTGCTTGTACCAATTTCTTCAGTTACGATGTACCTTTATATGTTTGTATTGTGTACCACAATATGTTGATATAGTCTACCTAAATGTGTTTAATGATGTACCTGCGGCGGATCGGGTACATATCTGAATGTAACAACACATTTAGGTATACTATATTAATGTATTGTGTTATACAATACAAACATAGAAAGGTACAGAGTGACTTAGAAATGTAGTACAAACGGTAAATAGGAAGTTAAGTGTTATATTTTTCTGACTAAGGAGTTAAATAATATAAAGTTTATAAACAGGGATTTAAGTGAAAGTATCCCTTATTATTATTATTACTATTATTATTGTTATTACTATTTTTTTTAATGATGCCTAAATTTAAGTTTGCAATTTGAGTTTGACAACTAAAGCAATTTGACTGTATCTAAATCAAAATTATCATCTTCAGATAATAAAGCCAGAATTTTGAAATTATTTTCTTGAAATGGCTGGCTTCAATTTAAAAATATTTCTCAATTCGCAAAGAATGATGACGGTTAAAGTGCTCTCTGTAATTCAGCGATCGAAGGCGACAACTTCACGGCCAAGAACATAGGATTCGAGAACAGCGCCGGCCCTCGTATGCACCAGGCGGTGGCGATCCGCGTCACGGCGGACCACTCGGCGTTCTACAACTGCAGATTCGACGGCTACCAAGACACCCTCCTCGCCCACAACCACCGTCAATTCTACCGCGACTGCACAATCACCGGCACCGTTGACTTCATCTTCGGCAACGGCCTCGCAGTCTTCCAAAACTGCACCATCCTCGTGAGGAAGCCAATGGAGGAGCAGAAGGTCTGTATGGTCACCGCCCACGGCAAGGAGGAGATGAACGAGACGTCGGCGTTCGTCCTCCAAAACTGCAGGATCGAGCCGTCGCCGGACTATCCCGTCGCCGACGAGAGGTACAAGACCTATTTAGGACGGCCGTGGAAGAGGTTCGCCACGACGGTTGTTATGGAGTCTGATTTGGGAACCCTGATCAGCCCAGAGGGGTGGTCGCCGTGGAACGATACGACGACGAATTTGGACACGTGTCGGTACGCCGAGTTCAATAATAAGGGCCCGGGCTCGGATCTGACGTGGAGGGCGCGGTCGCCGGGGATAGTCAGGTTTTCGTACGAGGATGCTCGGAGGTTTACGGCGGGAGAGTACTTGCTCGGCGATTCTTGGATTGGGCGTTTGGGGATACCGTACGTTTCGGGATTCTTTAACGGTTTGTTGTAATGAAGGAAACGTACGGACGATTAACGTCTTATTCGTCTTTTTCAATATGTTCGTTCTTTCTGTAATTCTTCTGAAGATTATGGGGGAGTATGCTTTGATCCATGGAGATCATGAGATGATGATCACTGCAATGAGTTGTTCTGATGAAAGAAACGGAAGTACTTTTAAGAACTCTAATGAAGATGAACAACTGCGATCGTGTCCGTAAAGTTATGATGCCGACAGAAATGCTTCACTACAAATTAGCTCATCTCTGTTAAATTGGAGAAAGAACGTAGAAGCGGATACATTTTAAAGGCAAACAACTTCATTTATCTATGTTACAGTTGGATCATCCGACCTATTCGTATCTAACGTTGCAATAACAGAAGCTGCTTATATTTAGTTCACTGTGCTACTGATTTATATTAACGAAGTTTATTATTACCTCTTGGATTTTGAACTGTGCCCTCTGTGCAAGAATGGGATTTGACAACAAGCACAAGATTGCTCTTCATTCCTTGTTGATGGTTTGGCTGCTAACTGCACAGATATTACAGACGGTAATCGCAATCGATTTACGACGACCCTATTACAACGAGTTAAAAGCCGAGGCTTACTTACTGGTATTACAGTCGACGAGCCTCGAGCGTTAGAGAGTTCGATGTCTTCAGCCGCCTTTCGCTTCTTCTTTTCACGGACAAGAAGCACGGCGCATCTACACGTGTAAAACAGAACCACCAAGCCGAGCGAAAACACACCTACCGAAACGACTATGACCGCCGACCCTAAAGCTGCGCAAAGCGAATTTGCTCAAGCGTCGATTTCTCTTAAGACGATCGCCGAGGCGAGAAATAGAAGCAGAAAAATGGCGTATTCATAGTCTTACTATGAGCTGCAAGCGAACTCATTTGCCTGCGCCAAATCAGATTTACGGCTGACTCAGAAGTCAAAGGTGCTGACATCATCTCATTACAGTCGGGGTAGCATCCGTGGTTGCCTAAATCGTTCACTGTCACGGTCAGGACAGCTCCTCCACTGTGTTCGCCTTGCTGTATTATACAAAGCGTCATAAAATAAGTAAATATAAAATAAAATTCGACGTTCTCGGCGCTTTACGACTTTTTGGGTAAAGAAAGACTCGCTCATACGTGATAGATTAGTTGTTCCAATACGCCGTTGCACTCGTCGATCGAAGCGCGGAGCCTTATGCCTTTCGCCTTCACCGAGAAATGCTTTGAGATGGCGACGAACGTTATGATGGGTTGCCAGTGGTAACTTCCCTTAAGCTTCACTTCCGTCGAGCCGATGAATTCCGCCGCGAGATTCGTCGATAAAATTCCCGAGCTCACTTCTACGGAAAATATCACCAGAAAACGGGACCTATTCCCTGAAAAAAAAAAGTTGCACTTTCTCTGTCGACTTCGTCGTTTTAAGGGAACTCTTTATTTTTTGCGCAATTACCAGGAAAATTTTGAAGGTCGGGATCGTCGATGAATTTTGGACGGTCCCTTATTTTTCCGAAGACGAGGGCGCCATTGCTCGTCTCTTGAAGGTTCACGAGCGAGGGGAGGGTGATATTAGGCGCATCATTGATGGGCCGAACGTAGATAGGCACGTCGATGTCGTTCCTTCCGTTTTCATTCTCGGTGGAAACTCGAATGGCGTCATCTCCGTAGAAATTCTCGTTTCTAACGCAAGATTGCAAAAAACGAACTCAACGTTGAGGCAATCTGCCGAAAAAATCGGTCGAAAAAAATACGAAAGAAAGGATTACCCGAAATACTGGATATATTGGAGCGCAAAGTTTATAGCGTCGGTACGGCCTAACAAGGTTACGCCGTTTGCCTCTCTTCGGGCGGAAAAGCCATCCCATGTCGTCTGCCAATATTGCATCTGCATTGGAGACAAAAGGACGGTCCCGTATTTCGAGCCGAGCGTAACGCTAACGTTTCCTTCTGGGTTGGAGTATGCGATTTCGAACCCAGATAAACCGCTGCAATAAAAAAAAAGGACGAAAGCGCATTGTTAAAAGAGGCTGGTTTCAAGCAAGATTTATAGGGTTTGAAACTCTTACGAAAAAGCGGGACTAACTGCGCCTTCCGTAGCTTGCAAGTCGCTCGGGACAGAAACGAACTGAGGCGGCGTGCAAAGGACGAGTATATTTACGGTCGCAGAAGCTCGATTTTCGTTCGCGTCGACTATCGTATACGTAAAACTATCATTCCCATAATACCCTTTGTAGGGCGTGTATCGAAAGACGTTCCCATACTGTAAGATCGAACCGCGGCCTGGCTGTCGAAATATCATAACTAGATTGCGTCAGTTTTATAGATAAATAAGTTATGTGGGCCAACTCTTCTCATGTGGGGACCCACGGGAGTACGCCCGGCCCCATAACGAAATTTAACAAGTTAAACAGAAAAAACTTCCTAACGTAATAGAAAGTCAGTTCGAAACTTACTTTAGAATTATCAAGAACGGTCACATTCCCGCCCGCGAAATAATCGTTTTCCAGGACGTCGAAGGATGTCGACTCGGCCTCCCACGCCGAAACCGTGTCGTCGTAGGCTTTCGGGAAATATTCGCCTGAAAGAGAAAAAAAACATAAAACGTACGCTTCGATTCGGCGAGGATGAAAAAGTTGAAGATATGGCTTACCGTCGTAGACGCTGACGCCGACAGGACAAGGTAAGAAGCGCTGTCCACTATAAGAAGCGCACATTTCGTAGAAACCAACCTCGTCCGCTGCGTAATTAGCCGTGTAGCTTCCGTCGTGGTTGTCCAAGAACGGCCATGTCGAGAATTTCGATTTATTGACCGAAGCGATTTCCATGCTCAAATTCGACCCTTGCGAAACCAATGGATTGCTGTAAGAATCAACGAGCCGGACGATAACTTCGTTCGTCATCATCTTCGCCACTTTGCGCTCGTACTTCACTATCCCCGAGAGAGATACATTAACGGCCCCTGCGCCAAAATTAGGCATATAATCTACGAAAAAGTTGTGCGCTTTATTCTAACAAGGAACTAATATTGAAGTCACAGAACACCTGGGATTACTTCTTTCTCGAAAGAACGCCCGCCGTTCAGTGGAATATTTCCGCAGAACACGCTGATTCTGTACTTACCGCTCTTCTCGGGTTTATAGGTAACGTCGAAGTCGCTCGACCTTCGACTCTTTATCGCCAGAAAAAAGCGTCCAAAATTCGTATATGATCAGCATAAATTCGATCTATAATGCTGTAATAATAATCACAGGTTATCCTTACATTGTTGGACTTATCTCTAGCCCGTACGCTCGGACGTACATTAATCTCCGAGTAATCAAACTCTGGCAAAATCTCGACTTTAACGACTTCCAAGTCGACCGCAGAAGGATACAAATAAGCGTCCTTCAATAACACGGAAAATTCCGCAATTTCGCCGGCCAATGAATCGTTCAGACCCGACCCATTTACGACGGTGTTTGCCCCGTCGCAGTAACCTGTAATAAATAAAATTCCCCCGAAATATCGTCAGCGCAGCGATGTTCTTCCAGGAAAAAAAAAGCGTGTGGAGTACCTATGAATACGGTGAATTCGTAAGGCACGTTAGAGATGAACTTCTTCTTCTCTACGTCGGATATGATCAGCGTGAATTCGCCGGGCTCTTGCAAGCTGAAGGAGAACGTTTGAATCCCAGGTTGTAAGTGCTTAAAGCTCAGCCCAGATTCAGGCATTGATAAATTCGTCCCCTTCTCGAAGACTTCTACGTCGAATTCGTACGGTTTGGGAACGATGTTTCCGTACTTGTCGTGCTGGTAAACGAATCCTTCCATGGTAGAAAATAATTGGAAATACTTCGTCTCAGTTGCATTCCATCGAACAACACAGCTTCGGACATCTAAGTCGCCTGTTAAAAACCATCAAGAACTCGAACATTCGACAAATGTAGCAATGTGTAGCAGAGCAGCAGCTATATGATTACCTGGGTTCACCTTAAACGGTATTGGAGATTCGTGTAAAGTTTGATTTTCGATCTCCACGTGAAGTAAGAGCTCGCCGGCGGTGGCTGCGATGAACTCTATTGCAAGAAAACCTAGTTGATTCCATCCTTTGAGTGTTACGTTGAGCAGATTTGCCTGTAAACCTTGTGTAGTCGTAGCAGATAACGTTGGGCTATAAGCTTTCGCTCCTTCGCTGGTTGAAGAGACGTTGTTCCCAAAAGCGTCTTTGGGAAGGATCAAAAGCTCGGCTTTTGTCCCGGCGGTGAACTCGTTTATCCCATCTTCCCACTGCAGAACTCCGGCGGCGGCGTACATTTTGCCTACACAGAGTCATATTAGGACAACTGCCGCCGCCGATTGGAAAAAAAAAGCATGAAATCAAGCAGAGAATAAAACCTGGGCTTGTCCGAAAGTGAAGGGAAGAGTCCAAGACATGGAAATGTTCGTCGGTTATGAGAACGTTGAACAGGCCAGCCGTGATGGGCACGAAGGAGATGGTCCATTTCTCAGTATCGCCGCCGTCGAAGTTCAGTTTCAGAGAGGTAATGAGACTGCTGTTCCCCGTCTTGTCGTTGACGGTTACGTTGGGTTCGAAGGGGAATTCGTACTTGTCGTACTTGCCGAGGACGGTGACTTTGATCGTCGCCGTTTCGCCGGCCGTGAACGTGTCGGCCTCGTTCAGCCAGCCGAAAGCGAAGGCGGGCAGCGGCGGAGGGTCTGTTATTGAGAGATGAAAGTGGCCGTCGAATAAAACAAGCTTTTAGTGCAAGTGATTGAAGCATGTTTGTTCATTTATCTACCTGAGTTCGTGGAAATGATGTTTTCACATGATACGAGGATGATGACGATGAGAGCTGTAAAAAACGGTGTCGTTTGAGATGCCATCGCCGAGGAAATTTTGCCGCATTGATTAGCGGAGGAAGAAATTACTACCAAGTTGGCCGGTCAAACTTCTGAAACAGGCTTTTTTGCTCAGCGGTTTTTCCCTTGTGTAAATTAAGTTTCACGGCCAAAAACATTAAAATTAGGTTTCAGGCTCGTGTCAGAAAATTCATAGTTTTTAAGGATCCGATTTTTATAAAATTTAGAGTAAGACCTAAATTTACGCAATTGCATTGTAAATGAACTGGTATCGAAGATCCATGAAGTGGTACTGTAGATCGATGAAGTGGTACTGTAGAATTAGTAAGACCCATGAAGGGGTAATGTAGAACCATGAAGAGGTACTTGTAAACAGTGAAGTGGTACAACAGAACACTTAAGTGTTTCTGCAGAATTTGGTCCTTAAACTATGAATTTTCTGACAGGGTCCTAAAAGCTAAATGAAACTTAACATGGGACTGAATTGTAAATGACCCTTTTTCCTTTCTTTTCTTCTTTTTTTTTTCAATATTAAGATTTTCTTACAAACAGTTATTTTCCTTTCATTCGTGGCGATTTTTTTTTTCTTATAGAAATAGGTACGTTAATTATCAATTCAATTTTTACTTATTAACCATCAATGCACTCTTAATATTTCATCTCACCCCTCCATACAAAGACACCACGTACACAAACACATAAATAGCGTGAAAGTGGTGAATTGTAAAATCACCAATGAGAACGAAACAAAACGACAAAAAATAAAATAAAAATAAAATGTAAAAACTGCAAAAAAAAATTAGTAGTAACGTGGTATATACGTGGCGGTTAACTAGCGCTTTGGTGAACTGCAATTCGTTTCTTCTATTTAATATATCTGTTTCATGAGACGCACTTTCTTTCATCGTCAACCTCGAGCCATCCTCTTTCTTCTCTTCCCCACACTGTGCTATGGTGGGACTGAGTGTGATATTAGAGAACTACAGGGACCTGTCTGCAAACCACCATCATACGATGATCAGCAGAAAAGGAAGCATGATGATGAACATGAACAAGCCACCTTACACATACAGCTTTCACATATCTCCGACGACGACTACTACGATGATTACTCCGCCGGCGAACAAAACCATGTATTCTTTAGGGTTTCTCGACTACTGCTTCTCGTGCAGGCACAAGCTTTTTCCTGGAAAGGACATCTACATGTACAAGTAATAAGCATGCATACATCTCTCTTTTACGGAGAGATCTGATGATCTTATATCCCTGATTCAATAGGGGCAGAAAATGATATCGTTTGATTTGTGTGCAGAGGGGAGATGGCATTTTGCAGCGAGGATTGCAGGCAACGGCAGATGTTCATGGAGGAAGAAGAAGAGCAGACTGCGGCGGCGGCGAAGGCCGGCGGCGGTTGTACCGGCGAGTACAACTGCTCGTCGGCCGCCACGTCATCTCCACCACCTTCTTCCCGACGTAGAGTCGCTGAAGGTTCAAGAGCTACAAGAGCCAATACCTTCTTCGCTTACTGATGATCGGAGAGAGCTTAGTTCCAGATTTTCCAATTCTGCCCTCGACATATTTTGTCAAGGACTTCGATGCCCTCGTCTAGATTGATGAAGCAAAAGGGATATATATGATATAAGATAACATAATCAGTCACTTACTACGATATCAGTTCTTGCCCGAAGATTTACCAGGAAATAGTAAGAGAGCCTCAATGCGTTTTCTTGATTTTTTGATTTTATTTCTTACTATTACGTGGAAGTGAGTTTGTTTGTTTGATGAGCGTTTTAGGTAGTTCGTTGCGTATGGAAACGACGCAAATTTAAAATATAATGAACAAATAACGAATGCTTATGTTGTAAGGAATTCATCCTCAATGCGAATATCAGATCCTCGAGAAAAAAGAAAAGAAAGAAACTCTCGCATGGAAAGAGACAGATTGTGCTTGGACTGCATTTAGTTAGAGCTTATGGTTAGTTTTCTTGTTGGTGAGTCGTATTAAGTGAGGAAGAAAGAACAACCAAAGCATTTCTGAAGTATAGGCACATACAGATAAAAATAGCACAAATCGATCCTTTTTCCATTTCCCAGATAAAGATTTACGTACAAAGTGGGGAAGAAGCCCACCATCGCCCTTATCTTCTTCTTTCATCATCGTCGTCATTCGGTTGTCCCACAAACTGTCGTCGTCGAACACAGCTCAGCTCAGCCTGATTTGAAAAGTAGGATTGCTTTGGAGTCCAAATAGAAGTAGACAAAGTGGTTTGTCTCATGAGTTACGTAGGAGCCTGTAATAAACAAGAGAAAGAGATAATCATCATGTAAGATGAAGACATGGATGGAATCGATCATCTTTGGATGAATGTGATGACAAAAACCGTTTCAAATCACTTGAGAGAAGATAAGCATTGATTGAAGCTTGAAAATATCAACTGATGATACAGTCACCACACGAAGTAGAAGAGATCAGCAATTAATTGTCTTCTCTTCATCTAAGCATAAGCACAGGAAGAACCTTGAGCTTAAATGAATAACTTCAACTTGAATCTTAGTCCATCCCGAAAACTAATGAATTCAATCTACCAAGAAAAAAGTCTATCCTAATTGCAGCTCAACCTAATGTCTTATGGTTCTTGAGGTCTTGGAAGAAGAAAACTAGCAAAGAGAGAAGTTCTCATTTTTTTTCCTACTTGAACAGAAATATCAAGAAAATCACGTCTAAAATTCAAGTCAAGTGCAGACATAGATATTAGACAAGAGATTATATCCTCCACACCTATGATGATTAAAACACTTTGATTCTTATATGCAAATGAAATGACTAAGAACCTGCAGCTATGTCTTAACATTGAAATCTTTACTGAAGGAGCACTGATAACGAACAACAAGTATTAGATGCAAAATTGATGCTGCAGAAACATCTATTGAACTTGAATTACCGAAATTCTTGCCCACGATACAATGCCAAGTAGGGCCGTATTTCTTGTCAAACACCTTCTTTATGTGCTCGGCTACATCCTTCTCCACATTACACTTCTCGAATGCCTGTGCAATCACAACATTTCACAGGCATGTGGTATGTAATAAGATCTCGAAGCTTTAAACGTAGGAGCAACTTAAAAGCTTCATTGACTATTTAGACATCCTATCACCGTTCCCACTTCAGAGTAAACACAGCTTAAAGACACATACGAGTGCCATCATTGCCTATACTTGGAAATTTAGCAACTGTACAACTATTAGGGAAGCTTTCGAAATATCAGAAAGAAAATATGACCAAGATTAAATCTTTTTCTTTGGGTAATTTCATTGCTCCACTGTTTGAGAGAGAGAGAGAGAGAGAGAGAGAGAGAGAGAGAGAGTACATCAATGGCAATATCTATAGCTTCCTTCTGCATATCATCTTTCATGTCAGCACTCTTAACCGTGACTTTCTTGCCGGAATTCGATCCGGAGGAAGATTTCTGATCATCCACGGCGGAGGGTTTCGGCGCCATCGGTGCTCCGCCGCTACTCCTCTTCAAATCGTCACTCATCTTACTTGCTTCCCTCCCCAAAACTCACCTGAAACTAAAAGATGGCGCAAAGTTCGATCTTTTTCTGGCTTTCAAGATTGTTTCTGATTTGTAAAGGGAGAGCAGTAATATCTTATTTAGATTCTGTTCGCACAAACACTCCACATGTCTGGCTATGGCTTCAGACGATTTTTTGATTTTTCCCAGATTAAACAAGACATGGGCCTACGAACAGTATAATGAACTTCATGATAAGCCCACTTCTTAGCGAATGGCAAAACAAAGATCTCGTACCCGTTTAAACCCGACGGATCTCGTATTTGACCCATATTCATTCAACAGTATAATGAACCTCACGATGAGACTTTGGATGCTGCCAAGCCAAGATTTTCAAACAAAATTAGATTCTTTGTTCGCGGATGTTTCCAAGAAGCTACTGCATGGAAGAAAGCTATTACCTTTTTCATTTTTTGTCTTCAAAGCCCATGTGGGTGGGAGACCGTACTCTTCGGATCCACTAAAACTCAACTCTTCAATTATTGAACTATGCTGCTTTTTATTGACATCACCATTATTACTTGTAATATTTATTCATCATGTCCAACTGAGAGAGAGAGACAGAGAGAGAGAGAGAGAGAGAGTAGGGAGGGCCACCACAACACGATGATACGACAAGATCCTTACTACCACCAGCCCCGCGGAGGAGGGCCGCCGCCGCGGCGATCCTCGCCGGAGTAGTCGTGCTCGTCCTGATCCTCCCATTGCTCCTTGGAGACCAAGGCGAGGCCATCACGGAGTTCATCGCGGAGATGTTGACCCCATTAGGTCTCCTCCTCCTTCCCATACTTCTACTGCTCATCATTCAGTTCTTGTCCTCTGACACGGGCTCCTTTGTCTCGTCGGTCTTCTCCTTCGGCGAGCCCAACTCCATACACCGAGCCAGCGGCTCTCCGATCGGCGTCGCGGCGGTGCTCTTGCTCGTGCTCTTCCTTCTCTACTACAAAACGTCCATCTTCGGCGGCGATGATGATTCGGGCGATTGATAATGTGTAGTATAACGTGTTCCTTTTCTTGATGTACTCTGTAAGCTGTAACTTGTACTGTACGGACGTAGATGGGAAAAGAGATCCGTGTATGAACATACATGGGATGGGACAGTTTGATTGCTACTGGTTTGCTGTCCCAATTACGAAAATACCCTTCAACCTTTTGAACATTCTTCAGTGTTCCGACGATGCTTTTTGCCGACATGTTGGCGCTCGTAATTCATCTCCCAGTTGATCCAATTCCAAATAACTTGGAGTAGTAAGAATTAAAGATCCAATCTTTATTACAGAATCTTCATTTATGTCAGTAGTCAATCCTCATCATCAGAATTAAAGGTGTGTCTTCTCCTCAAAGATTCCAATACCTCACCAGGCATTTCCCCTCTATTCCCAGATTGCCCTGCAAGTGATTTGAGCTTAGGCACACTCATCCCACTAAGAGGAGTCGATGCACCTCTGTTGACATCCCTGAGCACAGACTTCACTATTGCCTCAGCAGCCACATTCGAAGCCGTTTGAAGCTGTGGATCATTCGGTCTTTGCCCGTTTCTTTGCACGGTTGAATCTGCATTAGCAGTAGAAGCAGCGTTGTTCTTTGTTTTCGTCGTCTCGTACTTCTTCATGTCGTACAGAATTTCTTTCTGAAGCTGCCTGTCTGCAATTAATATGTCGTCGATCTCATTCTTGTAATCTTTCAGTAGCATCCTTAAGCAATCCATGAGGGAACCAATGAGAGGGCTGTTTTTACTTTCGAGCAGTCGTTTTAGCTCGATGAAGATTGGGACTGCGTTTTGTATCAGCCCTTTAAGCACTGCTTGAGTGATGGCTCTTCCTTTGGTGGCGGCGTTTGAAGTTGAAGATGTTGCTCCTACTCCATTGTCTTCTTCTTCGGCGAAAGTGGCTTCAGATGATGATGCGCCGTGGTTGGATTGGACACGAATTTCTTTGCTCGAGAGGATTGCAAAAGCATCCTGGTTTGGCCGATATTTTAGAACCAAATTTACATTAACAAATCTTGGTAAAGAATATCCAACTGCAAAGACCGCATAGTAGGATTAAAAGAAAAAGGGCTTTGGATTTACCCTTAGAACTGACTGTCCTGTGTTGTCTTCTATAGAGATCATACCATCAGATGCAGCTGCAAGAATTTCTGCGCATACTTTCGCAAAGGTAGCAAGAAGGTGCTCAGGTGCCATTTGTTTCAGCAAAGTCGTGTAGATGTGCATCCTTTGAGACCGTGATTGCTCGTTGTTTCCTCTGGGGGAAAAAGCATATTAGTTTTGAGTACAGTATATGGATTTCCCACTTTGTGTTTATTAGGATAAACGACTAAGTACCTGATGGAAAACATATGCCTTTCGTTGCGTGAGCTGCTGGTGTTACCATGTCCAGTTTGGGCATTCCAATCATTCAAAACGAAGATTGCTTCCACAAAGCTATTGTAGGCTAAAAGAGGTGCTTTTGCTGCAGAAGGAATTACAATGGGGAAATTGACGAATGAATAAATGAATTCATTGGGTTTGCATGTATAATGATGTGTTAATTCAGTAGGGTTATTAAAGAAGAGGAAACAACCTTTAAGGATATTTCCGAAGAGGAAATCGGCCAGCTGCCTTATTTTCTCTGATTCGTCGACTAAACACAGCAGAAACCGAAGAAATAGAATTCCTCTCCACTTCACATAGTCCCTCTGCACAAAAGAAACTGTCATGTAAGGTAAAAAGTACCTTATACAGAGAAAGCATGGAGAACTCGGGAGAACATATATCCGCTGGGGAAAAGATGTACCTGCAATAGTCTTGATAGTAGTACAAATGTCTGTCTCCTAACTAGTTCACATGGATCTCGCAGACATTTTGTAATCTTTGACATATAACTGTACATTGCAGTAAGTTTGCTAGTGCTTGAGAAAATCCTAATAATCCACACTATAATTACATGTAAACTGAACATACCAGTCAACCATAGCAGTGTAACGCACACAGAAATCAGCCATAATCACTACAATATTGTTGCGAAGTGCGGCTGAGTCACTCTTTTCAAGTTCCTGGAAATGAGTTCAATAGAAAAGGTCCATCTCACGCTTTAAAATCAATATCAGTAATCATAAATCAAACTTACTGTGCATTTACAATGGTATTCACATAGTTACTATGATGAGGTTGAAAGGTACCTGCACAAAAAGAGGTATATAGCGCTTTGCAAGTTTCCCATCAGCTAAGCACATCTTGCCCATAGTCACCCAAGATTGTATATACAAGGAAGGCGCAAGCTGCTTCACTGGAATTTGAGGCCCGGGTAATTTGCTCGATTTCGTATCAGAACTCCCAGAAGTGATTATGGTGTGAATGGTAGGAACAATAGCTTTGAAGGAGGTCGAAGGACACACAATGACTAGTGATCCAATGGTGTACATGGCGATAACTGCTTTAGGTAATAATGTAGAGGAGGCAGATTTTGTTTGTTCTTGACGTCTATCACCTGTACGAGGCGTACGAAACACTTTCGCTTTATATGCATCAGAAACTTCTGACATATACGAGTCTAATATGCGGGACGATTTAGACAGAAGCTGGTCCACCCATCTTGTTACAAGGGAATCGGCCTCCTCCCGATTTAACGCCTTTCGTCTGCACAGGGTTCTGAGTGCTTTCACATGAGCATTAACCTGATGAAAAGAAAAAGAACGACAATCGTTATAACAGTATAATCAAATATAAAGGTCCAAGAAAGCCATTTTTGGATTTTCATTATAATGACAAAACTTATCTTGCAGCAGAACTTATGCACATGATAAAAGCTATCAGAGCAATCACATTGCCGACTGCCAAGTAATTGATAGGTAAAGTTCTATAAAGCTGAACACCACCAAGTTATGAAATCGATCACCTATAACTAGATCAAATGCTGCATACCTCAGTAGAGTGCATGTTGAACCCTTCAAGACGTTTGAGGAAGTTCTGTGCTAACTCTGCCGCAGGTTCAGGAGGTAGCTCTGCGGAAACATTAGAAATAGTCTGCAGCAGAAAGACACGATCTGAGACCCAAGCAACATTGTTGGACTCTGCATCTTCTAAAACCGCATCTCTTGGTCTGTGAGGGCTTTTGAGTTCCTCTATGGGTGTATCCTTGTCAAGAAGATGCCAATGATGTTGAAGGAACTCCCAATCAACTGCATTTGAAAGATGCAAGGATACCTCTGACAGCAAAAACCAGGCACCAGGTGGTGCCATCCACTTATCTATCGGCAAAGAACGGTTTAACCAATGGGCTTCAGATGCTTTAATGATGTTTTGAAGTGAGGTAGCAATCTTTGTCTTTAGTTTCTTCTTTTTCCCCAGGCTCGTGCAAATTTTCCTAACCCAAGGTGCTACCTCTCCATCACATACTTCATTCAGCAGGATAAGAACTCCTTCAGGATAAAAAGACTCAGCTCCCAAGTCCAACCTCGAATCATTTTCTGAACATTTTGATCCAGCTCTTGCTATCCGATCGAGTATCAGTTCGAGAAATAGGCCCTCACATTCCTCCTGAATGCTCGTTTCATTGTCACTTATCAAACGTGGAACGGAATGAACCCACTCCTTGATCACAAGGTTGTTTGTGTATCTCCTAAATGCCTACATAATAAACGCCAGAACCAAGCTTCAAGAACTGAAAATTGCTATTTCTTAATCAACATCAATTAAAATTCCAGGAAAAGACCGGTAAATTTTCACCTCAGATAAAGCTGAGACTGCCACCTTCCTGATGCTCACAAGTGGGTCCGAACAGGCCAGGCCTACCGTCTTTAGAAGTTCTGCATCAAACTTGCCTCCTGAAAGAGTGGTCATTTTGGATATTAGCAACAGGGCTGCCTTCCTAACAGCAGCCTTCTCATCCAAACACCTTTGTTTCAGGAACCCGTTAACCCAATTGTCACCTTCATGCCCTAAGCCCGTCATTTCTTTCAGCAATGCTCTAGACTTGTCATTATCTGCCAAAGACACAACCACCTGAGCTAAGCTTGTCAAAGCTCTGGCTCTAATCCCAGCTGTAGAATCAGAGCAGCGTTGAATGAGTGCTTCTAATAACCTCAAACCGCATGGATTCTCATTCCCATCAGTAATCTCAAATCCCCTCGTACCACCCAATGACGTAACTAAAACAGGAATAAAATCCACTGCCAAAAGCCTAAAATGTCCCTTCCCTTGGCTCATTTTCGTGACATAATCAGCAAAGTCAATTTGATGCTCAGCATCCAAAGCCTTAACAATCTCCATCACGGAATCAACTGCAGAAGCCCTTCCGTCGGCCTTTTCTGGTGCTTTCTGAACCAAAAACTTAGGCATATTCACCACCGCCTTCATAACTGCATCTGAACTGTGACCCAATCTCATCATCTTATTCACCAAAAATCCTAAGCTAAAGCTTTTCAACTGCAACTTAGATGATAAAATAAGTGGAGCCAACCGTTTTAATATCTCAGTTGCAGTTTCCCCGAGATCCCCATGCTCAACTTTTAACACTTGAGTTAAAATCCGCAAAGACAGCTCAGATAACCTCTTAAAAATCTCCGTATTCCTCCAACCCTCAACAGTCATCACGGGAATCTCGCAAATAGTTGCCACCAAAGACTTCAGGCAGTCAGAAAATCGGTCCAAGTGAATCAACCCCAGCACCATTTCCAGCTTCTCAAGCAGAAAAAAAAGATCTTTAACATCAAACCCACTCTCCTCACACTCATTATCATCAACACTGCTACTCCCCTGGAACCCACGCTTAGACTTTCCCGGATTTCCCTTTTCCTTCTTTTTTCGACGCGGATTTTGACTTGCAGGTCTTTCCGCAGGAACTAAAGAAGGTTTTTTCATCGCCAAGCGTATGGCGCGAAGGAGAGTGAGAAAAGCCATGGGAGTGAAGAGAGTGAAAACAGGGCAATTTGGGGATAAAAGCAGCAACAAGTAAACTTTTGCTGCCAACATCGAATCTCTCGACTCCATGGCAGAGGAAATGGCACTGGTTAGTGAAGCAAGCGAGATGTTCCTCGTTGACATTTCATTGTAGAAGTTTTCGAGGTCGATTGTATCGCCTGTAGTGCTGGTGAACTGAAGAAGTGTTACTAAATCCGACAGTAAAGAGCACGAAAGTGGCAACTGAGCGTCGAGATTGTGAACTATTCGAGCTGTGATTTCTTCCATTGCTCTGAAATTGGACGAAGGGGGACGGAGGAGAGCTTTTGATTTTGGGGACTTTCCCGCTCGGAGTTTTGCTGGAGATTCTCACGACGTCGTTCGGTCGAAGGCGAATTTAAGATTTTTCTGCTTAAAAGGCTTTGCTTGAAAAGGCCCAATAAGGATTTGGGGATATGGTTGCGGTTATCGTTTGGTCCAGGTTAGACAATCTCCAATCGAGAAACACATTCTCAAACTCAAATGCATATTCAAACCTAAAATGCAGTAATTTTTCTTCAACCGTTCAACTCATTCTCAAACTCAAAAGACTATTTTGTAATATTCACTTCCACACCTATTGTTACAAATTTCAATACTACCCACATATTTTATAACTTTACGAATTAGACTATAAATATTATTTTGATTTAATCAAGGAAAATTTATTAAAATTATTAATAAAATATCATTATGCATATAAAAATCATCGATTAATGTTTATTAAAAACACGGCAACTACAATTTATTCATATATATAAAAAGCATCGAAAAATTTTTATTAAAAATACGACAACTACATAACATGTATGTGGACCAACAATTAATTCAAGATGCATATAAAAGAATATTGTGTTTGTGTTTGTTAACTGTGCGAGATGCATATAAATTATGAATGCTAATAACTACGTCTCAAAATTATCGGAATCCCTAAGATGTTTATGTTTGTGTGTTGTGAGCGTGAGAGGGAGAGAGAAGCAGCTAACAAACAAAACGACTTTTAGTAAAGCTTGTGCTGACGCTGACAAATATATGGCTTTTAGCAAAGCTTGTGCTGACGTGATGGCCTTTTGTCTATTTCTTGTGACACAAGCACCTGGTAATAAAATGAGAGAGAAAACATAGAGGACTTTAACGCAATTAATAAACATCAGTCGCATGTTAACTGCTCGCATACGCAAAGATGCGTCAAGATGAGGAGAGAGAGGGTAGGCAAACGCATTTTGCGTTTCATTATGGTGTTCGGTTGAATAAATTTATTCCAATTTTTGGGTTTGGTGTTCGATTGGAGATGCTCTTAAGATTATTTAATCACGGATGAAATCGCATGTCCCACTTTGTATCTCACAATTTCTGTCTCATCTAATCATAGACATTGAATTTTTGATCTAGTGCTAGCAGATTTTCTTTCTATTTTTAAATTTTTTTAATTCCACAATTCACCAAATCACAAAATCACTATTATATATGATATATACGATAAAAACATATAAACGTCATTTATTCGTTATTTTATGATGATCGAAATGATATCCATGACTTATATTTTCTGTATTAGTAAGAATGATTAATTTTAAAATTTTGTATTTCGGAACACAGGGTGGAATATAAAAAGTGAACGATTTCATCCGGTTTAGCATGCCGTGGTTGGACCTTCTTTTTTATTGCATACGAAAATTCAAAAAAGAACCATCTTAATATTTAATGGGGTCTTTACAACTATCGGGGTCTTTACACGAACATACTGACGATGCTTGCAAATAAAAAGTTAAATCAGACGATTTCGAAATTCGAAGTAAAATCTTAATAGTTTCTTTTGATAGGGAACTTGATTGAACTAAGATGGATAATATGAGCTCTGAGTTGATATATATTTAGCTATAAGGATCGATCAACTTGTGTTAATCTGACGTCTTCTCTCGTCAACCCATGGCAAAATTTACTGATTTAGCCCAAAATTCAGGCCAAAAATATTCAAGTCGCCAATTGCATATCTATTTTGAGCTGTTTCAGTTCCTGAGACTTCGATGAAGGGACTGCGTGATATCAGCTAGAATGAGGACCCTCTTCGCTAAACGAGGTAAAGTCTTTTAAAAACTTTGTCTTTTTTCTTGAATTTCTTAGGCATTTGGTTATAAGAAGTTATCATGAATCTCCTTTTTCCTGGGTATATCCATCATTATAATCAGATGAGCTTGCAGCGAAGTTGTGCGCGAAATTTGCTTTAGTTTTTTCAACTCGTCATGTTTATGTGCTGATTCGCATCCCTTTCGTTTTTTTCTCCAATTTAATCCAAATTTTTTTCCATCGATGGTTTGCTGCAGGATTGACACGTCAGCTCGAGCAGAAATCCTTGTACCTCTGCAGCTCTTGCCGAAGATCCTCATTTTCGAATGAGGGTTCCTCCAATTCCAATTTTAACGGAACAAAGGCAGCACCTTTGAATGGCGCAAGATCCTTCGAGCCCAACAAAAACGACGGGGAAGTTCAGAATCTGACGAAACATGAAATCGTCAAACAGCGAGTCAATGATATGTGCGAGATAATTGGCAACGGTCCCTGGGGAACTTCCTTAGAGAACGCTCTGTTTTCTTGCGATGACAAGCCACAGCCCGACGTAGTTATTGGGGTTTTGAGAAGGATGAAAGACTTCGATTTAGCTCTTAGCTACTTCAGATGGGTGGAGAAAGCGACCTCTCAATTGCATTCGCCTGAATCTTACAACGCCCTTCTCTTATCGATGATTAGGTGTAATAAATTCGATCTTGTCGAGAATCTCTTGGAAGAAATGAGCCTCGCTGGTTTCAGCCCGTCATACGATACGTCCATGCAGTTAGTTTCCTTCCTAGTCAAGGCGCACAGATTAAAAGATGCGTTCGATCTCATCCAAACTATGAGGAAGCTCAAATTACGCCCCCCATTTTCTGCTTACACTACGCTAATCGGCGCTCTTTCGTCAGTTCATAAGCCAAACCACCCCGACCTTATGCTCGACCTCTTCCATCAGATGCAAGAGTTAGGCTACGAAGTCAACGTTCATCTCTTCACAACTCTAGTTCGCGTTTTTGCCCTCGACGGGCGAGTCGACGCTGCTCTGAGCTTATTAGAAGAGATGAAGAGCAGTTCTTTCGAGGCAGACATTGTTCTGTACAACGTATGCATCGACTGCTTCGGCAAGGCTGGAAAAGTCGACATGGCTTGGAAGTTCTTTCATGAGATAACTGCAAACGGTCTGAAGGCTGACGACGTGTCGTATACGAGCATGTTGGGAGTTCTTTGCAAAGCTGGGAAGCTCGACGAAGCAGTTGAGTTGTTCGAGAAAATGGAGATAAACAGAGCAGTTCCTTGTGCGTACGCTTATAACACAATGATAATGGGCTATGGCTCTGCTGGGAAATTCGAGGAGGCGAAAGATTTGCTTGAGAGGCAGAGGCAAAAGGGGTCCATACCCAGCGTGATTTCTTACAACAGCCTATTAACTTGTCTGAACAGAAAGGGAAGAGTCGAAGAGTCATTGCTTTTGTTTGATGAGATGAAAAAGGATGCCATGCCTAACCTCTCTACGTATAATATCCTCATAGACATGCTTTGCAGGTCGGGAAAAGTCGAAAAGGCGTTCGAAATGCAGAAAGAGATGAAGAACGCAGGCTTAGTTCCCAGCATTATTACAGCCAACATAATGATCGATCGTCTTTGCAAAGCCAATAAACTCGACGAGGCTTGTTCGATCTTCAATGGCTTAGATACTAAGCTCTGTCCCCCCAATAAGTATACGTTCTGTTCCTTAATCGATGGCTTGGGAAGGCATGGAAGAGTAGACGAGGCTTATAGGCTGTACGAGAAGATGTTAGATTCTGACGAAACGCCAGACGCCATCGTCTACACGTCTCTCATCAAGAACTTCTTCAAGGCTGGTAGGAAGGAAGACGGTCATAAAATCTACAAGGAAATGGTCCACAATGGCGTCTCCCCAGACCTAACGCTCCTCAACACATACATGGACTCTGTTTTCAAGGCAGGCGAAACTGAAAAGGGACGAGCTTTGTTCGAGGAGATCAAAACTAAGCTCTCCCCCGACGCACGTAGCTACTCCATTCTAATCCATGGGCTCGTAAAGGCTGGTTTTGCCCGAGAGACTTACGAGCTGTTCTACGCAATGAAACAACAAGGGTGCATTCTTGATACCCTAGCGTACAACTCTGTAATAGATGGGTTCTGCAAGTCGGGCAAAGTCAACAAAGCCTATCAGCTTTTGGAGGAAATGAAGGCAAAAGGGCATCAGCCAACTGTGGTCACCTACGGTTCTGTGATCGATGGGCTAGCCAAGATCGATAGGCTCGATGAGGCCTATATGCTCTTCGAAGAAGCAAAGGCGATCGGCGTTCAAGTAAACACGGTCGTTTACAGCAGCCTCGTCGACGGGTTTGGAAAGGTGGGTCGAATCGACGAGGCCTATCTCATCATCGAAGAAATGATGCAAAAGGGTTTGATGCCAAACGTGCAAACGTGGAACTGCTTGCTCGACGCGCTGGTGAAGGCAGAGGAGATCGACGAAGCCCTCGTTTGCTGGAATTCGATGAAGGACTTGAAGTGCGAAGCCAACCTCGTTTCTTACAGCATCATCATAAACGGTCTGTGTAAGGTGAGGAAGTTCAACAAGGCCTTCGTTTTCTGGCAAGAATTGCACAAGCAAGGGCTGAGGCCCAACGTAATCACCTACCTAACGATGATTTCTGGGCTGGCCAAGGCTGGGAATATACACGAAGCTGATAAGCTTTTCGAGAAGTTTAAATCGAATGGGGGCGTGCCCGATTCTGCTTGCTACAATACTATGATCGAAGGGCTGAGCTTGGCCAATAAGGCAGAGGAAGCTTATAGGCTGTTCGAGGAGACGAGGTTGAAGGGATGTAACGTTTATACGAAGACTTGCGTCGTTCTCTTGGATGCGCTTCATAAGGCCGAGTGCCTCGAGCAGGCGGCTGTAGTCGGCGCTGTTTTGCGGGAAACTGCTAAAGCCCAGCATGCTTCGAGGTCGTGGTAAATGCGTTTGCGTTTTTTTCTTGATTTTTTTTTTACGATCTTACAGTAGATTGCCGCTTGTTTAAAATTCTCGGCGATGTTTATGGCAATATTCGGGTTTCATTCTAAGATTGTTTAGTTTCCGTTTTGCGAGCGCTGAAAAATGGATGAAGTTCGAGTCGAGCTTCGGGTGGTTGAATGAACTCATCTTCAACTAGGAAATCTTACTTATAATGACACAGAAATCATTTCAGAGTTGTGTTTGCTGCCAATCGACGACTTCAGTAATAAAAATAGGGTATACTACAAATCAGGATTTAAAATAGGGTCATGCTCTGTAAGAAAAATTTTAGTTTAAAAAGACTCAATGTTTTGAGATACCTAAATTACACAAGTGTTATAAAATGTATATAAACTGTTATCGGATGATTATTTTGTGTTCTTTTAGAGAAATTAATTGTTACTCCAGAACAATGAAATGGTACTGCAGAAGTGTCACTGAACAAAATCATAGTTGTTAAGACCGGACCGGACCGGCCGGTTCCGGTCGGTTCTGACCGGACTGGTCAAAAATCCGGTCCGATTCCGGTCCGATCTTTTTTTTTTTTAATTTAAAAATAAACAAAAATATTTGGTTTAAATAAATTATACAAAATAGGAAAACCAATAAGTTAGTTGGTCTAGTGGTTAAGTTATGAGTATTTTACTTAATGGGTTTGGGTTCGAATCCACCCAACATCCTAACTTTAATTTTATAATTAACATATTAGCTCACTATATTTATTTTTATTCAAATTTGACCCCAAAGTCATAGATTTAATACTTGACTTACGATTAACTTATAACAAAACTCACACATTTACTTCTATTTAATATTAAACCCTTAATTTATATAATTATAGTTTGAAAAAAGTTCGTAAAAACAGTATATTTTTCATATTATTGGATTAATTCATATA
This sequence comes from Craterostigma plantagineum, assembly GCA_027422505.1. NCBI lineage: Eukaryota > Viridiplantae > Streptophyta > Magnoliopsida > Lamiales > Linderniaceae > Craterostigma > Craterostigma plantagineum. The sequence continues at coordinate 4,160,763 of JAPQWV010000029.1, forward strand.
TAAAATATATATTTATGATATTTAAGATGCCGGTTTTATTGATTCCGGTTCTATACCGGTTAAACCACTAAAATTTTCGGTCCGGTTCAAAAACCCGGTTTCAGAACCTTGAACAAAACGAGTCCTTAAAACTAAGTTTTTTCCTGAAAGGGTCCGAGCGAAAATTGCCCCATAAAAATATAGAACCGTAGCGAAGGAAACCGCAGGATATCTGCTGGAAATGACCTTTTTCGAAGAGTGGGTCCCTTATCTTTTACTAATTACATTTTTCAAAAATTTTCATAAAATTGACCGTTACAACCTTCTCCACTCGCCTTCCCCATTAAAAAGAAATCACTCCATCTATATATCAGCGATCCTCAGCAGAACTGTAATTGCATCACAAGAGGAAGAGCAAATCTCGATTAGAGTTGAAATCTTTCAGAAATTCCCAGAAAAATGGCGTTGAGGTCGCTTGATAACGAATTGCCGATCACTGCTGAGAGCAGACCCAGAAAGCAAGCGAAGATCTTTGTCGCGCAGAATAGAAGAGCAAATTCAGATAGCAGTGGCACGAACGACGAGAATAAGCTCCCTTTGCAACAACCAACGGCTACGATCGATGCCACAATAGATTACATCTCGTCTGAAGATCTCAAAGCATTTGAAGACCCAGATCTGAATATTCAGGTACTTTTTCAATTTCTTGTTAGATTCTCAGCGTTCTACATTATACCCTTGTTTTTTATCCCCCTTTTCAGGGTCTCGTTGAAGGTTTAGAGTCAAAAGATTGGGTGAAGGTATGCGAATCGCTGAATGATACCAGGCGTTTTGCTCTGTTTCACCATCAGCTTCTTCTGCCAATTCTGTAAGTTTTAATCTTCTCCCTTTTGTTTCATGTTGACGATTTGATGAGAAAAATCGATGGGATTTCTTTGTGGATAAAAAGGGAAAAAGTGGTGGCGGTGATGGTGAAGGCGATTAAGAACCCGAGAAGTGCACTCTGCAAGACCTCTATCATGGCAGCTTCTGATATTTTCAAGGCCTTCGGAGAGAAGTTGCTAGAGGAGCCAATCTTTGATGATTTTAGTCAGTTGGTAAGCACTCATTTCTCACACCTTTAATTCCTATGAGCTAGGAATGTTAATGAGTTAAACTCCTCTTTACTGTAACAACAGCTGCTTCAGCTGCTGCTCAAAGCTTCTCAAGATAAGAAATTCGTGTGCGAAGAGGCAGACAGGGCTTTATCGGTGATGGTGGAATCCCTGCCTTCTCTGCCTTTGCTCGAAAAGCTTCGTGTCTACGTTGGGCACTCGAATCTCAGAGTCAGAGCAAAAGCTGCAGTTTCCATATCCAAATGTGTCTCTAAGATGGTATGCAAACATATTCCATTTACTTCATCATCAGTATATGGGCATAACAGTGATACTTTGCAATAGGACCTGAAAGCTATGGAAGAGTTCGGCTTGGCTGAATTGATGCAAATGGCTTCGAATTGTCTGAACGATAAGCTTCCCGAGGCTAGAGAAGCAGCAAGATCCATTGTAGTTTCGCTGTATGAAGCAACAACTGCGAACGAAGAGGAGAAGCACGAGTTTTGGCAAAGCTTTTGCCAGTCTAATCTCCCAGCTCTTCATGTTCAAGCTATGGTTAAACTTGTATCTTCTTAAGAGTCTTGATTAGTTTAAAGGGAGATGAGAGGGAGAGTAGCTTTTGTTTATCTTCAGCTCTTTATTAGTTCTGAGACTTGATCATCATTCTCTTGTACTGATCAAAGATTTCATCAGTTCTTTATTTGGTCTTCAGTTTCTAATGACGTGGTTTCAAAGGGATTTATGTCACTCAATGAACGAAACCAACGAGCGAAAAAATGGAGGAGAAGGTCCGCAAAGTATTCTTTGGGAATTATGCTCTGCCATTATAGTAAGTCAACGGTCAGTCAAGGTGGGCTAAATTGTTTTGCATATATATTAACAAATCTTTTTGTCAATTGAACGAAAATTGATGACTGATGATTCATTTGTTAACTATGGTTATTTTATCACGTACATATAATAGGAGTATGTATAATATACATATGGGATATGAAAAGACATTTTAGCAGTCATAGTTGGAGATCTAGCGAACCAACGCTCCTTGCAAAAAAATAGTAGGGCAACTTTGAATAGAATAAGGCAAATCTGTGTAACTTATCGCAGCAACATTTCTCCAGGTAAGAAAACACGACAAAGAAACCTTAAAACAAGACAAACCCTAACAATCGAATTCAGTAGTGTAATAAAAATCGTATCTTTTCCCACAAGCCAGCCAACCACATTTAACGATTGAAACCCTTCTTTATTTTCCTCACCTTCTGTCGAACAATCAAATTGATGACTAGAACAGCATGAATACGAAAGGCCGCTAAAGCTCAAAGTTTGAATCTCGGTATGGATTCGAGGCTCTCACTTTCAGCTACGGCACCAAAGGCGGTGCCTTCAACAGGTATTAGAGCTCCTCTGACTGTTGATGAATCCGATTCTGAGTGCTCTGTTTCGTCAAAAAGCTACAACAATAGTCCCACAAGTAGTTACTACCGAGGTAGTGAGTCCCCTCAAGGCTTCGACAGTGGCGAAGATGAGCTTGGAACTTCAACTGAGAGGCTTTATGTGAGTGATAGAGATGAGGTGTATGCATTTTCTATTGAAGGTCGGAGTGGGAAATCAGTTCAAGGAAGTACAAGTAGTAGTTGTAGTACGGATAGAAGTGGATTATTAAGGCCCTCGGTGAGAAACTCCGATGCATCTTTTGTTCAGGAAAGTATTGATTTTATCCAATTGCCAAATTTCAGGGCTTATGTTAGAGTCCCAGATAAAGGAATTCATGAGGGGGATGCTACTACTCTTGATTATGGTAATTCAAGGCCATTCTTAAGTGAAAGTGATGGAATTACCAAGTATGATGGTGTTGTTATGAATAACGGTGATTCTTTGCCCGCTTTAGTTTCTATTGACGATGAGGTTCTAATTAATGAGGCACCAATTGTAGATGCTGAGATTTCAGTTGCAGGAAAACTACATGTGCCAATTGCCTTGATATCTGCTGAAAGTGATGACAACGATTCTCAGGGCAGTGAGGCGTTGGAAGACGATGGTTTCCCAGGCGTTGTTCGAGTCCCTAGCATTGAGATGCTGCAGAGAGTCGACAGCACCCCAAAAGCTAGAATCTCAGAGTTCGATGAAGAAGAAGACGATGAGTATCAAGCTGAAGATAAGGCAGAGATGGAGCTTGTGGAAGATTTGCGAACTGATAACAGTTTTATGAGTTCTACGACTGGTAATGAAAAGGTGCATATAGTTGCAGAGAACTCTGTTCATGAAGCACGAGTCGATTCCTTGTTCAAGAGTGAAGAACTAAGGGCCATGTCAGACGATGAAATTCAAGAACTTGTTGAGGTATATGATAAGAGAAAGAGTGTTGATTCAGTTCATCAAAGGGATTCGATCGATCTTTTCGAAATTGGACCTTTACGAGGAGCAGTTGAACCGCCCCAAGTCTTCGATGAGTTCAAATACAACGGTGACTTTGGACAAGTACCTACCCGAGAAAGGAAAACCGAAGTCGATAACTGTTATATTGAACGCAGTCTTCTTCCCCACGAGGATGTCGATTCGTTCAGCTATGCTGATGTCAGCCAATGCGAATTTGCAAGTAATGGCGTCCAGGAAACTGAAGAAGCTACAAACGTCGAACGGTCTACAGAGGTTTTCGAAGTTTCAACTCTCCAAGATGATATTCAGACAATGGTAGATCTGATGGAGAGGGGTCAAAAATCTACCTCAATCACAGATTTATACAAACGAATCGATTCAGCTTTTGGCAAATCAGAGCTAGCTTTGAGCGAAGAAGACGAGAAGAAGAAGAAGAATCTTAAGAAAATACGACAAAAATTTGTCAGGCTTCTCCATACGTTAGGGCACTCCCCTGAAGAGTCCATAGCTTCAAGGGTTTTACATCGATTAGCAGTTGCTGAGTCTAGGCTCACGCCTGGCATGCTTAATCTTGACGATTCCATGGGAAAAGCAGCCTTGGAGACCATCGATTCACAGAGCAAGAAAGACCTTGACATTTCCCTGACCTTACTTGTCTTAGGGAAAACAGGCGTTGGTAAGAGCTCGACGATAAACTCCATTTTCGGAGAACGAAAGGCTTCAGTCGACGCATTTCAGCCCAAAACAGCTGAGGTGAAAGAAATCGCTGGCACTGTTTGCGGGGTGAAAGTAAAGGCCTTCGACACCCCGGGTCTTCGATCTTCTACGATGGATCGATCCTTCAATGTAAAGATTATGTCTTCGATCAAGAAATGTGTCAGAAAACACCCGCCCGACGTTGTCTTATACGTCGACCGCCTTGACATGGACACAAGCTACGTCGAAGATTTGCCGCTACTGAAGCTTGTGACTTCTTATCTTGGCTCTTCGATATGGGCTAAACTTATTATCGTTTTGACTCATTCGAGTTCATTACCGCTAGATGGATCTGATGGAAACCCTTTAAGCAACGAAGCATTTGCGTCCTTACGTTCAGGAGTTGTCCGAAGGCTTATTGTCAGTTCATCTAAAGAGCTTCTGCAGATGAATCCGAGACCAATGGCTGCGGTAAGTTTGATTGATAATAAACATTTTTCTGAGATGGATGAGAGCAGAGAAGCAGCTGTTGCTTCTTCAAAACTGCTACTTCTATGTTGCTCGATGAAGGCTTTATTCGAAGCAGGGATTTACATTCCCTTTCACGACGAAATTGGGAACTGTATCGCATCTGATGAACTGTCGGAGAAAGCCGATTTTGTCCTTCGATCATCTGAAGGCGATGATGCATATGGTGCAAGCTCGGAAGATTGTCGTATTACTGAAGATCGAAAGTTGGAGAATCGAATTGGATTTAGTGGGAACACGACACTGGGCATTAACTTTGGTTGGAGCGAGGAGAAAAGCGTGAAGATTTGTGGTATAAGGTGTTGGAATCCACTTCAAGTTTCTGCATTAGCTTTGGCTGCAGTTGCTTGTGCCATTTGCAGGAAAATATCTGCTCAGTCCAAATAGGTCTTTTTAATCGAATCATTTGTAACGTGAAGAATGAATTTTAGTATTTTTTACTACAATGTCTTGAGTTTGTCTAGACACGAATGTTTCAGACAAGATGCTTGCTTGATTCAGCAATCCTACAATGGAACTGAAGTGCTTTTAAGACATATTCCATCCCTTAACATCAATCAAGCCTTTGCATCGAAGATAAGAATACTCTTCTTTTAGAACACGAAGTTTGGAATAATATTACCTACGGCAGCAGATCTTCGGCTATCTGCGACCCCATAGCTTCGATAATGCACGAACACGAAAGCAACGTATGAAATGTTTCAACAAAGAACTGATTTTTCCGACGTTCTTCAATCGATTTATAGATTCTTATTACATAGAATAGAAAAACTGTCGCCAACTGCCCACGAAAAAATCAAGAAACAACACAGCCTCAATGATCCTGTAAATTTACTACAAGACAAGACAAAACAACAACCACGAAAGAAAAAAAGTCGCCGTCGCTCTCTAGTCACAGAGAAGAAGAAGGCACGTTCGAAACCTTAAACAAGGGGCGAACAAGATCTCCATTTTCTTCGAGGGGTTTACTCGTCTCATTCCTAATCCTCATAACTCTTCTGCTGGCGAGCGACGTATGAGCGAATCCATACATCTCCAAAATCTGATTATCGCCAAAGTTAAATGCTCGATCCATCTGCTTCAGACATCTCTCCACCGAACTATCCCCAAAATCGCCGCAAGGCTTACAGCCCACAAAGTGAGTCACCAAGGGCCAACTCCCATTTCCCTGACTACGTTCTTCGATCATTTCCTCGTACTTATCCACTAAGATCTTCCAGTATCCATGGAGGTAGTAAGCATTCTCCAAGTAAACCTTGCCTCTCCATTTCACCCTTTGAGTGGCCAACACATACACCATAGCAGATTGATCATCAGCTTCGAAGACTGGCCTACCATTCAACTCCCTAGTCAGCAATTCGCCTGCTTCTTCTCTGATCTTCCCCTTGGGACCCATTGGAGCCAAAACGTCGAGCAGATCGAGCGACCACTGAGTGTTCCTTAGAAGGAAGCTGCCAGTGTTTAGCCCTATCCAATTCTTCTGTTCGTAGACGAGCTCGTCCCAGCCGTGCATTACCAAGTTGAAGTCTTTGTACCTCTCCCATGGAAGCTCGAAGCTCATGTCTGTAAACATTGCGTCGCTGTCCATCCACCAAAAGAACTCTACCTCAGGGTGAGATAGCATGAGCTTCCTCACCAATGGAAGTTTGGCCCAAAAACCAGACATTTCGGCGTCCAACAGTGCCATGTTGTAGAAAACTTCGATCCCATGAAGCCTGCAGTAATCGATCTTGTTCTTGATGCTCTTTAGAAGGTAATGATCGCCCACTGAGTTCTCACACGGTTTGGGAGACGAGCCAGTGACTAACAGAACCCTAGGCTTCCTAAGGTTGTCGTCCTCGCCTACGAAATTCGGAAATCGTGGGTTTTTTTGCAGCCAATCGCTCCTCTGCTGATCCCAGTCGGTGATCTTCGGACCCAATGTGTAGGGCTGGTTAGAGCCTCTCTTGAACTCTCGGAACCCATCGTCTTCGTCGCTGAAGATCTCATTGATGTCGGCGTCGGCGTAATTCTTGTCGTCGTCTTTGATGCCGCCGGCGGAAGTAGCGGAAGATGACGATGACGACGTGGCTTGTTTGAGGACGCGCCGGGGCTCTGATCGCCGTTGGCGGATGTAGGAGAATGCCTCGCGGATCTCTTGCACGTCTTTCTCCGGCGTGCCGAAGTTTCCGGCGCCGATGTGTCCACGTAGGACGACGAGGGTCAGTAAGAGGCAGAGGAGCGTCAGCGTTCCGCGTCGGATGAGCCGGCGAAGCCGACGCGCTAGACGAGGACCGAGGAAACGCTCCGGCATGGTTTTTGAGTGGTCTGCGAGGGGTTTGCAGTGGCTCGTTAGTGTCCGAAAATGCTGTCGTTTTTGCAAGTACTTTTATGAATATGGCAAGGATTTAAGGTTGTTACGATGGGAGTAATAATGAGATCAAACGCGTAGAGAGCGGCGCGTGGGCCGTCAACTGATCGGGGAAGGGGTGCTTCGATTCGAATATAGTGCGATGCGAGGGTGGTGGGGGTAGAATCGGAAATATCGAAGTTATGTGTTATGAACATGTTATAAAAGGAACGGTCCAAGTCCAATTAAGCGAAGCCCAACTCATGGTTGAAGTCGTTTCAGCTCATTCTTTCCGTGTTAGAAGATGATTCTAAGCCTTCTCTTGATTTCAAACTCTCAGCTTCCTCTATAAAACTTTTCTTCGTTCTCAAAAAAAATATCCTTTTTGAACTATTGCTTTGCGATTTATATACTTAGCTATTGCCCTCTTTCCGAAGGTCTTTTAGTTCTATGAAGTGTTAGACTTTTCAACGTAGAAGAAGCAAAATTGGAGATCTATTCCTTTGATGTTTGTTTTATTTTTTGGTCTCTTGTTGATTGTTTGGCCTATAAAAGGAGGCGCATGCCATTTGTGAAAGGCACCCCAAATCAGATTGAGAGAGAGCGAGTAAGAGAGAAAGGTGAGGAAAAAATGAGAGAGGAAAAAAAAAAGGAGAAATCTTGTCCGGGTGAATAAGGGTGAAAGCGGGTACAATTTTACTGTGGTAATTGAGAGTGAGTACAAAAACATTACCCAGGTGGGTAAGGGGTCTCGGTTGTTGGGATTAAACAGGAGTGTTATTTTGTACGGTGTAATATTCTCAAATATAGTAAAACTATTGTCTCTCCGTAGATGTATGCGGTATTGACGAACCACGTAAAAATTTTTGGTGTCATTTCGGCTATAATTAATATCTCGATAAATTGTCGGCGGGTCCAAATACAACTAACGCTGGCCCCGAATTAAATATTAGCGCTCAACCCCAACAAGTGGTATCAGCCAAACCCTGCTGGTATTCTGAGTATGCTCTGTGGTTGCAGCTGTGTCTGATCTTCCACATCAGAAAAGATATCAGAAGGGCACATCTATTGGGGGGAGCCAGTGTCAGAGCGAGGTTCAAGGAGGTGGTGCCTTGTACTGAAGAAATGATGGTACAAGATTGTTATCGTTGATGAGATGCTCGGTGTCGGGCGGAGCTTGTGCGGTGGTGGAATTTTGGCGAGTTATGGCAATAGTGCTGTGAGGCAGGTCGCTAGCCTTTCCTGGAAAATATCTGATCAGTATTATTTGGGTCAGGCTGTTAAATCTCTGCATGGATAATAAACAACGGATGGCAGCAAAGTACGACAATGTGCTAGTGCGGGAGATTTCACTCTGTGACAAAAAAGAGTGGAGTACGTGCTCATTTGTCAAGGCTGGGGTGATAAGCTTTGATGGGAGACGAAGAAAAGTCGGAGTAAATGACGAAAGATTTGGCGTCATGATGTGTCGGAGAAGAAGGAGTAAGGCCCTGTGTGCTTCTTACCTCGCTTCCTGATTTGGGTGATAATTTGGTCCCAAATATCTAGTACGAGCCAGTGAAGGCAGTGGATGGTGGAGTCAACTCTTTTGGAGAGGGGACGACCAAATTATGGTGAAAGTCGGGCGTTGGCTATACACGGAGAGGGTCGTAGGTAGAGGAAGGTGACACGCCAGGGATTTGGAGACAGCAGCAGATCCAAATCCAAGTGGCGGGAAGGGCATGTGATGCTATATGTGTGGTGAGCCGGGACACCTCGGGAGAAATTGTTCGACTTGAAAAAGGAAGGACATGCGGCTAGAAAATTCCACATGCGGATAGCACACGATTCATCTTAGAGACGTTCTCACAGTCTCTAATGATGGCGCTCGTTCTCAGGAAGAAGGATATTAATTTCGGGTTTGCTCCAAGATGCGTTCCGGAAAATGCGAACGGTTTTTCGATCTCCATGGATCGATGGATATCGTTGTGTTGTTCGATGTGTTGGAACGAGGAATATCAAAATCGTTGGTGGAGCGGTGCATATTTTGGGTGGTGTTACGTTGTCTCAAAGTTGCGTAGAATCTAATATTCTTGAGCCAGTCAGATTCTAGGACTATGGGGTTTTCATAGCAGGGGGAGTCTGGAAAAATCACACATGGCAGAAATGGTCCTACAAAATGGAGAAGAGTGCAAAGGTTTTGTATCGTCTGAACGTGAGTATGGTATATAATACTCTCGATGGGTTCACGAAAATCTCGCGCGTAGTATAGAGGCAGACAATGGTGAGAAGGGAAATCCTACTGGAGGAGGGGTTGCATCGAAGTCCCTCTTCGGGAGTCGACGGGTTGAGTCGGTTCAAGCTGCATATAAGATTGGCCGCTGAATGAATCAAGTGGGGTAGGATCGGAATTGTTGATTCGGATTATGTGTAGAGCACAAGGAAAGCAAATGAACATTCGTGGTAATTACGAACGGGTTACTCCCATTCTCGGGTTCAGGAAGTGCTCTCTAAAGAAGACGCAGATGTTGAAAAGGGGGAGAATTGTTGACTTTCAACATAGAAGAAGCAAAATTGGAGATCTATTCCTATGACGTTTGCAGTGACGATTTATTTTTTGGTCTCTTGTTGATTGCTTGGCCTATAAAAGGGGGCATATGCTCATTTGTGAAAGGCACCCCAAATCAGACTGAGAGAGAGCTAGTAAGTGTAACGTCCCGTTTTCTTATACTTTATTCGCGCAGCTATTATATTTTTTCCACATAAAATTTTTCGCCTTTTTACAACCATAACTTTATACATAAACGGGCGTACATCCGTCTCGTCACTTCCACGCGTATTATACATATATACTAACATATCATATTTCTTATGCATCACATGAAAGACACTAATGGTTCTTATACTACATGCACACGATGAACTTAGGGGAGTAGGTGAGAGCGTAGCCGGCCAACCTTGAATCCATGCTTTCGTATGAAGATGCACTCTAAGTTGCCTGCTAAATATCTACAGCAACTGTGGAAACAATTATTCAGAGTATGATCGCAACATGTTATTCCATTAGACAAATAATAACCAAAACTGTAGCAGAAAATTAATTTCTTCCTTTCATTGACTTACATAGACTTTTCTAAAGAATATACCATCGTTCATAGAATCCATAGATTCATAACACTCATACTGTAAGCACTTTAACTTATATAATCATCACTTAATCATTCATCGAAGTTTGTCATATAACCATAGTCCATAAAATCATTCATGTAATTCAGACCAATGCAAATCTACATGATCATTTATTCCTGATACTTCCGTTATGACCTGCTAGACTCGTACTATTGACCCCGTAGGAGCCCATGCATGGGACTCTGTAAGCGTAAATATATTTTTGTGTGCCTGTACAGGACTCTGTAATCCCCCGATTTGTAGGGATGTAACCATAACTGTGTATCTAGTCGTCCGATGTCGTCGCAGTCATAACGGTTTCTCTTTTCTTTATTGTTCATATGCAATACTATACTTTCACCTTATATGACATACAAATTCCATACACCATCGAATCACACATTTCACACCGTAACACATTATGGCCACATAATTCACGTTCATTTCGAATATTACGTTTATAAGAAATCACCAATCATTTAATTTCACGTAAAGCACATAAAAACAGAACACATGTTGCATATCATACTCACAATATGATTTAACGTCTCGTTCGTTACTCGACTTTATCCTTGCCCTTTTCAGAACTCGAACCTATTGAAATATTATTTATCAATAAATATAAAATCCAGAAAATATTGTGTATGATGAAATGCATGACTATATTATGCATGATCTAATTTCTATCGGTAATTTCTTTTTTTTTAATTAATAATTTTTTTCCCTTAAAATTACTGTTCATTCGCGAAATCACTGTTCATTCGTGAAATCACTGTTCAGCCGCGGAAGTTACTGTTCATTTCGCGAATTTACTGTTCATTCGCGAAATCACTGTTCATTCGCCAAATTTACTGTTCACCCGCAAAATCACTGTTCATTCGTGAAATCACTGTTCAGCCGCGGAAGTTACTGTTCATTTCGCGAATTTACTGTTCATTCGCGAAATCCGCGAATTCACTGTTCATCCGAAAAATAAAATCACTGTTTATAAGCGAAGGTACTGGTCATTTCGCGAATTTACTGTTCATTCGCGAAATGAAAAACACTATTTCTTCCAATTCTAGTAATCTTCGATCAAAGCTACCTTTTTACTTTGCGAATCAACCTATTTCACGATTCACATAACTTCGCTCAATTCGCAAAGTTTCTTTCCAATTCGAGGAACCCTAATTTTAACAATTCCATAGATTAATTATCATAGTTTAGAATTAATTTTCCTAAGTTCAACACATGAAACTTAAATTCAAACTTAATTATCATAGTAAGAAAGCTTTTCAAGAATCAATCCACTTTAAGAAATTATCATCATTCTGAAATATTAAGTATTTAACATCTTTTATTTTACCGACCTTCGATTAACAAGAAAAATTCGTAAATTCTGTAACTTATCACCATCCAACTTTATTAAACCCTAGATCCTCAGACACTTAACCATTCATAAACCTAGCTCAAACACCGAAGTTTGTTAAGGAACTTAATACTCACAATATAAAGTCTTTGGAAATCTCCTTAGCTATACCCTTTTATGTCAAATCTATATACTACATGATTTATACGATTATCATGCTTAGTAAGTAGAACATATAAAATCATTGACGTATAACCATACCTTTGTAGCTTATTAAATTGCTTCACCTTTGTTTCCTCCTCCTTCTTTCTCACCTTACTTCTAAAATTTCAACATACTTAAATTTTTATTCTATTTAGTTCGTTGATTACAGTATTATTACACCTTGTTCTTTATCTCTTTAGGGTTAAATTTAAAATAATTGATATCCACGTTTTATCTATTGGCTCTTTCTTAACAAATCTTAGCAATCATTCTTATTAATTAATTATTTTTTTACTCGTTTTCATGCCACCCTATGATTCCAATTTTAACTTATATGATTGGCAAATTCATGAACACTAACCTCCCAATTCGTCAAATGCTTTCACCTCGAGAATATATGGTTTTACTAATTATACTTAACGAATTCTTTAGCCAACCACTTCACAAGTTATCTACTTCAGACTTTTTAAATTTCATGAATCATCCACTTTATGAGTCATCTCATATTTAGTATTATTTTAATAAATTTCTACCCACTTTAAGAGTTCAACCTATTGACCAAATATTATAATATTCTTCAACATTGAACCTGAATACGCAAACTTCCATCATGGTTCATGAATTCTTCTTCGATTCGTGAAATTCTTTCTACCACTCCCCAAGTCGCGAATCACTTCAATGCGCAACTCTAGTACTTGGCGGATCATTATTTCACGAATCATCAAGCTCGCGAACCTAATCCTTCACTACTCTCATTTCACGAATTGACAACTTCACGCGTCCTCTAATTTCACGAATCAATACTTCGCAAATTATCACTACACGAATTAATAACTTCACAATTTTACACCTTATGTCGCTATTTTCAATTGGTATCGAGATTTTTGAATTTCAACAAACAATATATTTCAATATCTATCTGATCAAATTTCTAAAATCTCGAATCATAACTCAACATCACAACACGTCCTAATTTATTAATAAATAAAGTTTCTCAACACCTGAGAAAACCCTAGAAATTTCTAACCTTCGTAACATTCACTTCTATCTTTTCGAGGACCTAGTACTATAACACTTTATTCAACCTTATTCTATATATACTTAAAGTGAAATATGAATGCATGAATTTATATAAATGCATAAAATTATGATATGAAATTTCGGTTCCTGACAGTAAGAGAGAGAGGTGAGGGAAAAATGAGAAGAAAAAAAGAAAAAGAAAAAAGGAGAAATCTTGTCCGGGTAGATAAGGGAGAGAGCGGGTACAGTTTTACTGTGGTAATTGAGAGTGAGTACAATAACATTACCCAGGTGGGTAAGAGCATCTCCAACCCGCAACGTAAAAATACAGTTAAGTCTGCACAATATTACAGCTATTACAGTGTTTTACTCCAACCCATAAACTCTATTTTCTACACTAATTTTCACTCCAACCTATTAACTCTATTTTCTACTCTAAATATCAAATTCCTATATTAAACTTTATATTATACTAATTAAAAAGTCAATAAAATTGTAATTTATAAACTTAGGATATTATTTAATTATAATTTTATTAAATTAAAACGAAAATATAAATAAATAAAAGGAAATTAACATTATTTTTACTTTTACTATTATAAGAATGTCAAATATTTAAATAAAATTAAATATTTTTATTAAATAAATTATATAAATAGAAAGTATAACACAATTTTTGTGTTGGATATTGTGTGTACTCTACATCTAGAGTATCTTTGCTAATCAACACAATAGTAGTGTTATATATAGAGTCTCATTAGAGTAAAGATATATTTTATTTTTGTGGTCTACACAAAAATAAAGTATCCGTTGGAGATGCTCTAAGGGGTCTCGGTTTTTGGGTTTAAATACGAGCGTTATTTTGTACGGTGTAATATTCTCAAATATTGTAAAAATGCTGTCTCTCCGTGGATGTAGGCGGTATTGGCCGAACCACGTAAAAATTTCGGTGTTATTTCGGTGTCATTTCGTCTTTAATTAATATCCCGATAAATTGTAGTGGGGTCCAAATAGAACTACTGTTGGCCCTGAATTAAATATTACCGCTCAATCCCAACATGAATTACTTAGTTTCTCTTCTCTTCATTCATTCCTTAACCGCATTGTACATGATGAGATGGGGAACCCCCCATAGTTTACATTTCATTGCATGATATTTGTTTCAAGTTGTTTATTTATATTAAAGCATCTCCAACCCGCACCATGACAATACAGTTGATTCTGCATAATATTACAGCTGCTACAGTGCTTTTACTCCAACCCAAAAACTCTACTTTCTACACTAATTTTCACTCCAACCCATTAACTCTATTTTCTACTCTAAAAATCAAATTCCTATATTAAACTTTATATTATAATAATTAAACAAATAAACTATAATAATTAACATTTACTAAATTATAAACTTAGCATATTACTTAATTTATTAAATTAAAACGAACATATAAATAAATTATAGGAAATTAATATTATTTTTACTTTTATTATTATTAGAAAATCAAATATTTAAATATAATTAAAATATTTTTTTATTTAAATAAATTATAAATAATTAGAAAGTACAACTTCAATTTTTGTGTTGAAAATTGTGTACTCTACATGTAGAGCATCTCTGCTAATCAACACAATATTAATGTCACATATAGAGTCTCATTGGAGTAAATACGTACTTTATTTTTGTGTTTTACACAAAAATGAAGTACCTGTTGTAGATGTTCTTACCGATGGTTTAGTGAGAAGAGTCTTAGGCTGAATTGGTTATGTGTGTATCTTGGACCTATTTGTAACTCCATCAGTTTTACCATCAAGGTGTTTAGATTGATGTTTTGATTCTTTTTCCTCAAATTATTGATTACAGTGAGCAAAGAATGATCACATGTAGCACCTTCCTTGGGCTTCACAGTTTCTTATCCTTATTTCACATCACTGTTTTAATACTTGGCCTCTATTTTCTTACATGTCACCATATTTTAAACTAGGACCAGTTTTCATTCCGAGAAACTGAGTTTTTGATCTGAAAATGCACTAGAAAAAACAACCTTAAATTTCACAATGTGGATGGACGTTATTGCATCACATTGTAGCTTCTGAAAAAAAAAATTACATTTTTTGTTCAAATCTTTTCTTTTCTTTTCATGCTTGTATGGAGACAAGAAACTAAGTAGAAACTCGGAAATGTAATCAATAACAAGAAGCGTTTGTTGTCGCTCTTATTAATTTTTTTTATAAGCGACCATTTTGATGATTTATATGCTCAACAAGATCAATGACTAACAAGTACAATTTTAAATACAACCACCAAAATCTTAATAAAATAATGAAAAGCCACTTTGCTACTTCTTAAAACCAATCGACAAGAATAATTTCATCATCGCCAAGCTTCCAACCAGCTAATAACCTCAAACTGATTTTATTTTTCTTTTGTTTGTGGTCTTGGAAAAAAAACTAAAAGTGAATATTTGTGGATAAAAATACAAGTCTAAGTCAAGCCAAAAAAGAATGGGGGAGAATGTTTAAGCATCTTTCAAAAGCAAGATTAAAAAAAAAAAAAGAAAAAATGTAGTAGGTAGGTCAAACAAAGAACAAGAATTAGACGCGTTTTCTTTTTTCCCTCGTTATTCAACAAATATGATTAAGGAAAATATTGGTGAATTACTAGTATTTTATCTTTGATTTAGCTAAACACCGTTACTAACTAAATATTTTCTTTTCTTTTATTAATTTTATACATATATTTATCTCTCTCTCTCGCGAATGGGCATAGCATTTATAACATAGACAGGGATGCATTTTTCACAGCAGCGATGCGTCTAATACTCGTCTTTCAACGTGTGTTGCATTCTGGTTCCTCCCTGATCTGTTCCTTTTGATTTTTTGTGTCAGTTCAGAGATATAGCATTTAGTGGTTGCTGGAGATTCTTCGTTGCAATCAGGTAGGGAAGGTGATTTCTTCATATTCTGCATCTATTGGATATATTTCGTGTTATTTGGCTTGGTTGAGCTATGCGATTGTGTTATGATTTCATCAATCGTGATTTTTTTCATCTGATTTATCGGTGGTTTGTGGTGCTTTTGATTGCGTTGATTGGCTGTTTTTATTGACTTGTGAGTTTGCGTTAATGGTCACAGTGAGAAAAAAACTGCATTTTGATATTCAAACGTATGCTTCCTAGCTTGAATATGACTTGATTTTGAGTACCATGAATATGAGGTCATCTATGCATGTATCTATAGGTAGAAATTGATATGTTGGAACATCATATGGCTTAGTTGTGCTCTTGTGAATTACCGAAGAATAAATGACTGTTTACTGGAGAAAGTATCAAATGAGAATCAATGTTTTGAAAAGCCTTGATTGGTAGAAGAAGTAATCTCCGCTTTGTTTTGTTGGCTTGCTGGTTTCTTACTTTTTCATGTTTATGACACGTTGATCATTCCGTGGAATACGTAAACTGGGAAAGAACTCAGTTTATTTCATATGCCAGAATTCACTGATTAGATCATGTGTTTTGCTTCCATATTCTCTCAGCTGAAAAAAGGATGATGAGCGGTGAAACCATAAGTGACCCTCGAAGAGAAATCAAGGTAAGCTTTGGCTTCCAATGCGACAACACAAGCGATGATTCATCGGAGAGAACAAACTACATCGATATCCCGTCGAAAACCACCAAACTCAGAAGGGCAAACAGCTCCTTCACTTGCCTCTCTGGCGCTGCCCTGAGTGCCAACGCTACACTAGCCAACACGAACATCTGCAATGGACTGATTGCGTCAGAAATCTTACCAAGTTTGGATTCTCCCAACTCATTTCGAAGGATACCATCTTCACCAACTCTATCGAGGATGGAGTTACTGTCCTCTTCTCTCCAATCTAACCTCAGCTTCAGCCCATCTTCTCCGAGCGAACATTTCGATTCCGATCCTCTTTCGTTTATGTCGACGAGCGCTCCTTCGAGGAGCGAAGGTTTTCTCAATGCGATGGAGGTAAAAATCGCCGGTGGAGCAGCTGGCGAAGATCGTGTTCAAGCGGTTTGCTCAGAGGAGAATAATTGGCTTTTCTGTGGGATTTACGACGGGTTTAATGGAAGGGACGCTGCTGATTTTCTTGCAGGGACATTGTATGAAATCATTGCTTTCAGCCTTAACTTACTAGATTGGGACAGTGTCCAAGAATCGGCTAGAGTTATGTCTGACGTATATTTTAACCAAAAGGTCCTAAGCTGCCTCGAGCAGGCTCTGAATCAAGCAGAAGTCGAATTTCTCAACATGGTCGAACAAGAAATGGATGATCGCCCTGATTTAGTATCGATAGGGTCGTGTGTCTTAGTCGTCCTTCTTCATGGGAAGAATCTTTATCTGCTCAGCGTTGGCGATAGCAGAGCAGTGGTGGCTACTCATGAAGAAGGAGCCAACGCAAAGGAAAGCAAGCGACTGAGAGCTGTTCAGTTAACAGACATACACTCTGTTGATAACGAAAAGGAAAGGACTCGCCTTCTGAACGATCATCCCGACGACCCTTCGACAATTTTCGCCGGAAAAGTCAAAGGCAAGCTCAAGGTCACAAGGGCTTTCGGGGTTGGCTACTTGAAAAAGGTTGGTTATTTAAGCTTCTTTAAGGATTATATACATCAAATCTTTATCTTGATTATTCAATAGGGTGCCATTTTCTTGATTTTCTTCATAAGAAATCTGATCATTCGGTGCCTCCTTTTGGTGCAGAAATCCCTGAATGATGCATTGATGGGCATTCTTAGGGTTCGTAACCTCATTAGCCCTCCATACGTATCATTAGAACCGTGCTTAAAAGTACACGAGGTGTCAGATTCAGACCAATTTGTCGTACTAGGAAGCGATGGCTTGTTCGACTTCTTTACCAACGAGGAGGTAGTAAAGCTTGTTCATTCGTACCTATCGAGTAACCATTCGGGCGATCCAGCCAAGTTCTTAGTCGAGCAGCTTGCTGCAAAAGCAGCAGATTCAGCAGGTAAACTAACAGTTTCTTCCTTTTAACGTAATTTCTTCGAAATCTACGACTGGGAATCGATAAAGTAAGGTAACACTTTCGACTATCAATTTCTGGGCAGGTTTTAGCATGGAGGAACTGATGAGCATTCCCGCTGGTCGAAGAAGGAAGTACCATGATGACGTAACAGTGATTGTAATAGTTCTCGGTATGAACAAACGCACCTCAAAGGCATCAACATGTTTGTGAACAGACTGTGCTACAACTTTGGTCGAAGCTTTGAAATGATTTGTACAGTAATCAACAAATATGCATCTTCCGTGCAATGGCTTTTGTGTTTTTAGTGCTTTTAATCTTGTATGCTATCCAACAATACTTACGGCACATGATGATCAATGCCATATTTTACCTCCTATGTATTTCATGTTACAGTAATGATAGTGATGATGGAAACGCAACGAGAGGAGATGACATTTGTCCTATGAATCAATATTCAGACAAGCTTGGAAAAAAACAAGAGGAAGTTAGTTATTCCAAAAGAATAGGCTTTTCTCACCACCAATTGATACCTTTTCGTTAGTCCCAATGAGGAGCTGCAATATATCAGACAAAAAGAAAAGATATGTTATATCAGTTTAAATGAGAATGCCGGCGGCAGGGGATCTGTTTGTTTTTATCCATCAGTAGCGATCTCTTTAAATGAATCCAAACTTAAGCATGAATGATCATAAGTACTGTAATAAAACTGCTCTTAACTGAAGGAATCAGTATAGCCCAGATTGAAGATGTCGCCGAGAAGTAAGAAGATAATGGCATCTGTTGCCTTGGCTGTCCTTGTTGTCTTGATCATGATAATAGTGCTCTCCGTTTGCAAAGGTTTCAAGTGCTAAATATAGAACTAAAATATAGCTTTGTTATATATGAAAGATTGAGCTATTCAAAATGGGTTGTGAAGCCTGCTCTTACATATGCAGATGTAGGAGTATTTCAGTTTGCTCTTCAGTTTCATACATTCATTGCAGCCCATCCTCTTTTAGTTGAGATGTGTGATTACTATTAATTAGGGCTGATTATATTCATATTCGTTGTTTTCCTTACAACTCTTATTCCTACTATTACTTTCTTGCACACCCAATGTGTGTGCTTAAAATATAATTATATTGAAATTATTTTAAATTTTAAAATCACAATTTCTACTGTTTATGATATATAAATTTCAAATATATAAAAAGAAACTTAGTTTTATAGGTACAAATACAGCTTAAATGCCTGAACAAGGAAAGGTTTGCCAACATTGTGATCAGAACTGAGCAACAGAAGAAGCTGCTGGATGAATGCCAAACTGCATTGCATGAGGATCCACTCAATTCTGTGTTGTTAGAAAAGGAAGCAGCTCTGAGATTGGAGTACAGTTTCCTCAGTGTGGCAAATGATAAATTTCTGAGGCAGAAGGCTAAAGTCAGATGGCTTGAGCAGGGGGACCAGAACACAGCTTACTATCACTCAGTACTCAGGCAAAGGGCATATGCTAACAGAATTCTCTCTATAGCCACCATGGAAGGGAAGCTGCTCGAGGACAGTGAGGCTATCCACCAGCACTTCCTTGAATATTATAGGGGCCTACTGGGAAAGAGGGCCAAGCTGGCTGGGACACTGGATGCACAGGTAGCTGAGGAGGGGTATATGCTGTCTTTGACAGATCAACTGCAGCTGGTCCAACCTTTTGCTAGAAAGGATGTTGCCAAAGCTATGGAAGCCATTCATGAGGAGGCTGCTCCAGGGCCTGATGGATATGGGAGTGGGTTCTTTAAGAAGGCATGGAATCTGGTTGGAGAGGACATCACTGATGCAGTCCTCGAGTTTTTCCAGACTGGGAGCCTTCTGCCAGTGGTAAACAGAACCAACCTGTGCTTAATTCCTAAAGTAGCTAACCCTGCTACAGCTGCAGATTTTAGGCCAATTGCTTGCTGCAATACTATATACAAGTGCATTTCCAAAATGCTGTGTGACAGAATAAAGCCTCTCCTCCCAAAACTCATCAACTCCAACCAAAAGTGCTTTTGTGGCAGGAAGATCTATAGTTCATAACATACTACTCTGTCAGGACCTTATTAGGTTGTACAATAGGAAGAATGCCTCCTCTAGGGCTCTTCTTAAAGTGGATCTGAGGAAGGCCTATGACACTGTGGAATGGCCTTTTTTGGAAAAATGGTTATGTGTCCTTAGATTTCCCATGAAGTTTATCAAATGGATCATGGAATGTGTGTCCTCGGTGACCTTCACCATATCTCTCAATGGGTCAACAGCAGGTCTATTTAAAGAGTAGAGGGTTAAGACAAGGTGATCCAATGTCTCCGTTACTCTTTGTGATTGTAATGGAATACCTTACTAGGCAACTGAAAGCTGCTGCCAGAGACCCTAGGTTCAGGTTCCATCCCTTATGCAAGCATATTAACATGATAAATCTGTGTTTTGCGGATGATCTCATGATCTTTTGTAAGGGCAAAGAGGGAGCAGTGAATGTGGTCACAGAGTCCTTAGACCACTTCAAAACTGTGACTGGTCTAGAGGCTAATAGGCTCAAGTCTAACATGTTTTTGGCTGGCACTTCCAAGCACTCTGCTCAGTGTATAGTGCAGTCCACGGGATTCCAATTAGGAAGCTACCCCATGAGGTACTTAGGGGTGCCAATGGCACCCACTAAATGGAGCAAGCAGGCTTGTCAGGTGTTGGTTGAGAAAATTACAGCTAGACTGCGCTGTTGGTCCACGAGGCATCTCTCGTATGCAGGGCGAGTGTGCTTAATAAACTCGGTGCTGTTGGCTACGCATGGGTATTGGGGATCTATTTTCCTTCTCCCAAAAGCTGTTTCGAAGGTGGTTGACCATATCTGTAGGGATTTTCTCTGGGGCAAACAGCAGAATGGAAAAAGGGGTGTGCCTCTGATTAGTTGGGATAGAGTATGCTTGCCGAAGAAGTATGGGGGGCTGAATATCAGGGACTGTACTACGTGGAATGAGGCTCTAGTTGGGAAGCAGATTTGGGAGATTATGAATAAGACTGATACTCTCTGGATTAAATGGGTTCATGTGATGTACTTGAGAGGGACTAGTTTATGGGACTACACGCCTGCACTGGACTCAGGCTGGCACTGGAAGAAGATCAATAGGCTCAAATGGAAGCTCCAGAATGGTTATGGAGGGGGGGTTTGGACCAGCTCTGCTACTGGGATATATTCTGTTAAATCGGGTTATGATTGGCTTAAAGGGGCAGTTACACCATTTCCCTTATGCCGTGCTGTGTGGAACAGGTATAGTGTACCGAAGCACTCTTTCTTTTTATGGCTACTTGTACAGAAGAGACTTCTAACGAAAGAGAGAATGATTAATTGGGGGATGGCCATTAGTGATAGAAGCTGTCCTCTTTGTACCAGCCAGATGGAAGATGTAGAGCATTTGTTTGTGGAATGCAGATTCAGTACAAATATGCTATGACTGGTTGCAGATGGAGGTGACATTCTGTTCATTTACTGAGCTGTGTGATTGGCTCAGGAAGATGGGGAGGAAGAGGAAGGCTAGGTACAGTATTCTGTTGGCTTGTTATGCAGCCATGTTCTACTACATTTGGTATGAGCGTAATAGACGAGTGCATGCTACTGCCAGTTCGACTGCAGAGCAGATTGTGACCACCATAGCGAAGGAGATGAAGTGGAGGATTGGAAGTGTGTGCCGTGTGAAGAGAGCAGCCGATATGCCTATTTTTAATAGAATCTGTTCCCCCTCAGTTTAGTTGATATTTTGATGTATAGGTGAGATGAGATGACAGTTGTAAAAACCGTTCCTTGTGGTTAATGAAAAATTCATTTGACCAAAAAAAAATTGTAAATAATTTACATACCAAATTGGGGCAGTTTTTATCCACCCATCACCAATTATATTAGTATCTGGTGCACACCCTATGTGTGTGCCTGAAAAGAAGAAAAAATTGATAGTAAAGTGGTTTTTGTTTTAATTTTGATTTTAATATCTAAAGAAAATAAGCTTTTTTACTAAAAATAGAATAGCAGTTTCTTTCGATTAGAATAGCAGTTTCCTAAACTAAAATAACGTGCTCTGATTTTCTATTTTTAATTAATTAAAATTTGATTGATTGAAATTGACATACCAAATTGATCAGTGGCAGTTTATATGAGGGCAAGGCTCTTAATAAAATAGAAAGATAATAGTATAGCTAGATTCTTCTTCTTGCGTTATTTCAGCTTTGTTATGTAATTCAATCGGGTGTTATTTTCTAAGAGAAAAAATAATTAAGCAAAGCACGAAAGTCACTGTTTGCCTAACTTACACAACTTCAAACGTACGACTCGTACTTTAGCTCCAGAAATTAAGGTGGGCGCACAATGTTCACATTGTTTAATGATCCTCGTGCAATTTCTTTTTTTTTTTTTGTTTTCATTACTACAGTCAAGAAATCTCAGTGAATTTGATCCATAACCTCGCTAACATGCCAACTTGAACTATTATAAAATTAAAAAGGAACACTAAAATTCTAGATTGGAAAATGAAGAACCCCGTTCAAGCTTGTTCCCTCTTACAAGAACCTGCCGAAACGATTCAATAAAATACCGAAAATGAACCCATAATAATCAAAGACGTATACCAAAGACTAAAGAGAAATATTCTGATGATGAGCAAGATTATATAATCAATGGCTCCGATGCGTATTTCTTGATCATTATACACAAAGTTATGGGAGATCACACTCAAAATGAACATAAACAAACATCTATAACTGCTGCACACTTTCACAAGAAGATTCCATTACATCTCGCAAGCTTTAGGTAAAACACAAGAAACCATAAATGTTGAACTGATCATCAATCACTTGAAACTAATTAACAGCTTGTTATCTTAGGTGTCCCTCACTTCAAACTCATTCCTATTCTTGACAACAATATCGTACATGTGCATGGGCTTCAACTTGTTGACGTCTTTAGGGAGGGAAATGAGGTGAACCGTCAATCTCTTATGGAACTGAAGCATCGTTGGATCATCGTAGTACCTTTCCCAACCGAGCAACCTTAACTTAGTCTCTAACACTGAATACGATGTGATTGTTTCGTTAGAGGGAAGATGAACAAGCACTTTTTTTCCATGGAAGTCGCCTGCATTCTCCACTAGCCTGACGACACCATCTTTGAACACCCAGACGCCAGACATTATCTTGTGATCTATGTAAGGAAAAGAAGTTGTGTGCGTGTGTGTGTAAAATGGATTGTTCTTGCTGTACAAGTGGTGATTATGGGAGCTATATATTTAGATGCGAATTTTCTTTTCTTTTCTTTTCTTTTCTTGAATATTATTTAATAAGCAGTGTATAATAAGTGTCAGGTCATGAGATGGGCTTGTGATGGATGTTCTATGTGAGTAGGCAAAGGAAGGAAAAGCAATTGAAGTAGGGCAACTGAAATTAGGTTTTCATTGAAATTAAGAACGACACTTTTTACTATTTAAACTAAAAAAGGTTGCTTTTTTTATCGGGCATCGAGAATTCTTACATGGACCTTGCGACCCTATCGTGTAAATAAAAGGTAAGTTAATTTAATAATACATGGTTTTTGTCTTAATGGCTTCTAGAGAAGCTTGTCTACGATACCATATTATATAATATATACTAGCATTAATAGTGGAGCATTTATTCCAAAAGAAGCGAATGGGATGAAACGTGACAAAAGCTTAAACAAGATCAAACTCGTTAGGACAAAGGAAGACTCTATCTTGCTCCATGCTTCTTATAACTGATAAGATAAGAAAGAGGAATGAATACAACGACGCTTCTTGCCATATCATGAATATGACTATATATACGGCTTTCAATACTCCTTATTAATTCCAATCTTTTCTCTTCTTCGGTACGTATTATAATAACTGAGAAAGAGGAGGTGTCATAAATGCCCATTTTGGGCTTTAGACACACGTGTCGAGTGAGTAAGAACTCACGAGATATTGGAAGATCTCTTCTGAGCCTTTTTTGTCCAATATTAGCAAGTGTGTTTTTGGCTCTTCCATATAATCATATACTTATTAAAAGTAAAATAGTTGACCTCTCATTGACCCTCCTATAGCCAATCGCTGCGTGACACCTCAGCGCTCAAAAGTACAATGACCATTTTGGGTCTACTGTTGAATGGAATTACCAAGTGCCATCTTACGAAAAACGAAACCCCATAAATCAAAGTTTTATCTTTTGACTTTTCCTATTCACCTTTTGGCTTTTTCCTATTCACGTTGCAAAGTAATGAATAATAAAAAAAAGGAACCCAACAGGAAGAAAGTTGAACAGTCATTGTGAATGTCTGTTCAGTTTGTGACCTTCTCTTCTTTTCTTTTCACTACGATGCAAAGGATGGGTGCGATCATGGCGAACAGTTGGTCGCCGGAGCTTCACTGCTCGGAAAATCACGACACCCAAACTCGCCGAGGACTCTATTTTCTCAGTTCACCCACTGCTCAGCTTCAGAGAGAGATGATATGAAGGCTGCCGAGCCTAAGCATCCGAGCCTTGGCCCCACTAAGGCGTGAGAAACCGAGGGTGGTGGTGCTGGGTTCGGGCTGGGCCGGGTGCAGGCTGATCAAGGACATCGATATGAAGAAGTACGATGTCGTTTGCATCTCCTCGAGGAACCGCATGGTCTTCACCCCTTTGCTGGCGTCGACGTGCGTGGGGACGCTGGAGTTTAGGTCCGTGGCCGAGCCGATCGGCAGGATTCAGCCATCCATCTCCCGCAAACCTGGGTCGTACTTCTTCTTGGCGAATTGCGTCGGCGTGGATTTTGATAAATGCCAGGTGTGTATGCCGATTAGGGTTTCGTTTATGGGATTTAAGTAAGTTTATGGGTTAGCTGACGGCCATTTTCATGTTGGTTGATATCTTAGGATGATATTCTTGAAATTCTGTACAAATTTGAGTGTTTTTGAAGGGGGGTGTGGAAATTGAAGTGTAGCTTCATGCTATTGGTCGCAAAAAGATGCCCGACGAAGCATAGACAATGCAAGATGGACATCTTTGGCCTGGAATGATTCAGGTAAACATAATTTGATCAAATAATCCTTCACTTTATATATTGTTATAAAAATAGGATGCGATGAAATCGACAGCTTTTCTTGGATCAAAATGCAGTTAGAGATATCGAGGGAAACGAGCTGGATTTGAGCATCATAAGAAGGCTGGTGCTATGAATGATTTGGTAATATTTCGATTTGACGTCCTTTTCGATCTTGGATCAATTTATTTACTCGACATTTAGGTTTTTGTTTCCCCCGAATTCAGATTCGAGTCTCAGCTGTAATCTCAAACGTTTCGTATTGCTCAATGTGGACTGCGATCACTACATAGACAACAACAGTGGGGAATTATACTGCGAGTTAGTGATTGATTGCCAGTCTCTTGTAGATACTCGCCATATTTTTCTCATCGTTGATGTACATGTATATCTCTTTGCAAGGTGAGATTAATGAATTAGGGTAATTTTCAAGAAGAAGGAGCCCTTTAATTGGATGAGCCTAATGTTTTTCCTTTCTGATTAACAATTTTTTCCCGCTGTTTTTGTAGGGCTCAAATTTCTGAGCTCGAAGCACGACTGATAGTTTGCACTTTGTTGGACTCTGTAAACATAAGCTACTCGCCACCGCCTGAGAATGTTTATACCGATTACCTATTTCGTAAAAGTCTGAAATTTACAGCTCTAGCTGCTTCGGTAATGTTATTATCCCTCCCGTTCCTTTTGTTCAAGCATGTTGGCTATGTTTCAAGCTCTAGAAGAGATCGTTGGAGAATAACACGAGGAATTATCTTTCAACAACCAGCTAGCAAACCGAGTTGACTTATTTTTATCCGTCAACCAGTATGTTAAGCCGTGACACTCTTACTTGCTACATTATTGTTGATAGGTCTTGGTGGACTGGCTCTTTTTCGAGTAACATATGATAGTTTTGCCATCTATTTTTTTTTTTTTATCAAAATTACACTCTTATCCTGAGGTGGAACGATAAGTTGGTAAGGACAATGCCTTCTTTCTTGCTAGATAAAAGGAAGAGATTATCTAGGTTCAAATTTACGTTGATGAACTGTTTGATTGTGCCTTCTTTACGTTGCCATTTAGATTGATGAGTAGTACCACATTCTCAGGGATCGCTATTGAATCAACTTGCCAGAGCCAATGAGAGTTTGGGTGGAGGAATAGTGGTTGTCATGGCTGAGAGAGACAAAGAGGAATGGAGCTTGACATTTTTGGCCTGGAATGATTCGGGTAAACATAATTTGATAAAATTATCCTTCACTTTTGTATATTGTTTTAAAAATAGGATGCGATGAAATCGATAACTTTTCTTGGGTCAAAATGCAATTCAAGATATCGAGGGAAACGAGCTTGATTTGAGCATCATAAGAAGGCTGGTGCTATGAAAGATTTGCTAATATTTCAATTTTGACGTCATTTTCTATCTTGGATCAATTTATTAACTCGAAGTTCTGGTTTTTGTTACCCCCGATTTCAGATTCAAGTCTCGGCTGTAATCTCAAACGCTTCGTATTTGCTCAACGTGGACTGCCATAATCAGAGCATAGGAAGGACCGAGATCGGCTGAATTTGAAGAGGATGATGGAAAGGTCAAATGAGAAGTACAAGGAGAACGAGAGTACGGAAACGACGAGTACAAAGAAAATGAGTTAGGCGGGAGGACAGGTGTTCGTCGGACGAACCAAGGTGGAATCAGTACTCTCCGATCGTCGGTGGCAGTTATTGGCTCCCCCACCGATGAAGTGATAGGCGATGTTGTTCCTAGGAGGAATCGCTACGGTGAGCGCTCTGATTCCATTTCTTACTTGCACTGTATTGATTATATTCGTTTCTTTCACAGCTTTGGTGGACCGTCGCCAGCAGTCGCTATTGCTTCCAATGTCGGTGGTGATTTTCCAGCGTCTTCAGCTGAGTATGTAGAATCTATTTTGATGATAAGTGCAAATTTCTTTCTTTTTCTGTTTCTTTATACTATTTAGGCATCCCCCTTCATCACTTTTGCTTCCCTTCTTTTCGTTTCATGGCGTTTTCGTGGTATAGATGGATGTAAACGATAATCATGGGTTGTTTTATCTCGATTTTTCAGTCCTGAAGATGTGGTGATTGATTTTTTTGCAGCCTAAATTTCTCATTACATTCTTATTCGATTTATTTTTCAGGAGCTTCAAGCGGCATTGGAACTGAACCGCACGAGTCCTCGCACTGCACATCTTTCATGCAACAATAGCAGTAATGTCAAAGGCGGGAAAAAGGTCAGGAAACGATATTAAAGAGATCCCTGAAGCTAAAATCGACGTCATGGAGCTCGACCTCAGTTCTTCGGCATCTGTAAGAAAATTCGCATAAGAGTATAACTCCTTAGGGCTACCTCTTCACGTTCTCATGTGAGTAATAAAGATGATTGAGCTTAAAAAAATGAGGTTTCTATACCTTATTAATCTTGCATTATATGCTTTTGTTTATTTGTTTGACAAAAGTAATAATGCGGGTGTTATGGCTCCTCCATTACGCTCTCTCGAGACAACGTCGAACTGTAGTTTGCAACTAATCATCTCGGTAAGTTTGTCATATTATTCAGCCTCATATAAGCTCACGTAATAAAATGTCTCTGCTCTGCTGTTCTATTCTATGTCTTTTCAGGTCATTGTCTTCTGATTGAACTTCTGCTCGAAAACATGAAGGCCACCGCTCAGGAGAACAGAGTGGAGGGTAAGGTTGTGTACGCCGGATCGGGCTTCGTGATCTCGCGTCCATGTGATCCCTTCCGTTTGATAAGATGCAGGTTCGAAAGGGACGACGGGCGATGATGCCATTTCGCTATATCTAACTCGATCATTTCGATCTTTTTTCACCGACTAAAAGGGTAATGCCATCTAATTCCAATTCACCTTTAAATGTGATCGCTTTTGTGATCGATCGCATCATTAATTCATGATTTGCCTTTGCTATATTTGTCGATGACTAAATCGTAATGGAACAATTAAATTCTGATTGTCCATTATTCTCTTTTTGCGTGAAATATGAATTTGTGGATGACTAAATCGTACCGTTGTGCTGATGTTCGTTAAATGTTATCATTGAGAATCCTGCAAGAGATGTTATTTTATTGATGTTGCATGTCTTTACCTCCCTGCGTATCACTTCATGGTGTTTGAATCCTAACACTATTTAACGTGAAGTTTGATCAATATATGGGGCAATAATCGTGTGTTTCTACGAGCAGTCATACGTTGATGGAGCTACAGTAGTGCAACTTACAGCGATAATTTCAGCAATTCAGTTGTGCAAAACAGCCGTCGTGCGAATTGGACGCTTACGGTCTCACTCTTGCAGTTTCAATCCTTACGAATTACTTATCCATAATGCACTAACGAATTGCACACTACTGACCATTTTCTTAGAAATTAAAACAGTTACTAATTATTATCCCGATCGAACAAATTACCGTTTCTCATTTGTCAAAATTGTTCAAATCGGGAGAACATTGTAAATGTTGTTAACTGAATAAATGTTAGCCGTAATGCACTACTGAATTATATACTACTGAATTGTACACTACTAAATAGGATGAACTATTGCATATTGCACTACCGAATTACACACTACTGACCTTCTGGTTGGTAGTGTAATTTTCTTCGGTAGTGCAAATCTCTTCGGTAGTGCAATTCTCCTCAGTGGTGTAGTTCTTCAGTAGTGCAATCATGTGTTCGGTAGTGCAAATATGTTCGGTAGTGCAATTCTCCTCAGTGGTACAGTTCTTCAGTAGTGCAATCATGTGTTCGGTAGTGCAAATCTGTTCGGTACTGCAATTCTCCTCAGTGCTGCAGTTCTTCAGTAGTGCAATCCTGTGGTCAAACCAGCAGTAGTGCAAGTTTTTCCCTACAGTAGCAAACATGTGGCCAAGGTATTTCACCCGTTTTGTTTATCAATTTTGTGTTTATGATTTTGTGTGCTACAATGTTCGTTAATTTTTTAATCGTCGAGTTATTTGGTGCTACTGTGGACAGGCAGATGATATTAAGCTATTGAGCTCACTGAGTAGGGATGACTTGAAGAAAGTCTGAGGTGAGAACTTCTCTGAGTGGATATCATTTCCAGCTTACGAGCAAGTGTGAGCCTTTTTTGGTGTTTCTAGGGTATAGGATTTGGGGTTTCCTTTCATTTTACAGTATACCTTAATATTTGACTCATCAATCATTTCCTTGACGGTTTAGTCACAACTGCAAGTGGGGAAAATGTGGCTAAGTACTCGCTGAAAAAGAATATAAAGAATTTTGTTGTTGAGGTGACGTGTCAAAATTTATTTTACTGATCCACCTACGATGGCCGTACATTTGGAGATTGCAGCCAAGTGTTATTCTAGGGAGAGAAATAAGGGCCAAGATTATTTCTCGATGAGCTTACCAATATCAATCGTCTAAGGCATATGCATCTGTTTCGATTACTCGGTTAGTCTTTACCATTTTAATTAATTTTTTGTTGTTAATTATGTTGCTTTTAAGTTTTTTTCCATTGCTACATTTACGGAGTTAATGGCCTATTGTATCAAATACGCTAGAATGCTTATTTTAACACGCAAAAGATGATGGGTTTTGAAATTAAGTTACATAATCTTTATATTTTTCTTCAGCGAGTACTTAGCGTAGTGAACATTTAATTTGCATTACTGATACGAATATCTGAATGTTGGCATTCTTCACAATACATGACTGAAAAAATATTATGGCCAGACCAGATCAAGCAAAAATGGTGTAATTTATAATGCAATATTTTGTTATATTGTTACACGTATAAAAAAATATATTGGGCATTCTTTACAATGCATGGCTGAAATATTATTATGACGATAATTATGAATAATTTATCATGTATCATGCAAAATTATTATTACTTATATTGTTTAATGCATTTCACCTTTTGACTCTAATTTATTTAGCGACTGACATTCATTAGAAACATTTAATTTGCACTACTGATACATCTGAATGTTGGTATTCTTCACAAAACACGACTGAAATATTATTATGGTGAAAGCCAAATAAAATTATTTGTAATGTATAATGCAGTAATTTGTATATGGGAAATGTATATTGAGTAAATAGTTATGGGATCAGGATATTGTCATATCATATAACTTCATTACTCTGTTATGCATCTCAACTTCTTTGATCTTCAAGGGGTCGAAGTGTGAGGAAGAGAACTCAAGTCCACTCTACCCACCTTCAAGCTAAGGAATCGGAGATTGGTAAGAATTTTTTAGCATCAATATTGCAAGACTGCTCTATTGATACACTATTATTCTATACTATTATTCTATATAATAACAATGTTATAAGACTGCTTCACGGGTTGACATTATATTAGGTTATGATAAAATTAGCTTTGTAAGACGGCAACTAAAAGACTACTTAATGCAACTAAAAGACTACTTAATGTAACAATCGCCCCAAAGTCAAATTTCTCTGTCTCAAACGAGTCAAATCTCAAGTTGTTTGAACATTGGTCTCCACTACTTAAACATTGTATGACTGTAAGGTTGCACAACCAATACTTAAACGGTGTAAAACATAACGATGCACATTTATCGACTGCACTACTTAGACATCGTAAGACTATAAGACTATACGACTGAGACTCTAGAATATGATTTTATTACTCCCTCCGTCCCGGTAACTTTGTCACATAAGTGGCCGGGCACGTAAATTAACGTGGTATTATTATAATAATATAGTTCAATGAAAAGGTAATAAAGTGTATATTTTAACACGTCTTTTAAGAATATTTAATATTATTATATTGATTGTTTGTGATAGTTTTTTTGATAAATAAGGAAAGGTGATAAAATTAGTGGGACGTCCGAAATGGCAAAATGTGATAAAATCAGTGGGACGGAGT
This sequence comes from Craterostigma plantagineum, assembly GCA_027422505.1. Classification (NCBI taxonomy): domain Eukaryota; kingdom Viridiplantae; phylum Streptophyta; class Magnoliopsida; order Lamiales; family Linderniaceae; genus Craterostigma; species Craterostigma plantagineum. The sequence continues at coordinate 4,191,420 of JAPQWV010000029.1, forward strand.
ATTTTTTTTATAAAAAGCTATGGATAATCCTGCAATATTACACATCAAAATGATTGATCTGTGTGACAAAACCTGGCTAATGAAAGCATTTTGGTATTGGACTTAGATAGAACGTGAGACGAAGAAAGAAGATGAACTTGAAGATGATGCAATAGTCCACATTGTTTACCATGAATTCTATAACAGTTAGGTGAGAGATTGCTTAACTGAAGGTATGTAATAAGTACATAATACTACTGTTGTATACTGTTATAATGCACTACTGCATCGTTCCACGACTGTTTCAATAACAGTCGTGCAATATTTCGTACAGTCGTGCAGTTTCTTGTGGGTGTAAAGAGTATGAAGTCTACAACAATTAGGTGAGAGATTACTTAACTAATGGTATGTAATAAGAACATAATGCACTACTGATGTATATTGTTATAATGCACAATTGCATCGTTCCTACTCCTGTTTCCTAAATTACATGATCGTTTCAATAACAGTCGTGCAACAGTTTTCGTACAGTCGTCCAGTTTCTTGCGGGTGTAAAGAGTATGTACTGGAACATTCCTCTCTGATTTTTTTGTTTGAAGTTCTACATAATTATGTTTCTAATTTCGTAATCTATGATTAACATTTATTTAGGGTTTGTCATGTTTTTGCATGACTGTTATTGACGCAGTCGTGTAATTGGGCGGGTCTTGGGTCCATTACAAAACAAATGGGCGGAGTTCGGGTCTACTATAAAATAGTTGGCCCGATCACGGATGTCAGGTCTTTCCGATAACAATATATCTAATAAACTAAAAATCTCTTAAAAATAACCCGTGCAACGCACGGGGTTACGCTAGTTAGGTTAATTACTATTCGTCTCTATTCTCATTAATAGCTCCTTGATTACAAAAAGTGCTACTAATCGAAAGAGATAAAAATATTCATCAATTATAGCTTATACGACATGTGGTGGTGTTCCATTTTGAGGGTTTTGACATTGGACGACGACTCATTTATCGACAACACATAGACATAATGATCAAAATTAGAGCAATTCAAGTATCGGAAAAGACTCCGTGTGCGTGTTTGTGTGTGTAACACTTGTCGTCACCCCAAGCCGTATTCTTTCAAATACTTTTTAGAACACTCTTACTATAGGCCTATATTAAATGAGCAATTGCAAGAAGACATCGATTCATTATTATATTAATCATTTTTTTTCTTGCGGCTAAGGATGTTTTGAAACTCGTGGCTCTTCTCAAATGAGTGCTTTAGTTGCTCTCTTTCACTGAGGGAAGCGAATAACCATTAAAAATCAATAATACATATACGGCTAGCTACTCTATTAGAATAGAACATCCAAGATGGAACTCATTGATATTGTAAAAGTAAAGCAGACAATTACACTTCCCTTTGTGCCTAAATGAACAAGCATATATATATACATAACCATCTCCAACACAAATCACACGAATTCCAAAGAAGCACAACAACGAATCACACAAATTATAGTACAACAAACCCTAAAGGAAGCAGAAAACTTTAACTGCTATATATCCCTGACTTCGAACTCGTTTCGGTTCTTGACAACTATATCGTACATATGAATGGACTTAAACTTGCTGAAGTCTCTTGGGAGTGAAATAAGGTGAACCGTTGACCTCTTATGGAACTGTAGAAGCTCGGGATCATCGTAGTATCTTTCCCAACCAAGCGAGTACAAGATTCTTTCGAGCACAGAGTATGATGTAATAACTTCGTTCGTGTGGACATGGATCAGTTGTTTACGCCGAGGGCTATCACCCCCGGGGTTTTCTACTAACTGAAGAACGCCGTTGTTCTTAAACACCCAAACGCCGGACATTATTAGAGTCAGATTTTGATCAGTTTTTATGGGGCAAAGTTGGGTGTAAGGGTTTAGGTATATTGAAGCTCAAAGCATGGCGGGGCATGACTTTATATAGGAGTATAGACGTCATTATAACGAGAAGGGTTTTTGTATATGAGATGTCTTAAGACCGAAGACATGATAAGTGGGCCACGTGGCAGTTCATAAATCCTCGGCAGAGTTCATTAAAACTCATTTCACACACGAAAAGCTATTGGAGGTAAGTTTTATACATTCGATATTTGACTATTAAACTTTGAGAGCTTGGGTGAGAAAACGATGGTTGTTCGTGTTGACCGTTAGTATTACAGCTCGAGTGGGCGTTCACATTGATTATATATACTGATTTTATAAATGTTGAAATATGGATTCGGATTGATGAGAATTTAACTTTGTTATCCGATATTCTTTATTAAACCCCACACCCCTATATATGTGGGAATCTTATATATGCTTCTTGAAATCCCTATCAAGCTTTCCTTTACAAAAAAAAGAAAAAGAATGATGGATGGAGAATGACAAATATATTATTGCAAGAATTTGATTTCTTCAAAATGAATAAAGGTTAAAAAAGAATGTATTTTACCGAATATATCAATTAATTAACATGTAATAATCCGTGTACGCGAATATAACAATAAATTGAAAAACAAGGAGAATAAAGATATATATTCTTGATTCTTGTTCTTGCATTCCTTTGTCATTTGCGGGCTAATACCACGTACCCATAAGTCTATTTATTTATTAATTTATTTATTTTTGTTAATACTCCAATGTTAGGTTCTATTTCATAGCCATCCCTTTGAAAAAAATCAATTGTAGGGTATATTATCTATACACGAAAATTGTCTTGCATGCATTCCCTCGTGAAGCAATGGTCCATTGACAGCAAATAGCCCGACACAAGCCATTGTCAACACAAAGATTTTGGTATGGACCGAAAAATAATTTATCAATCCATTATTTAATTTTTTATCCGAATCTTCATTTTAATTGAATGGAAGGGACCATTTAGATACCAATATACTTATATATTCAAGCAATATCGTTTCAAGCTATATAAAGCACCCATCTAGAAGAATTTCTCCATACTTAGATGTATTTACAGTCGAATATTATAGCGTGCTAAGGTTTTATTGACATGCCACGTATTGTTAAGTTCTTCGATGCTTCTCAGTGAACGCGGAGAACTTGAGATTAAACTTCTAATGATTACAATGCTTTCAAATACTAAACTCTCATTTTTTTTGCATGGGATATTGTTTAATTTCTATGTCTTCCCTGGCCTTGCGGACTAGGAATATTGAGGAGTAAATTTCCAAAATTCTTGTTGGTAAATCAATTAGAGGAGGCCTGAATTTGTTCCGACAAATTAGTGACCTGATATTACAACTATAAATGCAAAAATCGAAAACTAAATTATCGGTGATCCATATTCCAGTATTGAGGAATTTTCAAGAACGACGGCTTTAATATATGATGGAAAAAGACGAGATCATTTATTACACGACAACTTCATGTAATGATACACAACACTAGAGGTGGTAAAGAGGTTGGTTTGGATCACATTCGGGTTCAACCCGTTTAATAAACGAGTTGAAAACCCGTTTAATAAAGGGGTTGAAAACTTCATATTGACCTGACCCGTTTACTTAAACGGGTCGAAATATCGAATCCTAACCAAACCTGCTTTAACCCAAATAAAACCCATTACCAGTCAACCCGTTTAAAATTAAAAAAAACAAATAAAAACTAAATAATCAGAATTATAAACTCAAATTAAATAAAACAATAGAGAAACAAAGCAATTGTTTTTCTCTAAAAATCGACAACAATTAAACTTCAAAATAATACAAGTCATAAATCAAATAAAAGCAATTTATTTTATTTATATTAAGGATATCTGTAATAATTTATATTATTCGGGAATGAGTTGATAAACGAATTGATTTCAGATTGATTCCGTGTTGAAAACTCGAACCCTAACATAACCCACTTAATATTCGGGTTGGGTTCGGATTTATCCATTTACTTGAACATGTCGAAATGATAACTCAAACAAAACCCTACAAAAGTGGACATTTTCAAGTGCGATTCGTGTCGGATTGGCGGGTCAGATTGTTCTTTAGCAGCCCTAAATAAAACCCTACAAAAGTGGACATTTTTGAAGATTACTTTATCGAGTGTCTGGTTAGAATTTTTCTTCAAGTTTAGACGAGTATAATGAGAGAATGTAAGGGTTGGAAAAGATCCAGTCTTACCACAATCTGATTTATGCAATACTTTGGCCTAAACAAAGGGAATGGATCAATTTCATGCAATCTCTCAGAATAAAGGCACAGCCTTTTTCTAATGGCGGATTTATTCCATTCAGAATTACCCACGCAAGTCCCATAATGCGACGATAATGACGGAACTTGCTCATCATTAGCATCAGATCATGGAAGAGAACCAGAATACTTAAAACTTACAACTTTATTCCTTGTGTAATAGCATTCTTGATTTCCAAAACGATCAAGTTCTTTAAGGACAAGCAAAGCATCATCAGAAGAACTGATGATAATCAAGATTGACTAATGTTTCGATCATGTTAAATCTTCAGTATAACAGATCATCGTAAAATCACGATTGACTAATGTTTCAATCATGTTATATCTTCAGAATAACACATCATCGCAATCTCATCCACAAATAGAAGAAAGACAGCAGAACTTAACCCAAATCGATAGCAGTTCAACAGATGACCATCGTATAAACTCAAAACTGCAGTGCACAATTCATGTCACACTACATAGACAGCCACTTATAATCGAAAAAAAAAGCAGAGTAAATTTTGCTTACAAGTCTTCCTCCTTCCTCACGTATTCTCCAATATCCGCATTCCAGTGCACAACTATGCCATTAGGATCCATCTTCCTTACGTTCTCCGTTTCAACAGCAGCTTGCCCAAATCCCAAAGGAACGTCCGACATCGAAAACACGACGACTCCATCGTTCTTACCAATGTTCTCAGTAATCCTCCCCACCCATCCCTTCAGCACGCTGTTGCCGTAAAGAAACGTCATCTCCGAGCCGGGCTTCAGCCACACCTTGTGCTTCGCGTTCGCGGCGAGCAGATTCAGGCCGGTGACGGTCAGGTGGAATTTCCCCGATTTCGTGAACTTTCCGATCTGCGTCCCCAGCGAAACGAGCTTCTCCCGCTTGATGTTCGTCGCGCGCTTGACGAGGGCTTCCGATACGTAGTACACGCGGTTCTTCTGCAGGCGGAAGCAGTACCGGCTGGGATTCGGGTCGGGTCCTTCGTGGGATTGAGCGTCGAGCACCAGCGATTTCAAATTGTTGCCGACGAACTTGTGTAGCTTGTTGAAGACGAGCGTCGTCTCCTTCTCGTCGAGCGGCCTCATGATTGGGAAGAAACGAATTCGAGGAAATTGGTGAGCGATCTGTATGACTAGGGTTTTCGGATTGGGGGTTTTGTTATTAGGGTTCATTCAGCTTGATATTGGGTTTCTGCCTTTTATTGGGCCTAATAAATATCTGGGCTTTTCTATATTTGTTGGGCCAAGCAAATCTTATTTTTCTCACACACAAGTTAGAGCGAGACGCACATACACACTCAACACAAACACAAACACAAACGCAAACACAAAACACGTGGGAAATCAATCAATCACTCGATCAATTGATAAAGCCAACAACATCCTTAATCTTTGCAAACTCCAGCGTCTTCTTCCCCTGGAGCTTACTGGTAATATAGTGCTTGCTATACTCTCCATGATTATACCTCCTAAACTTGCACGGATTCTCCTCACCCACGAACTCATTCATGGGCCCAAGTTCTAACTCGTAGCTCGGCGCATAAAACGAGACAATCGATAGCCTATCCTTTTCTCCGTGAACCACAGCTCTATGCTCCACGCTCTTGTACCTACCGTTCGTCAGAACCTCTATGGTGTCCCCAACGTTGACGACCAAGGCGTCGGGAATGGGAAGAACTGGGACCCACGCGCCGCCTTTCAGTATCTGAAGCCCGGCAACCGAACTTTTCTTTCCCTGTTGCAGAACAGTGACTGCGCTCCCATCGGAATGTGGGCTCAAGCCATAGACAAGGTCCGGCCTTGGGCACGGCGGATAGTAGTTCATCCTCACGGCTTGCACTGGCCCACCGAACATCTCCTCGAAGGCATCGTCCTTTAGGCCAAGAGTGATTGCTATGTACTTGAGCATATTCTTGCAAAGTTTCCTTATCTCCCTCGAGTAAGCCTCCAGGGTTTCGCTGTTGTCAGTCTCGACAAGATTAATTATTACTGTTATTGTTACAAGCCAAGCTTGTTTATATGTTTAGTTTAGTTAAGTTAATACGATCACCTAAAATCAGATGGATGAGTTGGCCATAACTTTGGTTGTCTGATGGATTTTGGCTCAAGAGCAAGGGCAAGCATGTTGCACCAATCTAATTTCTGATCTTCTGAGAAAACGAAGGCCTGGCCATAGCCTTGAATACCACCTGGGATCATTGGGTACTTTTGCTTCTCTTCTAAGGGCATCATAAAGAACTCCATGGCCAAACTCTCTATCTTTTCGAGCAAGGACGAGTCTATTCCGTGGTTTATAACCTGCTTATAATATAACGAACGACCCGCAAAAAAAGGTACACGGTGACATGCATTTGCTGTAAGAAAAAAATGATGCCCTTTCTGCGCTATTCGTTACCTGGAAAAGTCCCCACTCCTTGCAAGAAGATGCGAGCTTTGATAACTCGGTGGAGATTTCGTCGTCGCTGCTTCCGTGGCCGAGCTTAGAGAGATCGATGATTGGGATATCGTTCTTGACGATGACCTCTTCGAGCTTGGGCCTTTCCTTATCGTCGCGGACGAACCTTTCTGGGATTTGTGATGGTTCCAATTGCTTTCTTATTATTTCCTGGACATCAATGATGCTTGAAGCTGCTGACATTGATGTGTTAGCCATTTTTTTATTGATTTATTTTAACGTGTGTATATATGAAAGACAGATTTGTTTCGAATTTGTTTCTTGCTTGAATGCAAATCAGTTTTGGACATTCACTTATTTATAGGCGCATACACAAAGCTAGTGAGGCTTCGACGTAAATGCATGCGCGAAATCTTTCTTCATGCAATTAAACCAGCTGATGATATGACGTAATGAGCAAAAGTCAAAACAGAATAATAATAAGGGGACGTTTGATATCAGGCCCCATCGAATGTTTCTGTTTGGGTTCAGGCCCTCCTCAGAATAAATATAGGTTTAAGGACCAACATTAAATAAAATTCAGAGTAAAGGATATAAAGACTGATTTGACGAAAATGCCCCTTGTAGGCATTTATATAAAGAGGTATGAATCGCTACTATTATGGTACCAGATGTTATTCAAATGGTATCAATCGAAAAAACTATTTGAACGATCGATTTACCGTAAATGTTCGAGCATACTGGGCACAAAACCAAGTCTGATGTGTACTCGACGATGTCAATGATATTACGTCCTCAGATTTAAAATCTGTGAGGAATAATTTCTAGAAATTTATTTCGCAATTAAGATAAATCGAGCATGTTTTGGTCGAAATTAAAGCTAATATGCATAAATTGGAGAGACCCATAGCTTGAAAATTACGTCGCGCCTTAGTGGTGATTCAATCGTTCGTCCCTCAAGATTAACGACCTGAAACTGAAATCGCCAGAAAAAGAAAAGTTTAAATGAGTGTTCATTGTGTAGTATGAGAATGGCATAAACTGGTATATATACCATAAGAATCGGTACAATGTAGTCGTAAAGTGGTATGAGATGTTACTTCTAATATGTCCGGACAATTTTATATGATGAGGTACTAAAATAGTATAACATGGTAAAAGTGGTATATCAACTTCATATGATGCGGTATTAAAACAGCATAAAGTAGTATTGTAGAGGCGTAAAGCAGTATAGCAACGATAAGAAGCGTTACTCGAACTGGTACGAGATAATACTTATTCTGATTTGGTATAAATTTTTACACGATGCGGTACCAAAACAGCGTGAAATGGTATCACAGAGGCGTCAAGTGGTATGGCATCGAGAAGAAGCGTTACTCGAAGTGGTACCCGTTGGGGAGGAAGTGGTACGATTTGGGGAGGATCTGGTACCATTTGTGGAGGAACTGGTACCATTTGGGGAGGAAGTGATACGATAACTATTACTTATTCTCATTTGGTATTAATTTTATAAGACGTGGTACTAAAATAGAGTAAAGTGGTATAATATAGGCGTAAACTGGTATATCAAGTCACACTGTTTTGGGCGGGAAAGCTGAATCTTAGTATTATTTTGGGCGGGAACTTTTATGTAGTATATATTCATGTAATAATGTGGTACCAGAAATGTAAGATGTGTTACAGATAATATATTATCTAGTATCAATACGACATAATATGGTACAGATAATATATTATCTAGTATTTACGAAATAATGTGGTATCATTTCGAAATTTACGAAATTATTCGAACCATTAATATGGTACAGATAATATACTATCTAGTATCAATACGACATAATGTGGTATCGTTTCCTAATGTATTGTTATCAGGATAATATAAACTGTTACCAGAATATTATCAAGTGGTATAATTTACATGTGATGTGGTATCATATAAAGATGGAGAGACTATATTCACTGCGGTCCGTGAAGCTTCTGGAATGTTCTTATTTTTTGTTATGAATGGATCATAAATTGGTACTAAATTATGCTGAAGTGGTATAGTTCATGTGACGTGGTATTATGTAAAGATGGAGACGGTTTGACGGATCATGAAGCTTCTAGAACGATCTTATATTTTGTTATGAATGGAGTATAAATTGGTACTACAACAGAGTAAAGTGGTATAGAAGAGGCGTAAACTGGTATAGCAAGTCACGCCGTTTGGGCGGGAAAGCTAAATCTCAAAATTATTTTGGGCGGGATCTTTTATGTTGTATATATTCATGTAATAATGTGGTACCAAGAACGCTTTATGTGTTACAGATTACGGTTTTCGCGCTAGGGTTTCCAGTTTTATGTTTTCGAGTATCGGGTCTTAGAGTAAACGTCTTCGTGGCTATGATAAAGGTTTTATCATCGTAAGATTTGTTGTATGATTGTATTATAGTGTTGGTTTGGATACATTTGTTGTAACTCATAATGGTAAATATCAATGTGATGTAATATAGTTGTCTACATGGTGCATTAGTGTACATTTTACATGATCACAACCTCATTACTTGACAACTTACATCATATTTACATAAACGTGACAAAATCAAGGAACTTGGTGGATTAAATACATCATATCATATATTTCCATGATTTTTATTCCTCCACAACCGAAAAAACAACTTTTATTTACGGAATTATTCGATCCATTAATATGGTACAGATAACATATTATCTAGTATCAGTACGACTTAATGTGGTATCGTTTCGTAATGTATTGTTACCAGGATAGTATAAACGGTTACCAAAATACTATAAAGTGGTATAATTTACATGTGATGTGGTATCATATAATAATGGTGAGACCATATTCATTGACGGATCATGAAGCTTCTGGAATGTTCCCTATTTTTTGTTATGAATGGAGTATAAAATGGTATCAAATTACGCTGAAGTGGTATAATTTACATGTGTTTTGATATGGTATAAAGATTGATCCATATTCATTGATGGATCATGAAGCTTCTGGAATGTTCTTTATTTTTTGGTATCAATGGGGTATAAATTGGTACCAGATTACGCTGAAGTGGTATAATTTACATGTGTTTTGGTATGGTATAAAGATTGATCCATATTCATTGATGGATCATGAAGCTTCTGGAATGTTCTTTATTTTTTGGTATGAGTGTAGTATAAATTGGTACCAGATTAACCTAAAGTGGTATAATTTACATGTGTTTTGGTATGGTATAAAGATTGATCCATATTCATTGATGGATCATGAAGCTTCTGGAATGTTCTTTATTTTTTGGTATCAATGGGGTATAAATTGGTACCAGATTACGCTGAAGTGGTATAATTTACATGTGTTTTGGTATGGTATAAAGATTGATCCATATTCATTGATGGATCATGAAGCTTCTGGAATGTTCTTTATTTTTGGTATGAGTGTAGTATAAATTGGTACCAGATTAACCTAAAGTGGTATAATTTACATGTGTTTTGGTATGGTATAAAGATTGATCCATATTCATTGATGGATCATGAAGCTTCTGGAATGTTCTTTATTTTTTGGTATCAATGGGGTATAAATTGGTACCAGATTACGCTGAAGTGGTATAATTTACATGTGTTTTGGTATGGTATAAAGATTGATCCATATTCATTGATGGATCATGAAGCTTCTGGAATGTTCTTTATTTTTTGGTATGAGTGTAGTATAAATTGGTACCAGATTAACCTAAAGTGGTATAATTTACATGTGTTTTGGTATGGTATAAAGATTGATCCATATTCATTGATGGATCATGAAGCTTCTGGAATGTTCTTTATTTTTTGGTATCAATGGGGTATAAATTGGTACCAGATTACGCTGAAGTGGTATAATTTACATGTGTTTTGGTATGGTATAAAGATTGATCCATATTCATTGATGGATCATGAAGCTTCTGGAATGTTCTTTATTTTTTGGTATGAGTGTAGTATAAATTGGTACCAGATTAACCTAAAGTGGTATAATTTACATGTGTTTTGGTATGGTATAAAGATTGATCCATATTCATTGATGGATCATGAAGCTTCTGGAATGTTCTTTATTTTTTGGTATCAATGGGGTATAAATTGGTACCAGATTACGCTGAAGTGGTATAATTTACATGTGTTTTGGTATGGTATAAAGATTGATCCATATTCATTGATGGATCATGAAGCTTCTGGAATGTTCTTTATTTTTTGGTATGAATGGAGTATAAATTGGTACCAGATTAAGCTGAAGTGGTATAGTTTACATGTGTTTTGGTATGGTATAAAGATTGATCCATATTCATTAATGGATCATGAAGCTTCTGGAATGTTCTTTATTTTTGGTATGAATAGAGTATAAATTGATACCAGATTATGCTGAAGTGGTATAATTTACATGTGTTTTGGTATGGTATAAATATTGGTCCATATTCATTGACGGATCATGAAGCTTCTGGAATGTTCTTTATCTGTTATGAATGGCGTATAAATTGGTACGACATTACGCTGAAGTGGTATGTTTTACATGTGTTTTTGTTATGAATGGAGTGTAAATTGGTACGAAACTACGGTGAAGTGGTACTGTTTACATGTGATGTGGTATCAAGATAGAGACAGTTTGACGGCTCATGAAACTTCTGGAATGTTCTTAATTGTTGTTACGAATGGAGTATAAATTGGTATGAAACTACACTGAAGTGGTATAATTTACTTGTGATGTGGTATTTTATAAATTTGGAGACGGTAAAAGGCTCATGGAGCTTCTGGAATGTTCCTATTTTCTGTTACGCGTGGATTGTAAATTGGTACCAGACAATACTTAACTGGTATATTTTACATGCGATGTGGTATTTTATAAATATGGAGACGGTAATAGACCCATGAAGCTTCTGAAATATTCATATTTTTTTGTTACGAATTGAGTTTAAATTGGTACCAAACTATACGTAAGTGGTATAATTTACATGTGATGTGGTATTTTATAAAGATGCAGATGGTAGTTGGTATCGGATTATACTGAAGTGTTATAGTTTACATGTGATGTGGTATTGTATTAAGATAGAGACGATAATAGGCCCATGAAGCTTCTGGAATGTTTTTATTTTATTTTTACGAATGGAGTATAAATTAGTACAAAAGTGGTATGACAATGGCATAAACTGGTATGATAATGGCATAAAGTGGTATCATATACGTGTTAGTTGTTTTTCCTGCAAAACTTGGTATTTTATGACAGTACAGAAGTGGTATGATAATGGCATAAAGTGATACCGACTGTCAAATGTTTCAATTTTAGGAAAATCTGATTTTCGAAATTGTCATGTCGATTTGCCGAAATGTATGGTTAGTGTTTAGACCCAGTATGAAATTGAGTCGAATTTCACCTTATTTGGTAATTAACTTACAGATTTCGCTCGATTTTTGGATTTTGGTTTCGTAATTTTCGATGATTAACATCCATTATTCGCACTTATCATTATGACCCACGACAAAGTACATCGTTCTCACCTAATTCGCTCCTTAATAACGGGATTTCATCGGTCATCTAACATGATTTTCGGTTCGAGATCATCGGTTTGACGATGCTATTTCTCAGTTCTTGATAGCAATTGCATCCGTGAAGGGTAATGGCAGATTTGATGTAATTTCAGCAAAAAATAAGGGTAAAAAAGTCATTTGAGTGAGAATGGGTCCTTATTCCTATCATAAACATTACTTGGGTCCTTTTAACTATTTAAAATACGTGTAGGGCCTGATTCCTATTAAAACTTGTTAAGGGGGCCTGATACTTAAATAACCCTAATAATAAAAGCGTAGTCCATATGAATGAATGCCAAAAGGAATCTCTGCCACCTATCAAATATCTTTCTGATTGCGCATCATCAAATCATCATTAAGTGAATGCGAGCGTATTGGTTGGGATGTAATAAAGCCAAAAGAACAAAAATAGAACAAAAGGGGAATATCATATCAGGTAGTGAGAATCTCTTGCGTAATGCTGTCAAAAGATATATATATTAGTGGGAACAAGCATGTCGTAATGGGATCAGTTTATTAATGATGTGGTGGGGTGGGGCTTCTAAATTATAGGATATACTATTTGTATTGTGTAATAATAAAACAATGCTTAAATTAAAAAGGTCAATCAATGAATTATTGAAACAGAGGATAGGTCCATTAAAACAGAGCCCAGTGCTTCATTTTGTCATTGCTCTGTTTCGTACTGGATTACTGTTCGCCGTCCCTTTTTACTTGTCACCGCCCCTATGGTTGGAAAAAGATGTGTTTTGCCCTTATGATATTTAAATTAATTTAAAAAAATAACTTACTATCCGCCCGAAATCTCGATCCACTGGTCCTAAAATGTTAAATTGAATTTTTTTCCCGTATTGATCGATCGTTCGAATTTATTTGTGTATGTAGTTTTGAGTATTTCGTACCGGAATTATATATTTAGTTAGTTTTTTCTTTTTAAATTAATTTAAATATTATAGGGGCAAAAACGTCTTTTTCTAGCCCTTTAGGGGCGGTGACAAGTAAAAAGGGGGCGGTGAATAGTAACTCCCTTGTTGTATGTACCCTCTTTGTTCATTGGCCAATCAATTAGACAAAAAAAAGAAAGATTTTTACAACATTCCTTTCTTTGGTCCCAAAATTTAATAAGGGTCTACGTATATATATCATGATCTAATATTCTATATGCTTGTTGTGCCTCTCTACTCTTACGTCTCCAAAAGTCAATTCCTCAAACTGCACTGAGTTAGGCATCTCCAACCGAAAAACTCCTCGTACTCAAAATGCAACTATTCTTGTCCAATCATTAAACTTATTCATAAACTTAAAGATTTTTGCAACATTTTCTTTCACATCAACTTTTATAATTTTTCAATACGACCGATATATGTTACACTTTTCAATATTATCCAAATTAAATAAATGAGATTTTCTTAGATTAAATTTTTTAATAAATATTTTAAATATTTTATTTACAATTTTGAACATTATCCATGTGGTATATGAATAAATACAAATAAACTAATAAAAAAGCTAATTATAATAATTTATGTAATAAAAGTTAATTACTAAATTTAGTATGAGTTGGTTTGTGAGAGTAAAAACTCATGCGTTGTGTTAAATAGGGGTGTGCATTCGGGGTCGGGTTTCGGGTACCCGACCCCCCGATCGGGTTTTTCCCTATCGGGCAGAAAATTTGAGTTTAAATCGAAACCTGATACCCGGTTACTTACTTCGGGTCGGGTTTTGGGTAGCAAAATGCTATCCGAATTACCCGATCGGGTACCCGCAGGCCATAATAAACAATGGCAGCAATCTGATGTTTGTCGCCTCGGCTGGGCTGGGTTCGCCATGGTCGGCGGCGCAGCAGATGAATTCTTCTTCAGCCGAGGTATTTCGTCCATTTTCATGGTTTTGTTCTCTGAAGGAGACCTTCTTTGGAGGTCATAATAATGGTGGTTTGAGGACTGAGAACTTATTGCTTGCGTCTTTAGGGAAAGAAGTAGGTGCTTGAAGAAGAAGAGGCAGCTGCTGTTGAAAAAACCCAAAGCCCACAACCCACCCTAGCCCACACGTATACACAACCCACCACAACCCAAAATTGTTTAAAAATAAAAAAAAATTGTGGAAGCTTATTTAATTGTTAAATGTTTTTCGGGTTTCGGGTACCCGGGTATCGGGCGGGATCGAGTTTGAAAATTAATACCCAATTTTGCCGGGTACCCAACCCAAAATACCCTATATCCAAAATCCCGACCCGATCCTACCCCTAGTGTCAAATGAGAACACATGTATGCGTTGATCGGAGAGAGAATTCACGTTAGGTATGTATTTGGGTGTTAGTTGAAGTAATTTTATGTTTCGGTCTGATTATTGATATTAGTCGGAGATCGTCTGATCCAAAGAGATTTCTTTCCTCCATAATCGACAGTTATGTAAGTGACAAGCGGACTATTCGGAATATAAAATAAAATACTATTACATAAAAAAAGGAAAATCATAAATGCAGCTTTGGCCACCGGAGTTATTTATGGCAATTAATGGGCAAATTTGTCTTTGTGCTTCACCAACGCATAAAGGACTATACTGTTGGGTACGCAATATATGGCTTGCAACAAAGCTGAAAAAACAGAGTCAATTAATGAATAAATAATAAGAACAGAAGTCCAAATCTAAAATGAAATAAAATAAAATGTTTGACGAAGTACAAAGAATTGGGAAGGAAAAGGAGAAAAAAAAAAGAACCCCAAAGAAAAGACCCGCAGAAAATCGTAAATAAATAAATAGAGAATAATAAAAGAGACACACGAAAAGTGCACAATAAATCACAAACACGCAAAGACACACACTCATGGTGATACATATAAAATAACACACATACACAACATGTAGGAAAACTCTCTCTCTCTCTAAGATCCCAAACCCTCTTCACTTCTTCACAAACGATCGCGCCATAACTATGTGCTCTGCTCTGTATCTGTGAATAGCTCCAAGTATATCACTGTATAATAACTTATTACGTGTTCATACTCCGTACTGGCGGAGAAACTGGGCTTGAAGGTGAATTTTCCACCTATACCATCGTCGAATTTGCATTGATTTTTGCTGATTGTTTTTTGCAATGTTGTTCAATTTGAACTTTGATCGTGTCGGTGACAGAGCCTATGTATCAGATTATGCAGAAGAAAATCAGCAAAGGAGTATGAGAACTCAGAAATGAGAAGCTGAAGCTGAAGTCGACTGATTCAGTTGAAAAACGTTTAAATAAAAGAAGGGCGCGTTTTACATATCGCACTGTGTACTTATGGAATCGTTGGTGCGAGCGACGTTTCTACACAGAAAGAATTACGCGGGCTTTTCATATAAATTGAAGCCAGCATGGAATGCGTGATTGTTAATCTCTTAGTCGTTCATCATCTCACTCTTTTCAGTTAGAGTCGATCACTGTAATTCTCAAGAAGATCATCTTCCTCTTCTTGATCTGTAATCAATCTCGTATCAATAAAGCGTTTAGCTCGCTGTTCGTGGATGTAGGATCTAATTGATCTGAACCACGTTAACTCATTGTGTTTACAAGCTCACATCTCACACACGTTCACTTCAATTTCTTGTTATGGTATCAGAGCAAATTGGGCTTCAAGCTGCGAATTAATTCTAGATTGAAAGGATGATAGAGGAAACAGCACCAGCGTCAAGCACGATGAACACCACAATCTTGCCAAACGATCCATACTTTCTCAATTCCAGCGACCACTCGGGACAGCTCCTTGTTCATGAGCAACTAAATGGGGAAAACTATGCTACTTGGAATAGAGCAATGATGATAGCTCTTATCGGCAGAAACAAAGAAGGATTCGTCAATGGGGACCTCAAGCCGCCAACAGCAAATGACAAGGATAAGGTAAACGCTTGGAAAAGAAATAACAACGTGATAATTTCGTGGATATTGAATGCAGTTTCAAAAGAAATTTCTGCAAGCGTCCTATATAGTACTTCAGCTAGGGATGTTTGGGTTGATTTAGAGGAGAGGTTTGGCCAAACCAATAAGCAGAGAATCTTCCAGTTAAAGAAGGAATTGATCAATCTAGCGCAGGGAAGCAATAGCATCTCGGTTTACTACACAAAACTGAAGACATTGTGGGAAGAATTGTCAAATTATCGACCTACTTGTCAATGCACCTGCGGAGGTATTAAGCTGATGAAGGACTACTTCGATGAAGAGTATGTCCTGACATTCATGATGGGGTTGAACGAGTCATACTCCCAAATCAGAGGGCAAATTCTGACCATGGACCCTCTCCCCACTATCACCAAGGTTTTTGCGCTGCTGAGTCAAGAAGAGAAGCAACGCTCAATGGTGCTTGGGCCAGTCAGAGGACTGGATGATCACAGCCATAACATGGCATTGCTTACTGCAAGGAATGACCAAGAAAACTCCAAGAAAGCCTTCTATCCTCAGAAAAGAGACACAATGAGGCCCTTCTGTACTCACTGCAGCAAAAGGGGGCACACCATCGAGAACTGCTACCAACTGCATGGTTACCCACCAGGATTTAGACAGAATTCAAGATTTAAACCAGCCAGGGTTAATCAATCTTCAGTGGAACCTCCACAGATTCATGGACAGCTAGTCCAAATGGGAAGAGGGCATGATACTGCTGCAAAGAATCATCTAATCCAGCTACAGGTCACAGCACAGCAGCTGCAGAGTCTCAGGTCCTTGATAAATCAATCCAATAGTAACCTGCCAACAGAATCTGTGGATATTACACAACCCACTGAGAAGGGAACAGGTATATGTTTATCATTCAATTTGCCAGATCTAACTAATAGCAATGTCTGGTTGGTAGATTCTGGTGCGACTATGCACATTTCTGGCAGCAAATTTCTGCTGCGTGACTTGCATCAAATAGAGAAGGCAGAAGTAATTCTGCCTGATAACAGTGTCATAGAGGTTAATCAAGCAGGGAGTTGCCAACTAAATAGATATATCACACTGACTAATGTTCTGTATGTTCCACAGTTTTGCTTTAATCTCATTTTAGTAAGCTCACTAGTGAACAGCAGAGGATGCAGTGTCATTTTTGGGGCTAACAACTTTCAAATTCAGGATGCATCTCGCCAAGTGATTGGCAAGGGTAGCCTCTTGGCAGGGCTGTATATCATTCAGGCAGAGCATGAAGTGCAACATGATAAGGATGAATGTAGATCTGTTTTCTTGAATAAGCTGACAGCAAATCTCTGGCACAGTAGATTAGGGCATCCATCTCATAAAGTCTTAGATACTCTAAAGCATTCACTTAGGCATGATAATCAAAAACAGGACAGTATCTGTAAAATCTGCCCTTTGGCAAAGCAGAAAAGAAGGTCTTTTCCTGATGAACCTAAAACAGTGTGTTCCAGCTTTGATCTAGTCCACTGTGACCTCTGGGGACCCTTGCATGAGCCGTCTTACTTAGGGCATAGATACTTTGTTACCTTAGTCGATGATCATTAAAGATTTACATGGATCTTTTTAATCAAACACAAGTCTGATGTGCAAGCTGTAATTCCACATTTCTTGGCATATGTTGAAACACAATTTTCTTGCAAAGTAAAGACCTTTAGGACTGATAATGCAAAGGAACTAAGAATGACTGATTTGTTCCAAGCAAAAGGAATTGTTCACCAACTGTCTTGTGTTGAGACACCGCAACAAAACTCAGTGGTGGAAAGAAAACACCAACACCTCTTAAATGTAGCACGTGCATTGTATTTTCAGTCAGGGATACCCATTTGTTTTTGGTCAGAATGTATATTGACTGCGGCCTTCCTCATAAACAGGACGCCCTCTCTGAAACTGGGCAATAAGAGTCCCTATGAACTCTTGTTCCAGAGGACCTTTGATTATAGTATCTTGCGTGTTTTTGGGTGCCTTTGTTTTTGTTCAACTCTTGCAGGGTCACGAAGGAAATTTGATCCAAGAGCAACAGAGTGCGTTTTCTTGGAATACCCGAATGGAGTAAAAGGCTACAAAGTGATGGAAATTGCAACCAACAGGGTCTTCATTTCCAGGGACATTAAGTTTGTAGAGGATGTATTCCCATTCAAGAACCAATCTGACTTCATTACAGATGATCCATTTCCTTCCCATGTGCTGCCCAAAAACTGTGTATTGGATGGTGGACAAGAAGCTTGGCCCTCTTTTCAGGAGACAGAAGCAGATGGAGAACTGCCATCAGGACAAACAGAGGAAGCACAGCAGCATCAATCAGAGGTCATTCAGGGACAGCAACAAGGTGTGGCAGGCTTGAATAACTCACTTCAGCATGAGGCTGAAGAAGGGACTACTGAAGCACCAGAAGTACCTGAGCAACACACCAGATCAGGGAGGCCTACAAAAAGGCCCTCATACCTAGTAGATTATCATTGCAACAGCTCAGTAGGCAGGAGAGATCTATATCCCATAACAGATGTTCTATCATATCAAAAATTTTCAGGGACTTTCCATACATTGATCAGTAATGTTGCAGCTGCAATCGAGCCAAAGACATATAAACAAGCAGCTTGTAGTGCAGAATGGCAGCAAGCCATGCAGGAAGAACTGAAGGCTTTGGAAGAAAATAACACATGGACTGTGATGGAGCTGCCAAGTGGGAAGACATCCATAGGATGCCGTTGGGTGTTCAAGATCAAACACAATTCAGTAGGGATGATAGAGAAGTACAAGGCACGAGTGGTGGCAAAAGGATATGATCAAAGGGAAGGAGTAGATTACATAGACACGTTTGCCCCGGTAGCTAAACCAAACACCATTAAAATTATCCTCTCTTTGGCGGCAAAGCTTCGATGGGAGCTTGTTCAAATGGACGTCAATAATGCGTTTTTGAATGGAGAACTAATGGAAGAAGTGTACATGGACATGCCACAGGGGTATTCTCATACAAGCAAAGGGGCAGTGAGGAGCAAGATGGTGTGTAAATTGAACAAATCGATCTATGGCTTGAAGCAAGCGTCACGAGAGTGGAATAAAAAGTTTACCAATGCTGTCACAGGTTTTGGTTTTGTACAAACACAAGCGGATCACACCCTTTTTATAAAAGGGAAAGAGAAGGAACTTCTTATCCTACTTGTTTATGTCGATGACATAATTTTAGCCGGGCCATCAAGTGAGAGCATACAACAGGCTAAAAGATTTCTGCGGGACTGCTTCAGAATTAAGGACCTAGGCGAGTTAAAATATTTTCTGGGAGTATAGGTAGCTAGGAATGAAGGGGGAATATATATCTCGCAAAGACAATACACTTTGGAACTGCTCAAGGACACAGGATACCTCAACTCAAAGCCACTCAGCACACCCATGAGCTCGAGCCTCGTGATCACAGAAACTGATGGCACTCCTCTGTCAGATCCTTTTGTGTATAGAAGATTTGTTGGGAGGCTCCTCTACTTAACTTTCACGAGGCCGGACATTGCTTTTACAGTACATAAGTTGAGCCAATTCATTTCTCAGCCTAGAACAGTACATCTGGCGGCAGCTCACCACCTACTCAGGTACCTAAAGAACTCACCTGGGCAGGGAATACACTTGGGTACAGATCAAAACTTTGGCTTAAGAGCCTTTTCAGATGCGGATTGGGCATCATGTAGGGACACACGGAAGTCAATAACAGGGTATTGCACGTTCCTTGGAGAGTCACTGATAACCTGGAAAGCTAAAAGGCAGGTGACAATTTCGAGATCTTCAACTGAAGCGGAGTATAGAGCATTAGCAACTTCAGTGGCCGAGGTGCTTTGGATTAGAAATTTGCTGACAGAGCTAAGCATACCATTGAGACACAAACCTGTAATCTACTGTGACAATCAATCGGCTTTAAAACTGGCATCTAATCCTAAGTTTCATGAAAGGTCGAAGCATATTGAAATCGATTGTCACTTCATCCGTCATCATATAGCTAATGGATTGATCAAGCTCCTACCCATCAGATCAGAACATAACCTGGCAGACTTGTTCACTAAACCACTTCCTGCGGTTCTCTTGCAAGATTTTCTAGTCAAGATGTCGGTCATTAATCTGTACCTTCCATCTTGCGGGGGGGTATCAGATTATGCAGAAGAAAATGAGCAAAAGAGTATGAGAACTCAGAAATGGGAAGCTGAAGCTGAAGTCGACTGATTCAGTTGAAAAACGTTTAAATAAAAGAAGCGCGCGTTTTACATATCGCACTGTGTACTTATGGAATCGTTGGTGCGAGCGACGTTTTCTACACAGAAAGAATTACGCGGGCTTTTCATATAAATTGAAGGCAGCATGGAATGCGTGATTGTTAATCTCTTAGTCATTCATCATCTCACTCTTTTCAGTTAGAGTCGATCACTGTAATTCTCAAGAAGATCATCTTCCTCTTCTTGATCTGTAATCAATCTCGTATCAATAAAGCGTTTAGCTCGCTGTTCGTGGATGTAGGATCTAATTGATCTGAACCACGTTAACTCATTGTGTTTACAAGCTCACATCTCACACACGTTCACTTCAATTTCTTGTTACTATGTGGCAATTGGGGTTAGGGAGTGGGCCCGAATCGTTTTTACGTAGGCCCGATGAGCCCGATTGCATCTATTACCTTAGGACTGGGTTTTGCGGGTACGGGCAAAGGTGTAGGTTCCATCATCCTCCTGGTCGTGGCGTGGTATATTTACTGATTTACCCTTTTCCGTGTGTTTTGACTTCTCACTGACGTGATCATTGAGATATCATGGGTGAATTGATGGTGGCTTTTGTTCTCATTCTGTGCTTTTGATGTGTGGAAGATGGGGCATTTCGCCTTCGATTAGGGGTTTTCGTCAATTTTGCGCTGAGGTTTTGGTCTGAATGGATGATGATGGGAGGCACTTGCTTTGACAGTAATGGGTGGATTGTGTTTGGCATGTATTTGTCCGTAAATTGGGGAAAGTTCACGTCTTTCATGTTTAGACGGGTTCTTTTTGTGCTTGAATTAGGAGAAAAGTCTGTTTTCCAAATCATTGCGTGGGGAGGGTTCACGTCTTTCATGTTTAGACGGGTTCTTTTTGCGCTTGAATTAGGAGAAAAGTCCGTTTTTCAAATCATTGCCTGGGGTGGATCACGTCTTTCATGTTTAGACGGGCTTTTCTGTGCTTGAATTAGGAAAAAAAGACTTCTTTTCGAATCATGGTGGGGAAAGTTCACGTTTGTTATGTTTAGACTGCTTTGTGGTTCTTGAATTAGGATAGAAAGTCTGCTTTTTGAATCATTGCGTGGATCGGACGCGTGAGTAGGCACGCTTGAAATAGGGGTTGCTTTGGATATTTGTAATATTCTGATAGTAATGCTGAAAGCCTGAAATGGATTTTTGCACTTAGCTTATTTGCATTATAGACGACACAATATGGTTTCTTTTCATCGAGTGATTCACGATGGTTTATTGTTACCGCTCGACAGTCGATCCATTAGCAACAAAATCTTTCCTACGTTATTGAAATCATGTTGTTGCTATCGAGTACTCGGTAAATTTAAAAGATGTTTTCTTTTTCAGGATTACGTAAATTGAGCAATGTACTTAATTTTTCTTTTTCCATTCACATGTTATAGGCGATAGGAGCACTAAGATCCGCAGGAGGCGATTACCCAGAGCGTGTTGGCCAACCTTTATGTCAGGTAAGAAAATCGCAGTCTCTTCATTAGCTCGAAAACATGCATACGACTGCTCATTTTATTAGGATTGATGAAAAAATTCATATTCCAAAACACTTGCTTAGCGTTGGCTGCGAACCCATTATGCTTCTATGTTGGTCATGATACAGTATTTTCCCGTGAATTGTAGCACTACATGCGAACGGGGATATGTAAGTACGGCGCTTCTTGTAAGTATCACCACCCAAAGCAAGGAGGAGGGTCTTATTCGCCTGTATTTCTCAATTATTACGGCTATCCTCTTCGCCCGGTTTGAATGATGCTTTCAAAATTCCTCGTCTGAAACTTCATATCTTTTAATCTGAGTTCGAAAACCCTATAGCTCTCAATCTTATTACAGGGAGAAAAAGAATGTACGTACTACATAAAAACTGGTCGGTGCAAGTTTGGCGTGACGTGTAAGTTCCACCACCCACAGCCCGCCGGCGTCCAAGCACCAGAGCCGCCGGGCCCCGCTCCATCAGCTATTCCAACGCCTATGGCTTATCCAACCATGCAAGCGCCCTTGGTTCAACCTTCTCAACAATACAGGCTTGTCCAAGGAACTTGGCCCGCGGCTAGGCCACCTATGCTCCCAGGCTCATATGTCGGGCCGATGCTTTTCCCACCGGGGATTCTTTCGGCTCCTGGCTGGCCTCCCTATGCAGTATGATATCTAGCTTTATAATCCATCTAATCTGTACCAAGATTTTCATATTCTTACACGTCGGTGGGTTACATGGGACAGGCACCCGTTAGTAGCCCTACTACTCCTACCGCCCAACCGATAGTTGGTTCTGCTCCACTTTCTGAAATCACAGCACAGTTCTCTCCTTCGGGCCCATACCTGCCCGTGTCTTCTTCCTCGGGCAGCAGCGCCCAAAGGGAAAACCCATTCCCGGAGCGACCCGGTCAGCCCGAATGCCAGCGTTACTTGAGGACTGGGGACTGCAAATTCGGGCAAGCCTGCAAGTACCATCACCCGCCCGAGCGGGGCGGGCCGTCGAGATTGAGCGTCGTGCTTAGTCTGATGGGCCTCCCTTTACGCCCGGTAACTGTACATATATATGATCTTTTTTTCCCTACCGTCAAGTAAAAAGCTTGAATAAGCATATTCATGGATCATAAATTGTGATTCAGGGCGCGCCTCTTTGCTCACACTATGCCCAAAACGGTATGTGCAAGTTCGGGCCCTCGTGCAGATACGATCATCCGATGAGGGTTTTCAGTTACAGCCCGTCTGCTTCTTCTTTGACGGATATGCCCGTCGCTCCGTACCCAGTGGGGTCCGCTCGTGCGACGTTGGCCCCATCTTCTTCGTCATCTGATTTGAGGGCCGGCGCAGATGCTGTTCCATCGCAGATGCACAGTTCGAGCAGTGCTACGGTTGGTTCGATCTTCTCGTCGAACGTAGCCGCTGCTCAGTCTAGTGGTCCACAGATGGGAGAAAAGGCATCAGGTTAAGGAAGCTCTTCGATTTTCTGGCGTAGCTTTATTATTTACAATGGATCATCTTTCTAAATTCAGGCCTCATCACCATCTCCTTGAATCAAATAAGTGTTTTACATATACCCTTCAATGATCTTGGAAAACCTGATATAGCTAGCTAGCTATAGCGTATTCTGCCAGCAATAAAAAGAAGTTGAGCCGATCGACTGATTCTTCTTCTTTAGGCCGGAGAATATTAACTGTATCAATCAAGCCCCTTACATCCTCAAAGTGAAATTACTAAGTGGGGATGATTAAGGAGGTGTTTCCCCCCTTTTTTGTCCGGGGATATTGCTATGATCTCTATTTAAGGAGCGTTTTTCACTGTAAGATCAACAGTTTCTTGATGATATTACTTGGGTTGTGATATATGAAAGTACTGACCATTCTATTCTGGGTTGATTCTCAGTACACCAAATATCATAGAACGAATCTCTGCCTATTTCAATCATCGGCAGTAATATCACGCCGTTCTGTATTCTACAACTGAATCGTACGTCTCCATGTTGAAAGCGCTCTCGGCAAAGCATCTGAGGAGAGATATGAGAGTGTGATTCATTCTTTAGAAGCACATCTATCATACAGGCAGAGAATCTGTAGTAGGAAGTAATACCTAAGTTCATGCCAAAACATTTCAGTATGCTGATCAAGAAAAGGCCGAAGGGGCGAGAGGAAGTCTCCATCTCTGTTTTCACGCCTCTGAAAATCTGTACTCTGCTGCTGCTGCTGCTCACATCTTAAGATGAAGAGCGATGTAACGACATGGACGATGATGGTAGGGTCGGGATCCTCTAGCAAAGCCTGCAACTCTCTTCGTATCCACGGCTCTATTCTCTTTAGTACCATTTCTTTCCCACCGCTATATACAGCAACTTGCTGCCAATTCAGACGAACTTTCAGAAACTGATTATTAACTTAGGAGCAGAAAATGGCAATTCGAAGAAAAGAAACCGACCTTCAAAAGAGAATTTGTGTGAGATGAAGGAACAGCTCGTAATCTCTGCTCGTAAATGCTGTAAAATTGGGATCAAATGTTACTGAGTATGAAATCGAAATACTGAGTAGATCGAAGCCGTGGAATTCGTATTTGACACGATCGCAAGCCAAACTATCAGAGAGAAACGACGGATGATGATACCTAAATCGCCATTTCCTAACTCTCTCGGCAAAAAGTTCAGGGCTTTCACCATTTCGACGTATGAAAGAACGTCGCCGTGTTGCTCGCGGATTGGTCTCCGATGATTCTCTAGTTCTCCGAGCTGAACCTTGAATTGTAAACCTAACGAAGATCCACGGGGAAGCATAACAATGAGATTCAACTTAAACTCGCTAATCAAGAGCTTCGAATGACCAAAAATAAAATAGGAAGGAAACAATTAAAGTTACTCTTCGAATTTGATAACAGATCAATCGACATTCGAACGTGAAATTTATCGAAGTAAACCTATCGTGAAATTGACGTGTCCTCCACCGCCACAGCCGAACACGGTGGCCGCTGCTATAATCCGAGTTCCCCGTTCTACCGACGCCGTTCAACGGCGGCAACCTGTACTCGCGAAGAGCATAGCCGGTCCGGCGGGTCCATGATTCGAAGCTGGCTTTGCAGAGAGGGCACGAGCGCTTCACCTCGCTCCACCGGCGGATGCATCCGACGCAGTAGGCGTGGGCGCAGGGGACTAGCGAGGCGGCGGTTCGGGGCTCCAATCGGTCCAGGCAAATCGAGCATGGGCTCGACGAGCTATCGGTTCGACCCATCGGGTCGGCACAGCAAAGGGAACAGTCTCGTAATCGAGTCGGCAATGAGAGAGAGAGAGAGAGAGAGAGAGAGCGAAGATGGCCGGGCTCAGAATTGCGATTGGGCTTTTCCACACAATAAAAGATGGGCTTTATTCAAATATCATATGATTTGAGTTGAGCTTTGAATACCAATTAAGCCCACATGACAAACGAAAATTCAAGAAATAATTGACTAAATGCAACACAACACAGTACAGTGGTGTTTATAATTTATTTTTAATATGACAATTATTATATTATAAATCTAAAAGTCAAGTTAGCCATGGAAATAGTCTGATTCAGTATTAATAGTTCACTCAGCTTGGCTTGTGGGTATCATACTAAAGTCACGAGTTGATGGGATCGAAATCATAACCTTCATATGATAGAAATAATGTGCTCATGACCACATTGATTTACATAGCTTATGTTATGACTCAATATTGTTTTACATATGTTCAAATTAGTTAGTACTTTAGTTAACCGTAACATAATTCACCTAAAAAAAAAAACATAAGCTGAAAAAATACAACACTCTTTATTTTAGCATCATCATATAAAGGCTCTCTCCATCTCTCTTACAAAACTCGTACATATATTTCTTAGTTAAGCACCACAAAAACCGAACTATAATATCATAGCCATAGTGCGCCAGCCCTCTTAAGCTTGGGAATGAGTTCTCCTTGGAGGTGAAGGCTCATAACTTGATTCTCACCGCCAACGAATTCGCCCCCGATGAACACTGCTGGCACCGTAGGGTTACACCCAACGTTGTTTGCAAGCGCTTGCTCGATTTCCCGACCCCTATTTATTACGTCGAGCTCGTAAATAGTTGGGTTCACTCCGAAATCGTAAAATAGGGTTTTAATTGCGTGGCTCATGCAACATAAGCTCTTGCTGAAGATCACCACCGGCTTTTCAGACACCATTTTGCTCAATCTCTCCATCTTTTACTTGAGTTTAATTTAAAGATTTGTGTGTTTGTGTTATTAAGGTATTGCGAAGTAGGAGTTAGGTTTTGCTTGTGAGTAAGTAGGGAGAGTGCATGTGGGGTATTTATAATAGAAAAAGAACTAAAATTGGAAGGTTTTTTTAAATTCGTAAAAAGTATAGATGTTTCTTTGTAAAACCTAATAATGCTGTCGATGAGACATTTGATTAATTGTTTTAGTACCTTAATCCTTACATTGAAAATGATTGATGTGTCCTATCCTACTTTATGTGTTTTTGCTCACGATGGCGAATCTCAGCATACGAAGAAATCCGAGACGTGTCAGCTGTACGGACTTCACGTTCTTGATTTTATAGGTAAAATATTTTTGATTGATTACCTTAGAATATTTATGATCAGTACTTGCTTAAATATTTCCCAAAGTCATTATCAAAGTCAACTGAATTGGGAAGTTTCAACTAATGATCTTCATAACATTTACACAAATTCAATATGGTTAATGTTTAATGTTGAACTGTTAAGATTTTATAGATTAGGCATGCGTACAGCTATCTAATTTACTTTTATAAATACATATATTGCATACGTGGTCCATAATCAACTTTCTATTGTATCTTTCATGGAGGCATCAACTGAGTTGGAGAACTAAGTCGGGTTTATCCAATTGGGACCTCTTTTTGTTTTTCTTGCAAGAACAAGATTCGATGATCGAGCTGATCTCACTAAAGCTAAAGAAAATATGGAATATAATATTTTTTATAGTTATTATTTTCAAGTGCATGGGATAGATGCATGCTAATACTATTCAATATGTTAATATGTATATTGAAGAAAAAAAGACAAATATGTTGGATAACGTCAATTGTGTTCATAAATGTAGATGCTCTTGCAAAAATGAATTAGATGCCACTGTACTGTTACGTAAAGTCATGAACAATACAAAAACACATGTTGAATAAAATAGACAAAAGGAAATTTATAAGAAGACAAAGCGTAAAACCTATCCTTTTTTTGACATTTCTCGAACGTCATATTCTTAGGGCATTCAAACTGCACGAAATTCTAAATGTAAAATGACGAAAATATTTACTTGTCCTCTCTTTTTTCAAAATTCTTTTTGGTGGATGAAAAGAAGAGATAAGTATAATATGCATCACTTTTTCTTTAAGGGAAAACCTAAATGTTGAAAAGCTAAGCTTTTCGTCACCAAAGTTGAATATTGGTCAAATGTTGCCTTACACTCAAAACACTGCGTGTCGATATTATCGACACATAGACAAACATATTGCAATAACATCAAAAGAAAATATGAACTCATTCAAATATGACCCTTCATATATGCCAAAGATCGGCAATGTTCTAGCATGCAGCGTATTTTTATTTATTTTTCATTCAAAACATATCAAAGAAGAAAGAATATATACTTAAAGGAATAAAATTTAATAGTGCAGCAGCATATGTATTTTGATATACATTATATATATAAAGTGACATGCATTTAACAAAGTATAACTAGGTGTGTCATGTGTGTATGGAAGATACATATAGAGAGAGAGCTATCACGAAGCTGTAGATAAGATTCATATAAAGTGTGGATGACATGACAAATGAATTCATATAAAAAAAAATAAATAAATATCAACCTAATTGCGTGTATTCCCAAAGGTGTTCGAGAACGGTTCTTGGCATCCGCATATAAGCTCATCACCATTTTGTTTCACTTGATTTATAAATATATATACATATATTTAAAGATATGAAATACATATACATATCTTTCGTCGTCGAACTTGATGATGTATGTATGTAGCCATAAGAGAGAATATGAGATATCGCCGCATATTATAATGAAGAATATCGTTCACGTGATTTTATGCATTCTTTTTATTCCGCGATGAAATCGTATTTCCGATAGATAAGTGAGTAGTCCAATGGATTTGATCGAACAAAATTTTATAAATATTAAACAAACGTGTCGATCGTCCATTTGTTCATAATTTGGTATAAAGTTATTGTTTTGACTTAGAAATAGGATTTCTGAGTTGATATTTTTTTTTTGTGAATTTCGTACATATATGCATGATATGGTTTCAGTATTATTTCAAGGAGACAGAGACCAACACATTCGGAAAGTACAATTATATGTGTACATATATATAAGTAAAACGAGAATCTTTTTAATCAACAAATGTGGAAGCAGATAACTATTGGCGGTGTGGATCTTATTAATACTTTTGAATTTATGAAACTAAGAACGAAAAAATTATGGAATCTCCATAATTTTGAGTTCAACCAACTATTACGAAAAGGCAATTGAATAAACCTAGATGATATATTTGCAGCATTAGTCAATAATTTTCTTATAGTTAGTTTCTTCGGTTTCATTTCATGGTGTTCAAGAAATTCAACTATCTCTAAAGCTTTTATCTTCGGTCCTTTTAAACTTGCAACGATAATCGTGGGATGTGAAACTGATATAATAGATAAAGGACTTAAAAACATCATTATAATTATTTCAGGACAAACAAAAACATATATAAAATCTGACAGGCCTTTCTTCACTACAAAACGAAGAAGCGAGCAGTTACAGATGATTATTAATTAGCTATCGTTCATTCGAACTAGTCCGAGAATATCGTTACACAAAAACATAGTGCGACATATTATTAGTCTCTCTTCTAATTAACACAACTTGCAATCTCAAAACTGCATTTATTAATTACTTAACATCATATATATAGTTTCTTGATTTTATATTCCCCATCAAAAACCCTAAACTCAAACCCATAAAGCGCCAGCTCTTTGAAGCATAGGCCTCAAAGTTCGTCGAAGGTGGTGGCTCATGACCTCCTCGGCCCCACCGACTAGCTCACCGCCTATGAACACGGCCGGGACCGAAGGGTTCAGTCCAAGCCTAGCGAGGGCTTGCTCTATGTCCCTGCCACGTGGCACTTCATCTAGCTCGTAAACCGTTGGATTAACTCCGAAATCTGAAAATAGGGTTTTGATCGTGTGGCTCATGCAGCACGAGTTCTTGCTGAAGATCACTATGGGCTTTTCCGACACCATTTTCCTCACTCTTTCCATTGCTTAAGACGATGTAAGAAAATAAAGATTATTATTGCGAAATGATTTTGTGTTGATTAGGTTGTGAGGAAAATGGTGAGCGCACTAAGGGGTATTTATATGTGGGGAGATTGAGTGTGAGGCCAAAGGGATTGAATTGAATATATTTCTATAATGCATTTGAGAGTGATTGAATATTGAGGACGACAACGAATATATGCGTATGGAGAACAAAAGTGGGACGTGTGTACTTTTGGTACGGCGTTATTGCCTTTAACCCCTTTGTGAAATGAATAATCGATTATCGATCACTCGATGATGTATATAGGATGATGTAAGTAATCATCTTTAAAATCGCATTTATATTCTTGCACTACTTGATAAGTAATTATCATATGACACCGAAAATAAATATGTATATGAAAGTGGAAAATGTGAGAACATAGGGAAAGCAACATCGCTTTCTAGGATCCATATATCTAAATAGTGGTGAGACTTGCGTTGCTATTTGACAAACCTTTTTTTTCGGTTGTCACCATTTTCTTTTTTGGAATCTTTCCATGCGCATGTTGGCCCATTACTTAGGGGAAAACTTGTTATACAACGTATCATATAAAAAGTATAATACATGCATGCATAAATAAATTTGTAATGCAAGAAATCGTCGTAATTACTTAATGACTAGGTGCCGAGTGCCGAGGTCCAGCCAAATGCTTAGCAATTTGGGCCCAGCCCAAAGTACATTATATTTTCGTTTTTTATGAAAAATTATACAAATCCATAATGAAAATTAATACTTCATAAATTGGAGAGTTAGTAAGTAGACGCGTGATTCTATTAGGAACATTTTGAACACCACAATCCACATAATTAATGAACAACTCTTTACTTTCTCTAACCCACCAAACGTGACTTTCAAATACAGAAGAATAATAAACTATTACGGAATCATAGGGTCATACTATTCACACCACCTTGGATAAAAAATGCTATTCACACCCCCTAATAATTTAATACTGGGTGCTACTATTGACACCGCTTATAAATGAAAAATGCTATTTGCACCCCCTAATAAATGACATAATTTCCTTAAAGTTAGTGAATTTTATTTTTCTCTTAGCAAAAAATATCTTCTGTACATTGTAATCAGTAAAAATTAAACTTGTCATATTTTTAATAAGTATGAATTGACTACTTTATTTTACATTTGCACATTGACGTTCCTTTCTTAATTACTTAATAGTTTATTAATTAGTTATAACTATATACTACACACTTACGAATTTTACAATATAAGTTTGTCTTATTTAATAAAACAACATATAAGTCATTAATTTTTATAGTTAGACTTGAATTTTAGTAGCAATATTTTTCAAATATTATAAAAATTACTTCTTCCCTTAGCAATCACTTTGACAATCAAATTATCTATTCTATATTGACTAATTAACATTTTCATTGATTTTTCGATAATATATATTTACACACCAATATATAAAACCCACGAATTCATAAAAGGATCAAGATAATTAAAAACTTCTATACTTCTACTCTTCATATTAATTAGGGGGTTTACATAGTAAGTGAAGGGTGTCAGTAGAATCACGATATTTTTTTCTTAGCAGTATTAATATATTTTATTTTAATTCAAATAGTACTATAATATTAATATTTTCGTGTAATATACAAATAGACTTGCAAACAACATGCCACAAAATATTTCTTTTGTATAACAAAAAGATTGAAAAAAAACTTTTCTTGGCTTATACTTTCTTGTTTCTGTACGTTAACTATTATTACCATTTCAATAATACACGAAAGATAATATACGCGCAAAAGAAATCAAGTCAACCAACCTAACTTAGGGATTTTATCTTAAATCGTATATTGTATGTATTTTTTTTAAATTATATCATTACAAATATATATATATATATATTTTTCGGAGCAGTGGAACCATTTTCTTTTTTAATATCTCCACATATTTTTTTAACCACGAAGGTAGAGCAATATTCACAATATTTTGAAATTTTAGATTTTATTCCATTTACAAATACGTATAAAATGCTCTACCCTATTATATAATTAAGATGTTAGAGAATATAAGCAATAAATGTAGATGAAAGATTTGTTGAGTTAATTAAAATTTTAATGCCTTTGCCTTTTCCAATAATAGGGGGTTTATTTAGCAAAGAAGGGGGTCTCAATAGAATTTCCCTTTAATACTTTTCATTTTAATTTGTTAAAATAACATGAAATTTGTTGAAGTTATTTTCTAATTACTTTCCCTCTTGAATTCAACAATAATAACTATTATTTTAATTTATATCATAGTTTTCATTTTTTTAATAATAATAATATATATAAGTACTCGCCAGTTTACATTCTATTATAAAGTGTTCATATTTTTAAATTTATACATTAATAATAACTTAATAAACTAATCATATAGCACAATATATCTTATTAAATTAAAGAAATATTATTGAAAAAGATTTATATTTGAAAAAATTTAGTGAGATACAGAATCACATATTTCTTTTGCTGAATCAATTATATATAAATAATATAATAATGCTAAAATATGGATATTCAAAATATAAATAATTTGACATACAAATATTTTTATATTTATTTTTTCAAAGAATTAAGATTAAATTTGAACATGTAATGATGTTAAAATCATTATAAAATAAAAGCTAGTACATAATGTTAAATTTCCTTTTTTTGTAGTAATTAATATGTGAGAGAATAACTAATAAAGAACTAGTTAAATTTGAAAAAATGCATTATTTAATACTTAATAATTAATATGGGGTGTATTTAGTAATAAGGGAGTTGTCAATAGAATTACTCAGATCATATCATAGTTTATTTAATCATTAAATCTCGCTAAAATTGAACACGTGTTAGGCATGTCACGGCAAGGGTCCAGGGGTACCCGTCACCCACCGGACATTGAAGTGAAGTTCCTTACCGTAGCTGTAAACTTTTTCCCATTTCAATATATGTTCTATTTTATTACATAGTTAGAAAGGAAAAAAAATAGTGACTGCGAGACAAACACAGTAAACTCCCATCCATGGAATCTCAAAAAGGATGAGATTTGATCACAGATTGCAACAGTTACCAATAAATTATTCAGACGACATCCACCTAATTTTCTACCTTTCGCGCACATTTTTAGTTTTGGAAGAAATTCAAAAAATCACCAACGGAGATGAAAAACAAAAAATCCTTTTTGACTTTTCACCACCATCACATTTCTTTATCTGAGGGTGAGAGAGGCGTTGCAGCGGCATTAATGGGTTTTTCTTCAGAAAACTTTTCGTAATTCGTGAGCTCCTCTTTCACTTTCTTAATCTTTTTTTGAAGCGTCAACAGTCACGAATTTTTTTTTTTTTCGAATCGTTTTGATCTCCTCTTATCTTCACAGCGGATCTATGAATCTCTTAATCCGATAGTTTCTGTAAGGCGAGGATTGCATGAAGAACTGTCGCAGGAACTTCAAGATTGGATTTTGTTAGCAAGTCAGTAGTGAGTGGGTAGCTGAGAGAACGCCGGTTGATTGTCAAGATTGAGTTTGTGAAAATATTTTTGCCGTCAAGAAGATTGAATTTGGTTGATTTGTGAAAATATTCTTTGAAAGTTTTAACAATGGGCTGCTTCTCCTGCTTCGGATCATCCGAGAATGAAGTAAACGACGGAAAAAATGGAGTCAAGGAATTGTCAAATAACGAGTCTTTCAAAGAGATTTCAACAGCTTGGTCTATCAGCCATTTGAACAAAGGTACTTCTGATGAAATAATGTCGGTATATTCTTCAAGGATTTGAGATGACTTTTTTCTCTCTCAATTTGGTTGATATTATTTACATTTTTCCTGGGATTAACGTGTTCTCTTCGTGTATGGAAGACTGGTAATGTACTTACATTTTATGGCAAGGAGTTGTAGTAACAATCAGTAACCTTATGCTGTTCAACGCCCCTCAATTTCTGAAAAACTTGAATTCCTTTTCGAGTCTCCTTTGTCTTCCATTGTGTACTGAGAAATGGTCGAAAAATATCTACTAACCATCTAAACAGACAAATCAAGATCACGGAGGAGCAGCAACGGTTCGAAGAAAGAAGCATCTTCGATCCCAAAAGAACCAAACATCGCAGCCCAAACGTTCACATTCCGCGAGCTCGCAGCAGCCACGAAGAACTTCAGGCCCGAGTGCTTGCTCGGCGAAGGCGGCTTCGGTCGTGTATATAAAGGCCGCCTCGAAACCACTGGGCAAGTAAGTTCAATACATCGATAACTTAACACCGTAAGAAAACACTAAAATAGTTTGCAATAATGGCATAGGTCGTTGCAGTAAAGCAGCTCGATAGGAACGGGCTTCAGGGGAACAGAGAATTCTTGGTGGAAGTGCTAATGCTCAGCTTGTTACACCACCCAAACCTAGTCAACTTGATAGGCTACTGCGCCGATGGCGACCAGCGTCTACTGGTGTACGAGTACATGCCCTTGGGATCGCTCGAGGATCATTTGCACGGTTATAATCTTTACTTTGTCGACCCTTTTTTCGATACCAACATTTTTCTTTGTGTATCGTGGAATTTCTAGCTAAAATTGTGAAATTTCTTTATTGGGCCTTATTGGTCCGGCCCACATGGAACGAGAATTGGCTCATATAAGAGATGGGCTTCCATCCTGAAACCAATTGGTAATAGGCGGAGTGGCTCATCTACTTTATATACTACCCAAACTCTCCTCAATTATCTGATGTGGGACATATGTGAGTTATTTTGGGTTATCTATTTTAACAAAAATCAAAGGTGAAATTGAGCAGATCTTGCGCCCGATAAAGAACCCTTGGATTGGAACACAAGGATGAAGATAGCGGCCGGGGCGGCGAAGGGGCTCGAGTACTTGCATGATAAGGCTAACCCACCGGTCATATACAGAGACTTGAAGTCGTCCAACATACTCCTCGACGAGGGCCACTTCCCAAAGTTTTCCGATTTCGGGCTGGCTAAGCTCGGCCCGGTCGGGGACAAGACGCACGTTTCGACCCGAGTTATGGGGACGTACGGCTACTGTGCGCCCGAGTATGCTATGACCGGTCAGCTCACTCTCAAGTCTGACGTCTACAGCTTTGGGGTCGTCTTCCTCGAGATAATCACGGGTCGTAAGGCCATCGACGGCAGTCGTGGGCCCGGGGAGCAAAATCTCGTTGCATGGGTAGGTGTACGCGTTTTTATGGAAGAGTGATGTTGGACCCTCTCAATGTTTGGGATATGAGCGTTATTCTTGTCCTCTCATTTTTCGAGATGCCACTTTTAGCCCGCGATGATACCGATTTCTTGTGCGGTTCTCGTTCCGCCGGTTACTTTAACCGTTATTTGGACGAAATTACGGGCTGGGCCACAGTTCCGTCCTTCGGCCTGACTCCTAATATTTTGCTGGTTCAACGCGTAGTTTCTGTCCAAACTAACAGTTAAATAAAACCGAAGGACCAAAACGATACGAAATTGGTAAAATTGAGGACTGAAAGAGGGATGCATTTTAGAGAAAAATGGCGCCCCATTTTTCTTTCGTTAACGATCGATGTCATGATAGGCGAGGCCCCTTGTCAAGGACCGAAGGAAATTTCCCAAGATCGCCGACCCTTTATTACAGGGGCACTTCCCAGTGCGAGGGCTCTACCAAGCCCTAGCGGTGGCCGCGATGTGCCTCCAAGAGCAAGCCGCCACTCGACCGCTCATCGGAGACGTAGTCACGGCCCTCACCTACTTGGCTTCTCAGGCCTACGACCCCAACGCACCGCCTTCGGCTCAGAGGGCGGCCGGCGGCTCGTCGACACCTGCCAGGCAGAGGATGAACACGGCGGCGGATCGAGCCGAGTGGCTCGATGAGGGCTCGCCGGCGGCTCATATGGATTCGACCTATGGGTATTATAACAGGGATTTGGATAGGGAGAGGGCGGTTGCCGAGGCTAAGGTTTGGGGAGAGAATTGGAGGGAGAGGAAGGGGTTCGAATGAATGAGTGTGAAGTGTAGGAAAATGTTGTTTTGTAAGATTTGTTGTATGGAAGTTTCTGAGACGTATCTTGGTTTTTCTCGGCCATGATGTGATTAATGATGTATGAGTATGTATTTTTTTGGGTCAAGGGTGCTTTTTTTAAGGAATTTGGAAGGGATAAAAAGAATGTTTAGGATTTCGTTGACTTGTTATCTTAATGTATAGATAATCGAAAGCTTAACGAGTAAATCGATGGTGAAGGCGTAACGTTTTAAGTTTCTTGAGTAATAGCTTACCGAATTCTAACGTTAGTCATTGACTTATCCATCCTAACGTTCGAAGGGGTTTAGGATGTTAAATCATACGCGTCTTTAACATAAGTCATAACATGTCTTTTTTTAGAAAAGATTAAATCGAAAAAATGGGGTTGAACGGCTTAAACTATTAAACGTGCCGTTTTGGTTCTTCAACTTTGCAAAACCTGTCATTTTTTATTCTTTGACCTAAAGAACAGGTAAAAGAACTTTGCAAAACCTGTCAACTGTAATTGCAGTTTAAAAGTTTAAGTACCAACAATTAGAATTTTTTATCTATACACGATATTGTGTAAAATTAATAATAAAATCATTTCGATTACTACGAGTTTAACTTTTTATAAAAAACACAATTACACCGTAATTATATATGCCTCCTCAAAAAATAATGAAACTAAAAAATGTGTAAAAAAATTTTAATTGTTGTTGGTGTAATTGTATTGGTATGCCTCGTGAAAAAAAATAAAATCAAAAGAAACTATTGCGGTGATCAAAATTGAATATATTCGATTACTACAAGATTTTTAAATTTTTTATTTTAAAAAGTATTTCAACACAATTACACCGTAATGATGTATGCCTCTTGAAAAAATAAAGAAGTTAAAAAATGTGTAAAAAATTTAATTGTTGCTGGTGTGATGTGTTGTATGCCTCGTGAAAAAAAAAGTCGAAAGAAATTATTATGGAGATCGAAACTGAATATGTTCCATTAATACGAGATTTTTAAATTTTTTTATTTCAAAAAGTATTTCAACACAATGACACCGTAATTATGCATGCATCTTGAAAAAAAACAAAGAATTGTTGTGGGATGCCTCGTGAAAAAAAATCGAAAGAAATT
This sequence comes from Craterostigma plantagineum, assembly GCA_027422505.1. Taxonomy (NCBI): domain Eukaryota; kingdom Viridiplantae; phylum Streptophyta; class Magnoliopsida; order Lamiales; family Linderniaceae; genus Craterostigma; species Craterostigma plantagineum. Next base: position 4,227,626 of record JAPQWV010000029.1, read on the forward strand.
GTGGTGGTGGAATCTGAATATATTCGATTACTACGAGATTTTAATTTTTTATTTAAAAAAAGTATCTCAACACAATTATACCGAAATTATGTATGCCTCTTAAAAAAGTTAAAAAGTATGTAAAAAAAATATTATTTTGTGGGTATGCCTCGTGAAAGAAAAAATCAAACACAATTGTTGTGGTGATCGAGAGTGAATTGTATATTTAATTTTTACTATAGCATGTGTGTAAATTAATTCTAATTATTAGGTGCTCAAACTTTTAAATGTGCCATTTTAGTTAATGAACTTTGCAAAATTGCTCCCTTTTAGTTCTTTTACATGTTCTTAGGTCAAGGAAAAAAAAAAACAGGTTCTGGAAAGTTTAAGAACCAAAACGACACATTTAAGGGGTCGTTTGATACGTGGCTATATATAGTTATGGAGTGTGTCTAAATAAGTTACCTCGTGTTTGTTATATGTATATAGTCATATATGCCTTGTATGTCTATACAGTCTATTATTAGGATTTTGGTTATAAGCCTTGTGTATGCATACTCACCTTTAATGTGGTTATGAGGTGTGTATCCAAACCATACACATCTCAATCATATCTATCAAGCACAATTTATATTATTACACAAATAATTAATACATTCAATCAAACATGTTAAAATATAATATCAACAAAATCCGTGTATAGCCATACACAATAACTTATATCCATGTAATCTAATGATATATACCTTTTTTAAGTGCAAGCCTTATTGCATCACCAACAGTAATTCAAGCACCAGATTTGTCGTTACTCTTTACATAATAGATACGATTAAAGTGGCCACTAATTACGACATCCTGACAGTAATCTTGGTCATTTCTTCTGTGTTTCTTATATACACATAATGACGTACTAACTAGATTTATTAGAACATGTGTTTAGTTATTATTTGTCTTCACTCACAAGATATTTGTTCGTTATTAATACTGCTAGAAATGGATAACGAATCTTTCGAGGAACTAAAAATAATATATCCAAAGTTCTCGAATTTCAAAGTCAACTATGATATTCACCATTGATATAAAAACAAATAATTGTTTCATACGTATATGCTAATTACACTTAATTTATATGAAGTTCACACTGGTCAATAAAAACATTTAACAATATATATCTCCATCTCCCATATCGGATAAACAGTCAGTCATGGACGAACGCACCAATATTAATAATTGTTATACAACATATAATCAAACACCAAATCAACGTTCACTGTCCATAATCAGCTTTATTTAACTTGTTTGAAATTATGAATATCAGCCTAATCTTTCCATTTGGTCAAACTGTATATGATAATTGATATGCAAGAAACGTCCACGAACTTCCAACTAATGGAACCCCAAACACGTTCACATCTCATCCCTTGATATAATATATATATACACACACATATATACGATACAAACAAACGATAACACACACAGCTTACAAACAGTAAAACATTAACAGTTCAAGAAACTACAATGGCTGGCCGTGGCTATGCGTTGGCCGAATTCTTGCTGAGGTTCTTGCTGTTTGCTTCGTCCTTGGTCTCCGTTTTGGTGATGGTGACCAGCAAGCAAACCCTCGTAATTCCAATCCCACGCCCGCCCTTTCTTCTTTCGATGGCCGCAAAATTCTCGGATTCCCCAGCTTTCATGTAAGTTCTGTTTCATTACACCCCATATCTCTCCTCTCCCCCTTTATTTGTCCCTTTTCTTTTCTGGGAAAAATAACGTTGGTGGTTGGTAATTATATGATGCGTTTGGTTGCAGATACTTTGTAGCAGCACTCTCAGTTGCAGGCTTCTACGGACTCATAACCACTCTCATCTCCTTCTTCAGCCTCTGCAAGTCCAGCTATGGCGGGAAAGTAGCTTCCCATCTCATCATATTCGACGTGGTAATAATAATATTAATAATATGAAGCCATAGATATGCATTTACACTTTATATGTGTGTGTAGATTAGATTAGATGTACTAATTCTTTGAGCGATTTGAATGTGTATAGCTACTGCTGGGAATCGTAGCATCAGCAACTGGGGCAGGAGGAGGAGTTGCGTACATAGGATTGAAGGGAAACTCAAAGACTCAATGGAATGAAATCTGCAATAAATTCGACAGCTTTTGCAGGCACGTAGGAGCTTCGCTCGCCGTCTCCTTGTTCGCATCCATCATTCTTGCATTGCTCATCATTACCACAGTTCGTTCTCTGTCCAAGAGAATACCCAAGTAATAAAAGAAAAGAAGTTGGGAGCTTTTTCATTAGTTCGATTCGTGTGATTGTTCATATATTGCAATCTGTACTAGGTTTTTCTTTTTCGCCTTTTATTTCTTCCCCAGTGTAATTTCTGTATCTGTTTTGTGTATACGTTAGTTTGTTGGTTGGATTCACATCTCTTAGATTCCCAGAAAATTAAGATGAGCCCACAACTTTATTTCGAACACAGGCAATAAAATGACGCACATACAACAAACAGTTCTTGAATCAAGAAAACTCTAAATCGCAGATAGAAAGCTTTGACTTATTAGTTATTACCATAAACAAGAGCTTTATAACTAAGAGGGGTAGCGATATATGTATGTGACGCGGCGCCTCGGCGGCGGTGGGGAGCAAAGAAACATCAGCGCAACTGCTAAGACAAGTACGAGGAGAAGGCCTTTGATGTCTATTCCATTATCGTCTGATTCACCACAGCAAATCTTTCCCATGGCTTTTTGGCAGCTGGGCCAAGATAAAATAAAGAATGAGGAGATTTTTTTTATTATTATTACATGATTGTTGCTTGGGCAGTATCTTTAAGAGACGACTTGTATCTAGCAGACCAAGTCAGAAGATATCAAAAGATTCTGACTTGGCCTTATTATTGCCGATCTGTGAAGTCGATTCAAAAGGAAGGAAAAATGATAAAAGATTGACGAGAAAAGTCAACTTCTTGAACCTTTAGATCTTTACTGGGCTTATGGGTCGTTCGGGTCGGGCCCAACTCATCAACCCGACCCATTTGGACCACCCTTCTGTATATGTGAATCAGGGTTTATTTCTTGGTGTTTCACATCACAATTCACATGAAGCATGGTAGAAACTAAAATTCCAAATATAAGCTCGAAACTAAAATAAATTTTAAAAAGCGTCCACTGCTCAGATTCTGATATTGTGATTATGAGGTTTAGAAACGTTTCCCATCACTGGCTAGGTTGGATCCGAGTCAGCAACGTGTCATGTGGATGTGGATTGTCTGCCACGTGGCAGATCGGCACGAAGTTCTTGAATCGAATTATTGGTACTAATAATATTTGTGGGCATTAAATGTGTGGCGATATTGGTCGGTCCACTTGCCCTCAATAATTAATTAGTCCATGTCATCCCATAAGATTGATTACCTTTATTACATAACACGTCAGCATGACTACGGCTTTTTATCATCCACAATAAATATCCACGGTCCAATGTTTTTTGAATTTTAAATTGGTCGTCACGCGTTTTATTAGGAGGTAGATATGGATGAAACGTTTATCCGTCAGCTTTGAATTGAACTTCTAGTTTACAAAAGTTGAATTGAAATATATAAAATAATCGTATAAAATAATCGTGAGTTACTTGTTGGCTTTGAATTCCTATACGTAAATAAAAAAGAAGAAAGAAAAAAATAAATATACATGTAAAAAGGAAAAGCCAGATGTATGCGGCTGCCATTTGTTTCCGCCAAGCAATTGAAACGTGGTTCAGAAATTCAGATATGCACTTTCCATTTCTCCTCTCTCTTTTTATTGGTCCACCAATAATTCTTTTCATTTAAATCTTCATCCATCTCGAATCTTTTAAAAAGACTCAAAACATTCATTTCTTCATACACACAGCACGATCCCTTTGCACATACCATCTCCTTCAAGAATTCTATCCAATCAAAACTCAATCCACCGAGCAAAAAATAGAAATACCTCGCCTTAATTTTGTCCGGGAATATCGTAAAGGTCCTGCCTTTCTGTTACTTCTTCTCCCAAAACCCTATAAAGATTCAAACTTTACCCAAATTAGTCCCTGCAATTAAGTTTTTTTCACCTGGGATTTTCATAAACATGGAGGTCTCTGTTGCACGAAGCTCTTCACAGTTAAATCTACGAAAATTTGAGTTTTTTAGCAAGAATCTGAATGCCACTAAGATCCGTAGCCTGAAGATTTCTCCTTCAAGGGGAGTTTATGTTAGTCAAAGCCATCATAGACTTCAATGGCCTTCGAGATCTTCATCTGCCTTGTTCAGCCTTAGAGCATCAGCTAATACTGAAATTCAAGGCGATTCAGTTCCCAGCAAAGCTCCAAAATGTAAAAGAGCCAAAGCTGTATGTGCCCATCTTCTCCCTTTAACCTCTGTTTTCTCCTTTTCATCTTTTTCTTTTAAGCTCTGTTCTTACTGAAGATTCTCTGTCCATGGCAGAACGACGCCGTAAAGCTATTCGTCGGCCTACCCCTCGACACCGTCTCCATCACAAACAAGATAAACAACGCCCGAGCAATCGAGGCTGGGCTCAAAGCACTGAAATTGCTAGGAATCGAAGGCGTAGAACTTCCGATATGGTGGGGCGTAGCAGAAAAGGAAGCCATGGGTAAATACGATTGGTCAAGCTACTTATCGGTCGTAGAAATGGTCGAAAAGTCGGGCCTTAAGCTTCACGTCTCCCTCTGTTTCCACGCCTCGAAGGAATCCAAAATCCCTCTCCCACAATGGGTCTCGCGGGTCGGAGAATCCGACCCGAGCATCTTCTTCACGGATCGATCCGGCCATCCGTACAAAGACTGCCTATCTCTGGCCGCCGACGATGTTCCCATCTTCAACGGTAAGACTCCCTTACAAGTGTACGGAGGTTTCTTCGACAGCTTCAAGTCTTCTTTCTCGCCCTTCTTTGGGTCCACCATCACTGTAAGTACAAAAAAAGCTCATACCTTCTATAAACCATTTTCCCATAAATCTCTTCACAAAAACAAACAGCAAAGTACTGATTATTTTCTTTTACCAGGGAGTATCCGTAGGCCTTGGGCCAGACAGCGAGCTACGGTACCCATCTCACCGCGATTCACCGAAGCGTAGGGCCCGCATTGGAGCCGGCGAGTTTCAGTGCTACGACAAGAACATGCTCGAAAAGCTCAAGAGCCACGCAGAAGCTCACGGAAATGCCCTGTGGGGCCTAGGCGGGCCCCACGACGCGCCTAGCTACGATGTGCCTCCCTTCGCCGGAGGCTTTTTTGCAGAAAACGGCGGTTCTTGGGACAGCGCTTACGGCGACTTTTTCCTTTCTTGGTACTCACACCAACTCACTCTCCACGCAGACAAAGTCCTTTCGCTCGCCTCCTCAGCTTTTAAGGACGTCGAAATAACGTTGTCGGGCAGAATCCCTCTTATCCATTCGCTTTACAAGTCCCGCTCCCATCCCGCCGAGCTTACAGCGGGAATCTACAACACTGAGAAAAGAGATGGCTATGAGGCCATTGCTGAGGTTTTCTCAAGAAACTCTTGTAAGGTCATAATCCCAGGAGTGGACATGTCTGATTCTGACCAGCCTGGAGAATCTAGGTCGAGCCCACAACTCTTGACTGAGCAGATCACTTCTTGCTTCAGGAATCGTGGGATTGAGGTTTCTGGGCAGAACTCCTCTTCTTCGGAGGGTTTTGAACAGATGAGGAAGTACTTGTCTGGGAAAGATAAGGCGGTGGATGTGTTCTTCTATCAGAGGATGGGAGCTTACTTCTTTTCGCCCGAGCACTTCCCTTCTTTTACTCAGTTCGTTCGAAGCTTGGACCAACTACCTATTCAGAGTTCCGACGACTTGCCTGTCGAGGATTACGACGGAGTGGATTCGCCTTCTGGCTCGAATCTGCGCATGCAAACTGCTTAAGGCGACTGTTTTCGTAGGCCAAATATGAATGATTCATCATATGTATAGTATTCAATTTTCAAGAGTTAATGCTCCATTATTACATGGGAAAAGCATCATTACATTGCAACTTCATTCTATGCTAATGCTTTAAATGATTCACAAGCAATCTCAGTGACTGTCAAGCTACTAAGACATGATCGATCCCTTCGCCGCATATGCATCTAACTTGGGACTAGAAAACAACATATAAATAGTCGAGAAATCAAATGTGTCGAGAAATCATCTCTTAATTCAACTATTACGAGATAATAATAAGCAACCATTTCATAGTCTATAGGCTTGATCAGTACTATACTTTGCTGGAATTTTATGGTTGCCTAAAAACGATAAAAAAAAAAAGAATAAAAGATGCCGTTTTTTGTGCTGGGATGATTTGTAGAAACGACGAAGGAAGAACGATTGGCAACTCTATCTGACGATTTTAGCCTCAATAAAGCGTAAGAACGCTAGTCAGCACTTAACGCTTTCTGCTTTATCCATTGCTTCTCAAATCCGTAAACCATGGGTCATTCTCGCTCGCGACGAGAACAAAAACACTGCCAGCTTTAGTAGAATCAATATTAAATTGGAGGATTTTTTACGAAAATTAAAAGTGGAAAATGCCCAGTGGTTGCGACGTCAGAGCTCTGTGGATTCTCAACAATCAGGATGTGATTTTCTCCAGGTAGTTTGCGTATATTGGTTCGAAAAATAGTACTAATTTTGTTTGATGTTGGATTCGGTTGATTTTTCGACGCTTGTCGAAACAGGAAATTTCCTGTGGTGGAAAAGAGATGGCGGGCGATGTGTGAGAAGGGGAGGGAGGACGATTTGAAGTATAATACCTTGCCTTACGATCCAGAAATAGCTGCTGCTTTCACTGATCGTAAAAAGAGGTTTTGAGCTTCTTTCTCTTCTCTGTTTCGCTCCTAGCTTTACTCTTGCAGCCGATCTTTCGTCTTTGACTGATTTTCTTTATGTTCTGCATTAGTTTAGGTATTGCGTAATCAAGTGTTGGACCTTATTAGCTGTTGGATTAGTCTAATTTTTAAGCTTCCCAGTCTTGGAAGTTCTGTTATTCTTACTTTATGTCTTTACTTAGGGAGGGTTCTGCTCGTGGATTCGGCCTACGCTTGGGTCAGTCTGTCAAAGGATCGGATTCATGGGTTGATGATCCAATTGCACGTCATGTTATTAGTTTGTATGTTAATAAAGAAGAGGAGGGGGAACAGTATTCGTTATGGCCTGTGGTCTTGCACATAAAGGGTCCATATTCTATCCTTGTTTTACCTCTTGTTGAGCCTCGCCATTTGAAGTCCTATCTGAAGTTGTGCAACAGATCGGATTGTGGAAGTGCTGTTGGAGCTGATGATAGTTTGTCTTCCATCCTCCTTGATCTTCCATCCATCACAGGGTACGGTAAGTTTTACTTTGGAGTGCTTGCTGAATCATTTCGTCCTCGAGACAACATGCTTCTCACTGTTACTCATTGAGTTTTTTCCAATTAAAATGTTTTTAGGGCCTTTATTGTGGCACATGCAATCGGAGATATTATACTTGGTGAAGCAATGGAGACAGAAATCGTCGTTTCTTCTTCTCCCTCAGTTGGAGGATTGCTAGACTCGCTCACGGGCAGTATAGGAATTTCAGGTATCTCCGCAAGGGCAAAACCCGTCGTGGCTCCTGCTGCAGCATCAACTGTTTCTGGGGTTTCTGTAAGTGGAGCTCTGACTTCTGACAGTCCCAAAATGGGTTCGAGACCCTTGGACAAGGATGCACTTCGTTCTTTTATCAGCAGTGCAATGCCCTTCGGTCGGTGGCCTTTCTTTTGAGATGCAGATACAATTTTTTTTAATGGTTTTTAGGTGGTATCTTTCTTTTTGTGTTGTAGGCACTCCCCTTGACCTCAGTTTTTCAAATGCAAATGCTATCAAAACTGCTGGGTTTTCTCAAGCAGACGCCCCTCCTATAGAGCGAAAACAGCCTGCTTGGAAACCTTATCTTTACCGTGGAAAACAACGGATATTACTCACAATTCACGACACGATTAATGCCTCTATGTATGACCGAGATGAGATACCTGACAGCATAACAGTTTCTGGTCAAGTGAACTGTAGAGCAGAGTTGGAAGGACTGCCTGACATCTCTTTTCCGTTGGCTGGGCTTGACTCGGCCCATGTCGAGGCCTTGTCATTTCACCCCTGTGCTCAAGTCCCTGAGCACGGCGGCGATAAGCAGTCCGTGACGTTTTCTCCACCATTGGGAAACTTTGTCTTGATGCGTTATCAGGGACTTTGTTCGGTTGGGCCTCCCATAAAGGGTTTTTACCAGCTTTCGATGGTTTCAGAGAACGAAGGTGCATTCTTGTTTCGATTGAGCGTAATGGAAGGTTATAAATCTCCCCTGGTGATAGATTATTGTACGTTGACCATGCCTTTCCCAAGGAGAAGAGTCATTTCCATCGATGGGACACCTTCGATTGGGACGGTTCTGCACACCGACCATGCGGTTGAGTGGAAGATAATAACTAACCATCGCAGTGTTTCAGGGAAGAGCATTGAGGCGACTTTCCCTGGTACAGTTAAGTTTGCACCTTGGCAAGCTCAGAGGTTGCCTTTGTCTGGTTCTCCCCTTGGAAGTATGGCTGATGAAGACAGCGATCTTGAGACAGACTCTAGTGGTGGTGTCGTTAGTGTTGATGATTACATAATGGAGAAAATGAGTAAGAATCTTCAAGCGGTTGACTTGGAGGAACCCTTCTGTTGGCAAGCATATAATTATGCGAAGGTATTTATATTCAGTTAGTTGTATAGTTAATCCATTCTTGTTTCTATAATCTTTTGTTTTGATTGTAAAAAAAAAAGAACATAGACAAATAGAAAGTATTGTGCCAGCAAATCATTCTTCGTCTTTTCAGTTAACCCTAATATTGTTGTAAAAACCATTCTTTTTGTAAAGCAAGAAGGGCCTGTCTACAAGGATTTACCTGCGGAACCAACTAATTGTTTCTTTTGTTGACAGGCATTTGTATAATGTGCTCTGTTATACTCTTTTAACCCTTTAACTGCAGGTTTCTTTCAAGATTACTGGACTTTCGTTGTCAGGATTGTCTATTGATCCTAAGTCTGTAAGTCCTTCCATTATAGAAGCGCTTTTAATGTTCTTTGGCCATATTACGAAACAACATGAAGAGATCATGAGAATTCTCACGAATAGTCGTATTCACATCTTTTTTAAGCATGAAGGGCTTTCTAGTTGATTGTCTTTTATCAGTTGAATTTCGTCACAGTTAGACGTCGTACTTGCAGGTGAGCATTTTTCCAGCTGTCAAAGCACCCGTCGAAATTTCGTCTCTGGTAAACTGCATATCCTTCACAGCAGACATACTTCTATTATCTATAGTAGATTTTGTGATCTGATGAGCCCTGTAAATTGTTTTCTTTGAATGACCTCTCAACACTCTCATAAGAATCAAACATACTCGTTACATCCGATTCATTACTTGGATTTGCATATCATTTTTTCGTCAATGCTCTCCGTGAATACGATGCAGGTAACTTCTGGGGATTATATTCTGTGGAATACGCTCGGGAAATGCCCTGTAGCTGCCACACCACAAGCTTAGAAGAGAGAGAGAGAGAGAGAGAGAGAGAGAGAGAGAGAGAGAGAGAGAGAGAGAGAGAGAGAGAGAGAGAGAGAGAGAGAGAGAGAGAGAGAGAGAGAGAGAGATGCACTGCAAAATCCACACCAAGGTCAGTTCTATGCCAACACAATCTTGTGTAATGTTTGTTGTCCTTGCTTGAATCTCTATCAATTCTCTGTTAAAGAGTTTTTTTTTTGTTGGGTTCCAACCATTAGAGACCTGTTTTGCAATCATACCTTTGTATCAGTTTTGTTCCAACTGTTTCTCTTGTAAACTGTGTGGCGTTTCAATCGTACTTTCTTTTTAAAAACATATATGGCATACGTTAAACTGAGAATAAATGTAATAATTGATACCATATGTCGTTCATATACGTTGTTAAAAATGCATCTAACACACTTGTGATTCAATACAACTCAATCTGAGACACAGATCTAACAAATCTTGAAGTTGTACACACAAGAAGACTTATCTTGAGAGCCGAGCGATGCTTGAAATGTCGCACTAGGGTTTCGGCCACAGACGGGGACTATATGCTCGAAGACGACAAACGGTCGGCTGCGAGCTAGTTAGTGAAAGAGCTTTTAGAGATTTTCGCCCAGAACAGAAATGGTGAAGCGTAAAAACGCAGTAAAAACAGAGAGAGTCGTGAAGACGAAGAAGGGGGAAAATTAGGGTTGAGAGAATTAGGGTTCGATCTACTGAATGTTCTCGAATGAGTCTCGTTTGTTACTTTTAAATGTTCTGGGGTTTTTGTAAAAAGGTGTGAAAGATTTTAAAATTGCTTTTTTGTCCCCGGTAAATTACAGTGGCTTCTCAAAACTCTAGTGCTTTAATTTTTTGGCCCACATTAAACCACAATTGATCATTTTCGCCCCAGTTATATAGAGCTGGGCCGGAAATAGATCAGTGTGCCGTGGTAATCATTTTCTGCCCATTATCGTGGTGGCCCAATTAGGGCCTGATTTTAACAGCCCACCTCACGATGATGGGCCGAAAATGTTTACCATTGACAGTTGGTCCCGTAACTTACAGTGGTTTTGCTTCCCGAGCGCCTTGGTTAGGATATCTGCGACTTGGTCCTGCGATTTGACAAATTTGGTTTCAATGACATGTTTAGAAATATATTCACGAATAAAATGACAGTCTATTTCTATATGTTTAGTCCGTTCGTGGAAGACCGGATTATTAGCAATTTGTATGGCTGCGTTATTATCGCAGTACATCTTAGCAGGAAGGTGTGTAAGGACTTTCAAGTCCTTTAACAGGGCCATTATCCAAATTAGTTCGCTCGTAGCTTGAGCCATGGCCCTATACTCGGCTTCAGCCGAAGAGCGGGAAACTGTTTTTTGTTTTTTGCTTTTCCATGACACAGCTGTGTTTCCCAGAAATACACAGAAGCCAGACACTGATTTTCTACTGATTGAGCACGAAGCCCAGTCAGAGTCACAAAAGACAGATAACTGGTTACTTGGAGTGTTTGAAATTAACACCCCATAGCCAGGAGCAGCCTTTAAGTATCTTAAAATTCTAAAAGCAGCAGTGATATGCAAAGCATTAGGGTTGTGCATGTGTTGGCTAAGTGTTTGGACTGCATAAGATATATCATGCCGAGTGTTGCAAAGATAGATCAGTCGACCCATGAGACGCTGGAAATAGGTAATGTCAGCAGAGTTTGATTCTGCTTGGACTGAAAATTTTAGATTTTGCTGCATGGGGGTATTTTTGGGCTTACAGCCCAATACACCGAACTCATTCAATAGGTCAAGTGTATATTTTCTTTGATTAAGTACTAATCCTTCACTGCATTTATTTACCTCTATACCTAGGAAGTATTTCAGGCAGCCTAAGTCTTTTATTGCAAATAAGTCATTGAACACAGATTTAATTCTAGCAATTTCAGACAAGTCATTTCCAGAAATCAGAATATCATCAACGTAGACAAGTAGAAAAACACATAAGTCACTCTGAAATTTGCAAAACAGGGAGTAGTCACTTAAGCTCTGTCTAAAGCCATTTGAAGTTAGTACTTCAGTCAGTTTTTCATTCCATTTTCTAGGTGCTTGTTTTAACCCATAAATGGGTTTTCTTAGCCTACATACTCTATGATCATTCACATAGAAACCCTCTGGTGGACACATGTATACTTCCTCCTCAAGTTCTCCATGCAAAAAGGCATTATCAATGTCTAGTTGGTATATATTCCAGCCATTCATAACAGCAGTTGCTAACAAAATTCTAATGGTGACCATCTTAACTACAGGGGCAAAGATCTCATTAAAGTCTACACCCTCCTTTTGACTATAACCCTTTGCTACTAATCTAGCTTTGAATCTCTCTATTTCACCATTTGACTTATACTTAACTTTAAAAATCCACTTGCTACCCACAGGTTTTCTATTCTTAGGGAGTTCTACTAGGTCCCAAGTTCCATTTTCTACTAAGGCCCTCATTTCTAGTTCCATGGCTGCTTTCCAATCAGGATTTTCTAATGCCTCAGCTACTGACTTAGGAGTCACAGTTCTATCTATGTTACTGCAGCATTCTTTATCTCCTATCTCAAGCTTTGAGAAATTCATAACACTAGCTAATGGATACAGCACTTTATACTTAGCAGCATGTAAGGAGCAGTCATAATCATTCAGGTAATTTGGTTTCCTAACATTCCTCTTAGGCCTACTCAAGTCATTGTTATTCAAAACAGGTGATTGGTGAGTGACTGAGTCATGTACAGAGTCAGGCACTTCATCAGATTCACTTAAAATAGGGGCAATGTCATTCTGATCATCAGCCCTAGAAGTAGTGTCACTATTGGGGTAATTATCATCATCATGCACATCATCAGGCAAATTTTCATGTTCACTAAGTGCATTACTGTGAGAATTTTCTAGAATAGCATCATTGTTCCCAAACAGTTCATCAAATAGCATATAAGTATCATTGGTTTTCTCACTAGCATCAGTCACATTGGTTTTAAAGGGAAACACAGTTTCATAGAACTTTACATCTCTGGCTGGAAAAATGGTCTTGCTATCTAAATCTAGTAACTTATATGCTTTCTTGTTTTCATAGTATCCTAGCATAACACATTGTTTAGCACGAGCATCAAATTTGGAACCAGCATTTAAAACAGTTGCATAACAGAGGCACCCAAATGTTTTCAAATTGTCATACTTCACACATTTTCCAAATAGAACTTCATAAGGTGATCTGCCCTTAAGTACAGCAGTGGGAGTTCTATTGATCAGAAAAACAGCACTTAGAATGCATTCAGACCAGTAAATCAGAGGAACCCCAGATTGGAAATATAAAGCTCGAGCAACATTCAGTAAATGCCTATGTTTTCTTTCAACAATTCCATTCTGCTGTGGTGTATCAACCACAGTAGTTTGGTGTAGTATTCCTTCTACTCTAGTAAATTCTTTGAACTGATTATTCACAAACTCAGTACCATTGTCAGACCTAAACATTTTTACCCTCCTCTCAAACTGGGTGCTAACCATGCTGACAAAGTACTTAACATGATGCAAGACATCAGATTTAGCATGTAGTAAGAAAACCCAGGTTGCCCTTGAAAAATCATCAACTATAGTAAGAAAAAATCTACAGTTATTATAGCTAGCATGTTTAAAGGGACCCCACACATCAATGTGAACAAGTTCAAAGATAGATGCAGTTTTATGATCACTCAAAGGAAAAGGCTCCCTAGTCTGCTTTGGTTCAGCAGGTTGGTTATCCTTCAACTTTAAAACAGATTTTAACACATCAAGCACAGCAGATGAAGGATGCCCTAATCTCTTATGCCACAGATCACATGAAGCTAAATGCACTATGCTAGCACTGCAATTATTACCATTCAAACACTTGTTGAAGTAGTATAGTCCTTCTTTTAACTCACCAGTCCCCATTATATTCAGGGACTGTGGGTCCTGAAAGGTGCATACATTGTTTTTAAAGCTCACAATGCACTGATTAGTGACAGCTAGTTTAGAGACTGACAGCAAGTTACACTTAAAGGCTGGGACAAGTAAGACCTTTCTCAAAATTATCCTATCATTCAACAGATAATCTCCAATCATGTTGACAGACAAGCAAGCACCATTGGGCAGTTTAATAAAAGTACTGTCACACTTCACATTCTTTAACATTGAAAAGATTTTCAGAGGAACACACAACATGATCAGTGGCACCAGAATCTATTATCCAACCCCTATCAAAGTCAGAGGACATAGTGTTAATGAATGCACCTTCCATGATGTCTTGGTTAGCTTCAGGATGACTCTCCTTTTCAAGCAATTTCATTAGCTTACTGTATTGCATTATTGAGAGATTAGGGGTTATTGTCTCTGCAGTTCCCTGATTTGTGTCTATACTATTTGCAGCCTTATTTGAGTTCCAGTTCTGATTTCTCCTAGTATTGGCAGTGTTGAAGGTGTTCCTATTTGGTCTACCTAGTAGCTTAAAACACTTTTCTATAGGGTGACCCTTAATACCACAGTACTTACATATAATAGGGTTACTGCTGAGGTAGCCATTACTGGTGTTAGTGGGATTGCCTATGAGTTTATAACACCTTTCTATAGTATGCCCTTTAATGCCACAGTTTTTGCAGATAATGGTGTTTGGTTAGGCTGATTCTGATTTGGTTTGTTGAAGCTTTTATTCAGAAATATTGAGGTGTTACTATCAGATTCTTGTATTATTCCTCTATGAGACTCTTCCCTACTAACCATATTGTATGCATGCAGAACATTTGGGAGGGGTTGTTGTAACAGGATGTTGCTTCTTATGTGGTTATATGTTTCATACCCATCAGAAATTGCATGAGTTTTTGTTCTTCACCTAAACTGTTAGGATGTGCACTAGCATTACATGTGCAGACAGGACCTGCTGTTAAGGCTTCTAGTTCATCCCACAGATGTTGAAGTTTTGAGAAATATATAGATATGTTATCATTTCCTTGTTTTAGATTGTATATAGACTGTTGGAGACTGAATTCCTAGACCCATCTACATTCTTAAAGGTTTTTTCTAGTGATTCCCACACTCTCGAGGCAAACTTGGCATAGGTATACCTAATTCTTAGTTCATTGCTAAGGGAATTCAAGAGCCATGACAATACTATTGCATTACATCTCTCCCAGTCACTTGCTAAGTCAGAATCATCAGGAAGTGGCACAGTGCCATGAACAAAGCCAACTTTGTTTTTGGCAGTAAGAGCAAGAAGGACTGAGTTACTCCAATATGAGTAATTCTCAGATCCTGAAAGAATGACATTTGTTATATTGGTGACAGAGAGATCAACTTGGCTTATATACAGAGGATTCCTAGGATTGGGCACTAGTTCTGGATTGTTTCGTTTGGATGTTTCAGTTTGAGGTTCTTCAGTTTCACTATCTGATTTGAACAGATCCATAGCTAAGGAGCTTAGACTAGTCTTTGGTTAGTAATCTTAGTTCAGACACAATCACAGAATTTCAAGTAGAACAACACAGGTTATGGAGAGAGTAAGGAACGAGTTCACCGTATGAGATGGAACGTTAGCTCCACGAACTGCTGCAGCTATAACTGAATATCAGTCCGTTGTGTGAGTCACGAGCTGCAGTTGCATAAAAAAAAGTTGATCAGTGTCCTTGATGACTATAAACTGATCAAGCTGAAACTAGAACAGAATAGATCAGAAGGTGAGAGAAATATGCGCAGGCGATTATGAACAGAAGCGCTCTGATACCATGTTAAAAATGCATCTAACACACTTGTGATTCAATACAACTCAATCTGAGACACAGATCTAACAAATCTTGAAGTTGTACACACAAGAAGACTTATCTTGAGAGCCGAGCGATGCTTGAAATGTCGCTCTAGGGTTTCGGCCACAGACGGGGACTATATGCTCGAAGACGACAAACGGTCGGCTGCGAGCTAGTGAGTGAAAGAGCTTTTAGAGATTTTCGCCCAGAACAGAAATGGTGAAGCGTAAAAACGCAGTAAAAACAGAGAGAGTCGTGAAGACGAAGAAGGGGGAAAATTAGGGTTGAGAGAATTAGGGTTCGATCTACTGAATGTTCTCGAATGAGTCTCGTTTGTTACTTTTAAATGTTCTGGGGTTTTTGTAAAAAGGTGTGAAAGATTTTAAAATTGCTTTTTTGTCCCCGGTAAATTACAGTGGCTTCTCAAAACTCTAGCGCTTTAATTTTTTGGCCCACATTAAACCACAATTGATCATTTTCGCCCCAGTTATATAAAGCTGGGCCGGAAATAGATCAGTGGGCCGTGGTAATCATTTTCTGCCCATTATCGTGGTGGCCCAATTAGGGCCTGATTTTAACATACGTCAAAGACATAGATTTAGATGCTCAAGCCACCACAATAATATTGCTTTTATACGTTGTCGCTTATATTAAAAACTAATTCCTAATTTTTATGCCTGAATTATCTTTCTGAGGAAACGTTTGGAAGATCGTCTCCGGGTTTTGGGCGGAGATCGAAAACAAAATTGCTTCAATGACTACTTGAAGTTTGAATCAACGTACCATTTTTATGTTGTTTATGGTTTTATTTTTCTATCAAATATATGAAATTCGATTTGAAGACGGCATAGTTTGGATCAAAGGGGACATGATGACCTCCACGATTACATATCTTTGCATGCCTGAGCCAAGTGACATTTTATTATTGAAGTACACTTTTTAGAATTAAATAGAAAAAGTATTATAACTCGATAAATGCTCTAGCTTTTGAGCCGTAAATCTCTTGGAACTCTCCCATGTATGCATATCTTTAAGCTGCGCTCTTTCTGTTTTAAATCGAATATAATTTTAAGGTCAAATATGACATCATGCTTGCCTCAGCAAGATGCTGTCTTTCAAATTTTCCTTCTGGAAAGTTCTATCAAACATTCGTGATAACTAATTTTACTTAAAATATAGATATAGAAAAAGAAGTTTCACAATATGCTTAACATGGTGGTTTCCTTCTATGTGGGTGGTTAACTTTTATTTTTTTATTACTTATTTTATTAAATGGTTAATTATTGGACACGTGGCGCATTTAGAGACCTTCTACGTTTCTATAATAATGCCAATGAGGCTTGGCTCTAATGGCCCAGCTGAGACACTCAAAGTCATGTGACTAGGAGGTTCGGGGTTCGAACCCTACCTCCCACATGAATTTAAGAAGTCCCCATGGACCTAGGCCCACGTGGATGGGTTTGGGACGTATCCATCTGACCCGGGAATTAGTCCGGAGTGCGTGGTGGTTAGCCCATAGCCGGGCTGTGTGGGGATACCTCGGGACCGAAAAGAAATACGTTTCTATAATAATACTATAGGGTTTAGGGTTTATAAAATAAGCCAATCAAGTATGGATTCTTTCGTGGTAATCCTGTTTATGTGCACATTTGTAAATGAAGATTTAAGAAGTATAAAAAATGGCACGAGAGAATGATGTAATAGCGTGTAAGGTTATTATGCATCCATATCAAGGGAAATATGCTTTGAAGGGCTCGAGAAAACATACTGATGAGTAGACACAACATATGTTACATAGATACAAAATTTTAAATAAATAAATAACATGTGTGTTTGTTTGTGTGTGGGCAACATAATGGAGGAATATTACATGCTTCTAAGCACTCGAAAGTCGAAAGCCTCGAAACGTGTCTTGTTCTAACATCACAAATTTTTGCAGGAAAATCATGGATTAATGCAACAAGGTGAAATAATGATTAGCGTATGCTTATGTCAAGTGCAGATTAAAATTATAATTACATATATGAAGATTAGAACGAACTTAACAATTAGCGTGAGTGAACCTTGGAACTAATGTGATGAACTTAAACATCAAAGATTCAAAACTCTATCTTCAACTAAGACAGCCTAATTAATAACCATGAACCATTAGTCTTAAAGCATGTGCCAAATTAGTGGCTTTGGATAGGACAGCGATATCTGTCAAACTCATGCAAAATGAATTTATAGTTATCATTATTATTATTACAAATTAGCGTGGCAAAGCTAATAAGAAGTAAAAAGGCTGTGCGCACTTCCTCATGCAATATATTGCGTGCGCATGGTACCACTTCAAGAGTGCTCAACTGGCATAAAACCAAATATAATTTGTGAATATTACTTAAATAAAACCACATATGCATAACATAATATATACATATATATTATATAGATATATACACGTACTCGTGAGAGCATGTCTGGCGGCTAATGACCACCTTTGTAACACTTCCAAATTATGTGCTTGTCGACCTATGTATTCCTTGTTGAGAGAATTAATGTTTGCAATAGCTTTTCATGTATGGATTAGCTATGGGCCTTTGTTGTCATGAAATTAGGGCACATCATAGATGATGTGCTCTTACATGAGACTTCTGTCGGGTCACATCAAGCATTATTTTATGGTGTTTTAACCCTATTATGGCTAATGCTGTTTAGCCTACCCCGACAAATTGATTACATATAATCAATCACACCTAGTTCTTAATATTATTACATCAATTGTTTCTATATTCTTAATTTGTTGAGTGACTACAAGTAAAAAAAAGTTCTATAAGAATTTGTTCATGGAGGATTGGAGGAGCTATAGCCTATACTTCAGATCGATCGTACTGAATCGGAATGTGGGACCCAATTCAGTTGTAATAATATGGTTTCCTACTATCCTATAGCTTGTTCCTAATATTTATACAATTTCAAAATTCAAGATGAAGATTTCTCTTTTCAACTTTTGATGTAATAAAGTTGAGATTTTACTTTTTTCAAGTAATATCCTCACAAAGACCATAATCGATATGTTTAAATAAATAAATATTTTTGGTTTTTTTTATTAAATGTGTAATGTGTTTGGTGGTGCGCGTGCAAGAGAAGATGAGAAGGAGGGAGATGTGGTCATAATAGTGAATGACCACAAGAATATTGCTCATGACGCACACATACATTATGAAATTTTTATATTTTATTCGATATCCTATACTTAAATATGGATCATATTAGAAACTGAAAAGGAAAGAAAAGAAAAGGGATGTGCATGATTATTCTTTATTGGAAACTCACCATCTTCAATCATTTTATATCCATCTCCTCCATACTCGCCACATACTTCCACTTTTTTTCTTTCGAACTCGACATTATAATCATTACATATACATAAACAAAATACTTGCCCGTGTCGGTTTTGTGCATTCTATTCTATCTTTGAAGCCTCATCAGGGTATATAGTCTAAATTACAAAGGCTGTATGGCTAAGCATACGATTATATGTATAATATTTTATTTTAAGGTTTCCATTGTCTTTTTTGGTGAGATCTTACATGTAGTGTTATATATGATTCTGATCTGATATAATTAACAGTTCGGTGTAATGTGTTGATCTTAAAGTAACTTGAAAGGCAAGGAGGAAAACTCATGTAGAGGTGTCACGTTATCAACCAAAAGTTACATTATTTTCCTTGAATGAGAAACAATAGCAATTAACGGTTATAGGTAATTTAAATTCGTTATTTCAAGTATTAATTTGTACGAGATAATATATATATATATATATATATATATATATATATAACAGAATTATTAGCGGTGCAGGCTTAAAGCATGAGATTATATGTATTCTCTTCTTCTCTACTAAACAAAATAAAATAACGAATAAAAAAATTGTCATGACGAAACTAGCTTAAGCTATATAGCCCATTGACCTCGAGTTGTCAAAAATTAATGTATACTAATATTATAATTAGTTTTAGCTGTCACGCCTGATTCCTTTATATTATTATATACATGGTTTTACCAACATATTTTGATGGGAAAAATACTCGATTATTTGTGGGCACGTCTAACGTTCTTTATGAATACACCTGCACACTCCTGCAAAGACGACATATACTTGTCCCTATCAACCTGCTTCTTTTATATCAAATTTAGATCATTTCTTAGGTGGGTTCAAAGTAAATTATTAAATTACCTTCAACTTCTTGTACATTAGAATAAGATGCACTTATTACTATATACTTAGTAGTTTCCCTTGACTACATACGTGAACTTGCAAAGAACCCATATTGGAATTATAAGAAATAAGCCACATACACACACACAAACAAAAACAAAAACACATTTTAGTAATTGGAGCTTGTGGGGGCACTTGAGAGCACACTCTATACAAGGAAATAGGCCTGCTTCTGCTTAGGAACCCCCTAATTATTATTGTCACATAAAATCTAACTTTATTATTGTGTCTCCACTTCTCCCTAGCTTGCTAGTAATATAATTATTTAAATACTTACTTCTTAGATATTCTACACAAACCTCTAGGTAGGAAATATAGATATCGAAATCGTATGGGATACTGTTGAAGCTAGTAGCTCACGCATATACACACACAATCACATTACATTATTTTGTTTTTGTCTCAAGATAATTTACAATTCATTTGAAGCTCCATCGACGACATCCAATTAAGAATAGAAATCTATTGCACGAACTACGCAACAAAAATTAAAAAAATTGCGCGTGGCCATGAATATAGATTATTCTCTATGTTAGTTGATGATCTCTAACACAAACACAAACCAAAACCCCCAACAAAAATAAAGACAAGCCATCATCTTGCACTCATTATTCCTTGCACTAATATCCTTCCCATAAACCCTCAAACCCAACCCACCCTATATATATCTATCCACTCGCACTTCTCCTGTATCTCCACAGCAACACACACACACACACACTTCTTTTCTCAGACAAAACCCTCAAACATCTTGTAATAATAATCACAACTAGCTAGAGCTAGCCCCATCCCATCCTATCCATCTACCCTATCAGTCTATTCTCTACTTCTTTTACAGCTTCGTTCAAATGGCAGTTTCAGGTTTCGAAGGGTTCGAAAAGAGGCTGGAGTTACGCTTCTCCGGCGACGATCCCGAGATTGGAGCTGGCCTACGGCGGCTAGACTTCGCCGAGCTGGAGAAAGTGCTCCATGAGGTTCAGTGCACGGTGGTCTCCGCCGTGGGCAACAGATACTTCGACTCTTACGTCCTTTCTGAGTCGAGTTTGTTCGTGTATCCATCCAAGATCATCATCAAGACTTGCGGGACGACGCAGCTGCTCAGATCCGTACGGCCGTTGGTGGGCCACGCCGCCGCGATGGGGCTCACCCTCGGCGGGTGTAGGTACACCCGCGGCAGCTTTATCTTCCCGCAGGCACAGCCGTACCCTCACACCAGCTTCAGGGACGAGGTTGTCTACTTGGAGGAGAATCTTCCGAGGAATCTCACCGTGAGAAAGGCAAACGTGATGAACTCCAAGTACTCTTGCTACAAGTGGCACGTCTTCACTGCGTCGGCTTCGTCCGGCGGCGACGGCGAGGATCTGTACACCGTCGAAATCTGTATGACCGAGCTCGACAGGGTTCTTGCCAAGAAGTTCTACCGGCGATTCAACGACGGTAAGAACGGCGACTCGGCTGGTAAGGAGATGACGGGGATTACTGGGATTCAAGAAATTAACAGAAATGCGTTTATCTGCGATTACGCCTTCGATCCGTGTGGGTACTCAATGAATGGGATAGACAGAGATCGTTATTCGACGGTCCACGTCACGCCTGAAGATGGGTTCAGCTATGCGAGCTATGAGTGCGTGATGACCTCAGTTTACGACGGCAGGGAGGTGTTTTTCGAGGTCTTGAGGAAGGTGATTAAGGTTTTCCGACCGGGAGTTTTGTCTGTGTCTCTGACTTACGGCGGCGCCGCTGCCGGAGATCACGCCGGCATGTGGAGGGGAGCGGCGGAGGCTGTCGAGCCGCTGGGGATGAGGCTGAGGAGCTGTGTGGCGGATGAATTCCCGGCCGCCGGAGATGTAGTTTTTCAAACTTTCACTCTGTCTTGATCGGTGAAGGAAGCTCGCCGGCCGGCGCGGAGGAGAAGGGTGTATTGTGGGTGGAGAGATTATTTAGTCTTGAACTATTTTCATAGGGTGTAGGTGGAATTATTCTTCTATTTTTCATCTTTATCTTTTCTTTTTTCTTTTTACTTTCTTTTTATTTAATTATGTTAGCCGAAAAATATGAATATGCATGCTAATTGATGTCATTGCATCTGATTAAGATGGCAAAGTGTGGGGTTGACTTTATTTTGAAAAAATATAACATTAAAATAATAAGGATGATAGAACATAGTGATGTGGAGATTGTTGGATTCAGCATATTCATAATATTGCACCCCACTAAGATCGGTCACGCCTCGACAAAATTTAAGGTTGGAGTAGTAAATTATGGTTAGATGGAGTGGATAATCCCACGGAAAGTGCTCATAAATATGGTTTCTATTCTATTTCTTGTTTTGATGTCGTTATTTTATACGAACTCTCTCGCACTCCGATCCCATCCCATTTAGTTCCGTTTCATCTAATTATTTTCATTTTATTTTTTCTCCGTGTTCTTCATACGATAATCACACTTTTCTCTCTACCATCCATGATCTTCAAAGCCTGTAATAATGAAATGTATGATCTCGGGAATCGATTGAAAGAATAATTCCAATATATTAATAAAAATAATTCAATTAGTTTATAAAATAGGAAACGTTGTGAATATTAATGTAATATTCATATATACGGATAAATATTGTTGTCATAAGGAATCGCACCTTCTTGTCCGGAGTCGACTTTCATCAAGCATGCTTAAAACTACACCACAAACAATATGAATATTTTATGAGTATGCATAAGCGATTTCAAGGTTTCGACTTTTGTTATTATTTAATTCTATCCACATCACCCCGTGCAATGTTTTTTATCTATTTATTTTGGAACACCTAAGACCCCTCAAGAAAATTCTTTCGGACCTGAAACATTTTAATAAAATATATTTGCATGGTCCATAACACTTGGCTTAATATAACTCGTTTAATATTTTCAAAATTGATAAAATATAACTAAAATCACCTATAGTGGTGTGGTGACTAGACTATATATTGTCGATTCAACTCATAATGGCATGCGCTACTCCCTCGCGTGAAATTGCATCTGACTTTTGAAGTCAACTACTGAATGTTGGTGTGTTTAAAAATTAAAATACGTGAAATAGACAATTTAATTTTAAACTAATAATTGGGCCTTCTCTGACGTTGAGTTTGGGCTGTAATGGACCAATTATAGATTTATTTTTATTTTTATTCTTTGAGTAGTGACGATCTCAATATCATCACGGCAAAAAGATCGAATCTTTCCTTTTGTTTGTACCCTTGAGTTGAGATTACCCCCCAATTTTCCCCTCTTTCCATTATTACAAATTGAACTAACGGCCATATATACTGTTCTCCGGTCAAAATCGTATGAGTTCTGTCTTGTTTTTAGGTTTCGGATTTGGGTTATTTCCTTAATCGTTCTTTTGCGTTTTTCAGCTGCGATGATATCTTGTTGATTGGATCATTCCAAATCTATGCTTACTCAAAAAGAAACGAATGATAGGAAAAGGTGCAACCGTATGTATATACCTCGCCCTTCTCTCTGATCAAGAATTCAAATCATTTCAGCGTTCATCCACCTTCAAGAAAGCATCTCTCGGTGGGTTGGGTTTTCTTCGTTTCCCATTGTGGTGATGATATTCAAAGAACCCATTTTCCTCGCTTGTCTGAGGACTTTTAACAGATAAATGGCGCGCAAGTTCAGATTTGGCCGCCGCGTGTTGAATTTCTGCTGCAAAGTGGGCTGTGTTCGTGCCAAACGTTGCAGCAGGAGAAATCCTTCGCTTTCTGATAGTGATAACAAGGATAGATTACCCTTCTACGAAGAACAAAATTCCCAGGCCCTTCAACCAAGCTCCTTAGAAATCATCAACGTCCCTTCCCATGATTTCACTTTGTCCTATTCCATCCTCACAAAGCGTGGTTACTACCCAGAAACCCCAGACAAACAGAACCAAGACAGCTACTGTGTCAGAACAAACCTTCAGGGGAACCCAAACGCACATTTCTTCGGCGTCTTCGACGGGCACGGCTTGTACGGAGCTCAGTGTTCCACGTTCGTCAAGAATAGGCTCGTCGAAATCCTATCGAACGACCCTTCGCTGCTCGAAAACCCAATCGACGCCTACAGCGCAGCGTTCTCGACGGCCAACGAAGAGCTCCACGACAGCGAAGGCATAGACGATTCCCTGAGCGGGACGACTGCCATCACAGCCCTAGTCATCGGCGACAAGCTCTACGTAGCCAACGTGGGAGACTCGAGGGCGGTTTTAGCCGTCAGAGAAGGCAATCGACTCCTCGCCCAAGACTTATCCTGCGATCAGACCCCATTCAGGAAAGACGAATGCGAGCGGGTGAAGAACCGCGGGGCCCGAGTTCTGAGCGTGGAACAAGTCGAAGGGCTCAAAGATCCCGAGATTCAATCTTGGGGCGACGAGGAAACCGAGGGCGACGATCCTCCGAGGCTTTGGGTGAAGAACGCAATGTACCCTGGGACTGCATTCACGAGGAGCTTAGGGGATAGCGTGGCCGAGGAAATAGGGGTCGTGGCCGAGCCCGAGGTTACGGTGGTGCAGCTCATGCCTAGCCATCGGTTCTTCGTAGTGGCTAGCGATGGGGTTTTCGAGTTCATGTCTAGTCAGGCCGTCGTGGACATGGTATTGCTGATATAGGGCTCTTGGGACATTTTCTTGCAGAGAATCTTTGGGTGAGGAAGCGATTTTATTGGGTTTTTTTCTTTTTTCTTTTTGCAGGTGAGCGAATATGAGGATTTGAGGGAGGGTTGCTCGGCGGTTGTGGCCGAGGCGTACAAATTGTGGTTGGAGCGCGAGAGTCGAACCGATGATATAACGATTATCGTCGTTAGGATTGAAGGCTTAGATAAGAATGATGTGTAAATAGTTGGGTATTAGTAGTTGTTGTTTGTAGGTAGGTATGGGAGGTTTGTGGCCTGATTATACAATTTCAAGTGCCCACTCTTGTTGTCCCAAATAGAGAGAAATTTATATGATATTCTGCAGCGGATAACGTTTTTTCTTACGAAACATAAAAAAGAAAACATGTCGTTGTCAGAATCAAAATCAAGATGAAACCAAGGAGGGAAGCAAAGCAGAGCAAGAGCAGCAAGAAAGAACTACACTAAGTCAACCAAGACTTTACTGCTTCGATATATCTTTTTATTATTTATATAAAATTATTTCTTTTCATGATACAAAGTACAAACTACAATACAATCCTTTTCCCTTCCCAAAACATGCACACTCATAAACAAACCGAATCGAAATCATGTGTCACGACCTCACTTTACTTAGAATTTTTTTTGCTATGAAGCGGGACTTGACCGGCCGGCGAAGGTATGGGCGAAACCTTGCCGATAAGCCTAAGACACGCACACACGCTTTCCAGAAATGAGCACACCGAAATTACGAGAGAATCTCCCAACCCAACTGTTTTATTAATCGGGGGTGTACACGTATAACTCTCTATCGTATACAAGCTAAGGACGAGTTACAAGATACAAGTGCCTAAGCAAAGTGTGTGTTTGGAGGGTGAAGACTAAGCTCAAACTTGTGGCCATGGAGCTCCTTTTATAGGCGACAAGGAGGGGTAGCCCAAGGGTCTTCAAAAATGGGGCCGGCCGAGCCAGCCAATGGGGCGCGCTGACGGGCCGCGCGCGTGGGCCAGCCGCAGGTGTGGCGCGGAATGATTGCCTGGGCTGGCCAGAGGTGGCAGAGGCTCCTCAGGTGCTTGGCAGAGCTGGCAGGAGTCTCTTCAGTTGCTTGGCCTGTGGCTGGGGTCTTTTCCTGGCGCGGCAGGGCTGGTAGGCGCACTAGACAGGCCGGCCAGTGGGTGAGCTCCTTTTTCTGACAGCTTTTCAGGCCATGGCAGGGGCCCTCCAGCTTCTATGTTAGGCAGCCTTGAGGGAGGCCTCTGGACTTTCAGTCAGGAACAAGCTGCCAGGTGTCGAAGCTCAGCTGGGTAGGCCGCGCGCACAGGGGCCCCGCGCGCAGGGGTTGCGCGCGCTGATGCCGCGCGCTGTGCGGGCGAGCAGCGCGCTGAGGCTGCGTGCCGCGCGATGTGCGGGCTGGCCGCGCGCTGTTGCTGCGGGCCGCGCATTGAGGGCGGCGAGGTGCGGCGAGGTGGCCGAGAGCGGCGGGGCGCGCAAGAGGCGGTGCGGCCAGGCGCCGATGTGGCGCCGGGCCAGATGCGGCCGGAACTCGCCGTCAGGCCACCGTTGACCTGCGGTCAACGATTAACTCCGGTCAACCTCGTAATATTTCTCTCCCGCCTGAATCGTCGACGCCCTCGTGGACGATCCCGAAACTTGGGTTTTAAGGTAGGCATCCACCAAAGGCTGGAATTGGACTAAGTCCTCGCCGCGCTCCCAGGACATGCCGGAATCTGGAGCGTCTCGCCATTTGATGAGAAACTCGAGCCTCGTGTACGGAGAGGTTCCTCGCCTCCTATGGGCGATGATCTTCTCGATGTCACGGTTGAAGTGCTTGAGTGGCGTCGTGGGGATGCTCGGCTCTTGTCGACGTTCGGGGTCCTTGTCTTCGAAGAATCTCTTGGGAAAGCTCATGTGGAAGAACGGGTGCACACGGTACTTCGGTGGGAGCTTCAAGCGATAAGCCACGTTGCCGATGCGGCTCAAAACTTCGAAGGGGCCGTCGTATTTAGGCATCAAGCTGCGGGCGACTTTGGGCGATGACCCTCTCCAAGCAGTTTGGAGGCGCGGAGTGAGCTTGAGCCACACCTTTTCTCCGATGTCGAACTCAACGGGGCGATGGCTGCGATCATAGTATTTCTTCATACGCCGACTGGACTTGGCTAGGCTGTCGCGGGCCTCGTCCCAAAGAAGCTGTCGTCCTCGCACGAACCTGTACGCGGCGGGGCATTCTCCATGCGTACTCCGTAGCGTAAGCGCTTGCGTTGTGAGGGGCTGGAAACCGTAGACGACCTCGAAAGGGCTCTTCTCGGTTGCGGAAGACTTACGAAGGTTGTAGCTGAACTGGGCCGAGTCAAGGAGCACCCAATTCCGTTGGCTAGACGAAATGTAGTGGCGGAGGTACTCCTCGAGTAATTGGTTGGCGCGTTCGGACTGTCCGTCTGCGGGTGGTAGGCGGACGAGAACCTCAGCTTGGTTCCTAACATGCGGAAGAGAACCGTCCAAAAGCGTCCCGTGAAGCGGGTGTCTCAGTCGCTCACGATCTCCTCCGGCATTCCGAAATGCTTCACCGCGCTCGGAAGAAAAGGTCCGCCGCAATGTCCGTAGGGCAGTCGTGTGGGGCAGCATGAAAATAGCCATTTTAGAAAAACGATCAACAATTATGAAGATCGAAGTGTTATCGTCGCCTTTGGGTAGGCCGATGATGATATCCATGGTGATCGACCTCCACGGCTCGTCGAAACGGCCAAGTGCTGTAGGAGGCCGGCGGGCTTCGTGCGCTCCGGCTTGTCGCGCTGGCACTTGGTGCAAGTCCGGACAAACGCCTTCACGTCGTTCTCCATATTCGGCCAGTAGAACTTGCGCTCCAAAAGTGCTAGCATGCGGTTGACTCCGGGGTGGCCCGTCCATTCCGACTCGTGATGCTCCTTGAGCAACTCGGCACGTAGCTTGCCGGATGGGACATAGAAGCGGCCGCCGTAGGTGATTAGGAGCCATTCTCCAGCCAATAGCGTTTGACGTGGCCGGACTCTACTTCTTCCTTGAGCTTCCGGTAGGCGGCGTCATTTTCGGCCTCGCGCCTAAGTCGCGTGTCGAAGTTGCTCGTGGCCGAGCTAGAGGCTGCCATGGCATTGAGGTGGGGCTTTCGGCTTAACGCGTCTGCCACTTTATTTTGCTTGTCGGGCCGGTGGATCCAGTCGAAGTCGAACTCTCCTAAGAACTCTTGCCATCGGGCTTGCTTGGGCGTGAGCTTCTTTTGGGTGTTGAAATAGGTGTTGGCCACGTTGTCCGTCACGATCACGAATCGTGAGCCAAGAAGGTAGTGCCGCCATGCTTCGAGGCAGTGAATGACCGCCGTCATTTCTTTCTCGTGGGTAGAGTAGCGGGTCTCGACGTCCTTCAATTTTCGTGACTCGCAGGCGATGGGGTGTCGGCCTTGCACAAGGACGCCGCCGATGGCCTTGCCCGAGGCATCAGTATGGACTTCAAAGGGCTCGTCGAAGTTGGGCAACTTCAAGACGGGTTCGCTAGCCAAGGCGGACTTGAGCTTCTCAAAGGCGTCCCGACATGGCTCGCTCCAATCCCACTTTGCATCCTTCTTGAGGAGGTCCGTCAAAGGGGCGGCTAATTTGGAGTAGCCTTTGATGAAGCGCCGGTAGTAATTGGCTAGCCCGAGGAAAGAGCGCAACTCGCTCACGTTGGACGGCTGCGGCCACTCCATGATGGCCTTGACTTTGGCTCCGTCCATCTTTATTTCCCCGTCCTCAATGATATGGCCTAGAAATGTTATCCTTGATTGGCCGAACTCGCACTTGTCGCGCCGGAAAAAGAGCTTGTTTGTGCGCTACTTCTCGAACACCGCTTCCAAGTGTCGAACGTGCTCCTCCAACGTTTTGGAGTAAACGACGATGTCATCGAGGTACACTACAACGAACTTGTCAAGATAGTCGTAGAGAACATTGTTCATTAAATTGCAAAAGGTAGCCGGGGCGTTAGTGAGCCCAAACGGCATTACGAGTGACGCATGTGGTCTTGGCCTCGTCGCCTTCGGCTATCGTCACTTTGCCAATACTCGGCGTGGTGGTCGAGCTTGGAGAAGAAGCGGGCCTTGGTGAGCTTGTCGAACAGGTCCAACGAATTGGGGATGGGATACTTGTTTTTGACAGTGACTTTGTTCAAAGCACGGTAGTCGATGCAAAATTGGAGGCTCCCTTGCTTTTTCTTCTGGAAAAGCACCGGTGATCCAAAAGGCGCCTTTGAGGGGCGAATCAGGCCGGCGTCGAGCAGCTCCTCTAGCTGCTTCCTAAGCTCGTCGAGCTCCTTTGGGTGCATGCGGTACGGCGCCATCGCAGGTGGGCGTGCCCCGGGCTCTAGCTCGATGGTGTGGTTCGTGGGCCTACGTGGGGGCAGCTGCCGAGGCAGCTCAGCCGGCATCAGCGCGTCGTAACGCGCGAGCACTTGCTAGACTTCGGCGGGAGGCTGCGGATGAGGCGGGGCCAGCGCCTTCTCGACCGGCCGGACCAAGGCGAGGTAGGTCGGGTCGCCGCGCGTCAGGCCCTTCTGCAGCTGAAGGGCCGAGCATGAAGCCTCGTAATCCATTGGCTGGTCCTCCACGTGGTAGTGGCCTTGGATGAATCCGGGCTGGAACTCGTCGGCAATGAGTAGGCCGCTAAGATGAGGCATCGGGCTCGCCTTGACCGGCTGCCTTTTGTAGCTGCATGGCCACCGAGTAAACAGCCGACTTGTGTTGGCACTAGAACCAACGATGTGGGCCGCCACACAGCTGGCATCCGGTCTTCTTCCCTTGGTTGTTTGGCGGGCGCCTTGTTGGATTGGGGCTGCGTGGGGTTCTTAGCAGGCTGTTGGGCTGGCTTGCCTTTGCCTTTGTTCTTGCCGTCGCGGTTGCCGCGTTTCAGCTCGCCCTTGTTGGCCACGGGCGCTAGGGGCAGTGGCGGCAGCCTGTGGGCGCGGGATGTCGCGCAGTCGTTCGGGCTCGACGAAGGCCGTCTGAATGTCCGTCAAGTTGCAGCGTGCCAGCTCAGTTTGCACCCACGGGGACAGCCCATCCAAGAAGTTTTAGACCTTGTCAGCCTCCGACATGTCCTTCACGTCAAGCATGAGGAGATGAAACTTCTTAACGTAATCATGAATCGAACCTGTTTGCTTGAGCTTTCGGAGGGCGTCCCGGGCATGCCAAGCGCTGTGTTGGGAAAGAAAGTGCGCCTCGAGCTCAACCTTGAGCTCGGCCCAAGTGTTGATGCGCGCCTGCTCGTTGTCACGGGCCTCGCGCTTGCGGGTTCTCCACCAAAGCTTCGCGTCGTCCGTGAGGTAGCGAGCGCATACGACAACCTGCTCGCTCTCAGCCACGTGGGCTGCCCAAAATACTCCTCCATGTCGTTGAGGAAGTTGCCGAGCTCCTTAGCCTCGCGCGCGCCGTTATAAGTTTTGGGCTCGGGCACTTTGGAGCGCGGGGCGGAGTTGCCTTCGGACTGGGAGACGAGGCGGCGCAGCATTCGCAGCTCGGCCGAGATCTCCATGCGGAACAGAGCGTTGGCCTCGGCCTCGTCCTCGAACTTCTTGGCAAGATCGTCGAGGCGGTCGCCGTTGGTGGCGGTAAGTTCCTCGAACTTTCCCGCGAGCTCTTCGACGACGGTGGCGCCGGTGTCGACAGCTTGGCGAACAGAGAGGAGCTGTTCTTCCAACTCAGGAGGCACAAGGACTTTGAGGGCTTCGACGGCCTGCTCAATGGCCGCGAACTTGCGCTCGAGCTCGCCGATGCGAGGGCGCAACGAGGTGTAAAACAACGCGGACTGTTCCTCGGCTTGTGGTGGTGGTGGAGGATTGTTTTCACCTACCATAGCGTGTAAAAAGAGTGCAAAAGGGGTCTAACATGGCTAAGTAACCTCGGGCTCTGATACCAAACTTGTCACGACCCACTTTACTTGGAATTTTTTTCGCTAAGAAGCGGGACTTGACCGGCCGGCGAAGGTATGGGCGAAACCTTGCCGATAAGCCTAAGACACCACGCTTTGCGGAAATGAACACACCGAAATTACGGGAGAATCTCCCAACCCAACTGTTTTATTAATCGGGGATGTACACGTATAACTCTCTATCATATACAAGCTAAGGACGAGCTACAAGCTACAAACGCCTAAGCAAAGTGTGTGTGTTTGGGGGGTGAAGACTAAGCTCAAACTTGTGGCCAAGGAGCTCCTTTTATAGGCGCCAAGGAGGGGCAGCCCAAGGGTCTTAAAAAATGGGGCCGGCCGAACCAACCAATGGGGCGCGCTGACGGACCACGCGCGTGGGCCGGCCGCAGGCGCTGGCGCTGAATGATGGCCTGGGCTGGACAGAGGTGGCAGAGAGGCTCCTCAGGTGCTTGGCAGGGCTAGCATGAGTCTTTTCAGTTGCTTGGCCTGTGGCCGGGCTTCTTTTTCTGGCGCGGCAGGGCTGGCCAGTGGGTGAGCTCCTTTTCTGACAGCTTTTCAGGCCATGGCAGGGACCTTCCAGCTTCTATGTCAGGCCAGCCTTGAGGGAGGCCTTTGGACTTCCAGTCAGGAACGAGCTGCTAGGTGTCGAAGCTCAGCTGCGCAGCTTGTGGTCGCGCAAGGGTAGGCTGCGCGCACAGGGGCCGCGAGCGCAAGTTCCGCGCGCTGAGGCTGCGTGCCGCGCGTGCTGGGGCCGCCCGATGTGCGGACTGACCGTGCGCTGAGGGCGGCCAGGTGCTTCGAGGTGGCTGAGAGGGGCGGGGCGTGCCAGAGGCGGCGCGGCCAGGCGCCGATGTGGCGCCGGGCCAGATGCGGCCGGACCGTTCGGCCACCGTTGACCGACGAAAAAGTAAAAACAGCCAACGCCTAGCTTTTCAACCCCGTCTTGATAAATCTACTCTAATCAAGCTGTTATTTTGCTTCCATTCATTCTAGGCGAAGCAAACGTCTCAATCCAATCGTAGCAGAGTCGTCGAGCATTTCATCACCGACAAAGCTGCTGCAACTTTTCACCTTGTTGTTACTGCCAAAGAACGAAGGCAAAGGCATCGATCTCGGCGACGGAGACAGCGAAAAAGCCTACCCAGCGACGTCGTCAGGCGATTCAGACAACGAGTTGTCGCAGGACTCGTTCGATCCCCGACGACCCTTATTTTATTTTCCCCTGTCTTTCTATTCGGCGATTTCAGCGATTTATTGCTGTTGTTCCCATTCCTATTGGTACCGCTGCAATCGACTCTTCCCTTTTCGGAGAAACCCACGTTTTGTTGTTGTCGTAGAAGCTGTACGGCCTCCTATCGACGATCAGATTTGGCAAGCTGAGAATATTTCTCCGTCTCTGAAACGACGTCGTCGCAGGTCGGAAACCGTCGCCGGCCAATGGGTCATGCGGCCTCAGAACCTCCGTCCCCATGTTGTCAGAAATGGAAGCAAATATACCATTACTGAGAAAACTCCTCTTCCCCTAAAAATGGGAGGGAGCTAATTTCCTTACTGTTATTATCGTTTTTCTTTTCCTCTGTTGATGAATGGATTTCTTGTTCGAAATACAATGCGTTTTTCTTTTCCTCTGTTGATGAATGGATTTTTTGTTCGAAATACAATGCATTGTTATGTAGATCGTCGGAGAGGACGAACAAGTTGGGAAAGTAAGGAGATGATAACAAACCTCAATGTTTCTTTTTAACGGCGTGGTCAGGTGAAAATTGACAATTAGTAACGGTGTTTTAACGGCAAAATGCTATGCCACCATAATCGTCGCTGCTCAGACGTTTCCTAACAAGTTGTAGCTTCAGATTGATGCAAATTAAATGCAATTACTCATAAGATTTTGGTTTTTCCCATACATTCTTCAACAATCTGATTCAACACACCAACTACTAACACAAACTGCTATTACAAGCCACTAAAGAGAAACAAACACACGAAACCTTCGTCCGTGGCAGTTCAAATTAAACAGCAAAACAGCCCCAGTTTTCGTGTGATCTTATTGCAGAAAAAAGACAGACCAAAAAAAAAGACGATCTTTATTTCTTGGCATGCCACTTTTCGATGCTAGAGTACCAACTCCACTGGAAAAACAAGCCGGCGAGGCGCGTCAAACTAGCCGCGATCACCTCCAAGAAAACCATGAGGAATGATCTCTGAGGCGATAGGCCCGACGTTGCTATAGAAAGTAATAAGCCTTCGAAATTGCAGGGAACTATGAAAGTTCCATTTTTATACCGTTCAATGCCTTCTCAGCCACTTGATCGGCCTTCATTGCGCCAGACGAAGCTGCTATCAGGCTAGTGATGGCCTTTTCTTGCATTCTTATCACATGTATTTATTACAGAAAGGGGAAATCATTAGCTTCCATTAGCCGCTAAACCATAGTTAGTTTGAGGTAAAAAATATACCTTCGACTAAACCAGGCGTCTCTGTGTCGGGCGGGAAGATGAGGGAGACGTGGATGTTGTCTTGTATTACCTCTTGCTGTAGCGATTCTGCTAAACCCTTGAGTGCGAATTTGCTCGCCGAGTAAGCTGTGTAGCCATAGATACCAACCTGAATCGATGAATTAGATAAAATCCAAGTTAAGGTTGTGTTTGGATTGGTGTATTTGAATTGAAATCCGTGATTTGAAATTATGAATTCTGAAATCCAAATTTTAAATACAAATCCACCGTTTGGCAAACGTTAGGATTTCGGAAATCCGAATTTCAAAATGTGCTCGAGCTCTCGAGCCGGCTTGAGCCTAGGGTCATCGAGCTCGAGCTGGCTCACCGAGTTCGCGAGCCGACTTGACTCATCGGTCGTCGAGTTGGCAAGCCGGCTCGACTCATCGGTCGTCGAGCTCGCGAGTTGACTTGACTCATGTCGTCGAGCTCGTCGGCCGACTCGACTCGTCGTTCGTCGAGCTCGCTGGTCGGCTCGACTCATCGTTTGTCAATAATAATAATAATAATAATAATAATAGTAATAATTATTATTATTATTATTATTATTATTATTATTATTATTATTTAAGAAAATAATCACGGCAAGATTTGGTATTTCGAAAACGGACCATTTCCGATCGAATTTCAAATCCATCAAAAGAAAAGTGGTCGGATTCTCCTCGGATTTGGATGAAATCGAAATCCAAATCCGAGCGGTTGCCACACGGGTGATTTGAATGAAATTCGGATTTCAAATCGAAATCCCCCGATCCAAACGTAGCATAAGGGTATTTATCTTTATGCTCACACAAGCAAAAGGGACCTGAGAAATGAAGGCTATACTTCAATCAAACCACGTAAAAATCGAATCTTTTTGCACATGTGAGAGACCAATGTATCCCAAGTTCAATATAGACAGCAAGTGATATTTTCGAGCTTAAAGAAATAACTGAGATTTCAATCTGCTGCTTCAATTAATTGTTTACAGTACCTGGCCAGCCTGAGAAGACATGATGGCAATCAACCTTGGCCCACGGTCGCCGCCGGCGCCGCCGCGGCTCTTCTTCATCTCTCGCAAGGCAGCCTTAATCAGATGGAAGGTTCCCATCAGATTTACATCGATCATGAACTTCACTTCCTCAAGATCTTGTCCGATAAGCTCCTTGGAGACGAAAACGCGCTGATTGCAGACAAGAACGTCGACCGAGCCGGCATCCTCCACCGCCTTCCTCACGGCGTCGTAGTCCCTGATGTCGGCGCTGACGATTCCGACGTCGCGGCCCGTGGCGAGCCGTATCGATTCCTGGGCATCCTTGAGCTTCCTCTCGTCGCGGGCGAGGATGGTCACTTTCGCTCCCTCGCGCGCGCAGAGGTGGGCAAGCGCCAGCCCTATTCCGCTGGATCCGCCCGTTATGAACACGTGTCGATTCTTGATTGGGATCCGTGTGGGCTTCGGGCGGGTGATGACGTAGAGGATTACTAGGAGGATAACGGGGATGATGATGAGGAGGAGGGTAAAGAGGGAAAAGTACACTCCCGCCATTGACGATGGTTCTGTGAACTGTGAGCTGAGTTCGCAATGGATGTAAAATTAACGCCAATCGAATGGTCTACCCCACTACACTATTTTTCCAGCCGCCGGCCATATTTTAATAATTTCGAAATAAAATTAATAAAAAAATGCAAATTGATATACATTTTGACAAATTGATATACAACTACTCTTTTTGCTCCATCCCACTTGAGCGTCTTCCATTATCGTAATCTGCGTGAATTTGGGACGATACGCAATGATCATACAATCGCGTGAAAAGTCGATGCGTTATTCGATACGATATTCGCCTCCCTTCTCAGAAAAAGAGCGTAGAGCATCTCGTTCCAAGCGTCGGGAACGCCAGGCAAACACCAGTGGCTGCAGTCTTGCCTGCGAATCGACGCCGGGCTTTTCGGGCCCAAATAATACAGAGAAGAATGCCCGTCTTTCCTCCTCGCTGACATCCTAGTTATGTCCAATACTTCCACTGACTTTCCGGCCGAATTTCGGGACAGCACTCGGGAAAAAACGCCGTATTGCTTCCACGTATTCGGCGGCACGAAAGAGCTACCGAGCTGAGGTAACGTTTCCATGTGGCACGTCCCGCCCGACCTCCAATCCCCGCCCCTAATAAAAAAAAACGCATTTTTAGGGTGAGTCTAGGCTTGGCAATGGGGCGGGCCGGGGCGGGGGGTTGTCCCCACCCCAACACTTATCAGGGAATCCCCATACCCATCCACGTTATCAAACGGGGACAAATCTCCCCCCATCCCCATCCCCGCGGGGATTTTCGGGGTTTTTTTCCCCTCGGGGAATCCCCACCCGCCAACATTTTTAATGTAATTTTTTATTGTCCTATATTGTTAACGCCGACAAAAAACAGTGTGACAAATTTATCATGCGATTGAAGAAAAGTTATGAGATATAGTTACGAAAATTTGTGACGATGCGAGAAGGGAAAAAATAAAAGAAATAAGGAATAATGGTGCCTAAATGGATACTTTTATGATTATATATTTTGGAGCCCCACGAGGAACGGGGCGGGGAGTATGATCCCCGTCCCCGCCCCATCCCCGCGAATGGGGAGCAAATTTTCCCCATTATCCCCCACGAGGAGTGAAAAGTGGGGTATCCCCACCCCGTTGAAGGCGGATCCCCACGGGGAACGAGGAAAGCCTGGCCGGTTGCCAAGCCTAGGTGAGTCTGGTCTGCGAAAGTTGATGCGGAAAAGAAAAGAAAAGTGTGGTGGTACGCATCGAATCATTGAAAGGTACGGTCAACATGTTGTACTATTACACTTTTCCTTTCCTTTTCCGCGTCGAGATTCGTAGACCAAACGCAGGAACTGAACTTTTGCGGTAAGAAAAGTTTCTTCCAACCTGAAGTGCGCCGGGGCATACGTCCGAAAGAACACTTGCGTTCTATCCGTATTTATTCCGCGATTTATCCACTTCAAAACCGTCTCCAACGATTTTTCGTACGCCTCGTCTACGCTCATGTTCGTCTCCACCTTCGAGCCCTCTTGGAAGTAGCATCCCCTAAAGATTTAACCTTCGAAATCCGTCGAAAATTCACACAAAAATAAAAAAAAGTCGACGCAGATCAGTAAGAGGGAAAGTATTACCCTCTAACGGTCTTGTCGTAATTCCACCAATGCCCCGAGTTGAAGACGAGCACGTCGGCGTCCCTCCATTTCGACGAACTCCAATCCATTCGATCGACTCTCAGCGTCGTCCTGACGTTTGATGGGGCGTCGGGCGGCGGGCGGCTTTGAAGTACGAGGAAAGGCGCCCTGTAATACTCTACGGTGAGGTTGTAGTCCCTGAATTTGAAAATCAAGAATCCCTTGTGCTTTGTTATGGACCGACCGTTCGCTTCGAAGATCGCCGACGAGTCTTCGCTGGGCACGGCGGAGGATAGCATGCACAGGAGCGATTCCCATTGGTTCCTTCCTATTGAGTCGCCCGCGAAAACGACTCGCTTGTTTCGAAGCTTTTCTAACATGGCCTTGGCGTCGAACCTTTCGAGCAATAGAAAGAATTTGTTCCCAACTTTTCGTTCACTTAGAAGAAAAACAGAATGAAGTAAGAGACAAACCTGGGCAAGTTGCAGTGTTTAGGCTGCCATCGCCACTTGGTGAAGAAATCATCAGGTCTGCCATATTCATTGCATCTGAAGCCTTCGTCTATGAACCTGCAATTTCTCGATTGGTACAGAGGATAACTGTCGTCCCAAACCCAATCGCCGTCGAACAAATCGCACCCACCGTTCAAAAAATCAATCCTTTTCGCACTGGCGATGATGCTGCTACTGCGACCAATTCTCAGCCACGTAAACCTTTCGTTGTAAGAAGGAAAGAGAAACCCTTTAGGTACATTTCTGTAATCCAACCAAAAGAAGCATAGAATCACACAGACTGTTATCCCAAGGACGCCGATCGATGGCTCAAACAGCCTAAACCGCTTTACTCTAGTGTGAGAATCGGTAAAGTTCATGGCTTTGGATTTTTCAGGAAATGGGCAGTTGCACATTTGCTATAGTTCTCATCAAGATTGAATCTTTCTTCTTCTTTAGCATGCTCTGTGGGTAAGTTCACCTGACCTTAAATAAAGAAGGGAGAAGGATGTGGGGAGAGATGTAAACTGAATCATCATGGCAAGTTTGGTTTGAGAGATTATAGAATTTTTTAAAAAGAAAAACTCTTTTTTGAAAAGAAATGTGATTAGTTAGTTACACCAAAGAAAGAGAGAGGTGTGCTGAAAGCAAGGTAAGAAGCGAAATGGTAATGATGGGGATAATGTGATGGTCGTCGTGGGAGTAGTTCTCTTATCTTATATAGGTAATAAACGATTGTATTTAAATGCAGATCAGCGCACAATACAACAGCTTAATTACAGTTCCTTTTGTAACCGCAACTAAAGAGTAAATATAGTTACTGCCTTCTCATCATAACACTTTGATGGCGTATCGTCTGATTTGGGAAACTAAAGATGCTTTCGTTTATGATGGGATAACATGGCAAAGATTAATGCTTTGGCATTCTCATGGAAACTTTCTTACAAAGTTACAAAAACAAAAGTAACAACGGTAAGAATAACACAGTCTTCGTTCATGGCTTCTGCCAAGGAAAAATGAAGAGACTTACTTCCATTTCTAAACGTTGCATTAGCCAATCATCTTGGTGACCATCGTCACCATCAATATCATAATTTACTGAGGAACTTCCTGGTTGTGGATTGTGGGTTCTGCGATAATGAAATATTTCTGAATAAAAATGAACTGTTTTACAAATGTCCTCGTCAATCTAAATCTGGATTTATGAACCACGTACAACCATATCTCGAGATCGAATAATGACCCGAGAAACTTAGCCGCATCAGTAGTTTAAGATGTCGGCAGATCATAACTCCCAACTTTCGTAAGAAGACTTTCCTAACACTTCAAGCTTTTGGTTTATTATTGATACACAATCATTATTACACCATTATATCTATATGATTCATGTACCTAAAGTACATTTCCCTGGTTCCCAGCTAATGTCATTGCTACACCGATAAAGAGGGTTTACTTATGTCCTATGCGATCAAACAACAACAGAAATCTGCAAACCACATAATGCTTACAGTAGTGTCATGTAGACTTTAGGGAGCTGCGAGACTTTTAGGTTTTGAAAGTAATTGAACTGAACTAACTAGTTTTCCAGGAATCAAAAGTTGCCAAAACGAGCAAATTGTCAGAAGTATTGACTTGACCAATCAAGTTAACAAAGAGAAATATGATTGGTATTCCTTCACGTAACAAGTTGTTCAACATTTCTCTTATACTATTCCCATTAATTGAGGTAAGGCATGACGTGATGATTTTTGTCCTCGTACTTGAGATTTTCCCTATAAATAGGTAACGAGAGGGAGCAGCATAAATCATCCCAACAGAGTGAAGAGAGCGCGAAAGAAAAAAAAAATAGAGAGAAATAAAAGTAGAGAGTTTGTCGGGTATTTTCTCCGACTATAAAGAGAGAGTTTGAGGGTTTTCTCCTTTATAGATTGAGAGGTTGTAACTCCTATATTTTTCCTCTATAGTGGATTCTTCTTCCTTGCCCGTGGTTTTTACCCCGATTTGTTTGGGGGTTTTCCACGTTAAATCTTGGTGTCCACATTTTATCTTTAATTGCTCAAATATTAGCCGTAATATTATTCGACCGGGTCCGCTGCCACGCCAACAATTGGTATCAGAGCCGAGCTTGGGTTTTATATATCTATTTATCGTATGCTCTGTGGTTGCCACTAACGTGGACCCTCCACATCAGAAAATAATAGATATTATACTGCCCTTGTTACGGTAACGAAAAAGCCGATACGAGTTCAATAATTATCTGCTGCAACCTCGTCGGAGTTATCGTTCACGACTGAGCAGAAATTATGGCGGCGAAGTTTGATATCGAAAAGTTCAATGGGAGAAATTTCTCGCTGTGGAAATTAAAGATAAAGGCGATCTTGCGAAAGGACGGCTGCCTGGAGGCGATCGACGGAAAACCAGCCACAGTGACAGACGAAAAGAAATGGGACGAGATGGACGGAAGCGCTGTCGCAAATCTCCATCTAGCACTAGCAGATGAGATATTGTCCAGCGTCGAAGAAAAGAAAACGGCAAAGGAGATATGGGACCATCTAACCAATCTGTATGAGCCGACGTCGTTACACAACAAAATTTTCTTGAAGAGAAAATTGTTCACCTTGAGAATGTCTGAATCTACTTCAATGACGGAGCATCTCAACGTCTTGAATACTCTGTTTTCCCAGCTAACATCATTGGGGTATAAAACAGACGATAAAGAACGTGCAGAAATTCTACTTCAAAGTCTGCCTGATTCGTATGATCAACTCATCATCAACTTGACGAACAACGCGAAAGTTCTGGTCTTCAATAACATCGCAGCTGCTGTTCTTGAAGAAGAAAATCGGCGAAAGAACAAGGAGGACCAGCAAGCAGGCTCGCAACAGGTCGAAGCTTTGACGGTGATGAGAGGGAGATCAACGGAACGTGGTTCAAGTGGGAGTCATACTCAAGGCAGGGGAAAATCAAGAAGTAAGAAGAAGGATATAAAATGCTACCACTGTGGAAAGAAGGGTCACCTGAAGAAGGATTGTTGGAGCCTAAAGAATTCCAATCCTCAAGGAAATCTGGCGAACGCATCAGGTGGAGACGTATTGTGTAGCGAAGCAGCTATCTCAACGGAGAGCAGGAAGGCGTACGACGAGATATGGCTTCTTGACTCGGGCGCAACTTATCATATGACCTCTCGAAGAGACTGGTTCAATCACTACGAACCTATCTTAGGAGGATCTGTGTACAGTTGCGAAGATAATGCCTTAAGGATCGTAGGCGTTGGAACCGTGAGGTTGAAGTTGCACGACGGTACAGTTCGCACTATTCAAGGAGTGCGGCACGTGGAAGGTCTAAAGAAGAATTTATTATCTGTGGGACAGCTCGATGATCTTGCTGTGAAATCAAAGTTCGGGGAGGAATAATAAAAATATTCCGGGGAGCACTTGTAGTCATGAAAGGTGAAAAAGTTGCTGCAAATCTGTATATGCTGTTGGGAGAGGCGGTGCAAGAAGGGGAAGCATCTGTGGCTTCAGGAGGTTCAAGCGAAAGATCTACTATGCTGTGGCATCAGAAGCTTGGCCATATGTCAGAACAAGGCTTGAAAATTCTTGCAGAGCAGAATCTACTTCCGGGTCTCACGAAGGTGTTCCTACCGTTATGTGAGCATTGCGTAGCAAACAAACAGCACCGGCTACAATTCAACACATCAAATTCTAGAAGCAATGGTGTTCTAGAATTGGTTCACTCTGACGTATGGCAGTCACCGGTTTCATCCCGAGGAGGAGGGAAGTACTTCGTGTCTTTCATCGACGATTACTCCAGGAGATGTTGGGTATATATCATCAAGAGTAAGGGAGATGTGTTTGCAATTCAAGAATTTCAAGGCTCGGGTCGAACTTGATACAGGAAAGAAGATCAAATGTTTGAGGACGGATAATGGAGGAGAATATACTGGCAGAGAATTTGATAGCTTTTGCAAAAGAGAAGGCATCAAAAGGCACTTTACTACGGCGTATACTCCACAACAAAATGGAGTGGCGGAGCGGATGAACAGGACTCTGTTGGAAAGAACAAGAGCCATGGGAGCTGCAGGTCTGGATAAATCATACTGGGCAGAAGCAGTCAATACCGCCTGCTACGTGATCAATCGATCGCCTTCAACGGCAATTGATCAGAAGACGCCGATGGAGATGTGGACCGGAAAGCCAGCTGATTATTCCAAACTCCATGCATTTGGAAGTCCTGTGTACGTGATGTACAATGCCCAAGAAACTACGAAGCTGGATCCGAAGTCCAGAAAGTGTTTGTTCTTGGGGTATGCTGATGGTGTGAAGGGGTATCGCCTGTGGGATCCCACTGCCCACAAGGTTGTCATCAGCAGGGAGGTTATCTTTTTAGAAGATAAACCAATTGGAGGAAATGATAGCACTACAAAGGAAAGCCCAGAAACTACGACGAAATTCAGGTGGAAGGGAAGTCTATCGAACAAGATTCTTCTGAAGCAGCACCGGAGCACGAGGAAGGGCCAAGCGAATCTTCAGAGCCAGAACTTAGAAGGGGCACACGCAAAAGAGCCACACCATCCTGGCATGAAGATTAGGATATGGACAGCAACGTTGCATACTGTCTTCTAACAGATGATGGAGAGCCATCAACTCTTCAAGAAGCACTGAACAGTTCAGATGCAGATCAGTGGTTGGCGGCAATGCAAGAAGAAATGGAAGCTCTACGGAAAAATAAGACTTGGGAGCTGGTGCCACTACCGAACGACAGAAAGGCGATCGGCAATAAATGGGTCTTTAAAATCAAGCGGAACAGCGATGATCAAGTAGAGCGCTTTCGTGCACGACTGGTGGTTAAAGGCTACGCTCAGAAAGAAGGTATCGATTTCAATGAAATATTCTCACCGGTGGTTCGACTGACGACTGTTCGGGTACTCCTGGCGATGTGTGCTACATTCGACCTACATCTAGAGCAATTAGATGTGAAGACGGCTTTTCTTCATGGAGATCTTGAAGAAGAAATTTATATGCTCCAGCCGGAAGGTTTTGAAGACAAAGAAAAGCGGAACTTGGTTTGCAGGTTGAACAAATCTCTATACGGTCTCAAACAGGCGCCGAGGTGTTGGTATAAGAGATTTGATTCCTTCATCATGAGCCTTGGATACAACAGATTGAATGCAGACCCTTGTGCATATTTCAAGAGGTTTGGTGAAAGTGATTTTATCATATTACTGTTGTATGTTGACGACATGTTGGTAGCAGGCCCCAACAAAGATCGTGTTGAA
Organism: Craterostigma plantagineum; assembly: GCA_027422505.1. Lineage (NCBI taxonomy): Eukaryota > Viridiplantae > Streptophyta > Magnoliopsida > Lamiales > Linderniaceae > Craterostigma > Craterostigma plantagineum. Next base: position 4,269,167 of record JAPQWV010000029.1, read on the forward strand.
GAACTCAAGGCACAGTTGGCTAGGGAATTTGAAATGAAGGACTTGGGACCAGCAAACAAGATTCTAGGGATGCAAATTTACCGAGACAGAAATAACAGGAAGATTTGGCTTTCGCAGAAGAATTATCTGAGGAAGGTCTTGCGACGCTTCAATATGCAAGATTGTAAGCCAATTTCTACCCCACTTCTTGTTAATTTCAAATTATCCTCAAGTATGAGTCCTAGCAGTGAAGAAGGGAGGATGGAGATGTCTCGAGTACCGTATGCATCAGCGGTGGGAAGTCTTATGTTCGCGATGATTTGTACACGACCAGACATTGCACATGCAGTGGGAGTAGTAAGTCGGTACATGGCGAATCCGGGCAAAGAGCATTGGAGCGCGGTGAAGAGGATCCTACGATATATCAAAGGAACCTCAGATGTTGCATTATGTTACGGAGGAGCAGACTTTACTGTCAAAGGATATGTTGACTCTGATTATGCAGGTGATCTTGACAAAAGCAAATCTACCACGGGATATGTGTTTACTCTTACTGGTGGAGCCGTAAGCTGGGTATCGAAGCTTCAGTCCGTTGTCGCGACGTCAACAACTGAAGCTGAATATGTAGCAGCTACGCAGGCAAGTAAAGAGGCGGTATGGTTGAAAATGATCATGGAGGAACTCGGGCACGAACAGAAGAATATACCTCTGTTCTGTGACAGTCAGAGTGCCTTGCATCTCGCAAGGAATCCAGCTTTTCATTCCAGGTCAAAGCACATACGAGTCCAGTACCACTTCGTACGTGAGAAAGTGGAAGAGGGCACGATAGATATGTTGAAGATTCATACGAAAGACAACCTAGCTCATTTTTTGACGAAGGCGGTCAACACTGACAAGTTCATTTGGTGTCGTTCCTCGAGTGGCCTAGCGGAGACGTAAGCAACATGAATGGCAAGGGAGAAAGAATGGTGTGAAGATTCGATTGATCCTCAATCAGATCTTCAAGTGGGAGATTGTCAGAAGTATTGACTTGACCAATCAAGTTAACAAAGAGAAATATGATTGGTATTCCTTCACGTAACAAGTTGTTCAACATTTCTCTTATACTATTCCCATTAATTGAGGTAAGGCATGACGTGATGATTTTTGTCCTCGTACTTGAGATTTTCCCTATAAATAGGTAACGAGAGGGAGCAGCATAAATCATCCCAACAGAGTGAAGAGAGCGCGAAAGAAAAAAAAAATAGAGAGAAATAAAAGTAGAGAGTTTGTCGGGTATTTTCTCCGACTATAAAGAGAGAGTTTGAGGGTTTTCTCCTTTATAGATTAAGAGGTTGTAACTCCTATATTTTTCCTCTATAGTGGATTCTTCTTCCTTGCCCGTGGTTTTTACCCCGATTTTTTTGGGGGTTTTCCACGTTAAATCTTGGTGTCCACATTTTATCTTTAATTGCTCAAATATTAGCCGTAATATTATTCGACCGGGTCCGCTGCCACGCCAACACAAATCAAGAAACGCACAACTCATAGTGAAAAGCTCCAACCTTTACGAAAAAACAAAAAGGAAGCCATAGAATTAGAAAGAGCTCCACGAGAAGAAAAAGGAAAACATCTCTATTCCAACTTTCGATCGGTATCGAAGCTATTATCAATGTCATCGTCAAAAGGCTGTTCTTTGGCTTGAGCTAGGGCTTCACGACGCTGTTGCTCTAATTGGGCCCTCTGAAGAAAGGGTTTAAATCCCAATTGAAGAGATAAGTAGCCAAATGCCAAAGCTCCCATCACTACCACGCCCGATCTCATAGCATTCATCTTCGCCGTTCCTCCCATTTTTCTTCTGTACGATGATAAATCGAGGCTTTTGCTTTTCACAGTAATAATAATCTAATACTATAACAATTCTCCATTATTCTACTTTTAAAACAAAAACAATAGACGGAATTATTTCAATAGTCCTTCAACTATCGAAAATATCTAATTGGACTTATATTCAATGGCCATTGCTCGGCCCAGGCAAATCCTCCCTGGGCAAGACGCCCACCAAGAAACAGAACGCATCCGTCGTCTCCACGGCGGCGACCACGTCACTCATCAGAAGGGTCGCCCTATTGTTCTCCTCGGCGTGGATCCACGCCCTTACGGCGAGTTCGATTCCGAACATCTCCCTCGCCCGAGCCATGAGGACGGCCGCCTCATCAGCCGTCCTCAGCCGCGCCAGCGCGCCGTCTCCGTCGCCGTAGATCGTTCCTGGTAAGGGCAGGCGGCCGTGGTTATTGAAATCCATTTCTTGTTCGAGCTCTTGGAAGTGCATGGCCCACATGGCCTGGATTCGATGCAGCAACTGCTGCTCTCGCCGGCGGTGGTGTTCTTGGGCCACGTCGGCGGTCGGAGCGTGGTGGATCGGCGTCTGACTCGCCGGAGGCTGGCCTGTGGTCGTCGTCCCTTGAGTGGCGCCGTTTTCTTGTTGCTCCTCCATTGTTGATTGGCTATCGATCTGTAAAAGTATCTGAATTCTGAATTAGGATTATGAAAGAACGACGACCATTGATTGCTACGATGATGTCTAAATCCGAACAAATATCTGAAACCCAATGAAAAACCCTACGAACATACACATTCAAATAATAATGAAGAACAGAAGAAGATTGATTACCCTCAAACGAGAAAGAAAATCTGAAGAAATAAATGGCTTGTTTCTTTAGCGATCAAACAACCCAAAGAAATATATACAAGTACACTTCACGTTGTTAGTGCAAGAAGAAGTCGTCAGAGAAAGAGATTGGAAACGATTCAAGCGAGTTTGTAGCTGAATACTATACTAGTTTTGAGTTTTAAAAGTACGAGGATCAAGCTTGGGGTTGTTCATACTTCATTGTATCAATATTGGATATAATAATTGAAGAATTAAGTGCATCACGGCACGATAGATTTCATCGTACGGATGTTGTAGTTCGGTTGACCACTTCTAAAATATAAATTATATATAGAATTATATAGTACAATGAAAGATCGACTGTGGACGTATGGAGTATTCGAGCCCACTTAAGGGAGAGGAGAGCTTACTAACCCAAACCCGAAAGCCTACTAACTTTTTTAGCATCCGAGAAATCGAAGAGCTTCATTACATTAATACACAAACTATTTAACGGTGCAGCTCAACTTGAAATCAAAGGTCCAAGGCAAACACAATTTGGTACAAGAAACAAGAAATCAGACCTTTTTGATATAAACTTAGGCAAACAAACAAGTGGATTCTCGTCCATCTATTTACATAATAACCCTCCATTTTTTCTCTTCCTTTCATTTCATTAGAACTTTTATTACATCAATGGGATATGATTGACTTTTTTATTTTGTGGCTGCAACCATTGGACCTTCAACCTGAAAAAGATCATCGAAATAATGTGGCTGTGAAAATTCTTAATAAATCTATATTCATATACATTATGGATCAAATCGATAGTAGAGATATAAAATATTTGTGTGGACCCTTTATAACATTGGAACCACACCACTCGTTGCTTATGAATATCTTCCAATGGTTATTTGAGTTGTAGCTGTCATGACTAAGAGTGATGAACTATTTCTACATTACTTTAGCTTTAATGTGTGTGATCCAATTAATCTTCAAGAACGCTGTTTGTCAAGACTTTTTACCGCTTTATCTGCAACAAGAATAGTAATTTTAAAGAAAAAAGAAAAAAGAAATCAATTTACCATGAATTTAGCTCCCCATATCTCTTCCTCCTTCGCCGGAACGGCCGTGATCTTACTCTTTGGGTTCTCATAGCATCTGATTTCGCCGAAAGAAGTCGAAAAGAAACAACCTGAAAATAAATCAAGAAAGTTTGTTCACCATAATTTATGCCAATATGATTAGTTTCTTGTTAATTAATATTCATTTACCTTGTGGGAAAGAAGCAAGTGATTTTCCGCAAGCGCCCTTGAGCAAATCTGCGTCGTCGGCGAACGCCACGTACCCATCGGCCGTGATTCCCCAATAGAGAGGAACCTTGGCATGTTGGTCCTATTAATATCACAAACATTAATGTTATTTAATTGGTAATATATGGAAGTTACTAAAATAAGTAAATAAAAGATTATACTTACGATGGCCACAAACAATGTGGAAGTTGACTTATCGAACACTATGAAGGCAAAGTTCCCTTCCAAGTGTCCCACGACACGGTTAGGAGGATAAGGGGCTCGATCGCGGAGAGCTTTGTAAGCTTCGATCACCAAGAGAACCTCGTTGGCCGATTTTGAAAGCCCATATTGTTGTTTGAGGCTTCCTAGGTTGTCCAAAGATCCTTGGAACAGGCAAAATATGTCGTCCTTCACCGCAAATGATCTACACAAGTATGTAATTGTCTTGTTAGTGACGTTAATTAAGATCCGATATGTTAAGATAGTGCCGAAATCAAGGGTTTAGGTTCTCAACAGATCGTCATACATGATGGTGATTGGGCAGCTTTGAAATGGTCGAGCAATTGAAAGCTTTTTCGATTTGTGTTTATTAAACTAGACGACCTTATTCTTCTTATGTTCAAATGAAGCTGATTAACGAACACTTTCAACCGAACGAAGATAGTAATAAACAAGAATCCTAATTTCTATCATGATGGATCAGTGTTATTATCCTTTTACTCAATCAAATCAAGATCGTAATTTTAATTATGATTATTGTTTTTCTTTTCACAGTGTTTTGAATGATGAGTTTGTAGGACTCGGACAAAAATACCCATAAATTATATCGCCCTTCGCCGTAGTAGTTGAGAATGGAAGAAACAATCATAAATACTCGAATACGTCATAAACAAGAAATTACGAAGAGATGTTGAAAATCATAGAGTTTGGTCGATCTCGATCATCATTTGTAGTCACTGAAAACATCCCGAAAAATAGGGTTTTCAGTGACTTCGTTGTAAGAAAATCATGATGAAAAAAAGAAAAAGAATTTATATGTATAGTTGGGTCTTGGTTTCCTTCGTATATGTCGTAATTAATCAACTATACTGTGTTACCTAGGTTGTGAAGCAGGCTGGTTATTGTGACTGTAGGCCAGCTGAACATCGTCGCCGAGGCGTACGCAGACCGCCGACGAATTGGCGCCGACGAACTTAGACAGAAGCTTCTCCGCCGTGACCTTGGGAGACGGCGTCCGGCTTCCGGCGGCAACCAACTCCTCAGGCGGCGAAACTATCGAGCTGCTGAACACTCCTAACATATTTCTTTCCTATTAATACCTTATCAAATAAAACTAGACACAGAAGAGAGATAAATGTTTCTTGATGGGACTGGAAATGGAATGGACAGTCATGGAAGTAATTGTGCTTTATAGACGGGGAGATGGGGGTAGATTTGTAATTTTTCAGATTCTCTTATCATTTTCTTTTCTTTAACTTTAGATTCAATTAATTGCGTCACTGTTTGAAAATTATCAGTTGTAGGCTTGTAGCGTGGAGTGGGACACTCATTGTCACAAATGATCATTGAGATTCTGCCACGTTATTTTTCTTCTAAAACATTACTTCGAAAATAAAATGTCACTTATTGTGATTCCGAAAATATCTTTACAAAGTTTCCACTGAATCATGAAAAAAAAAAAAAAAAAAGCTTCTCATATATGAGATTTAAATTCAAAGCAAGAATCTACGGGGCCATATGGTAGAATTTTCTTAGAGCGAGACAAAGACGTGGTTCTTAGCCTCAGTATGAGATTAATAAGAATATACATTTTTCATTAGTTTCTGTAAATATGAAGCAAGAAATTTAAACTCTTTTCACGAGTCTCAATAAGTGTTCTGAAAAACAATATAAATTACACATTTGAAATACCTTTGTGGGGTATATTAATATTATAAGAGTCTTAAGATATAACTTTCAATAAGAATTGCAAGTATAAAATATAATTGCTTGCGTATACATAAGGAATTGGTTTCTATAATTGTTCGATAATTGTTTCGGATGTCTATCGTTGTAAAAATATCAAAAGAGAACATTACAGAATGATGGCAATAACATCAGTATGAGTGCTAATAATTGCGTCGTTTGGACCATTTGCCTGGCGTCCCACAGTAATGGGTGGTAGGCCATGAGGTAATAAAAATATATTGTATGGATAAAGAATAAATATTCCGATTTTTATTTTGTGGAAAAAAGAAGTAAATATTAAAGAGAATATATTAAGACCATCTCAATGGACGAATCCAACTAATCTATGGGTTATCCAATGGTTTCTGCACATACTATCTTACGAGAAACCAAAGTTCACTGAGTTGTTTAATTTCCAAAATGGTTCATGCCCTTTTGTAGTTTCATTTAGGTCCAAGGACCTACCTACTCAAAACATTAGTTTGAAGGACTCAGCTCATTATAAATGACCTTCCTATCCTTCATATTTGCGAAAATTACACTCATGTGTCATCGTCCCTTCCAAACGATTGATGCACAAATCATGTTCAACGAAGACCAAAATTTACGATATAAAAGTCGGCTCAATCTCGACGTTAATGACCGAATAAGGTTAAATCGATGATAATTTTCCATAGGTGTAAATAATCAATGAATTTTTTTTGAAGTTTCTAATGGAATAATGCATTAAGACTAATTCAAAAATCTCGTTGAAACAAGCTGGACTTAAATGACTGAATAAGGTGAAGTTGATCGTGAGTCTTAATAATCAATGAAAATGTTGCCGTTAATCGCGAAAAAATTTGACGCGGCCTATGATTGGAGCTTTTGCTAATAAAACGCTCGCTGGGTAACAATTTATGCATTCTGGGTAACACTTTATGCATTCTGCATTGATAATAAAACACTCAACGGGTACCGCTTTGTGCAACACTTCATGCATTCTGCATAACATTTCTTGGGTAGCAAGCCACTACCGACGACACCCTGCACCTTTTTTAGTATAACTTTTTATCTAAAATTCAAATGACCATGATTCAAACTCCTATGAATACTCAACTAATTATGTATAACTTAAGTTCTTTCAGATTTGAAGTCCATTGACATAAAACGTGCACGAAAAGATTTTCGGGGGCTTAGGGATGTTGTTTGAAAATGATATTGCCCGAAAATGGCAACCTCCACCTCTTGGAGTATAACTTTCGATCTAGAATTCAAACGACATTGATTCAAGCTCATTTGATTAGCCAACTTAAATATATATAACTTTTTCATTAAGTTCTTTCTTATTCGAAGTCCATCGACCTAAAAAACGTGCCCGAAAAGATTTACGGGGGCGTAGGGATGTTGTCCGAAAATGGCAACCTGCACCTTTTTTATTATAACTTTCGATCTAGAATTCCAATGACCTTGATTCAAACTCCTTTGAATATCCAAGTTAATTATGTATAACTTTTTTACTCTTTAAGTTCTTTCTGATTCGGAGTCCATTGACCTAAAAAACGTGTCCGGAAAAGATTTTCGGGTGCTTAGGGATGTTGTCCGAAAATGGCATTGCCCGAAAATGTCAACTTGTACCTTCTTTAGTATAAATTTCGATCTAGAACTCAAATTACCTTGATTCAAACTCCAGTGAATAGCCAACTTAATTGTGTATAACTTTTATTCTCTAAGTTATTTCTGATTCGAAGTCCATTGACCTAAAAGACATGCCCGAAAATTATGTATAACTTCTATTCTCTAAGTTCTGTCCAGAATTGGCAGTCAGTCTAATTTCGATCATAAGTTTAGATATAGAGCACCAATGATTCTGATTCAAAGTTCTCTGGATAGCTAAATTGATTATCCATAACTTACCTTCTTGAAGTTTCCTAAATAAGTTTATCAACTTCAAAATGAGCATCAACAGAGGACTTGCGCTATTGGTTAGTCAAAGTGAACATATATACTTTTTCTATCGAGATTCATATTTCTTCCATGAATACTTAGTGCTTCCATAAATATTAGTTGTTTATTACAATCCAGATGGTCGACCTAACATAAATGATTTAACAAAATTAATGACATCTTCAACTAATCTTAAACGTAAACCCATGTTGTTTATTAATTTTCTGAAGTAACAGTTTAATAATGATCCGTAACCATTGTTTAAAAAAGCAGACTATAGCGCGCCATGTGGGGCGCTTAGCGTCATTTTGTTCAAAACGCTCTGAAGCGTTTTCTTTTTAGCGTTTCTTGTTTTTATCTTTTTTGTTTTTTTTAAATAATTAAAAAATGCTTCCTAATGGGCTGGATTTTCAAATTTGGGTCCATTTATGTGTTGGGCTGAGTATAAATTCGGTTATAAATACGATTGAAATTATATTTTATATCTTTGGACCTATTTTATTATTTGTTTGTTATATTCCTTTTAATATGTAAATTTTTTATACAATAATTTCAAGTCGAATGAACAAATTGTATCTCTTATTTTTGTTTCATTAAATTCGTAGAGAAATATAGATGATTTTATAGCATATTTATATTCGTTACATAATACAGTATAAATTGATTGCCCAAAATACTCAAGCAATACGCACCGCTATTTACGCTACATAATATTCGGGTGAAAACGCGATGCACTATGCATTACGCTTTTTGAAACATTGTCCGTAACACATGAAGCAGAGAAAAAACACAAATTGATATGTAGGTAACAAGGCACTACACGACGAGTAACACAATACATAGTCACAATAACAATATAATACGTAATTAGTTTATGTTACAATTTTCCAGTTTTATATTGTAACACGCTACATTCACTAAAATATATTAATTTAGGAAGTTTTAAATAATAATATATTAGTTTACGCAAAATATACGTGGATGTTATGCTATATATAATCCACAAACTATAATAATTATGGTAACACATAAACCTATAATTAGTAACAGATACACACATAGCTGGTAACAAATTATCTATGCTTGATTTTATTTGGACTCTCCCACCCGAAATTCATCTCATTATGGTTTTCCCGCCCGATATTTCAGGACCATTTAGCAACACATCGAGGCATATTCCAAGTATTCCCTCTTTCAGCATATTCCTTCATTTAATTACAATTTAGTAACGTTTTTTATACTCCAAGTAACGGTTAGTCGTTATCCAGTAACAATACCAATTTATTATCAATATACCACGATCTATCAAACTATACTCAGCTAGTCCAGTTAAACCAAGACATAGTAACAAATATTTTTAATTTAATAACAGTTGTTCATCACTCAATCCACGAACATCTGGATCAATTCACGAACATCTATATTTCTACTTGATTTCGATGTCTTTCATACCACATGCATTACACCACTTACGGTTTGGGAGTTAATAATTGATACATAATTTTGAATCCAATGGCGTAGTAAAAAAAGTACCCAACTTATTGGGGTCGACCGTATTTTCGCAAAATTAAATGATGAATAACGGACGAATGAGCAAACAAGGTGCCGCACCGAGCTGCCCATACTATGGGTACTTCGAATTTATACATGAGAGCTATAATCGTTGCCACAAATAGCTTTGATTTCATCTTATTTTCACGAATTAGAACCCTAAATATAAAGATAAAAATTCATTACAAAATCTTACATCTTGTGTCGTCAATACCACTATACATCCTACCTTACAGGCCGAAATTGGTTGGTTGATGGGTATTCGAAATTTCAGAGCTCGATTCACTGTAGAAACGAGATTCATAAAATAAAATTCTGCGTCGGTAACATTTTACTGCATAATAGTAACATATAATGGATGAAAAATAACAGTTCACTTTACGAATTAACAATATAGTCTAACTGCGTAACTGAAAGTGGCCGTAAGATAACTCTTATTACAGTATGTTAAAGAGGGTATTTTTGTCAGTTCATATTTTTAAGCTTTAACTCTGCCATTTACGGAAAGTTGGTCATTGAAACTAATATAAATCTGACAGGACCCGAATGGTGTAGGAAATTAATGACAAGGGCCTGAACTAAAATCGTCCCTCAGATTAAATAATGTCACTCGATATATTTATACACTAGTACGATTCCTTAATTAGAATCATTCCATGTGATCAAACGTGCGGAAACCATAAACATCATTTATCTTAGATACCACTTGAGGGTGACAAGATTATTTATATGTTCATTGATATTACATAAAGAAATAAATAAATTATAAGTTTTTTTTTACGGAAATCTACACATAAATACCCAATAGGAAAAAAATTAGCCACTTAGGTACCTTGTCAGAACTATTTTAGAGCTAGGTACCTAGTTGAATAAAATTTTTACACTTAGGTACCTAATCTCCTAAGATTACGAAAATACCCTTAGATTTAGAATTTCATTTCAGCTTTTTTTTGTGACGCCCGGGGCCGATGAGGGCGGGGAGTGATCGCCGGTGCCAGAGAAGTGCACGGACAAGGAGCGGCTCCTGGCAGGCTTCTAGGCGAAGGGGTACATGAACGAACCGATCCGACACCCGAATGAGAGGGGATCCTGAGACTGACAATGTATGGGCGTGTCAGGCTAAGAATCGTATAAAAGAATTGATAGTACTACTCATATCACCAAGGTCGACCTACCTTTTCGGGAGTCCATCCGAAAGAACTTCGAAGTTAAGCGTGCTTGACTTGAAGCAATCTTAGGATGGGTGACCCCCTGGGAAGTTTGCCCAGGGTGCGTGTGAGCGAGGACGAAGCACGCTAGAAGGTTAAATGGTGGTACAGTGGGGCCAGACTATCAGTCGGAGTGTGGTGGGCCCAACCCCACTGGTCCCGGTAGGGACGGATGCTACAGTGACACCCGGTATGGGACGGGATGTTACAGGTGGTATCAGAGCACAACCTCTCGCAGTACGGTGCTGGTTCGGGGACGAACCAGGCGGAAGCTGGTGGGCATGTGACGCCCGGGGCCGATGAGGGCGGGGAGTGATCGCCGGTGCCAGAGAAGTGCACGGACAAGGAGCGGCTCCTGGCAGGCTTCTAGGCGAAGGGGTACATGAACGAACCGATCCGACACCCGAATGAGAGGGGATCCTGAGACTGACAATGTATGGGCGTGTCAGGCTAAGAATCGTATAAAAGAATTGATAGTACTACTCATATCACCAAGGTCGACCTACCTTTTCGGGAGTCCATCCGAAAGAACTTCGAAGTTAAGCGTGCTTGACTTGAAGCAATCTTAGGATGGGTGACCCCCTGGGAAGTTTGCCCAGGGTGCGTGTGAGCGAGGACGAAGCACGCTAGAAGGTTAAATGGTGGTACAGTGGGGCCAGACTATCAGTCGGAGTGTGGTGGGCCCAACCCCACTGGTCCCGGTAGGGACGGATGCTACAGTGACACCCGGTATGGGACGGGATGTTACATTTTTTTCTCTTCAAAATTCAATCTTCAGCTCGCCGTCGACGATTTCTTCTTGCCGACCAACTCCTTCTACTCGTGTCGGCGCCGGACAAGGATCGAAGACCCTATTGAACGTTGGGTTCTCGATTTTGGGGGTTGATTTTGTTAGGTAAGTTTTTCTTTTTATTTGGGTTTGGTCAATCGATTTTGGCAACGGACGATCACGCCTGACAAAATTTCAGCTCCATCTCTGCAATTGACGATCACCTTCCGCTCGTGGTGGCACCGCGACGAGCACGAGCCTATTCCACATTGGGTTCTCGATTTAGGATCTCGATTTTGTCATGTAAGCTTTTATTTTGCTTTGGTTAATCGATTGCACTCGTGAGATCAAATTTAACCAGATCTGGGAGCTGAATGCGATCTATGGCTTGATGTAAGGGTGGATGTCGATTCTTGACAGTTATTGAGGCTAATCCATCGGGATTTCTGGTTTCTTTATATAATTGTTATTACGTACCATTTGTTATGTTTATTACGTACCATTTTATGTGTCTACACGGTACCAAGATGTCCGCGTACGCTGTGCCATTGTAAACTATACAGGCGTACCATTTATACAGGTTGTCATATTATCTGAAAATATCGCCTACAAGTTCGGTTAGTGGCGGGACGTTGTTTACATTGTTTGAGTGTAAAAGGGAGTCATTTTTAGTATCGATCATAAAGCGACGACGCACGAGATGAATGCTCTAACCGATGACGGGAATTTTATTCGTGACCCGGGCATTTGTGTTCTTCTTGGTTGCTGAAAGATGCAGAGGATTCCTTCTCAGGTAGATAAAAGATCCAACAAGTGCAAAAGATGTGAAAAATACAGGAATAATCGTCGTACTTGTAGAGAGGTCGTATCGATGTAGGATCCGTATTTGCCATGTATTTCGTTACTGCTTTTGTTCCAAAACATTTTTTGTTGCACTTTTGTATATGGCACATTCTTTATCCAAATGATACCAACAATGTACTGTAATATATGACAATAAGGTATTGTAATATATGTCAACAAAGTACTGTAATATATGCTAATTTGGTACTGTAATATATTACAACAGGGTACTGTAATAAATGCCAATAAGGTACCGTAATATATACCAACAAGGTACTGTAATGGATGATAACAAGGTACTGTAATAAATGCCAATAAGGTACCGTAATATAGGCAAACAAGGTACTGTAATATATGACAACAAGGTACTGTAATATATGCCAGGAAGGTACTGTAATATATGCCTAGGACATGACTCATTCTTTTTCTCTAAATGATGCCAACAGGTCATTCTTTTGTCCAAATATGTCAATTGGTAATGACTCATTCTTTTTGTCTAAATGATGTGAACAATGTACAGTAATATATGCAAATTTGGTACTGTAATATAAGCCAGTTTGATACTCTAATATATGCAAATTTAGTACTGTAATATACGCCAGTTTGACACCATAATATATGCTAGTTTGGTACTGTAATAATATGCCGGTTTGATATCGTAATACATGCAAATTTGATACCGTATTATATGTTGGTTTGGTGCTGTAATATATGCCAGTTTGGTAATATAATATACCAGTGATACCGTAAGATATGCCAACATAGTCTTTCATAAGCGAACTTGATACTGTAATATATGCCGATTTGGTACGTTAATAAACGCAACTATGGTACTGTAATATATGCCACGTTGGTACCCTAAGATATGTAACTTTGGTACTGTAATATGCCGGTGATACAGTAAGATATGCCAACATAGTACTAATATAAGCGAACTTGGTACTGTATATGCCACGTTGGTACTGTAATATGCATATTTGGTACTGTAATATACCATTAATACCGTAAGATATGCCAACATAGTAGTAATATAAGCGAACTTGGTACTGTAACATATGCCAATTTGGTACGTTTATATACGCAATTTTGGTACTGTAATTTAGGTCATTTAGGTACCCTAAGTGTACAATATATGGTACTGTATCGTTTCAGAAGTAGGTACCGTATAAATTAAAGTAAGACTTCGAATTTAAGACTAAGCTATTTTTCGTCACAAACGAAGCATTTCAGCAGGTGTTGATGTGGAGAAAGGAAGAGACAATTTCTGACATTTTTCTGTAATGATTGAACACTTTTATGACATTTTTCTGTCATGAGTGGACAGATTTCTGAATTTTTCTGTCATGACTGGACAGATTCTGAACATACGAGGTATTAAATCATACAAAACAGCATTATCTGACATGTCGGTGGCTTTCATAAGATGTTTCATGTCATTTGTAATTTATGGTACCGCAATCGTGTCTGAGTTGGTACGCTTCAAACAAAACGATAGGTACCCCTACAAAGCTATTTTTGGTACGGCGTCCCTTAAATATATGATACGTCATACTAGGATTAGTATTTTTCGAGGTCGTACGAATTACTTTTTTCATCTCGAACCACCGTAGAATAGTAAAATATAGTATTAAATACGTTTTAGATCAAATTCGGTGCATTAGGCCCCGCACGCATGAATTAAATCTTAGAATACCATGATTCATTATAGTATAAGGATACAAGCAAGAACATCTACAACATAATTTGAATAATGTGGTGAGTGCTACATCTGCGAATTCGGTGCATTAGGCTTTCACATTTTTTTTTCATTCCGATATTGTTAGGTATTATCAAAATCACATAGGACAACGCGATTTGATTAGGAATGTATTTATTTTTCGATCGTATAACAAATGGTATGATATACTTTGAAATCTGGGTACTGTATATGTATAATTTTGGATACGGTAAACTTGCAGGTTATGGTACTATATATGTAAATGATAAGGTACCTTCTGTAAAACACAAGGTACCTTAGTGTACAACAGATAAGGTACTTCATGTGCGATATATTAGGTACGGTATGTATTTACGTAATGGTACGGTTAACCTGCATTTACGGTACGCTATATGTAAGCTATATGGTACGGTAATATGAAAGACAAGGTGCTTTTTATCCTGTTTATGGTACGTCATAATGGTACGGTCTAACCTGCATATTCCGGTACTCTGTACGTAAAGGATAAGATACGGTCCTACAATAACATATGGTACTGCATAAATTACGGAGTCATAGAACAACAACACAGTACACACTTGGCAATAACCGTCCATGCACAAAAGAAAAACCAACATAAACAAACAAAGGTCACCAAACAGTCCCATCCCCAACCTGATCCTCCGAGCCCTTATCCTCCTGATCTTGCTCTTGATCCTCCGCTTCATCCACATCCTCCTCAACATTGTCCTCCTCGGCCTTCTCACCGTCGCTACGAGCCATCACCTCGGCCATATCGTCACGGTCACTATGAGCCATATCCCCGGCCCTATCCTCACCCATATCCTCAACCTTGTCCTCTCCGGCCTTCTCATCATCGCTATGAACCATCTGCTCGGCAACATCATCACCCTCACTGTGAACCATATCCTCGGCCTTATCATCACCCCATCTTTGCACACATCCCTATCCTTAGCCTCAGCCTCTTTATCCACTCGTTCAGTATCCTCAGCGTCTACCTCCTCCCTCGCATTCTCGTTGGGCATATCAACCTTCAACGTCCGAACATTTGACCTTAGATCTCTTATAACCTCGTCCTTCAATCTCAACTCGGCTTCCAACCTCTCCACACGAGCACTCCACTCCAAATGAGATCCGCCAACTCCTCCATCAACCTTAACAACACATAATTCATTCAACATTAAGAAACAAAGCAAATAATACATAAAAAGTTGGGAATTTTATACCTCCAGCAGCAAATTAATCGGATGCACGAACTTCACTTCCTTCTTTGTTGGGTATATTGGGACGATAGAGGTAATTGCAGCCAATTCAGCCTCCGCAGCTATTACGTCATTGGGAAACCTACTTTCTTCCCAATTGAACATTCGGGGAAACATATACATCTCCCGCTTCTGCGCCAACGAGGGCACATGCTCATACACCCAAATCTGAAAGTTCCCAAAGCATTGAATTCATCAATAAATACATAAGCAAAAAAGGTAAACTCATAACGTAACGGAGAGTATTACCATTAGCCCAATAGTGCACCCGTCATCATCACGCCAGATGATTCGAGCAAACGAATGGCTCATCTTAGGCATATCTAAAAAAAAAATAAAACAGGGACCTTCTTAGAGCTTCTTTTTGATCTGGGGTCATGCTACCCTTCAAATTGTTTATGGTAGATCGAAACAGCGCAGGATGGCACCGGGAAGCCAGCTCAAATCTGTTCCGTGGAGGCATTTCTGCAAAAAATACACTGTCAGCAAGTAGTACTATTTTATTCACACAAGGGGTACCAATTTGACCAAACAGAGGGTACCAAATGCAGTGATAATGTAGTACCAAAACAAATTGACCCCAGTCGATAATGTTAACAAGCAGTACCATTTTACTCACATAAGGGATACCAATTTGCTTAAACAGAGAGTACCTAATGCGATGATAATGTAGTACCAAAACAATTGACCCCATTCGACCACTTTTGGCAAGCAGTACCATTTTATTCACACAAGGGGTACCAATATGCCAAAACAGAGGGTGCCAAATGCAGTTACGATGTAGTACCACAACAAATTGACCCCATTCGAAAAAACCAAATTCGACCCATTCCAAAAAAACCCCAAATCAAGCAGCCATGACGAAATAGACACACAAAAAAACCCTAATCGACCAACAAATCAATGTCATTCCAAAAACACGCACAAAAGAACCCTAAGCGGGACGAAATGCGACCACTTACGGTAATACTGTGAATGACTTACCAATCGATTTCTGAAGGAAATACAACGACGAATGAGTGGACAGACGACGTAGAATCTGAAGCCAAAAAAACCCGGGTCGATTTCTGGCAAGCAATAGCGCGATTTGGTTTGGGGCTGTGCGATTTTTTCTCTTTTTTAGGAGCGATCGACGTGAAATAAGAAATAGGTAAGAGATGTAAAAAACCAGTTCTAGTAGGGGTAAATCCGTCAGTTAGGTACCTATCAGTAAAATAAAATTCAACTAGGTACCTAGGTTAAAAATTACACTGACTAGGGACTGATCTGTCTAATTTTTTTGGATGTAGGTATTTAAGTGTTGAATCCCCTTTTTTTTAAAATAAATAAAATATAAGTTTGTGTTACTTAACAAGTAATTATAATCTCCACAGTGCCCCTCCATCCCATTGCGCATAAATTTTCATGTACTTTAGAAAACTGTTGACGACAAAGCCTTACCAAACATTGGACTTTAGGTTAAAACCAAATAAAAATATTTAAAAGATAGGATATTCTTTTGAAGATAGCATATGTATCGATAAATTATTTAATTACAAGGTGGTGATATCGAAGCCCATTGTATTGTAATAAACCATGGCCCCTGGTTTTGTCGCATTATCTTCTCCACACATTCTTTTTATTAACTAAAATATAGCCGAGATGACATCATAGCATACGTCAATAAGCCCCCTTGTTGTTGGATTAAGAGACATTTTTTGTTTATTCAAAGAGGACAAGTGCTCCATCGCATTTTCTTTTCCCAATAATTAAGGATGTCATGACTAAGCTGAAATTGATGTTCTCCTTTACCTTATTAGATTAATACAACTCTAAAAGTGACATTATTCTTTAATTAAACTAAGGTAAAGGTAGATTACATGTTTAACATTTGGTAACCTTTAGTTTACCCAAGGTATAAGAATCAATTATACAAAAGGGTCGATCCATTAGGCCTTTTGGACTTTTAGACATGTTTTGGATCTCGGGCAAAACAAAACGGGTCGACCCGAAAGACGAAATAAACAACCCATTTTACAGCCCAATAAGTAAGAAGCAACATTATTATTGGGAAAAATAGTACACAAAGATCAAGGTGTTGGGAAAAAAGAAAATCGAGGCTCAAGCGTTCAAGGTGAAGTTGAAATTTCCACAAGTAGTTTGAATCCCCAGCAAAGTGTTGCTAATCCCAAGCCTCGACTTCTCAAGATCAAACTCCAATAGGTTATTCTCAAGCTGAAATCCGCCGACGACGATCGAAGCCCTCGGATTTTTTCCGCCGTCCAAGAACGCCAGGCAACCCACCTGAAAATTATTCACAAAGACGATCGAATTCGCCCCAAACGCATACCACGACACGTTGTTCCTCAGAACGAACTCGATCGGCGGCACGCCGGCGCCGACGCGCGTGCTCCCCAGACTCGAGGCGTTGTAGCATATCTTGAACGGCGAGACGGCGGCGACTCGTGGGACTTTGGAGATGGCGCTCACGAACGCCTTCGTCACGGCGTCGTAGATGGAGGTGTGGAGCGGGTCTTTTAAAAAAATGGCCCTTGACTCAGTCAATATTAAAAAAATAGCCTTGTTGACGTTTTTTTTTGGTCAATGGCCTTCATTTTAATTAACCGTTAACCATCTTCTTTAAACCCTCGTTAACTAACTAGAAATAAAAGAAAAAGAAAAATAAATATACATACACAATCTGTATATATATAAAAGAAACGAAACTCCATTTAAAATGCACAGCAGCACGTAATAATTACTATACCAACCCAGATCGATCCATCCTTTATTCTTCATCGTTTCTAAAAAAAACACAGCCTCATTTCGTCACTAAGTCGAGCTCGAAGTCTGCGAAACAAGTCTGGAAGGAAAAACCTTGGTCTAACTCTTTACAGTAAGTTTTTTCTTTTTGAATTACGAATTTTTACCCTCCAAATTACGTGAGTTTGTCATTACGTGATGTCTGGCCACGAGAATTTTGAATTTCCAGTCGGAAAGACGAAACTCGTGGTCATGCTCCATGGAACCCACACGCTGGTGCAGGGGGCGCGCACACTGGTGCACGGGTCCGCGCGCTAGAGCACGGGACCCGAGCATCAGCTCAAGGGCCCCAGGCGCTGGCTCTGGGGTCCCGCACATCAGTGCATGGCGCGCGCGCAATGGAGCACGGGTCCGCGCGCGCTAGTGCACGGGACCCCGGCATCAATCCAGGGTCCCCGCACGCTGATGCCGGGGTTCTGTGCATCAATGCAGGGGGCGCGCGCACTGAGCACGGGTTCGCGCGAGCAATGAGCACGGGACCCAGGCATCAGTTCAAGGGCCCCAAGCACTGGCGCTGGGGTCCCGCACATCAGTGCAGGGCGCGCGCGCAATGGAGCACGGGTCCGCGCGCGCTAGTGCACGGGACCCCGACATCAATTCAGGGTCCCCGCACGCTGGTGCCGGGGTTATGTGCATCAATGCAGGGGGCGCGCGCACTGAGCACGGGTCCGCGCGCGCACTGAGCACGGGACCCAGGCATCAGCTCAAGGACCCCAGGCGCTGGTGCTGGGGTCCCGCGCATCAGTGCATGGGCCGTCTTAGAGCATGGGTCCCGCGCACTAAGTCATGGGTCTCGCACTCTAGAGCTTGGGTCCCATGCGCTGGTGCAGGGTTCCCGTGCTTATATTTAGGGTTTTCGATAGCTGTTAGGGTTTTTGATAGATTTTAGGGTTTTCGATAGCTTTTAGGGTTTTCGAAAGCTGTTAGGGTTTTCGATCAGTGTTAGGGTTTTCGATAGCTGTTAGGGTTTTCGATAGCTTTTAGGGTTTTCGAAAGCTGTTAGGGTTTTCGATAGCTGTTAGGGTTTTCGATAGCTGTTAGGGTTTTCGATAGCTGTTAGGGTTTTCGATAGCTTTTAGGGTTTTCGATAGCTGTTAGGGTTTTCGCAAACTATTGTTTTCGCAAACTAGGGTTTCGCGAGTTGTATTGGTTTCGCATGTAGGGCTATGGTTCTAATATATTTTACTTTTATTGCAGGGGGTAATCATGACGATCACTAACATTGTGTTCCAAGTCGAGGGTCAGTGGATAATTGGCGAGGACAATACCTCGAAGTGGTGTCCTCTTCCTACTCATAGATGGCAATCAATCTTGGTCGACGAGGAAACATGCACGTTAGATGACGTGAAGAATGAGATTGTGAAGGTGTTGTCGCTATGCAGCGAGAATTCTAAACTCACGTTAAGCTACATGCCTAGCGTAGTTTACGATTTCCCACGACCCATCTACATCGAGAATGACTACGGTATACGTGCATACCTTGGTTTTGGTGGTCCACAGTCTAGACCCGTGCTACATGTTGAGGTTGCGTCCTTTGTCAGTGCCACACCACCACAAGCTCATCTTAATGATGAATCGAATTTCAACGTCGGTCTAATAGAGCAGTGCGACGCAAATGAGGAAATCCATCCCGTGGAGGGTTACATGGACCACTCTTACCATCTTTCTGAATACGAGGGTTTTCAAGAAGATCAAACCGGACCGTCCGAGAATCAAAATGAGAATGAAGATGATACGTTCGAACAACCCGAGGAACATTATGCTTCGGAAAGTGATGATGACGATGTCACAATGGCGGAGCATAACTCTCCACATGCTGACGACGGCACGTATGGATTTGGGGATGGTTCAAGCATGTTTGTTGGTCAGGAATTTCGGGACAAGAAGGAAGTCAAGGACGTGATCACTAAAGTCGCCCTTGATGCGTGTTTCGAGTTCAAATTGGTCCGGTCAAATAAAACCATGTACGTAGCGAAATGCGCAACCGAAGGATGCACATGGCGAGTACGAGCTGCACAGAACAAGGACTCCCCTTTTTTCTCAATCCGAACGTATTGCGGCAAGCACACCTGCGGGGTTTCTCATCGTCGCCGTAGACATCGGCAAGGAAGTTCGTCAGTTGTATCACAAGTTCTGTTGGAACATTTCACCGGTCCTAAGGACATTCCGCCACCCAAGTCAATCATGTCGATGATGCAGAACAGGGGAGTAGATGTCTCGTACTACAAGGCTTGGAAAGGCAAGCAACTAGCGTCGGACGAATTAGTCGGTAACAGGGATGATTGTTACGGTTTACTTCCGGCCTACTTGGATGCGTTGAGGCAAGCAAACGTTGACAGCATCACAGATTGGGAGATGGACGAACAAATGAGGTTCAAATATATGTTCTTAGCATACGGCGCATGCGTTAGGGGATTTGCATACATGAGGAAAGTCGTATCTATCGATGCAACTTTTTTGAAGGGGAAATATAAAGGAGTTTTGCTCATTGCTACGGCGCAAGATGGTGATTACCATCAATACCCACTCGCATGGGGTCTTGCTGACTCGGAGGGAACCGAATCTTGGACGTGGTTTCTCACTAGATTGAGTCGTTTCGTACCGGATAGTAAGGAACTCGTCATTATTTCTGACCGAAACCACGGTATAAAGAATGCCGTCCCTGCTGTGTTTCCCAATTCATTTCATGGTTTCTGCGCATGGCACATTCAGCAAAATGTGAAGACGAAAACGGCGGACAAGGGTGCGTGCCCCATTTTCTGGCGGGTGGCCAATGCCTACACCAAGGCCGAGTGCGATGCACATTACAAAGCTCTACGTGAAACATTCAAGTCGGCGGGTCGATATCTTGACGCGATTGACATGGAACGGTGGACGAGGGCATATTGTCCCAAGGCGAGATATAACATCATGACGACCAATGGATCAGAGTCGATAAATGCGGCTCTACGCGCGGATAGAGAACTTCCAATTATAGGATTGTTGGGCTCAATTCACCGATTAACATCATCCTGGTTCAGTAAGCATCGAAGAGCATGCGAAGCTTCTATCGCTGCGAATTCGACGTCGTTTACGCCGAAGGTCGAGTCGATCCTCCGTGAGAATTTCATTGGGTCGCAAAGATTTCACGTATCGGAAGTTGGGCGTCTAACGTATAATGTGTACGGGCACAACTCGAACGAGGTCGTCGATCTAGAGTCGCGTACGTGCAGCTGTAAGATGCTTGACATCGACCGAATTCCTTGCCCACACGCTATTGCTGCTTGTGGTTATGCCAACGTCGATGTGGGTTCACTAGTCGACCCTTACTACAGCTTGGGATGTTGGAAGTTAGCTTACGAAGGTACTATATGGCCGGTGTCGGAACACATTGAAAGAAGTGTTGAAATGCTGCCACCTCCTCGCGAGAAACAACGTGGAAGACCACAGAAAAATAGGTTGCCTTCTGTTGGCGAATTTAGTAGGAGGTAAACCCTCTAAATTTAGGGTTTTGTAATGTAATAGAACCTAATTATTATTGTTATGAAACCAAAGTTTGTTTAGATTAGCGTAATGATGGTTTTATAATGTAAGAGTTATGATGTGATATTGTTTGAGGTATGTAAAATTAGGATTTTAAAGTTAGGGTTTTAATGGATGTGCGGGACCCGTGCTTATGCGCGAAGGACCCTTGCTTTCAAGCACGGGACCCATGATCTTGTGCGGGGACCCGTGCTTATTTGCTTGGTCCCTGCGCATAAGTTCGGACCCGTGCGGAAATCGTGTAATATCTAATTGTAGTCAATTATTGGTCTTCTTTTTGCAGACAAAGTTATTATTGAATTATTGGTCAGTCAACTATTTGTCTGAAACATGTCAGCTTTGAGTGCAGGTGTAATCAATGCCTGTCATGTCAAGTGTCCTTTCGATGTGTGACAAGAAAAAGCAAGGCACGGGTTTAAAAGAATTTCAGTAAATAAATACATATATATATATTCTGTACATCTTCACAAAAATAATTAACCATAACGAAATTGTCGAAAAAAAAATTAATCTTGACCAAAAAATTTCTCTTATGTTGTTAATGTTCAGGAAAAAAAATTAAACTATTTGGTTATTGTTTTCGATGTGAATTTGGTGAACTGGGTGGATTTCACAATAATTGAGCAAATTTACATAGCAACAACTTGCCTATGTTGGTGACTTGGTTAGGGTGTAACAATCGAAAACTCGTATCTTATCCATGCAAAAAGACCATACTTTTGTTGGCTATGATATTATATGACGTATTATAGTCGTATGGAGGCTGAATCGAGCTTCGAAATTATTTAATATGGTGTAAAATCGCGAAAATAATCGCAGGGTCCCCGCACATGAGTTCTGTGGTCCGGGGCCCATGCTCATGGACCCGCGCAAGCTAATGCGCGTGGGATGCGCGGGACCCCAGCGATTACGCGAGGGACCCGTGAACTAACGCAAGGGACCCGTGCTTGTGTGCGCGGACCCATGCTTGTGCGCGAGGGACCGTGCGCATAAGATAGGAACCATGCGCAGCATACCGGACCCGTGCGGATTTTAATTGACTAGTCAACAATCATTGGTAAATTATTATTGTCCGTACTCACATTTTCTTCGAATGTCAGTGTAATTAATGCCTTGTCAGTGTAACGAAAAATAAATATTTAATAACGATGTAATATTAAAATACCGGTCCCGTGCTCAATGACTACTGCAGGGGTCCCTACTTTTCAAGCAAGGGACCCGTGCTCAAATGCTTGGTCCCATGCTTGGATGCGTTGAATAGTCAACAATCATTGCAAAATTAGTGGTCTGCTACTTTTTTCGTTATATTGTCAGTGTCATAACAGTCGATTTGATGCAATTTAGCAATAAAATTGCTTGTCATGTCATCACTAATGTCAATTCAGGTATTTAATTTACACAAACGTAACCAACAACGTGAGAGGTTTTTCATCAAAATTATTTAAAAAAATTGTAATAAATTATTTAAACCATGCAAGGCCACTTGAATAAAATAAAAATTACATTAAACTATCTTGGACCAAACCAAGAACCCCAGTCCTTACGCAAAATACAAATTGTAAGAAATTTCCTAAAATCTACAATATCCTATTGCGTCAGATTGGAGACGTCGTCACCTCGAAACATCAGGCTCATTGCCGCTCGCAACACATGTACGCCGCATTCTCCGCTGAAACGTTACACACTTATACATAAATCGTCGTAAAAAAAATATAATGAAATAATAACGAATGAAACTTACTTTCCTTGCTGTTTGGCGAATCTCGGATGACGCTGAACTTTCCATTTCTTAAAGCGTGCCTTGATACATCCCATGAAGACCAGGATCGCCGGGATGATTACTTGAAGTGGCACCAATGCTTTGTTGAGGTTGCGCATGTCCTTGTCGCACGACTCGTCGGAGTCGTATATCGTCATCGTCCTCTGCCTCCAATCAACGACGCATAGCACCCAATGTGCTATCGTTTGCACGGGGAAGACGATGCAATCTGCGTTCATCCATGAGATCGACGGCCATCCATCCTGAAGTCCTCGTGCGTAATGGGACCATAACGAAAGCATCCCAGGTACGACTTTTCCATCTACGAAGCCATCGAGCTCGATGCATGCCTTGAACGCGTAAGACATGTACGCAACATTCTTCGACGCAAATGCATGGGTCTTCTGCATGTCCAGGAACCCTCTCATTGCTTCATTCATATGCTGAAAAACCAAAACAACTTAGGCTTTACGATTACAGTTCATTGCAAAATTAATAGTTCAAGCGGAGCATACCATGTCATCGAGCCACCTTGTTGGCGTGTATAGTTCCTCAAACCATCCACGTCTGTGCCTATCGACCAAGCACTCCTTGTACTCGTCGTCGGCCATGTCCCGTATTTCCCTCTCTATGGCCCCCCACACCACGATTTTCTTAGAAATATGGACATCTACGGCCGACGGATTCGCCTTCGGTTGACCGGTCGACGGAGGCTCAGTGAACGGCGACTGCAGCCACTGGGACGGATTCCTCTGCCGCACTTCCGGGGTCACGTCCTCGACCACACCTTTACCCCTATCAGCCACCGTCGACTGATCCGTAACCGCCGAACTTTGTGTCATCGACTGATCCCAGTCGAGGCCCCTCCAAGTCGATGGGTCGACCTCATAATATGCTTCGGTCTGCGCGCCGTATCCGTCGTCCAATTGCTGCGATGGAACGTAGTAATTCCATGGATACTCATTTGCCGGCCATCCCCATCCGCTCGAACTGGGTGGATCCCGCCTCGCAAATTGCGTCCACCCAGTCGAACTCGCCTCGGCGTCTACGATACATATTAAATTATAAGTTACGGCGTGTATTAAATTTGAATTAAATTTAAAGATAGTTACCGTAACGAGGCGCGTCGGTATCTGTACGTGAACCGAATAAACTCTGCCAATCGTCCCGAAGCTCTTGCAACTGAGACGCAACGCCGCCGATGCTTTCACCCAGACCTTGCATCGAGTTGAACCGCTCCTCATAGAAGTCGGAGCGCCGGTCGTAGTTGTCTCGGAATTGCGCAAAGCCGTCTCGGAATTGCGTAAACTCGTTCTCCAAGTGCTCGAACCGACCGCTAAGTGCGTCGAAGCCGCTGCGAAACGTGTCGAGCCGAACGCCAAATTCATCAAATCGCCGGTCCACGTGGCGCGCAAACTCGTCATACGATGGCCCTGCCATTGGCGGCGACCTCGGCGGCGTATGGAAGTCGCCTCCATGCATGGACGGCGGCTCGTAGTGAGAGCCCATGCCCCTCTCTTCGTCTTGGCGTGATCTAATAGAGAGCTGAGGGACGGACTCTGCTTCGAAATGGCGTTCGTTTGCCGCCCGCCCGCCAAGATGTCCTCGTACCGCACGACGACTGCACCTAACTTCCACCCCGTCCATCAGTAGGCTCGCCACCCTATCGTACACGTCGTCGTCTGGCGCGGCGACCTCGAGCTCGCTGTACCGAAAATAATCGGCTTGTGTCTCTTCTCCAATCAGCACTAGTAGACCTCGTACATCGGACCCGCCCACCGTCTTCGCAACATCCACCAACTTCGGACATCCCTTCCGGGGCCAATTCCTCGTGACCCACCGGCATATACGCGGCCTACCATGCTCTCCCTCTCTGACTTCAGCATATTTCGCAGCGATGGCCGGTATGCATTCATATGCTAATATCTGAAGACAAAGAAATAAATTAATCTTAGCAAACAGACGAAACCCTAAACTCACAAAGTCACTCAAATATAAAACCCTAACCTGAAGTGGATGTACGAATCCACTGATCAGCTTACTTTCCTTGCTATCGACAAAATCTTGTTTCAACGACCGTAGTGCCGCTCTGAAAGCCACGGTCCCCCAAGGGTAACGCTCGAAGGCCTCTGAGTCTTCGACTAAGTAAACGATCCAAGAAGGAAGGGTGGTATCCTTCTTGGAAGGTCGGGGCAGCAAGACGTACCCCGCAAAATACAGGTTGGCCAACTTCAACTTCTCGTCATTGACGCGCACCGTGGGGTTGGCAGCCAACTCCTCCAACCGCTGCTTAACGTGCGACAATTTAAGCGTCAATGCCGTTTTCCTCGGGAAATGACGACGGACGAATTCATCCGTTTGGTTCACCGCCGGTTCGGCTGCGAACTTCAGCCCCGTGATTAGGCAATACTCCGTTTTTGAGAAACGGAGCGGTTTCTTCCCGATGATCATCCAAAGCTCGTCACGGTTGTGAAGCTGCGTCTGGCACTTGATGAGATACCACAACAGCTGCGCCGACAAATTGAAATGGCCGGCAGCGTTGACGAGCCTGCCGAACGGACTCCCTTCCGTAAAAACTGCCAACTCATCCTCGTTTAGCCAACCGACGATCTCCTCGCTCACTTCGCAGTACCGTGACGTGATATGTAACCGGTAATCTTTCTCATCGTCGCCTCCGGCAAGTTGCTTCTTCAATTGAACCTACAAATCAATAAAAAATTAATTACAAATGCTGCGGGAAAATTGCTTATGGTGAGATAGGCCTCCGCGCACGGTCCCCTGCCATGCTGCGCGGAGACCTCGCTATGCCGCGCTGGGGACCCGTGCGTGGCAGCGCGGGGACCCTGCGACATAGCACGGGGCCCGTGCTTGCTAGCGCGGGGACCCGTGCTCATGTGCGCTGGAGGTCCTAGCTATGCCGCGCTGGGGACCCATGCGTGGCAGCGCGGGGACCCTGCGACATAGCACGGGGCCCGTGCTTGCTAGCGCGGGGACCCGTGCTCATGTGCGCGGAGTCCGCGCACATGAGCACGGGTCCCCGCGCTAGCAAGCACGGGCACTCCGCGCACATGAGCACGGGTCCCCGCGCTAGAAAGCACGGGCCCCGTGCTATGTCTCAGGGTCCCCGCGCTGCCACGCACGGGTCCCCAGCGCGGCATAGCTAGGACCTCCAGCGCACATGAGCACGGGTCCCCGCGCTAGCAAGCACGGTCCCCGTGCTATGTCGCAGGGTCCCCGCGCTGCCACGGGGTCCCCGCGCTGCCACGCACGGGTCCCCAGCGCGGCATAGCTAGGACCTCCAGCGCACATGAGCACGGGTCCCCGCGCTAGCAAGCACGGGCCCCGTGCTATGTCGCAGGGTCACCGCGCTGCCACGCACGGGTCCCCAGCGCGGCATTGCAAGGTCTTCAGCCTAGCAAGCACGGGTCCCAGCGAGACAAAGCGCGGGTTAATTGGGGAGGACCCCTGCGCTTTCACACGGATCCCTGAGATTCAAGACACGGGGCCCCTGCCTGTGCAAGCACGGGTACCCTGCGGCCTAAATTTAGGGTCCCGTGCGATTGTATAGGACTGGAAAAAATTACCTTCACTGTTTGGGGTCTCGCCTGAACTGCCATGGATTCTGAGCTTCAAATTCGACTGTGAAGAAGAAGAAAAGGGAGAAAGCTTGATCGATTTTGCAAAGGGCCCGTGAAGTGAAAGGGTTCTTTCTTATTTACTTTTGCTTTTTCAGATTCTACAGTAAACCTCTGTCAAAAGCTGTAATTTTCGTTAACTGTCGTTGATTGCCATTAGAAAAGGGTATAATAGTCTTTTACGCAGAGTAAGTAAGGGTATATTGGTCTTTTACCAATTACGAGGCTATTTTTTTAACGTTGACGATGTCAAAGGCCATTTTTTTAAATATTCCGGTGTGGAGCACGGTGTACGGCGCGGTGGTGCTGATCTTCGTCCCGCCGTAGCCCTTGCCGTCGATTCGCAGCAGCTCTCGGTTCAAAGGGACGACCTTGCTGTTGACCGTCACCGACTCGACGGCGACGAAGTATCCGAATGGGTCGAAGCGGTTCGCCAGCAGCGGCGTGTATTCGAGTCGGATCGTTTTCGCCGGCTGCATCACGTACGCGCGTGGGCCGCCGAAGAACCCCACGCCGGCGCCGGAGCCCAGGCAAATCGCGAACTTTTTGCTTATTCTGACATCGCTGGACAACAGCGAAGGGACAGAGGTGGCGGCGCGGCCTAATCCGAGCACACCTTCGACTCCTTTGGGCAGGCGGGCCTTTCCTTGGGCGGCGGCGCAGGAGAACAAGAAATCGGGGACCCGAATGGCTCGACCCGGGTTCGACCCGTCCGTCGACCTTAGGACTAGGAGGTCGGTTGCTAGCTGGCCGGTGGAGTGGGTGCACGTTTTGTTATTAGAGCAGGTTTTTGGACCGGCGAGTCTGCACTGCGGCGAACCGCAGAGGACGGGCCTGAAAGAGGTGCTTCTCCGCCGGGCTTTGGTGCATACTTCCGATAAGATCTGACCGTTGACGTCGAGGGTTAGTTTGGCTCTCTTGAGAGGCGTGCTTTGGTATACGGTGGCTATGTATTGGCTCGTGGATGGATCTTTGGCGACTGGGAAGACTAGTGCGTTGACTGCTGGGGAATGTCTTTGAGCTGTGATGATGGAGAAATTTGAGAGAGAGAAGGAAAGGATAGTGGAGAAGAGTACGAGGATGTAAGAAGAAGAAGAAGAAGAAGGCATTGTTGTTCTAGGTAGTAAATGAGTAGTAAATATTGAATACAGGGCATGTATGTATAATATTTATATACGTATATATGTTGAATTGGTTACGTGCGCGCAAGTCAGCTTACTAACATTAAGTGAGAAGTAGCAATACGATGGACTATCTAAGAAGGGAAAGAAATAGAATAAGGAAAAGTATTATCTCAGAGTAATTGATAGGTCACTGTCAATAATTCTCAAGCGTGCACATGGCTTATCTGGGGAAGAAGAAAATGAAGGCATTGTCTGCCAAGATGAAGACACTACCTTCAAAAAGCCAACACGGTTCAGCGTTTTATTTCGTTATTTATTAGAGAATAGGGATTTATTAATACTCCTAATAAAAACGAAATTGGGGAACACGATGTTAACGTGGTTCGGATCTTAATTATCCTACATCCACGGGGAAAACACTCTTATTGACTTCCCTTTTACAAGTGGGTACAGCTCCCACACTTCTTGATTACACACGAGCTCACAGTGAGCTAGAACTTGAAAAATGAAGATTACATGAATAATTGAATGAATACGCGCACTATTCAATTTATATGTTGGCGCCAATTCCTTTGTAACCGACTTCTCCCAATAGGCTAAGTAAAATGCTGCTATTAGGAGCGTTTTTGTTAGTTGTCTGTTTAAAACCAATCCCGCGCGTATATAAGTTGCTACAGCACCTCTTTCACTCTTAGCTTCTGTATCAGCTCGCAAGCTGTTCTTCATCCTTGAAACTGCTGATTCTCTTTTGCTTTGATTTAACATCCCCCACAAGATGGACGGCACAAATCTGTGACTGACATCTTGACCAAAAGAAGCTGCAAGCGTGGTGCTGTAAGCGCCTTAGTGAACATATCTGCTAATTGGAAATCCGTTCGGACAGGAAGTAGCTTGATGGATGAATTGACAACGTGGTGCCTTATAAAGTGACAATCAATCTCTATATGCTTCGATCTCTCGTGAAACTTAGGATTTGAAGCTAATCTTAACGCTGAAAGATTGTCACAGTATATGGCTGGCACTTGAGGGCTTCCCAGACCAAGTTCTGCCAACAGATATTTCATCCAAAGTATTTCAGACACCACTGCTGCCATAGCTCTGTATTCCGCCTCGGTGGAAGATCTGGACACCGTTGCCTGCTTCTTCGCCTTCCAAGTGACAAGTGAATTCCCCAAGAAGGTACAATATCCGGTCACTGACTTCCGTGTATCGCGACACGCTGCCCAATCAGCATCAGAAAACGCCCTTAGCGACAAGTCTCTGTCTGAAGACATTAGCAGCCCCTGCCCTGGTGTACCCTTTAGATAGCGCAGTAAATGATGTGCTGCCACCAAATGATTGGTTCTGGGTGCTCCCATAAACTGGCTAAGCTTATGCACTGCATAAGCTATGTCGGGTCTAGTGAATGTTAGGTACAATAATCGACCTACTAGCCTTCTGTACTGAAATGGTTCTCCAAGTAAATCACCATCTGTTGCTGATACATGTGTACTCGCATTCATTGGTGTAGATAATGGCCTTGCATTTATGTATCCCGTATCCTCGAGCAGCTGCAAGGTATACTGCCTTTGGCTGAGGTATATTCCAGTTTTGCTTCTTGCTACCTCTACTCCAAGGAAGAATCGAAGCTCACCCAAGTCCTTCACTTTGAAAAACTGCCTTAAGAAGTCTTTTGCCAGCTGTATCTGCTTATCTGAGGGACCTGCTAGGATAATATCATCAACGTAAACCAACAGCACAACCAACTGATCCCCTTTCCCTTTTATAAATAGGGTGTGATCAGTGTGAGTCTGCTTGAATCCGTAGCCCTTAACTGCCTCTGTGAACTTCTTGTTCCATTGCCTCCAGGCTTGCTTAAGTCCATACAGCGATTTATGTAGTTTACAGACCAACCGGGTGATTCTACCTTCTGTGGCTGCTCAGAATGGTGTTGTGATGGCCCTGCCTGGGATGGTTCTGCTTTGCTGCCTGTTTGTGCCTTCTGATACTGGATAGAGAAACCTTGAGGCAGATCCATATAAACCTCCTCAGCTAGGTCGCCATTCAAGAAGGCATTATTGACATCGAGTAGCTCAAGTTTCCATCCCATCTTAGCAGCTAGTGCCATAATGATCTTAATGGTATTCGGTTTTGCTACGGGTGCAAACGTATCTATGTAATCTACCCCCTCGCGCTGATCGCACCCTTTAGCTACTAACCGGGCCTTGTGTCTCTCAACCTTTCCATCTGCATTTAGCTTCAGTTTATAGACCCATCGATTACCAATTGGTTTCTTCCCAACAGGTAGAGGGACAATAGACCAAGTGGCATTATCTTCAAGGGCTTGAAGCTCATCTTTCATGGCTTGCAACCAAATTGCTGACTTCGAGGCCTGAGAGAAATTCTTAGGTTCTTCGGCCAGGCTGAGGGCACTAATGAAGGTCTGAAAGTTAGGAGAGAAGTTCTGATAGGTGAGCACACCTTGAATAGGGTACAGGATCTTACCCTCTCTGAAATTGTTACATTGATAGTCTTGTAGGTACTGAGGTTTCCTTGTGTGCCTCTATGACCTCCTAGGAGGATTATATCCTTGCTGTTGATGCTCATCTTCACAGGAGTTTTGCATGGAAGTATCCAGCTCAGACTCATTCCCTGCCAGAGCAGACTGAGACTGTTCTTCAAAATGAAAGTCTGCTTCTCCTTGGTTCTGTACTGGTGGTACATAAGCAGGTTCTGTTCGCTCAGGAATGAGTGGCTGTGGTGGAGCTGCTGCCTCCTCAGTATCTGGGCCCATATGATAAGGTGCAGGACACATGAAGGGAAAGGATCTGAAGCGTCTTGAGCTAAAACCAGTCTCTTGAAAGGAAAGTCAGTTTCCAGAAATCTGACATCCCTCGAGATGATGACCTCTCTTGTGTTCAGATCAAGCAGTTTGTACCCCTTCACTCCATTCGGATATCCAATAAAAACACACTCTGTTGCTCGTGGGTCGAACTTCCTTCTCCCTGCACTAAGGGTAGAGCAGAAACACAAGCAACCAAACACACGTAGCGAAGCATACTCAACAGGTTTTTGAAATAATAGCTGATAGGGACTATGATTTCCTAAAGCAGCAGATGGCGTCCTATTGATTAAGTAAGCTGCCGTTAGCACACATTCTGACCAATATTCTATTGGAACACTAGATTGAAAATACAAACTTCGGGCCACATTCAATAGGTGTTGGTGCTTTCGCTCCACCACGGAATTCTGTTGTGGAGTCTGCACGCAAGAGAGATGGTGTATAATTCCCTTAGCCTTGTACAGATCAGATAGATTAAGCTCTCTTGCATTATCAGTTCTTATGGTTTTGACCTTGCACTCAAATTGCGTTTCGACTAAAGCTAAAAAGAATGGTATGACTGAGCTAATTTCAGACTTGTGCTTGATTATAAAAACCCATGTAAACCTTGAAAAGTCATCCACAATGGTTACAAAGAATCTGTGATTTAAGTGAGAGGGTGTATGAAAGGGCCCCCATATGTCGCAGTGGATAAGATCAAACATTGTACATGAAGTTCTTCTATTGCTAGGGAAAGCATTTTTCTTCTGTTTAGACATTGGACATATTTTGCAGAATGCATGAGGTTTCTGATCAGTATGTTTCAAAGACAGTTTCAATACATTCAACACCTTATCCGAGGGATGACCTAATCTTTTGTGCCACAATTCACTAGACAAACTATTCAGAAAAACAGCAGAATCAGAATTAAAAACAGGCTTAGAACTAGGAGCAGATTGTGACTGGAATAGGTATAACCCAGCTACCTGATCACCCCTGCCAATCACTTGGGCCGAAGGGTCCTGTATTGAGAAGCTATTAGACTCAAAAACAAACTTATAACCATTAACTTTTGCCAGGGCACTCTAGGGCTGTTAAAAATCGACCCGACCCGCCAACCCGATACGAACCGCACCCGAAAATAGCAGGTTCGGGTTAGCATTTTTGACCTGTTTACGTAAATGGGTAAACCCGAACCCAACCCAATTATAAGTGGGTTAGGTTAGGGTTCGGATTTTCAACCCAAAACCAACCCGAAATCAACCCAAAATCAACCCATTTAACCCGAATAATATATGTTATTAAAATTTTATTAATATAAATAAAATAAAATGATTAACCATGATTCTCTATCCACTCTCACGCTCACAAATGATGTTTTTAGCAAAAAAATTGCATTATTTCTCCTTTTTTAGTTTAATTTGGAGTTATAATTCTGTCAATTTTGTTATTTTCTTTTTCCTTTTTCAATTTTAAACGGGTTGGCGGGTTGGCGGGTTGGGTTAGGGATAAAGCAGGTTGGGTTTGGGTTTGATTTTTCAACCTGTTTAAGTAAACAGGTCAGGTCAGGGTTGAAGTTTTCAACCCGTTTATTAAACGGGTTGAACCCGAAGGTGACCCAACCCGACCTGTTTACCACCCCTAGGGCACTCACTGAAATCAGATTAAATTGAAACTGGGGCACATATAATACTTCTGTCAGATAGAAATACTGATTTAGTTTAACTCTGCCTGCCTGATTTACTTCAATGACTGAGTTATCTGGCAAGATAACTTTGGTCCCCTCAATCCTATGTACATCATGCAGTAAGCTCAAATTACCACACACATGTCTAGTTGCACCTGAGTCAAATAACCAAGCTCTAGCATCTGTTATTTCAGGCAGATTAAAAGTAAAGCATGTACCTGCTGTTTTATCATTTGGCTGTACCATTTCTGGGTTGGCTGGCTGTGCACTTGGTCCCTGCTGGTTCAGCGGCTCTCTCAGGCTGTGCAGCTGAAATGGTGTAAGCTGCAGATGAACCATGGCATCCTCTGCTACTGTGGGTGGAGCCTGAGGCATATTCTGAGGCACAAGACTGTACTGTCCACCCTTCTGCAAGGCTTCTACTGACGTTTGGTTAACCCTGGCCGCTTTGAACCTTGTGCTTTGTTTAAAACCGGGGGGATAACCATGCACCTGGTAACAAGACTCAATTGTGTGCCCTTTCCTTCCACAATGAGTGCAGAGTGCTCTGTTTGTGTCCTTTCTTGCAGGGCCATAAGCTTTCTTGACTGTTTCTTGTGACCCTTTCAGTGCTAGCATGGCCATTCCACCCGTCAGGTCTTCCACTCCTCGAGGCTGGCCAGAGCCCATTGACCTTTGTCTTTCTTCTTGCACCAACAATGCAAAGACTTTTTTTATTGAAGGTAAGGGATCCATCAACAAGATATGCCCCCTCGGCTGCGAGTATGACTCATTCAATCCCATTAAGAACATCAAGACGTACTCTTCATTCTGGTGTTCCCTCAAGACAGCTTGGCCACCACAAGTGCAGGGATTGACCGGTCTGTAGCTCACCAATTCATCCCAGAGGCTCTTCATTTTGGTGAAATATGCAGCTATGCTATGCGTGCCTTGGGCCAAATTCATCAAGTCTCTCTTGATTTGGAAGATTCTGGGCTTGTTAGTTTGCCCAAAGCGCTCCTGTAAATCCACCCAAACCTCTCTCGTTGTGGAATTATAAAGAATGTTGGCCGATATTTCTTTTGACACCGAATTCAAAATCCAAGATATCACGACATTGTTATTTCTTTTCCACGCATTTGATTGCGTCTTGATCCGCCTGTTGCAGGTAACAGAAGTTCCCCATTTACGAACCCCTCCTTGTTTCTTCCCGTCAAAGCAATCAGCATAGAGCGACTCCACGTGGCGTAATTGTCTCCTCGCAGCTGCTCATGAACCAACAGCTGCCCTGAGTTGTCGCCAGCATTCAGAAAATAAGGATTGCTGAGAAACGAGGGAATTCCAGAACTGTTGAACGCCGATGCCGATGATGGCGGCGGATCCGATGATGGTGGTGGCGGTGCAGAACTTTCTTCCATGGAACTTGACCTAATTTGATTAACAGATCGCAGTTCGTTGAAACGCTGTGCGCTCTGATACCATAATAAAAACGAACTTGGGGAAGACGATCTTAACGTGGTTCGGATCTTAATTATCCTACATCCACGGGGAAAACACTCTTATTGACTTCCCTTTTACAAGTGGGTACAGCTTCCACACTTCTTGATTACACACGAGCTCACAGTGAGCTAGAACTTGAAAAATGAAGATTACATGAATAATTGAATGAATACGCGCACTATTCAATTTATATGTTGGCGCCAATTCCTTTGTAAACGACTTCTCCCAATAGGCTAAGTAAAATGCTGCTATTAGGAGCGTTTTTGTTAGTTGTCTGTTTAAAACCAATCCCGCGCGTATATAAGTTGCTACAGCACCTCTTTCACTCTTAGCTTCTGTATCAGCTCGCAAGCTGTTCTTCATCCTTGAAACTGCTGATTCTCTTTTGCTTTGATTTTAACGACTCCCAAGTCCCAAGATGTGCGTTCTTATGGTCCGCGAGCTAGATGGATGAGGAGCCAAGAATGTAATAACATTTAAGAATAGGACATTAATTAAGAGGCCAAAAACTAGTGAAGCAGTGAGGTGAAGTTGAACCTAACTATCCCTCTCTAATTACATTACTACAAGCTCATTGATAATGAGAAAGCTGTAAGATCACATACGGCACCTTCTTCTATCTTCCATGAACAATGACGATAAGCATACAAAGTCAAGAACAAAATCTTGGGGCATCCAATAAGCACCAAAGAACAATTGAATCTGTAGAACGTCATTTTCATAAAGGTTGCAGCTTTTAGGTAAAGGTTCGGCGAGTGCCCTAGTAAATATTGCTCCCCAAAATCGTGTACGTCACTAGGGTATTAGTACAACGTGTGGGTCACACACCGTGCATTAGAAAGAATGAGAAATGGGCTCGAAGATTGTTAGCCCCTTTTTCGACCGCATCAAACATTATATACATATCGATGAAAGTTGGGGAGATGATAATTACTTGGAGATAATAATGGAGCAGTTAGTATTGAAATAAACATTTGATGACCATGGGTCATCCTTTTTAGGCTCAAATGTTGTATGCATATTTTCTAATCGTTGAGAAAAAAAATTTAACATGGGCTATTTATAAAACATGAAACCCTTCATATTTGCTTGTACGAATTAGACGTATTAATGATGACATATTTTGACCTAAGGTATACCCTTAGAGAGAGCATGACCAAGAAAATGCATCCATAGATATAAAATATATACATACATGGGCACGAAGGAGGTATACTACACACCCTTTAATATTAACTTCATCTCACGCGTGGACTGTAATTGTTCCAACTTCATATACGTGATGGAGACAACCCTTTTACATGCAATAGAAAACACCTACCCAAACTAATTAGCAGCACATAAAAGAGCGAAGAAGTAAAGTAAAACCGCGTACGCTATTGACCTCACGAGATTGCAACGCAACGCATTTAATGACACATAAAAACCCTAGCTTGCTATGTGTATTTCTAATGCTAATCAAGTAACAGTATAGAATTCTCAGCTATGGGCTGCTGCTATATAAATAGATTAAGCTCGATGAACTTCATCTGATACATGGGATCTATC
This sequence comes from Craterostigma plantagineum, assembly GCA_027422505.1. Classification (NCBI taxonomy): domain Eukaryota; kingdom Viridiplantae; phylum Streptophyta; class Magnoliopsida; order Lamiales; family Linderniaceae; genus Craterostigma; species Craterostigma plantagineum. Next base: position 4,304,652 of record JAPQWV010000029.1, read on the forward strand.
AATCAACCAGAAAAAAAAAAAGCAATTCTTGAAGTTAATTCGACTGCTCATCATCTCAAGAAGTATGTCTCACGTAACCGTGGAGAGAAATAGGAGGAGACAAATGAATGAAAATCTCAAGGTTTTACGCTCCATGACTCCATGCTTCTACATAAAAAGGGTAGACACTGATGCTAATCTCGATTATCTATCTGCATATATGTCTCTAACTCTCTTGTTAAGAGACTCGATTAATTTTCTGTTATTTGAGAAGAGCGATCAAGCGTCGATCATAGGAGGAGTAATAGAGTTCGTAAAGGAACTGAAGCTCATTCTCCAATCGTTGGAGGCTAAGAAGAGAAGGAAGAGCTTAAGCCCTTCGCCAAGCCCCGGGCAACAGTCGATGTTGATTCAACAGGCGAGTCCTAATAATCATCCTCCCCAATTATTCTTCGGTGCGCAAAACGAAAATAATTTCAAGGAACTCGGCGGCGCGTGCTGCAACTCTCCAGCTGCTGACGTGGAGGCCAAAATCTCTGGCTCGAACGTTCTCTTGAGGACTATATCGAGGCGAAACCCTGGTCAGATTGTGAAGATCATCAGCGTTCTTGAGAGGCTTTCGTTTGAGATTCTACGCCTGAATATCAGCAGCATGGAAGATACTGTTTTGTATTCCTTTGTGGTCAAGGTATACAAAAGTTAAAGCCTAGATATGATGTATCTAATATGATATATTGCCTTTATATCGTATGCAATTCAATCGATAGTCTTCATTATTATAAGCATGTGAATAATTTTCATGTCGACAGATAGGCATGGAGTGTCGTGTGAGTGTGGAGGAGCTTGCGCTTGAGATTCAGCAAAGCTTTCAGCCGCCGTGATGAATCACACGTAGAAAATGGGGATATTAGTACACGCATTTTATAGCAGGTTCATGTATCAAGAACTGTGTAATAATGCGAACATTATACTTCATATTTCTTAGTTGATATATATTATTGCACCTTAATTTTTTTAGATCGTTGAATTTACTAATATCAAGAGGATGCATATACGAGATCAATCGAAATGGGCCTAAAAATTCAGTCCACTAACTATATAAACCCAATTTAAGTAATTTAACCCAATCTTCCGAGGAAAAAACTCAATCGCCGCCGCCAAACCATCGAAGTAGAACATGGTATGTGTTATCCCCGTATTTTAGCGGTCAAATATTCGAGTCTATTTGGAAGGGGCGGAAAATATTCCGCGCAAAAATACACCCCGAGGCGGCCTATACCCGAGAACTACAGTCTACGTGGACACTTCGGCGTTATAAAGCATACATGGATCGCACGTCGCATCGATCAGTTGGACCGATTAAGAGCCAGTAAGCCATCATACATATCATGGGACATAAGTGGGTGGTTACATAACCTCCACACCCCTCAATCGTTATCTATTATTAGTAGATGAGTTACATATATATAAGCAGGCAGGAAGAAAATGGGGAGGTACGATTAGGGCTGGGGAAAAATACCGAAATATCGAAATGCCGTCCTTATCGTATCGAATCGTATCGAAAATATCGAAAATTTTGATATACCGAAGTTTTTGGTAAGGTATGATACCGTACCGAAAATTTTCGGTACGGTAATGGTATGGAAGTTTTTAAAATTAGGTATACCGATTATACCGAATACCGAATTACTAAAATTTTAATATATTTATATATATATGTACACACATACCTACATATATTATATTATTTCAAAAAATATAAAATGAAAAATTAAGGATCTTCATAAACTTATTTAGCCAATAAATTATTAACTTATATACAACTTTCTAAGATTAAGTCCACCATATTTCACTTTTTTAACTAAAGTAACGTTTAATTTTTGCCTCTTTAATATGTGTTTTTTTTCAGGGTTTTGAAAGCGTGAAGATGCAAAGCAATTACTTTTTGTTAATCTTCACTATTAAATATAGCCGCTTCGTTCTAATTAATCTGTATATAAAGTTGTATTTTGTGGTTAAGTAAAGCTTTTTGCCTTACTAAGGATACTGACTAAAATATGTAAATTATTTAAGGTTAAAAAATCTTTTTATTTTGAAAAAATTGGTATTAATAATCTATCTTATCGGGGCCTAAGGAGTTTGAGTTGATTAAAAATTCCAAAACAACGAATTAATGAGTTACGAGACATGCATGGTAAAATCCTCCGTGTGAATGGTATAGAAGGTATGATACCGATACCATACCGAAATTTCGGTATGATACCGTATCGAAATTTAAGGTATACCGAAATTTTGGTATAGTATTGGTATGATTTTTTTGGATATCGAAATTTCGGTACGGTATACGGTATCACAGTTTTGGTACGGTATACCGTACCGAACCACCCCTAGGTACGATCTATCATTCTATAACTACTACAACTCTTATCATTTTCATCACTTTTGTCATCTCTCTCGACTCACTTCTCCTGTGACAATACTCGACGAGTTTCAACACCTCTAAAAGAAGTATTGAAGGAAGCCTATCTAATAGCTTAACGCCCCATCGTTTATACTGTCTGATTATTATTTGATATTTTCGATTATCTTTTACGCTTTAACGCCGACGAATAATTATCTGACTTGAGCGTCGGAGGGGCGTCGCCGAAACGGCGCCCTTTAGCTCGTCTTTTTCGTGATGTTTCAGGGATCCGTCGAAGACGAAGACGGCGAGCTCGAAACGACGACGGACCGATAGCTTCTAGCGCACTATTGATGCTAGGGTCGATTTTTCGGTCCGCATCAGTATGGTTGTGTTTTTCTTTTCCTATTTGCATCTGAGATTGTTGTCGGAATTGAGGAGGGAAAACTATTTATCTTCGAATGTAGTTTTAAAAATTGTTTGTTATCCATTTAAACCATTATTATTGAAAACTAAATCAGCTGAGCAGCGGCACCAATCAATACACAACCTTACCACTCTTTCTCAGTATTAGCTCATCACATAACGGCACAGCTGTTAGCTTTCTCATCGCTGAACGTGGAATAACGGTCGCCGTAGCTCGGCGGTGGAGGGTATGGGTGGTAAGGCTGATGGTGATAGGGCGGCGGCGCATAGCTCAACGAAGGCGGCGTAGGAGCATACATCATCGGCTGAAACCTCTCATTACCATTGGCGCGTTGCTGCTGCTGCTGCTGCATCATCATCGCCGCCTGATAGTACTCCGGCCCTGGCCCACCGCCGCCAGCCATAGGGATGAAATTGCCCATGTGGGCCGCCGATTGATGGACCATCGGACCCATGTGAGTCACACCACCTTGATTTGGGTTCACAGGCTGAGGCACGCTGCCGTTGCCATGAGGTGGTGGCCCACGGTTCATCCCACTGCCGTCGCCACCACCACCACCGCTACCTTGAGTGGGGATGTTGGCCAAATTTCCGTTACCGTGGCTACCCTTCTTGTTCCCAGCGATGGGTCCCACGCTAGCAACGCCGTGGTTGCCCTTCATCATGGGCTTCGTCTTGTTCGAAGGCACCCCATCGTCGAACTCCTCGCCTGAAACCTCGTCGTCGCCATCATCATCGTCGTCTTCATCGCTCAAGCCATCATCTTCCGGGACGTTGAGCTTCACTGCCTCGTGGTTCTGATTGTTGTTGATAGGCATCATCGTCCTCATGTGGTTGGGAGGGCCTTTTTGTCCTTTCATCTGCCGCAGGCGTTGAAGTTGCTGCCCATACTGTGGGTTTTGTCCTCCGCCGCCGCCGCCGCTGACAGGCGGTGGAGCACCTTTGCCGCCGCCGTTCTTCTTCTGCGGCTGCTGACCCTTGTTATTAGAAGCTTTGCCATTATTATTACCAATTTGCAGATTCTTCATGTGGTTGGGCCACAACTCAGCATGTTTGCCATTCTTGGTAAGCTTCTTGATCAGAGTGTCGGCGTCGACGTTGCCTGAAACAGTGACTTTGTTTTCCTCTGCTTCGATTTTTGAGGTGTAAACACCTGCAAAAAAAAAAAGATTCGATTTTTAGGAAATATACGTGCACGAGAGCGTGCCAAGAAGAAGACAAAGAAACAGGGCAAACATTGAGACTTTTAGAGCAAATAAAAACAGAAGTATACGTACCATCGATCTTCTGCAAGATTTTCTTCACTTTTTTCGTACACCCTTCACAGTGGATATGGACTTTCAGAACGCTAGTCTGCGTGAACAATGAAATCCCAAGAGAACAGAAAACAGACGATTAAGCAGAAACAGAGAGAAAACATTTTCCTTTCAGTCATTCAGCTGAAAGTAACTGACTGGTAATGAAAAGAAGATGAACGAAATAATGGTAATAGCATTTCCAAGCCATCAACAGTGAAAAAAAAGAGAGAGAGATGAGAAGAAAACCTTGATCTTCAGAAACTCTTCTTTGCTCATCTCTGTATAGCTCTCGAAGCCCAAGAACAGAGAATCCGAAATAACAATCAAACAGGGGTTGTCAGATCTGAGCCAAGAAATCAAATGTCACCACATTCCTTCGACGACAAAAAAAAGGAGAGAGATTTGCAAATGATGAACCACAACTCGTAGGATAAAGAACACAGAACAAGCAAAGAAGAGAAAAAAAAAAAAAAAAGATGGCTCTTCAACAAAACATCATTAATGAAGAAGACCTTCTCTGTGTTTAGTCTCTGGTTTCCTCCATTTCAGAGACAGAGGAAGAGAGACGAAGGAGTTAATGAGAGGGGGATGCAATTTCTAAACAAAAACAAATTGCAAAGAGGCATCGAAAAGTGGCTCTTATTCCCTTGGCTTTGAGGCTTCATTTATGGGTACATATTTTATTTATATACAAAATGATAGTTCTTCTATTCACAATTAACAACATTAAGGGCATGAAGATACGGAATTAACCCACCTCCCAATATTCTTGCTTCGTAGGTTATTACACTCTTCGAAAGCTTGCCGCTGTAATGAAGCGTTTAGACTAGGTTACTTGGTTATTATATAGGGTTTTTGGATTGCCTTAAATTATGTATGTTTCCTTCTCACAGTTTTTCTTGGTCAATGTAATTGATTAAATTAGAGAATCACGTAAACTGTAATCCAAATCCGAGCATTTAATACGAGTCTCTTGGTCAGATTTTCCACACTCTAATAACTGATGATTACAATAAATTTGTCACAATTAGGGATTTTGTAGTAATCTCGACATCCTTTATAATTAGTATGATTTTGATGGTAAATACTTTTTTGGCAGCTTATGAGTAATTTCATTTAAATTTTGATTGACTTCTTCGGATTTCTCTTTTGTTAATTGTGTTTGAATATCAGGCATAATTGATGAGAATTTTCTTTGAAATTTCTTGGTAAAATATGAGTAGATCATCATATGATCTTTAAATGAATTAAAATCATCTGTATGTTTGAAAGGATAGTTCCATTTATTTTACATGGAAAGCTGATTTCTCGCTGATTTATTTTAGTATGAGTTTCTTTGAGATTGATACGATAATGATAATAAACATCATGTCAATTACAGTCACATTAAGTATCGGAGATAACGTGGAGCTAAAAATATGACATCAAGTCTCATAAATATATATCGTCTGACGTCTACCACTATAACACATGAAAATTGAAAAACAACTGAAAATTGAAAAAAAATTACGATCGAGTTGGTAAACTATACGTCCCTCCGGGAAAAAAAAACACCATACGTCCTTTTGCATGCAATCTATTTATATTATTTTTATAAATATAGTTCCCCGACGTATATACTGAGATATACATACATCGTGCTTTCTCGTTATGATCGTGCAACAGTATAAATTAACTAAAGAAATATGAATTAAATAGAACGTGTGTACAATTTATAATATAATAGTATAGTAACCACATGCCATTTTCTTAAAAGGCTAAACCATTATGAACCCTTGCACTTTTGTCCTTGCATCGCATCGCATGTGTGCTATTCGAATCACTAGGTCCGACTATAAAAGAAATATGATATGGTTACTAAAAAAAAAAGAAATCAAAAACAGTAACATTTGATATGGTTACGTTTCGAAAGTAAATGGTTTATTTAGTATTGCTTCCTATTCACTCAAATTATCATGCACTCCCTTTTTCTCATCCGTTTTGTTTCCTTTTTTCCATATTCTATACCTCTTTCGATTTCGTTTATCTTGGTGACGCACTTAATTACATAATTTATGTACTATTGTGCTTAAAAATTGTTTGAAGACTCTTTTAAGTTTTTTCTAGGCATTATGCGTAAAATAACCATATAAAAAATCAAACGGTGCGATTTGTCGTGCTAAACATTATTGTTGATATCCACGGACGGATGTACGGACGTATTTACTCCAATATATATGTCTATATATAGAAATGTGTTTCTTTTATTTATTACCTATGTGTACTTCAAATTTCAATGGAAAAACAAACATGGGACAGGAAGGAATCCATCGCGTGTTTTATTTTGGGTTAACGTAAATTATATTTCCCAAAAAAAAAGAAAATATGAGAATGGGTGTACTTGATCAAATGAGTCACAAGTCAGGTAGCTTTCATGTGCTATATGTAGCCACTGGTCTCTGAATTTTGTATTGGAGATGCAATGAATGCATCTTTATATATATATATATATATATATATATACATATATATATATATATATTATATATATACATATACATATATATTATATATATAATGAGATAAATTGAATTGATAGGAGTATGGTAGGGCTCGTTTGATATCGATGTTTTTTAATTTGGTATGTATAAATTATTTGTGTATGGCTATACAAGGATTTTGTTGATATAAAGTTTTTTTATGTTTGATACGTGTGTATTAATTATTTGGGTAATTAAGAGTGTTTGATACGATTGTTGCAATTGGTATAGGATTTGTTAAAAATGCTTAAATGACATTTTTGCCCTTACTTATATTTGCTTTTCCCCATCGTTCATTCCACTACCTTCTCATTTGGGAAGAGCAACCACCAGCAAATAAGAACAACACACTGCCATCAAATATTCTACATGATGCAAGAGGCTTTATCAGCAATTACATCTACCACTACAGGCATTTGCAATTCATCAACGAATTATTGACAAGAACAGAATTCCTTGAAAAATCAAGCAAATTCTAAAACCCTCTCCAATAACCTATTAATCTAGCGCAAAGGAAAGCACAAGAACCCCAAAAAAACCTCATACGATACAACTTGTTTCAAAATTACCTGAGCTAATATCATCTTCTCAACAGTGACAGAGAAAATTATCAGATTGGGATTCAATGGTTTAGGTCTTGACGGAATTACGGTGAAGCTCGAGATGGAGGACGCTGAGAAGAATGGAGAAAGAAAAAAAAATCGGATTGGGGTTCAATGGTTGGGACCTTGATAGAGACGCAATTATGGTGAAGCTCGAGATGGAAGACGACGGAGATGGATGGAGAAAAAAAATGTCTGTAGAGATGGAAATGAAGATGCAATGGAGATGAAGGTTAGGGCAGATAAGGGGTAGATTTTGTATTAAGAACATGTGTATCGACAAACCCACCTTTATGATGGGTATCTATATACATGGGCTATGAATGATTAGCAAGTAATAGACTTGTATACCTATCTATACAAGCCGTGTATAACTTTACACATATAACAAACATAAGGTTATTTTATCATACACGCCTGTTACCCACACATACACTCTTATCAAACAAGCCGTAAAGGACAGTCTCACATTACTGAAATGGTCCATCTTGAGACACACATACTAAAAACATATGTGAGTGTGTGCGCAAGTGCATTGGTGTATGTAGAAGGAAGTATGTTATGAGACGATGACCACATTTCTAATGCTTCCCTGCTTGCCTGAACTAAGACAAACACGCGTTAAATTAATACTCGATAATTTAAAACTCTTTAATATAATATTTTCGGTCGGTCCCAACTCGGGAATAACATACTAAATTAATAATTCTCTATAATTATAAGATAATAGACTTTCGATAATTTCTATAGGTCCCGTATAAATTATAAATTAATAATTCCATATGTAAAAACATTCTCATATTACGTGAACAAAGATCACTTGATAAATGAATCAATTGTCATTTGTGTTTTGTCAAAACAAATTTCCCCTTGCATATTGTCTCTAATTGTCCTTATCATTGTAAGAATTCCTGGCGTTATTTTTTCGTAGGTCAACAAAAAATTTTCCCTTGCATTTGATGTTTGGGTAGTTTGAAAGTTATATACATTATAAATTACTAAAATACTAATTTACCGATAAATTAATGATTATTAATCTATCGATTAATTAATAACTCTTTTAATTAATAAATTTGGTCCGGCCCCAACTGTGTTATTAATTTATAGAGTTTCTACTGTCTGTCATATCAACAGCCCGGAAAACTCACGGCTTGGACATATATGTTTGATTCGATCAACCAAGAAAACAACATTAATATCCAAACAAGAACTAAAGAAAAAATCAAGAAAAGCGACCAAAATTAGCCAACCAAAGAACATAGGTGCAGCCCACAAAGAGAATGGATACAATGGTAAGACCCAAATAAACCAAAACGAACTCACTGAAAAAAAGAGCCAATTTTTACACATAAAAACCCAAAAAGGCAACAAAAAACAACACTCACCTCCCATCAAAGCAAGGCATCGAAGACGAAGGAGACAAGGTAACGATCGGGGTTCAATTCATCAACCTCAAGCCTCAAAGAATCCTTGTGAACGTTCACGTCGCTGTTCACAACCTTAGCCATCTTCTGCTTGTCCCCAGCCGCCGTCGCCGGCTGCCCCATAACTAAATTCGCAAAACAGGGCTGTTAAAATGTGGCCCTTAATGGGCATCCACGATAATGGGCCGAAAAGGTTTATCTAGCCCACTGATTTATTTGCAGCCCAGCTCTATATAGCTGGGGGGCAAATAATCATTAACTAAAAGTTGTGGGCTAAATCAAAAGTGTTAGTTGTTTTCAATAAGCCACTATAATTTTCGGGGACTGAAAAATAAATTTTAAAACTTCTTCTCTCCTTTAACAAAAACCCCAGAATCTTCTTTTACACAGCATCGATCTCTCTCTCGTTTTACACACCAAAAAACCCTAATTTCCCTTCTTCTTCGTCTCGATAAGATCTCTAAGTAATCTTTCTGCGAATGATCTTCGCATCTTTCTCGTGAGGTTCTGGGCTGAATCCTAAAGGTTTTTCTTCTCAACAGCTCAAAGCCGACCTTTTGTCGCCTTTGAGCACGAACAGTTCCCGTCTGTGGCTGAAACACTAACACGACATCCACTGGAGATTTCTTCCTCACAAGATAAGTGTTCATGAGTCCTTAGTGAACGATCTCAAGTTTCTGATTAGATCTGTAGTTTGTGCTTAGTTGTAGAAGCTTGAATCTGTACTGTTTGATTTTTAACATGGTATCAGAGCCACTTAGGCACTGTTGTTGAGTTTCCGTACTGGTTTCCTAGAGAATCTTATCTTGTTTGCCTAGATCTAGCGATTCATAGTCCTGTTTGACCACATTATTGCTTTAAGGAATCTAATCCTTCTTTTTTGCTGAAGGAGCGGCTGATACCTCTGGTTCTCCTCTCCGACTGATACTAAGGCACAACTCCAGCAGATTCCTGGTGTTGAACCTCTGCATCTTACGGTGAATTCGTTCCTTACTCCTCTAATTTGAACCGTGTGACTGACTAGTTGCCTGAGTTTCTGTGCTTATTACTATGGATCCTTTTAAGTCTGATAATGAGTCTGAAGCACAAGACAAGCCCAAACAAAACAATCCAGAACTAAAGATTAATCCTAGGAATCCTCTCTTCATAAGTCAAGCTGACCTATCTGTAACTAACATAACAAATGTGACTCTATCTGGTTCTGAGAATTACTCATATTGGAGTAACTCAGTTCTCCTTGCCCTTACTGCCAAGAACAAAATTGGTTTTGTTCATGGCACAATTCCATTTCCAGATGATTCTGATCTAGCTAGTGACTGGGAGAGATGCAATGCAATAGTACTGTCTTGGATTTTAAATTCCCTTAGTAATGAACTTAGGATTAGGTATACCTATGCTAAGTTTGCCTCGAAAGTATGGGAGTCCTTAGAAAAAACATTCAAAAATGTAGATGGCTCTAGGAAGTTCAGCCTTCAGCAGTCCATATACAACCTAAAGCAAGGAACTGATAATATATCTATATACTTCTCTAAACTCCAGCACCTGTGGGATGAGCTGGAAGCTCTAACCACAGGACCTGTCTGTACTTGTAGTGCAAGTGCACATTTACACAATATAGGTGAGGAACAAAAACTTATGCAGTTTTTGATGGGCCTTAATGAAACATACAATCATATTAGAAGTAACATACTGTTACAACAGCCTCTCCCAAATGTTCTGCATGCATATAACTTAGTAAGTAGGGAAGAGTCTCATAGAGGGATATTACATACAGCTGATAATAATACCTCAATTTTTCTGAATAAAAGCTTTAACAGACCAAATCAAAACAGCTTTAACCAAAATCCCATAATCTGCAAAAATTGTGGCATTAGAGGACATCCCATAGAAAGGTGTTATAAGCTCATAGGAAATCCAAACAATACTCAATATAATACTAACACCAATACTACAAACTACTATCCCAACAACAATCCTATTATCTGTAAGCACTGTGGCATTAAAGGTCATCCCATTGAAAAATGCTTTAAGCTATTTGGTAGATCAAACAAGAACAACTCCAACACTGCCAATACTAAGAAAAATCATTTCTGGAACACAAATAAGACTGCAAATACTGCAGAAACAAACCAAGGCACAGCAGAAACAATAACTCCTAACCTCTCAATAATGCAATACAGCAAACTAATGAAATTGCTTGAAAAGGAGAGTCAAAGTGAAGCTAATCAAGACATTATGGCAGGTGCATTCATTAACACTATGTCTTCTGATTTTAGAGATGACTGGATTATAGACTCAGGGGCTACAGATCATGTTGTGTGTTCATCTGAATATTTGTTTAATGCAAAGAATGTCATGTTTGATGGTGTCTTTATTAAACTGCCCAATGGTACCTGTCTGCCTGTCAGCTTGATTGGTGATTGTTTGCTGAATGATAACATAACTTTGAGGAATGTTCTGTGTGTTCCAACTTTTAAGTGCAACCTGCTATCTGTGTCCAAACTTGCTGTTACTGGTCAGTGTGTTGTGAGCTTTAAAAGCAGTATATGCACCTTTCAGGACCCACTGTCCCTGACTATAATGGGGACTGGTGAGTTGAAAGAAGGGTTGTACTACTTCAACAAGTACTTAACTGGTAATGATAGAATTTCTAGAACAATGCATTTAGTTTCATGTGATCTATGGCATAGAAGATTAGGACATCCATCACCTGCTGTGCTTGATGTGTTGAAACCCATCCTGGAATTTAAGGGCAATCAGACTGTTGAGCCTTGTGACATCTGTCACAAAGCAAAACAGACCAGAGAACCTTTTCCTTTAAGTGAGCATAAATCTACATGCCTGTTTGAACTTTTGCATCTAGATGTGTGGGTTCCTTTCAAACAAGTTAGCCACAATAACTGCAGATTTTTTCTTACAATAGTTGATGAATTTTCAAGGGCAACCTGGGTATTTCTATTACAAGCAAAGTCTGAAGTGTTTCTGCATGTTAAATCCTTTGTTAGTATGATTAGGACCCAGTTTGATAAGAAAGTGAGAACCTTTAGGTCAGACAATGGCACAGAATTTGTAAACAATCAGTTCAAGGAATTCATTAGGGTAGAAGGAATACTCCACCAAACTACTGTGGCTGATACTCCACAGCAGAATGGGATAGTAGAAAGAAAGCATAGGCACTTATTGAATGTTGCTCGAGCTTTATTTTTTCAATCTGGTGTTCCCCTAGCTTACTGGTCAGAGTGTATCCTGAGTGCTACATTCTTGATTAATAGAACCCCTACTGCTGTACTTAAAGGCAAGTCACCTTATGAGATAGTGTATGGTAAACCTGTGAAATATGACAATCTGAAGTCTTTTGGGTGTCTCTGCTATGCAACTTTGCTGAATGTTAACTCTAAATTTGATGCTCGAGCAAAACAGTGTGTCATGCTAGGGTACTATGAGAATAAGAAGGCATACAAATTACTTGAGTTAGATAGCAGAACTATATTTGCAGCTAGAGATGTGAAGTTTTATGAAACAGTCTTTCCTTTCAAAACTAATGTGAATTATGCTGGTGACAAACCCCCTGATTCATATATGCTGTTTGATGAACTGTCTGATGCATGCTTAGAGCATTCTATAGTAATATGCCAAATGAACATGATAACTTGTCTGCTGATGTGCATGAACAGCATGATGATTACCTGAATTTAGGTTCCTCTCTTAGATCCTCTGATAAGAATAGCAATGCTTCTAGTTCAAGTGATGTCAATGAACCAGCTGAACACATGCATGAACCTGTTGATGTCTCATCTCCTGCTGTAGATCATAGCAGTTTGAGTAGGCCTAAGAGGAATACTAGGAAACCAAATTACTTGAATGACTATGACTGTGCCATGCATGCAGCCAAGTATAAAGTTCTGTATCCCTTAGCCAGTGTTATGAATTTCTCAAAACTTGAAGTAGGAGATAGGGAATTCTGTAGCAACATAGATAGAATAGTAACCCCTAAAACAGCAACTGAAGCCTTGAAAATTCCTGCCTGGAAAGAAGCAATGGACTTAGAAATGAGAGCCTTAGTTGAGAATGGGACATGGGACTTGGTAGAACTGCCTAGGAATAGAAAACCCGTAGGCAGCAAGTGGATTTTTAAGGTTAAGTACAAACCAAATGGTGAGATAGAGAGATTTAAGGCTAGATTAGTGGCAAAGGGTTATAGCCAAAAGGAGGGGGTAGAATTCAATGAAATCTTTGCACCTGTAGTGAAAATGGTAACTGTTAGGACTTTTCTGGCAATCTCTGTGATGAATGATTGGAATGTATATCAACTTGACATTGATAATGCTTTTTTACATGGAGAACTTGAAGAAGAGGTGTATATGTGCTTACCTGATGGATTTTATGCTAATGATCATAGGGTATGTAGGCTAAGGAAACCCATTTATGGCTTAAAACAAGCCCCACGAAAGTGGAATGAGAAGCTAACTGAGGTGTTAACTGTAAACGGGTATAGTCAAAGCTTGAGTGACTATTCACTGTTCTATAAGTTTGAAAATGAACTGTGTGTTTTCCTGTTGGTTTATGTCGATGATATATTGATTTCTGGTAACTACATGGCTGAAATTGTTAGGATTAAGTCTGTGTTCAATGAATTGTTTGGAATAAAGGACTTAGGCAGTTTGAAATACTTTCTAGGAATAGAAGTAATCAAGTGTGAAGATGGACTGATACTTAGCCAACGAAAATATACACTGGATCTGCTAGAGGAATTTGGTGTTTTGGGCTGCAAACCCAAAGACACACCTATGCAGCAGAATAAAAAATTTTCCCTAACCCAATCTGATACTAACTTGGCTGACATTTCCATGTTCCAACGGCTTATGGGTCGTTTAATATATCTCTGCAATACCAGACCTGACATTTGCTTTGCAGTTCAAACCCTTAGCCAGTTCATGCACAGCCCAAACACATTGCATGTTACTGCTGCCTTTAGAATATTACGATATCTGAAATCTGCACCTGGTTATGGAATTCTAATTTCCAATAAATCAGACAATCAATTATCTGTTTTTTGTGACTCGGATTGGGCTTCATGCTCAATCACAAGAAAATCTGTGACAGGTTTTTGTGTGTTTTTGGGCAATACTGCCATATCTTGGAAAAGCAAGAAACAAAAGACAGTCTCACGTTCATCAGCCGAAGCCGAATATCGGGCTATGGCTCATGCAACGTGTGAACTGATTTGGATAATTGCGCTACTAAGAGATTTGAAAATCTCTACATCTCTCCCAGCGAAAGTATACTGCGATAATAACGCAGCTATTCAGATAGCTAATAATCCAGTTTTCCATGAGCGGACAAAGCATATTGAAATAGACTGTCATTTTATTCGTGAATATATATCTAAACGAATTATTAAGACTGAGTTTGTGAAATCGCTGGATCAAGTGGCGGACATTCTGACAAAGGCGCTCGGCAAGGAGAATCACTGTAAGCTCAGAGACGGACTCTCGATGGTAAACGTTTTCGGCCCATCATCGTGAGGTGGGGTGTTAAAATGTGGCCCTTAATGGGCATCCACGATAATGGGCCGAAAAGGTTTATCTGGCCCACTGATTTATTTGCAGCCCAGCTCTATATAGCTGGGGGGCAAATAATCATTAACTAAAAGTTGTGGGCTAAATCAAAAGTGTTAGTTGTTTTCAATAAGCCACTATAATTTTCGGGGACTGAAAAATAAATTTTAAAACTTCTTCTCTCCTTTAACAAAAACCCCAGAATCTTCTTTTACACAGCATCGATCTCTCTCTCGTTTTACACACCAAAAAACCCTAATTTCCCTTCTTCTTCGTCTCGATAAGATCTCTAAGTAATCTTTCTGCGAATGATCTTCGCATCTTTCTCGTGAGGTACTGGGCTGAATCCTAAAGGTTTTTCTTCTCAACAGCTCAAAGCCGACCTTTTGTCGCCTTTGAGCACGAACAGTTCCCGTCTGTGGCTGAAACACTAACACGACATCCACTGGAGATTTCTTCCTCACAAGATAAGTGTTCTTGAGTCCTTAGTGAACGATCTCAAGTTTCTGATTAGATCTGTAGTTCGTGCTTAGTTGTAGAAGCTTGAATCTGTACTGTTTGATTTTTAACAAGGGCTGACCTACAACACCGCCGCCGCCGCCAATCTCATGGCTGCAAACAGTGTACCCATTGGAACCGTAGAAAGAAAGAGAAGGTTGTGACGAAGGAGTGTAGTCTATGGAGTTGTAGGGCGGTGGGTAGGTGATGGTTCTCCTTGGTGTGCTGGCGTTTCTGTTGTTGCTGCTCAAAGCAATGCCCGTGATTTTCTTCCTCTGTTTTTTCCCCTTTATTTATTATTTTCTAGTTTCAACTTTCAAGAACTGATTTTTTATGATGCTGAGCTGTGGGCGTGGATCTTAATTTCATGCTGTGTATTTCTAGTTCCTACATATTTTCCTTTTTGTCTTTTTTTCTTTACTGTTTTTTTCTAGGCGACGTTTGGTAAGAGGAGCCAAGTTCGTAATCCTTAAGGTGTCTTCTCCAAACACTTGGCTCCCTCACACGTAATTTTCAAGAAAAATACAGTCCTAATCCTACGAATTACATGGAAATTGCGTATTAATAATTTATTGAAAATCCGTAATTGTAGAAACTCGGGCCGGACCTCCGGTAATTTATCCGTTATCAAGGCCCACGCACACACACCAGACATGAAGAGGGATCCTCGTATAAGCTTGATGGGGTTCCTTCCTAAAACCAATTGGTGTTAGGAGGAGTTAACCCAGCAAGCTATATACTCATTAATTTCTCAAGCAATTTTCGGTGTGGGACATCCACATACACGTGATTCTCAACACTCCTCCCTCACGTGTGAACTCCATTTTCTAATGGGACGGGAACGCCTTTCTTTTCGAACCCGTCATAAATTTTTTTAAAACTGATTCGGATCTTTCCGCTCTGATACCATGTAGAAATTCGGGCCGGACCTCCAGTAACTTATCCGTTATCAAGGCCCACGCACACACACCACACATGAAGAGGGGTCCCGATATAAGCTTGATGGGGTTCCTTCCTAAAACCAATTGGTGTTAGGAGGAGTTAACTCAACAAGTTATATACCCATTAATTTTTCAAGCAATTTTCGGCGTGGGACATCCACATACACGTGATTCTCAACAGTAATAATTAATAAATCTCGGTGTTTGGGGTTAGTATTAGTCAGTGGTTTTCTCCTAATTTTATATTGCTGAGAAAATTTTAATTTGTTCATAGAGAAAAGAAGTATTGAATTTCATATGATTCCCAAACAACAGTTA
This sequence comes from Craterostigma plantagineum, assembly GCA_027422505.1. Taxonomy (NCBI): domain Eukaryota; kingdom Viridiplantae; phylum Streptophyta; class Magnoliopsida; order Lamiales; family Linderniaceae; genus Craterostigma; species Craterostigma plantagineum. The sequence goes on from JAPQWV010000029.1 coordinate 4,320,616, forward strand.
AAATTAATACTCGAGTAATAACCAGAGAGCATTAGGTAACGGTTCATGTCTTTTAACGTATTTTCTTGTACAAGAAAAAGAAAACGACTCAAAACTATTGAGTTCGAATTTCTTGTAACTTTAAAGAAGATATAATAAAACAGGCCGTTATCATTGTTTACGGATAAAGCATTAATCATCTTTTCCAAAGTTATCAATTTCAGTTAAATGCACGGTGACCCAAATTTACCAATTGGTTTCTTATTTACATTTATTTTCATTTATTTAATTTTCAAAAACAAAAAAGAAAAAAAGAATGTCAACTCTCCTTCGAGTCGACACTTCTGCTTAAAGCTACGAAGAATGTGCAAAGGTTCCACTAATTTAACAAGTCCAATACAATCTTCTTCCAATGCGCAAGCAAAGTACTAATAACTATCTTACTTATCAACTTGGTCCAAAAAGCTATATAAGAATTAAGAACTGGCATTGAATGGGATCTAATTTTCATTCAAGATGTGCTGATCCATAATATTTAATACCTCGAGATTTAAAAAAATATCTGAGGATATATAAAAAGAATTACATACATGTATTATATTTAACAACTCGATAAAAATCGGGTCTTGATCTTTTGCGAACCAAACACACATACCTTTTAGATTATCAATGCATTTCTTTACAAAGAAATGTGTGATGTGCCCACCATTATGAATATGCATGTGATTTTTGTGAACAAAGAACTAATTTTATAGCGCATCTTTACTGAATTAAAATCACATGTAAATAATAGTGCAAGAAATACTCTTGTAGTAGTTAGTAGAAAGAAAACTTACACTGCTTTGCTTTATTATTCGAACCTCTATAAATCTTAAAGAAAAAACTGTAAAATTCTTCTAATTCTGATGATCATCATCTTCTTGAGGTGCATCTATCTGAATAACAAGTGGCTCTTGAAGATTCGCACCATGATCAGAGGTAATAGGTAAACCTGCTGGTAATAATGAAGATGTAATATCGATATCTACATCCTCGTTTTCTGCTAACGCTTTCTCCAAAGCCGACTTGGCAACTCTCATGATACAAAATATTAGCGCAGCTGCAAGAAAATCCAAGCAGCGACTTAAAAATTGGTGGCGAAATCTTAAGCAAAGAAAATTGTGAAGTGTTTCAAATCCAGCCATTGTGGTTAGGTTTAACACTTACCAGAGACGCCGAGACCCAAGAAAATAAAAGCCTGAATCAACATAAAGGTCAACGTCAAAATCATAATCTAAGAGAATTCAAGTCCTTAAGATATCTTACCCATCGTGTTTTTGAAAATTCGCTCCATCCATGTGTTACGTCTGAAAGGTCCTTCAAAGTTGTCCCGACGTAGACCAAGGCGAAAGTTATTGGCTGCAGGGATTTAACACAATTGGGATTAATATCATAAGATAGATATCTATTTTTTTTTTCCCAGGACAGAAGTGGTTTGAAAACAGTTTAATAATAATGTCTTCTTACCATCATACCCAACCATGAAGCTAGCATGTAATGAGATAAAGGTACTGGGGTCACCGATAAGAGGTAGTTCAACATGTTAAAGGGAAGTAACGGCACAAGACGCAGCAGCAAAACAATCTGTACGGTGGAAGAAGGCGAAACAGTAACTTCATGAATCAAGAATGAGAAATGGAGGGATTTTTGTGAAGTTACGATGAAGTTTACAGACCTTAAATCCCGATCTTCGTATGGCAATTGCAACTGCTCGGAACTTTGGGTAGTCTCTTAGCTTAGACATTACAAATGACCTTCCTATCTGTTCATTTGAAATAACATGAATATCCACTCTATAAGTTATGTCACACCCTATCCTTTCAAAGGGAAAACGAAACAATGAGATGTATGAAACGTACGGTTCGACCAAGAAGAAATGCAGCTCCAGCGCCTATCGTTGCACCTATGGAATCAGCTACAAAACCCACAGGCAAACCAAAGAGATAGCCACCGCCCAGCTGAAAAGAGAGAAGATCACCCCCATTAATTAGTCTTTCACGAAATTTTTGAACAAGGGTTAAGATTGAAAGGATAAATTGTTTTAGGGGTGTCAGTTCTTACTGTAAGAATTGAGGCAGGAACTGCCAAGATTGTTAGAGGAATATATGCAAGAGCTCTGCAAAAATTGAGGAAATTTAACTAATTCTTTTAGCTTATGAAAGATAAGTTTTTAGATGTAGGAAGAGGCGAGTCGTAGAAGACGAACGACATGAAAATGAACTTACAGTACTAGAGGACCCCAAGGACCAAGATCTTGCTCTATCCATATCAAGAAATCCTTCAGTATCTGAAGAAAGAAACCATTCGGAGATACTAAACATATGCACGGATAGCAACGTTTTCAGTAAGCTCAAACAAATAACAGTATTCATAGGCATAACATAAGTTCTAACATGAAGCAGAGGAGAGGAGACTACATCTGATTGAAATAATTAAAAACAAATCAAATAACAAAATGCATACTAAGCTCGAGCATCACAGATACGTTACATTAAAAATAATTACCAATCTGTGAGACAACAGAAGGCAAAAGAAACAAATGAAACTCATGGGTAAACCTTACCTTTTCAATAGGAAGAGTGAAACAAGCAACTACAATAGCCGCAATCAGCGTCAAAAGCAACAAAATCTTCATCAGAGAAACCCAACTGAATTTAAAAGCCATGATTATCGACCGAGGTGATAAAAGTAAGATCTTTTTGCGCCAAGGTCTATGTATTTCTTCCTCAGGATCCTCTTGAAAAGGTTGCTTCGACGCCAAGCGAGGCCTCAAATTCAGTCCACCTAAATTTGCCAGATTGACTCCGAAGGAAAAAGGATAGCTATGTATATACAATCTTTCAAACCCTTTTTTTCAAGAATGGCGCAGCGGTTACTACTCTAGCTCCATCTGATCGAAACGAAAAAAAAAAAAGAACATTAATAACGGCGACATCGGCGGAAAATGTTCGCAAACCCCTATCGAAGAATGGGCATAAAAATGATGCCCCTATCCAAACTATAAGAAACAAGCAATTTCAAAGCTTAGGCGTGAAATGAAGTTTAATTGGCTTACTACGTACGATCTTTCAACACCAACAGGGAAAACCCTTTTCAACAATGGCGTAATGATTCTGGCTCCTCGTATTTCCTTGGAAACACCAAAGTCTCTTTGAACGATAGTGTGTGGATAATGCGCGCGATCTATCCCAATTGTGAAGGATTTGTTTCTGTTGATTTTCTTGGGTCTTGCTTTTGCTGTTGTGTTCTTACCGCAACGCCACGCTCAGAGCGATCGTGGTCGTTCTTCTTTCCAAGCTACTAAGGTTACGGTTCGGACCCAACGGGTCAGGGTTTGAACCGACGATACTAATTGTCCTTTTCTTTATTGGGCTTATTAAATATATGGACTTCTCCATATTGGGGCTATGTTTATGGATATGGGCTTTCATTACACGACGATACTTTCTCCGCCCAAGTTGTCCAGTTGCTAAAGACAAATAAGTTTTAATTTATTTTTTATTTTTGCAATTTTTTGCCGGTAGGAGTAGACATGCCCAAAATTAACCGTAACCGACGGTTGAACCGTGTAACCGCCGGTTACGGAACCGCCGAACCGTAACCGACAACAACCGTAACCGGCAACTGCAAACGGCCGGTTACGGGGCGGTTGGTCGATTTGACCAACCGCAAACCGCCGGTTGTTAACCGGCGGTTAGGCGGTTAACCGGCGGTTGACCAATTTAAAAAAAAAAATTCAAAATTCAAAATTTGAATTTGCCGCCTACCGTTTTTATATAAAAAAAATAAAAATTATTGAATTTAGCCGTTGTAACCGGCGGTTGACCGGTTAACCGCCGATTAACCGGACAAACCGCCGGTTACAACGGCTAAAAAAATTTTTTTTCTTTAGATTTCAGTCTCTCTCTCAATCTCTCTCACTCTTAGTCTCTCTCTCTCTCTCTCTCTCTCTCTCTCTCTCTCTCTCTCTCTCTCTCTCTCTCTCTCTCTCTCTCTCAGTCTCACTCTCAGTCTCTCTCTCTCGCTCTCTCTCTCTCTCATTCTCAGTCTCTCTCTCTCGCCGGACCACCTCCCGCCGCCGACCACCTCCCGCAGCCGCGACGCACCGCCGCCGGCCCCCACAGCCTCCGCCAGCCCCCACCACCGTCAGCGATCATAATCAAGGATGATTCGTCAAGGCTCCAGAGATCATACGCTGCTTTCTCGCCTACACTTGCGGAAAGCCCGACCGAAAAGTCGAAGAATCGTGGCTTCGCCCGTGATGGGCTTCAACAAGTGCAAGCGTCGGGCACGTTAGATAACTTTTGCTTGGGACTTGGGAGTTTGGCGCTTGCACTTGTTGTAGCCTTTCTCAGACGAAGTCCCGAACGAAGACCGATTTAATTTACATATATGTATGTATTGTATTGTAATTGATTAATTAAAATTTTGTAATACAAGTTCTTTGTAAAATGTAAAATGTAATTTTTTGTAATTGTCTTGCAAATTAAATAGTAGATTTCGATACATAATTCGATTCGGCCAAATAATATATCAAACTTTATTCAAATTCCAAGAATTAAAATATCTTTCAAAAAAAAAAAAATCCGGCGGTTGTAACCACCGGTTAACCGTAACCGGCGGTTAGTCAACCGGCGGTTGGTCTAACCGTCAACCGGGGGCGGCTAACCGGCAACCGTCCCCGGCCGGTTAGACGGCGTATAGTCCAAACCGCCGGTTACGGTTAACCGGCGGTTGGGCAAGTCTAGGTAGGAGGTATTTCCCACATAAGAGAACTTTATATATTATATTTTGCTCATTTGAAAAAAAAATGGAAATGAAAAGAAAATAAAGCATGTATCATATCTGTAATTTAAAAAGAACAACCTGCAAGAGCTAAAGGCAATAGAGGAATCATAACAGATGGGAGATGCCAATTATGGGAGGGCCCTATGTTCACTAAACGACCTAACTAATGGTTTAGTATCTAATTATATATCGACTATGGTCATGCGCACGAGTTGTCTAGCTTATTGCGTGGCATTAATATATGTACAAGTGTTTTCAAATCGATCAATACTTCGATTCAATGATTCTCAAAAGGTAAGTTCCAAACACCACTGACGATCAAAAGTCTATGAGATCAATCGACTATTTTTATATATAGACTCTCCGAGCAATGCATTAATTGTTGCAATGAATGGTTGGTTTGATTAATCATTATGATATATAAAACACTCTTGAGCTAATACATTGCAATCGAGCTATACCTAAATCATGATTAGTTCACCTCGATATATAATATTCAAAACATTTTTTTTATACAAATCATGGTAGTACAAGTAATCATTGCCTTACTTAGTTTATATCGTCTAGCCCCCGTGTAACATATTTTACACATTTCTGGTACTGAGATATTACGAGAGAAGCGTATAAATAACTTATCAGCCGCCAAAGTACCTCAAACTATTGATAAAACCCTAACTATTATTGCAGCGATTTCCCTTTCACAAAAAGGTCTCCCACGCGCCTTGTGGCGCTGTATCGACAATTTAGTTCATGGGTGATGGAAAATTAAGGGATATAACAGACATTATGAATTGTAATTGTTGAGAAATTTTCCTAAAGAGTTTAACATGCTCTTTGTTGTTTGAAGGGCTCAAAGATCGCTCTTCGTAAGTGAAATAATAAATTGGAACCTTGCCGAATAAATTAAGTTATAATAGTAATATACTATCAAAAACTTTATTCTAAGTACCGAATAACGGTGGGATGCTGATATAATAGATATCGAAAATATCAATAATTTAACGAGCACATATACAATATATTATCCGCCTTTGGTTTTCGGTAAACAATTTGCCTAATATAATAAAGCTGAAGCCTGAAGGCATACTAAAGTGCTATCCAGTTATATAGTGGGACAAAGTTCAAAGAAATTTATGTATTTAATTAACAAGGAACGACGATAGGGCCGTTCTAACCTCAATTTAGTGGAAGTTAGGACTATATATATTAGTATCTCACTAATTGTCGTCTGTACGATTCATTTAAACGCAACTCGTCCCTATATAATCATTTGAGGAACTGCATCACATCATCATATATAGGTGTCTAGCATAGATAATAAAAATGTTATTAGGACTCGCGTAACCAATATCTCGAACGTTTATTTTGATCCCTTTTTTCTTAAGTTGATTATAAATAATTAATTTTATGGTTTTCACTCGCCCACCTCGGTTCGGCATATAAATACTTGCACAACGTACATGAGATTCAAGTAGTCTTATACTTTGTTTCGATCATTTTGCTATAATGACTGACCTTCTTCCATTGTCTTGATAAACGTAAATATGTTTCCGTGCTTTTGTCTAGTAGCACTGGCGCTGAAGTCTGAGAAGAAGGATATATATAGCTTGATAGATTTGTGCCGATTCGCCGCGTAACTAAAAAAAAAAGGTTAGACTACACGCTTCTATTCTTTATATCATCATTACGACGACAATCTCAGTCGTCTTAACCACTTTGACCTAATTTTATTGCATGATGTATCTCTAAATGGAAAAAGGAAACGAAGGAACGAATATGGTGTTGATTTCATTATCTACGAAGAAGCCCTTTTCACCAATCAACCTCAACAGCAACAACAACGTTCAACTCCATCATCACAACCTTCGTAATAAAGCCGTCGTGATTGTGGGCCCCACGGGCTCGGGAAAATCCCGCCTCTCCATAGACATAGCGAAGCGCTTCGACGCCGAGGTAATTAACTCGGACAAAATGCAGTTCTACAAAGGACTGAAAATATCCACCAACAAGATAACCGACGAAGAACGCCAAGAAATCCCCCACCATCTGCTAGGGTTTCTAAACCCTGACGAAGATTTCGCCGCCCAAGATTTCGTTGAGCTTGCGAATTTTACCGCCGATGAAATAACAAGCCGTGGTCGACTGCCCATAATAGTTGGAGGGTCGAACTCGATGGTCAAAGCCCTAATCCACGACAGCGACGAGTTCGAATCAAAGTACGACGTATGTTTCTTACGGGTCAACGTTTTCGTGCCAGTTCTGCATGATTTTCTTTCTAGAAGGGTTGACCGTATGGTTGACTCGGGACTAGTCGAGGAGTGTCGAGGGTATTTCGACCCGATAGGGGACTATAAATATGGAATTAAGCGTGCAATCGGCGTGGAAGAGCTTCACGAGTACTTTAAAAGCGAATATATCGTCGACGATTTGACGAAAGCTAAGATGCTGGGAGAAGCCATTGATGAGATCAAGGCGAATAACTGCAAACTAGCTCTACGCCAGTTGGAAAGGATTGAGAGGCTCGGAGAGTTGTTGGGCGGGCGAATGCATTTTCTTGACGTCACGGAGGCTTTTGTTGAGGATGGCGACGAGTCGAAGAACGATGCTTGGGAGAGATCGGTGAAGGTTCCTTGTTTTACGATTTTGAGTTGTTTTTTTCGCGGCGAAGAAGATTATTCTCATCGCCGTCGATGAGCGATGTCCTTCCGCCGCTGACGTGGTGGGGCCCACAACTGATTGATGGGACCCTCTGGCGAAGTCAAATAAATAAAATAATGTAGAAACTTTTTTGCCTCTAGGCTATCATGATACGCAATGTAAACTTATCTGAAATTCTTATGGACCTACATTAGAGATCAAACAAAAAGAAATCTTTCGGTCACATTGAGCTTTTTTCTTTCTTTTTTTTTACTTTTTTTTTTTGCAGAAGTGGCTCAATCCAAAGCATCTATGTCGAGAAAACGATGAATGGGCGGGTGTAGTGATCTTTAAGGAGATCGCGTGCATTGATTTTGATTTGTGAAATTGATTTCTGAATTGTAGTTAAAAATTAGCATCGCAACAAAAGATATGCATGTGCCATCAAACGTTAATGTCGTACCAAAACAAATAGATGATCATCACTAGTAAAGGGTCGGGACCTATTCGTTTACAGCCATCTATATTGTTGTCCACTTTTATTAACAAATTGAAATTAGGAAGAAAGAAAAAGTAAATATATACAAGAACATTTTAGATAGTGAAGTATTCCACTAATAAAGTTGTCTAGTACAGTCCTTTGCTTTGTATTAAGTTATCTTTTTCTTTTTCAATGTGCATTAAGCAGTGTTTAAAAACGCGCGCGTTATGTAGCGCGCTTCTTCACCTTTTTTGCCTAGAACGCTACGAAGCGTTTGATTTTTTCGTTTCTTTATTATATTTTTTAAAGGCCTGCAAATAGGTCCTGAAACATTAAAGGCACAATATCAACTAAAGGTCATGGACCCACAAAAAAGTGTCATAACATAAAAGACCACACAAAAAATAAAAAAAAAAAGAAAGATTATGAAAAACTAATGTGCCTGAAGAGTGTGAAGAATATACAGAGTATACGAAAATACTGTTATTTTATCGAGAGTGAGAGATGGTGACAATGTCCTTGATTGATAATTTTTTTAAACTAATGATAATTAATATTATAATAGTTAATTTAACTACTTTATTTACTTATAATTCATATATTATAATCTTTTATATTATAAGTGGACTGTACGAAAATGCGCTGCGCTATTTATGCTACGCGCCGTCGGAACCAAAACACGACGCCATACGCTATACGCTTTTTAAAACACTGGTATTAAGTTATCAAACGGGTGAGTTGGCTATTTTCGTATCATTCGGTGTACTATAACATCGTCTTTTTCTTCAAACGTTGGAATCTTCTGGCATTATTTTCAATTATCTAATTTCTACCTTAACGACAGTCAATGTGCACGAGAGGGGAATGAGACATATGTGAATGAGATTTATATTATTAATATGACAATTTAACCACGACTTTTGTGGCTTGATGTATATTATTTGGCTTGTTTCTTAACCATGTCACTAATAGTACTGCAGTCTTACGGTCAAATATGTTTGCATGTGTGAAGGGGATGTATTGTTTTGATCAATAAAATCAGAGATTGATATAGGCGACTCATTGATAGTAGTTTCTAATATTATCCGTACTTTTATTCTTGAGTTAAATATAAAATTAATGTGCCATACTGATGAAAATTGCAAAAAGATATTAAAAAAAAAAAAACCCCTTGTTTGAACTCAAATTGAGCCCAATAAAAGCTCTAGCTAAAGCCCATAGGAAATTAATCTAGTGCTCCTCTAGCTATCAAATAGACTAATAAGAATCAAATAACACAAATTGAGTTCTTTTTCCCACTAGCAAATAGCATAGAGACTTGTTTTCCCAAGTACATTATTATTAAATGTTGTCTTGAAACTTCAAGGAGTAGTAGTCCGTCAGATTCTTGCAGTTGCAGCTGCATATTTCTTTCTACATTTCCTTTCCTCCCACTCTGAATAAACAGATGAGCTGCTGGCATGAGTCGCACATTGTACTCTACATAAACATTCTTACGCAAAATACAAATCTGCTTAAGTCAACATCTTTCGCTTTTGTCACCTCCAAGGCTGTAATATTATAGGGTTCTTTTGAAGATCTCTCCATATGATATCCAAGCACTCATCTTTCTTGATCAAATCATCCTCAAGAGCTATTAATCTCTCCCAACTTCAGTTCCATTCTTACTAGAATGACAGAACACCTCCATATGATGTAAAGACGCGTTCTTTGTTCTTGAATGTATCGAGAACACTTCTTCCATGGACGGAGCTTGTGATCTCTTTGATCATCCAAGCTGCCCATGTTAGCTAATCTACTCCGCTTTGAATCTACGACAAGACGATACTGATAAAGAGAAAAAAAAAACTAAATGTATGGGCTTGAACTTGTTTTCTCTTGTTTGAAATAACATCAATAATGCTCTATATATAAACATAGGGTCTTGTATATAATAACTGTACTTGGTTGTAATAATAGATATACTGGGGATATGATTGTGGTGTGGTGTGGTGGCCTATGAATATTATGATGCATGGTTCTGAGACAACTTGTAAAAGGTCCCAATATAATTTGTTTTCGTTTGGTTTATTTATATATTGAAATAGGGTCACGTCCATAATTAGGAGAAAAAGACAAAATATGCCGCATCATCAATTTGTTTACGTGCCAATTCTCCTGGACGTATACCCATCAACTTATCTAAAAAAGATAATTTTAAACTACTTACTATTGTTTTCATCTGTTTTGTCTTTGTCTGCGGTTGGAAAATCGAAAATCTTGAACAAAGCCCTGATTTTAAGGACGAGAGACGTGGAAGTTAGTGTCTGTAAGAAAATATTTTATATTCACTGTCTGCTGGTGAGGCTTGGCCTTGGCACACAGCAGTTGTTATGTATTTGTCGATCTCTTACTTAATGATTCCATAAATAAAGAAGGGGCAACCTCAATTAAATCCCTCTTTCTAAACTTTTCATCAACTAACTCCCCATCTCATCTAATTTATTATTGAACTCCCTAATTCAAAACATTCATACACAACACTACTCATTTTACTGAATGGACGAATTTGCCCCTCATTTATAATTTTTTAAATCTTTCTTCTCCAATTCAATTGACGACACCCACTTTGCCCAACGTTCTCAGACCCGTCACCCTGTTTTTCTTCCCTTCGTCTTCAGCTCCTCGCCGGAAAAGCTCATAGCCTATCCAATCACAGTGGCTCTCTCGGTCCAGGTAAGCTTAGGTAAGTTTTCTGTTTTTTTTTCCATCGATGGTTACTCGTCGAGGTTCTTGACTCGAGCGTACGGACTTGAGCTCGATCGAACCGAGTTGAATCTCGACATGGGCCAAGCACAGAAGCTATTCGACCTCAAAGGGACGTCGTACTGTGGACTTATATGGTCGATGGGTATGGCAAAGCTGGAAACCTAAAGAAAGCGAAGGAGTTATTCGATGAAATGCCTGAAAGAAACATCGTCTCATTAAGCTCGATAATGTCCGCCTTGGTCAGAGCAGGAGATCACAAGCAAGCGCTACACATCTACAGAACGATGCAAGAATCAGAGTCCTCCATTCGCTACGAGTCGATCGTCATTAGCAGGCTCACTGCGTGTGCCCATCTGTGCTCGCTTTCTCACGACTCGTCGGTCCACTCTTACTAACTTCATTTAGTTGGCAACTTCAAATAAGAGGTGATTATTTGGTACTGTTCAAGTGTTGAAAACATGTTTTCTAATAACTGTTCAAGTGTTGAAACATGTTTTGGTACTACAAAAAAACAAATATAGGTACTGTAAAAAACCAACATAGGTACTGTAATCCTTCATGTTTTTGGTGCTAATGCAGTTTTTATGATTCAGTTATATTGTCATCATGACTCAGTTGTAATACTATATTTTTTGGTACTACAAACGTTCACATGTTGGTACTGCAAATATCTTTATATTGGCACCACAAATTAGAGCTAGCGTATTTCGACTCGCCCGGTACGTAAAAGATACAACAAATTACCTACGAAGGGTACTACAACATAGACGTTTATGGTACTGCAAACAACCATGTTGTGGTACTGCAAACGTGTATATATTGGTACTACAAATTAGAGAGCGTATTTCAACGTCGTTGAGATTATTTTTTGGTTCCTGAGTACATACCATGGTTAAATATACTAAGTTGATCGTTTGGTATTACAATAGCCTAGGTTATGGTACTGCAATCATCCACATGCTGGTACTTCAAATGTCTATATATTGGTACCACAAATCAGAGCTAGCATATTTCGACTCCGTTCGCCCAATACGTAAAAGATACTACAAACTACCAACCAAGGGTACTTCAATAGAGACGTTTATGGTACTGCAAAGAACCTTGTTGTGGTACTACAGACGTGTATATATTGGTACTACAAATTAGAGAGCGTATTTCGACGTCACCATGTGCTTACTTTATTATGTGCCGTATTTTGGAAGTTAACATGCCTTATTTGCACAACCATCTACGCGTTTTCGATATTTAAAAACCCAGTACGACAAAGATACTACAAGTAACCTACGGATGATACTACACAAGCATATATTATGGTACTACGTGAAAGATACTACAAACAACCTATAGATGGTACCGTAATAGCATATGTTATGGTATTGCAGTAGTCCATATATAGGTACTACAGACGTATTTACATTGGTACCACGATTAGAGGGCGTATTTCGGCGTGTTTTCGACAACTGAGGCGTACGACAAAGATATTACAAACAACCTACCTGTGGTACTACAGTTGCATAAGTCATGGTACTGCAATCATCCAGATGTTGGTACTTCAAATGTGTTTATATTGGTACCACAATTAGAGCTATGGTATTTTGGTGCCGTTCGCCCGGTACGTAAAAGATACTACAAACTACATACGTAGGAACTACAACAGAGACATTTATAGTAATGCGAAAAACCATGTTGTGGTACTGCAAACGTGTATGTTCTGGTACTACAAATCTGAGAGCGTATTTTGACATCGTTCGGATTATTTTTTGTCCTTGAGTACGTTACTACAAGTAACCTACCCACGGTACTACATTATCATAATCTATGGTACTATAAATATCTGTATATGGTACTGCAAATATCTGTATATTGATAATACAAATTGGGGCAGGAATTTTGATTGTTAGAAACGTGGTACGAAAAAGATACTACAAGTAACATACATATGGTACTACACAATCGTAGGGTGTGGTACTATTGACATCTATATATTGGAACTACAAACATATGTATGTTGGTACTACAAATTTGGGCAGAAATTTCGATTGCTAGAAACGTGGTACGAAAAGGATACTACAAGTAACATATGTATGGTACATAGGGTATGGTACTATGAACGTATATATATTAGAACTACAAGCATTTGTATATTGGTACTACAAATTTGGGTAGGAATTTCGATTGCTAGAAACGTGATACGAAAAAGATACCACAAGTAACATACGTATGGTACTACAAGCATATGTATATAGATACTACAAACGTCTCCATATCGGTACCACAAATTAGAGTGCGTATTTCGAAGCCGCTGGCACGGCACGTAAAAGATACTACAAACAACCCAATTTTGGTACTACAAAAGCATATACTATGGTACTGCACCTGTCCACATGTAGTCAACATTTAACGTTGCTTTATATTTAATTTTTGTTCTTTGCCATATTATGTAAGCTCTAGGTCCTTAATGCTCAAGATTCTATGTGTTTTCGGTAATCGAACGAGGGGGCACCGAAAAGGTACTACAGAAGACCTAAACATTGTACTATAGAAACGTAAGATACGATACCGCAATCGTCCACAAGTCGGTACCACGAATAGCTACGTATTGGTACCACAAATTAGATTGGGCGTACTTCGAAGCCGCTCGCACGGCACGGAAAAGGTACTACAAACGACCAAATAATGGTACTACGATAGGACATTTTATGGTACTGCAATTGGCCAAGGCTAGGTACCACAAATTTCTACGTATTGGTACCACAAATTAGATTGGGCGTACTTTGAAGCCGCTCGCACGGCACGGAAAAGGTACTACAAAAGACCTAGTTATGGTACTACGTGATCACATTCTATGATACGACATTTATCCACCTTTTGGTACGACAACTAGCTACGTATTGGTACCACAACTTAGATTTGGCGTATATCAACGTCGTTCGGGTTATTTTTTGGTCCGCGAGTACGCTACCATAATTAATCATAAAATTTGATCAATTGGTACCGAAGTTGGTGCGTTGAAGATTAGACTCAAGAATAGTTACATTGAAATGCCAACTTTCTTTCCACTCAAACGATGCTAGTAACAATATCTTACCACATAGTCAACATTTAACGTTGCTTTATATTTAATTTTTGTTCTTTGCCATATTATGTAAGCTCTAGGTCCTTAATGCTCAAGATTCTACGTGTTTTCGGTAATCGAACGAGGGGGCACCGAAAAGGTACTACAGAAGACCTAAACATGGTACTATAGAAACGTAAGATATGATACCGCAATAGTCCACAAGTAGGTACCACGAATAGCTACGTATTGGTACCACAAATTAGATTGGGCGTACTTCGAAGCCGCTCGCACGGCACGAAAAAGGTACTACAAACGACCCAGTTATGGTACTACGATAGGACATTTTATGGTACTGCAATTGGCCAAGGCTAGACACCACAAATTTCTACGTATTGGTACCACAAATTAGATTGGGCGTACTTCGAAGCCGCTCGCACGGCACGGAAAAGGTACTACAAAAGACCTAGTTATGGTACTACGTGATCACATTCTTTGATACGACATTTATCCACTTTTTGGTACGACAAGTAGCTACTTATTGGTACCACAACTTAGATTTGGCGTATATCAACGTCGTTCGGGTTATTTATTGGTCCGCGAGTACGTTACATTAATCATAATTTGATCAATTGGTACCGAAGTTGGTGCGTTGAAGATTACACTCAAGAATAGTTACATTGAAATGCCAACTTTCTTTCCACTCAAACGATGCTAGTAACAATATCTTACTATATAGTCAACATTTAACGTTGCTTTATATTTAATTTTTGTTTTTTGCCATATTATGTAAGCTCTAGGTCCTTAATGCTCAAGATTCTACGTGTTTTCGACAATCGAACGAGGGGGCACCGAAAAGGTACTACAGAAGACCTAAACATGGTACTATAGAAACGTAAGATACGATACCGCAATCGTCCACCAGTCGGTACCACGAATAGCTACGTATTGGTAGCACAAATTAGATTGGGCATACTTCGAAGCCGCTCGCACGGCACGAAAAAGGTACTACAAACGACCAAGTTATGGTACAACGGTAGGACATCTTATGGTACTGCAGTTGGCCAAGGCTGTACCACAAATTTCTACGTATTGGTACCACAAATTAGATTGGGCGTACTTCGAAGCCGCTCGCACGGCACGGAAATGGTACTACAAAAGACCTAGTTATGGTACAATGTGATCACATTCTATGATACGACATTTGTCCACTTTTTGGTACGAGAAGTAGCTACGTATTGGTACCACAACTTAGATTTGGCGTATATCAACGTCGTTCGGGTTATTTTTTGGTCCGTGAGTACGTTACCATAGTCAATCATACTAATTTGATCAATTGGTACCGAAGTTGGTGCGTTGAAGATTAGACTCAAGGATAGTTACATTGAAATGCCAACTTTCTTTCCACTCAAATGATGCTAGTAACAATATCTTACCACGTAGTCAACATTTAACGTTGCTTTATATTTAATTTTTGTTTTTTGCCATATTATGTAAGCTCTAGGTCCTTAATGCTCAAGATTCTACGTGTTTTCGACAATCGAACGAGGGGGCACCGAAAAGGTACTACAGAAGACCTAAACAAGGTACTATAGGAACGTAAGATACGATACCGCAATCGTCCACCAGTAGGTACCACGAATAGCTAAGTATTGGTACCACAAATTAGATTGGGCGTACTTCGAAGCCGCTCGCACGGCACGGAAAAGGTACTACAACTTTGCCAAGTCTAGATACTACAAATCGCTACGTATTGGTCCCACAAATTAGATTGGGCGTACTTCGAAGCCGCTCGCACGGCACGGAAAAGGTACTACAAACGACCTAGTTATGGTACTACGGGAGCACATTTTATGGTACTGCAATTAGCCAAGGTAGGTACTTCAAAATTCTACGTATTGGTACCACAAATTAGATTGGTCGTACTTCGAAGCCGCTCGCACGGCACGGAAAAGGTACTACAAACGACCTAGTTATGGTACTATGGGAGCACAGTTTATGGTACTGCAATTGGCCAATGCCAGGTACGACATATTGCTAAGTATTGGTACCACAAATTAGATTGGGCGTACTTCGAAGCCGCTCGCACGGCACGAAAAAGGTACTACAAACGACCTAGTTATGGTACTATGGGAGCACATCTTATGGTACTGCAATTGGCCAAGGCTAGGTACTACAAATTGCTAGGTGTTGGTACCACAAATTAGATTGGACGTACTTCGAAGCCGCTCACACGACACGGAAAAGGTACTACAAAAGACCCAGTTATGGTACTACGGTAGGACATTTTATGGTACTGCAGTTGGCCAAGGCTAGGTACCACAAATTTCTACGTATTGGTACCACAAATTAGATTGGGCGTACTTCGCAGCCGCTCGCACGGCACGGAAAAGGTACTACAAACGACCGAGTTAAGGTACTACGGGAGCACATTTTATGGTACTGCGATTGGCCAAGGATAGGTACTACAAATTGCTACGTATTGGTACCACAAATTAGATTGAGCGTACTTCGAAGCCGCTCGCACGGCAAGGAAAATGTACTACAAACGACCCAGTTATGGTACTATGGGAGAACATTTCATGGTACTGCAATTGGCCAAGGCTAGGTACTGCAAACTGCTATGTATTGGTACTACAAATTAGATTGGGCGTACTTCGAAGCCGCTCGCTCGGCACAGAAAAGGTACTACAAATGACCGAGTTATGGTACTACGGGAGCACATTTTAAGGAACTGCAATTGGCCCAGGCTAGGTACAACAAATCGCTACGTATTGGTACCATAAATTAGATTTTGCGTACTTCGAAGCCGCTCGCACGGCACAAAAAAGGTACTACAAACGACCCGATTATGGTACTACGAAAGCGTATAGTATGGTACTGCAAACATCCACATCTAGGTACTAGAAACATGTTTATATTGGTACTACAAATTAGAGGTTATGTATTTTAAGCCGCTATGCTTTCGTAATACCATAATTAGCTCGTTTGTAGTACCATACTAGGTACTACAAACGTCTATGTATTGGTACCACAAATTAGATTTGGTGTATTTTGAAGCCGCTCGCATGGCACATAAAAGGTACTACAAACGACCTAACTATGGTACCACGAAAGCATACACTATGGTACCGCAACCAACCACATCTAGGTATTACAAACGTCTATGTATTGGTACGACAAATTAGATTTGGCATATTTTGAAGCCGCTCGCACGGCACAGAAAAGATACTACAAACGACCTAATTATGGTACTACGAAAGCATATACTATGGTACTACAACTGTTGTCATCTAGGTACTACAAACACGTTAGTTCAGGTACTGCAAAGAAAAAACTGGAACAAAAACAAACAAATCAGAAAACTAAAGGATCAACAGCATATCAGTCCCAAAACGTCCCAAAACGCACATACATAACACTCAAACATGTGGAGCATGCAACTACGATCGTCCGTAAGTATCGTGGGAGCCATGAAGCCACGATACAATTCAACGTCGACTTCATCAAGATACCTCCCACGAGCTACCGGTCCGACGTGTATCGATCCATGGACATTGCATTATGTACCCCGCAATCCATGCACTGTAGATACCTTCCATGATCTGTAGGTCCGACGATGTATTTATCCATGGACATTGCAACATGTACACCGCAATCCACGCCCCCGGATTCTTCTCCCTTGTCTATGTAAATAAATTATGAATTTACGGTACCATTAATTATGTAATGCAGTACCAAAAGACATGAACAAATGTACCAATTCAATTAATATACGGTATCAAGACAACAAACAATTAAATTACGTTTGCAGTACCACTGAACAAAGTCAAATGGCACTAATATACATAACATACCCCGAAACAGACACGATGACAGCATTGAAACTTATGGTACCCAAAAACAATCAAGCCTCGTAACAAGACAGGCACAAATGCAAAACCTATATGAGATTTCATCTAAAGCGTAATAGAAACTAAAATCCCTAATTTTAAAGATATCAAAATCCCAAATCGAACGACGAAAAATAAAACTCTAATTTCAGCCCTAACCCAAATTCAAGCACTAATCAAAGAAGTTAGCATTGCTCGGCATGAAATCCTTGAAGAAATGCACATATCGAAGCCATAAGCTCTACAATAAACCCAAATGCCAAAAAATAAAAATAAAAACGAAACTTACAGTCGAAACTTGCTCGCTCTCTCTCGTTCAACAGAGGTGTGGAAAATGAAAGCTTGCTCGTTCGTTCGTTCTCTGTCTCGAAACCCTAATTTGAAAGATATCAAAACCCAAATCGAACAACGAAAAATGGAACTCTAATTTTAGCCCTAAACTCCAAATTCAAGCACTAAACAAAGATATTAGCATTGCCCGACATGGAGTCCTTGAAGAAATGCACCTATCGACACCCTAAGCTCTACATTAACCAAGAATGCCACCAAAATCGAAAAATTAAAAAAAAATGAAATTTATAGTAAACTTGCTCGATTTCTCTCGTTCAATAGAGGTGTTGGAGCTTGCACGTTCGCTCGTTCTCTGTCTCGTTCTCTGCCCCGTCCATCAAACACTGTGAAGTTCTATCGTTCTATCGCTTGCTCGTTCTCTCTATCGCTCTCTATGTCGTTTTCTCTCTCTATCTCTCTCATTCTCTACAATTGAAGAAGAAACGTGGGTGTTGACCTATTCAATTAGGTTTTTGGTAATATTTAAGTTTTTCAAGGTTAAAATAGTCCATTAGGTAGCTTTTTGATATAATTGTTTGAAATGGGGAGTTTGGTGATAATTAAATGGGAAGGGGGGAGTTAGTTGATTGATAGTTTGGGGTAGGGGGATTTATGTGTAGATTTGCCAATAAAGAAATCGTTTATGTATTACGTGCAATTGAAAATTTTCTTTTGTTTGCATAATTATCGTAAGCTCTATATGAAGTTATCAAGCCATCTCCCATACTACATCAGGTTTTCGTAGAACAATAACGCCCATGGCACTTTTCTTTTCTACGGTAATTATTACATTGCGAGGGGTACGTACAAGGTGTAGGGACATTTTGTACTCTTTGTACCCTAACAGTACAATTACATCACGAGTGCAATAACTCTCTCTCTCTCTCTTGACTTGTTAAGTCCGCGTTCGAAAATTGAAGGTTAATTCCTTATCAGTACCTCTCAAAGTTTAAACTTCCTCTTAAATACCACTCGAATTATTTCTTCCTTATAAGTATCTATCTGAAAATTTATTCTTCTGCAGTACCTAAAAATGTCTTTTCAGCGTTAAAAAGACAAAAATACCCCTGTCCCACATATTCAATTGAACTTGAATAAATTATTTCACATGAATTATACAAACAAAACTTGTTATTATACCAAATTATACCATAAATTTGTAGAAATTATACCAAATGTTCGAACATTATACTACGCTATTATAATTCGAATTTTATAAAATGAAATTGGACATTATACCAATTGATTATGCTATTATACTAGAAATTATGGAAATTGTACCATTTGTTTTCGTAATTATACCAATAAATAAAGGTATTATAATTTATACAAAAAAAATTAGGCATTATACCAACTGATTTTGCTATTATACCATAAATTGAGGAGATTATACCATCTATTTTCGTTATTGTACCAATAAATATTGTTATTTTAATTTTATACAGCGAAATTGAATTATATACCAACTAATTTTTGCAATTATACCAGAAATTGTGGAAATTATACCACACATTATCGTTATTATACCATTTATCTCAGTTAGTATACCAATAAATAAAGGTATTATAATTTATACCAAAAAAATTAGGCATTATACCAACTGATTTTGCTATTATACCAGAAATTGAGGAGATTATACCATCTATTTTCGTTATTATACCAATAAATATTGTTATTTTAATTTTATACAGCGAATTGAATTATATACCAACTAATTTTTGCAATTATACCAGAAATTGTGGAAATTATACCACACATTATCGTTATTATACAATTTATCTCAGTTATTATACCAATAAATAAAGTTATTTTAATTTTATACAGCAAAATTGGAGATTATACCAACTAATTTTGCTATTATACCAGAAACTGAGTAAATTATACCATCTGTTTATTAGGTTCAATTCTGCTGGTATAATAACGATAACAGTTGGTATAATTTTCAATTTAACATTATTTTGTTGGTATAATGAGAATAACAGTTGGTATAATAATCAGAACAGTTGGTATGATGCCCAATTTAATATCAGGAAAGGGTATTTCCGTCCGTTTAGGGGTATTAAACACACAACTTTTTGCAGATGGGTACTTAGCAGGAAGATTTTTTCGTAGGGGTACTGAACAGGAAGTTAAGTTTCTGACAGGGACTGATAAGGAATTTGCCCAAAATTGAAACACCTTCGCATCGGTCAAATCTGCTGCTACTGTCGCTTGCCAAACGAATAAGGACCTATAAAAAATAGTTTGAACCCTACATATAATAATCGACTTTTCTTGGACCCAATGCATTTATTTATATCGCAAGAACCTCTCATTTTGTCCGTACATAAACGAGTGCGAACAGCTGTAATAATATTGACTTAATGATATCAAAACCCTCAAGAACTTATTTGGTAATACTCTCTGATGATTATTTGGTAAAATCATCAGAGATTGTCTGATAGAACTGGTCGATACGAGCTTTAAATACTATTAGCTTGCATGTTCATTCCCATGCACTAACGAGTGGCAGAAGGGACATATGATAGCGTTATCTTATCCTCAGGCCCGTAGCTCACGAAGTCATCCTCAGGCCCGTAGCTCACGAAGTCGGGACCTGAGGCGATCCGGGCCCTAATATTTTTATGTAATTTTTTAAATAACATATGTAATCTAACATAAATTTAACAGTAAATGTAAGTTATTTAAACCATAAATTAAAAACCATCTAGGTGTTTTATAGGCATGGTTCGCCGTCGCGGATGAGGATGTCGATGCAGAACCGAGCGATACAGATCGTTGCATTGTCGCGACGCGCAGGGACGGATCCAGAATTCCAACGCTGGGGGGGCTCCATCAGGACGGATCCGGAATTCCAACGTTGGGGACTCCACATTAATAAGTATTACATATCGAAGAAACAAAACTATATTAAGAAATTCGCGGTCGTACAAACTTCATTCCAAAATAATGTTATCCCAATACACATGATGCCCGAAATATTAAAACTAGCTTTGATTAGACGAAGTACTACCAACGCGAGTACGACGGAGCGGTGGCAGTTGCATCCTACGAGACTATGCTCTGAAACTCCTGCAATATAGCTTCAGTTTCAATATTTACAAATATTTCCTTTTCAACATAACACAAAAGACAATCTGTGAGAAAGTAATCCCCCATTTTATTGCGCAAATCTGTCTTGATAATCTTCATCGGAGAGAAAGATCTTTCAACTGTTGCTGTTGCAACAGGTAAGACCAGCGCCAATTTAATAAGCCGATACACCAAGGGAAATGCATCATGACGCTTCATCTCGATCATTTTCTTTGAAAGATCCCCGATGTTGTCAATCTCAGAAAAAGTTGCACTTGATCTCATGTGAGAAATATATGTCCTGAGTTCGTGATTCAATTCAAAGAGATCACTGCAAGTAAAGTCTTCAGGATATAACTCAGCAAGACGAAGCAATCGGCCATGATCAAAACTAGAGAACGAATTTCTAGGATCAAGGCAACCAAGACATATAAGCAACTCAGAACTTGATTCGGTAAAGCGATTGTTAATCTCTTCGGAAATAAGATCAACCACCTACATCTGGAACAATAAGAGTATTCAATATTTTGATAAACAATGAAATTTTATAAAATATAATTAAAACAAATCAAGTACCTGTAAGAAGATATCCACTCGATAGAAATGTATGTCTTTCGTTGACCATCGACTGTCTTTCT
Source organism: Craterostigma plantagineum (assembly GCA_027422505.1). Lineage (NCBI taxonomy): Eukaryota > Viridiplantae > Streptophyta > Magnoliopsida > Lamiales > Linderniaceae > Craterostigma > Craterostigma plantagineum. The sequence continues at coordinate 4,342,276 of JAPQWV010000029.1, forward strand.
AGCTCGTGGCAGTGGCTTCAGTTAACAAATCATCGCAAGCATCATCCCTAAATTTCTTCAAGTCACTTTTCAAAGTTTTGATCAATTCCATAGCAGTGGCTATGTTTTGAGTCTTCTGCTGCAAAACTTGTGATAAGGCATTGGTCATTCCCAAAATATGCTCCATCAAACGACCAATGAACACAAATTCAAAGTCTTCCTTTTTTCAAGTAAGCCCGTAGCAAGACCTCGACTTTTTCCATCGGGTCCATCCTCCATCACAATCGCAAGCACTTCTTTCACTGGATTCCACAAGTAGAAGAGTCTTGTAACAGTTTTAAAGTGAGATCCCCAACGTGTGTCACCCGCTCTAGCCAGGCTTGCTTCTTGATTCTTACCCTTTCCCGTCAAAGTTTCACCTTCTTCTATACTTTTCACAAGATTATCATACTGCTTTTGCCGAAGAGTATCTTTCCTCTTGCATGAAGCACCAACAACATTCACAATCATTGTTAGATACACAAAAACTATTCACCATAGTATGTTTTGTTGCAGTGGCAACAACAACTAATTGAAGACGATGAGCAAAACAATGAACATAATGTGCGTGCTTATTTTCTCTCAGGATAAGGGATTTTAATCCATTAAATTCTCCACGCATGTTTGAGGCCCCGTCATATCCTTGACCTCTAAGACTACAAACCGACATCATTCTTCGCAAAGAATTCATCAATGGCATACTTCAATGCCTGAGCTGAAGTATCGGTAACATGAATGACTCCAAGAAACCGTTCAATCACTTCCCCTTTGTCATTTACAAATCTAATAACAATCGCCATTTGCTCCTTAACTGAACAATCTCGAGCCTCATCAATCAAAATTGAAAAAAATTTATCTCCAATCTCACTAAGAATAACTTTCTTTACCTCATTCGCACAAGCACTGATAATTTGTTTTTGAATGGTTGGAGACGTCAATTGATTGTTCCCCGGAGCATTTGACTCCATTACCTTACTTACTTCTTCATTATGTGCACAATACCATCTCACGATCTTAAGAAAATTTCCCCGATGCAACGATTCTGTAGACTCATTGTCTCCACGAAAAGCCAAACCTAGTCCTAAGAGCAACCGAATGACATCTACAATAGCAGTCAATCTAATGCGATAAGCGACCTCCATTTCTTCACTTTTTCTCATTATCACATAATCCACGTTATGTCTTTGGTCTTCAAATCCTAAAAACTGAATTTTAGCATAATTATGTACGCTATTTTTTCCTCCTTCATGTTCCACAAATCTTTCCAAAGCTTTCTTCCAATTCCTAAAGCCAACTATAGTGAACGCATCATCTCCGTGCTTGTGACCTTTGGCAAATAAGAAACACCAAAAACAAAATGCGGCATCTTTAGACGAGCTATACTCTAACCACTTATGTTTCGCGGACCATGTTTTTTGAAACTTTCTCGCATAACCACTAAAATCACTTGACGGAAAAACGTGTGCAATAGGTTGACAAAGGACTTTAACTAAATATTGTCTCCTTATATCATCTCGTACCTCAATCGGATAGCTATTAATTGGCTTGCGTAAGACCGGGTCACCAATAATCTCAACGTTTAATGACTCTTCATCGACTCGGCATCTTTTACCTCTTTGGTTCTCAGTCGAATTCTCACCATTGGAAGTGGACCCACCAATTGGTTGAAGAAGTTTTGTTCTCACAATCCACCTATCCATATTGGGAGTCCTACAAATTAGTACAATAAAGTTTACTTTTTCAGAATTTATACAATCGAATATAGAATCAAAGATGAATAATTTAGAAAAAAAACTCAAGATAAAAGAATATAAAAATTACCTAACAGGGTGTTCAGAGTGAATTTAATTGTATAATCTGATTCTATGGATTGGTAGTTCTGTAATAATCTCCGTTTGCTCCACTGAGGAAACCCTTGTCCTGTGCTTTAGTGTTCACTGCCCCATTGATTCAAAGGAAAAGAACTTATTAATTACAAAACAAAAGGCCCAAAAACGTATGGGTCAAGATAATGAAAGTAATAGAAAGGCCCAAAAATAATAAATGTAATAAAAAGGCCCATAGATAATAAAATTAATAGAAAGGCCCAAATCAACTTACTGTTCATCATCTGCCCTAATCGTTTCTCTCCAGTGGGGGCTTTTCAAGATTGCGAAGAAAGAAAATAGTGGCCGACGAAGTTACTGTCGGCATACCCCTACGGGGTACTCCGGGCGGCCGTGGGGTCAACTGACCCCTTGTGCCCCGCCGTAGCTCCGTGCCTGGCGACGCGGTCGCGGACGATACGCACTTTTCTTAAAAAAATGTAAAATATATCAGTTTCCTTGCAACTATACGAGATTTTATTTGTAAAGAGGTAAAAACACATAATAAGTTTATATCACAATTGACATATGTATATTACAAAATTTTCTATTATATTACATATATTTCAAAATTTTCTATTATATTACATATAATACAAATATTTTGAAAAATCTTATTAATATTAAAAAGGTCATTAATAAAAATGGAAAATAATGCAAGTCAAACATCAATAAGCATGTTCAAACGCGTATATTCAATAAAGTTAAACAATGTACGAAAATTTAAATAATAGAACTATAAGACTATCATAATATCTAGACTAATAAAAGAAGTATTTAACGAGATAAATAAACTTTCAAGCTATTCCTCTTTTTTTAAATTCATTTACATTGCTTAATTTATTTGGACAATATATGTTATTTTCTATATTCTAACTAACAAAGGCTTGTTAAAAAATGGGCCAAACATTTGAAAAGCCCAAGAACCATAAAATAGAATGCTAAAAATGCCCTAATTAGTCGTTGTCTACCTCACGACACCTAATTTCAGAAGTTATGGACGACATATATACATATAAGTATGATAAATTTTTTTGGGCCCCTTTGAAAGCTGGGCCCGAGGTGACCGCCTCACTGGCCTTATGGAAGCTACGGCCCGGCTTATCCTTAAGGTGCGAGTAAAAGAATCGTCTAAGATAAAGATTGGTTGTAAGAACATTGTATTGTCAATGTGGACCTGATACTGTTTCAATAATCCAATCTACTAAATACAAGTGTCAGATCACTAATATATAGTCCAACAAGTCTCTCTATTTCCACATAATATGTCAATAGTCGTTGAGAAGGTGTGTAATAAAGGGGACTTGAACTGACGACGATAATCTTGAAACGAGTGATCGTTTTTCATCATCCTGTCGCAGACAATGGGTCAAGATAATTGCATGAATGTATTACAGAATAAAGAAAAAAACATAAACTCTCATGAAACTAAGCCTAAATTGCATCTTGAATTGTTACTAGTCATCCGTTGACAGTGATACACTGATACTGGGGATGCAGTAATGCTAGCACTTAAAAAGGTACATATGGTATGTATCTTGGTGATGGGCCGTATTGATTACAATTGGGTTAAGATTTCTTGATCGTTTCTTTCTTCGGTTTCTTATTGTGCCTTAGAGTCCAATCCAAGATGTCATGACTCTTGGGCGACGAACAATTGTTGAAAACTCAAGTAGTAGGAATATCGTGGGACTGATTCTGTTTTGTTCGAATATGCGAAAAGAAAGATAATTATAAAATTCAAGAAAATGGGAGCTTATCTACATTTGACCACCGCGATTTCACAAGAATGGTCTTATTTACTTCTCATTTTACGGGTCTTTTTAAAAAATAGCCTTTGACGCGGTCAAGTTTAAAAAAATAGCACTCTTGACTTTTTTTTTTGGTCAATAGCACTCTTTTTAATTAACACTTAATCATCTTCTCGTAATCCCTTATTATTAATAAAAACAAAAGAAAAACAAAAATAAAATACAACGCCTGAAATGAAATAAAAGCTGCACGTCCATTTTGCAGCAGAAAGCATTAATTCCACTCCACCCCACCTCCCCGAATTATTCTTCTTCTTCTTCTTCGTCCTCGTCCTTAATAGAAATCACCTACAATTTCTACGTCCCGACTTCATATCAGCTTCTTCACAGGCGAAGGAACACTCGAAAGTCCTCAGTGAACGAATTCTAACCTCACGCTTCACTGTAAGTATTTTTACTGGACGTATTTTGAATATAACCATCTAAATTTGTAACTCTCAGTCCTAATCCCTGTTTCGAAGGTAATGGGTTCCCCAAGCTTCGAAATTCCGGTTTGGACTGCCGAACATGTTCAATTTAGCTTTTTAAAACGTCCAGTTGATCAGGGGACCCTGCTTGAAAGCAGGCAACCCGCGCGTTAGATCATGGGACCCTACATAGAAGCATGAGTCCCGCACATAAATATACAGGACCCGCACATAAATTCACGGGACCCGCGGATAATTTTATGGGACCCGCGCATAAATTCATGGGACCCGCGCATCAGTGCACGGTTCCCGCAAATTAGTGCCGGCGCATTAGATAATGGGACCTGCACATAAATTCAGGGGACCTGCGCGCAAAAGAATGGGCCCCGCGCATAATCGCTTCTTATTGATAGGTCCCATGCCCCCATACACTAGAGCTTGGGTCCCGTGCACAAGAGCTTGGGTCCCGCGAAAGAGAGCTTGGGTCCCGTGCACTAGAGCCTGGGTCCCGCGATATATGTTAGGGTTTTCCAAAGGTCTTACGTTTTTGCAAGCTGTAGGGCTTCCATTAATTAATTATGTCTACATTATAAAAACACACAACATCCGAAATAACATTTTTGTTAATCCCAGAAACAAATCGACCAAGAATGCTGACGGACGCCCAAATCGTCGCCCGCCTCCAGGAAATCGTCCGTAACTCGGACCCCCGGACTACCACGGCCGACGACGTCCGCCGCCGTCTAGAGGCCGACCTCGGCGTCGACCTCTCCCAAAGGAGGCTGTTCGTCGTGTTTGAGATAGACAGATTCTTAAACCCCGACGACCCTCCTATCGAACTCGAGGCTGTCCGAGACGACGACGACGACGCTGAGAGCGAAGTTTTCCTCGGCCCAGGTTGGATCGAGGTTGTCCGAAACGACGCCGTGCAGAAGGATGTCGACCAAGTTCCGGTTGGAGAAGGGCGAGAAGGGTAGAATAGTAAATTACTTAATAATTTTATGTTATTGTATTGTACGTGAATCTAAGTTTTTATATTTAATTTGAAGCATTATATATTATATTATGAACCTGATCTAATTAGTATTGTATTTTAAATTAAATGAACTATTTTATAATATTTAATTAGGTTTAAAAATATATAGATAGATAGTTGTATTTAATTAGGTTAGTTATGTAATAAACATAAAGGGATATTTGTAGCGATTGGCAAACAACACAACCCGTGATAGATTTGGCGTAATAAACATAAAGGTTTAAGAATTTACTGGTTTTACTGTATCGATTGGCAAACGACACAACCCCTGATAGAACCCGTGTAATAACTATAAAGGTTTAAGAGTTTACAGGTTTTACTGTAGCGATTAGCAAACAACACAACCCGTGACAGAACAGTAAAAGTAAAAAAGCAACCACCACTTTAACGTTCAATTCCATTCAATCCTCTTTTCTCCTGCACACCAAACATTTTGCAAATCGATTCTCTGCAAGTAAAACCCAAAGCAGAACCTAAATCTACAATGGCAATCAGCGGGAACACCCAGAGAGTGAAGGTATTTGTTCTACTCTTCGTCTTCAATTTAACCAATCGAACCCTAATTTTCAAAATCGGACCCGTGCTTGCAAGCATCGGACCCGTGCTTGCAAGCATAGGATCGTGCTTAGAATCAGGGGACCCGTTTTCACGGCACCCGCCCATAAGATGATGGTCCCGTATGATGGTCCCAGCACGGGTCCACTGCGTAGCGTGTGTCCCGTGACCTTGCGCCCGCGAAGAACACGGGACCCGCGCGCTAGGAGCAGGGGACCCCTGCGTTATAAGCAGGGGACCCCGCTTATACGCAGGGGACCCATGGCTGGAACATCATCTTATGGGCGGGTCCCGCGAAAATACGCACAGGTCCCGTGTTAATTCGCACAGGTCCCGTGTAAATTCGCACAGGTCCCGTGTAAATTCGCACAGGTCCCGGGTAAATACGCACAGCACATGCGATGCGGACCCCTAAAGAATATGTGCGTAAGGGTTTCCTATTGTCAATATTCATACCAAGTAATTGGCTACGATGTGTTTTACGTATAAATTAGGTTGTGATGAAGAAGCAGTTGGATTTAGTGGACGAATTTCCTGAATGCCGTCCTGTGGTGACCTCGTTATACACCGACGCCAGCGAGTTGATAAGACGGTGTCTTAACCAGGAGGAGTTTCAGAGCTTTTGTGCCTCGAGTCCGTTCGGCCGCCTGGTTATGGCGGAGCCGGATTTTAAGCTCTCGCTTCAGATGTTGTGGTACCTCATCCAGAGGCAGACCACTCTGCACAATCGCGAAGAGCTGTGGATGATTGTTGGCAATAGTCCACTACGATTTTCAAAATCGGAGTACTGCCTAATCACCGGGCTGAAGTTCGAAGCCGTGATACCGGCAGTGAACGAAGATAAAGCATTCACGAGGAGACATTTTGGGGATGCAGCAACCGTTCGCTTGTCTGCCGTGAAGATGGCGTTGGAGGGTTTGGCTGGCGATGAGGAACGTGTGGACGAGGAGAAGATTAAGTTGGCGAACGTCTACTTCGCCACCGCGGTGTTGTTGGCCCGAAAGTCAAAGAAGGACACCGTCGTGAGTCCTTGGGTCCTCCATCTCGCTGAAGACCGGTTTGCTTTCTCGCAGTATCCGTGGGGCAGCGTGGCGTTCAGGGACGTCATACGCGCTGTTAAAAAAAACCTACATGAGATCAAACGGGATTGGCTGATAAGTGGGTTCGTACAGCCACTTCAGGTGATTAATAATTAGGCTTTGCCATACCTTCTTTTGGGATGATTGATAATATTACTTGCGTTATGATATCAGATACTAGCATACGAATGCATACCGGGGGTTGCGGACGAGTTTGCGACCCGCAAAGAAGAAGACTACACGCCACGGATGCGCAGGTGGGTGACGACAAATTGGAGTCGCAAGGGATGCCCGACTTTGAAGTCCGTCGGAGAACACGTTGACCGGTCCCGTGTACGAGGATTGATAGTGCCGTCAGCGTACGAGCTGGAGGCACCGTACTTTAGGGACAGCGTTTTCGATGTTGGGGCGGCACACGAACTATTCGATCGTGTCACGTCCCTACTCCTGCAGGGAGCGGCGGTTAGGTGTTCCCGCGGTATCCGGCGTCGCGGTGAGGGTTCTAGCGGGCAGAATTTGGTGCCTGAGACCGTTCCACAGATCGAGGGCATTGGAGGTCGCGACAGCGATATGATGTTGCATCACGGCCACATCCCCGAACATCCGCACGAGCACGGCTTTCATGCAGCTCCGGAGACGGGACGGTCAAGTGGAAGTGGTTTCGAATCGGGTCCACGCTTCAGTGAATGGCAAAGTCGTGTGGACCAAAACTTCACCAACTTGTTTGGGCGATTCGACCAACTGGGCACGCAATTGCATCAGTTTCAAGAAGAAGAGGGTCGACGGTGGTCGACGAACGAGAGAAGGTGGGATGCGTACGAGGAACATTGGACGCAAATGCGATCGTGGGCCGACAGCCTGAGGGACTTGGGGAACACAGTTCAGGGTTTGGCGAGCAGATTTTATCACGGGTCTAGCACTCCGCCTACCGAACCTATTTATAGTAAGATTTTTATTTGTACTTCATTTTTTACGTAGTTCTGTAGATTACTTATTACTTCCTATTTACGATGTAGATGAAGTTCCAAGCGGGTTTGGTGGTGGATCGCACGCTCCACATGCCGGGTTTGGGAGCGGATCGCACGCTACACCGCCCGAGATTGGGCGTGGATCGGTCGCTACACAGCCCGAGTTTGGTAAGTTTTTATACTTAAGTACGTGAAAAATAGTATGTATTTATTCTAGCATTTTCTTGTGTAGATTACGATGAGAGATGGAGGAACACATCGTACATGGGACCGGATGGCTACATTCCGAGCCTGGAGCCATGGGACGGTCACAGTCTGTCGGAATGGGCGCAAAATCGTTACGCTGGATATGTCCAACCGGATCGGTCCGATGAAGACGAAGAGAGAAGAGAAGAGGTGGTCGACCCATCGTCGTGGAGGGGCGCTTACGGTCTCGGGCTTCAGGAGGTAGCGACGGACATAGAGGCTCAACAGGATCACGCTCATCAGTCCGAGACCATGGACAGTCCTGAGCCGGAGACGCACGCCGAGGCATCGGGCTCTGTCCAAGCGGTCGACAAAGGAAAAGGCGTCGTCAGAGAGAAGACCCCTGAGCGGACGAAGAAGCCATCGCGGTACACCACGACGCCGTTCACCGATTTCCCCTCGACGACTACGGTCAAAGCTCCAAAGCTTTCGGCGTTCGAGCGGCATATCAAGTTCAAGGCCGAGAAAATGTGGCCATCATGCGAGAGTCAGCTAACAACAGCCTTAAGGATTACCGGCATGAAAATCCGAGGGAAGCTACAAGAACACGACCCTAGATGGTTCCTGAACCTTGCGACCGAGGGTATGCCACTCGACGACATGGTACGTATATAAAGTTACCAAATGCCTTGGGTCACCTTACTTGAATGTGTTGAAAACCGGTTTGCTGGTATTGCAGCATGTCGACGAATGCCTCGCTGGGATCGAAACAATACAGAAATTTAGCAAATCGGTTGCTAACTTTGTCGCGTACATGCCCCATACGTTTAAGACGCTCGTCGACCAGCCAGGGGTGCTAAACATACTCGGGAAGCCGTCTGGTCAAGGCTTCAAGAGATTGCTCCCGTTCGCGAGGGGGGAGGACGAAGATTGGAAATGCAGATCGTGGGATCTAGCGAAGAAAGTTGCCATCCCCATGCGTACGTCAGGCCGGTGGGTGTTGTTGGTTGTTGATGTGGGGGAAAAGATTTTCACGATTTACGACTCCGATGCGCCTCCTGAGTACGAGTGGCGCTTTATCGACGATGATGTCAACAAACTTCTGAGGGTAATCCCGGCTATTTTCAAGGACCTGGGGCTGATAAAACGCATGCCTAGCAAATCTAAACGCTGGCCGGCTAGGTGGTGTCGCGACTTCAGGAGACAAAATCGGTAAGTTTTCAGTTATGTTGTGTTTTATTAATTTGTCGACGTTGATAAAAATAAGTGTCTTTATCGATGGAATTTTCAGGGGAGAAGATGGCGTGGCGATGTTGCGGGCGGCAATGTCGCTTATGATGAAGAAGGACGACGTCTCCCGCCTCAATCAAACTCATATGAAGGAGTTTAGAAAATACCTCGCATCTTCTATTTTCAATAATGATTGGGACAGTTTTTAAACAACCCTTTTTTTTTTGTTGAAATTTAATTTTAGCTGTTGAATATGAACTTATCGTTTGTTGGATATGAATTTAGGGTTTACATTTGTCAAAGAGTGATTTTTTCGGTGTTGTCCAACTTTTTGTCGGTGAGACTGATGTGTCAGTCAGACTTAATAACTTATCGTTTGTTGGATAAGAATTTAGGGTTTAGAATTGTGAAAGCTTGAGTTTTTCGGTGTTGTTCCAACTTTTTGTCGGTGAGACTGATGTGTCAGTCAGACTTAATAACTTATCGTTTGTTGGATATGAATTTAGGGTTTAGAATTGTGAAAGATTGAGTTTTTCGGGGTTGTCGCCCTTTTGGTCAGTGAGATTGATGTGTGATCTGACATAAAATTAACTGAATTTTAAGTGATTTGACATAATTTCACTTGGTTGATATGATTATCACTTTTCAGCTGTTTGCTACGCGCTTGAAATACGCGGGTACCCTGAATATAAGTGCGGGGACACTGCTCATAACGCGCAGGTCCCCTGCATGTTAACGCGCGGGTCCCTTTCTTATGTCGCGCAACAATTTGACGGGACCTGACGGGACCCGGCCTTAAATGCGCGTAAACTTATCGGGGACCAATGACGACCCGGCGGTCTCAGTATGGGTCCTAAGCAATCTGAGCGGGTCCCCTGTTTTGACGATTGGGTCCCCTGTCCGTAACATGTGGGTCCGACGTTCATGTGCGATTTTTGCAATGTTAATTCATGGAAGTAAGCGATTAATTGTGCGTATTTATAATTTGTTTATCGTTCATTACAATGTAAAGTCATCATACAATAGCAGAGCTCAAAAGAATTGGATAAAAACACTAGAATTAAGTTAAGTCTACAAGATTGTAACATCCAACAGAAATCACAAACACGAGTATGTTTTCTGAGTGTGCTCTCTTATTATTTTCACGTCAACAATCGTTCAACTTGAAATACTTGTTGGAAGATATATTTTTTGGGTTTCAATCTTCGAGTCGGATATTGTTAACCTACTTGTTATTTTTTTAATTTTTTTAAGTCGCGCGATAATTTTTAATTAATTAATTTCATTATTATGGAATTTAATAATATTAGATTTTCGCTGGGGACGAAAGCCCCAAATCGAGAATCAAATGTCAAGTCACCTGTCCTGTACATACTGTATAATGACACTGCTCTGACATGTAGTACTTTTGACCAATAAATGAAGCAGTACTCTGACATAAAATTAACTGAATTTTAAGTGATTTGACATAATTTCACTTGGTTGATATGATTATCACTTTTCAGCTGTTTGCTACGCGCTTGAAATACGCGGGTACCCCGAATATAAGTGCGGGGACACTGCTCATAACGCGCAGGTCCCCTGCATGTTAACGCGCGGGTCCCTTTCTTATGTCGCGCAACAATTTGACGGGACCTGACGGGACCCTGCTCATAATGCGCGTAAACTTAACGGGGACCAATGACGACCCGGCAGTCTCAGTATGGGTCCTAAGCAATCAGAGCGGGTCCCCTGTTTTGACGATTGGGTCCCCTGTCCGTAACATGTGGGTCCGATGCGTTCATGTGCGATTTTGGCAATGTTAATTCATGGAAGTTTGCGATTAATTGTGCGTATTTATAATTTATTTATCGTTCAGTACAATATAAAGTCATCATACAATAGCAGAGTTCAAAAAAAATGGATTAAAACACTAGAATTACGTTAAGTCTACAAGATTGTAACATCCAACAGAAATCACAGACACGAGTATGTTTTCCGATTGTGCTCTCTTACTATTTTCACGTCAACAATCGTTCAACTTGAAATACTTGTTGGAAGATATATTTTTTGGGTTTCAATCTTCGAGTCGGATATTGTTAACCTACTTGTTATTTTTTTAATTTTTTTAAGTCGCGCGATAATTTTTAATTAATTAATTTCATTATTATGGAATTTAATAATATTAGATTTTCGCTGGGGACGAAAGCCCCAAATCGAGAATCAAATGTCAAGTCACCTGTCCTGTACATACTGTATAATGACACTGCTCTGACATGTCACTTTTGACCAATAAATGAAGCAGTACTCTGACATGTCACTTTTCATCAGTAATTGAACAATTATTGGACCCACTTAGTAAGCGAAAGTGACCAAACGCAATTGGACCCCTCGCGCAACGCAGGGGACCTTATAAGTATGCACGGGACCCAAACGTTAAACGCAGGGGACCTTACGTGCATTGGCAGGGGACCCGGCGGGAAAGACAAGTTTGCGCATTTGTGCATGAGGGTTTTGTACTACCATATCCATGCAGACGCACGTAACACCACCTTACGTAACATAGCACAAATGGCATCGTATGAGCCACTCTGAATACGACGATACACACATATTACAACGTTATCTCCTAAAAAATTCACCCACCGAAGGAAACCGATTTTTCTGGGGTCGTCCACGTTGTGAACCAACACGAGGCGGCAACATGTCCATACTTCTTTCAATGCGGTCCGTTACCGGACGTATAGTACCTTCGTATGCCAGCTTCCAAATCTCCAAGGTATAATAATCGTGCACTAATGAATACACCGGCACTTGGGCAGAACCACAAGCCGCAATCGCATGAGGACAGGGGATACGATCGATGTCAAACATCATGCATGTGCATTTGCGCAGCCCCAAATCGACCACCTCGTTCACATGCTGCCCGTACACGTTATATGTTAGATTCCCGACTTCCGACGCATGAAATTTTTGCGACTCCGTGAAATTCTCTCGTACGATCGACTCCACCTTCGGCGTAAACCTAGTCATGTCCGCGGTGATTGAAGCTTCGGCAGATCGCCGATGCTTACTGAACCATGATGATGTTAGTCGGTGAATCGACGCCAACAGTCCAATAATTGGAAGCTCTCTGTCCTTACGCAGAGCTGCATTGATAGACTCTGATCCGTTGGTCGTCATTATGTTGTATCTTGATCTAGGGCAATATGCTCGAGTCCACGTTTCCTTTGGGACTTCCTGAAGATATTTAGCCACGTCCCCATATTTTTTTTCGAGCAACTTAAAATTATCGTCGGACTCGCTCTTTGTATAGGCAGTAGCGACACGCCAAAAAATCGGGCAAGCACCTTTCTTCTTCATTTTCGTCTTCACGTTTTGTAGAATGTGCCACGCACAGAAACCATGAAACGCGTTCGGGAAAACGGCCGGAACTGCATTCTTTATTCCAGGGTTCCGATCAGAAATTATTACGAGATCGTCGCCATCCGCAACAAAACGTCTTAATCTCGAGAGAAACCACGTCCAGCACTCGGTTCCCTCGGACCCGGCGGCAAGACCCCATGCTAAAGGATATTGATGGTAATCGCCGTCTTGTGCAGTGGCAATCATCATGACACCCTTATACTTCCCCTTCAAATGGGTGGCGTCGATGGAAACGACTTTCCTCATGAACGTAAAGCCTCTGACGCATGCGCCGTATGCCAAGAACAGGTACTTGAACCGATTTTCTTCGTCCATCTCCCAATCAGTGACACTGCCCTCGTTGGCTTGCCTCACCGCATCTAAGTAAGCCGGCAGTAAACCGTAGCAATCGTCCCTGTTACCAACTAGTTCGTCGGTCGCAATCTGTTTTCCTCTCCAAGCCTTGTAGTACGACACTTCTACACCCCTACTCTGCATCATCGACTGTATGGAGCTGGGAGTGGGGATGTCTTTAGGAGCCCTGAAATTTTGCAACAACGTGCTCGATACGAGCGAGGAACTTCCCTGGCGATGTCTACGGCGTCGATGAGACACGCCGCACGTGTGCGTGTTGACGTACTTTCGGATTGAGAAAAAGGGGGAGTCCTTGTCCTGTGCACCTCGTATTCGCCATTCGCAGTTCTCATTCGCACATTTCACTACGTACAGGGTTTTGTTTGACCTATCCACTTGGAATTCAAAGCATGCAGCTACAGCGATTTTAGTGATTTCGTCCTTCATTTCTTTCTTGGAACGAAATTCTTGTCCAACATATAGGGTCGAACCATCCGTAAACGAATAGGTACCATCGTCGGCCGCATCAGTTGCGTCGTCGTGCTCGTCGACGTCAAAATCGTCATCGTCATCGTCATCATCATCATCGTCATGTATAGCACCTTCCTCGTTCTCATTCTCGTCTTCCCGTCCGACTTGCTCGTTCTCATTATCATATCCTTGGCCGCCCATTCCGGAGTAATCGCCTAATGCGCCACTGCTTTCATTACTTTGGTAAGAAGGGTTGTAAGATGTGCTGGGAAAACCCTCAAATGGTTGGATTTCTGCGTTTGTATCGCAAAGCGCTATAAGGCCGACGTCGAAACCCGACAAATCATTAGCATGAGGTTGATGTGGTGGTGCCGCCTCCACGGATAATTGAAGTTCCACGTGAAGAGGTGGTCTTGATCGTGGGCAACCACCTCCAACGTACGCACGTACGCCGTAATCGTTCTCGATGTAGATGGGGCGCACATAATTGTAGTCTATGCAAGGCATGTAGCTTATCCGTAGTTTGGTATTGTCATTGCGTAACGACAATGCAGCCAATATCTCGTTAGTGAGATCCACTAACGTGCATGAACTGTCGTCGACCAAGATTGAATGCCACCGGCAAGTTGGATCGGGAACCCAGTTCGACGTATTGTCCTCGCGAATTACCCACTGACCATCGACTTGGAAAACAATGCTGGTGATCGTCATGATTATCTCCAAAAGAGAATGACGAGAGTGGAATGTATGCTTTCTGGACGTAAAATGGTCGTGCATTAATTTTCATACATGCAGGCGTTCTTTTTAAGTAATTTGATTTACTTTTTCTTTTTAATGAGATAAGGGGACCATATTTCACTTCAGGGGACCGTAACGTGAAATCCGGAGATCCGCGCGTGTAATCAGGGGTCCCAAGCGTATATGTGTATATGCACGGGTCGCTGCCAATTTAGGGTTTGTCCCGTTCGCTTTAGTCATACCAATTATAATTGAACAGTTACCGAGAATTTGGTCAAAATATTCTTCTCCTCAGTAACAAGTCAAATCACCCATCACGTACTTTCGTTTCATACAGAGAATCAATTATTCAACAACGGACAAACGGAAAAAACAAGTCATATGGTGGGATACATGCTGAAGGGACCGTAACTTGAAACCATGGGACCTGCACGTAAAATCAGGGGTCCCGAACGTAAAATTCGGGGACCCGAACGTAAAATCAGGGGTCCCAAGCGTATATGTGTATATGAACGGGTGCATGCCACTTTAGGGTTTGTCCCGTTCGCCATACAAATTATAATAGAACAGTTACCGAGAATCAATTGGGCGATAATGTATACTTTCTTGACATAAAATGGTCAGGCGTTAATTTCATACATGCAGGCGATCTTTTTAATTAATTTGATTTACTTTTTCTTTTTAATGAGATAAGGGGACCATATTTCACTTCAGGGGACCGTAACGTGAAATCAGGAGATCCGCGCGTAAAATCAGGGGTCCCAAGCGTATATGTGTATATGCACGGGTCGCTGCCAATTTAGGGTTTGTCACGTTCGCTTTAGTCATACCAATTATAATTGAACAGTTACCGAGAATTTGGTCAAAATATTCTTCTCCTCAGTAACAAGTCAAATCACCCATCACGTACTTTCGTTTCATACAGAGAATCAATTATTCAACAACGGACAAACGGAAAAAACAAGTCATATGGTGGGATACATGCTGAAGGGACCGTAACTTGAAACCATGGGACCAGCACGTAAAATCAGGGGTCCCGAACGTAAAATTCGGGGACCCGAACGTAAAATCAGGGGTCCCAAGCGTATATGTGTATATGAACGGGTGCATGCCACTTTAGGGTTTGTCCCGTTCGCTTTAGTCATACCAATTATAATTGAACAGTTACCGAGAATTTGGTCAAAATATTCTTCTCCTCAGTAACAAGTCAAATCACCCATCACGTACTTTCGTTTCATACTGAGAGTCAATTATTCAACAACGGACAAACGGAAAAAATCAAGTCATATGGTGGGATACTTGCTGAAGGGACCGTAATTTCATTCCGGATGGGACCTGCACGTAAAATCAGGGGTCCCGAACGTAAAATTCGGGGACCCGAACGTAAAATCAGGGGTCCCAAGCGTATATGTGTATATGAACGGGTCGCTGCCACTTTAGGGTTTGTCCCGTTCGCATTAGTCATACCAATTTCAATTGAACAGTTACCGACAATCAATTCATTAGATAATATCTAAAAATTTTAGTCAAATAAAACTACAAGCATCTGTCCATAAACCCTTTAACTACAAGTCCAACAACCTACAAAGCCACCTACAGTTAACACTTCCAAATGCAGCCAAACAAATCAATGCAAACAGCTATTTGGGTCACGCAATATCCGTGCAGCCATAGTGGCTCGATACGCTGAAATATCAATCTGCCTTTGATATTCATCAAACTCGGGCGTGTCAACCATAAGCGTCTCCACCGTCAGCGCCGCATGAACCCCGCAATCCAAGCTGCCAGCCTTCTGCTGGCGATTCATTTTATTATTCAACTTCGGCTTTGTGACGATGTCGAACTTGAAACGCCAATATGCAGAAAGAAACTCCGCCTGCAAAATATAGCATACGTCGAACAAGTTACTAAATAAATAAAAATGGTAGACAAACGGATTTCAGCTACTTACGAACACTCTCCCAGCGAATTGCACACCATGCGCGCCCAATGAATCGTGAAGGACGAAGGTCTGCGTGGACGCGTCAAAAATAAGCACTGCCCAGTGGGACCGTGCGTAAACAGGAGAGATGATGTACTTGCATCGTAGCAACTCATCCTCCGTGAGACGCTCCAACCAGCTCCGACTGCTTCTCGACAATCCATTCACGAAGCTCTCCATATCATCCACCCGTACTTTCGCCTTCCTATTCAGCTTCTGCGCCTTAATAAAGTGCTCATCTTGCACGTAACTTGGAAAGACGAAGACGCGAGGATAATTGTCGTTGTCCGCATAGATTCGCCTCATGCACTCTAGATATGCGTCAAGACAATTGGACTTGAGCATATCACGGAAGAGCAACATGTAGAAGCCTTGGGGATCCACGTCGCACATGTCAGACGACCAAACGTTATCACTGCATAAAAAGAAAAATTATTACGTGTTTAGGTACGATAACGGAGATTGACATCGAAAGTAAACACTTACCTAAACCTTGCCGCTTGAAGGTACATGTCAA
Organism: Craterostigma plantagineum; assembly: GCA_027422505.1. Lineage (NCBI taxonomy): Eukaryota > Viridiplantae > Streptophyta > Magnoliopsida > Lamiales > Linderniaceae > Craterostigma > Craterostigma plantagineum. The sequence goes on from JAPQWV010000029.1 coordinate 4,358,876, forward strand.
TGAGCACGCGATCATGCTCATGAATCAACTCACGCCCGGAGAAGTCCAGTCGCCCGAGGTACTTCTTGCTCCACTTCTCATTTCTATCTGAGCCAGAATCCTCATCACTTAGATCAACAACCTCTACGGGCGATTTGCCTCTTCTTCGACCTCCTCGGGCACTCGACGAAGCACCAACTTCTCCCGCCTCAACCACCTCCACAGGCGTGGGAAAAACTGGCACAGGTACGATCGCCAAATGATCGTCATCGCCACGATCGCGGTGGACAGGGGAACACCTAACCTCCACTCCCCGCATGAGTAGGCCCGTCACACGGTCGAATAGGTCGTGTGCCGCCCCAACGTCGAAAACGCTGTCCCTAAAGTACGACGCCTCCAACTCGTCCGCTGACGGCACTAACAACCCTCGTACAAAATCGCCGTCGACGGAAGCTGCGACCGCGCTAAGAGTCGGGCATGCTTTGCGACCCCAATTCTTCGTCGCCCACCTGAGCATGCGTGGCGTCAAATCTTCTTCCTTGCGAACCGCAAACTGCTCTGCAACCCCCGGCATGCACTCGTATGCTAGTATCTGAATACAAATAACGCAAAAAATCTTAGAAAGGTCCCTCAAAACATGGTATGCAAGAAGGTTACTTATAATTCACCTGAAGTGGTTGTACGAACCCACTGATCAGCCAGTCCCGTGGCCTCTCCCGTAGATTTACCTTCACAGTTCGTATCACCTCACGGAAAGCCACGGTGCCCCAAGGATACTGGGCGAATGCAAACCGATCGTCGACCAGACTAAGGACCGTCGTACTGACCACGGTGTCCTTCTTCGACGGTCGAGGCATCAACACGGCGGTGGCGAAGTACACGTCCGCCAACTTCAGCTTCTCGAAGTTCACATCGTCCTCGTCGCCAGACAACCGCTGCAACGCACGCTTGACGTGCGACATGCGGATTTTTGAGCTGTTGCCAAAATGTCTTGCTTGGAATTGTGAGCCGCCGTTTACCGGTGGTAGCTCGGCGGCGAACTTCAGCCCGGTGATTAGGCAATAATCCCACTTTGAAAAGCGGAGTGGTTTTCCGCCAAAAATCATCCACAGCTCTTCCCGGTTGTGCAGCATCGTCTGGCTCTGGATGAGGTACCACAGCAACTGCCCCGAGGGGTTAAAATCAGGCTCAGCCATAACAAGGCGGCCGAACGGACTCTCGTTCCTAAAAATCTCCCACTCGTGGTGGTTCAGACATTGTCTTATCAGCTCGCTGGCATCCGCGTATAACGAGCTCAGCTTTACACTCAAACGCGGAACCTCGTCCACTGTGTTGAACTGCTTCTGCATCACAACCTAATTTATGCGCAAAACACATTTTAGCTAAATTCCGTGGTATGAAATAATGAAAACAGAAAACCCTTATGCACAGATGCGCAGGGGACCGCATCGCATCGCATATGCTGACATTCAAGCACAGATGCGCATGAGACCCCTGCGCATCGGCGCGGTCCCAGCAAAGGTCCCCTGCGTATAAGCGCGGGTCCCCTGGTCATAGCGCGCGGGTCCCCTGATTATACGCGCGGGTCCCCCAAACTTGCGCGCGCGCAGTGGCACAGGACCCGCCCGTTAAGGTAAGAGGACCCGAGCGTTTAAGCAGGGGACCCGCGCTAATACACAGGGGACCCGCGCTAATACACAGGGGACCCGATAAATACGCATAGGTCCCCTGCTCGTAAGCGGGGGTCGTCTGCTTGGAAGCACGGGACCCATGCATTAAAAATCGACGTACGCTGCGCAAGCACAGGTCCTATGCTTGCAAGCACGGGTCCTATGCTTGCAAGTAAAGGTCCTATGCTTGCAAGCGCGAGTCCTATGCTACCAAGCACGGGTCCTATGATACGAAGCTCTGTCCTATGCTTGCAAGCACGGGTCCGCACCAAATTAGGGTTCCGATGGGTCGTTCCCAGATCCCCTCTCGCGTTAAATTGAAGAATACGAAGAGTAGAACACATACCTCCACTGTTTGGGTGTTCGCGTTGAATGCCATTTCGAATGAGTCGATTTGCAGAGAAGACGACGATTTGCAGTGCAGGGGCGGGAGAGCACACGCTTGCTTTTTTAACTGGAAGTGGAGACGATTTGCAGTGAAGGGGCGGGAGAGCACACGGTTGCTTTTTTTACTGGAAGTGAAAATGGTTGCTTTTTTACTTTTACCCCACTCTTCTATAACGGGTCCGATGTTTCATGTTCGCTACAGTGTACATGTAAACCCTTTAATTAATTTTTTCGTTAAGTGTGGTTGAGGTTGTTGATTGACATTAAATAAGGGTAAAATAGTCTTTAGAGCAGAGTTAGTAAGGGTACAAAGGTAAACTCCGATTTTGGGTGCTATTTTTTAAAAGAAGACCAACTCAAGGGCTATTTACTTAAAAAATCCCTCATTTTACTCTATTTTCTTCCCCAATATATCATTGGAGCAATTAATTCAGACTTTCCTTCTTTACATCTCGATTCTTCGACGATTACTTGCACGTAGACGCCATCAACGTCACCGAGCATTTTGCAGATTCACTTGCGAAGATGTCGTGCTTAGCGACGTGTTGTGCTTCTCTAACATGTGGGCTTTGCACATCTGTAGCTTCGGGCATAACGAAGAAGTCTGCGAGGCTCGCCTACTGTGGACTGTTCGGCGTGTCTTTGATCGTTTCTTGGATTCTCAGAGAAGTTGGTCAACCACTCTTGAAACATTTCTCATGTAAGTCTGATCAAAGAAGATGATAATTATGATGATGCGAATGGGAAATATGTGTTTTCTCAAGTTGTTTTAATGGGGTTTCATGGCGTCGATTAGCTATTCGCCTTATTCGGTGTAGATTGCAGCTAAAACAGTGTCTCTTGTGGGTTTGATCTTTTTTTTTTTTGTTTCTTTTCTGTATGAAAAAGGGAACTTATGGTCTAAAGGTAGCTCCTTTACGTGTGGGATGGTAATACTATATCTTAATTTTACAGCTGATTTCCTGTCTGATTTTAAAACTGAAGGATTCTTACAGTCCCAGAGGCCTTTGGTACTTGATGGAAGAATAAACAATCTATCAATCTTGATAGAGATTCAGTTAATTTGTCTTTAGATTTCGGTTGAGTGCTGAGAATTTGCCCTCACCTAACTAATTACAGGGATAGACGCACCAAATAATGCAACTAAAGAATGGTATCAGATGCAAGCAGTTCTCCGCGTCAGCTTGGGGAATTTCTTGTTCTTCGCCGTCTTAGCAATCATAATGATCGGCGTGAAAGACCAAAACGACAAGCGTGAGTCCATACACCACGGCGGATGGATAGCAAAGATGGCCGTCTGGGCTTTACTCATACTTCTAATGTTCTTCGTCCCCACTGTTCTCATCACGATCTACGGTAGGTCTCCAAAAAGTTTGTAAAATTCAGTGTTGCATTTCTTCCCCATTCTTCATTCAGCTATATGGGAATGCAATTTCCATAGGGATACTATCGAAGTTCGGCGCTGGGCTATTCTTACTCGTCCAAGTCCTACTTCTATTAGATGCAACGCATGCTTGGAATGACTCGTGGGTCGCCAAAGACGAACAGAAATGGTAATGCACGAAGATTGTTCGAATCCCCTTTTTTTTCTGTAGCATAACGTATATTATCTTCTCAGGTACATGGCATTGCTCGGCGTATCAATAGTGTGCTACATAGCAGCGTTCGCACTATCGGGAATCTTATTCATATGGTTCAATCCTTCTGGCCACGATTGCGGCCTCAACGTCTTCTTCCTCACGACGACAATCATCCTCGCCTTCGTTTTCGCCGTCGTCGCGTTGCATCCCAAGGTATAAAAGTAAGCAATTTCGTTAAACTGAGAATCTCAGTTTCTCATTCTATGGCGTCTCCATAGGTCAACGGAAGCTTATTGCCTGCCTCGGTGATATCTGTGTACTGTGCTTATCTGTGCTACACTGGGCTTTCGAGCGAGCCACGTGGCTACGTATGCAATGGCCTTCACCACAAGTCGAAGGCCGTCTCCACTGGGACGCTCGTCCTTGGAATGCTCACCACGGTTTTGTCAGTCCTTTATTCCGCTCTTCGTGCTGGATCTTCCACCACTCTCTTATCTCCGCCGTCTTCTCCGAAAGCAGGTATTTTGTGGAGTTAATTATTTTCTAGGCCTGTAATTTATGGCATTATAGGGACATCGAATTTAGGCGGTGACATTATACTGGTAGTAATTATGTAATTTAGGACATTATACGTCGGAACCCTAGATTTTGGCCCAAATTTAGGGTTCTGACGAATTTAAGGTGTGACGTTATACGCTCAGTAACTTCTAAAATGAAGTATTTTTTGGACAAAATCTAGGATTGCAGCATGTAATGTCCCTAAATTGCATAATGTTTGAAAGGTGTGACAATAAAAGGACAGTATCTTTCAGGATTGCTGACAACATCTAGAGTTTTTGGCGTATAATATCTCCAAGTTGCTTAATTCTGAAAGCAATCGGAAAAATAATTAACCCGGTATTTAAATTCCATTCGTTTGACAAAAAAAAATGTCGTTTTTTGATCTAAAAAGGCCAACAAGCCTTGACCCAACGAAAGAACCGACCTTTTTTTTATTTACAGGTACGAGGAAGTCCCTCCTCGAATCGGACGAGCTCGAGTCGGGAAAGGAGAAGAAGGATGGCGAAGCACGACCGGTTAGTTACTCGTATACGTTCTTCCACCTTATATTTGCTTTGGCTAGTATGTACTCGGCAATGCTTCTCTCGGGATGGACCAGCGACTCAGAGAGCACGGACCTCATCGACGTGGGCTGGACTTCGGTTTGGGTTCGTATTTGCACCGAGTGGGTTACCGCCGGGCTCTATCTCTGGTCCCTCGTCGCTCCTCTCGTACTTCCCGACCGCGAATTCTATTGAAGCCTTTGGGCTCTATAAATGTGGCTGTGGTTTGTATATGAACGTATTTCTATGGATATGTGTGTGTGTGTGTGAATTATGTGTTGTGGATAGACCGACAAACAAATATGTATAAGACTCGAACTTAATATTATTACAGAAACAAGGTACTTGCAATGCCAGATGACAAAACCTGTTCGATTGGCAAAGCTATTACACAAAACGATATGGAGATATTCTTACATCATCAAGCCATAGTTTAGAATAGATGCAAGAAAATTCAACATATAGTCATACTTTCAGTTTCTTTCTTTTCTGCAGTTGTATATTTCTTCCCTTTATTCTGTTTTTCATTTGATGATGTATTTTTTCAGCCAGTTGATCATGTCCGAATGAGCCTCCTCGGCACTGTTGACAGCAAATTCATCTTCAGAGCTGTAACGCATGGTCCATCCATGGCCTACTCGAGGGAATATCTTCACCAAGCAATCAACCTGTAATTAATTTAAAATCATATCCATATTCTAATTTGATGTTTATGCTTTTATATTTAATGATGAAGAAAACAGAATATTTATACCTCTCCTTTAGAAGATAGCAGTTCTCCAAGTTTCTTCAAGTGCTCAGGCGGAGAAAGACTATCTGTTTCTGCTCCAAGTATAGCGAGTGGAGCCTTTACCTCTGAGTCAAACTTAGTATCAGTCGACGAGAAACTTTAATTGGTATTGCTTTGAAGAAGAAGAAGAAGAAGAAGAAGAAGAAGAAGAAGAAGGAGAAGACATTTTAGTTTCAGACCATTTATTTCTTCTTCTGTGATCGGACCAGGATGGAGTGAAACCCCAGCTTGTATGCAATCATACTTTGCCAGTCTAACTACAACCATTCCTGTAATAAACCATACGGAGAGGACGGAGAGGATCTTTTTACAGTTAGAAAAATACTGTACATTACGGAGAGGATCTTTTCACAAAATTGGAAAAATAATGCACAAAAGTATGATGAATGGTTAAACTTATCGGTCCAGTTATCAAGCTGTAAACAGTCCGACCCTGTTCGGTCCAAAAGTAGTCCAGCCGATATACCATAAATAAAAAAAATAAAAATAAAAATTGTCTTTGTGATTGTTAGAATTAAATCGTCGAATACAAGGATTTTTACATAATAAAATTTTCATTCAATTAATTCAATCGGTAACAGCCATCGCCACCAGCGCCTTCCTTTAGGCAACACGGGCTTCCCAAGAGCCGATACAAAAGTTAATCAAAATCAAATTTTATTACAACCTTTATCCAAAATTTAATTCTTTCAATCGATTTTCAAAAGATTTTTATAAAAGAAAATATTAAATACATCATATATATATTAAATATGATATAAAACCATGATTAAAGTATTAAGTTGTCTTGGTATAGTTTAACGAAGGGATTTAACCTTCCATTAAGGCTAAATCTTACAAGAAACTTCAACTTTTATTGCTTGAAATATTTTACAACAGAGAGGGAATTACAACGAACGAAAAGTGAGTGCGTAAGAAAAACGTACATAAATATAGCTTAAGGCCATATTTATAGACAAAGAAAACAAAATAAAGTACATAGTAAACATCAATAATTCGCCAAAGAATTTATTCGACTCTTATTCTTGCTTGATGAGCTCGCTCCATCATCTTTAAATGATGGCCATTCCTTTTTAAGGATGAATAATAATTTGTCGTTGCTGTATTAAAGTAATCAACTTTACCTTGAAAGTCTTCGCAATTATCCTCACTTTCGAAAGTGGACAAAGTAGGGCATATTTCTTCTTATCTTTTTCTTGAACTTTCTTGGTAACCACATCTTTGAGGAGGTCGCTGCGTCATCCACCATAATATTCGGTTCTTGTCCTTCTCCACCAAGGCAAAATTCATCGTCTTTTGACGAGGTGTCCATTGAGAAATCCACTGAAGCTTCAATACCAAGATTCTTGTGGATATCTTTTCGCATAATGTCGAAATAAGCCTGAACAATTTCTTCATTCGTCATATTTCCTTTTTGAATATTTCTTGAAATAATTTCAAAAGGACTCGGAGGCTCTCTTTATTGATGATTATTACTCATCTCTTTGTATTGAGAAATTTTCTCTTCAATTTTCTCAACTGTCTGATGGTTCTCATATTCGCCAGTAGCAGTCTTTCTAATCATCTTTTTCCAAAATTTCATATAAAAATTTTGCTTAAGACATGGAATTTTTTGTTGGGTATAACGCACTTCTGGAGTCCATCTCCAAATCCATGGAATACTGAGTTCAATATAAAAGTGTAGAGAAGGCATTCCTTCAATACATTCCTGTTTATGCTCCGCTTCTATTAGATTCAGAGAAATTTTTACACATTCTTGATATAATCCAAAAAATGGTTCTTTAAGAATTTCAATCGATGCCTCATAAGAAAGCCACCATTGATTAAACCAATTAGGAATTTCGGACTTATAAACATCCGCACAAATTTTTATCCACCAAGAATGTTTTTTGTTTTCATTCTGGTATAAAAAGACTTTATAAAAGGCATCGACATAATCATAATAATTAAATTTAATTAGAGTTATAACTCATTATGAAAATATTCTCTAATCCTTGAAAGGATGAATAGCCCATTTTTCAGGTGAAATGAATTACTTGAAAATAATTTTACTAAAGGTATGATCCCTTTTGAAAGAGTTTGGGAATTTCCCGCTGTAAAATGCTCAAAATCACACGGTCCTATGGATTTAAGAATATTTTCATAATTATCACGATTTTTATAAAACGTGGCAGCTTATGATGCTCTATCTAAATACCTCGACATTAAAGTCCAATGTTCATCTGACCATTTTAAATCTTTAAACTCGAGTAATATTATTACCTCCGTATGAGAAATTTTCTCATAGTCAACATCATCTTCTTCTTCCGCAATAACTTTAGCGTAAGAAATACTTCATTAGAAGATTAAGATTTCTGCTTCTTGAATTCAAGAAATTCTTTATAAATTTGATCTTCACTGCTCAAGCTATTACTTGAAGAGACCAAGAAATTTTTTTTGACCAGCTTTTTATTGCCCATTTGAGCAATAACGTTCTTGCCACCTCTTCCACCTCTATTAGAGGGAAATTTCGCCCATATTGGACATATCTCCAAAATTCATGAAAGATATTCACGCGTTAGATAATCAGGAAGACTATTTATCACTTCCTTTCTTATAAATAATTTCAAAATCAAATGGGGCTAAATGAGCCTGCCATCTCGCAAACATTTGTTTAGAGACATCATGATTAAAATCTTTCTGAAATATAAATTTTGCAGCTTGACAATCAGTTTTTATAAAAAACTTCTGATTGTAAAAACTTGAAAATTAAGAACGCATTTAATAATAGGAAGTACTTCTCTAGCTATAGTAACGTAATTCTTTTGAGCATCTTCTGGAGAAACTTGTTTTAAGATTCCTCCAAAACCTAAATCCGACACACCAGTCTCAATAATTTCTGCCAATTAGGGTTAGCAAGCACAAGACATGGTAAATGCGTAACTTCATGCTTAATTTTCCTAGCTGCTTCAGTATGCCTATTTGTCCACTGGCAATGAATCTTTTTCAACCTATCATATGATAGATGTGTCAATCGCAAGATTATAATAAGGAGAAATGTAATTAAAACTCCATAAAAATCTTTGAACCTGAGTTTTATCAAGAATTAGCTCTGGAAATTTAGACGGAAACTCAATACTTCTATTAATAGGATTAACATTACCTTTTTCAATGGCAGGACACAAAAATCTAACTTTAGTTTGAAATAAAACTATTTTTGGGCTAGATATAACCAATCAATTTTGAATAACAATTTTCTTAAAAATACTAAGATGTTATGAAAATGAAACTCATTTTAAACATCTTAATATTTTTACGAAAATTGTATTCAAAATGGATTGGTTATATCTAGCCCAAAATTGTTTTATTTCAAACTAAAGTTAGATTTTTGGGTCATACCATTGAAAAAGGTAATGTTAATCGTATTAATAGAAGTATTCAGTTTGTCTAAATTTTCGGATCAAATTCTTGATAAAACTCAGCTTCAAAGAATTTTAGGGAGTCTTAATTACATTTCTCCTTATTATAAAATCTTGCGATTGACACATTTATTTTATATGATAGATTGAAAAAGATTCCTTGCCAGTGGACAAATAATCATACTCAAGCAGTTAGGAAAATTAAGAATAAAGTTACGCATTTACCATGTCTTATGCTTGCTAACCCTAATTGCAGAAAATTACTGAGACTGATGCGTCTGATTTAGGTTTTGGAGGAATCTTAAAACAAGTTTCTCCAGAAGATAAGAAAGAGTATTTAATTAGATTCCATTCGGGGAAATGGAATAATGCTCAAAAGAATTACGCTACTATTGCTAGAGAAGTACTTGCTATTGTTAAGTGCCTTCTTAAATTTCAAGTTGATTTATAAAATCAGAAGTTTTTGATAAAAACTGATGGTCAGGCTGCAAAATTTATGTTCCGGAAAGATTTTAAACATGATGTCTCTAAATAAATGTTTGCGAGACGGCAGACTCATTTAGCTCCATTTGATTTTGACATTATTTATAAGAGAGGAAGTGATAATAGCCTTCCTGATTATCTAACGCATGAATATCTTTCATGAATTTTGCATATATGTCCAATATGGGCGAAATTTCCCGTTTATAGAGGTGGAAGAGATGGCAAGAACGTTATTGCTCAATGGGCAAGCTGGTCAAAGAAAATTTCTCGGTCTCTTTAAGTAATATCTTGAGCAGTGAATTTATAAAGAATTTCTTGAATTCAAGAAGCAGAAATCAAAGTCTTCTAATGAAGGCACTTCTTGCTAAAGTTATTGCAGAAGAAGAAGATGATGTTGACTGTGTGAAAATTTCTCAAACATAGGTAGTAACAATACTCGAGTTTAAAGATTTACAAGATTAATGAACCTTGGACTTTAATGTCAAGGTATTTAGATAGAGTATCATATGCTGCCACGTTTTATAAAAATCGTAATAATTATGAAAATATTCTTAAATCCACAGGAACATGTGATTTTGAACATTTTACAGCGAAAATTCCCAAACTGCTTTGAAAGTGGTTATACCTTTAGTAAAATTATTTTCAAGCAATTTATTTCGCCTGAAAAATGGGCAACTCATCCTTCAAAGGATAGAGAATATTTTCATCCTGAGTGAAAAAATCTAACTAAATTTAATTATTATGGTTATATCGATGCCTTTTATAAAGTCTTTTTATACCAGAATGAAAAAAAAAAACATTCTTGGTGGATAAAAATTTGTGCTGATGTTTATATGTCCGAAATTCCTAAAAGGTTTTATCAATGGTGGCTTTCTAATGGAGCTTCGATTGAAATTCTTAGTGAACCATTTCTTGGATCATATCAAGAATGGCTAAAAATTTCTCCGAATCTAATATAAGCGGAGCATAAACAGGGATGTATTGAAGGAATGACTTCTTTACACTTTTATATTGAATTCAGTATTCCATGGATTTGGAGATGGAATCGAGAAGTGGGTTATACCGAACAAAAAATTCCGTGTCTTAAGCGTAATGTTTATGTAAACTTTTGGAAAAAAATTATTAGAAATCCTGCTACTGGCGAATGTGAGAGCCAGCAGACACTTGATAATTTGAAGAGGAAATTTCTCAATACAAAGAGATGATTAATAATCATCAACAAAGAGAGCCTCCAAGCACTCTTGGTATTGAAGCTTCAGTGGATTTCTCAATGGTGACCTCGTCAAAAGGCGACGAATTTTGCCTTGGTGGAGAAGGACAGGAACTGGAAGATCCGGACAATATTATGGTGGATGATGCAATCGACCTCCTCAAAGATACGATTACCAAGAAGGTTCAAGAAAAAGTGAAATAATGCCCCACTTTGTCCACTTTCTAAAGTGAGGATAATTACGAAACTTTCAAGGTAAAGTTGATTACTTTAATAAAACAGCGACAAATTATTGTTCATCATTTAAAAAGGAACGACCAACTTGATGGAATGAGCTCATCAAGGAGGAACAAGAGCCAAATAAATTCTTTGGCGACTTATTGGTGTTTACTATGTACTTTATTTTGTTTTCTTTGTCTATAAATATGACCATAAGCTATATGATATGTACGCTTTTTCTTACGAACTCACTTTCCCTTCGTTGTAATTCCCTCTCTGTTGTAAAATATTTCAAGCAATAAAAGTTGAAGTTTCTTGTACGATTCCTCTTACAAGTAAGTTTTATATTTTGTTTTTGTATATTTTATTTTGGTTCACTTAGCCTTAATGGAAGGCTAAATCCTTTCGTTAAACTACACCAAGAAAATTTAATACTTTAATCATGGTTTTATATCATATTTAATATATATATATATATTAATATGATGTATTTAATATTTTCTTTTATAAAAATCTTTTGAAAATCGATTGAAAGAATTAAATTTTGGATAAAGGTTGTAATAAAATTTGATTTTGATTAATTTTGTATCGGCTCTTGGCAAGTTCGTGTTGCCGAAAGGAAGACGTTTGAGGGCGATGACTATTACCGATTGAATTAATTGAATGAAAATTTTATTATGTAAAAATCGTTGTATTCGACGATTTAATTCTAACAGTCACTAAAACAATTTTTATTTTACTTTTATTTTGATTTATGGTGTATCGGCTAGACTACCTTTATGAACAGGATTAAACTGTTTACAGCTTGATAACTGGACCAATAGGTTTAACAACGCCACGTACCATTAAACTTATTACTATACCTCCCAAACAGAAGCCAACAGCTCCTACTTTGCTGACTCCTTTGCTTTCAAAGAATCCGATTACCATCTTAGCATCCTCGCAACCTTTGTCCTAAGATAATATTCACACAAGAAAACAAAACTGCTGCTATTGGAACTTAATTAATGCTAAAGAACAGTCTTAACATCGCAAGAAACTAACCGGGCCATGGGCTTTTAGCCACGAATCTCGGTCGATCCCGGGCTTTTCTGGGTTGTATGGATCGCCATAGTAGAAGTCGGGCACCACAACGAAGTACCCTAAAGCTGAAACTTTGTCTGCTAATTTCCTACAGCGTTAGAGTTAAGGATATATCATGTATATGCATCGCCGATTAAGCAGTACAGTTTTTAAGTCATACCTCAAGCTTGGAGCCTCAAACCCTGCAAAATTACAGATATTTCTGAAGTTAGTTAAAATTGGATTCAACTGAGAGTTGAGTACTGAATTTTATTACCAAACGCATCTGCAATCATAAGGACTGCAAGATTAGAACGTTGATCTCCGCTGACATATGTCTTAAGGCCTTCAATCTCTTGAATTTTGTCCTCATCGTTGTTAGCTGAGCTGAGTGATGGTGGATTATCAGTGCATTGAGGGCCCAACATATTAGACTTCCTTTTTTGCTTTCTTTCGTTTTGCAAACTCTCATCAAATCTTTTGTTAGAAATCAGTTTTATACTTCAGTGGCTGTGGATAAAAAAAGACAAAGAGCATTGGTCATGGCTTACGTTCACAATAAATAAAAAACTACTTCTGGTTGATGTAAACGCTATTAATAAATAGATTCTACATAACGTAGTAGGATAGGAGTATGATTTACCAAGTGATTGAAAGATAATAGAAAAAATATAATTTTAGGTCGGAAAAATGAACGATGGGCCTTAAGTGGGCTAGAAAACACAAGCTGTTAGGTGATAAGAAGTGGGACTTAAATGGGCTGACTTGTACCACATGTCACGAACGTGAAGTGCCACGTAAGCAAGCCTGAGTCTTCGCCAGGCAAATAGCGAAGGCGTGCGAGTCTAAGGCACGGAGTTGGGGCATCAACACTTAGACGCGATGATCGGGACAACGAGGCCAAGCCGAGGCGGCGCGGCCGACTTAGGCGCACGCGAGCCAAGCCATGGGTCGGGCCGGAGCGGGTCGAAACGGGCCGGGTCGGGTCGAGACGGAGCGGGTCGGAAGACGGAGCGGGTCGGGCCGGATCGGGTCGGGTCGGGTCGGTGAAGGGTCGGGTCGGGTCGGGCCATCCAGGCCGCGGCCGGACCGCGACCAGGCCACGGAGGCGGCGCGCTGCCGGGGGCCGAGACCAGGCGGACCAGCTGGCGGCACGAGCCATCCATGGCGGGGCCTGCCCGCGAGGGCCAGGCCATGCAGGCGCGCGCGCGGCGCGGGACGCGCGCGGCACTGGGCGCGCGCGGCGCTGAGCGCGCGCGACATGCGGGCACGCGAGGGCTGGGCGATGTGAGGGCGCGCGGCACGATGGCGGGCTGCGGCATGCCGAGTCCAAGGAAGGTTTCTAGAAGGTGAATTGGTCCTAGAAGGTTTGAGATCCTTTAGGGAGATCTTGTTTGAATATTTACTATATTTAGGAGATATGGAAAACAAGATCTTGAGGAGATCTTTACCAAGTCACAAAAGGAAACTTAGGGCTATAAATACCGCCCACTCGCCCAAGAGAGAAGATCATCGAGCGACGGCGTTCAAAAGGCGAAATACTTGGCGATTTGTGCGAGATTGTCGAGTAGCGTCGGGATTGCGTTTGGGGGAAATTCCGGCGAGGGATTTTAGCGTTGTAAGATCCCGGGTGGAAGGGACGATAGGATTTGGGTAGACTTGTGTGCGATCGAGTCGAACGAGTTCGGGGCGTGTCCGATCCGTTCAAGTCCTATTGTAATTCTTTGTGCGAAATAAAGAAAGGCCGCTTTTGTGGTGGCTGGTCCTTCGGCCAAACACTTGTCTTTACGTTTCCGTTTTGGGTGAGGCGAGTGTCGAGAGGGCGTGTCTTGCCTTGGTTACGAAGCGCGCGCGCGGAGTAAGCCAAGGAAGAGCCGTGTCGCGGGCGTTTGAGGATTGGAAGTTTGCGAAAAATTTCTAAGTCCTTTTCGGCGTGACAAGAGTTGGTATCAGAGCCATACGAGATGGCGGACGGCAGCCGATCAACGGCGGCCAGACTGACGGACCTGGAGACGAGGATCGCGGCGCAGCAGGCGATTCTCGACGGCCTCCCGAACCTCACGGAGGTTCTGGCCGAGATAGCGGGACTCAAGGGCGAGAGGGCAGCGGACGTGGCGAGGATGGCAAGGATCGAAGTGGAGCATGGGGCGCTTCGAGTCTTGGTGGCGGGTGGCATGACGGCACCGGCCGCGCCGACGGGCCGAAAGACCGCGCGCGAGCCGCGCGCCTTCTCGGGAGTTCGAGACGCGAGGGAGTTGCAAAACTTCCTCTACGACGTGGAAGCGTATTTCCATGGAGCGGGAATACAAGAGGCGGACAAGGTGGAGGTGGCGTTGAATTATCTCGAAGACGACGCCAAGCTGTGGTGGCGCACGCGGCTGACGCAGGACGCGGAGCAGGGGCGGCCGAGACTTACGGTTTGGGCCGACTTTAAGCGTGAGCTTGAGGCACAGTTTCTGCCGGGGAACTCGACGTGGGCGGCGAGGGAGATGTTGGTTAGGCTCAAGCACACGGGGTCGATTCGGGACTATGTGCGTGAGTACGCCTCGATCATGCTCGGCATCCACGACATGTCGGAGACGGACCGTCTATTCCACTTCAAGGGCGGGCTCAAGCCTTGGGCCCAGCTGGAGCTGACTCGGCAAGGTGTCCAGGACCTTGCGACAGCTTATGCCGTTGCGGAGCGGCTCATCGAGATTAGGCCGACCGAGCAACGGGCCGCGGAGAGGGAGAACGTGGCAACCACTTCTAAGGCGACCAATCCGAAGAAGAAAGTTCTAAAGAAGAAGGGTGGTAGAAGCAAGTCCAAGGGCAAGGAGCCGGCGGCGGACGGCGCGGCTGACGCGAGAGGCGGGTGCTACACGTGCGGGCAGCCGGGCCACCGGGCACGGCAATGTCCGAAGGGAGCGCGGGCCCATGTGGCCACGGTCACGGCTGAGGGGAGGGAGCCCGAGGCCGAGATTACGCGCATGAATCCGCTTCGGATCGTAGCAATCCGTAGCGTACCTACCACGGCGGACTTACTTTTTGTGAAGTGCAGGGTGAACGAGGTCGAGGTGTTCGGACTCGTCGACACGGGCGCTTCGCATACCTTTGTGGCGAGACGGTTGATCAAGGATTTGAGGCTAGCCGTTCGCTACTACAGGGCCACCATCAAGCCCATCAACTCGAGGTCTACGGAAGTAAGCGGCCTTGCGAGGTCGACACTTAGCGTGGGCGGTTGGACGGGGCGGATCGATCTAACGGTGACGGAGCTAGACGATTACGATCTTATTTTGGGGCTTGACTTCTTACGGGCTGCGAAGGTGACGATCGATCCTTCGAGGCACGAGATCGAGATTGGAGACGGTTGTGGGCGAGTTGAGTGCGCGGGCCGACGCGAGGAGACGGAGCCGCGACAGGCCGAGGCGATCTCGGCCCTTCAACTCGACGATGGCCTGCGACGAGGCGAGCCTACGTTTGTGGCGGCTTTGCTGCTCGATGATGGGAAGAAGGCGGACGATGTGCCAAAGGAGCTGGCCGAGGTGCTGTCCGAGTTCGAGGACTTGATGCCGGCCGAACTTCCCAAGGAGCTGCCACCCAGGCGCGCGATTGACCATCGGATTGAGCTAGAGCCGGGCGCGAAGGCGCCGGCCCAAGCACCTTATCGGATGAACCCGGCGGAGTTGGCCGAGTTACGGAGGCAGCTAGACGAGCTATTGGACGCGGGATTGATCCAACCATCCAAGGCTCCGTACGGTTCACCCATCCTGTTCCAGAAGAAGGACGGGAGCATGCGGTTTTGTGTCGACTACCGCGCGCTTAACAAGGTTACGGTGAAGAACAAATATCCTATTCCTAACGCGCTTGACCTGTTTGACAAGTTAGCGAAGGCGGAGTGCTTCTCGAAGATGGAGTTGAGGTCGGGATATTGGCAGGTGCGCATCGCGGAGGGCGATGAGGCGAAGACGACTTGCGTGACGCGTTACGGGTCGTTCGAGTTCTTGGTGATGCCGTTCGGCCTCACTAACGCGCCGGCTACGTTTTGTAACCTAATGAATTCTGTTCTTTATGAGTTCTTGGACAGGTTCGTCGTCGTGTACTTGGACGACATAGTGATCTACTCGCAATCGGTGGACGAGCACGTGGGCCACTTGCGAGCGGTCTTTGAGGCGTTGCGGCGGCATCGTCTCTACCTCAAGCGGGAGAAGTGTGACTTCGGCTTGAGCGAGGTTTCCTTTCTAGGCCACATCATATCGGGGGGATCAATCCGAATGGACCCAAAGAAGGTGATGGCCGTGGTCGAGTGGGAGCGGCCGAAGAACGTGTCGGCGTTGAGATCGTTCTTAGGCATGGCGAACTACTATCGGCGGTTCATCAAGGGATATTCGCACATCGATAGCCCTTTGACGGACATGCTGAAGAAGGGAGCACCATGGACTTGGTCGGAGAAGGCGGTCGCGGCTTTCGAGGAGTTGAAGAGCGCGCTCGCGTCCGAGCCAGTGCTGAGACTGGCGGACTTCGCCAAGCCCTTCGAGGTGCATACCGATGCATCGGGACAGGCCCTTGGAGGCGTTCTCGTACAGGAAGGCCATCCCGTGGCGTACGAGAGCCGCAAGTTCAACGAGGCGGAGACTCGATACTCGACCCATGAGAAGGAGATGACGGCGGTGATCCATTGCTTGGAGACGTGGCGACACTACTTGCTAGGGACGAAGTTCGTCGTCATGACGGACAACGTCGCCAACACCTACTTCAAGACCCAAAAGAAGTTGTCTCCAAAGCAAGCGAGGTGGCAGGAGTTCCTAGGGGAGTATGACTTCGAGTGGATTCACAAGCCGGGCCGGCACAACGATGTGGCCGACGCACTTAGCCGCAAAGGGGTCGAGACCTTTGTGGCCGCGCTTAGTTCGGCGGTCGCGGACTTCAAGGGAAGGGTGCGCGCGGCAGCGGAGGGGAACAAAGCGTATCAGAAGCTCGTTTCAGAGGTGAACGAGGGCGTGGTGCGGCAATATTGGCTCGAGGACGGGATCTTGGTGGCCCGCGGCGGGCGGGTCTACATCCCCGAAGGCGAGCTTAGACGGGAATTGGTTCGCGAGCACCACGACACACTTTGGGCAGGTCATCCGGGCGAGGGACGGATGTGCGCGCTGCTTTCGAGGAGGTTCATTTGGCCGAAGATGAGGGCCGATGTTCACGCCTACGTGAGGTCTTGCTTGGTGTGCCAGCAGGACAAGGCGGATCGAAGGAAGCAGGCCGGCTTGCTACAGCCGCTACCCATTCCATCAAGACCGTGGGAGTCGGTTTCGATGGACTTTATCACTGCATTACCCCGGACCCGAGGGTTCGGTTCGATACTTGTTTGTGTGGACAGGTTTTCGAAGATGGCGGTGTTCGCGCCGGCACCGATCGAGTGCCCCGCGAAGGAGACGGCGGAGATTTTCTTCGGGCACGTGGTGAAATACTACGGCGTGCCAACTTCCATTGTGAGCGATCAAGATGCACGTTTTACGGGACGGTTTTGGACGTTCCTCTTCAAGCTTCTTGGGACGAAGTTGAAGTTCTCGACCGCATTTCACCCGCAGACGGATGGCCAGACGGAGCGGGCGAATCAGACTTTGGAGGACTATCTTCGACACTTTATCTCGGTGAGTCAAACTAATTGGGTCGACTTGCTCGACGCGGCTCAATTTAGTTACAACTTGCACGAGTCATCGGCGACGAAGGCTAGCCCGTTCGAGATGGTGTACGGGTTTCGTCCGAACCAACCGGCGGTCGCGGCGACGAGGATGATCGGCGACTGCCCGGCGGCTTATAGGTTCGCGTGGACCAGGCACGAGCTCTGGGCCGCGGCCAGGGATAGCATAGCGAAGGCGCAACGACGCATGAAGAAGTACGCGGACCAACATCGACGCGAGGTGGAGTTCGAAGTTGGCGAGCGAGTGATGCTTAAGTTGCGGCCGCACATGTGGAGCGCGGGTACCGCGGGCAAGAAGGCGAACTTGTCCCGCGGCTTGATGCCAAAGTACGATGGGCCGTTCGAGGTGGAGGCTCGAATCGGAAGGGTGGCCTATCGGCTAAAGCTACCGGACCACATGAAGATCCATCCGGTGTTCCACGTAAGTCTTTTGAAGAAGTATCACCCCGGTGAGACTTCGAGGGAGGCTACGACGCGCGTGCCAAAGGCGGCACTTAAGGCGTACGATCGAAGAATTTTCAGCATTCTCGACCATCGGCGGGTGGGAGGCCTGAACGAGTTCTTGGTCCTGTGGAGCGGGGAGGATCCATCCGAGACTTCGTGGGAGAAGTTCACGGACATAGCGCAATTCGAGGAGGAGGTTGCGGCTTACTGGCAATGGAGGCACGGCGACGGCTATGGCACGGCGGTGTCGACGGGGCCGCCGACTTTTCCCGGGGGGGAGAGTGTCACGAACGTGAAGTGCCACGTAAGCAAGCCTGAGTCTTCGCCAGGCAAATAGCGAAGGCGTGCGAGTCTAAGGCACGGAGTTGGGGCATCAACACTTAGACGCGATGATCGGGACAACGAGGCCAAGCCGAGGCGGCGCGGCCGACTTAGGCGCACGCGAGCCAAGCCATGGGTCGGGCCGGAGCGGGTCGAAACGGGCCGGGTCGGGTCGAGACGGAGCGGGTCGGAAGACGGAGCGGGTCGGGCCGGATCGGGTCGGGTCGGGTCGGTGAAGGGTCGGGTCGGGTCGGGCCATCCAGGCCGCGGCCGGACCGCGACCAGGCCACGGCGGCGGCGCGCTGCCGGGGGCCGAGACCAGGCGGACCAGCTGGCGGCACGAGCCACCCATGGCGGGGCCTGGCCGCGAGGGCCAGGCCAGGCAGGCGCGCGCGCGGCGCGGGACGCGCGCGGCGCTGAGCGCGCGCGGCATGCGGGCACGCGGGGGCTGGGCGATGTGAGGGCGCGCGGCACGATGGCGGGCTGCGGCATGCCGAGTCCAAGGAAGGTTTCTAGAAGGTGAATTGGTCCTAGAAGGTTTGAGATCCTTTAGGGAGATCTTGTTTGAATATTTACTATATTTAGGAGATATGGAAAACAAGATCTTGAGGAGATCTTTACCAAGTCACAAAAGGAAACTTAGGGCTATAAATACCGCCCACTCGCCCAAGAGAGAAATCATCGAGCGACGGCGTTCAAAAGGCGAAATACTTGGCGATTTGTGCGAGATTGTCGAGTAGCGTCGGGATTGCGTTTGGGGGAAATTCCGGCGAGGGATTTTAGCGTTGTAAGATCCCGGGTCGAAGGGACGATAGGATTTGGGTAGACTTGTGTGCGATCCAGTCGAACGAGTTCGGAGCGTGTCCGATCCGTTCAAGTCCTATTGTAATTCTTTGTGCGAAATAAAGAAAGGCCGCTTTTGTGGTGGCTGGTCCTTCGGCCAAACACTTGTCTTTACGTTTCCGTTTTGGGTGAGGCGAGTGTCGAGAGGGCGTGTCTTGCCTTGGTTACGAAGCGCGCGCGCGGAGTAAGCCAAGGAAGAGCCGTGTCGCGGGCGTTTGAGGATTGGAAGTTTGCGAAAAATTTCTAAGTCCTTTTCGGCGTGACACCACATTAGTGCCATGTCTTCGGTTTGCCTTGGTTGGACTTCCAATTATTTATCAAACAAATGAAGTCGTTA
This sequence comes from Craterostigma plantagineum, assembly GCA_027422505.1. NCBI lineage: Eukaryota > Viridiplantae > Streptophyta > Magnoliopsida > Lamiales > Linderniaceae > Craterostigma > Craterostigma plantagineum. The sequence continues at coordinate 4,378,379 of JAPQWV010000029.1, forward strand.
GAATAATACAAACGGCACTATTTAAGTCTAAATTAATGTCAAATCGTTTCAAATGCCACGCCATCCAAACATGTTAGGATGGATTTTTTTGGGGATGCTTAGTTGTCGAGGACAACTAGAGAAATAGATATACCTCTAAAAATCATCAAGTGTATTCTTTTTCTTTCGAAATTACAACTATCCGTGATTAGTGGGAAAGGATGTTCATACGGCATTTGACTTTGCTTTTTAAGTGGTGAGTAAGTTGTTAAATAAATCGTCTTCAACTATTAATATCAATTTGTTCTTATAAAGGGAGATGCAAGTCATTTATGCGTCGTAGCTGGAGTAATTGGTGGAATTTAAATATATGATAAGTAAGACATTTATATATTGGGTACTAGTATATTCCCGTGCAATGCACGGTATTAGCTATTCCTAATTTTTATATGCTAATAAAATTAGTAAATTTTATGTGTGCTAGTGGATAGTTATTGACTAAGTTAATATAATAGTGAGTAGTTTCAAGTTTTTTTAAATTTAAAATAATTATTGGTTAACCGACGTGGGTTTTATATCTTTTAAAGTAAATTATTTTTTTACTAAATAAAGAGGTGGACACATGTCCCCCTATCATGAAAGCTACATTTTTATTTAGGGTTAATTTAGGTTCAGACCCTATTTATACTTTTAAATTGGGTCCAGGCCCTATTTACGTTTGGGTTGCTGATAAGGACCAACTTTAGGTACAGAAAAAAACCATTTAGACGAGAAATGACATATTCACCCTCCTAATTTTGCCACAATTACGCTGAAAATGTCATCGTCTTCAACATCCGACCGAAAACGCAAAAACTTGGGTAAAATACTCTGTTGCAGATCGAATAAGGAGGAATTGATGTCAATTTGATGTTGCAGAACTCGATAATCCTGATATGTCTTATAAACTGAGGCATCTATGGATGCTAATTACAGAAAAAACTGATAAACATAAATTCACAAAAATCGTTGAGATGGTAGCCGAAAATATCAAAATTCATGACCTAATATGTTGAAATTGTTGTTAATTTGATCGTGGGTATGATTTGTATTGCTAATTTGCAGCTTTAATCGTCAGAAATAACGAATATAGCAAAAAAATAACAAATGTCTTATGGATAATAACAAATGTTGACTCAGAAATAACACATCGCTGAAAGCTAATAACGTCTTGTTTTTCGTAAATAACACATTCTGTATACAACCAACAGATCGGGAGAAAAAAGAACGAAAATCACAACGACACTAAAAAACAGATGAAAACTGCATAAATCTCGTCGTTATTGACTCAATAAGGTAAAATAGACTTTAATTTCTCATGGGTACCTCGAATTTATACCGATTAGTTGCAAGAAACAAATATTATATTTTCCCCAAATCGTGTAAAAAAGAAATACTTATAACACAGCAAAAAATAACAAATGTCTTATGGATAATAACAAATGTTGACTCAAAAATAACACATCGCTGAAAGCTAATAACGTCTTGTTTGTCGTAAATAACACATGCTGTATACAACCAATGGATCAGGAAAAAAAGATCGAAAATCACAACGACACTAAAAAATAGGATGAAAACTGCATAAATCTCGTCGCTATTGACTCAATAAGGTAAATAGACCTCAATTTCTCATGGGTACCTCGAATTTATACCGATTAGTTGCAAGAAACAAATATTATATTTCCCTAAATCGAAATACTTATAACATAACAAAAAATAACAAATGTCTTATGGTTAATAACAAACGTTGGCTTAGAAGTAACACGTTGCTTAAAGGTAATAACACCTTGTCTGTTGTAAATAACACATTCTGTATAAAACTAATGGATCGGGAGAAAAGAACGAAAATCACAAATGACACTAAAAAACAGATGAAAACTGCATAAATCACGTCGTTATTGACTCAATAATGTAAAATAGACCTCAATTTATCATGGGTACCTCGAATTTATACCGATTACTTGCAATTTATGTCGAAATCTAGATTCGATTTACCATTATATTCTCGAATTTGCACCCTAATTAGACAAGCAAATTCTACCTCGTGCGTCGTCAATATCATAGTGAATCCAACATGACATAATTGGTTGGATGGGGCAGTCCAATTTTTTGTGCTCGTTTCAGTGTAAGAAAAATATTCTGTAACTGAGTATCACAATATTATTGAAAAATAACGTGTCTGTTTCCTAAAGTAACAATAGTCTGTAACTGAGTAACATAATATTATTGAAAAATAACGTGTCTGTTTCCTAAAGTAACAATATAATGTAACTGAGTAACATAAAAAAGAGCATTTTAGTGAGGGTATTTTCGTCAAATCATAGTTGTTGGTCCTTTAACTCGAATTTTACATAAAGTAGGTCCTTTAAACTTATTATTTCTGTAATAGGGCCTGACAAATAAATTGAAAAATTAGTGGGACCCGACATAAAATCCCCCCTTTTATTTATACTAGCGTACGGTTGCCGCACGTTGTGCGGCTAATGAGAAATGCGACCCGAGGAAGAATCACACATAGGAACCAAACAAAGATATGAAAATGCATAAATAAAATATATATAGCATATTTCAATAGACTTTTTATTAAAAAATGACAAAAAAAAACATCATATTTGCTGGCAATCAGTATAGCCATGAATATTGTTAGTAATAAGTTTTAACAGTGTAACTATAGCAAGATAAAAATTCGTCGCACCAAACCATGTTTAACTATCGCGTCTGCTACTCATCCATTAAGGCAGCATTCCTTCTTCGTGTAGGCAGAGAAGAAGACGAAGTGAACACCTCAGATAAACCATTACGAATAGCCGATTATGTCAAGTAATCTTCTGTGTTGTTCGAAGTAGCAGTATTGGATAATTCTAATCTGAGAATATGGTTATGCCTTATGTGTTTCTCTACCCATTCTATCGAAACTGATCCTAATTCGCCTGAGGTAAACCCTTCGAAAGGCTCTGTTGTCCTATACCCTCAATTATTTGATTCTGGCTTTCGCTGTGAAGTCGTGTGAGACGGGCTTTCACTCCCTCCATTACTGTAAATTGGGATGACGGTTTGCGCGATACCCTGCTTTTAAAGTCGGGCCACTCTTTACTGTCCTAATCTGACTTGTGAAAATGTTCTGTTTCAATTCCTGCAACTGCAACTTCATTCTGTCAAGAAAGCTCCAGTAACTTTGCCTTCCAAGCACAACCCATGAATCAAAGAACTGTAAGTTACTGAATTAGGGACAAGTTGCTTGCGAAACAACATCTCCAGCAGCTGCAAAGCTTGTAAGGAATGCTCGTTATTGCGAAGCCCGTCAATGAGGGAACTATAAATGTAGACGTTAGGCTCGACACCTTTGGTCTCCTTCAACTACTCAAATGCATCCTCCAACTTATTCAACTGACAAGACCCGTGAATCAAAGAACTATATGTAATAACCGAAGACGAACAACCATTTCCTCCATTGTTTCGAATACCCTCACAACATCATGTGGCATGTGAACACGCGCATAGGCTTTGTAAGACAATATGAATAGATCTTCGGAGATGGTGCAGTTTTCCTGCTTCATCCTCCGACGCATGTCTTCGGCTAACGAAAACCTGTTGGCTGGCAGAAAACGCCTGCGCATCACAGCGAATGTGGTCTGATCATGACGGAAGCCGTTGCAATATTCGGGAGTAGCTGAGTCGAATGTAGAGATCGCCTTGTCTATATCACTCTCGGAACGAACCAATCGATCGACCAAAGGAGTTCTGATTTGCTTGGCCATTTCTAGATTGTTTTGCTAGCCATCGACCTCGTTCAGACAATTCGTCGAACAGGTTCCGTGCGCCTCTTGGCAAGTTTAGGTGATGCAAACGCAGCTCCAATGTACACAAAACTATGGTGATATGCTAGGGAGCAATCAAACATAATGCTCAAGTGCTGAATCAATGGCGTGAAATCGGGTCGGGTGCTATTTAGGATTCGGGTCGCTATCTCTGGGTTGAGGATGAGTTTCTTTATACATTCGTTGATATCGCAAAGGACTATTTTACAGAGTATATTTACAATATTGCCATTGATGACTTGCAACTGGCATGAAACTGGCTATGAAAAGGTGCTTCAGACTTTTATAGTAGATAGTAGATATGTAAGATTGGGTATATCGTTTTCGCTTTTGTTCCGACATATGAAGTTATTGCCTAAAATCTATGATACGGCATAATTAGTCGTGAAATTCATAATTTTACGGATATAAGACGTCAGGTATTTGCTTCATGGCGTGAGCTTGACGTGTTGAAGTCTAAAGAGGAGAAAAAAGGGATTTCTAAATTTAAAAAGGAGTAGCCCCAACAAGAATATATTTAAAACCAAGCAAAAAGACGAAATTAAATAACAAATATAAAAACCGATCAACTTGCGAGGGAATAAGGAAACTTGAGACGAGACCCCAACAAACAGTTTCCTTCCCTCACCATTTCCATCTCTTGAGATGTTCCCCCTAAGTTCAATATCTTTTATATCAATACTTATATATATATATATATAATATGATGCTCACCTTATGTGGGACTTGCTGACGTGCCAAATCAGCATGTCATTTCAATGTCAGATGTGATGTGGCATTCATGTCATCAGTATTATATTTGTCGATCTATGACGACTAAGATGTGTTGATAATACCACATCACATTTGATGTTGAATGGCATGCTAATTTGGCACGAATCAATGCCAAATCAGCAGTTGCCATATATGGTGTTCACCTTCATTCCTCTCTCTCTCTATATATACACACACGTACTCGTACACGAACCTGGCAACTCATATAATTACCAAAGCCAAAGCCATCGATCAGACATGTAATAAGCAAAGTCTTCGCCATATCTGATTCTTGATTGTTGCTTAAAAAACAGAGCAAATGGATCAAATCCAAAGCGACCCAAGCATCCGCCTCCAAATACCCGACCCGACAAACACCGCCGACCCGCCCAACACGCCGCTAGGGGTGTTCATTCGGTAATAACCGAACCGGATCGAAAATTCTGGTACTGAAAAATTCGGTTTTTTATTGTAAGAACCGAAAATCGAACCGGTTTTTTCGGTTCGGTTTCGGTTAAAACCGAAAAATCGAAATAAAAAGAAAATCTAAATTTTGGGGAAAAAGTAATATTTTAATACCAAAACCGAATTAATTTATATATATATATATATTAATTAATATATTAAATATAATATTAAAATTCATCTTTTTCGGTTTTTTTATTCGGTTAACCGAATTACCGAACCGGAAATACCGAAAATTTCGGTTTTCAATTTTTAAGAACCGGAAGCCGAACGAGTTCATACCGAATTTTCGGTTTTCGGTTTGGTAATTCGGTTAAACCGACTTTTGAACATCCCTACACACCGCCTCCGCCAACCCCACCACCACCCCCAATAAAAGCCCCCGAGAAAAAACTAACCCTCTTCGCCCTCCGCCTAGCCGTCCTAGAAAAACCAGCATCAAGAACCGGAACCCTCTTAGCCTGGGCCACAGTCGTCCTCCTCAGCGGCTTCGCCATCACCCTCTCCACCACCGATTTCTGGTTCGTCACCGTCATACTCCTAATCGAAGGCGCTTGAGTCTTCAGCCGCAGCCACGAGCTCAAATGGCAGCACCAAGCCACGTGAACCATCACAGACCTCTCCATCAGCAGCTTCCGAGCAATAAAATCGAGCTCCAACTCCATCCTCAGGGCGGTCAACGAATTCTGCCAGCCGGTCAACGGAACATCTCAGAGCAGCCGCCGAGAGCTGAAGCCTAGCCTCGCCGCCCCAATTTGGATGCCAATCAGAGGTTGCCCACGAGGGCTTGGGCCAGCGGCAACGTCCCAATCGTTCCTTACATACGATGGATGTTCATTTCAAGAAACGTCAGCAAGCTCTTATTGGCTACAGATAGCCTCCGCCGCCGCGTGCGTGGCCCTCTCCACCACCAAGCTCGTCCGCCGCGACTTTGGGGAGGTGGCCAAGGGAGACACCGACAAGAGAAACAGAAAGGCGGCGCTGATCATCTTCTACTCCTTGGCAATATTATCAAATTTGCTAGGCGCTAGTCGGGCGCCCGAGGGGGCCTAGCGCCTAGACGGCCTAGGCGGTTTCTAGGCGAAAATTAGGCGATCTTTATTTTTTTATTATTTTATATATCAAATATGTAAAAACTAACATTAGTATAAAAATAATGTTTAAAAATGATGTTGAACGAAGTTATCCTAATTTTATAGTTTATATTATATTTTATTTAATATTTTTGCCACATATAACAAACTTTCTTAGTTACATAAAAAATATTTATATGTTTTAATAGGTAAAGTTCTATTTTGTTAAGTATTAAATGAATGTTGAATGAATAAATATATCAGTTTTTTTTTTTTTCAAATGAGCTAATCGATGTTGTAGTTTAATATTAATTATTCTTTGTGAATCTCGCCACTTGCTATCCCACACCGGATGGATCTTACAATTAAAGCTGAAACATGTACAATAATGCATAGTACTGTCAATTTGGCGGGGCGGGCCGGCCCGCCAAAGCCCGCCATCTGGCGGGGCGGGGCGGGCCAAAAAAAAACGGATACCGCCCGCCCCGCAGCGGGCTGCTGGCCTGGCGGGCCAGGCCCGCCCGCCACTAAACTATATTGTTTTTAAATTTTTTGTTTTAAGTTTTTATTTACCAGTAATTTTTTATTAATTATGGTATTTATTAAAATTTATGGATAAGATGCTATTTATTATATGGTTGATAATAAATATGGTATTAGTTACATATAATTAATGAATCATTAATTACATTACCTAATTAATTAATATATTTATTATCTATATAATATATATTTATATAATACATATACAATTAAGAGATTGGCGGGCCGGCCCGCGGGCTAGCCCTCCCCGCCCCGCCAAAGCCCGCGCCCGCGCGGGCTGGCCCGCCTAGGCCCGCCCCCTGGCGGGCCAAAAATATTGAAGCCCAACCCGCCCTTTTGGCGGGGCGGGGCGGGCCGGCCCGCGGGCTGCGGGCCATATTGACAGCACTAATAATGCATATCAAGTTGCTTTTATTTCATCAGCCTAGCTAGCCACAAATTGGGCTTATAATGGGCCTTCTTAAGTTTAAAAATTACCTGGCCGGCTTTTAGTGGCGTTTATATAATTTAATTAGTTGGCCGATTAATCGACCGATTAGTCCGAGTTTTGGCCGATTAACGCGACTATTGGCCCGATTAGTTATTTTGACGATTAGGCGGCCGTTTAGGCTATATTCGCCTCGGTAGGTGCCGTCTAGCGCCTAGGCGGGCGCTTAAACCGCGTTTTACAACACTGCTCCTTGGCCCTCGCCGATCTCCTTGAGAAGGCTTATGGGAATACAAGGTGAGCTTCGAAAGGCTATTAGACACAGTGAGCCACGAGTGCAACCTAGGAGACGACTCGAGCCTCATCTCAGTGAAGAGGTTCTTGTAGGACGCCTTCTCAAGGTGCATCAATGGAAGCATCTTCGATGGTCTGAAAATAGACATGGTCACCTTCTCCATGGAACTCCTCGAATCGAACTCCCCCGACGAGCAGCTCATAGGCTCGAGGATCCTCAGAAGCTTTCGCAAAAACCCTAGTTTTTCTGAAGACACTCTTCAGAAGATTGGCGTGAACATCTCCATCATCGAGAGGTTAGTCGACATGCTGAGCTGGAAAGATCGAGACGAGGAAGAATTAAGGCTCTCCGCGGCGGAAATTGTTCTAAAGCTCACCGGAAAGAAGCAGAACTCATTGCGCATCGCTGGCATCGCCGTTGCAATGGAGTCGATATCGAGCTTACTGCACGTGAGCCGAGACCATCGATGCGCGTCCGATCAGATATCTGAGAAGAAGGTCGTCTTCGACGGTTCTTGGGAGCTGAACCACTTGGGGCTTCAGATTCTGAAGAAGTTGGCGGTGGGCGACACGATATTTGCCGGAAGATAGGGAACACTCGAGGGCTTTTGCCTAAGATCGTCGACTTTGCGCACGCCGAGGAGAGGTTTCTCGGGCGGTCGACTCGCAGATTCAGACAGTGGAGCGTTCCCTTCAGGTGCTGAAGATGCTGGCGGGCGCGTCGGGCAGTTTGGGCAGGCAGCTGAGGAAGGAGATTTTGGAGATCATCTTTACGATCGACTATGTTAGGGACTTTGAGGTATGGGGAGAGATGACCGAGCTTAGGGTTTTGAGGTGCGAGATACTTACGAGCTTGGCCATTGAGGTGGATGCGACTAAGAGGATCGTTAGGATGGGTGGCATACTGAAGGAGCTTTTCGATATTTTCTTTGACAGAGAGTGCCGCCGTCGGGGGACGTGGGGACGGCCGCCGGGGAAGCGCTTGCCATGCTCTCGTTGCAGAGCGAGGTCGCCTGTAGGAAGATTTTGTAGATGAAGGTCAGCGGGGAACTTATTAGGGCTTTCGATTTGCCTTCATTGAGGATCAAGGCGTGCAGGATACTGAGGAATGTGTGTTCTTACAGCAGGGAAGATCGATTTGGCGAGCTTAAGGGATTCACTTCTGCATCGCCCTTCATTTGTATCTGTCTGTCTCCATATACATCCAACACATCACTCACGTTTAGGCTGATTTATTTCTTGTATAGCCTTGACGTGTAATTTGCATTTAATGGGTGGTTGTGAGGATTCGTAAGCTCTGATAGGTTTTTCGATTACCTCTAGCTCAAAATCATAAGCCTTGTAGGGTTTCATCTAAAACCAATTGGCAATGCAGATAGTAGACCACAAGCTTATACACGAGTCATAACTATTCCACATATTCAATGTGTGATTGAGTTTGACACCCCAACATATATCATGCCGAATAACCACTTTCCCTAAGAGCTCATGCTTGAAGGCAGTGCATCACATTTTAAAGTTTATATGATTTCCAACGCTCTGCAGATTCTCGAAGCGGTGATGAACGAGGACGAGGAGGACAACAAGCTGCAAGAGGTGATGCTCGGGGCGGCCGTGTCGAGCTTCAAGTTCATGTCTCCCAAGGAATCGAAGGCCATGTTCGAAAAAATTAGGGTTCGACCTGGCCCGTCGGGTTTTCTCGATTCTGATCAAGTACGAACGTCCTTCGATCAACCCGAGCATGAGGAGGTACGCAGTAGAGCTGGCGATTTGGATGATGAAAAGCGAAGGGCCGAACGCGGGGATCTTTGCGGGCTCGGCCTTGTGAAGGAGCTCGAGAACGTATTAGAGACGACGTCCGAACTCGAGAGCTACAACATATTTTCGGGCACCGTAGGGATGCGTAGGCACGGCGTTACCATGCAGGCGCTGGTTGAAGAAGCCTTGGAGCTATTACTGATGCATGGATGAATTGTAGTGGTTTTCCGTTCTATTGAACATAAGTTGTTCACTTTAATTCGTTATTCTGTTATGTACTTGTAGATGTCATAAATTTATTTCGTCCTCAATTTCTTGTTTCTAGGGATAGGTGTCAAAATGGGCCGGAGGGACGACCCGGCCCGTAGTCCGCGAAAGCCTGCCACTGGCGGGGCGGGCGCATTCAAGCCCTCCAAACATATATCCAACTAATACATTTAAAAAGAAAAAAAAAAAAAGAAGTAAACACACGATAGAATACAACCTCCATTAAAAAGCTCATTATCTTTCTCCACTCAAAACCCACAATCAAGCTCATCTCTCAATAGATAAATACAACTACGCATTCTGCTTGTCGGCATTCTTCTTTGGTATGCTTTTTCTCCTTCACATTTTACGGTAGGTACTTTTACCCAATCTGACCCTAATCGATCTCCCAATTTATTGTTTCCTTTAACATTAATGTATGTTACTTCTTTTCGAATGGATCGATTTGTTATGGTCGATTTGAGTTTTTTCGAATGGTTCAATTTACAATGGTCAATTTGGGTTATTTCGAATGGGTCGATTTGTTGTGGTCGATTTGGTTTTTTTTTTTCGAATGAGGTCAATTTGTTTTGGTACTACATGATCATTGTATTTGATACCATCTGTTTGAGCAAATTGGTACCCTCTGTGTGAATAAAATGATACTGCTTCTTCATTACTTGCTAACATTTTTTGCTTTTTTGCAGAAATGGCACCAAAGGCACATATCTGATCTTTCTTCCAGGTGCCATCTGCTCTCTTTCGATCTACCATAAGCAAATTAACGGGAAGAGCACAAGATGACCTGGGCTGCTAGAGCATTCGTAAGTTTTAACATTGGGCATATTCCGCCGACTGTGTTGCAGTTCTGCGTTAATGTCGTATTTATATTGTGCATGCTCATTTTCTGACAAATTATTGGGCACGGTAGTATGGGTATCTATAAGAAGACCGTGGATCCAGAGTTTTACCGGCCCCAATTTGACGACGTAGACTGTGGGGTGCATGCCTCATTGCCATGGAATACGTTGTCGACACCCTAGAAATCAAGAAATATGGCAATGAAGTCAATATGGATGTGTATCGTGCTTCTATGGACTTTACTTGACGAGCACAGTTGTATGTTAGCTCTATTTCGTTAAGTTATTTTACTTAGTTGTGAGCCTGTTTAGAGACTTTGTCATTTATGTTTATTGTGTAGTTCTATGAGACTTCGTCCGTATTTTATGAAGTACCATATCTTTTTATATTAAGTTACCTTTATTTATACATATATAGTGCCATAATCTGCAAGTTTACCGTACCATTATGTATGTATATATATATATATATATATAGCATACCATACCTAGAACATATGAAGTATATTTTATATTAGCGTACCTTATCTTTTACATATATAGTACCATAATCTGCAAGTTTCCCATATCATTATGTACATATAGCGTATCATACCTAGAATATATTAAGTACATTATCTTTTATAGTAACGTTACCTTATCTTTTACATATATAGTACCATAATCTGCAAGTTTACCGTACCATTACGTATATATATAGCGTACCATAACCAGAATATATGAAGTACATTATCTTTTATAGTAACGTACCTTATCTTTTACATAAACAGTACCATAATCTGCAGGTTTATCGTATCATTATGTATATGTATATAGTACCCTAATATGCAAGCATACCGTACCATTTGTTCTACCATAAAAAATAAATAGATTCCTAAGCAAATCGCATAGGGCTGTGTGATTTTGACCAGACCTAACAATCATAAAATGACTAAAAAAGAAAAAAATTATGCACATTTAGGACTCACCAGATTTTTCAAAATATGTTGTAAGATCTTCTTGCTTCTATCCTTATATTCTAATGAATCTTGGAGTTTGAAGGTTTAATTCATGCGTATAAGGCCTAATGCACATAATTTGATATAAAAGGTAACTAATACTCTATATTAATGTTTTAGGATGGTCCCGGATGAAAAAATAATTCGTACGGCGTCGAAAAAATACTAACCCTAATATGACATAGCACATATTTAAGGGACGTCGTACCTTTATTGACTTTGTAGGGGTATCTGCTTTTTTGTTTCAAGCGTACCTTCTCAGACACGGTTGTAGTACCCAAAATTACCTATGACATCAAAGATCTTTTGAAAGGCACCGACATGTCAGAAGAGCCGTCTTTTCCTGATTTATTACCTCGTATGTCAGCTCATGTCCAGTCGTGACAGAAAAACGTCAGAAATTGTCTCTGACGGACTTTACTTATGCAGGCTTGTTTCTTGACGATATATTTCCAAGTCATGTTACCGTACTCTTACTTCAATTTATGTGGTACCTATTTCTGAAAGAATGTCGTACCCTCTATGGTATGTTTATAGTACCATGTTTCTTACTTATGTCGTACCGTATAGTACTTTGTTGGCATATATTACTGTACATTTATAGCCATATTGCCTATATTACAGTACCTTGTTGGCATATATTACAGCACCTTGTTGGCATTTATTGCAGTACATTGTTGGCATATATTACAGTACCTTGTTGGCATATATTAGCGTACCTTGTTGGGATATATTATAGTACCTTGTTGGCATATACTACAGTACCTCGTTCGCATATACTACAGTACCTATTGGCATCATTTGGACAAAATGAATGAGCCATGTGCTATTGACACATTTGGACAAAAGAATGACCTACTGATCATTTGGGCAAAAAGAATGTGCTACAAAGAGCAACAAAAAAGGTTGTCGGGACAAAAGCAATAAGAATGACTCCCTTTTATACTCACACAATGCAAATAACGTCTCGCCACCAACCGAACTTGTAGATGGCATACTTCAGATAATATGACCTGTTAAATGATACGTCTGTATAGTTTACAATGTACTGCGTAAGCGGACATCTTGGTACGTTATAGACCTAAAATGGTTCGTAATAAAAATAACCAACGATACATAATAAACATAACAAATGGTACGTAATAACAGTCATGTAAAAGATTCGAAATCCCGATGGATTAGCCTCAATAACGATCGAATACCAACATCCCACCCTTACGTTGAGCTCTTAGATCGCATTCAATTTCCGAGTTTGGGCTCAAGCTTGACCACATACATGCAATAGATTAATCGTTGCTAGAAAACTATTCCAAGTATTTGCTTCCGGAATGAAAATCCTAAATAGTCCGGCCATGGAGAGGGGCGAGAGAGTGTGGGAATCATTCTTGATGTTTTATGGTAACATGATTCATTGAGAAGGAAAAACTAAAAAAAGCTCTCATGGTGGTTAATGGTGGTGAGGAGAGAGAAATTGATGTGATGAAGAAGGCAACGATAGAGACAATAAATAATATAAAATTATAAGGTCGTGGGTAAATTTGTCTTTTCAATTAAATAGGTTTCTGAGAGTAAATTTTTTATCCCACTAGGTACCTCATGATAAAACAATTCTGACAAGGTAGTGACTCATTTTTTTTTTGTTCGCCAATGGGAATTTAAGTATAGAAACCCGTTTAATTATATAATAAATCATCAACTTAAATAAATAATTGAAAGGTATCAATCACAGTTTTAAAATCAAGGGTATATTTGGGTTCAGGCCCTAATAAGCAATTTTCAATATAGTTCAGGCCCCATAACGTTTTAATTCAGGCTGAAGGACCTAAGTACCAAAAACATAAGTTTGAAGGACCCATGCGACATAAATTGACAAATCTGTCCTTCATAGTTGGCAAAAATTACAGCGATTTGCCATCGTCTCTACCGTTCGATTTTGGGTGTGTGCGATGACTCTACAACAGACCAAAATGTCATTGTTCAGGTGCAAAAAAGATGGGATCGACTTTATTTCCGCATGGGTAGTTGTAATAAAACAATAATTTAGCGTGTAAGAAGAAATAATTTCGAAATTCCTCTTCGAGAAAACGGGAGTATAAAAGGACCAAGTATCGAATTTAATGGCCGATTATGACGAAACTGAGTGAATTTGATAATGGGTCTTAATAATGAGCGAGAATTATTGAGTTTACGAAAGAATTGGTGAAGAATTTGAATCAAAATTTTGTTATGCGACGTATATTGAAGATTTCTTGAAGACGATATCTGGGTAACAATTAATGCCATTTAAGTAACCAATATAACGTAACTAGTAACATTTATGTCTAACGCAGTAACAAATATAACAAATTTAGTAACAGTTATCATCGAAAAAAGTAACAACTGTAGATTAACAATTCTTTGTTACGAAAATCACAATTGACTCTAAAAAAGGTGAAAGTCGCAGAAACGTCATCGTTATTGACAGAATTAGGTTAATTAGGTTTATACCGAACTATTACTTCAAACCCCATTCGAAAATATAGTGTTTGAATCTCATCTTTAATTGTTGTAATTGAGAAATAGTCACCCTAATCTCATGTTACTGAACAGTCCCTGGTAACAAAATATTAAAATTTTATAACAACTCTACACTGATCTAATACCAAATTGCTAAAGGCAGTAACTAAAGAGTTAATTCAAATAACAAATTATTAGGTAAAAATAACAAATTTGGAAAATGATTATTTTAACAATAAATACGATTTGTAACAAATAATTCCAAGTAACGAATGGGGTTGTATTAGTGACAATAATTCCCAAATCGGTAACCCTGATCGACCAAACGCACGAGGAGCGACGACGAGCCGTTGCCAACCACGAGCAACGACGACGAGCAACGACGACCTAGGGCTGCTAGCCATCCCCAAAATTATTCAGAGAAAGCACCGACGAAGACAATGGCGAAGAAATCGAAGCAAACAGCGAGCGATCCGACGAGGTGCGACGACGAGCAGCGACCACCACGAGCTGCGAGCAATCCGACGACGACAAAGGCGAAGAAATCGACGAAAACAGCGACGAAGGAGACGAAAATGTCGAAGCAGCGAGCTATCCCACGACCCCGATGTCAACCAAGGTATTTCGTCGAAACTGTCCGGCCGATTTATGATACAGCAAGCGCCGAGCATAAGGAGGCAGTTGAAAGGACGCCATTTGCTGATTTCCTCCGTATCGTCCCGTGCGAGATCGGAAGCCATAGGCTCGTGGCTGTGATGAGACGATTTACCCTGGACGGTAAATTTTTCAGATTCGGGCATGATAACCTAGTTCCGTTTTCTGTTTCTGAGTTTTCTGTGTTTATGGGGTTGAGGGCGAATGGGATGTTTGTTGACCTGAATTATAAACCTGTGGTGAAGGACGTTGATTTTATGAAGAGGTGTTTTCCCGGTGTATCTCGACTGTTTCGAGATGATGTTCTTGTTAAAATGAACGAATTATCGAAGTTGGGGGATAGGACTAGTTTAGAAGATTTTAGTCGGATGTATATTATTGTTAGTCTTTATTTGTGTTTTATTCCCAACGTCGAACTATTGCTTCCCGTCATTTGTATTGGAGTACGTGGATCGTCTGGATGAGGTGAAGGATTATGCCTGGGGTAAGGCAGTCCATTCATTCCTCTTGAAATCAATCTTGCAGAATCCACAGTACGTTGAAGGGTGCACCCTCGGATTATTGGTAAGTCATTCGTTTGTACTTTCACGCTTGTTCTTCATTTGTGAGTTTTTCACGTTTGCACGTTGTGCCTGTATATCCAAGTTTGGGTTTATGAGCACGCTCCTCGGTTGGGTAAAGCTCTTTCGATTACGGGCATCCCTCGTTTCACGAGGTGGCGGCCGTCCGACCAAGATATGGAGCAAGCTATTGAGGCTTTGAACGAAGATGAGGTGGCAAACCAATATATGTTTGGCGGAACGAGTATGAGGCGTTCTGCGCACTGCCCGACAATGTAAGGATCCCGACTTTTGAGGGGACGGAGAAGAAGTCTACCGAGGAGAAACCTCACACATCTAAAGAAGAAGCCAAGGAGAAAGCTGTTGGACGCGAGGATGCTACTATGGAGAAAGTCGACGAGAAAACTGTTTTTGATGAGGATGGTCGTCGTGACATGTGGACTGAGAAAGCTGAGGTGGTGGAGGATATGGAAGTTGAGAAGCCCGTTGAAGCGGTGGCTGAGAAGCCCGCTGAAGCGGCGGTGGCTGAGAAGCCCGCTGAAGCGGCGGTGGCTGAGAATCCCGCTGAAGCGGTGGTGGCTGAGAAGCCCGCTCGAGCGGCGGTGGATGCAACTATGGGACCTCCTGCTGTGGTGGCTGAGAAGCCCACTGAAGGCCAAGTGGCTGAGAAGCCCGCCGAAGCGGTGGTGGCTGAGAAGCCCGCTGAAGCGGTGGTGGCTGAGGTTCAGTCTGTTGATGTGGTGGCTGAGAAGCCCGCTGAAGGGCAAGTGGCTGAGGTTCCCGCCGATGCGGTGGTTGCTGAGAAGCCCGCCGAAGCGGTCGTGGCTGAGGTTCAATCTGTTGATGTGGTGGCTGAGGAGCATGCCGTTGCTGAGATATCGCGGGAGGAACCTGCTGTCGAGGTTGATGCAACTGTACAATCTGTGGTTCAGCAAATATTGAAATCGTTCACGATTGCGACGGTTGATCAAGAATATAAACAATATGTTGCGGCGAAGGATGCTCTTGAGGCCGGATCAATTGCAAGCACCGTCATGGGAAGGGATAACCGCAAAAAGAAGAAGCTGGCCGACTTCGTAACGCCTCCAGGGAGCACACCGCCAGTGAAGAAGCAGCGCAAGGGTGCAAAGGGCGCATTAAAGGAGGCACCGATCGAGGTCGTATCGGGTATATGTTTGGATCCTCCGGCAGAGATGTACAAAGGCACGCTCGATAGAGATTTTGAGGGAAAGGCATCCCTATCCCCGAAGCAGAAGGCATCCCTATCCCCGAAGCAGAAAGAGGTGGTAGACTGCTTCATTGCAAACGCCAACTTCAAGTAAGTTGTTTGATTATGTTTTATATGTGGTGTTATTATATTTATTTGAATTCCTTGTACATGTAGTTCCGTTGTATGGGAGGACAACATCCACCGTGTGAACGGGTTTCATTTGGTGGAAATGGCGAAGGGGAATGCTATTGTGTCCGATGTGATAGATGCATGGTTTAAATACCTGATGGCGGTGGATCCCGACTCCGGCACGTACTTCCTTCCTTCCTATGTTTCGGTGAGTATTGATTTCTTCGAATATCGTGTCTTAAAATTTGTGGACTTACGTTGAACTTTGATTAATTCCCAGCAAAATATCGAAGCTATATTGTCAAGACCGGGGAGGCGTATCCAGGTAGGAAACAAAAGGGGCATGGAGACATTGTTGGAAAAATTGTCTCCCATTACCAAGACACAGTTAGAGCATTTTCGGGCGAAAGTACAGTCCGAATGCAAGTTTGTTGCGCTACCATTGAACAATCACAATCACTGGCATCTGCTTGTACTCGATGTCGAAAATAGGAGTTGGCAGCATTATAATTCAATGAGAGGCCCGACAGGAACTGCTGTTGCAAACCGTTGTGTAAGTACGATTTGCATGGTAATTGGGTGGTCTGTTATGTGAGTTGAAACTGATGCGTTGATTATTATGTTACAGGCGCTTGCACTTGGAAATTATTTGAAGCACGTGGGGTTGGATATGAAGTTTGCTTCAACTGCCCTGTCTAAGATTTGTCGCCAGCAAGACGAGGATAGCTTGGATTGTGGCCCGTGGGTGTGTATGTTTGGGTACGCATTGTTGAAAGATGATGTTGGTACATGGGATGAAATCAACAGGACCGGCGACATCAAATCATATCGGGCGCAGATCTTAGCTGGTTTGTTAGAACTTGCTGCTATGTGTGTCTGAGATGTGCGTAGAAAGTTTGTTTTGAACAAAATCTAGCTTATGTTGCTGACAATGTGTGCATGTTCCCGGTAGAATCGTCATATTTTCTGCAGTAACAGTTCAAAGTATATCTACTAACAAATTAACAAGATTAATAACCATGAGCAAGTAATCAGGTAACAGAACATTTGCTGACAAGTAACAGATAACGCTGTTGCAGTAACAACTTAATATGTAATTAGATTCGTTTATTATTTTCAAACTTTTTACAGTAAACACGCTAAAATCGCTATAACAGGTAAATTCACGAAGTTTTATATAAAAATATGTTAGTTTGGGCTTACGCAAGCTATGGAGTTTTTGTTGATATTAAAGAAGTTGAAGTATAGAGTGTGAAAACAACTACCACTCTTCTTGAGAGGATGGTCATCCATGGACGAATTGATCCTACGTACACAAACTGGGTACATACGATCTATTTTAAGTAATTTTACAGTACAAATGGTCGACCTAACATAATTGGTTCATCAATGTTAATGACATATTCAATTAATCTTAAACGTAAACCTCGTGTTCTTTACTGATTTCATGGAGTAACAGTTCAACGTATAAAAAGTAACAAATTTACAAGAATAATAACAACGCTCTTACAACACGGTAACAGACTTACGCGTATCGAGCAACGGTAACGCTGTTACAATAACAATTTAATATGTAATCCCTTTAGTTTATTATTTTAAAACTTTATACCATTAATCCGCTTAAACATGTAAATTCACGAAGTTTTATATAAAAATATGTTAGTTAGTGCTTACGAGTTCCGTGGAGTTTTTGTTGGTATTGAAGAAGTTGATGTATAGAGGGTGAAAACAACTACCACTCTTCTTGAGAGGATGGTCATCCATGGACGAATTGATTCTACGTACACAAACTGGGTACATACGATCTATTTTAAGTAATTTTACAGTACAAATGGTCGACCTAACATAATTGGTTCATCAATGTTAATGACATATTCAATTAATCATAAACGTAAACCTCGTGTTCTTTACTGATTTCATGAAGTAACGATTCAACGTATAAAAAGTAACAAATTTACAAGAATAATAACAACGCTCTTATAGCACGGTAACAGACTTCTGCGTATCGAGTAACGGATAACGCTGTTACAATAATAATTTAATATGTAATCACTGGCGTACTTAGAGCTTTTCCCGCCCAAAATTCATCTCATGATGGTTGTCCCGCCAGAATATTCAATGCTGATTTAGTAACATATGTAGGCAACATAGTAACAGATATTTTAAGTACTAGTAACGGAACCTGAAATTTTTACAGATGCCGCCAATGCGAAAAAAATACACCACAATTTCCTCTAAACCCTATTTCAACAACGTAAATCATCTATCTTCTTCATTTACTGCCTTTGACAGTATCCATGGTCCCCACAATGTCAACAATACAAGATTCGATTCTTGCTCTGTGTGCTTATAAAAGCGAATTTTTTTTGTTGGAGGTAAGAGAAACATCATCTTTAACAGACCTCTTATTACTAGTTACCCAGCGTTTCTCAGACGTCGATATTAGCTCCATCTCCTTGAGATACAAATCACCTCTTAACAACACCACAATGCAATTGCTCATGGATAATGATGTGAAGTTAATTGTGAGGTTGCATCACGAGCTAAAATTGAAGGTCATAGACATTATTGCAACTGAACACGGGAATACAACTGAGGATATGCCATCTCAGGTCGGGCAATCTCAAGCTGAATGTCGAGCTCTGGCCAATGGGAACTCAGTCGACTTTTGGATTCGGTGCATTGTGGGTGAAGGGCAAGTCTTTGAGGGTGCTAATGAGTTTCGAAGCAAGCTTAAAAGGCATGCCATTGCGAGCAGAAAGTCTTTCGAGTATATAAAAAATGACGTTAAGAAGATCATCGTAGTATGCAACGTAGAAGGATGTAGATGGAGGATATACGCAGCTCATCGGCAATGTGATGGTCTGTTTAGCATAAAAAATTGCAACCTCAACCACACTTGCGGAGAATCCAGTTTACAAATGAGAGACCACCCAAAAGCCGATGCAAAATTGGTTGCCGAGTTGGTTCAGCCGAAGCTGAGCACGGAGCCTCTCTACAAGCCACGCACTATGAAGAATGATATGTTGCGGGAATACGGGGTTGAAATACCATATCACCGAGCTTGGTCAGCGAAAGAAATAGCGTTGAAAAATATTCATGGGATTCAAAGAGGTTCATATGATAAATTAAGGTGGTATTGCAATGCTGTGCTTCGAACAAATCCAGGTTCATTTGCAGATTGTGAACTTCATCCTGAAACAAACAAATTTAAGAGAATGTTTGTGAGTTTCAATGCGTGTATAATTGGGTTTATAAGGGGTTGTAGACCACTACTCTTCCTTGATGGTACACAAATCAAGAATAAGCACAAAGGGTGCTTACCTACTGCTGTGTCAAAAGATGGAAATGATGGATTGTTCACTGTGACTTTCGCAGGTTTGTTATCACTTACAATAATTTGTTATTTTTCGTAGCTTATTTGTTATTATCTATTCATAATTTGTTATTGGACAGTCGCTGATGCAGAAACATCACCTAACTGGGAGTGGTTTCTTTTGAAACTGAGGCATCTCTTGTCCTATTATGGAAGAGACAACTTCGGAGATTACACATTTTTTTCCGACCGGCATGAAGGATTGGTTCAAGGCGTTCCCTCGGTATTTCCAGGTCTCACCATGCATATTGTTTACGGCATGTCATTGACAATTTCAAGACTGAGGTACATTATCATGTATTGTTATCTATAGACTCATTTCAGTTAAAATGTTAGTGATGCATTGTTATGACAGACGAGGTTTTTGTTCTCCTCCGCTATCTGTACAGGTATTGCGAAAGTACCCATATAAGAACAAGAAAAGTTGGACAACAAAGTTCAAGAAGGCAGCCTACTCTCCTTACTTGGAGGATTTCAGAACATTTCTTACAGAGGTTCAAACGGCATTTCCCGGACACTCAAACTTCATAGGAAAGACGAATCCTAATTGTTGGGCTAACTCCTTATTTCGTGGCCGACGATGGGGTGTAATTGACAACAACATTGCGGAAAGTTGGAATAGTTGGGTTCGTGAGGCTAGGGCGCTACCTATTGTTAGTTTGGTCGACGAGATAAGACGGAAGACAATGATCATGATGAACGACAAACGCACGGAAGCACACAAACAGCTCAGCCGTTTGTGTACGAAGCCTGAGAACAAACTGAAATTAAGCATCGATGAATCTCGAACATTGGAGGTCGATAGGTCTGGTGGATGGCAGTTCGAGGTTTCAGAAAAGGGGATCAAATATGCCGTAGATTTAAACAATAAGAGATGTTCTTGCCGACACTTCGATTTACAGGGGCTTCCGTGTAAGCATGCATGCGCATGCATTCTTTCAATGGGCCTTTCTCCATATGACTTCTGCGACCGCTATTACAGTTTGGCGAAATACCGGGAGGCATACCAGGGTTCTATAAATCCAATTCCTTCTAATTTTGCAATTGAAGATCCTATACCCGAAGACGTCGTGGAACCAGACGTTCAAAGACCCCCAGGCCGTCCACGATCTAAAAGAATTCCTTCACAAGTTCAAGACACTCGTCCACTCAAGTGTGGAAGATGTAAAAGGGTCGGGCACAATCGCCGAACATGCAAAGAAGCAATTTAACCTTTGCAGTATTCTTTTTGTCTTTTGTTGGCCAATTTGATATCAATTTGTCCTTTTTCTCTAATTGATATCAATTGGTAACTTTTTGGCTACTCGTTGTGTACGTATTGGATGTTTCTGCGGATTATAACACATTACGTGCACAGAGTAACATTTCTTTCATATCTGGTAACAATTTCGTACAGCATAATAACGGTTGTGAAACCACTAGTAACGATATTGAAACTAACAGTAACAGATTTGGTACCCGGAGTAACAGTTTGGACACAGTAAATATACCCAAATTATTGGGGTCAACGGTATTTTCGCGAAATTAAAATCCTAAAGTCGGACAAATAATGTGCACCATGGAGCTGCCCATACTAGAGGTACTTCGAATTTATACATATTAGATGTAATCGTTGCCAAAAACGGCTTTGATTTCGTCATATTTTCGCTAATTACAACGCTACACATGGTAACAATTAATAAAAGTTAAATAACGGATATGGCCTTCCAAGTAACGAATCCTGTGGACTGAGTAACATATTTGGTACTACGAGTAACTGTTTGGGCACAGTATAAATATTCCTAAATTATGGGGGTCGACCGTATTTTCGCGAAATTGAAAGATGAACATCGGACGAACGAGGAAACAATGTGCCGCGCCGAGATTCCCATACTATGGGTTCTTCAAATTTATACATATTAGCTGAATTGTTGACAAAAATGGCTTTGATTTCATCTTATTTTCGCAAGTTAGAATCCTAGACACAGTAACGGTTAAATGCTGTCAAATAAAGGATTTGGCAGAAACAGTAACGAATTTGGTGAAATGAGTAACAACATTTATACTACAAGTAACAGTTTGGACAGTATAAATATTCCCATTATTGTGGTCGACCGTATTTTCGCGAAATTCAGAGAGGAACGTCGGACGAACGACCAAACAATGTGCAGCACCGACCTTTCCATACTATGGGTACTTCGAATTTATACATAATAGATGTAATCGTTGCCAAAATCGGCTTTGCTTTCATCTTATTTTCACAAATTAGAACACGATACATGGTAACAATTAAGTTTAGTTGCAATAACTGTTTTGAGAGACATAGTAACGATACTGGCACAACAGGTAACAAATTTGACATGCTAGTAACAGTCTGGATACAGTAAAAATATACCCAAAATCGGGGTGACCGTATTTTCGCTAAATTGAAAGATGAAAGTCGGTCGAACGAGCAAACAATGAACCGAATCGAGCTATACATAATATAGGTACTTCGAATTTGTACGTATTAGAAGTAATCGGTGCCAAAAAAGGCTTTGATTTCAACTTATTTTCGCATATTAGAACCCTAAATAGAAAGATAAAAACTCATATAAATCTCACATCTTGCTTCATCAATACCGCTTACATCCTACATTACACGGCGAAATTGGTTGGTTAGTGGGCATTCGAAATTTCGGACCTCGATTCACTGTAAAAACGAGATTCGTAAAATAAATACTCAGTCGATAACAATTTTCTTCACCAAAGTAACAGATAAAGTATGAAAAATAACATTTCGCTGGAGTTTTATAACAATATAGCAAAAAGCATAACAGAAAGTCGACGAAAAATAACTATTAGTTCGGTATGTAAGGATGGGTATTTTCGTCAATACATATTTTTCGTCCTTATCTGTGCCATTTTCAAAAAAGTTGGTCCTTTAAACTATTGTGGACTCTGACAGGGACTGAACTCTTTAAGAAACTTCTGACTGGGCCCTGACTACAAATTTCCCGTAAAATCAACCGTTGCAATTGCAATTTTCAATTTTCAATCAACCGTCATCTCTCATCTGTGTATTCTACTAATTCAGTTCTATATCTCTGTAGGTCAATGCAGCACATGATGTAAGAGATAGAGAAGCCTTATCCGTATGGCCGTAAGTGAAACTTGAGTTGACGACCTTAGAGAACAAAAACATTGTCCTCCACAAAACACACACCCCTATCTACGAAGCAAAAGCCAATGGAATCTCCATATATAATATTGTAAGAAAGAAAATAACATTTTGTTGTCAGCTGTTGTTTTGCTTGTTTCTTCATCTCTTTTCCCGGCCATCACCGAAGGGTAAGTTTGACAAATTAGAAAAGAAGACAAAAAAAAAAAAAAAATGGCGCAAATCTTGGCTCCTTCAGCACAATGGCAGATGAGAATCGATTCAAGCCGACTGAGCTCGAAGATGCTGAACCCCGTAACCTTAAGACAGAGCAAGAAAATGGCGGCGGCTAAGAGCTTCCCCAAGTTTAACGTCCTCGTCGTCAAATCTGAGCACAGCACCGTCAACCGCCTGGAACAGATGCTAAACCTCGACGTCACTCCTCACACCGACAAGATCATCGCCGAGTATATCTGGCACGTCTTCTTCTTACTCTTTGTTTCTGTTCTTACAACACACACTCACACACGCATTTCGTGAAACACCTTAAGCTCTGTTTTTTTATAGGATCGGAGGGTCGGGAATCGACCTGCGTAGTAAGTCGAGGGTAAGTCTTTTTAGTTCTAGGTTAGCATATTTTGTGTATATATGCAACGATGTATGTATGCAAGAAGATGTTAACCTCGATTGCGATGATGATGATTGAGTAGACCATATCGAAGCCTGTGGAACATCCCTCGGAGCTTCCCAAGTGGAACTACGATGGGTCGAGCACTGGGCAAGCCCCTGGCGAAGACAGTGAAGTCATACTATAGTAAGATCAATCAATCAATCTCATCTGTACTGAAATGCAGCTTTCTTTGTTTTCTCTAATATATCTCGAAATAAAAAAAAAAACTTCGATGTTTAACTCCGATCTAACCTCTCCCAGCCCACAAGCCATCTTCAAGGATCCATTCCGTGGCGGAAACAACATATTGGTCTGCATTCGTCTTCTACAAAATATGATTATTACATTGCTCTGTTCTCTACATAGATCTTGACCATTTAAAGGTAAATCATTGTGGTTGATGGCAGGTCATATGCGATACTTATACCCCGGCCGGCGAACCAATCCCGACGAACAAACGATACCGAGCTGCTCAGATCTTTAGCGACCCTAAGGTTGCTGCTGAAGTTCCATGGTAAGCAGTTTCTGCTATCAAAGTAATCTCTATATTCTTACAGAAGACATATCAGTTCAGACAGCAGATTAACGGAACTTTATGCATTGAGTTTAGGTTTGGGATCGAGCAAGAATACACGTTAGTCCAAGCCAACGTTAACTGGCCATTGGGTTGGCCCGTAGGAGCCTACCCAGGTCCTCAGGTAATTGAATACTTTGTCCTAGGTTGACCAGCGAAAAAAGTTTTAAAAAAGAGAACCCTTTATCAATTGAATTCTTGATGTTAATTCGAACGCTTTGTAGGGACCTTACTACTGCGGCGTTGGAGCGGATAAGTCGTTTGGGCGCGACATATCGGACGCACACTACAAAGCTTGCTTATACGCAGGCATCAACATCAGCGGCACCAATGGAGAAGTCATGCCTGGGCAGGTGATGATCTTTAGTGACCGCAAATAAAGCTTTATGTAGTAAGTGTCGAACAGTTTACCGATCGAAAGTGCTTCATTACAGTGGGAATTCCAAGTCGGGCCCAGCGTTGGGATCGAAGCTGGCGATCATATCTGGTGTGGGAGATATCTCCTCGAGGTACTTCAAAAAATCGACAACGAAAAAGAACCCCAACCGTATTCTGTAGTAGAATTTCTGATCGACCATCTTTCGATTCTTCAAACAGAGGATCACCGAACAAGCTGGCGTTGTTCTTTCTGTCGATCCAAAGCCAATCGAGGTAATCAAATAACTATCGAATCGACTCAAGGAAGCTAACTTGATCTCTGACATGGTTTTTTATCATCCATTCAAAGGGCGACTGGAATGGCGCTGGCTGCCACACGAACTACAGGTAAAAACACCCATTCTAATCGTTATTGCAGATTCATTGAAGCTTTTGTTTAGAAACTAACGGTCGAATTCTAACAGTACCAAGAGCATGAGAGAAGAAGGAGGCTTCGAGGTGATAAAGAAGGCCATTCTAAACCTTTCCCTTCGTCACAAGGATCACATCAGCGCTTACGGAGAAGGAAACGAGAGGAGACTGACTGGGAAGCACGAAACTGCCAGCATCAACACCTTCTCATGGGTACATTACATTATATAAGAATACACATAACAAATTCCACCATTTTCTTGATTAATCACTAACGCCATGATGTAATATATTATACGCTCGTTCTTACAGGGAGTTGCGAACCGTGGCTGCTCAATCCGCGTGGGACGCGACACTGAGAAGAGCGGAAAGGGTCTGTAATAACTCAAAAGTTAGATCCCAAAGTTTGCCATTGAACTTTTCTTCTTCGATTTTTTTTTTTTTGTGTGTGCAGGTTATTTGGAAGATAGGCGTCCAGCGTCTAACATGGACCCCTACGTCGTGACTTCGCTGCTCGCCGAGACAACGCTCTTGTGGAAGCCGACGCTCGAGGCTGAAGCGCTCGCTGCTCAGAAGCTATCTCTGAAGGTTTAACCGCCGTGTCTTTTGAAGCCCAGCCGAGCCTAGCCAAGAAAAGAGCTTGATGAGAGACTTGAGAGCTTCTTAGGCAGGAACCCAAAAAAAAAAAAAGAAGCATTGATCTCTAACGTGTAAAAAATGGAGATGGACTTGTGAAAATGATGCTTGCTGGTTTGTTTCATTACATTCAAAGTTATTGTAGTAAGCTTGCTTTTATTATTTAAATGCTTTGTTGAGAAATAGTTACTCGATTAAAAGATAATTAATGTCCTTTATATACTCTAATAACGCGCTTGAACAAATGGGATAACTTTTGCCTCTACTCGGCGAGGGAAAAGCAAGAATGTAAGGAGGAAACGTCGTCCGTAATCGTCGGCGACGGGAAAAGAGATCTGCAAAGATGTACACGGCTTCACAGGTTTGGGAAAAGGATACGACGCCGAGATCGATATTGAATCTGGGGGAACATTGTACCCTGGATTGAGCTATGGCGAGAATCAGCTGCGATGGGGATTCATACGCAAGGTGTACGGGATATTGGCAGCGCAGATCGTATTCACCACCTTCGTCTCCGCCGTGACGGTCCTCTACGCGCCGCTGAACGATCTCCTGGGCGGAAACTCCTTGTTGCTGTTGTTCCTCGTCTTCACGCCTTTCTTATGTGAGATTCGTTTTTTTTTTTTTTCTTTTTTGCTGTTTTGTGACTTAGGAGCTGTTAAAATCTAAGTGGAGGAAGACCGATCTACGATCTTGTTGGATTTTAGAAAATTCCTTTTAAACGCTTGCGTAATTTTGTTATTGTTTGCTGTTGCTGCTTGATTTTTCTGTGTGAGAGCTAAAATTCAAGTCTGACCTTCAGTGGCTGTTCGCTGCTCTATGTAGTGATTCGCACCATTTGCCCATGTGATCAAGATGACGCAAAAAACCTAAATTCTTGCAATTTAATAGTTGTGGAATGCTAAGCTACCATTTTTCATGCTACTTGATGATCTTTATGAACTCCTACAGTGTTTGAGTCATCAAATCATTTTTGCCAGATGAAACCGGGCAAGGACTGCTGAGTACTGATTTTTTTTTTTTTGTACTTTGTGAAGAATGTTCATGCCGCATTGATCTTCCATGCTGCTCTTTATTGACTTCTTTCCAGTCGCCCCTTTGTTTCATTTCATCCATTTAGCAATAAATGAGTTTGCGTTCTGCATAGGTCTCTGGCCCTTGCATGTCTATCAGCAAAAGCACCCACTGAATTTCGTTCTCCTCCGGCTCTTTGCTGCTTCTGAGCCTAACTGTTGGTGTCAGCTGTGCCAATACCAAAGGTTGGTTAGCTTTTGTATTACTTTTACGAACTTTGTGGTCTCTTTAAATTTTTGAGGCCAACGCACATGCGCCACACTTGGGAGGAGAGGAAACCGTATGAGCTTGAGGGGTTCTATTCCTAAAACCAATTGGTGATAGGAGGAATGACCTTTAAGCTTATATACCGGTTAGCTTTTCTTGTCGTAACCGATGTGGGACATTTGACATTGCCCACATGTGACATTCTTCACCCCCTCCCCCCCATGTGAGCCCTTTTTTTCTTAATCGGACGGGAACGTCAATCTTTTCGAATTCGCCCTATATTTTTTAATTTTTGAGTCGGGTGAGGAACGCCACTCTTTTCGAACCTCATGAACCATTTTAGGATTGTCCGCTCTAATATGATACCCTGTTAAATTTTTGGGGCCCGCGCACATGCGCTACACGTGGGAGGAGAGGAAACCGTTAAGCTTGATGGGTTCCTTCCTAAAACCAATTGGTGATAGGGGGATTTTTCTTGAGGGGTTCCTTCCTAAAACCAAGCTTATATACCAGTTAATTTTTCTTGTCGTAAGAGATGCGGGAAATTTGACATTTGCCCACATATGACATTCTTCACACTCTGTACAATTCAAATCTGAGCTCAATTTGAGCGGTTCTGTCAGTTGAGAACTTAGAGAGAAGAGAAGATTTTAGGCGGTGCGGTGGAAAGTTTCATGTATGAAGGTGCTGATATGATTTATTGCTTTGTATACTGTATTTATACAAAAGCATTAGTGGAAGAATATCTAGCTAAGTGTAAAATAGGAAACTAACTATCTTACAAAGTAGAGCAACAAAGAATAAATACTAGCTACCGTGTACAATCTTCATCCCCGTCGCAAGCTAAGCAGTGAAGAGATGTCTTCATGCCAAACTTGGAAATGATAGAGGAAAATAAAGGCTTGGGTAGAGATTTCGTGAACGCATCTGCAAGCTGATGTGAAGATGGAGTGTGGAGTGGAATAAGGTGATTATTCTGATATTGCAAACGGACGAAGTGACAATCAATTTCCAGGTGCTTGGTCCGCTCGTGGAAGACGGGATTCTCCTGATGTAGATAGTGGCTTTGTTGTCACACCATAAAGAGATAGGTAAAGGAATATCAATATCGAAGTCGCGAAGCAGATAGTTGAGCCATAGAAGCTCATCCAAGGTGTAACTCATACTCCGATATTCAGCCTCGGTCGAGGAACACGAGATTGTGGTATGTTGCTTCGTCTTCCAAGAAATCAATGAGGAACCAAGAAAAATGCCAAACCCGGTGATAGACTTACAGTGAGAGGTCTGCCCAATCCGCGTCACTGAAAGCCTCGAGTTTGAGATCTAGCTATGTTAAGCCCCTCTGTGCCTTTCAAGTACTTCAAGACATGAAGTAAGGCTTCCCAATGAGTTGTGCATCTGTTGGACATGTTTGCCGAGCTGTTGCTTGGCAAAAGTGATGTTTGGTTGAGTAAAATTTAGGTATAGAAGCTGCCCAACAAGCTTTCTGTACCTTGTAGGGTCTGATACAGAGGCACCACAATCAGCTGTAAAGTGATGATTCTTTGGTAGAGGTGTTGTAGTTGGCTTGCAGCCAAGACCGGTATCGCGAAGTATGTCTAAGATGTATTTCCTTTGGTTGAAATGCAGCCCTTCTTGCGATCGTGTGAGCTCAATTCCCAAGAAATATTTACCAATTCCCAGATCTTTGATGGTAAAAACCTGATCTAAGAACCGCTTGACTGCATTAACTCAGCATCATCAGTGCCAGTAAGGAGAATGTCATCGACATAAACCACAAAAGCTAGGAAACTAGCGCTGCCTCGTTTGATCAGCAAGCACGGGTCATCGTCAGATTGGACAAAACCATAGTTCTGAAGGTGCCGAGTGAACTCTACATTCCATTGACGCGAAGCTTGCTTGAGCCCATATAATGATTGCTTCAACTTGCACACTTGACCTGAGCTTTATGGTAACCCTCAGGTGATTTCATATAAACCTCTTCTTCCAAGAAACCATGAAGGAAAGCGTTATTGACATCTAATTGGTGTAGACAATTAAAAGTTGTAGCTAGAGCCACCAGTAACTGCACTGTCACAACACGTGCAACAGGCGAGAAACTGTCATAACAATCTAACCCTTCCACCTCGTTGTACCCCTTGGCGACAAGTCGAGCTTTGAAACGATCCAAGGAACCATCTGATTGTACTTTATCTTATACACCCATCGGCATCCAATAGCATGTTTGCCCGATGGTAACTCGCTCAAGTCCCATGTTGCATTATCTTCAAGGGCCATGGCTTTAACCCATTGTGGGTTGTTCTTAGCCCCTAAGTAAGAGATCGGGGCTCTATCACTGTCCAGCTGAGTCAAGCAAGACACGTGATCTGGACAAGAATTAGGGCTGCAAATAAAAGGACAAGTTATGGGAGTATATGGTGACGATTGTGGCTGTGACCGATGTAGCTGCGAAGAGCGCATCCCCGATTGTACTTGAAAGACACAGTCTTTCATCCAAGTAGGAGTTGATTTCTTTGACTCTTTCCTGTGGGTGGAACAGGGGCGAAAAATTCAGTTTTAGAAAAAGTCTCAACAAGTCTGGATATTGTCTCAGAAAATGTCTCACTTATCCATTTTTTACGTGCTCCGTAATAAAATCAAATTGTGCATCAATATGTTTGTTTCATAATGGGCTGGATTTTTCGCTAACTCAATCGCGGACTTATTATCCACTCGAATTTCGGTGGCTCATCTTGTCCATTCAACTCGAGCAGTAAGTTCCTCACCAGATTGCGTGACAGACACACCACGATGTTGCCACATATTCCGCTTCGCAGGTTGATAGAATCACGATCGGTTGCTTTTCGATAACCAGGTGAATGCCGTATTCCCAAGATAAAATACGTAGCCGCCAGTGCTTCTTCGATAATCGATATCTCCGCACCAATCGCTGTCAGAATATCCGACTAATTTGTAGTCGCTCGCCTTTGGATAAAATAATCCGAGCGATTGTGTTCATCGGATGTATCGTAGAATCCTCTGATCGCTTTGAGATGTGATTGTCTCGGTTCTTCCATATAGCGGCTAACAACTCCAACGCTGCAAGCGATATCGGGTCCCGTGCATGTTAATTATCGCAGACTGCCCACGAGACTTCGATAATCGGTCGCATTCACTCATTGTCCTCTCTCAAACTTGGATAGTCTTGTTCATAAGTTCCATTGATGTCGCTACCGGGTTGCTCTCCTCCATTTTAGTTACTTCAATATATCCTTCGCATATGCTTAACAAAGATTCCCGTGCTTCTTTGCTCGACTGCGAGACCGACAAAGTATTTCATCAGATCCAAGTCAGTCATCTCGAATTCCTTCGTCATTGCCGTTTCGAAGTCGTTGACTATTTTCTCACTGCTTCTTATGAAAATAAGATCCTCGACATAGACTGCGACGATGATCATATCCTCTCCTTCTCGTTTAACGTAGCGAGCGCTCTGGGTGAAAGACAGGAAGACATTGAACTTAAGGAAGGAATTTGTTGAATAAGCTCAAATGCCCACAAAATCAATCTATAAAGATATGCAAAAGGAAAGAAAAGAAAAAAATAAAAAAAAATAATGAATCAATCGAGCATGCATTGGCAGCCATAAGCCAAGAATGAAAAACAAAAAAAGAAGAAAGTCTAAGATACAGATGCTATAGCCAAAATAAAAGATACACGCGTGATTTGTTTGGATTGTGTGCATTTATTTCATGTTTTATTATCAATATGATATCTATATATGTGTATCCATTCATACATGTAATGTGAGAATAGAGAACAAAGAATTTACAAGTTATAATATCTCCAAATACGCCAACTTTTCAAGCTATTTTGATACCCAGGAAACATATCAACCCCAAAACTCTTAGATCGTCCTAAAAAACACTCATATTTGTACGTTAAAATAACAAATTAGTATCAGAGCCATGTCGTTCGGTGGTATGCCCGTTCTCCGCCTCACAAAGTCCAATTAGATAATTGGAGTATTCGAATGAAAGTAGTGCTCGGCTCTCATGGTGTATGGAATATCGTTAAAGACGGGTACACCGAATCTAAAAAAACGGACGAGTACATGGCGGTCCAGAAGGCGGTTGACGTTTCTTGAAATTAAATGACGCTGCGCTCACCATCATATACAATGGTTTAGACGATGCCGACTTCGAAAAAATTAACGACTGAAAGAATTTGAAGGAATGGGGAAAACTGGAGAAAGCGTACAACGGCGCCGACCGAGTAAAACAAGTACGACTGCAAACTCTTCGTGGCGAATTCGAAATGACATAATGAAGAACGGCGAAGTTGCCCGATTATATAACGAGAATACAAACCATCTCGAATCAGTTGAAGAGTAACGGTGAGGCCCTAACGGAAGCCCGGGTCATCGAGAAAATTCTCCAATCCCTGACGAATGAGCACGAGAACGTGGTAGGTGCAATTGAAGAATCCAAAAATCTCGAAGAAATGACGGTCGGTGAACTCTCCGGTTCGCTCGAAGCCGACGAGCAACGGAAGAAAAAGAAGAAGCAGGAATCGCTGGACGAGGCTCTACAGACGAAGTTATCACTTAAAGAGGATAAGGCGCTATATACACATCACGGCCGAGGACGAGGACAACGAGGATGAGGTTTCGGCCAAAATTCAGGCCGAGGACGAGGATACAATCCGGAACAACGCCAAACGAGCAATCAAAATTGGAGATGACGAGGTCGAGCTCAAGGACGAGGCGGTCGTTCAAATCGACCGAGCGTTGAATGCTACAACTGCGGGAAATTCTGACATTTCGCAAAAAAACTGTTGGGCCAAAAAGGAGGTGGACGAAAATGCGAATAATCACACAAGAATAGCCAAAAGACGAAGGCGTTCTCTTAATGGCGCTCGAGGATACAAGTCCAGACAGTGACATGGTTTGGTATCTTGACACTGGTGAGAGCAATCATATGAGTGGGCACAAACACCTCTTTACCAATCTAAAAAAGATCAAGGACGGGCACGTTTCATTTGGCGACGCATCGAAGATAGCTGTCAAAGGCCGAGAGAAAATACGTTTCTCACAAAAAGAAGGCAAACAAGGATTGGTCGAGGACGATTACTTCGTACCTGGTCTAAAGACGAACATCCTAAGTAAAGCGTAGTTGCTTGAAAAGGGATGCTCAATATCCGTGAAGGATCGGTCCTTACAACTACGGAACAAAGGTGGTCGACTGATTGCGCGAGTCGAGATTGAAAGGAACT
Source organism: Craterostigma plantagineum (assembly GCA_027422505.1). Taxonomy (NCBI): domain Eukaryota; kingdom Viridiplantae; phylum Streptophyta; class Magnoliopsida; order Lamiales; family Linderniaceae; genus Craterostigma; species Craterostigma plantagineum. Next base: position 4,410,375 of record JAPQWV010000029.1, read on the forward strand.
GAATGTTCAGACTCAACTTGAAGGCGATTCAACAAAAATGTTTGCAAGTTGACATCGAGGACGAAGTCCATTTGTGACATATGCAGTTTGGTCATTTGCACTCCGGTGGCTTAAAGGAGCTCTCCAAAAGAGGCATGGTCCACGGAATGCCGGTGATAGGATCGGAGAAGTTTTGTGAAAGCTGCATGATCTGGAGACATTCGCGGACGACGTTCCAGAAGCAGGCAGAATATCGAACGCGCAAACCGCTGGAGCTCATACACACGGATATATGCGGCCGAATCACACGGGAGTCATTTGGCGGAAAGAGATATTTTATCACTTTCATCGATGACTACTCAAGAAAGACAAGTGTATATTTTCTGAAGGAAAAATCAGAAGCGCTCGAGACGTTTAAAAAGTTCAAAACTATGATCGAGAAGGCGACGAATTAAAAAATCAAGGCGCTCTGCTCAGACAGAGGTGGAGAATATATGTCACGCGCTTTCGTAACTTTTTGCGAGAACAAAGCGTCAGGAGGTTCCTTACTGCACCGTGGTGTGGCCGGAAGGAAGAACCAAATCATACTTGACATGGTTCGATCAATTCTGAAAAGCAAGGAAATGCCAAAGGAGTTCTAGGTCGAGGCGGTACAATGTGCGGTATATATTCAAAATCGGTGTCCACATCACAACCTCGAGAATCGAACACCACAGGAAGCAAGGTCTGGCCGCAAACCGACGGTAGCACATTTCATAATATTTGGAAGCGTGACGTATGCACATGTGCCGGACCAGAGAAGAACCAAGCTTAACGACAAGCAAAAAGCTTGTGTTCATCGGGTACGATGAGAAGACGACGGCATACCGGCTCTATGATCCAGAAAATAAAAAGGTGATAGTAAGTCGAGATGTTCGAGTAGTCGAAGAAAATTCGTGTGGGACTGGAACAATGAAGAAAATACAACGGAGGAAGAACCACTGAGCATGCGCAATTATCCGCCCCGACTCCATTTCAAGAAATTAACGGGGAGGACGAACCAAGCAACCGAAGATGCGAAGCCTGCAAGACTTGTACGAGACAACCGAGGTGGTTCATTCAGTCTGCTTGTTGGCCGACTCAGAACAAATCAGTTTCGAATATGCAATAAGAGACAAACCATGGAAGGCGGCGATGGACGAGGAAATTAATGCGATTGAAAAGAACGACATATGGAAACTTGTGGAGTTGCCAAACGGGCATAAACCCTTGGAGTCAAATGGGTTTATAAAAAGATGAGTGCTCAAGGAAAAATTAAACGTTACAAGGCGAGCTTGGCGGCACTGAAATAGTATCTATCAAAGAGAGATATAACGGGCTTTGAGTCTTTCATAATAATTAGGGGTGGTTCGGTACGGTATACCGTACCGAAACTGTAATACCGTATACCGTACCGAAATTTCGGTATCGAAGAAAAGCATTCAATACCATACCAAAATTTCGGTATACCTTAAATCGATATGGTATCATACCGAAATTTCGGTATGGTATCGGTATCATACCTTTTATACCATTCACACTGAGGGTTTATTACCATGCGTGTCTCGTAACTCGTTAATTCATTGTTTTCAAATTTTTAGTCAATTCAAACTCCTTATGCCCCAATAAGATGGATTATTAATACCAAATATTTCAAAATAAAAAGATTTTTAATTCATAAAATAACCTTAAATAATTTACATGTAGTCAGTCTCCTTAGTAAGATAAAGAACTTTACATAACCACAAATACAACTCTGTATACAGATTAGTTAAAACGAAACGGCTATTTAAAAAATTACTGAAGATTAATAATTTATGGGACTAATAAGTTTATGAAGATCCTTATAATATTTTTATCCATTTTATTTTTTGAAATAAATCATATATGTAGGTGCGAATAATATATTAAAAATTTAAAACTTTAATATTTCGGTATAATGGGTATACCTAATTTTTACAATTTCATACCATTACCGTACCGAAAAGTTTTTTTATGGTATCATACCTTACCAAAAACTTTCGTATACCAAAATTTTCGATAACATTTCATATGATAAGGACGATATATCGGTATTTCGGTATATTATCCAGCCCTAATAATAATGGTACGTGAGTATTTGAAAAAATATTTAACTGTGGGCTTTGGGCTGAAAAATAATATTAAGCATTTATTAGATATTGGGCTTAATTTGTTTTTCTACCAAAATAATATTAAGCCTTTATTAGATATTGGGCTTAATTTATTAATAATAGTAGTAAGGCTTTATTGGGCTTAATTTATTTATTTCCCAACTTTTAACACAAGGGTAAAAATGGTATTTTAGTTTTTACTTTTTGAAGCTTATAAATATAATAAAATAATATTTATGGCATGGTTCATGTGGAATGCAAAATGCCAAAGTGTTGGTTTCTATTCTTTTAATTTTGTATTAAATGCCAAAAATATTTTAAGCAATATTAACCCTTAGTGAATTTTTTTCAAAGACAGACCATTATGTTTCAACATAATTATTTTTGTTAGTACAAATCATTTTCAAAGCTTGAAAATATGGTATTTTCATTGCAATTTTGTGGCCTATAAAATACCTAATGAAAAACTTACGTTTCCATGTGTGTTTTTCACTTTTGAGAGAGAAAAACTTAAGTATCATCCTTAGAGGAAATTTTGTGAAAAATATATCTCTTAATACAACTTCGTTCCCTTTCTAGCCATCCTTGGGAGGGATTTGGTTTGTCATACATCTCGGGATCGGCGTGACTACCAAATCACTCCCAAGGATGGCTAGAGAGGGTATGAAGTTGTTTTAAGAGATATTTTTCACAAAATTTTCTCTAAGGATGATACTTAATTTTTCTCTCTCAAAAGTGAAAAATACACATGAAAACTTAAGTTTATTACCAAAAAACTTATGTATTTTATAGGCCACGAAAATTGCAATGAAATACCTTATTTTCAAGCTTTGAAAATGATTTGTACCATACAAAATAATTATGTCAAAACATAATGGCCTACCTATGAAAAAATTTTCATTAAGGGTTAATATTGCTTAAAAATATTTTTGGCATCTAATACAAAAATTAGAAGAACAGAAAACAACACTTTGGCATTTTGCATTCCACATGAATCATGCCATAAATATTATTATTATTTTATATTTATAAATTTCAAAAATTAAAAAATAAAATACCATTTTTACCCTTCTGTTTAAAGTTGGGCCAATAAATAAATTAAGCCCAACATCTAATAAAGGCCTAATCGGGATCTATTCGGTTCCGCGGGATTGGTTAGGTGCTTACCAAATTCTTAGATTCCTCCCTGCCGGGTTGAGACGTACCAAGAGAATCGGGCTTAAAAAGGATCACTGGGATAGTATCTATCAAAGATAGATATAATAGGCTTTGAGTCATTGAAAAATATTTAAGTGTGGGCCGTTACTAAGATCCTGTTCGGTATAATAAAGAAAACGTGCATGTACGACACATAATATGGTAGAGTGTATTACCCTCGTAGCGAAGTTCCCTAACTCCCGGTTGTAGTAAACCGTTCCACGCTTCCACGAGGCGCGTCGAAGAGAGTCACGCCGACCCCGAGATGTATCACAAACCAAAACCCCCCAATGATGGCTAGAGAGGGAATGGAGTTGTTTTAAGAGATATATTTTCCACAAAATTTCCTCTAAGGATGGTACTTAATTTTTCTCTCTAAGTTAAAAATACACATGAAAACTTAAGTTTTTCATTATGAAAACCTTAGGTATTTTATAGGCCACCAAAATTGCAATGAAGATACCATATTTTCAAACTTGGAAAATGAATTGTACCATACAAAATAATTATGTGAAAACATAATGGCTTACCTTAGAAAAAAAATTCACTAAGGGTTAATATTGCTTAAAAATATTTTTGGCATTTAATACAAAATTAAAAGAATAGAAAACAACACTTTAGCATTTTGCATTCCACATGAATCATGCCATAAATATTATTATTAATTTTTTTATATTTATAAATTTCAAAAATTAAAAAATAAAATGTCATTTTTACCCTTGTGTTAAAAGTTGGGCCAATAAATAAATTAGCCCAATATCTGATAAAGGCTTAATACTATTATTAATAAATTAAGCCCAATATCTAATAAAGGCTTAATATTTTGCCTTCACGAATTAATCATAGAGTCAAGTTAGTGAGTTTGACGTAACCATGATTCTCACCCGACCGGGACATAAGTGAATGGTATATATATACTACGATAATCTATAGTTGGTTCGTGAAAACGATGAAGATCGTACTCAACACGGGATCTATTCTGTACTGCGTGACTGGCTAGGTGCTTACCGAAAACTTGGATTCCTCCCTTGTCGTGTTGCGACGAACCAAGAGAGTCGGGCTTAAAAAGGATCACTGAAATATTATCTATCAAAGAGAGAATAACGGGCTTTGAGTCGTTCATAATAATCGTACGTGAGAATTTGAAAAAATATTCAAGTGTGGGCTTTGGGCTGAAAAATAATATTAAGCATTTATTAGATATTGGGCTTAATTTATTTTTCTACCAAGATAATATTAAGCCTTTATTAGATATTGGGCTTAATTTATTAATAATAGTATTAAGTCTTTATTAGATATTGGGCTTAATTTATTTATTGGTCCAACTTTTAACACAAGGGTACAAATGGTATTTTATTTTACTAATTTATAAATATAAAAAATAATAATATTTATGCCATGATTCATGTGGAATGCAAAATGCCAAAGTGTTGTTTTCTATTCTTTTAATTTTTGTAGTTAAATGCCAAAAATTAAGCAATATTAACCCTTAAGTGAATTTTTTCGAAGGTAGGCCATTATGTTTTGACATAATTATTGTTGTATGGTACAAATCATTTTCAAAGCTTGAAAATATGGTAGTTTCATTGCAATTTTCGTGGCCTATAAAATACCTAAGTTTTCAAAATGAAAAACTTAAGTTTTCATGTGTATTTTTCACTTTCGAGAGAGAAAAATTAAGTACCATCCTTAGAGGAAATTTGTGGAAAATATATCTCTTAATACAACTCAATTCCCTCTATAGCCATCCTTGTGAGGGATTTGGTTTGTGATACGTCTCGGGGTCGGCGTGACTCTCTTCGGCGCGGTTCATGGAAGCGTGGAACGATTTACTACAACCGGGAGCTAGGGATCTTTGCTACGAGGGTAATATACTCTACTCTATTATGTGTCGTACATGCACGTTTTCTTTATTATATCGAGCACGACCTTAGTAACGGTGGTGAGAAAATTTTTTAAATTCACTCATCCTTAGAGGAGTTCCTCTAATAACTTCCTCATCCGAACACCCTCATTAGTTGCCTCAGAGGCTGCAATATACTTCGCTTATGTGGTGGAATCGGCGTTAGTGCTTTGCTTAGAGCTTTTCCAAGACACTGATCCACCATTAAGCATATAGACAAAATCAGAAGTAGATTTTCGGTCGTCCACTAAGCTTCTTTCACAGGCATTGCTTGATAGACACCTTCATAAGATGGGGTTACGATATCATAGCGCATGACATTGAGTGCAAGTGGGAGATTGTTAGGGGTGTGCCCTCGGAATGCCATTCGAGCGGGAATAGATTATGATGAAGTTTTTGCTCCCGTTGCAAGAATGGAGGCAATCCGGTTGCTCCTGACTCAAGCTGCACAACTCAACTGGCAAATCTACCAGATGGACGTAAAGTCCGCTTTTCTGAATGGGGAACAATGAAGAAATCTACGTGGAGCAGCCCTCGGGATATTCAAAATCGGGAGAAGAAGACAAAGTGCTGAAATTAAAAAAGGCCCTTTACGGGCTAAAGCAAGCACCTCGAGCATGGAATGCCTGAATTGACGGATATTTCAAAAAGAACAAGTTCGAGCAATGTCCGTTCGAGCATGCCCTCTACGTTAAACGAATGAGAGGAAATGATTAATCGCACTCTATGTCGATGACCTTATTTTCATGGGAAGCAGTGAGAAAATAGTCAACGACTTCAAGAAGGCAATGACGAAGAGATGACGGACTTGGGACTGATGAAATACTTTCTCGGTCTCGAAGTCGAGCAAAGAAGGACGAGAATCTTTGTGTCGCAAGAGGCGTATGCGAAGGATATATTGAAGAAAATCAAAATGGCGGGAGGACATGGAGCTGCTTTTCCAGCAAGGTGCTCATTGCTATCAAACATCACTCTCATAGCGAGGTGCTTTTCCACATTCAAAAGCATAGCATATGCTTTTCGTACTTCAGGCCAAGGTTCAGATGCAAATTTGATTCCTAACTCTATCATATGTTTCATTTAACCCCATAAGAAACTGCATGCGCTTTGTTCTCCCTTCTCTTCTGTTAATTCTCCCAACCTTGCATACACAGCCGTTAAAAGTACATTCGCCATTTTCCATGAGATGAGCTAGCTCGTCCCAAAGTCGTTTCAATCTGCTGAAGTATTGTGCCAAAGTCATGGTTCCCTGCGAGATCGAACATATTTCTCTGTTCAATTGCTACACTTGCGGACCATTGCTCGTCGCATACTGAACTTATAGCTCCTCCCGAAGTTCTTTGCTGTTTCAGCGAGGCTGAAACTGTCAACTAGCTCCGCTGAAATCGAGTTCAAAATCCATGACACGACAGTGTCATTCACTTGAGTCCATTGTGCGACATCTGCATCGCCGTCGGCAGGTTTAGGAACATCACCATTGATGAATCCTAGTTTGCTTTTTGCGCTGAGAGCTCGCTTCATCGAGTGACTCCATGCCAGATAATTCGACTCGTTCAGCTGTTCGAGACAATCGCCAATCCTAGACCATCTGAAGGCAGTAGCGTTAGAGGATGAACATATCCTCCGCAACTGATCGCTTCTGTTCCATTCTTAGTCTGCTTTCCAATCGATTCTGAAATTCGCTGTTCCTCTGCCATAGCTTCAGAAATCGCAAATTTGAATTTTTTAAAAAAATTCTTCCTCTACATGTGAGTTCTTCAATCTTCGATCAGATGCAGAATCGGCTGCTCTGATACCATGTAAAATTCAAATCTGAGCTCAATTTGAGCGTTTCTGTCAATCGACCGCTTAGAGAGGAGAGGATTTTAAGCGGTGGAAAGTTTCATGTATGGAAGTGCTAAAATGATTTATTGCTTTGTACACTGTATTTAAGCGTTGGTGGAAGAATATCTAGCTAAGTGTAAAATAGGAAACTAACTATTTTAACAAAACAGAGCAACAAAGAATAAATACTAGCTAATGCGTCCAGTCTTCAGTCACTCCAACTGAAGTGGTTACTAGTTTGCAGGAAGGATGTGCTTGAGGCCTTAATCTTGACATCAGCTGTAGTTTTGGCCCTAACTGTGTATACTTTCTGGGCTTCTAAGAAGGGCAAGGACTTCAGCTTCCTTGGACCCATCTTTTTTACTAGTCTTTTCATCTTGATCTTGACTGGTTTTCTTCAGGTCACTCTCTTATCCATATTGATATATGCACATTTCTCATAACCCTTATACTAAAGCATGATCAATATTTTTCCATTGCAGATGTTTGTCCCCCTAGGCTCAACCTCAGTAGCTATCTACAGCGCAATCAGCGCCATAATTTTCTCGGGATACATAGTCTACGATACGGATAACCTCATCAAGCGCTTCACATACGACGAGTACATTTGGGCATCTTCGACGTTCTCAACCTTTTCCTTACGATTCTCAGGATGCTGAGACAGGAGAATTAAGGCTCTCTCTACTCATGATGGGTAAAGTAGTAAAGCCTTCCTTTCCTAAGTGTTCATATTTCTGCTGCTTAACTGTCGTGTTTCTGCATTGTCTATAGAATTAACTATGGCATAATTTCTACTTCTCTGTCCACGCACCTTCGAAATAACAGTTTGACTGTTTTCGCTTATGAATTTTTGCGTGAGAAAAAGAAAAAAAAAAAAAAACTGTTTTTGTAATCTATTGCCATATTATGTGTGATTTGTAGTCGCCATGGCAAAAACGTTCGAGCAGAAATTAATCGTGAAAAAAATGCTTCAGTAACATGTGAGTCGTGTACGTAAAAATAATGTTACTGTATGGCAAATAATTATTCATAACGAAAAATGTCAAACTGATGTCGATCAAGGAGAAGGACCCTCGCCAATGGGTAAATATGATATGGACTTATCAATGCAGGCAATAATACATTTGCTAACTTGGACTTTCCTGTGTGTGTATATAATATCATATATATGACACGTGAACGAAATTATTACGCAAACAAAACGCAGTATTATTTTATAGACGTTGATGGGGACTGGGCTTCTGAGATCTCAATGTCTCGACGAACCTGTTTGCTAGTGTCCAATTTCCGACATGAAAAAGCAAGTTTAATTTGATGCAAGAAATTTAATAAAAAAAAAATTAAGTCTGAGTTTTTACTGATAATCTTCCATTATTTCATGAAATATGACGGTATTTTTAATTAAATAATAAAAAAAAAACTAATCATTAACTAAATAAACATGAAGTAAAAAGTATTAATAGAATAGGAATTTTCGTCATCCCAGATGACGAGTTAGTAACTCGTCTTCCAGGAAGACGAGTTATGGTCTAGCTGGCCCACTGCTGGTTGTCCGCGCTGGCAAGAGGCTTGACGTGGAGTAACTCGTCTTCTGGGAAGACGAGTTACTAACTCGTCATCTGGGATGACGAGTTAGATCCGTTTTTTTAAAACCCTACAACGACAGACGACAGACGAACCGATTGAAGACGACGACGACGAAGACGACCGACGACGAAGACGACCGACGACGAAGATTCGCCGTGCGTCCCTGCCTGCACGTCGCCGCGCACCCGCTGACAGCCGCGAAAGTCCACGTGGACGTCCTCCGACGACGAGCCTCCGCCGTCTCTGTCCGCCGGCCGTCGAGCTCCTCCGCCGCCCGCCGCCCGCCGCCTGCTCGCCGCCTCGACATCCTCCGCCGCCGCCGCCTGCGACCCCCACACGTCGACGACCTCCGTCGCTTCGACCCGCCACCTCGACGAGCTCCTCCGCCCGCGAACCACCGCATCTCGACGACTACGGTTAGCGACCCCGTTTTTATCTGAAATATGGCCGTTGTGTTAATTTCATCATTATCAATTGCTATTTTTATCGTTGATTTGATTGTTGCCGTTTTTTAATTGTAGAATGGATTTGAATTCATCTTATGGGCCTTTTGATAGTTCGGTGTTGACGATGCAGTCGAATCACCGCAGTACGGATTTGTTGTTAGATAATACAGCAATAGATAAGACAATTAGGGTTAGGGCGTTAGAGAATGTAGTGTGGGGTACTAGAGAAGCACCGAATATATTACACGGTCGCTTATTAGGAAAGTTGAACGATATGGGTCTATACAGCGTCTACAGCTGTATGTCGCAGAGGGTTGACCCTCATTTGATTACAGCGTTGGTAGAACGTTGGAGGAAGGAGACCCATACGTTTCATTTTTTTGTTGGGGAGGCGACCGTTACCTTACAGGACGTAGGTATCTTGTGGGGGTTGCCTGTAGATGGTAGGTGTGTCTCTGGTGTGATCCATACTAGGACGGTCACACAGTGGATGGATGAGTGCGAGGAGTTGCTAGGTTTTAGACCACCTGCGGATAAAATTAGGGGGTCATCGATTTCGATGAAGTCGTTATCGAGTTGGTTGTTGCACCATCCGATAACGGATGATAGTGATGAGGAAGAGGTCGAACAATCAGCACGGGGTTATGCGATGCTGCTCTTCGGTGCCGTGATGTTCCCCGATTGCAGTGCCAGCACCGTATCATTGGCTTACCTTCAGCTATTGGAGGATATTGAGGAGGTGAGCACATTTAGTTGGGGCAGTGCGGTGCTGGCATTTCTATACAGAGAGCTTTGTTCGGCATGCGAGCCGAAAAAGCTAAATATAGGCGGACCCCTACGGCTGCTGCAGGTAATTATATAGAATATGTTATTATTATTTAATTATTTAAAAAAATTACTTAGAACAAGTGATTTGTTTTAGGCATGGGCATATGTGAGGATTTTGCCATTTCAGCCATTACGGGGTGATCTTCGTATCACGATGGAGCCCCAAGTCGTCGACGGGATACTCTTACCGATCCCTCCACATGCTGCGAGGTATTGTCGTTCTTCCGAAAGTTGCCAAATTTTTTACATTCTTACATTTATAATTGTTGTGTGAATATTTGACAGGTGGAACACATTCTTCGATTTTACTACGTCGACGAATTCAAACTTACGCACGATCCGCGAGTGCATTGATCGCATGCAGCCGCACCAATTTGCATGGACTCCGTACAACATGGCGGAGCCAGAGATAGCCGCCCTTCCTCCAGAGTGCTTACCGATCGGTTGCCGTTCGAGGTGTCCACTGATATTCTTCAATATCGTGGAGTTTCATTACCCCGAACGATGTCTTAGGCAATTTGGAATTATCCAAGGGATTCCCATTATACCCCCGTACCGAGATAACAATCTCCATACGTACGAGCGTCGGCAGCGGTCGGGTATGGATTGGAGATTGCATCATGCATACTGGATTGGGTTATGGGATAATCGAGAAGAAACCGTCGTGGATGGTCCTCCCGCAACTGGTTTCAGCACGGTGGAGGAGGGATATTACGAGTGGTTTCATCGGATCACTCGCCTCTACATATCTCCACATGCGAGACAGATGGACCAGGGCTTCCAGATGGGGGATGGGGTGTTTCTAGAGACCATCGTAAGTTTATTTAGGTATTAATGTTATTTGTTTAGGACGCCAAATAATATAATGCAATCTTTATTTTAGGAACGCGGGATCCACGACAGCCTTCGTTACGCAAGGACCGGCGAGCATGATGAGACCATCCGCTTACTGGAGCAGATGGATGGAATGTTTATCTCGCGACGACGAGTTCGAGGAGGGAGTCAGGCCGGACCATCTCACGTGCATGACGTCGGGACATCACAAGTGCACGAAGACGTGAACCAGTCATTCTTTGACGACCTGGCGCCGTTTTTCGGATCGTCTGCAGCTCAGGACAGCTCACAGCCGCCGTATATGGATCACCAGGTTTATTTTCTAGAACTTAGCATTTAAAGCGATCAAATTATTTACTCTACAACACCGGCTCACAGCCGCCGTATATGGAATGTTTATTTCGTTATGACATTTAGGCGTTTACGACACCTTCCCCACGACTGCGACGATCCCGAAGTCCGGATGATGATGCTGAGCAAGGTAACCGTCGAGGAAATCGAGTACGTAGGCCACCTCGTTGTGGGACAGGCGGTCATTTGGCTCATCATGGCCGATAGTTGTTATGTGAATTGTTATTTTCTGTAATGACTATTATGGTAGCTTTTTTCGTTAATTTATTTGGTAAGGATTATTTTCTATTATTATTTATACTATTATTATTAGTCTTATTATTGTTATTAATTTTTTAAATTATAATAACTATTATTATTATAATAATAAACATGATTATTATACTTATTATTATATTTATTACTCTTACTATTATTTTAAGTATTACTATTATTATAATAAATATGATTACTATACTTGTTATTATTTTGTTAATTATAATAACTATTATTATTGCAATAATAAATGTGATTATTACACTTATTATTATTAGTCTTATTATTCTTATTATTATTTTAAGCATTAGTATTATAATAATAAATATGATTACTATACTTATTATATTTTTAATTATAATAACTATTATTATTATAATAACAAACATGATTCGTTTTATATATAAAACAAAAACGTAGGGTTAACAACATTGTATATTATTTTTAACGCCGCCCGCGTTGTCTAGCACGGGTTTCGCCCCTGTCCATCTCATTTCTGATGCGATTTCTACTATATCTTCTGGGACCAGTTCTTTCTCGACGAGATTCGTTATGAACAAGATTCCAATCTTCGGGGGTCCAATAACGTTCATCGTGCATTGGTTCAAAGGTACCTTCATCGTCAAGGGGAGTGGTATCATCTGGGGCATCGTCGTCGTTGTTCTCGTCGTCGTCGTCGTTGGGATCGGGTAACTCGGCCAGTTGATCTTCATCGTCTGCTTCCGAATCACTAACATCAACGTCGTCATCGGGTTCAGGCACGGGTTCTGACACGAATTCTGGCATATTGAATGGAACACCATGCGCCGGCATCTCCAGAGAAACATTGCTGAACCCTGCCGTAACTGAGATAATGTCGGGAAAATCCGGACATGTATAACTGGAAGAACCAACCTCATAATTGTGATGAGGCTCTTCGTTCAAATCAAAGTTTGAATTTTCAACCGCCTCAATAAAAACTTCAATACAGTCGTTCTCCGAATCGGGATGTATGAAAAATTGTAAGTCGTTGTCGTTGGAGATTTGGAGTAGCTGATGAAAGTGGCGGGAATGCTGAAAGTATTCATTTTTCCCGTAGACAACGAACGAACAAGTACTACTATCAGCACCCGTAACTTCGAACAGCAACGATATAAACTCGGAAAAATTGGTATTGCGACGAATTCGCCTATATGCAATAGGACGGATACTATATTTGACGGTGGAATCGGATGATCGAATTATTTCACCGCCGAAATATACGATGACTTGTACGCGACTAGACACCATTGTGTAAATTGTTGTATTTTCGAATTATATGTTAATATGCGAAGAGGGGAGGTGTATTTATAATAGAAATAACACGTCATCCCAAGGGACGAATTAGTTGAATTATTTCCCACTAAACTAATTCGTCATCCGAGATGACGAACTACTTCAATTATTTCTGAACAGCCATGCAAGTTGGTCGGGAATAATTCGGATAACTCGTCACTTGGGAAGACGAGTTAGTAACTCGTCATCCCAGTAGACGATTTACTCAGCTAGTGGACTTTTGACTGGCACTTTGACCGACCACGGCTGGCCAGTGGGCCAGCTAGACCATAACTCGTCTTCCTGGAAGACGAGTTACTAACTCGTCTTCTGGGATGACGAAAATTCCTATTCTATTAATACTTTTTACTTCATGTTTATTTAGTTAATGATTAATTTTTTTTTTATTATTTAATTAAAAATACCAAATATGACACCATTAAACTACCTATCATGTATATTACTCCCTCCATCCCGCTAATTTTATCACAATTTTCCATTCCGGGCATCCCACTAACTTTATCACATTTCCTTTTTGGGTAAAAATTATCGCAAACGATCAATATAATAATATTAAATATTCTTAAAAGACGTGTCAAAGCATACACTTTTTTACCTTTTCATTGTACTATGTTATTATAATAATGCCACCTTAATATCCGTGCCCACCAAGAAATGTGACAAAACTCATGGGACGGAGGGAGTATATAATAGATTGCAAAAGGAATTTTTTATTCAGACATGAGTAACGAATTAAATGATGAAGATGGCAACAGAAGTACTCCCTCTGTCCGAAAGGATTTTGGACATTTGGGAGTTGGCACGAGAATAAGAAACTGAATATTTTAATAATATAGTGTGATGAAAAGGTAAAAAGTGTATATTTTGGCACGTCTTTTAAGATATTTAATATTATTATATTGATTGTTTGTGATAGTTGCTAAATAAGGAAATGTCCAAAAGATGTAGAACGCCCAATTTAGTAAAATGTCCAAAATGGTTTGGGATGGAGCTAATATTTTACTTAGAAAAAAAATGTGAATATAGTGAGTTGACAGCTTCTTCAGATCTGATGACATGACACATTACACTCTGTAAGTCAGTCTTGATTTAAATTTTTGTTTGTTCGTTTTCAGAAAAGGGCAGTGCAGTGAGTGGAGGGGTCATCGAGCCATTGAAGAATGATGAGGTCGTATTGAATGCCATGTGTGCCTCGAATAAATGATCAAGTATCTTTTAAATTAATTTGAAGCATATTCTTTAAATGGCTTTTATTTAGGACCCGAAAATAATTAATATCGCTCCCTAATTCGGTGGATCGTGTCGCGTTCCTTTTCTCCCAACCCCATGCATTCAAGAATCTTGATTACTCCGCAAAAGGCACAAGCAAATGACAAAAGAAATGTAATGAGATGATGAAAATTAAGCAAGAACATACAATAAGAAAAACTTCACAAGGAAAACTACATTGATAGATCTCATCTACCTATTCTTGAACCCTTCTTCAAAGAAAACAATGGAGGCAGACTGCTCCTTGGCTGCGCCGTGCATATGGGAACGTTGATCACCGGCCTTATCCTAATAGTAGCAGACTTTGTTCTTTCGAGCCCTTTCTTGTAAATCCTCTTCATAGTCTTGTCCTTATTACTACTACTCTCGCCATCTTTATTCTCATCTGAAGATGACGATGATACGTCGCCCAACGAGCTCCTTGAAGAAGAAGAAGACGAAGAAGAAGAAGGTGAAAGAGTTGACGAAGGACGTTGGTGCTTCCTCAACCTCAGCAACTCTTTCCACAGAACAGTGCACTTAGGTGGTCTAGGCGACGGATCATCGTCCAAAAACCAGCTCATTCTCGGCTCGTCTTTGCTGCTATGAGAAGTTAATAATGCTTCTTCGCTCTTGGGCCCGATTTGTTCGACGTTGTTAACAGCATTAATCTCACCTTTCATCAACGCCACCTTGTTGAGCTTATCTGCGTAGTGCTTCTGCCAAAATGGCAGCAATTTGCCTTCGTAGAACAGCTCGTCGGCGGTGATCATACTGGTGGCGACGTTCCCAGACAAGAACTCGAAATCTGCGCTGCGTGCAAGCTTTGATCTTTCGCTTTCTGATGCATCGTTTTCGGCCTGATGAGGCGAAGGGTTATTTTTAGGGCATATAGAGATGAAGCTCTTCTCATCAAGAAAATCTGCCGAGAATGAAATTCGAGGGCTTGAGTTCGACTCGACGACGTTATTGGACGTCTCTTGAAGGGTTTCAAGAGAAACCATTTGTTATTGCAGAGAGAAAGGGAGGAAACTAAATTAGGGTTTTGATGATTTCTCGTATTTTTTGATGAGAGAAGACCATGCCTTTGCATGAATGAGCTTATAAAGAGTACTTATATCTTGTGGGGTTTGAGATTCTTTTTAGGGGTAATTTGATGTCAGACCACAACATAAGTTTCATTTAGTTTCGGGTCCCTGTCAGAAAATTTTTAGTTTTAAGGACCTGATATACTTAAGTGTTTTTCATTACCACTTCATGGACATACAGTATCACTTCATGGACCTGCAGTATTACTTCATGGATATGCAGTATCAACTCATCGTTATGCAGTACCACTTCATTTTTATGTAATAACACAAAATGGTAGTCTAATATCAGTTCGTATACACTGTATAACCCTAAAAATTTTCTAGGGGCCTAAACCTAACTCAAAACATCTTTTGGTGGCTGAAACTTAATTAACACTTCTTTTTATTTGTATTCTATTTACCGTTTTCAGCCTTTGACATGATAGATGTTAAATTATAACATCTCGAAGCAACTAGACTTGGACGGTGATGTGATTAAATTAAACAGTGACTGTCTGGTGAATATGAAACAAATGACCTAAGATTGCTTATTATCAATTTATCATCACATGGAGACAACTTCGAGAGCTAAACGACAAAATTGTTTGTAATATTCTTCGTTATTTACAGCAAAGGCAATCACAAGCTAAGAGCTGTCCCTCGATATTATTACAAGGACTCTCTTGTTTTTATTTTAATCGTCTTAGAGTCGAAAAAAGTGAGGAATAATAATAGTGTGCTGGATCTTGAAGACAGAGATCATAATAACATGGGAGGAAGAGCTATAGATAACATGTGTGTAATCACATGAGCCTATAACAGTTGCATGCCATGTGAAAAACAGCTTTCTTGCCAAAGATTTTATTTATGATAAGTAGATATAATCCAATATTTCATCATTACTATTCTATGACCTCGGAAACACGCCTAACGAAGGGTTAATCATGAAATCAAATAGCTTTGAAGACTCTTAATTATCTCCTCAAGCCATACAGCTAATCAAGAAATCCTGCGAATCTTGTTTTGATATTGTCTTAATGTGCTGCGAAAAATATGTATTAATTAAATCAACAGCTTTGTATTCGAATTGATGATTAGTTAACAACGACCTTAAGATACGTATCGACTGTTGGACAGCGACCAAACACGAAGGAAAAGGACAAAATAACGGGAAAAATGAAAAGAAAAGGGAAAAACCAGAGATTCATACGTCTATTAATGCATGCAATAATGCATTTGCTATGGCATGGAAACAAGTTCATATTATAATTGAAAATACTGACAATATAATAATCACGTTATTTTCATAACTATTCAAGCAGCTGCAGAGATATTTTTCTCAATTAAGTTACTTCCCTTTCATAAAATTTAATATACATACATGTATATTGACGGACCCATATTAAAACAAACCCGATAAAAAATTGTTGTCTTCTTCCGGCCAGGAGAAGGGTCAAAACGGACCCGCCTTAGGATATATATCAGGAATGAAAGAAATGAAATGAAATATCATATCAGATTTGTAAACGAATTTGAGTATGACACAGATGATTTAACGTGGTTCAGATTCTACAATGGAATCCTACATCCACGATCAAAGATGAATTCTTATTGATCTTCACAGAGACGATTACAGAGAGTGAAAAAGGAAGAAGATTAACTAAACAAGCATTACGCGCCCTTTTCTATTTTATACTTGAACTGGTAAGTGGGCTTGGGCTTCACTATCTTCAGCCCATATAGAGCATAACGCGCGCGTTATAAAACGCCGTCACCAATTACGTCTTCATAAGTGACTCATAAGAAAATGTAAAGCGCGCGTCTTTAATGAATCAGCACCTTTTAAAATCCTTTTGATCTTTGCACTGTTCCATCAGTCCGACTGCTATCATCTGAGTTCAATATATCATTTTGATGAACTTGTTCCGATAGCCCCCCGCAAGATGGATGGTATAGGTTGATAACAGCCATCTTGACTAGGAAATTCTGTAAAAGAGGACCGGTGAGGGGCTTAGTAAAGAGGTCTGCAAGCTGGTTTTCGGTTCGGACTGGAAGTAGTTTGATGTCTCCTTTTGTGACATGGTCCCGAACGAAGTGGCAATCTATCTCGATATGTTTTGACCTCTCATGAAACTTTGGGTTCGAGGCTAGTTTCAGGGCTGATGCATTGTCACAATACAGAACAGGGACGTGGTGAAGCTTGATGCCCAGTTCTGCCAATAGGTGGTTTATCCACAGAATTTCTGCTACTGCTGCTCCAAGGGCTCTATATTCTGCCTCAGTGGAAGATCGTGAGACCGTGGGCTGTCTTTTAGCTTTCCAGGTTAGGAGGGAATCACCAAGGAAAGTACAGTACCCCGTGACTGATCTACGGGTATCAACACAGGTTCCCCAATCGGCATCCGAGAAGCCCTTCAGTTGCAGACTGGAATTTGAGCTCAGTAAAAGACCTTGACCTGGTGTCCCTTTAAGGTACCTAAGCAGGTGATGTGCTCCTATCATGTGAGCTGTTCTCGGAGCTGAAATAAATTGGCTGAGTTTATGGACTGAAAAAGCTATGTCCGGCCGCGTAAATGTTAAGTAAAGCAGCCTCCCTATGAGTCTTCTATACTTGAAGGGATCTTGTAGGAGCTCACCATCAGCTGCAGTCAGTTTGGCAGAAGGGTTCATGGGAGTTGTCAAGGGCTTAGATCCCATGTACCCCGTGTCTTCAAGGAGTTCAAGTGTGTACCTCCTCTGTGAAATGTATATCCCTGCCGGGCTTCTAGCAACCTCAACACCAAGAAAAAATCTTAGTCTCCCCAAATCCTTGATTCTGAAGCAGCTTTTCAAAAACTGCTTTACTTTCTCAATTTCTGTCATTGATGAACCTGCTAGTATAATATCATCTACGTAGACAAGGAGTACAACCATTCCCTCACCCTTTCCCTTGATGAATAGGGTATGGTCTGCCTGGGTCTGTGCAAAGCCAATTTGTTTCACAGCCTCGGTGAATTTTTTATTCCATTGTCTAGATGATTGCTTGAGGCCATAGATACTTTTGTGTAGCTTGCAGACCATTCTTCTTGGTCCCTTTCTGCTACAGTTTTGATAGTATCCCTGAGGTAATTCCATATAGACTTCCTCGGACAACTCTCCATTCAAAAACGCATTATTAACGTCCATTTGTTCCAAATGCCAATTGAGCTTTGCTGCGAGTGAGAGGATTATTTTGACTGTATTGGGCTTGGCAACCGGGGCAAAGGTGTCGATGTAATCAACTCCTTCCCTTTGGTCATATCCCTTCGCCACTAATCTGGCTTTGTGTTTCTCAATTCCACCATTTGAGTTGAATTTCACCTTGTATACCCAACGGCAGCCTATGGGTGCTTTCCCTTCTGGTAATGGAACCACTGACCAGGTGTTGTTGTCTTCTAGTGCTTCAAATTCCTCATCCATTGCCTTCATCCATTCCTCAGACTGTGCTGCCTGACTATAGTTTTTAGGCTCTGTTGCTGAAGAGATATTGTGAATGAAGATCTGGTACTGAGGTGTGAATTGCCTGTAGGAGAGTACCTGCGAGATAGGATATAAAGTCTTCTTCTCCATGAACTTATTGCAGTGGTAGTCCTTCAGGTATTGTGGCTGCTTAGTCTGCCTAGTTGACTTCCTCTGCACTGGCTGATCAAATTCAGATTGTTGCTGTTCTGTGTAGTGATGATCCATGCCTGTTGCAGTATCCTCTGTACCTGGTTCCTGTTCTGGGAGAATTTCCCCATCCTATATTGTTGTGGTAGGTTCTTCTGAAGTAATATGAGGCAAAACATAGGGTCTTGGGAGCACACAAGTAGAAAAAGGATCATCTGGCAATGAATTGGACTGGTCTTTAAATGGGAAGCAGTCTTCCCTGAATTCTATGTCTCGTGTGATGAAAACCTCCCATGTCTTTAAATCCATCACCTTGTACCCCTTTACACCATTGGGATAACCTAGGAACACACACTCCCTTGCTCTCATGTCGAATTTGGACCTACCTGCAGCAAGGGTTGAAACAAAGCACAAGGAACCAAATGCACGCAGCATGCTGTAATCAAATGGCTTTTGATACAGCTGTTCATAAGGGCTCTTACCTCCAAGAACTAGTGATGGTGTCCTATTGATTAAGAATGCTGCAGTTAGCACACATTCTGACCAAAATGCAATAGGGACAGCAGATTGGAAGAGCAGTGATCTAGCAACACTTAACAAGTGTTGGTGCTTTCTTTCGACTACGGAATTTTGTTGGGGAGTTTGAACGCATGACAAATGGTGGATCACACCTCTGTTTCTAAACAAATCTGCTAGGTTAAACTCCTTTGGATTATCCGTCCTAACAGTTTTGATCTTGGACTTAAAAAGTGTCTCAACTAAAGCAAAGAAGTAGGTTAGAACTGATCTCACCTCTGACTTATATTTGATCATGAATAACCACGTAAACCTAGTATGATCATCAACAATGGTCACGAAGTACTGATGTCCTAAGTGTGAGGGTTCCCTAAAGGGTCCCCACACATCACAATGTATCAAATCAAACGCGGAACATGTAATTTTCTTATTATTGGGAAAGACTAGTTTCTTTTGTTTTGCTAGTGGGCATATCTTACAGAAAGAACTTGTCTGATCTCTATCATACTTAAGAGAGCCCCTAATAATGTCTAGGATCTTGTCTGAGGGGTGTCCTAGCCTCCTATGCCATGTATCCATTGATGCCCTCGAAGTAAAAACAGGAACTGCTGTGTTAACAGATGGGACTGATTCTAGCTGATCTTGGAACAGATATAAGCCTCCCACTAGCTCACCCTTGCCAATCACTCGTTGGGAAGGGTCCTGCACTTGAAATCCATCAGTTCCAAAGAAGAACTTGCACCCTAAATGATCAGTCAACATACTCACAGACACTAAATTAAAATTGAACTGTGGCACCAACAATACATCAGTTAAGGTTATATGTTCATTCAGCACACAAGTCCCTGCCTTATTAACTTTGATGACTGTATTGTCTGGCAGAATTATGTTTGAACTTTCTATCTTATGCAAGTCAGTTAGCATGAGATGGTTTCCACACACATGTCTAGTAGCACCCGAGTCAACCACCCACCTTTTTGAATCTGAGAGCTCAGGTAAGTTAAAAGAAAGACACTTACCTGCATTCCCTTCATTTGGTGTGGCTGATTCTCCATTCTCTCGTGGCATGTTAGTTGCTGACTGCCCAAATAAAGCCTTGAGACTCTCTAGTTGGAAGGGTGTCATGTGCACTTGCACCATAGCATCCTTTCCAGGGGCAGTCCCTGGTAGGTGGCTGCCATGAGCTATCCTTCCAGGAACTTCAGCTGTGATCTGATTCACCCTGGCATTCTTGAACCTCTGTTGCTGCTTAAGCCCTGGGGGATATCCATGGAGTTGGTAGCAGGTCTCAACTGTGTGCCCTTTCTTATTACAATGGGTACACACAGGTCTCATCCCATCCTTTCTTGGATTGTACACAGGTCTTCTTCCCAGATCTTGATCATGTTTAACAGCCATCATTGCCAAACTGTTAGCTTGTTCCTCTGCACTTCGCAGCTGAATTGAGGTCATTGACCTCTGCTTCTCCTCTTGAACTAACAATGAAAAGACCTTGTTGATGGTTGGCAAGGGATCCATCAAGAGTATTTGCCCTCTTATTTGCGAAAAAGACTCATTCAGCCCCATCAGAAATGTAAGGACATAGTCTTCTTCCAGGTAGGCTTTAAGCTCCTTTGAACCGCCACAGGTACACTTAGAATTGGGTCTGTAATTAACCAATTCATCCCACAACGTCTTGAGTCTAGTGAAGTAGGATGAGATGCTATTTGATCCTTGTGAGAGAGTGATCAATTCTCTCTTAAGCTGAAATATCCTCGGCTTATTTGACTGACCAAAACGTTCCTGCAAGTCGATCCAGACATCCCTCGCAGAAGCACTGTAAAGAATACTTGCTGAAATTTCTTTAGCAACAGAATTTAATATCCATGAAATCACCACATTGTTATTCCTTCTCCACGCCGAGATTTGATTCTGCGAGCTAATTGAATTCTGTGAATCTGCTACAGGCTCTTTGATGTCTCCATTGACGAAGCCTTCCTTATTACGACCTATTAGTGCGATCATCATCGCCCTACTCCAAGTCGCGTAGTTATCACCGTTCAATTGCTCGTGGACAAGCAATTGACCCGAAGTATCGTTGTTGTTGAGGAAGAAAGGATCATTTATCAGAACAGTGGCGTTTGCACTTTGGGGGGGTGGTTGTGTCGTTTCTGCCGTCGTTTCTGCCATCGTTGATTGCGATACAAGAATGGAGCTCTGTGAATCTTGTTAGCTTTCTTGAATGTCTGCGCAGCTTCAATGCTCTGATACCATATCAGATTTGTAAACGAATTTGAGTATGACACAGATGATTTAACGTGGTTCAGATTCTACAATGGAATCCTACATCCACGATCAAAGATGAATTCTTATTGATCTTCACAGAGACGATTACAGAGAGTGAAAAAGGAAGAAGATTAACTAAACAAGCATTACGCGCCCTTTTCTATTTTATACTTGAACTGGTAAGTGGGCTTGGGCTTCACTATCTTCAGCCCATATAGAGCATAACGCGCGCGTTATAAAACGCCGTCACCAATTACGTCTTCATAAGTGACTCATAAGAAAATGTAAAGCGCGCGTCTTTAATGAATCAGCACCTTTTAAAATCCTTTTGATCCTTGCACTGTTCCATCAGTCCGACTGCTATCATCTGAGTTCAATATATCATTTTGATGAACTTGTTCCGATATATCAAGAATAAGCCCAAACGCACAAGGTATATATATCCGAAACTGATGCGGGTTACGACCCCGATCAACAAGATTTATGGTCAGGGAATAAAGGTGGGGGCCGGTTCGGATGAAATCGTGGTTGAATATTGTTGGATATAATCTCAAAGCATGATACAAACTAACAAATAAAATAAAATAGAAAAGCAAAATTATGCATCCAACGTGATGCATGTTAGAACTTTAGAAGAGAAGTCAAAGATAATAAAAGAAAACGTGTAGCAGCCATTGAAGACTGAAGAAGAAAAGAGCAAGTCCATGATATAGATCCTATAGCCGAAAGAAAGAAAAAATAGAAATAGGGTGTTATGTTTGTCTGCCACTTGATTTCTTTGTTGTAGTATCTACTATCTATATATATCTTATGCATGCATTGTAACGAGAGAGAGAAAGAGAGAGTTGGAGTAGGTGAGTGGGTTTAGAAAAGGAAAAGAGCATATGCTCTGTGTGCAATAAAGAGTGAGCGGAAGGGAAAAAAAAGGTTTTCCTTGTGTTCTTGTATCTGAAATAGAAAAACAAATAAGTTACTTCATCTGTTAAAAGAATTCGTTCTTCTCTCAAACATCAAATACTCGTCCTCACCAATTTGTTAGGATATGCGGAAATCCTCGATAATTATTTGCCCAAAAAATGACGATAATAAATAATAGAGACGAAAAATAAATTTGGACAGTGACACGAGATTTACGTGGTTCGGTCAGAATGACCTACGTCCACGGGCCGGAGTGTAGAACTTCTTTATATGTGGAGATATTACAGACACGTACACTGACGTGGTACAAAAGCAGCTACAACAATATAAGGAGTAGGCTACAGAAAATAATCAGAGGAGAGGAGAAGATCTGTATGGGTGTGGTGGTCTTTCTTCCCCAGCTTTTAACGCATCCCACATACCCATGGCCGTCGTCTCCGTGGCAACTTCTTGTAAAACCTCGTAAGAGAGATTTAAGATAATAGCCGATCTGGCTTTCTTGTCCAATTCATTAAATTGATCGTCCTTCATTTCGGTTGGTTTCTTCTTTGCGCCTTCAAGCGCCACCTCGCAACCGTCTTGAATGAGAATGGCCTCCATCTTGAGACTCCACATTGCAAAGTTGACATTTCTGTCGAACTTTTCAATTGACATTTTTGTTATCGTCATGGTGGCTAAAAAATAAATCAGGGTTGGCTCTGATACCAATTTGTTATTGTTAGGATATGCGGAAATCCCCGATAATTATTTGCCCGAAAAATGACGATAATAAATAATAGAGACGAAAAATAAATTTGGACAGTGACACGAGATTTACGTGGTTCGGTCAGAATGACCTACGTCCACGGGCCGGAGGGTAGAACTTCTTTATTATGTGGAGATATTACAGACACGTACACTGACGTGATACAAAAATAGCTACACAAGTATTAGGAGTAGACTATACAAAATATCGGATAGGAGAAGATCTGTTGGTGGTGTTTCGGTTTCTGGCGAATGAGCCTATTTATAGGCCAAGTTTTCAATGCTTCCTCGTCTGAACTGTAGAAAATAAAAGCAGTGTAAACCTTTGATTTCTTCCTCGCATGCAAAACAGCTCGGCGCCTGACATTAGAACTTTTCTTTGTGCTTTTCCAATTCCCACGTGAATGTCCATTCTCAATAGTTGAAAATGTTGAATGGTCAAATAAAGCTCACCTAACAAATCTCCACCTTGAGCTTGATTTCAAAAATAACTCCACCTTAATTAGTAACACATTTATCGCCCTCCGACCTTAGCCCCTGACGGGCTACTTCACCAACTTTAAAGCACCAATCAAGTCCAAGCAATGCTTGAACTTGGAAACTGGAAGAGCCTTCGTAAACAAATCTGCAGGATTATCCGTTGTGTTAATCTTCTTTATAAAGACCTTCTTATCTGCAATGATATCACGAATAAAATGATACTTAACATCAATATGCTTAGTCCTTTCGTGATACATCTGATCCTTAGTCAAATGAATCGCACTTTGACTATCACAGAAAATAGTAATGACTCCCTGATTATGAGTTAATTCAATGAATAACCCCGTCAACCACAATGCTTCCTTGATCGCGTCAGTAATGCCCATGTATTCTGATTCAGTAGTAGATAGCGCCACTACATGCTGTAGAGTAGCTTTCCAGCTCACTGCACAGCCTCCAATACAAAATACATAACCAGTAAGAGATCGTCGTTTATCAAGATCACCTGCGTAGTCTGAATCGACGAAGCCAACGAGAGTATCACTGTTTCTGCCAAACTCCAAACAAGTGCTTAGAGTACCCTTCAAGTATCTGAGAATCCACTTCACTGCTTGCCAGTGTTCTTTCCCTGGATTAGCCATATACCTGCTAACAACACTAACAGCCTGTGAAATATCAGGACGTGTACATACCATTGCATACATAATACTGCCGACTGCACTCGAGTAGGGAACTCGTGCCATGTACGCTTCTTCCTCATCTGATGATGGTGACTGAGCAGCGCTTAGCCTAAAATGGCTAGCAAGAGGAGTGCTAACTAGTTTGGCGTCGCTCATGCCAAATCTCTCCAAAACCTTCTTGAGGTAACTTTCCTGGGTCAGGTATAACTTACCAGCTCCTCTATCACGTCTAATCTCCATACCAAGAATCTTCTTAGCTGCTCCAAAATCCTTCATCTCGAATTCACCATTCAATAAGGCCTTCAACTGGTGAATTTCTGCAAGATTCTTAGCCGCAATGAGCATGTCATCAACATATAACAACAGATAAATGAACGAACTGTCATTTAACTTCCAGAAGTAAACACAACTATCATACTTGCTCCTGGAGAAACCATGACCCAACATGAAAGAGTCAAACCGTTTATACCACTGTCTTGGAGACTGCTTTAATCCGTATAAGGATTTCTTTAACAGACAAACTTGGTCTTCCTTGCCTTCAACTATGAAGCCTTCAGGTTGCTCCATATAAATCTGTTCATCTAAATCGCCATGTAAGAACGCCGTCTTGACGTCAAGCTGTTCTAACTCCAAATCATACATGGCAACGAATGCAAGTAATACACGAATAGAGCTATGTCTAACAACAGGTGAGAATATGTCATTAAAATCAACACCTTGTACCTGACTATAGCCTTTCGCAACTAATCGTGCCTTATACCTTGCATCGTCAGAACCAGATAAACCTTCTTTCTTCTTGAAGACCCACTTACATCGACTATTTTCTTTTTCTGCGGCGGCGGCACAAGAATCCAAGTACCATTCTTGTGCAGAGACTCCATTTCTTCATTCATCGCTACCAGCCACTTATCAGAATTATCATCGCTTATTGCCTCCGAATAGGTAGAAGGTTCGCTGCCTCCACCTGTTTCTTGCGCCATTGATAAAGCGTATGAAACTAAATTCACGTACCGCTGTGGTAGTCGAATCTCCCGTCTCTCTCTATCTCTGGCTATAGAATATTCCTGCTCGGTGCTTTTATCTTCAACGGGATCTGAATCTGGCTCATCTTCTTGACCTGTTGAACTCGTAGCAGGATTATCTGAAAAATCTTTGCTGATCTCGAGCTCCACCTCGCTGTGTACACTATCCTTCTTTTCTTGATTAGAAGAATTAGTAGACTGATTTGAAGAATATAACATAGAGGACTCGTCAAACGTAACATCTCTGCTAATTATAAATTTGGGTGACTTGGGATCAGGATTATATAGTCTGTATCCTTTCACCCCTGAAGCGTAACCGAAAAAAATACACTTTTTAGCTCTAGGCTCTAACTTTCCCTCGTTTACGTGCATATAAGCTGGGCACCCAAATATTCTTAAGTTGGAGTAATCAGCAGGAGTACCTGACCAAACTTCCTCGGGAGTCTTGAAATTGATCGGTGAACATGGTGAGCGGTTGACAATATAACATGCTGCGGCTATAGCTTCAGCCCAAAAATCATTTGTCAACCCAGCATTGGAGATCATACATCGAGCTCTCTCTAAAAGCGTTCGGTTCATGCGCTCGGCAACACCATTTTGTTGAGGGGTCATTCGAACAGTGTGATGTCGAGCAATACCTTCATTCTTGCAAAATTCATTGAACTCGCTTCCACAAAATTCTAAGCCATTATCTGTCCGCAACCGCTTGATCTGTTTTCCTGTCTGCTTTTCAATTAAAGCTTTCCATTGTTTAAATGTTAAGAAAACATCACTTTTCTGCTTAAGAAAATAGACCCAAACTTTCCTCGAAAAATCATCAATGAAAGTCAACATGTATCTTGCACCACCTTTGGACGGAACACGAGAAGGACCCCATACATCAGAATGAATATAGTCCAAAGTACCTTTCGTCCTGTGGACAGCTGGCGAATTGAAGCTGACTCGTTTCTGCTTCCCAAAAATACAATGTTCGCAAAAGTCCATCTTACCAGTACTTTGACCGCAAAGTAGGCCCCGCTTGCTTAAAATCGTCAAGCCTTTCTCTCCCATGTGTCCAAGTCGCATATGACATAATCTCGTGGTATCAACCTCCGGGGATGTCAAAACTGCAGCGGAACCTGTAACAGTAGTTCCCTGCAAAATATATAAATTTCCAGACCTGCAAGCTTTCATCACGACAAGGGCACCTCTGGCAATCTTTAAAACTCCACCTTCACCTGAGAACCTGCACCCTTGAGATTCAAGTGTGCCTAAAGAGACAAGATTTCTCTTCATATCTGGAACATGTCTGACTTCTGTGAGCGTTCGGATGATTCCGTCGAACATCTTGATCCTAACTGTGCCTTTACCAACAACTTTACACGGAGCATCATTTCCCATTAAGACATATCCACCATCAAAATTTTCATATGTGGAAAAACAGTCCCGACTCCGACTTATGTGGTAAGAACAACCCGAATCTAAGATCCACTCATTATCAGACCTAACAATATTTGCAGTTGCTACAAAAATAGTTCCATCGCTCTCATCAGCAGCTAAACTAGCTTCCGCGGGTTTATTAAATTGCTGATTATTTTTCTCCTTATTTTTTAATTTAAAACAATCAGCTTTAATGTGGCCCTTTTTCTTGCAAAAATTACAGACTTTATTTCTGTACCTGGATTTCGACCTTTCTTTAGATCTGCTACTTTCAGCGTCTCTACGTTCTGGTCTTCCCCGTGCAAACAGGCCTTCTGCCGGGCTACCACTTGTTTCTCCCGTAATATCCCTGTCTATCTGTTCTTTCGATTGTAAAGCGGATTTGACACTAGAATATGATATCGTATCTTTTCCATATATTATAGTGTCACGAAAATGCTTTAAAGACGAGGGAAGGGAACACAATAATATTATGGCCTGATCTTCATCCGTCACTTTTACTTCTACGTTCGCCAAATCAATAATGATAGAATCGAACTTATCAAGATGCGAAAGAATAGAAGTACCTTCCGTCATTTTCATACTGTATAGCTTATGCTTTAAATAAAGCCGATTCTCCTTAGTCTTCTTCATGTAGATAGCTTTTAACGCATCCCACATACCCATGGCCGTCGTCTCCGTGGCAACTTCTTGTAAAACCTCGTAAGAGAGATTTAATATAATAGCCGATCTGGCTTTCTTGTCCAATTCGTTAAATTGATCGTCCTTCATTTCAGTTGGTTTCTTCTTTGCGCCTTCAAGCGCCACCTCGCAACCGTCTTGAATGAGTATGGCCTCCATCTTGAGACTCCACATTGCAAAGTTGACATTTCTGTCGAATTTTTCAATTGACATCTTTGTTATCGTCATGGTGGCTAAAAAATAAATCGGGTTGGCTCTGATACCAATTTGTTAGGATATGCGGAAATCCCCGATAATTATTTGCCCGAAAAATGACGATAATAAATAATAGAGACGAAAAATAAATTTGGACAGTGACACGAGATTTACGTGGTTCGGTCAGAATGACCTACGTCCACGGGCCGGAGGGTAGAACTTCTTTATTATGTGGAGATATTACAGACACGTACACTGACGTGATACAAAAATAGCTACACAAGTATTAGGAGTAGACTATACAAAATATCGGATAGGAGAAGATCTGTTGGTGGTGTTTCGGTTCACTGGCGAATGAGCCTATTTATAGGCCAAGTTTTCAATGCTTCCTCGTCTGAACTGTAGAAAATAAAAGCAGTGTAAACCTTTGATTTCTTCCTCGCATGCAAAACAGCTCGGCGCCTGACATTAGAACTTTTCTTTGTGCTTTTCCAATTCCCACGTGAATGTCCATTCTCAATAGTTGAAAATGTTGAATGGTCAAATAAAGCTCACCTATCAGAGCTATACCAATTTGTTAGGATATGCGGAAATCCCCGATAATTATTTTGCCCGAAAAATGACGATAATAAATAATAGAGACGAAAAATAAATTTGGACAGTGACACGAGATTTACGTGGTTCGGTCAGAATGACCTACGTCCACGGGCCGGAGGGTAGAACTTCTTTATTATGTGGAGATATTACAGACACGTACACTGACGTGATACAAAAATAGCTACACAAGTATTAGGAGTAGACTATACAAAATATCGGATAGGAGAAGATCTGTTGGTGGTGTTTCGGTTCACTGGCGAATGAGCCTATTTATAGGCCAAGTTTTCAATGCTTCCTCGTCTGAACTGTAGAAAATAAAAGCAGTGTAAACCTTTGATTTCTTCCTCGCATGCAAAACAGCTCGGCGCCTGACATTAGAACTTTTCTTTGTGCTTTTCCAATTCCCACGTGAATGTCCATTCTCAATAGTTGAAAATGTTGAATGGTCAAATAAAGCTCACCTATCAGAGCTATACCAATTTGTTAGGATATGCGGAAATCCCCGATAATTATTTTGCCCGAAAAATGACGATAATAAATAATAGAGACGAAAAATAAATTTGGACAGTGACACGAGATTTACGTGGTTCGGTCAGAATGACCTACGTCCACGGGCCGGAGGGTAGAACTTCTTTATTATGTGGAGATATTACAGACACGTACACTGACGTGATACAAAAGCACTACAACAATATTAGGAGTAGGCTACAGAAAATAATTATAGGAGAGGAAGATCTGCTGTTGTGGTGGTGCTTAATTCCTTCAGCAATTGATATTTATAGGCATAGCTCCGCACTGATTATTCATGTGAACTGTAAGGTTTAAGATGCCATTTCTTTTGACTAATTATTCGGCTATGAGTGCTTCAAAGGTGAGCTGCCAAACCTTTTGAATAAATCAAACCCACGTGAAGAATACTTTTTCTTCCTTTCTCATTTGTCGACATGTAGGTCAAATAACAAATCTCCACCTTGACCGCGATGTCGCAAATCCACATTGATTTAGTAATACCTTTGTCTCCCTCCGACCACAGCCCATACGGGCTAGTTCACCATTCTTAAAACAGCAATCAAGTCCAAGCAATGCTTGAACTTGAAAACTGGAAGAGCCTTCGTAAACAAATCCGCAGGATTATCCTTTGTGTTAATCTTCTTGATAACACCTTCCTATCTGCAATGATATCACGAATAAAATGATACTTAACATCAATATGTTTAGTCCTTTCGTGATACATCTGATCCTTAGTCAAATGAATCGCACTTTGACTATCACAGAAAACCGTAATAACTCCCTGATTTTGAGTTAATTCGCTGAATAACCCTTTCAACCACAAAGCTTCTTTGATCGCATCAGTAATCGCCATGTATTCTGCTTCAGTAGTAGATAACGCCACTACATGCTGTAGAGTAGCTTTCCAGCTAACTGCACAACCTCCAATAGAAAATACATAACCAGTAAGAGATCGTCGTTTATCGAGATCACCTGCGTAGTCTGAATCGACGAAGCCAACGAGAGTATCACTGTTTCTGCCAAACTCCAAACAAAAGCTTAGAGTACCCTTCAAGTATCTAAGAATCCACTTCACTGCTTGCCAGTGTTCTTTCCCTGGATTAGCCATATACCTGCTAACAACACTAACAGCCTGTGAAATATCAGGACGTGTACATACCATTGCATACATAATACTGCCGACTGCACTCGAGTAGGGAACTCGTGCCATGTACGCTTCTTCCTCATCTGATGATGGTGACTGAGCAGCGCTTAGCCTAAAATGGCTAGCTAGAGGAGTAGTGACTGGTTTGGCATCGCTCATGCCAAATCTCTCCAAAACCTTCTTGAGGTAACTTTCCTGGGTCAGGTATAACTACCAGCTCCTCTATCACGTCTAATCTCCATACCAAGAATCTTCTTAGCTGCTCCCAAATCCTTCATTTCAAATTCACCATTCAATAAGGCCTTCAACTGGTGAATTTCTGCAAGATTCTTAGCCGCAATGAGCATGTCATCAACATATAACTAGATAAATGAACGATCTGTCATTTAACTTCCGGAAGTAAACACAACTATCATACTTGCTCCTGGAGAAACCATGACCCAACATGAAAGAATCAAACCGTTTATACCACTGTCTTGGAGACTGCTTTAATCCGTATAAGGATTTCTTCAACAGACAAACTTGGTCTTCCTTGCCTTCAACTATGAAGCCTTCAGGTTGCTTCATATATATCTGTTCATCTAAATCGCCATGTAAGAACGCCGTCTTGACGTCAAGCTGTTCTAACTCCAAATCATACATGGCAACGGATGCAAGTAATACACGAATAGAGCTATGTCTAACTACAGGTGAGAATACGTCATTAAAATCAACACCTTGTACCTGACTATAGCCTTTCGCGACTAATCGTGCTTTATACCTTGCATCGTCAGAACCAGATAAACCTTCTTTCTTCTTGAAGACCCAATTACATCCGACTATTTTCTTTTTCTTTGGCGGCGGCACAAGAATCCACGTACCATTCTTGTGCAGAGACTCCATTTCTTCATTCATCGCTACCAACCACTTATCAGAATTATCATCGCTTATTGCCTCCGAATAGGTAGAAGGTTCGTCGCCTCCACCTGTTTCTTGCGCCACTGATAAAGCGTACGAAACTAAATTTACATACCGCTGTGGTAGTCGAATCTCCCGTCTCTCTCTATCTCTGGCTATAGAATATTCCTGCTCGGTGCTTTTATCTTCAACAGGATCTGAATCTGGCTCATCTTCTTGACCTGTTGAACTCGTAGCAGGATTATCTGAAAAATCTTTGCTGATCTCGAGCTCCACCTCGCTGTGTACACTATCCTTCTTTTCTTGATTAGAAGAATTAGTAGACTGATTTGAAGAATATAACATAGAGGACTCGTCAAATGTAACATCTCTGCTATTTATAAATTTGGGTGACTTGGGATCAGGATTATACAATCTATATCCTTTCACCCCTGAAGCGTAACCGAGAAAAATACACTTTTTAGCTCTAGGCTCTAACTTTCCCTCGTTTACGTGCATATAAGCTGGGCACCCAAATATTCTTAAGTTGGAGTAATCAGCAGGAGTACCTGACCATACTTCCTCAGGAGTCTTGAAATTGATCGGTGAACACGGTGACCGGTTGACAATATAACATGCTGCAGCGATAGCTTCAGCCCAAAAATCATTTGTCAACCCAGCGTTGGAGATCATACATCGAGCTCTCTCTAGAAGCGTTCGGTTCATGCGCTCGGCAACACCATTTTGTTGAGGCGTCATTCTAACAGTGTGATGTCGAGCAATACCTTCATTCTTGCAGAATTCGTTGAACTCACTTCCGCAAAATTCTAAGCCATTATCTGTCCGCAACCGCTTGATCTGTTTTCCTGTCTGCTTTTCAATCAAAGCTTTCCATTGTTTAAATGTTAGGAAAACATCACTTTTCTGCTTAAGAAAATAGACCCAGACTTTCCTTGAAAAATCATCAATGAAAGTCAATATATATCTTGCACCACCTTTGGACGGAACACGAGAAGGACCCCATACATCAGAATGAATATAGTTCAAAGTACCTTTCGTCCTGTGGACAGCTGGCGAATTGAAGCTGACTCGTTTCTGCTTCCCAAAAATACAGTGTTCGCAAAAGTCCATCTTACCAGTACTTTGACCGCAAAGTAGGCCCCGCTTGCTTAAAATCGTCAAGCCTTTTTCTCCCATGTGTCCAAGTCGCATATGCCATAATCTCGTGGTGTCAACCTCCGGGGATGTCGAAACTGCAGCGGAACCTGTAACAGTAGTTCCCTGCAAAATATATAAATTTCCAGACCTGCAAGCTTTCATCAGGACAAGGGCACCTCTGGCAATCTTTAAAACTCCACCTTCACCTGAGAACCTGCACCCTTGAGATTCAAGTGTGCCTAAAGAGACAAGATTTCTCTTCATATCTGGAACGTGTCTGACTTCTGGGAGCGTTCGGATGATTCCGTCGAACATCTTGATCCTAACTGTGCCTTTACCAACAACTTTACACGGAGCATCATTTCCCATTAAGACATATCCGCCATCAAATTTTTCATATGTGGAAAAACAATCTCTACTCCGACTTATGTGGTAAGAACAACCCGAATCTAAGATCCAATCATTTCCAGACCTAACAATATTTGCAGTTGCTACAAATATAGTTCCATCGCTCTCATCAGCAGCTAAACTAGCTTCAGCGGGTTTATTAAATTGCTGATTATTTTTCTCCTTATTTTTTAATTTAAAACAATCAGCTTTAATGTGTCCCTTTTTCTTGCAAAAATTACAGACTTTATTTCTGTACCTGGATTTCGACCTTTCTTTAGATCTGCTACTTTCAGCGTCTCTACGTTCTGGTCTTCCCCGTATAAACAGGCCTTCTGCCTGGCTACCACTTGTTTCTCCCGTAATATCCCTGTCTATCTGTTCTTTCGATTGTAACGCAGATTTGACACTAGAATATGATATCGTATCTTTCCCATATATTATAGTGTCACGAAAATGCTTTAAAGACGAGGGAAGAGAACACAACAATATTATGGCTTGATCTTTGTCCGTCACTTTAACTTCTACGTTCGCCAAATCAATAATGATAGAATCGAATTTATCGAGATGCGAAAGAATAGAAGTACCTTCCGTCATTTTCATACTGTATAGCTTCTGCTTTAAATAAAGCCGATTCTCCTTAGTCTTCTTCATGTAGATAGCTTTTAACGCATCCCACATACCCATGGCCGTCGTCTCCGTGGCAACTTCTTGCAAAACCTCGTACGAGAGATTTAAGATAATAGCCGATCTGGCTTTCTTGTCCAATTCATTAAATTGATCGTCCTTCATTTCGGTTGGTTTCTTCTTTGCGCCTTCAAGCGCCACCTCGCAACCGTCTTGAATGAGTATGGCCTCCATCTTGAGACTCCACATTGCAAAGTTGACATTTCTGTCGAACTTTTCAATTGACATCTTTGTTATCGTCATGGTGGCTAAAAAATAAATCGGGTTGGCTCTGATACCAATTTGTTAGACTTAGACGATGCCGACTTCGAAAAAATCAATGACGTAAAGAAAGCGAAGGAAGCATGGGAAAAACTGGAAATAGCGTACAAAGGCGCCGACCGAGTAAAACAAGTACGGCTGCGAACTCTTCGTGGTGAATTCGAAATGACGAGAATGAATAACGGCGAAGGCGTGTCCGATTATATAACGAGAGTACAAACCATCTCAAACCAGTTGAAAAGAAACGGCGAGGCTCTAACGGAAGCCCGGGTCGTCGAGAAAATTCTCCGCTCTCTGACGGACGAGTACGAGAACGTGGTATGTGCAATCGAGGAATCCAAAAATCTCGAAGAAATGACGGTCGATGAACTCTCCGGTTCGCTCGAAGCTCACGAGCAACGGAAGAAAAAGAAGAAGCAGGAATCGTTGGACGAGGCTCTACAGACGAAGTTATCGTTGAAAGTTGACAAGGCGCCATATACGCATCACGGCCGAGGTCGAGGACGAGGTCAACGAGGACGAGGTTTCGGTCAAAATTCAGGCCGGGGACGAGGATACAATCCGGAACAACGGCAAACGAGCAATCAAAATTGGAGAGGACGAGGTCGAGCTCAATGGCGAGGTGGTCGCTCGAATCGACCGAGCGTTGAATGCTACAACTGCGGGAAGTTCGGACATTTCGCAAAAGACTGTTGGTCCGAAAAGAAGGTGGACGAAAATGCGAATCTGATCACACAAGAAGAGCCAAAAGACGAAGGCGTTCTCTTGATGGCGCTCGAGGATACGAGTCCAGGCAACGATATGGTGTGGTATCTTGACACTGGTGCCAGCAATCATATGAGCGGGCATAAACATCTCTTTACGGATCTAAAGAAGATCGAGGATGGCCATGTGTCTTTTGGAGACGCATCGAAAATTCAAGTCAAAGGCCGAGGGAAAATATGCTTCTCTCAAAACGACGGCAGACAAGGATCGGTCGAGGACGTCTACTTCGTACCCGACTTGAAGACGAACATCTTAAGCATGGGGCAATTGCTTGAAAAAGGATGTTCGGTATTCATGAAGGACCGCTCATTACAACTAAGAAACAAAGACGGAAGAATGATCGCACGGGTCGAGATGGAAAGGAACCGAATGTTCAAACTCAACCTGAAGGCGATTAAAGAAAAATGTTTGCGAGTTGACGTGGAGGACAAAGACCATTTGTGGCATATGCGATTTGGTCATCTGCACTACGGTGGCCTAAAGGAGCTCTCCAAAAGAAGCATGGTCCGTGGAATGCCGGTGATAGAAGGCGAAAAGAAGCTTTGCGAAAGCTGCGTAATTGGGAAACATACGAGGACGACGTTCCAGAAGCAGGCGGAATATCGAGCGCGCAAACCGCTCGAGCTCGTACATACAGACATATGCGGGCCAATCACACCAGAATCATTCGGCGGAAGGAGATACTTCATCACCTTCATTGATGACTATTCAAGAAAGACGTGGGTGTACTTTCTAAAGGAAAAATCAGAAGCGTTCGAGACGTTTAAAAAATTCAAAACTATGGTCGAGAAGACGACGGGTTCAAACATCAAGGCGCTCCGATCAGACAGAGGTGGCGAATACATGTCAGGTGCTTTCGCTAATTTTTGCGAAGAGCAAGGCGTCAGGAGGTTCCTCACCGCACTTATTCACCACAGCAGAACGGCGTAGCTGAAAGGAAGAATCGAACCATTCTCGATATGGTTCGATCAATGTTAAAAAGCAAGGACATGCCAAAGGAATTCTGGGCCGAAGCGGTACGATGTGCCGTATATATTCAGAACCGGTGTCCACATCACAGCCTCAAGAATCAAACACCGCAGGAAGCATGGACCGGCCGAAAACCGACGGTGGCGCATTTCAAAATATTTGGAAGCGTGGCGTATGCACATGTGCCCGATCAAAGAAGAGCCAAGCTCGACGACAAAAGCAAAAAGCTCGTGCTTATTGGATATGACGAGAAAACGAAGGCGTACCGGCTCTATGACCCTGAAAATAAAAAGGTGATAGTAAGTCGCGATGTTCGGGTTGATGAAGAAAGTTCGTGGGGCTGGAACGTTGAAGAAAACACAACGCCTGAAGAACCACTGATCGTTGCACCAATACCTGTTCCGATTTCTTCTCAAGAAAATGACGAGGAGGACGAACCAAGACAGCCGAAGATGCGAAGCATGCAGGACCTGTACCGATCGACCGAACAGGTTCACCTAGTCTGCTTACTGGCCGACTCGGAACAGATTAGTTTCGAAGAAGCCATAAGAGACAAGAGATGGAAAATGGCGATGGACGAGGAAATAAAGGCGATCGAAAAGAACTACACATGGAAACTTGTGGAGTTGCCAAACGGGCATAAACCCATTGGAGTCAAATGGGTTTATAAAAAGAAGATGAACGCTCAAGGAAAAATTGAGCGTTACAAGGCGAGATTGGTGGCGAAGGGCTATCGACAACAAGCGGGAATAGATTATGATGAAGTTTTTGCTCCCGTTGCAAGAATGGAGACAATTCGTTTGCTCCTAGCTCAAGCTGCACAACTCAACTGGCCAATCTACCAGATGGACGTGAAGTCCGCGTTTCTGAACGGGGAACTTGAGGAGGAAGTCTACGTGGAGCAGCCCCCGGGATACTCAAAATCGGGAGAAGAAGGCAAAGTGCTGAAATTAAAAAAGGCACTTTACGGGCTAAAGCAAGCGCCTCGAGCATGGAACACCCGAATCGACGGATATTTCAAAAAGAACAAGTTCGAGCAATGTCCATTCGAGCACGCTCTCTACGTCAAACGAGAAGGAAAGGAAATGATCATCGTCGCACTCTACGTCGATGACCTTATTTTCATGGGAAGCAGTGAAAAAATAGTCAGCGACTTCAAGAAGGCGATGACGAAGGAATTCGAGATGACGGACTTGGGACTGATGAAATATTTTCTCGGTCTCGAAGTCGAGCAAAGAAGCACCGGAATTTTTGTGTCGCAAGAAGCGTATGCGAAGGCTATATTAAAGAAAAATAAAATGGAGGAGAGCAACCCGGTAGCGACACCGATGGAACTTGGCACAAAACTGTCCAAGTTTGAGGGAGGACAAGGAGTGAATGCGACTGATTATCGAAGTCTCGTGGGCAGTCTGCGATATTTGACCTGCACGAGACCCGATATCCATACAGCGTTGGAGTCGTTAGCCGTTATATGGAAGATCCGAGGCAGTCACATCTAAAAGCGATCAAGAGGATTTTACGATACATCCGAGGAACACAATCACTCG
The DNA here is from genome assembly GCA_027422505.1 of Craterostigma plantagineum. Taxonomy (NCBI): domain Eukaryota; kingdom Viridiplantae; phylum Streptophyta; class Magnoliopsida; order Lamiales; family Linderniaceae; genus Craterostigma; species Craterostigma plantagineum. The sequence continues at coordinate 4,446,809 of JAPQWV010000029.1, forward strand.
GACTATTTTATCCAAAGGCAAGCGACAGCAAATTAGTCGGATATTCTGACAGCGATTGGTGCGGGGATATCGATGATCGAAGAAGCACTGGCGGCTACGTATTTTATCTTGGGAATACGGCATTCACCTGGTTATCGAAAAAACAACCGATCGTGACTCTATCAACTTGCGAGGCAGAATATGTGGCAGCATCGTGGTGTGTCTGTCACGCAATTTGGCTGAGGAATTTACTGCTCGATTTGAATCTTCAACAAGTTGAGCCAACTGAAATCCGAGTCGACAATAAGTCAGCAATAGAATTGGCGAAAAATCCAGTTCATCACGAGAGAAGCAAGCATATTGATGCACGGTTCCATTTTATTAGAGAGCATATAAAAAATGGAGCAGTGAAGATGGTACACGTCGCAAGTTCGGATCAAGTTGCAGATATTTTCACGAAATCGTTACCGACAAGCACATTCGAAAATCTGAAACAAATGCTTGGGATGAAAGAACGGAAGTCGTTGAGATTAAGGGGGGAATCTGTTGAATAATCTCAACAATCTCAGTCAAAGAAAAACACAAGCAGCTATATTGGAGTTGAAATCGCAAAGGGAGAAAAACAGAAAAAAAAAAAAAAACATTCAAATAAAGAAGGAAAAGGGGCAGCAAAGTTGGAAGCCAAGAAAACACGCGTAGGAGAAAAATTAGAATAATATGTTTTTATGCATTTGGCTTGTAGTGTGTAGCTAATCCTATAAAAGCATCGTAGGATGTCATTGTTTAAGTAGAGAGGAGAGAAGAAAGATGTGAGTGCAGTAAAAATATTATTGTAAAAGAAAGAAGGAAGGTGTCAGAGAGTGAGAGAGCGTGAGAAAGCAAAGAAAACGATTTTTCTTCCTCTGTTAAAAAATCTTCTCCTCCCACACCGATATACAATCTATCCTTCATCTCTTTCGATATTTTATCAGTTATAAATAACAAATTGGTATCAGAGCCGATGGGGATGCTGAAGTTACCAGGTGTTGGAATGCCACTCCCGCCAAAACTCACCGAAAATAATTACGCACGGTGGAGCGCCGCGACGAGAGCGCTACTGAAATCAGAAGGCTTATGGGAAATAGTCGAAGATGGATATTCACCCGATACGAAGGGGTATACAAGGCCGAAAGGAAAGACGTTGCGAGTCGCCGCCATAGAAAATAGTCTCGCACTCGTCGTCATCCGCAAATCGGTCGAATTTACTGGTGCCAGAGTGATAGGCGCAACGGGAAACGCCAAAGAAGCCTGGGATCTGTTGGAGAAAGCGTACAAAGACACCGACCAAGTTCAGCCACAAAAACTGGGCGAACTTGCAACAACGAAGGAGGACGACAAGAACGTTGAAGGCGAACATGTCCGAGAAGAGGTAGCTCGTGTCGTGGAGAGCGAGCGTGATAAAGATCACGCTGAGCCAGTGGTGGAAAAGAAAAAAGCCGAACCACCACAGAAACCCGAGATGGAAAAAGAAGAAGGCGAATCATCAAAGATGAAAGCCGATGGCGATGAAGTGGAGGAGCCCGCAAAGCTCGAGAAAGAGAAGACAGTCGAAGAAACGCCGCCACGACAACCACCTGAGAAAGTCGAGGAGATCGACGCGAAGACATCGGAAAATGCCGATGAGATGAAAAACAAGATCGACGCCACCATGCATGCGTCGTCGAAGGCGAACGTAAAAGCCATTGAGACACACGAGACAGTGTCAGAGAAAGGCGGTGAGATGATTGAAGAGACAATCAAGCATGCTGAAAAAGCCGAGCAGGGAGAGACGCATGAGCACGATGAGACGGTCGCACATGAAGCCACGATGGAGGCCCCGCGACATGTTGTCGGCGTATTCACGACACATATGTTGGCGGACGAAGCTAAAGATAATACAAACGAGGCGAAGGTAAAAACTATAGAAACACACGAAACAATGTCCGAGAAAGGCGGTGAGGCGGTTGAAGAGACAACCACGCATGCTAAAGAAGCTATGCGAAGAGAGAACCGGAAGCGCGGCGTGAAAGAGACGACCGACGCAGCCACGACGGAGGCCTTGCGACATGTTGATCGCAACGTCGCTAAACAAATGACTGGAGAACCTATCAAGGTCAGTCCCACCAGCAAAGACCACGCTCACGAAGAAAAAGTACGTGAGAAAGACAAAGAAGTGAAGGAGTGGATCAAGGCGAGAGACAGCCTTGAGGCCTACATGAACAACTTGAAAAATCGAAGTAACGAGAAGTACAAGCTTGCCGGAAAATTGAAGACGGACGAGAGGACGAGATCGCGACGACTACCAAGGAGGTCCCCAAGCTGATGAAAGATAACCAAAATATGAAGAAAAAAGATATCGGCGAAAATCGCAGAAAAATCCCGGAGGAGGTCATGAATAAGATCGATGACCTCGTGACCAAAGAGGCGATTGACGTACCAATGAAGGAGACCCTGGAGACGCCAAGAAAGGCCAAGCGATCCAGAGCTAAGGACCCATTCGCCTCACCCGCGGATATTGGGTACGATAAAAACCTTGTAAAGGTCGTGGAGAAGGTCGCAAATAAATTCAGAGAAAGTGATGCGCTCGTGAACAACGGGACGGAGAAGTACATGGTCGTCACCACGGAGGAGATTAACGAGAAAAAGCATGAAGGATTCGACACGCCAGATCCTGGCGACGAGCCGACGCGCTTGACGGGCTACGTCCCGAAGATGGAAGAAAAACGTTCCTATATTTATTACAGCACCGACGAAAGCGAAAAGGCTATAGATAGCTCTCTACACTTCGAAAACCCGATGAAGAAGTGCTACGAAGTTTTGCATGCGGTTGACGCGATCGACGAATATACAGTCGGACAGTTGAAAGAGTACGACCAAAGGAAGGTGTCGGACGAATACTGGAAAAGTGCTAGGACTAAGGAAAAACGGATTTATGAAAATATCTGGTTAGGGAAGCACATGTCGAACGTTGAAGCGAAGTGCTCGAAGACGCTTGTTGACGGCAAGTGGCGAGCCGCGACATACGACAGACGAAAGTGCGTCAAATTTAAAGAGCGGTGAAAGACAGAAATGCTTTGAGATTAAGGGGGGAAATATGCGAAGAAGAACGGAAAAAGTAAAGGACAGAGATTTACGTGGTTCGGATTCGGATGAATCCTACGTCCACGGGCCGCCGGAGAATATTCACTATTAACGGGATAAGATTACACGCTCAAGCGCACCTTCTCTCACGTTTACCAGTGATCTAAGCTCGAAACAGTAGAAAGAAGAGAGGGAAAGAAAACATGTGTGTGTGTTCTTGGTGTGTTAGTGTGTGTGTGGCGTGTGAAATCTGCTGTAAAAGGGATAAGGGCCGCTACTTATACTGTAGCGCGGCTAGGGCTTCCTGACTGCTTCCCCTCCTCAGGTCTCCTGGACGCTTCCCTAGCTCTCCGAGTACTTCGTTTGGCCCTTCTAAATAGCTCTGTAGCTCCCCCGAATATCTCCTTAGCTTCTCCGAATGTCATCTTCGTACATCGCTCTGGTCGGACCTCGTACCTGGCCCTTGCCTCCTTCAGACCCCACCTCCTACTCTGTTTTTTGTGGGTTGTCAGGTCAGGAGGAATGCTGGATAGGTCACCCTTATCATCCAGTCTCCCTACTCTGAGTTGCAATATGCTAAGTATTACAGCTCGGAGTATTATTAAAAAAGCATTCCTCCTCTTGTGTCCTTAAATTTCTTCCGTCATTTTCTCCCGTTGCCCAAGAAGTCCCGAACAGCTTAGGACTTCACATGTTGATGGAAAGCTGATCTTTGAAATCCTAGTAGATCAGGTCCTCTTTACTAATGGAAAGCTGCACTTGAAAATCTTGATCATACGGATTAGGTCTTCATGAGTCGGCGGAGAGCTGACTTCGAACAATCGGACTAGATAACCCAAGTCTCTGTCTCTCAATTATATCCGGACTTAAACGTCCGGACGAGGTGCGTCAGCTGTTTGCTTGCCAGTCTGGAGTCAGACTTGGGAACCTCTACTAGATAAATAGGCTCCTTACATGCCAGCACGGAGCCGGCTTAGAAATCCCAAACAGGTGGATTGGGTCTTCTCTGGCCAGCAGAGAACTAGACTTTGCAAATTAGAATCGAGCAGATCCAACTTGTGGGCGAGAACTAACCTGGAATCCGAAGAACTGTCATGAAATCAAGAGAAGGTAGATTAGTTCTTCGTTCATCAGTTCGAAGCTGGGCCTCTGATCGTGTAGGTCAGGCCTCCTACCAAATCGGCTGGCCTGTGAATCTTGACAAGATGGACCAGATCTCCATTCATTCGTTCGAAAATGGACTCCTGATTGCATAGATCATGTCTCTTTGTCGACGGGAAGCTGATGTAGGACTCCTGCTCCAGGAGCCAGGTCTTCGTATGTTAGCGTGAGAGCCGAGTTACAATATTTTGGTCCTTAGTAAGCTGGATGTCCACTTCGCTGACCAATTCCCTGGCCGTGGCTCGTCTCAAGGGAGCTAACCGAGCTGCTGAAGCATATGGATGCCACGATCAGGCGGCTAAAGGATGAGCTGGCAAGCTTGTGGCAGAACATGAGCAGCTCATCGAGCGCAAGACTGCAAATCTGCTGGCGAAGGAGCAAAAAGCCAGGCCGGAGCATTCGAACTGAGAGTCAGAAGAGAGGCACAGAGACTTTACTGCTCTGAGGGATCCGAATTTCATCCTGAATGAAGTCAATGCGGCGTGATCATCTGCCTTCTTTTGCGGGGATCCTGTCCCAACTTCTACCTCTCCATGGTCCCTTCCTATCTGGGCTAGCCTTGAAGCTTTCTCGAGAGAGCCTTTCTGTGCCCAAGCTTCAGCGGGCTGGTCAGGTTGATGCTTCAAGGACATTGGGTCGAGCCTGTCAGGTTGGGGTAGGACTTAGATATCCCGATGAAGTAGGTCGGGTCTTCGAGTGCCGGCACGGAGCTGGACTTAGATGTCCTAACAGATAAGTCAGGCCTTCGTGTGCCAGCACGGGGCTGGATATCCCAATCCAGATAGATTGGGTCCTTGAGTGCCAGCGTGGAGCTGGACTTAGATAAGCCAAACAGATAGCTCGAGCCTTCCCGTGCCAGCACGGAGCTGGACTTAATATCCTAATCCAGATAGATTGGGTCCTTGAGTGCCAGCGTGGAGCTGGACTTATATGTCCCAATCCAGATAGATTGGATTTCCTGTGCCAGCGTGGAGCTGGACTTAGATATCCCAACAGTTAGGCTGGGTATTTACATGCCAGTCCGGAGCTGGACTTAGATATCACAACAGTTAGGTTGGGTCTTTGGGCACCAGGCAGCATTAATGGTACTTGCATCGTGCTAGCTACCCTATTCGCTACATGTTCTCCTTTTGGCACCCTTCTTTCATGGTGAAGGAGCTGGGAGATCTGTGTCGGCTTCTGGCGACCTTTCATCGGTCGTCTGGAGGTCCATGCCAGACAGCTGATCCGGAAACCTTCTGTTTTGTAGTCTTGGGACTTGTCATTGACAGATCCGTAGGTCTATAGTAAACGCCGAAAAGTTTTCTCCTGGGCTAGGTCAGGGCTTATTATATTCGTTTCCATCCTGAGCGACATCCCCTCCTCAAGCATCGATTTGAAAAGTTATTCGCGGACTCAAACGCGTACCTGGGAGACCTTTGGGTAGGTGACACCCGTCAACCCCGTAGATCTGGGGTCCGTCTCCACCAGGTCCGCAGGTCCTTAAGCCAGTTTTTCATAGCGCAAGGGAGTCAGAGTATAGGAGCTGAGAAGCTTTCTATCGGGGTAATCCAGGGTCAACAAGGTGTCAACTCAGAGTAATTCGGGGTTAAGTGGCGATTCTTGCTGCTGGGAGTAATCCTGGGCCATCTAGGTATCGACCCGGAGTAATCCGGGGCCTAGAGGCATTTTTTCTCATCTGGAGTAATCCAGGGCCAACAAGGTTTCAACACAGAGTAATCTGGGGCCAAGAGGCTTACCTGGAGTGATCCAGGACCAGCTAGGTACCGACCCGGAGTAATCTGGGGCCTAGAGGTGCTTTTTCTCATCTGGAGTAATCCAGGGCCAACAAACTTTCGACCCAGAGTAATCTGGGGCCAAGAGGCTTACCTGGAGTGATCCAGGACCAGCTAGGATCAACCCGGAGTAATCCGGGGCCTAGAGGCGCTTTTTCTCATCTGGAGTAACCAGGGCCAACAAGGTTTCGACCCAGAGTAATCTGGGGCCAAGAGGCTTTGGTTCCCGTCTGGAGCTAGGTCAGGGCCTACGGTCTCCGGTTGCCAGCGAAGAGCTGGACCGTCATACCTGCCAAATCTGCAAAACCATAACCACAGGCAACTCCAACGCACGAGACGCAATGAGCGTTATGAGATAAAAATAATGGTAAGATATCATTTAGTAACTACATAGTGGAAACCGACATTACGACAGGTTAGAAGTAAGCCTAGACAAATAAATTTCAGCGCCTAGCCAAGTATTCCTCCTAATTCGATAAACTGGAGAGGTCAGATTTCGAGATTTGGGGTAGTTAAGTAAGAGAGCTGGAGATCGAAGGCAGCTAAGGGAAAGCTGGAGGTCAGTAGCTAAGTAGGAAAGCTGGAGGTCTGTAGTGTACGTAGGAGGTACATAATCCCAGCTAATCCTGACAGCGGGATGTTGAAAAGGACGGGACTGTTTGCAACCGACAGGGGACACACAGAGGGTGCAGATTAGGGGTAGGGTTGGCAACGGGGCGGGGCGGGGGCGGGGACCTAATCCCCGTCCCCGCCCCGCGAGGCTTTCGGGGACAAAATTGTTCCCGTCCCTGTCCCCGCCGGATCCCCGCGGGGATCGGATTCCCCGTGGGAATTCAATTTTTTTTAAAAAAATTAATATTTTAAATATAATATGCAAATTTAATTATATTTTCGTTATAAATATTATATAAATTATAGTTTTATATATTATTTGTATTAATTTAATATTATTTAATCTCTATTTAATATTAATTTAATATTATTTAAATTATAATTTAATATTATATATATTATAATATATATATAGAAGGCGGGCCGGGGCGGGGAACGGGGCGGGGATCCCCGCGGGGAAAAATCTTTCCCCGTCCCCGCCCGCGGGGATAAAAACTCGGGGATTCCCCGCCCCGTTCGGGGCGGATCCCCGCGGGGACGGGGAATCCCCGCCGCACTGCCATCCCTAATTAGGGGACAATTTGGTCAGCCAGAGGGTATGTCAGTCTGACAATAGTACGCTCCTAATATTAAAAATCCCAATAAATTAATCCTATATCTTAAGGCTCAAGCCCATTATAAGGAACCCTAGGTGAAATAACTACAGCACCTTAAATATTATCAAAATTCTCTTCCACCCCCATTTCAGATTTCTCACCATTTTGGCCCCAAGGAAAATAGCAGAATTGACCCCATCATTATTATAATTCAACTTAACACCCCAAAAGTTAGAAAACTTACAACCGGGTCCCGGAAGCAATTTTCGGCGGGACGTCGCCGGCGACCGGCGCGGCGGTGGCCACGGTGGTCGTCCTCCAAGTGCGACGGCCACGACTACCTCGACTCGGCCTCAAGAAATCTGAAATCGGGGCTCGACGTGACTATTCTCTCATCTTCTTCACAGACGTCATCGTCTCGACGTCTTTCCTGCTCCTGTAACGGTGCAGTGGCGATTGTGCTCGTCGTGGTTGGTCTTTGGCCGCGGAAGGCACACCTATGAATAGAGCGTTTCCCGGCGAGTCCGTTGGTGGACACGGCTTTGTCGGTGATCGCCGTTAGGCCGTCATATACCGCGGCAAAAACGAGCGCGTACACCGATATTCTGAAGCATTTTCTGCCCTCGTGAGGGTAGACCTGAATAGGTGGCCACCGTTGCCTTGACAGCGGTGCTTGGGTGGTGGGCCGGTCACCGACGGTGGGGCCAAGGTGGCCAGTGGCTAAGCTTCCGGTGAGACAAGCTTCCGCTCGGCAGGTGTTCGACGCCATAGAAGAAACTCAAGAATGGCAGCCGTAAAATCGTCAAAAAACCGCCGTTGAATCCAAGCCATGACTCCATATCTCACGTTCCAAACCCTCGTTTCCCACAGACAGTGCCATTTGATGCGGGTTATGATCCCGATCAACAAGATTTATGTCCGGGAATAAAGGTGAGGGCCGGTTCGGATGAATCCATTGTTGAATATGCGAAGAAGAACGGAAAAAGTAAAGGGACAGCGATTTACGTGGTTCGGATTCGGATGAATCCTACGTCCACGGGCCGTCGGAGAATATTCACTATTAACGGGATAAGATTACACGCTCAAGCTCACCTTCTCTCATGTTTACAAGTGATCTAAGCTCTAAACAGTAGAAAGAAGATAAAGAGAGGGAGAGAGAACATGTGTGTATGTGTTCTTGGTGTGTTAGTGTGTGTCGGGCATGTGGAAGATGTTATGAAATGGATAGGTCACCCCTATCAGAAACTATATAACATTATTTCAATGCACAAGCCACGCAAATGGAGGCGTTTGCTTGGTGGAGCGCCCCGCCTGGCCAGAACTTACGAGGAACACAGCCCGCGCAACACACTGTGCGCAGGCATAGCTGGTCAGCGCGCAACAGACGGCGCGCTTGCTCGGCCATGATGGGCATGGCCTGTTGCTCGCGGGACGTACACATCACTCAGCATCGGGCACGCGCAGAGTAGGCACTGCGCGCAGCACCACAAGCACAAAGTTGGCATAAACGCGCGTGGCCCGCGCGGCACTCGGGCATACATATGCGGGGCTTATGCACGACGTGCGGCATCCTTGGGCGGACATTGGGCGCTGGCTTGGTGCAGTGTCTAACCATGTGGGCGACATTCTGGCCAAGAGCCAAGATGGCTCGGCCGGCCTGGCCACGCAAGCAGTTGCGGCAGTTTCCAGGGTGGTTTGGCCTAGCCGAGCGAGAAGTTATCAGGGCGGTTGGCCTGACCTGGCCTGGCGAGCAGTTCCAAGACTCAGCCTGGCCGAAAACTTCCCTGAGCCAGCAAGCTAGAAACTGCATGATAGAGCTGTCAAAACGGGCCGGCGGGGCGAGCCGGCCCGTACCCCGGTCACTGGCGGGCCTGAGAAATGAAGGGCCGTCCCGCCTGCGGGCGGTACCGGGCTTAGCCCGCCCCTTTTTAAAAAAAGTAATAAAAATAAAAAAATGAGAAAATAATAAAAATGTATAAAAAATGATATAAAATAGGAAAAAATGAAAAAAAAAATAAAGAATTCAAGTTGGAAAATGTATCTAATTTTGTAATCAATTTTTTAAATATTAATTATTTACGTTATTAATGTACAAAAAATATCAAAATCAATATAATTTATTTATAATATTATTATTTAATATCATTATATAATATATTATTTTTGGCGGGCCTGCCGCTTCCTGGCGGGCGTGAAAATTAACAACCCGCCCGCAACCCTGGGCGCGGGCCCGTTTGACAACTCTACTGTCTGGCGGCCTGGCAGTTTCAGTCCGAAAGGAACCTCCCTGAACCAGTTTCAGCCCTTTTGAATTTAGCCAATTGCAGGCTTGATGAAGTCTATAAATAGCTTATGTTGCCTTGTATTTTAGGATCTGATATAGTGCTATAAAGTGTGTCCTTGTGAGAGTCCTTGTAATCTTTTTGGGAATAAAAAAAATGGTTGGGCATTGCCCGTAACTTTGTTGTTGTTTGCTTTATTCACTTAAACCAAGTAAACAAACGAAGGCACGCTCAGGGCGGACCCAGAACTTGACATTTGGGGGGGCTCGATCACTTTTTTTTATGTATGTATTTTTACTTTTTCTAATTTTTTTAGATAAATATTAAGAACTTAGGAAAATTCAATCAAATCTTCAAGTGGGAGATTGTTAGGAGAGTAAGTTGAGTGGATTGGTTAAACCAATCCACCACTCCACCACTTACTATTATTATTAGTAATAATAATATTTAATTATATTAATATTATAATATCTATTAGAGGGATGTTTTGCCTATAAAAAGGCAACGTTAGAAGCATTGGAAAATACACCAAATAGCCAAAGTAAGAGAGAGAAAAAGAAAGAGAAAAAAAATAGAGGGTTTGTTCGGTATTTGCTCCAATTATAAAGAGAGATATGAGTGTTTCTCCTTTATAGATTGAGAGGTTGTAACCCCTGTTTTTCCCCAGTAATAATATTTTTACCTCGCCCGTGGTTTTTTACCCCAAGCTAAAAAGAGGTTTTCCACGTAAATTCCCGTGTCCATTTTACCCTCATAGTCATTTCCAATATCGTTTCGCTGTCCATTTCGCAACAAGAATAAAATATAATTTTGTATGTTAAATTTAGTTGACTATGAAAAAGTATTTGCGTTTGCATATCATATCATATTAGATACAAAAAACTATTGTTAATTGGTGGTGCAAAAAGGCATATTATTTGGCAATATATTAAAATATATTTGATAAAATAAAGGGTAAATGACACTTTTTCTCGTAGTTACATCGTATTTCACCAATATACTTCATGGTATTTTTATTACATGTGTGTCCCTTATGGTTTAAGAAATACTGCACAAAACCCCCCAGTCAGCTTAGACTGCCCAAGATTGTTGTACATGCGCTATTATTGTGTGTATGATAGGTACAAAAGTAATATTTTATGGTAAAATGACCGAAATAACCTCACGGTCGTCTTCTTCACACCACTTAAACTAATCTTTCTATTTAGGGCTGAGTAAGAAAAAGAAGTCGACTGAGGCGTATCATCGAAGGTTGAGCTTCCGTGAAGAAGACAAAACTGTAATACGTGAGTCTCCTCTCTTATCTCTTTCTATTTTGAAGCGAATGTCTCTGTTTTAGTGACACTGGGTGAGATTTTCACTGCTTGGCCTGCGATTACGAAAATTTCTCCCGATTGTTACTCTATCTAGGTTGGGTTGGTTCAATAATCTGTTATTTAGGTCTCGACTATAAATGCGTTCAATTTTGTCAATTCTCTATTTTGTATATATTCTGGCAGCATTTGATTCAATTTTGTAAACGTATTCTGGCAGCATGTCTTCGACGCCACAGAATGTTGTCAAATTGGATTTAAGGTACAAGAATCACAGGTGCAAATGTGGTGAAGTGCCTGCTGTGCGAATTGTTGGTCCTAATAAGGCCACAAGAGGTAAACTCTTCTGCAATTGCCAGAACTACCACTGCGATTTTTTCATGTGGTTGCGTCCGTTTGAGAGCAAAGGTGAAGATGAAATGCCGTCATCCGAAGACGTGCAATCAAGAAGTTGTGGTATAAACCTCCGAATCAGTAGTTTCTTCACCCTCTACCTCCTCATTGTCACCTACTGCTTCTTCTGCTTCCTCAGGAGAGCAATTTGCGTTTACACCCTCATTTGCATTTACCCCAAACTCTTCATTCTGCTCAGACCCTGACATTGCCCCATCCTCTTCATCTGCATTTGCCCGAGAACCTTTTGTCTGCTCAGACCCTGACATTGCCTCATCCTCTTCATCTTCATTTGCCCCATCCTCTTCAGAGCAAGCATTCTGGTCTACAGCAGGAAACTCAGAAAGACCACCGCGTATCCTTATCAATACACTTAAATAGTACCTTCATTCCCCCAAAGTATCTGACGTGTGGAATCCGTTCAATCCTACCATCGACCCAAAGATACAAGTTGCAGTAAGAGTGATCCATTTACCCAGAATCCACGGCTTCGTTCGAACTGTTTGAGGAATTGCAGGAACGATGAGATTATGTTTGAGCTGGGGCAAGCGGATTTGAGTCGAATTGAGCGGAACTTTATGGTATGAGTGAGCTGTGTTTCAGTGTTTGATTAAGCGGGAATTGTTGTCAAAGTGAAATCTTCTTAATTCTATAAAGTACGCAAGGTTATAACTGGATTTTAATTTTTTTCTGACCATAAGACCTAATTTGACCGAAAGGGGAAAGTGAGCAAAGTAACATAAAACATAATGTATTTATATGCTATTTATAGACCGCAGGGATTATGTGCACAATTTTTAAACCACAGGTGGGTTATATGCTATTTACCCTAAAAGAAACTGATAACAGTACAATACAATAATGTTAAAAAACTGAAAGAAACGAATTCTAAAGAAAAGGATTTAAAATGGGGATTTTAAAGAGGAGCTTAACCACTACACCATCATTCATTTAATAATTTGTATTGCCAAGTATAATGCTTACTATATATTATAGCTGGGGGGTCAATGGACCCTCCAAGCCCCTACGTGTTTCCGCCCCTGGGCACGCTTAAGCACAAACACGAGAGTTCTATGAGGAAAAGAATTCAAGTGAATCGATCAATTAAAGGGCTGACTAACTTGTAGGGACGAGTTGGCAGCACGAACCTCCAACTTAGAAAAATATTCTAAGCCCTTTGAAAGGGTCGTGACAACGAGCATATATGGCAATTCGAAAGTAATGTATATCCACAAAATAATCTCTAGTATAAGATGACTTGGTGCCGTTTAATTGCTTCGTTTAACCTTGGGCATTAAGAAACATCATATTGAAAAGGAACTTCCTTTTGTGCGTAATAAATCAATTAGAACTCCCATAGAAAAGTTATTTTTTAGATGAAGATGCCTCTTATTTAGGGGGAATTTTATGTCAGGCCCTAATAAAGATTTAACTTATTGTTCAGGCCCTGTCAGAAAAGAAATAAGTTTCAAGGACCTAGTTTCTGTAAAATTCCAGTAAAGGACCCAAAAATATTATTTGACAAAAATATCGTTACTAAAATGCTCTTTTTTTGGCAGCGAAAGTCTGTACGTGTTGTCCGTGGTCTTATATGAAGCGGTACTTTCACTTCATTTTATGTTACTCAGTTACAACATATTGTTACTTTAGAAAATAGACACGTTATGTTTCAATGATATTGTGTTAGTTTGCTATTGCAAAATGTTATCAACAGAAAATTTTTATATTTAGTTATCGAATTCATTTTTCTTACACTGAATTGAGCACACAAAAAAATTCGACTGCTCTATCCAACCGATTCCGACATGTCATGTTGGATTAGATATCACGACGCACGTGGTAGAATCTGTTTGTCTAATTAGGGTGCAAATTCGAGAACATAATGGTAAATCGAATCTAGATTTCAACATAAATTGCAAGGAATAGGTATAAGTACGAGGTACACATGGTTTGGACGTTTACCAGTTGCCATTAACGTCGAGATTTGAACGATTTTTCCGCATTTGTCATTTATGGTTTTCTATAAAATATCCGCCATCTCTTGCTTGAGTATTAATCCAATGTAAACATCAATATTTTTTTTATTAATATCCATGAGAAATCGAGGTCTATTGTACCTTATTGAGTCAATAACACCGAGATTTATGCAGTTTTCATCTGTTTTTTAGTATCGTTTGTGATTTTCGTTCTATTCCTCCCGATCCATTGCTTGTATACAGAATGTGTTATTGACGACAAACAAAGTGTTATTACCTTTCATTGATGTGTTACTTCTGAGTCAGCATTTGTTATTAACCATAAGACATTTGTTATTTTTTGCTATGATATAAGTATTTCTTTTTTATACAATTTAGGAAAAATATAATATCCGTTCCTCGCGATTACTTTTTCGTATGTATTATTTTCGTCCACCATCACCACCCAACCCTGCAGCAGACCACATTTGATGCATTATCGAGGGTTTATTATGATATTAAGGTTAAGACAAGTACAATTTCCGATGAGTTTTTTCGAAATCGTTCGACGCATAATAAAAATATTTGTAGATCGAATCATGTTTTTAGTTGAAATTGAAGGTAATACGTGCAGATTCGAGAGACACATAGCCTTCGTCGTGCCACCGTATTGGGTCGATTGTTTGTCATTCAAGGTTTCTCGAATTGGAAATACAATCGTCGGATAATTTCATCGAAAGTCACTGTTCCTTAAAGTGGTATCGAAGGTTAGGTAACTGTCTTCAAGTATCGGTGAAACGGTATAAAGTGGAACTTGTGCTGTATCAGTTTCGACGAAGTGGTGTCAAAATGACTATGTTATACTGTTGGAGCAAATTTTGTTATGTAGGATCCTTGAATGTTATTGACTGAACGATGAGAACCGACGAATGAACGCTTTTCGCATATATTACATCCGTCAGTACCACCACCGAACCATGCACAAAACCATATGCATTGTATTATCGAGGGTTATGATGATATTACGTTTTGAAAAGTACGACTTCAGATTAGTTTATTCCGAAATCTTTTGATGTAAATTATATAAATCCGTGGTAGATCAAATCATGTTTCCAGTCAAAATTAAAGGTAATATATAACAATTTGAGAGACCCATAGCCTTAGAATTGGGACATACCACCCTTTTGCTCGATGGATCGTCGATGGTGGTTTCTCGAACTTGCAATACAATTGCCGGTTAATTTCAGCGGAAATCACTGTTACTTACAATGGTAGAGGAGGTCACGTATCCGTATTCAAATAACGGTGGAAAGGTATATATTGGCCAATATGTGGTATCAGATTCGACGAAGAGGTATCAAGTTGAGTTTAGGCGGTACCGTTGGAACAAAATTTGTTGTCTAATGATCGTTAAATGTTAATGAGTGAATAATGAGAACCCTCGAATGAACGTTTCAGCGAAAAAATCAATGTTCTTTAAAGTGGTATAAGAGGCTAAAAAACTGTTGTCAACTAACGTGAAATGGTATACTACGACAATTATGCGGTATATATGTTTCAAAAGAAAAGTACTAGAAAGGGTTTAATTCTTGGTAGCTCGAATATTGTTTACAGTCGAAATTGAAGTTAATGTGGATAAATTTTTGCGATACCCATAGCTTGAGCATTTTGTTTCGCCACCGTTCTGGCTCGATTGTTCATCGTTGAAGGTTGAAGAAACTAAAAATAAAATCCCCGGTGGTACCTTTTAAATTAAGTGGTGCCAAAAATGGTTTAGGTGGTACCTGAGCAATTTATTTGGTATAACTTGAAGTTGAGTATTCTGGCGGGATTATTGATTTGACTAGAGTTTGGCGAAAAATTATGATTCTATGTTGTGGCGGGATCTTAAAAGAATTTCTGGACAGTTTAATGTGGTACAAGTAAGGGTTTAATTGTTACCAAAAGAGTATTATTTTTACAAGCCGTCTATGCGCTAGGGTTTCTAGGTAATTTGTTACGAAATTGTCGTCTATTTCGCTAGGGTTTCTGGGTAGTTTTGGGGTTTAGGACTTACGGATTCGAGGTTACAATTATGGGTTTACGACATGAAATTCTGGGACTACAATCCACGACTTGTGCAGTATAAGATACAACCTTAAAAAGATTGTGGGTTCGGGGTTTAGGGTTTCGGACCTCGGATTTAGGACTTTGAGCTTAGTATTTTGTACTTGTGGTCTACTAATGTTATTCGTGTCGTTGACCTTTGAACATGTTTGTGATGCAATTCATAATGTTATGTTCCATTGAAAGAGATGATAGTCTATGTTTTGCAATGGAGGACTATATGTTTATATAGCTATTGAGATCAACATTCGTATATTGACATAAAATTTCGCATAATGTGTCTTTTAAAGGAATGTGGTGATTAAACTTCATCAAATTATATATTTACATGAACATCCATATTAAACATCAGAAATAGAAGTGTATTTTTAAACGAAATTAATCGAATTATTGATGTGGTACTGAACAACTTTTATGTCAGTATCAATTAATGTGTCATTAATTGAGTTCGTGTTGTTTTTTCTACCTGACATGTGTTATTATTTCCAATTAATGTAGTACTGTTTTGAGAAAGTCCTGTAAATATTCTCTCACAATTCTGTTAAATTCTCTTACAGTCCAGAACCTTCTAGAATATTCTAATGAAGTGTTTATTTTACATATTGCTTGTATTCAAAGACTAAAATCGCTGCATAAAGGTCCCGTTATCCGGGTGTCGCTTAGTTGTTACTTATTGAAATGTTTGTGTTATTGATCGTCTATTACGTGCTACGCAGTTATCAATTAGTGTTACCTGACAAGCTAATTAATTTGAGAAGTTTCAATCTCCGATCCCGTCAAGTCGATATTGACTAATAGACGTTTCAGCAATATACATTTACTATTATGAAATATGATAAAATTCAGCCGCTTTCACCTTGTTCGGCCGTTGACGTCGATATTGAGTCGTTTCTGAACGAAATTTTCGATTTGGGAGTGGAAGCACGAATTCATTCACAAAAATTCGTCTTTATTAGTATGACCCATCTGAATTGAGGACGGAAAACTTTATTCAGTCACAAACGTCGACATTTTCACGGCTGTATCTGGTTCTATGTCGTCGACGCTTGCCCATTTATATCGCAACTCCTTTCTTGGATGCTGAATTTTTTAATAGAGAAATGTGTCGTTAATATGTGGTGTTTATTTGTTTCCCGTTGACGTGTTTATGTTATTGGGTTTCTCTTAAATGGTACTCATGTATCAATTTGTATTACCTAACAAGCCTGTTAATTCGCAGATGTTTCAATCTTCGATCTCGTCAAAATACTTCGTCTTTCCATGATTAACATCAATACGATTCATATAGTATTAGGTAATATGATCAAATTCAACCGCTTTCTCCTTGTTCGGCCGTTATTGTCGATATTTATGGATTTCGAATACAATTTTCGATTTGGGGTTGGATGCATGAATATAGTCGATACATCAAAATTTCTCTTGATTAGTAAAATTCATCCCAAATTGAGGACAGAAACGTTGCATTTTCACGGATTTCAGCTGGTTTTTTATGTCGTCGGTGGTTGTCGATCAATCCACTGTGCCTTGCGTGTATACTGAATATGTTTCGTTATACGGTTTTTCTTATTTGTTACTAATTGGCATATTTGTGTTATTGCCTGTATATTAAGTGGTATGGTTTAGTCAGTTTGTGTTACCTGACATGCTAGTTCATCCGCAGACGTTTCAATCTTCGATACCGTCAAAGTTATTTGCCGTCCCATGATTAACATAATAACATTCATTTAATAGTAGGAAATATTATCAAATTCAGCCGCTTTCACTTTGTGCGGCCGCTAATTAAAGATGTGGTATTTATATGATTTTACTCACGGTTTTATGCGACACGGTTGGTATTAACAATAGCAGTTTTTATGCGATTTTACTCACGCTCCCTTGCTTGTGTACAGGTTGTGTTATAAACAATATATGAATCGTTATTTCTAATAGAAGATGTGGTATTTTAGTGTGAAGATTTGTTATTACTAAAAGATATGTGTCATATGCGCTGTAGAATGTATTACGCAGGAATTATGTAAATAAGCAATACAATATTGACTTGTGTCAAAATTCTTCATTTGCCATGATTAACATCGATAACTCACGTCCCTTAGTAAGATCCGTGATGAAATTGATTCAATTACATCATTCGACCATTAAAATCAAAAATTTCGTCATTTTTCAAAGAGATTATTGTTTGCGTTTGAAGCATTATTTTTCAATAATCTTTAATAATTATTCTTAATTACTACGGCTCATGAGAAATTGACTCGATTAATTTATCGTCTACTCACTAAGGTTTCAAGATTAGCTCGGTCATGAACTTGAATATTTTCAGCTACAATCTCAACAATTTTTGTGATTTATGTTTATCAGTTTTTTTCTGTATTTAGCATCCAAAGATGCATGGGTTTGTAAGACCCATCACTCATCAGCGTTAACGAGTTATGCAACTTTAAATTGACATCGTTTCCTCCTTATTCGATCTGCAACACAATGTTTTACCCAAGTTTTAATGAGATATGCGTTTCGACCGGCTGTTGAAGACGATTGTATTTTCAGCGTGGTGGCAAAATTAGGAGGTGAATATGTCATTTCTCGTCTAAATGATTTTTTTCTCTAACAATTTCAAACAGTTAGTCCTTATTTGGGTTGCAAACGAACCGAATCGTGTCGAATACCATAATATTCTAGTCGTATTCGGATGACAATCGAATCCGAATACGAATATTCGAATATTTAATCGAATCATAAAATCGATTCTTATTCGTATCGGAAATATTCGAATCGAATATTCGAATACTCGAATATTATTTGGGTATTTATCTTAACATTTAATAAAAATATAAATATTATTATTTAAAATATATATTGAATTGTCATATTATGTATTGGATACCCTTTGAGGGTGAAACACCTTAGAAATTGTACAATTTCTTAAAAATTTTGTTCTCCACCAATAATAATATAAGTTTTATTTTATTTCATGAATGCAGTTATTCAAAGGAAATTATTTTACACAAATTTAATTTTGTAATTTATGGTGGACGGTAATTCTACACTTTATCATTAGAAATAAACAAAACTTCTAACTTTATTTATTTTTAAAAATCTTTTTTATACCAAAAATCTTTGACATATATTTATAAATATATATTAAATATTCGAATCAAATAATTCGATTAATATTCGAATCGAATATTGTGATTTCATATTCGTATTCGGATATTTCTCGAATCAAAAAAAATACTCTTATTCGGATTCGTATTCTAAATATTCGCATTCGTATCTTAAAATTTCGTATCGAATCGCTAATCGAACCAAAAAAGTTCGATTCGTTTGCAACCCTAGTCCTTATTAGCGAACCAAACATAAATAGGGACTGGACTCAAGTTAAAAGTATAAATAGGGCCTGACACGTAACTAATCCTATTATTTATTGTAAATTATATAATGAAATAACTAGTAATAAATTCCAACTTGCTCGCCTGGCGTGCAGAATGGTCCAACAAGGCAACAACAAAATAAAAGCTCGAGTCTACAATATGACCCCAACATTAAAATACTAAGAAATCTACCGATGGTTCATCGTCAAGAAGTCAACGGTGATGGACTCAACAAGTATATAAATCTACCGAGGGTTCGAATACTTCTGATAACAGTACAGAGATTTGTGTTTGTTGTTAAACCACACATTGGTACTTGCACAATCAATTGTAATAAAAGCCTGCGTTTTCTTGATCAATTGAAGAACACAAACTCATTGCATTTACTTTATTCAGATCAAAACAAACACGAGGGAATGCTTGCCCTAGAGCTTGTGGGCTAATTTTCTTCAAGAACGGGGTTATGCTCGAAGAAATTATAAGGACGAAGCTCGAAAGACTCGCTGAAAGTAGGCATTATCGGAAAATCTTCTTGGCAAGGTACGTGGTGGAACCCTAACGTATACCAAAGCACGATATCCTCGTTCTCAATGCTCCTATTCCTGTGAATACAAACAGTTTTCAGCAGCGAATTTATCGATCGAAAAAAAGAAGTTTAAAGGAATTAACTTTCATATTACTACCTTTGGCTCCAAGTATCCAAGTTATCGTCTCCTCTACTTTCATCGGTATACAATCCTCCAGCCCATTTCTCGTCCGCCTCATAAGGCGTAGCCCAAACGTTGTACTTTGTAAACGCCGCTCGAATTTGAGCGTAGTCGTCTTCGGTCAGCAAAGGGCCAGCGGTGGGTCCCGGGTATAAACGGTACCCTATAAAGTTTCCCACTTTAGTCTTCTTACTAGGGTTTACGAGGGACAAAGCAACGTTCCCCGAGCCAACCCTAACCCTAGCATCAGACTCGGTCTTGGCTACTTGGCTTCGAGCCCTCCAGTAGCTTCTTCTCAAAGAGCTTTTCGCATTTACGTGGACCGTTTCGAGGTTGGTCTTTACGAAGGAATTCGATTCTCCGTCTACGTCTAAGTCGAGCCGGAATACGAGGAAATGGTCGTGGTTTACGCCTATCGTGTTTTCTGCTAAAATGGTGCCGTAGACCTCTTCTTGAATTTGATCCTTGTGCGTGTACGTGGTTCCTCTTACTTCGAGAATTCCCGTCATTCCAACCTGCAATTCGCAATGCGAAGAAACTCAGAAACGTAGAAAACGAAGGACGATAAAAAACGTTAACTTTTGGAGCGTAAAGTTTCGACCTACATTGACTTTGATAACTCCATTTTTCTTGAACTCCCAATCCATGACGTAGTCGTAGTTTCCAACGGTGGACACCGTTCTCACGACGAGCGTCACTTCTCTTCGAACTTCTCTTATCTAAAAAACCCGATAAGAAGTCAGGCACGAACAACTCAGAATACGCAGAAGCATACAAGAAAGTCGAACTGAAAAAAAAATCATTAAATACCGACATTTTTTCCTGGGATCGATAGCTCGGTGTGACGCCACATGATACCGCCAGCGTACCTTTCGAATATGCAGTAAGCGTTGGGAATTTGACCCATCGTACCATCGCCAGAAGTAAAATAGCCATCCATAAACACAGCGTTTTCGGGGCAATCCTTGAAAGGCTCGAGCGGCACAGTGCTGAGACCAAAACCGTACTCTCCTGCGTCGAAGTAAGTCCTATGGTACCATTCCTCGGTTAAGTCCATGTAAGGCACGAAGAGTTCTGAGACGTATCCTCTGTACATCACTTTACGGTACTCTTCTTTCTCAGAATCGTAGATTGAGGCCATCGATATGATCAAGCCAGCCCTCATATCGAACGAAACATGGAACCTCCAATTCTCCCAGCTGAGAAAAAAACAATCCACGGTAATAATAAAGACTCAATCAATCAACGGTAATAAACACTCAATACGTTGATGTACCTCAATACATTCCCGTCCAAGGTGAAGCCTGGCTCGTCTCCTTGCAGAACTTCCGAGCCCAATTTGAGATTCGTATGAAATGAATCGTCGTCGATCTTTTTGGATCTTGTGTAATCAGTCCCCTGTGCTTTTGGAACGGGGACGAAAGCCCTATCACGAAACCCTGTAATCCTCCTCTCATCAAGGTCAACGGTCACCGTAATACCTTCAATCGGCCTCATGTAAAGATTCACGGTTCCATCCAAGTAATAGCACATGACTCTTACGATTCGCCTCTCGTCTTCTTCGCCGAACCACCCAGCGGTGAAGGGCATGCACAGAACTTCGTCTACTTTAAGTCCTCTTTTCAAGATCGAGGCTTTGAAAGGAGGGTGGGACATGGCTAAAAAGCTGGCAGACACTAGTTCTCCGAGGTTGTGAACAGGGTAGCCATGGCCGTGGTAAGCCTTGGATGAGACGATGGAATTTGCCGACAAGTCGGCGACTATTTCGTGGCTCGTACGGTTTGTCCGGGCTATGACGAATGCGAGCCGAGGGGGCGAAGTGTCGGCGGAGAAGTGGTCTTTGTTCGACGATTCCCATGAAGAGAGTGTGGATTTTTCTGGCTCGAGCAAGCCGACGTAGTGAAAGCTTACATTTTGGGTGAAGTAACTGCGAATGATGTTTTGGACTTGACCGAGTTCGAGTGGAGTTAGGCTGTCTAGTGGATGATTATGATAAGCTTGTGATGATGAGATGGCGAGTAAGAGTGGAAAGAGCACGAAAAGGGACATCGTTGCAAACATTTCCATGGCAGAAAAAACGAGATCTCTTCGAGTTGACCCAGTATCTATCTCCCCTGTACCTGTGTTGTCTTGACTAAAAGCAATTAAATAAATAAGACAGTAAAACTGTAAAAGAGAGATTGAGAGAGGAGGGAGAGTCAAGTCGACCTCGTTGAGCTAAAAGTTTCGATTTTTACAATATTGTGGCATCAATTACAATGCTATTCCATAGCAGAGCCCTCGTGATGCTGTCAGAAATTTCGTCAGATTTAGTCACTGCGAATTTTTTTTCTTGCAAAGAAATGGGAGGAAATTTCATTTGCAAAGCCATAATCGACTTTGGCGTGTTAGTCATCATCAAGTTCATCAAAGAGGTGAAAGATACATAGAGCAACATGGACAAATTTGATAGTAAAATAATGTATAGATAGTGACATTGATTATCGATCTCGTGAGAAGCATGTATTATGATTAATTTAACTCTCAATTCTCAATCATGAATTTGGCCTACAAAAATGAATATATAAGACGAAGTTGAACTTGCATCTCTTTGTTCAACTATGTCTTTCTAAAAACTTCTCTATCACAACGGAGAATGCAGCAAAACCAGCACAACCTGCACATGCTGCTTTTGGACCCCCTGAAGAAAAAAATATCAGATATTTAACTAACTTGAAAAAACAAAACACACACAAACACATCAATTAGGCAGAGGAACTTCAGTGCTTCAGGCATTTGGCAGAGGATCATTCACATGGGTTTTCTTTTCTTGGAAAAAACAAGGGAAATGGCTTATTCTTGATTTGAATAGAGAAGGAATTAGGGCTCATTGTGCAATGATTATCACAAGACTGAAATCATAGGAGCCAAACACTATCCAAAAAATGTCCAGAAATTACCTCTAGCTGAGATAGCACCGCCCGTTACACATCCAGCAACAACGGTATTCGTAATATCGTGCTTGGCCCGAGCCTTCAAATTACACATTCAAAGTTAAGTTTTACGGCAAATTTCTAGCTTTCAATGAAGAGAAACGCGAAGGACAGACCTTCTCAATGACGCATTCGGAAGCAGAAAAGATGAGGCCCATGACAGCAAAAGCCTTGCAAGAACTCCAACTCCTACGACCCATTTGCTTCGCTTGGTAGACTAACTGTTGTCTGCCCGTCATTTCCTCTTGCATTATTGGATTGTCAAGCGCACCCAGGAATAATCCCATGAACAATCCCAAACCCCCTCCTGAAAGAAAACCAGCAATACGCACATTTCCAGATGCGTGTGCTTTTGCGTGTAATAAAAAAGAAATAATAGGGCCATGGAAAATACCCATGACTCCACTAACAACACTTCGGACAGCACAATTGTTCCAAATGTCCTGTCCTCGGATTTCTTCCAATGTCGGCAAGCGGATTGGCTCTATTTGGGCCTTTTGGGCATCTTCAGTGGTTGAAGACGCATTCTGGGATTCGCTGTCCGAATTCGTGCTCATGAGGAATTTCTGTGGAAGCATACCGGTTGGTTAGCTCTATGGCGTCGGTGTAAGATTAGTAAAGGTAACGAAGGCAATCAACCCAAGGTGACACATGGTTTTGTGCAATTTATAACTTTTCCCAGAAAAGGAAACGAGACGAAGTTATCCATTGTGCTATGACATCAGACGCTAAAACAGGGCGAATGTCGATTAAGAGAAACCGTAAATGGAAATCGAATTTATCAATGTTGGAGCACCACTAGCGAGTATGAATGATAAGGGTTAAAATAGAGGGAGCAGAATTAAAGCCATGTCTTTCTGGATGAAAGTTTCTTTTTATTCCCTACAAATTGTTTAGCTACACCTAAGCCAACCGAAAATCAGAGAAACGTACAAATTCCGTTGAGGACGAACGAACACAGCTAAACATGAAGTGCCAGGAATAATCAAATCAAATCCAACCACCAACGACTTCGACTATCCCAATACTCGAGCAAAAATATCAAATCATGAACTAAAATCTAAAATCATACAGGATAAATGAGTTGCATAACGTGCAATAGAACTAACATTGTCGGAAGGTAACAATACCCAGTAGAAAACCGTATAAGAAGAATAATCTCGATATCAAGTGTACCTTCGAGCTGATGACGATGATCCAACAGCTAGCTAGGGTTGCCAGCCAGCAAGAAAAGAAGGCGAAAGAATATTACACCAACACCCTTACAGTTTCAATAATTCCAGCTCGACCCCTTCAAATGTCGTCGTCCACGCTTGGATGGGTCAAATTTGACTTTTCAGCGGACAGAAGCCCAATATTAATTGCGCCACGAGTCGGCCCAGTTAGGTTTTATTTTAAATATGGATGTCGAGCAAAATATATTGAACATGTAATAACATCTCCCAACCAAGAAAAGAAACTCGATACGATCATCCTAGCATATTTTAAAGGACGCAGATCTCCTGTCCCAGAGATTGTCCCATAAATTGTCCCACTAATACACGTGTACCAATAACCGATTGATTAATGAGGCTATATTATCCTGCGTGTTCTTTAGCAGTCTTATTATACAATTTGAAATATTAGCGTACTGTTTCACATAAAATCGAAAACTATATACATGCACATAAAATCGTCAAGCTCAATTGGTCCAAGCAGCCCTATCCTTTCATGGCCGTCTACAACGTTGTCCCTAGTTTCAAAATCGAGCTTGCGGCGCGAATATGGATTCTCTTCATCCTGCAAATAAATTAAATAACATTATTATTCATATATATTATTGAAGATACCACTAAAACATATTAGTCCGAATCATAAAATACGCAATGGGGAAAAGAACTCACATGATCCATTGCTGAATTGCTTTGTCGCCGAGGGATTATTCTCTGATGAAGAAGAAATTACGTGACTATAAATAATAATTAATTAATTAGGGCTTATAAACATCTTTTTATATGGATCGACCTTTCCAGCGTGCTAGTAAATGGGCCCCATTAATCAATCGGTTATTGGTACACGTGTATTAGTGGGACAATTTATGGGACAATCTCTGGGACAGGAGATCCGAGTCCTTCTCCCTATTTTTTCTCAATAAAAATCAATTTTTTTTAGCGATAGGCGAATTTTACCTGTCTTGGCTTTGCTGTTTGCTCCTCTAGTTTTCGTTGAAGTATTTAAGCAAACAGTTTCAGTGCAATTTCGCTGGTGTGGGTATAATTTGTTTTTGCGGGATTTTGCAGCGATTTTTGTGTGGCATCAAAGTGAAGTCGTCTGCTTTCAACTTCCGACGCGTATACTTCCATTGTTTCAACGTTCAAGCTTTGAGTTACATTGCTTCAGACAAACCTTAATCCTTCGAAACGTCGTTCTTCCTGGAGCTAAATGAATAGTCACGTAGATGAGGAATATATTTGCCGTGTTTCAGAGAGCTGCAGGATCATTCACATCCCTGAAAAGTCTCCCATCGATCCTCACCAGCAACCCACTGGTATATCACTTATGGGTCGTAAAGCTTTTGCCTTGTGTGTTTTACCAGTTTCTTTTTTGCTGGTTTACGGAGTCTTCGTGTTTGTGCAGTTGATGTGCTAGCTTGTGAAATCGACCCTAAGCATGCAAACGCCTTAGTGAGGTATACTACACTGTCATAAACTTGTCGCGCACCATGATTATTTTCGAGCATTTTAATCAATTGGTTCATTAAGGTTCTGTTTTGTGTATTGGTAGGAAACTGAATCATATCGCACCGCTCGAAGGTCTGCGTCATGTAAAGCGCATACACAAGACAGTTCTTGACGATGGTAATCTATATTGTCTGTATCTGTTAATAATGTACCCTATTGTGTGTGTGTGTGTGTGTGTGCATCAGCTTTACTTGCTCTTTAGTTTTCTGTGAAGCAATTTATCGACCGTATTTCCCTTCTCAGTTATATATGTTGAGTTTCTGGGGGACACAAAGTTTTCAGACATGGTGGTTAATTTTCCATTTTACTGACAGGAAGTAGTCAGCTATTTGTGATCTTATGCTATGATGGTGATGGGAGCAACATGACAGGAGATGTATTGCAGCTGGTGAACTCATACCAGTTGAGTACTTTCTCCACAAAAGTGGGTCTTTTTGCGCCGTTTGTTTATTTCCACATTATTATGCCTTCAAACTTTGAAGTTGATTTTACCTTCTTCATCTTTTCATTGTTTTACTTCGTTTACGGGTCATTTTGATTCAGGTGTGCAAATATGCCGCTTCAACAAAAGAAGAATGGCAGGAACAGTGCAAGTTGTGGCCAACGTCATTTCATCCTCCCACATAGTGAGTTTTTAGTGATTGCATCCAAAGTTTGCTTTTTTTAGGGGCCAAATGTTAATCTTTGATTCTCTATTCCAGCAATATCGATGGTATAACTGGATTTAGCGAAGAGGACACTCTTTACGTTCTCAACAACATGAAACTTGCCATTCAGTTGGCAAAATCTGGCGCCTTGGTAACTACTTTCTACTCATTGGTTCACAACAACATTTCAGCTTTCTCCTGATATGGTCTACCGACCCCATTAAGCCTTGCAATTTCACCTTCAGTTGGTTAATGCTGCTGTTATAGTGGATCCTTCGACGAGAAAAGTAATTGCAAGCTCATGCGATGAGGTCTTCTCTCCAAGGGCAAATGCTGAATCTTGCTCCTCTAAAAACACAGAAGCAATTAACTTAGAAGCAGAATCTTACAACTACAGCGTTTCTTGCTTGCATCCTTGGGGCTGGATCGAACGAAAGTTGCAATCAACTCTTGATTCTTGGCATCCTCTGAGACATGCTGCTATTGTAGCTATCGGTAATTCTTCTGCGAGGGATAGGAAATTATATCCTCTTGTGGATGGACGTAGTGCTGAATTTTCACAAGCTGAGGTTGACAATACCTCTCCTTTCAAACGACAGAAAATCAACGTAAACACGAGCTCATCTCTGTTACGTTCCTTTCTGACAGTTTATACATAATCATGAATGTGGACCCTTCAGGTTAAGGACGGGGATAAAATGGGTTCTCAATGGAAGGTTCAGCCTTGCGATTCAACACGACCTTATTTATGCACTGGTTATGACATATACTTCGTCTGGGAGCCATGCATTATGTAAAACTCGTTACTACCATTTATCTCGGGACATCAATGTACGAATTGTTTGGCGTAGTTGTGAATTTCCCCGTTCTCTTCTGTTTCTTCAGGTGTGCGATGGCGATTGTGCATCAGAGAATTCGACGCGTGTTTTACGCATTTCCAAATCGAAACCATGGAGGTCTGGGAAGCGTCCACAGATTACAAGGAGAGAAAAGCTTGAATCATCACTACGCAGTGTTTAGGGTGGTGGTTCCTCAAGATTTTATGGATGAATCGGTAAAATAATTTTTGTGATATTTATCTATTTCTGTAAGGCTCATCTACGAAGCCTAATATGAAGATACTTTCCGTTTCGCCGAGGATTTTGTTGTTTAGTTCACTTTTTATCCACCACTTGTGTACTAACTAACCATTAGTGGAATTGAGAACCTTGATTTTGCCTACATTATGAGAGAAATTCCAAAAAAATGCTACAAAACTGTTTTAGTGCATGAGAAATGTTGACAATCTAAACAAAGTAACGTCGTCTTAAACAGCCATAGGATGTGTTTTTCACCATCATTAGCTCGCTCGAAACATAAACAGACATCAAGTAAATGTAGGGCATAAACATCTCGCCTATGATAAGTATATATATCAGCTCCTCCAGGCAATAAGTATATGACAGACTGCAATTGATAGTATGGGAAATCAATATTATTGCAGCATTCTTTCCCCGTGTAACAAACGAGGACTTGGGGTAAAAAGTTTAGACTTACGGATACTGAAATGAGGGGATGAGTCCATCAACTGCGTGAAAGGACGCCCTTTGAACTGCAAGAAAACGTGCATTTCCAAGATCAGTCTATTGCAGATCAAAAAAATTGTATCCCATTAGTTAGAGAGCTCCATGATGATAGCACAACTTCGCAAAGCAAAGAAACAGAATTGGTGATACCTTGGCACACTTCCACGGCGTCGAGGATCGTATTCTGTGGCTTGTCGAAGAGCCCTTGCAAAAGCCTTAAAGGTTGCTT
Organism: Craterostigma plantagineum; assembly: GCA_027422505.1. Lineage (NCBI taxonomy): Eukaryota > Viridiplantae > Streptophyta > Magnoliopsida > Lamiales > Linderniaceae > Craterostigma > Craterostigma plantagineum. The sequence continues at coordinate 4,474,285 of JAPQWV010000029.1, forward strand.
CGATGATGTGGTGAGAATTCCTCCCAGCAAGCTGTTCATATTCGAAGTAGAAGTATTCAGACCGTTCAGATGTGTCTATAGTATGCAGAAAGGCATCCATAGTAGTAACATGATTCAAGAACTAAAACAAAAAAAAATGATGAATTGTAAGAAAAGATTGAAAGGATGCAGCAGATGTTTCGTATACGAAACGATGCGATACCTGCCGTATGTGGAGTGTCATCCCTGATGTATTGACCAAAGACTGAAAGAAATGCTCCACCAACTGCATAGCATGATAGAAAACCTTTGCATTAACTAATAACAACACTTTTTAATGGAGTATAAATATGTCGAATCACCTGCGTGTCGTAAGTGCCAACTCTCTCTGTCGGGATTTGTAAGTCATAGCTGAGATGGGGTCTCCCGGACAAATCCTATAAGATAAATAAAGAAGTAAATTATGGCATTTTAAATTCATTTTTTTGTATGATAGAAACATATACCAGGGAAACATGAACAAGTGCTTCGTCGAGCGGGGCTGAGAAATCCCCAAACCTGTTTATTCCTTTCCTATCTCCGAGTGCTTGCAACAAAGCCTGCAATATTATTGAAAAAAAAGAAAACGGAACCTTTAAAATTTCCAACTTCAGAACCATAGGAGCATCGTTTTCAACCAAAAAATCAACTGATTGGAAAGCAACTTGAAAGTGGAGAAGTTTTTCAGGGTTATTCGAGACCCACCGTTCCAACGGCTAGAGCAACATCTTCATTTGTATGATGATCATCAATATGAATATCGCCCGTGGCCTTCACACGGACATCGAACAAGCCATGCGAGGCAAGTTGCTGAATCGAAGCATGACGAAAAGAGATTAAAATATCCAGCTCAAGAAGACAAAAGGGACAAGAACACAAACACATAAAGTAAGCATTTTTATCCTTACATTCACAACAACACAAACCAAAATCAAAATCAAAATCAAATGATAAGAAAAACTTACATCAAGCATGTGATCAAGAAATGGAATACCAGTATGATTCTCAGCCACAGCATCCCCATCCAAATTAATCCTCACGCTCACGTTGGTCTCCTTCGTCACCCTCTTCACCTCGCCAATTCTCACCCCTGCAAATACCCAGTAACTAGGACCACCAAAAAAAACTATAATACGATTTTAAGAGTTAAAAAAATTACCCTCGGCAGCTTCAGTCGACGCCGAGCCGTTGTCGAACGCGCGCGGCGGAGAAGAGCCCATGTTGCTTCCCACCAAATTCTCGGACAAGAATCCAACCTCGCGCTGAAGAAGCTTCCCTTTGCTTCTCAGCTGAAAGCGTGGCCTGAAGTAAAAGCTTCGGCTGTTCAAGTGCGGCTTGACAGAGATACGGTGGGGAAGAAATAGCTCCATACACAAGTGGGGTAGAGAGAGAGAGAGAGAGAGAGAGAGAGAGTATTATTGCTGACTTTCTTGATTAGAGTCGCTGTTTATATTAGCAACACTTTTATACTGAGTGTCGAAAATTAGCCCGACATGGGCCTTAATGGGCCAGCCCATTTTCAATTGGCGATTGTTTATGGGCTCTCGGACATTCATTCGGCCCTAACCTGTGATGCCAGTCAATATTCGGCTTCTTTTTTATTTTATTTTGTTTTTCAAATAAATATTTGGCTTTTCTTCCTAACCGTTGGTAGACAAATAGACATGGATTACTTTTTAATACAAGAGAGGCAAGTATATGAATTAAAAAAAAAAAAACTGAGTTTGGGGTTTGTTTTGAATTTGAACTAAGTGTGGTGTTGCGGCGCAGGGACACATGTAATTATCAGAATTATAGACATCACTGTAATAATTAAAAGGTTCATCTAACACAATAATTAAAGCCATGCCTTTCTTTTTACATTACTTCAATCACTCTAAAAAAATTATAATTTTATTATAAAGTCCATGTCATCGAATTATTTATGTATGTACACATTTTCCTTCTTTTTTTTTTCAGCAACGGTACGTTGATGAAAAGGAAAATTAGTTGGAATATATGATCGAGTGGGGCTAACAATAGGCAAAGTATGAACTTCATTTCACTTTTTTTTTCAATGTTTAAGGAGACCATATCATTTGACCTTTTCTTTTTAATCGGTTGTCATGCATGGTTCACACTAATAAACTACGACCAATCTTATTCTATAATATATATCGATTTTTCCAATTGCACAATAATACATGCATGCATATTTTATTTACTTCTCTTTTTTTTTTGCTTGTCCACAATTTCTATATTATAATTACTTTTGTTATTTTCTCCATTTTAAGTAGGATGAGGAGTCGGATATGCGCAAGTATTGTGTTGTGCCCCACAAGCACACAAAGTGAGTTCCATTAATATGTAATGATTACGTTATTGAAATAAAATTATTTATTATAGTGAAAAATGTAATCATTGAACCATGATATGATGAACTGTGGATAAATCGTGCTATTAGTGGGGGAAAAAGGATCAGTTGTTCAAATTTTGAAACCATTTTAGAGTAGGTCAAGATATGATTCCGACTTTATATTCATTTATATATTATATTTTTAATATATATGAGATGAATCCAACTTGGCCACGTGAGTATGACTTTTTCTATTTTTGTATGTGAATCGAGAAAAAAAAAAAAATCAACCAAGCCATTTCAAACGGACAAGTTTTTCAAATACGGATTTGAACATATTATGGGATACGGGTAGCTTGATATCCATGTTTATGATTACATGGTATAATTTATTTGTGTAAGACTATATAAGGATTTTGTTGATATTATTTTAACGTGTTTGGTATGTGTATTAATTATTTGTGTAATGATATAAATTGTCTTTGATAAATGTGTTTGAAGTATGTATAGGTGTGCATGGGTTAGGTATACACCCCATATGCACATAGAATCCCTATAACTAATATCCTTGTAACAGGTGTGTATAACCATCCACAGATGACAAACACGAGGTAACTTATTCATACACATCCCATAACCACCTCACCTATACACACATATACAATGAAGACATAACTATGTTACCTACAAGCAACTTTAGGACATGGTTCAATTTAAGAGAATCAACTACGTACTTGAATCAAGACAAGAGAAAGAAAATTTCGCAAGAATTTACATATGATATACTTTTGACTCTTTCTTGCTTTCTAATTTTATTTTTTAATATAAGCGTTATGTCGCATAGGGGTAAACGAGGAATGACATGGATATAACGACTTACCTTATTTAAATCTACACTATATCAAATGAGAAACACTAGAAACTATATGCAAAGTACCAAATCTACCCCTACAACAGATTGCTAGGCAATTTTGTGGTGGCTACTCTACTAGTATATATATGCATATTTTCCCCCACATACTATCACTTCCTCTAATCTCGATTTGAAAACATGGTTGCGTGAAACATAAGAGTGGTATCTCTGCTGTTATCTTAGACAGCACCATCGTTTCATACACTAGAGAATCCTCGTACCCAAACAAAGAAAAACATACAGTATTTTATTTCAAAGCGTGTTCTTGTTCTTGATAGCCATACAATCATGGGTAGAAAAATAGATCAAGCCCAGAAAGACAAAGAGAGAGTTCATTCCGTACTTCAACTGCTCAGGAAACAAGTTCAACTCACTCTCAAGCAGGTCTTAAACAACGATGTTTCTACTAAGTTTACTTCACATGCATCATATGTTCTCATATTTATGTTCTAATGATATGTATATTTTTCTTTTGCAGGAGAAGTTTTGCAATAATGCTTGCGCGGAGAGATTTCTGAAAGCGAAAGGTGGCAACGTGAAAAAAGCAGCCAAGCAACTCAGAAGCTGCCTTGCTTGGAGAGATACTATAGGCACTGGTAAAGCTAGTCGACAAAAGCACGAAAATAATGAACATATATTTTTTTCGAAATTAATTTTCCTATCTTTTTTTGTTCTTTTAAGAAACTCTGATGGCTGATGAGTTCTCTGCTGAGATTGCTGAGGGGGTCGCTTATATTGCTGGTCATGATGATGAATCGAGACCTGTCTTGGTAATTAAACTTTATTATTAAGATAACTCTTCCTTTTAGTTCATGTAGTGAAATTAGTTATATAATTTGTTCAAGTTCATAACTATGGTAATATTCAATCATAGGTAATTCGCATCAAGCAAGATTACCAGAAACTCCATTCGCAGAAAATGTGAGTACCGTTTTCTTTTTGTGAAGTAAGGTTTTTTATTAATTTTAAGAAAATGGTTTCAATCGTTCTTTTTCTTTCTCTTTCCTGGCAGATTTAGTCGGCTCTTAGTGTTCACCCTCGAAGTGGCGATTCAAACCATGCCAAGAAACGTTGAGCAGTTCGTCGTCCTCTTTGATGCAAGTAAGTTCTCGTATTTTCCCCTTTATATTAAGAAATAATAATATTTAGGTCCCACTTTAAATAACATTCGAAAAAGATATCATATACCACCACAAGCCTCACTTTAAATTCCTGTCTGAAATACCTTCAAAACACACATTTGCTCGTTAAAAGTGACAATCATAATATCCTTAAATTCCCGATGTCACGCCTAATGACTCAATTAAGGAGTCTAAGTTAAGTTAATCAAGAAAGATTAAGTGTTGTCTGAAACAGTGTCAGGGCACATAAGCGCCACACTCAAATTCTCTCAGTTGAATTATTGCTTTCAGAAAAGGAAACATAATTCTTCTTTTTTGTACATGTCAGATGTGCCCCCCTGATACTTCTCTTTTTGAATTCTTGAGATGTGTTTTAAGATTTTTGTTGAAATTCTCGTTGAATTGAAATTATCCTCGTTGACCGTAATAAATACGATATGATTTTATTTGCAGGCTTTTTCAGATCAGCCTCAGCTTTCATGAACATGTTGATATCAACATTGAAAATCTTAGGCGAATATTATCCGGGTCGTCTTCATAAGGCATTCATCATTGACCCACCTTCACTATTTTCCTATCTAAGGAAGGTAATATAGTACATACACTAAATATTCTTTTATTTATGTATTATTTATGGATTATTTATTATGATAAGTTGGTTGCGAAATGACGTTAGATAAACAAACGAACATTAACTTTCAAAATTAAGCAATTTAGAAGTATTATACGCTTACTACGTGGCAGATTTGCATGGCTTTTCTATTATAGGGAATGAAGCCATTTGTCGAGCTCTCATCGCTGACCTCCATTGTATCGTCGCTCGACTTCGAAGAATCCCTAGAGTACAACGAGCCATCCTCGCGGTTCGACCCGCGGTTCGACCCGTCCAAGCTCGGGCGGTGCCCGTCGTCTAGATTTGCCTTCACGGTCTCCCAGCACTTCGACTCGGTCAAACCGTGGCACCTCTCGTTGACCGACACGTCATCGTCTAAAGTGGGCCCCGCAATATCTCCCCACAACGCCAGGTCGTTCTCCTTCGGCTTATACGACAACAGCGCACGAAAAGGGTTTTGCCCTTCGACTCCGTTGCCTATAAAGACGCAGGAGTGGGGCCCGCCGGCGGATGTTAGGCAGTCGAGGACGCCGAAGCCGTCGTTCCTTCAGTCGCCCGCTCTGTTCTTTAAGAGGCGGGACCCGCAAAACAAACGAGCGGAGAATTCGAGCGAATCGTTCTCGGCGTATTTGAAGTTCTATCGGCGGCAGTACGACGAGATGATTTACCGATCGAAGATGAGGGCTCCGCTCGGCGGGTTGGTATCGATCGTTTCTCCGCAAATGAGGAGGCGCCACGTGTCTATTTCTCAGAGGTTTTGATTTGAACAGAATAATGATGATTCCATATCGTATTAAATTGTTATATTGGTTTTAATTTTAATGCTCTCCTCGAAAGTTTTATTACGTAAAGAAAATAGACTGCGTGCGAGGTGGGTTGTGAAATATCGTGCGATGCGAAACAACTTGGAAATAAGGATAGCGTGGTCGTGACGGTGAACATCATTAATTATTATTACACATCGAATGAGAAAATTGATCATATCCAAGCGTGCTTCGAGAAGTTTTCTCTTTGAAAGTTATATAATATTTGTGCTTCTTATGTTGGTATGGTAACTGTTGGTATTCTGAAGGATTCGGAATTTTAATATCATTTGCTTGGATTGGTTTTTTGTGATGTTAATTGAAAATAAAATACGACTCATTATTATCTACTAGTAAAATCCGCACAGTCAAATATCTGTGCAAAAAAAAATATTTATTTTGCGTGAGAGGGCAGTTTCTTTAATGGCTTATGGCAGTTATCTCTCCATCACAACGTGGGTGGAATAAACGTTTGGCTCTTTCTCCATTTTTCCGTAATAATAATTAATATATATAAAAAGATAGTACACTTGGCAACTTGTGACTGATTAATTGATAAATGATACATAGCAAATTGAGAAGCCACTTTGACGGTTTGTATCCCTCGCTGAGCATTTATATATTAGTATAGATAGTATAGATACTCTTATATTAATGCTCATAAGGAGTTAAAAACCGCTCAATTTGGTATATCAATCGGCCAAACAGAATTTTTCTCAAATTAATAATTAACATAAAATTAAAAATAAGAAACCACCCATATTGTCATATTTATCCTTCTATTTCTAGTCATTGTTATTTAATATTTAATAAATGATTTATTTACTACTGAGTGCCCAATTTAGACAAGTCTTATTTATTATTTAGTTCAACTCCACGTTAGTATGGGAATATACACTCGACGCAAAATATATAATTATATATCCTTCTCTTCTTCTATCTTGCATTTCAACTCTCATTTCACATCCCAAAACCTAGACAAAATCACGAGGCTTCGTTTTGGAAGCATATTCTTTTAAGTATATTTTAAACCATGGTGCTTGACTTAACCTATATGTATTGATTTCAAACACTGACAGAGGATTTTGTAGGAATATGCATGTCCTTTTGCCGAATTATAATCGAAAGTCAATCAAAAGTATGATATTTTAACATATATGTGATGAGAATCAAAGACCTTACAAAACTTTATAGGGAATAGTAAAGTCACACGCATAATCATGTACCATTTCAATGACAATGTATAGCACTCTGTCCCGTATTAATTTGTTTTTGAGCCATCAAGGTTCTGTATTTATAAAAGCTGTCCTGATAATATTTATTTATTTTACGAGAGTCTGTTGTGTGTTCTTGGCTACTGCCATTACATTATCTGGTTTGTATTTTAGTCATCATTACTATGGTCGTGGAGTGGACATTAACTATTCGTCTAGTACTACATTTTGGATTTTAGGGTTTGTTCTATTACTCAACTTTCAATAAAAGAATAAAATAGAATTTTATTGCACTTATTTCAAGAGTGAACTTACAAGAGAAATATCAAAGTGATGGCAGTCGCAAGTCGCTGTCTTCAATGGTAGATTTGTTTATGATAAAAATAGCAAAAAGGTACCATGAAACAGTTTCGAGTTTGGAGTTACATAGTTGTTTTTTTTTCTGGCACCTTGTAAACATATACCTAGTGTAAGAAGATGGAGATTCTTATTCTACTATATAGACATTATTGATATTGGGTTTCAAAGTTCAAATAATGTCTACGATAGTTATGGTATGATGTTATAAGTCTGCTGAAGTTTGACTTAATTAAGGAATCCCCACTATATAATTTTGAATCTTCATGTGTTTGCTTTTGCTTTGCTTTCCTTGGTTGTTGTTGTCTGGTAGTGCAAAGTCACTGATTTTCACGTGGGTTCGTTGCCCTTTAGTTTTCTTTAATCCTCGTTTCAAATTTGATTGAATATGCATCATAATTCATAGGCTGTGGAACCCATTATTTTAAACTTGTTTTTTGTTTTTTTAATCATAGTTAGCTATAAATCATACTTTTTTAAATAAAAAGTCTAGGTTTCCACTATCGAATCTCTCCCCTATTGTCATCTTTCCCACAAAGTTGCTTCAAGTTTCAATTACGACTATAATTACAACATTTGAGATTTGGGCTAACAATTATGAAGCCCATATCATAGAATACATGATGGGCTTTATTTATCGCCCACATCTTATCATGTACGTTTCCATTATGGATTTATTCATTTTTGAATAGTTTATAAAAAGATTATAAATAAAATAAAAAACCTTTTTACTATTTGGCATGGCACACAAAACGGAATAATTGACTAGTTAGCATAAAACAAAGCAACACAATGTTTTTACTACATAAATACACAAAGGGTCAATTCGAAATAAGGCCATATTAAGGGTTTGATTTCGAATTTAGGTCCTATTTGAGAATTTTTTGGGTTAAAGGACATATTTTGTGTTGTGTTAAAAGTGGTATGAAAGATATATGAACTGGTATAGAATGATCGTTTTGTGTTACAAACATTCAACATACTGGTATTTCAGATTAATAAAGTGGTATTGCAGAAAATAAACTGGTATCAGATGATTATAAACTGGTACCGGATTATGGTTTTGTGGTATAAAATTTCAATATACTGGTATGTAAGAGCAGTAAAGTAGTACTGCATAAAAATGGGTCCTTAAAACAAAATTTTTCCCCAGAGGGTCTGAATCCTAAATGATACTTAATTATGTAGGGGCCTGAAATGAAAATGCCCCGTACAGTAACGCTTTTTTTTTTTTTGCCAAAAGAGCGTTTAAAGGGGAAAACTGGCTGTCAAGACTTGCTATCAGTAGTTGCTTTCATTGGAGAACAGCTTTACTTATTTGTTAATTCATTTCGGTCACCGATATTTAACTTTCAAGTATTTAATTGATGCCATATCATATGATAGGAATTCGAGTATTAGTTTGTAATAATTAACGACAAAATTATGGTCCCTCTCTGGGCATGTTTTGTCTCATCCGTGAACAATGAAGATTAGGTAACTGAAAACACGAATTAATGATCATTATCTTGAAGTTGACATTTTTACTTAATAAAAACCTTAATTGCAACTAATTCCCTTCCTTGGATCCTACTTTCGACCAAAGGTTGATCTGGGTAAGTTGCAAAATGATCTAGTTGCAAAATCGTATTATCTCCCTTTCAAGCAATATTGCTTCGAAGTTGTTAAGTTAAACACGCCACAACACTAGAAACATTATAAGATTAAATGAAATCACATTTTACCGCCCGATTTGACTTGCAAGAAGATCACATTATTGTCAGGCAATGGTACAACTACCAACCATGTATAATTAACTCACGAAAATGACCCCTAATAAGACATTTAAAACATATAAAAAATGGACTCGAATTTTGGATTGAATTGGGATTATTAATCCAATAAATTTAACAAACCAACTATGTCATGAAAGGTTGGCTAGCCTAGCCAGTCTCAATGATTCATCATTTTTACAAGGAATCTTTTCCCTTTGTTGTACGACTCGCAACAATTTTTTCGAAAAGAGAAACTATTAATCCTCTTCAGCGATGTTCCTTCTTTTGCATTGCATCCCTAAATCTTTTAACTATTTTCCGTATGCCATGCCAACTCTCTTTCTTGTAGTGCTTTGGCATATTAACTATCTATAAATTGATAGGAGGCAAAAAAGTTGACAGCGAAAATTCATTCACTTTTGCGTTTCACTTGGCAAGAAAAGACACCACTTGCCCGTAATTGATAAACACCAGCTGGGGAACATACAACTTTGTGATTTCAACAACCCACTTCAAAATCTTGGATCTACGTTGCTATTGTGCTGAAGGAGTTTGAAAAAGATTTGATTTTTATTGCATTCGTCGAGAATTTCCCAGCAAGTGACAAGATTAGATCTTGGGCTTTTCTTTTTCCTTGAATATATCCCAGAAAAAACAAAAAAAGAAGATGAGGGATTTCCCATCTTGTTTTGGGGAAAACGGAGTTCAAGTGGCCGATGCTTCGTGCTCAAGCGCAGATAGCGTAGGAGTGATGAGCAAAGCCCTGCAAAACTGCGTTAGTTCGGTGTATAAGTGCAGATTGCAAGGCAAACCTTGTTTCATTACCATCTTATGGTGCAAAACGCTGATGGGCCAATCCTTAACCGTCGAGATAGACGGCGGAGCTCATCATCTGCTTTCGAACTGTAAAGTCGATGTGAAGGCCTCTCTCTTCTCCAAGAGAAAAGGGTCCACATCTTTACAACTAATAAGCTCGAGCAAAATCGAAGTGTTTTGGGATCTTTTCCTAGCTAAATTCGGGCCCGGGCCGGAGCCAATCGAGGGTTATTACATAGCCGTCGTGTTCAAAGGAGAGATGGTTTTGGTCGTCGGAGATCTAAAGAAAGAAGCATTCAAGAAAACCCAATCGAAAGCCTCGCTTTCCAGCCCTTTATTCATCTCCAAGAAAGAGCATTTGTACGGTAAGAAGAGCTACTGTACGAAGGCACAGTTCTGCGATAATGGGCGCATTCACAACCTTAAGATCGAATACTGCGACGCAGCAGACAATGTCGACGATCCATACCTTGTGATTCGCGTCGATGCTAAGACAGTGGTGAAAGTTAAGCACTTGAACTGGAAATTTCGAGGTAATAACACTGTGGCGATCGATGGTTTGCAAGTCGAAGTGTTTTGGGATGTTCATGACTGGCTTTTCGGTTCGAACCCAGCGAGCGCGGTTCTCATGTTTCAGACGAGTTTCTCGGCTGAGAAGATGTCGATGGGCCCGAGCCAGAGCCCGATGACTTGCGATTCATCGTCATCGTCCTCTGTGTTTTCTTGTAATTTCTCGGAGAGCTTGATGGAATCTACTAAGCTTTCAGGCCTCGGATTTACTTTGCTCCTTTATGTTTGGAAAGAATGAATATCTTTTATTATTGCATATTTATGCATCGTTTAAAATAGGACTCGGATCTCCTGTCCCAGAGATTGTCCCATAAATTGTCCCACTAATACACGTGTACCAATAACCGATTGATTAATGGGGCCCATTTACTAGCACGCTGGAAAGGTCGATCCATATAAAAAGATGTTTATAAGCCCTAATTAATTAATTATTATTTATAGTCACGTAATTTCTTCTTCATCAGAGAATAATCCCTCGGCGACAAAGCAATTCAGCAATGGATCATGTGAGTTCTTTTCCGCATTGCGTATTTTATGATTCGGACTAATATGTTTTAGTGGTATCTTCAATAATATATATGAATAATAATGTTATTTAATTTATTTGCAGGATGAAGAGAATCCATATTCGCGCCGCAAGCTCGATTTTGAAACTAGGGACAACGTTGTAGACGGCCATGAAAGGATAGGGCTGCTTGGACCAATTGAGCTTGACGATTTTATGTGCATGTATATAGTTTTCGATTTTATGTGAAACAGTACGCTAATATTTCAAATTGTATAATAAGACTGCTAAAGAACACGCAGGATAATATAGCCTCATTAATCAATCGGTTATTGGTACACGTGTATTAGTGGGACAATTTATGGGACAATCTCTGGGACAGGAGATCTGCGTCCGGGATTTTCTGCTTTGTATTGTTATCTTTGAATCTAATATTTTCTTAATCATTAACTGGGAAGTAATTGTAGATATAGAAACCGAAGGCCCAGCCCAGTCCATACCTCATCAAAGGATATTTTTAACAAAACATAAAATCTAGAATACAAATGTAAACAAATAAGCTAATCGGAAACAAATGAGAAAATTTGATCCATCACTTTCTAATTAAACGAAGCTATTGGTTTTGTACGGACAATGCAATGCAAGTTGTTGCATGGAACCATGGACTATGCTTTTGCTCTCAGAGTTCTAATTTACTGTAATAGAAATATAGAAATAAGGGGAAAAAATTCTAATTTCCTATGGTAGTATAGTAGTTTAGTAATTAGTTAGTGACAAGCAACCCTCGGAGCCTCCAAAGATCATTTGAGATTGTTTGGGCCCACATACATAGTATTTTACGAGGAACAAGAAATTATATTAGTGATAAAAAAATTAATGATAATGATATCATTTTCACGCCAATATGTTTGACCATTGAATATGTAGATAAGATAAGTATATGTACATTGTATATAGGCCAAAATCCAGACAATGTTCATTCGAAAATAGTAACGAAATAGATAAATAAATCTCCACCATTTAAATTTAGGTGGCATATTGATAATATTTAACTATGAATATTGAAACTTCAAAAAAAAAAGAAAAACAACTATAAATATTGAAAGTATCGGAAGGGACGTGCCAAATTGGTGGCATTATTAACAAAAATCCATAGAGAAAAGTCTAGTGATATTGTTTTTTTCTTTATCTTTATAAATAAATCTTGATTAGCAGGTCATTCGTTACTCGTCATTTCTAGCAGCTCAGAAAACCCCACTCGAATTTCTTAAGGTATTATTATGTTCGTTTTTTTTTTTTTTGCGGTAATGGAGTATTCAGCTAGTTACGCGACCTCCTTCCTGTTCAGATCATGTAGGAACGCAGGATAAAGGGGAGATCTTTTTTTCTTTATTTTCTCTCCACGTAATACTCTTAGACTTAATTTGATGTGATGAGATTACGAGGATGTAATTCTTTATCGAGAAGCCAAAGTTGGAATATTTGTAAGGATTGGGTTGTTGCTCGTATCGATAGAAACCTTCTTTTTTTGTCAAATTATTATTGTGTTTGGTGAGAAGTTTGACGAAACCCATTAAGATATGATTGTTCTTTGTGGGTCTTCAAGGGGTTGCTCCATCATTATTAATCTTTTGACTTTCTACAAAGGCTGATGATTTGAGAATTAAGCTCAATTTTGTAGAAGGTACTCAAACATGGCCGGGGAAAAGGTTGGGATCGCAAAGGATGTTACTGAGGCAAGTGTCTGCAACTTTGCTGTCATTACACTGTTTGATTTTTTATTTTCTATTTTTTTCTAAATCTTGTCTTGTTTTGCAGTTGATTGGTAAAACTCCATTGGTGTACTTGAACAACATCGTTGATGGTTGTGTTGCTAAGGTCGCCGCCAAGCTTGAATCGATGGAGCCGTGCTCTAGCGTCAAGGACAGGTAATCCACAGATCTGTTAGGATAATAGATTATCGAAATAATTTACCTTTCGTGAGCGTCTCTTATTCGTATAATCACATAGAGTGCAATGCCTTGACATATACCACATTTTGCAGCTCATCGTCGTTTTCTTTCTTCGTTTAGGATTGGGTATAGTATGATTGCCGATGCTGAGGCACAAGGACTCATCACCCCAGGAGAGGTACGCTGAAATTCAAAGTCATTGCATTGTTTCTTTACGTTTGATTATAAAATGTTGTAATATTTTTGTCGTAGAGCGTGCTCATCGAGCCAACGAGTGGTAACACTGGCATTGGCCTGGCGTTTATGGCTGCTGCTAAGGGCTACAAACTCATCATAACCATGCCTGCTTCTATGAGTCTCGAGCGCAGAATCATTCTCCGTGCCTTCGGCGCCGAGTTGGTTCTTACCGACCCAGCTAAGGGAATGAAAGGCGCTGTCCAAAAGGCCGAAGAGATTAGAGACAAGACGCCTAATTCGTACATTCTTCAGCAGTTTGAGAATGCTGCCAATCCAAAGGTTTGTTCATATCAAATTCTCTCGTCATACCCCAATGGAGGCTTTGATTGGTTTGTGCTATTAATCGAATACTATTATAGGTGCATTATGAGACTACTGGCCCTGAGATATGGAAGGGAACTGGCGGGAAAATCGATGCATTTGTTTCTGGGATTGGCACTGGAGGCACGATCACTGGTGCTGGAAAATATCTTAAAGAACATAACCCTGATATAAAGGTTAGAATTTTTATGTTTTTTTTTTTTCCGCATACGCATAATGTGATAGCTTTTATACTTTGATTCACTGAAATGCTTCAATTTTATTCATCCTTTTAGTTATATGGGGTTGAGCCAGTCGAAAGCCCAGTCCTTTCGGGAGGAAAGCCAGGTGAGTTTCAATGGATCTCGTTATTGATTATTAGTTTATCAATTTGATTTTTATTCACTCATAATTGATTAATGGTGTTTCTTGGATATGATGCTCAAGGTCCTCATAAGATCCAAGGGATTGGCGCTGGCTTTATACCTGGTGTGCTAGAGGTTAACCTCATCGATGAAGTAATCCAGGTAAATATTATAATCCTCTACCTCATTGTTATTTTCCATTCTGAAATGTTATGTTAAACTTTAATGAGACATACCTGTTTCGTTCACTTTCGTTAATTATTGCAGGTTTCGAGCGATGAGGCCATTGAGACCGCCAAGCTTCTTGCGCTGAAAGAGGGTCTTTTGGTAACTACTAAGAGTTCCTACGCAAGAAATATTTTATGACCAGTTTTGCAACTCTTAATTGTTATATATGCTCATTTTTCTCACAGCGTAAAGCTATAATCTTTTTACAGGTTGGAATATCATCTGGTGCAGCAGCGGCAGCTGCTATAAAGATCGCCAGAAAGCCAGAGCTTGCTGGGAAACTCATTGTGGTAAAAGTCTCAAATCAATTCTTTGGTTGAATTAAAGAAATCGTTGACGAATCAGTCAATGATTCATTAAAATTTGGTTTTAATTATATATAAACGCAGGTTATATTCCCGAGCTTTGGGGAACGCTACCTATCCTCGGTGCTCTTCGACTCTGTCAGGCGCGAAGCTGAGAGCATGACTTTTGAGACTTGAAAGGCATCGGATCGTTGTCTTCACGGGAATGAATAGTTCAAAAAAAGCTTTCTTTCAGAATCCTGAGTTTTCGAATAATGTGGATTAGTTCCCCAATTGTCTGAATTCTGGGACTTGTTTGTCATAAGATGTTGCCTGTCAACCTCTTTTTATTACAACTGCGTTGTTTGCTGCATATATTTCAGTTTTTTTCCCCATGTTTTGATCATACATATGTGTCTATCTCCTCTTCAAGGCTAGGCCAACTAACAATCATCGATATACAAGATGAAAGATATCAAATAATATATATTTGAGACCTTGAAGGTCATGAGAAGACATAAAGATGGACTTCTATTATGTCATTACAAACTGGAACTTTGGCACTGACTTGTGATACTTCCTATCCATTCGCTGCAGTGTTCAAAATAAAAACAACACAAATGTTTACAGTCGCTTATTCCCATCCATGTAAATCAAAATTATGTAGAGTAGAGCATCAATTTCACAAGGAAGATGATTAAGTAGTCCAGAGAAGGCCATGGTTATTGGGCCTATCAATTGTTTCTTCAAGCCCAATTATTTTATACGAGTAAATGACAAAAATGACATTTGAACTATACCACATTCTCACTGTTGGTACGCAACTTTTAAATGTGTCATTTTGGTTCCCCAACTTTGCAAAATTGTTCCCTTTTGGTTCTTTAACTCGTTCTTAAGTCAAAGGAACAAAAAGATGACAGATTTTGCAAAGTTTAAGAACCAAAGCGACGCATTTAAAAGTTTTGGCAAACAGTGAAACTGTGTTATAGTTCAAACACCATTTTTGTCGTTTACTCTTTATTTAAAGAAAATTATTTTAATCATGACTAGGGTTTTGAAGACCAAACAGAACTGATCGGCCTTCGCCTTTGGGCAAGCTTGTATCAGTTAGATTTTGTAATTTATTCTCCAACTTTTGTCGTGAATTTCAAGATTCCTGAAAACTATCAATCACACACCAGCTAATGAATATCATTATTAATCGAACCCAACCAAACCACACCTATTATATAAATTAAACATCTACTACAGCAACATCATTCAATAGCTTTCAGATGGTGGAGGAGCAGGGCGGCCGCGGTGGCGAGTCGGCGCCGGAGCTCGGTGGTGGTGGTGGCGGCGGCGGTGGTGGTGGTGCCGGCGGTGGTGGTGGTGCGGTGCATGAGCGTGGTGATGCGCTGGCGCATGGCCACCTTTTTTACTCAAAGAGTCGATGTCGAAAAAATCGTCGTTTTCCTCTGAGATTTCGCTGCCTTCGGCCGAAGTAGTGAAGTAATCGATGACATCATCCTCTTCTTCGAAGCATTTGATGAAAGTTGGCGTTACGGTTAGCACCAAAAGGGCAATAAGCAACAGCAAAGAACTCAAACGAGGCATTTTTTTACAATTTTGTGAGTGTTGCCGTAGAATGATTGACAGGCTACGCAGGTGTTTATATAGGGGAAAGGTCAAATTCCCTTTTTTATTTTAATTAATGGTGTTCCATAAATGGAGTTGTGATCCAGATTTTTTCTTTTACTTAAATGGGGTACTTGGAAATTTTGCCAGATTTTGTGTTAGTATATACAATCAGCGTTTGCTGGCATCGGATCAATTGGTAATAATGTTATGAACTCTACTTCAGATTCTGTAATATATATATATAACAAGATTGGTATAACAATTATTTCAATTTTAATATCACACGCAGGATCTGCACTTTCTCGAGAATATATTTAAGTTTATTTTTTTTATGTTTAAGTATAGGTGAATCTATAGAAAAATACCCAATTGTATAAAAAATTTGCAAGTCAGTAATCATGTCAGAAAATTTTTATATAAGTACTAGTTCGATTGTGCGTACCATTTTCCCGGTCTTGATGTACCTTTTTATATGTGTATTACGTACCACGTCACGCATTTATATGGTACCCATATATGGTACCTATATACGTTCCATACGGTACCTTGCGGCTGACTATATGATGGTACCATTTTCTAGCTGTATTACGTACCACAATACGTTTTTCTATGGTACTTAAATGTGTGATATGATGTACCTTGCGGCGGGCAGGTACCAATGTGCAAAAAATTTATTCTGACAGGTATCTGCATATAAAAAATACTGACAGGTTACTGACTTGCTAAATTTTTATATTAATGGGTATTTTAAGGTAAAATCCCCTTAAGTATATCCATAGTGCAGGCTCCTAGCTTCTATGAGACCAACGAGGCGGTCACCTCGGGCCCAGCTTTGGAAGGGGCCCAATATTTTCTATCGCACACACACCTTTCCGATATTTTCTATAGAGGAATTTTATGGTGCTCACCTTATGTGAGCACCTTACGTGGGCACCTGTCGATGTGGCACAGATTCGTGCCACGTCGACATGCCACATCAACGTTAGATGATACATAACACTAATTAACACATTCTAGGGATCATTGGTCGACATATCGGACAATGATGTGGCATGTTTATGCCCACAGATCAGTACCACATAACGGGTGCCAAATAAAGCGTAAACATGCCACATCATTGTCCGAAATGTCGACCAATGATCCCTATAATTTGTTAACTAGTGTTATGTATCATCTAACATTGATGTGGCATGTTGACGTGGCACGAATCAGTGTCACATGGACAGGTGCCCACGTAAGGTGCTCACATAAGGTGAGCACCATAAAATTCCTCTATATATATATGTATAAGTTGAAAAAGATTGCTTTAGGCCCAAATTCGAGTTTCGCTTCAGGCCCCGACGTCAGCTACGGCCCCACGGGCCTGCCAGAATGTATTAAATCTGAATAGAGATGGTGAATGAAATAATAGGATTTGGGCAGTGCTCTTATGAATTTGCTCATAAGCCCATGCACTACATATTGTGTCATAAGCCCATGAATTAATTCCATTCCATGTAATTAATATTAAGATTTCTCGAGCCATATGTCTCCCCTAGCCCCTATCATGTGGCTGTCTCCTCTCCTAATGCGAAATCATGTCCAAATTCAAGAAATTCAAAACCCAAAATGAAAAAGAAAAAAAAATCCGCTCAAAATTAATAGCAATAATTGTTCTCTGTCCTGATTAGAGTAGAGCTTTCACCAACCATCATCTCCGTGTAATAAATAAGCTGATAAAGAATTAATGATATGTTTAAGGCTTCGTCAAAGCTGAGTATTCATTATTAAGTAAGCAAAAAGTGGATCATCATCATCATCATCATCATCATCATCATCATCATCATCATCATCATCATCATCAAAAAAGAGGTTCCAAGAACATATTCATTCAAACATCGAATCATCCTCTTTGGATTTCCAGTCCATCTACAAAGACTTAACCACAGAGAAAAACATGAATTCTAAGACAGCTGATCACTGCTAAAATAGAAAGGCCATGCATAAATCAGTAAGCATCATCATCGTCGTCGAAGATAGAAATTCCCAGATCGTCTTCTTGCAACATCATCTCCTTGTATCGACACTCACTGCTACAAAACGCTTTCTCGCCCCTGAATTCAGGCAAAAAACCTTAGCTACTCGCAAGAAAAAAGACGGACTTCAGTAACTGAATGGATTGAATTAAAACTAACCTGTACATGTAAATGTCTTCCCCTAGACCAAGCTGCTTCTTGCAAGTGCAGCAGAAGCTGAGGAAACCATCAAAAGGATAGCTCTTTGCCTCCCCGCTTACGAATGATCCTTCGTCGTTTCTTGATTCAGACAACTTCACAACGCTGCTCTCAACGATAATGCAGTCATCGAATATGCGTTTGGTTTGAGGGTTCGGCCCATAAGAGATCACGCGCGTATAGTCCTCAGATAGCTCCATTTCTCGGCTGCTAAAAGCACCAGAATTTAAAGACCCAAACAGGGATTTCCTCAGGGGAGAAGGAGACGTTAATGCAGGCGAAGATGGACCTACGTGAGAACAATTCTTAGTCTTGATGCCAAAATCACAAGGTGCGACGTGGATCTTCAGCTCTGAACCAAAAAGAACCGTTCTTTTACGAGGTTCAGGCGAGTTGGAGTCATCTGTTAACGCATCTAAGAGGCCTTTCGAGTCTAGTTTCTCACGAAGATTCTTACTACTACCCTCTGCTGTCTTGGTGGGTTTTCTTGAGGTTTTGGTATCAGAGTGAAAAGGGTTCTTCAGGGCAGAGAATGATGGTATAGCAGCATCAAGAACTGAAGTTGGGCTGCCCATAACTGATTCAGTTTCACTTGAGACCTTTGAGGCAAAACCAGAGAACAACCTAGGCGAGCTTAGAAATGAGGATGTTATTTGTCTGTAGCTGAGATTAGGGGATCTTAAGGAACCATTTTCTGCCATTGATGATGGTGATTGATGTAATGTTTATAACCTTTCTGCAGAAGAAATTAAAAGATTCAATGTAGCTATCAAAAAGCAAAAGCAACACCAAAGGTTAAATCTTTAGAGTGTGTCTACACTCTACACTTCACAGCCTACCAAAGATTCCCACTCGTTTACAGAAACAGAGAGATAAGGCTTAAATCTCACATCTCTCTCCCAAGAACGCAGACAGAAAAAAACAATAGCCCAGAAAAAGGATCAAAACGGATATCAAAAGTAGAATAAAAAAGCCTTACCCTTTCCCCACTAAATTTCTCCGAATTGTTCTTTCAGTCTTCCTCTTCGCTCAGTATAAGCCTCTCAGAGCCTTCATATAAAAACAAAACCACAATAAGTCATCATAGCTGAGACTGCACATTTGGTGCATTGAAACAATAAAGATGGACGTAAAGCTTCTTTTCTTTTACCTTTTTTCCTTTTCTCCCATTTGTTTCTTTGCACACGTTTTTTTATAGTCCTCTCTTTTGTTTGTTTCCTCACAGCCCACGTCCCCACTATTATTTATTTTGAGCAGACGAATAGGGGTCGCTATTCATCATAAAGATTCAGTGCCTTACGTGCAGACAAGGCCCATACTTCTATTCATAGTACATGAAAAGAGAACAAGGAAAAAAGAAATGAAAATGGGATGTAGTTTCTAATTACACACTTTCAAGTTTCTTATCTTCATGCTAGAATTAAATTATGCATATCTGCCTTACATTTGCTCTTTGGATCAGTATTCAGTATTTCAGAATTTTATTAGTACCTAAGAGTATTAGGTTGCTATTTCTAGCTTTCTCAACTTCGAGAGGAAAAATGTCCATATTTTGATATATAATATAAGAAGTGATGTAATCACATTGAATTTAGTGAAGTGGTAGGGTCCATGTAATTTGCTAAGACTAATGAGCAATGAATTTGGGGCCTTCTTCACCGCACTGCTCAGTCAGCAAACGTCACTGTCTTTGGAATATAAATAAAAATTCTTAATTATTTCCTGCCCCACCCAACCCACCTAACCTAGCACACTTCGAAAAAAATTAAAAAGAAATTAAAATTAGAACCACAGAGAGGCAGATCAAGAACTGTTCTTTAGCTGTGTAAAGATCGCAGCTTTAGCTGTTTCCAATAATGAATGACCATACTTGGAGAGGCTTGATTCTTAGGGCTCATAAGGGTGTAAGAAAAGGCTGGGATTTGCAATTGAAGGAAGGTGTTCTTGTTTCGAACGAGTACAAGGTTGTGAAGGGGAAAACTAGGGACAACGTTGTTTTTAGCCTTTTATCTCTATCTGATTCTTGATCAATTGTAGATCTATCTATCTATATATACATGAAGCTGTTTCTTCTCTTACTAGATTCTTCAAGAACTGTTCAGCGTTAAGAGCAAAATGCTTAGCCGATCAAATTCTTGGTAGAAAGAGGTTCAAATCTTTAACTCAAATTGCATCTTGAACTCGAAAGGAAGAGCCCCTGATCTCTCTACATCAAAGCCATTAGTGAAGGTCACTCCTCAAGAAACTGTAAATATACATATCTCTGATCTCCCCTTTATTGAAGCCGTACTTCCTCAAAAAGCCTTCCTTCGCAAAGCCAACTTTCTCCAACACCCTTTGAGACCCTCTATTCTCTTCCTCAACTAAAGCCTCCAACCTTATTACACAAGGTAGATCGTCGAAAACACCGTGGACAGCCATTCTTAGAGCTGTAGTTGCAATTCCTTGTCCCCAGTGATCGCTTCCAATGGCATATCCCACGTGGGCCTTGTGCTTATCTTCTCCATTTTCTGGCCATATGCTGACGTAGCCAATCGAACGATCGTCGAGGCAGATCGATCTGCGCCATGGATGCGGTATTGCAACTTGTTGAATGTGGTTTAAAGCTTCTTCTTTGGATGTAAGAGAGTTCCATCTGAGGTAACGTGTGACTTTATCGTCGCTGGCCCATGTTAGAAAGTCGTCTGCGTCTGAAAGCTTGAAGGGCCTGAGAGATATTCTTGAAGGATCCATTTCTTGATAATCTGATGCAAGTTGTAACGAAAAAAATCGTGAGAAATAGATACCATTAGGTCGTCGCTACTAGCGGCGTTTTTCAGTAAGTCCTTATTTCTTTATAAGCCCTTTGGTAAAAGGTACAATCACCTTTCTGCGGCACACACACACACACACACCGCCACCAAAGCGGCGATGGACCCACTCACCCTCCTCCGCGACTACACCATACGCAACGCCCTAGATGCCGTTACCCGCCTCCCCACCGGCGAATACCGATTCCAAGGCGGCGGATCGGCGGAGTACGTATTTCCGGCGAACTACGAAATCCCGTACCTCTCCAAGCACACGCCGCGTCGCTACACCCTCGAAACCCTAGTCCATTTCATCACCCACCGTCACCTGAAGCACACGGAGTACATGCAGAACGCGCGCTCGCATCGAATCAGCCCCGTCGTCACCTTGCCCGATCGGAAACCCCTTTTGGACTATCTCACCGGCGCATCGGACTCGGTGCCGACCACGATTGACCAGATCATTCCTCCGCCGAGCTCCACCTTTCAGAGCGACGGCGCGCCGCATGCGAAACGGAAGCTTGAGCAAGATACCGTTTCGGATGTCAACGCAATTGAGCTGATTAGGGCTAGGGAGAGGCCAATTAGGGACAGGGAAGCTATGCTGGTGTTCAAAAAGAGGGATTTTTATGTGGTCTTGACCAATGCGATAAGGCGGGATGAGGAAAGGTTGAAGCTCGAGTCTTTGCAGAGGAAGGATAACATTGTAGCTAAGAATAGGATAGAGAGTAGAGGATTGGGTTTAGGAGAGGAAGGGAAAATGATGAGGAAAATGGGCGATGGAGTGCCGATAATTCTTGTTCCTAGTGCTTTTTCGACGTTGATTACTATATACAACGTGAAGGAATTTTTGGAGGATGGTGTCTTCGTGCCCACTGATGTGAAGTTGAAGCAGATGAAGGGAGGTAAACCCGACTGTGTGACGGTACAGAAGAAGTTCAGTAGGGATAGAGTTGTTCAAGCTTATGAGGTGAGGGATAAGCCTTCTGCATTGAAGAGCGAAGATTGGGATAGGGTAGTGGCTGTGTTTGTGCTCGGAAAGGAATGGCAGTTCAAGGACTGGCCTTTTAAGGATCATGTCGAGATTTTTAATAAGAGTGAGTCGTTATTCGTTGGCTTTAGAGCAGTTATTTCGTTGAGAATTGCGAGCATGACTTCGAACAGCAATTCGTATTTGATAGAGAGGTACTGTTTACTGATGACATTTGATGCTTTATATTGCAGTTCTTGGATTCTTTATGCGCTTCGAAGATGACAGCCTCGAATCAGCAAAAACCGTAAAGCAGTGGAATGTCAAGATTATCTCTGTAAGTGCTTCTTTTGTCATCACAACTATGTTCCATCAGTTAATCCTCTCATGAAAAAATTGGACTGAAAATGGGAGCTGCTGCTATCAGATGATCTCACTCTTCATCTAATTGTGTTTACACTCAATTTTTCTACAGATCAGCAAGAACAAGCGTCATCAAGATAGAGCTGCGGCTCTCGAGGTGTGGGATAAACTCGAAGAATTTATGCGCGCTCGATCTCGATAGGGTGAGCTAAAAATGTAACGGCCCTCCTTTTTTTCCTTTTACATCTCACTTTTCTTGATTACCCTTCACTTTCTTGGATAAATCAGATCATTGCTTCTGGTCAGAGCTTCCTCCCTCCAAGCCCAGAGGATCAAAATCAAGCAAGAAACAGAACAGTAGGTCTCATTTGTTAAATCGACAACTGTGTTTTTTAATTATTATACTTATCCTCGTTCGAACGGGTGGGTCTTCGTGTACATGCGAACGAGCAGAAGCATGTCTTCTTTTATGGATGTAATATTATTATTCAGACAAAAAACGATCACATCTTGACGAAGTTCCAACAGTTTATGAATCTGTAGTGTAGTCAAAGCAGAGCAAACCAAACCAAAGCAAACCAAAACAGAGTATAACTGATCTTGGAATGTAATGCTTCTGATGAATTATTATTTCCTGAAGATGGCCCAGCGTTTGATCCACTCCCTGGAGATAAATCAGGAGAAAGAAGAAGGTCAGCTTTGAGGATCCATTGCAGTTGCAAGAAAAAATCATAAACAAAGAAAGAAAAGAAAGAAATCTAAACAAGGTAGCTGTTATTTGATTACCTTTGCATTGGCTTGTCTTAACGTTACAAGCTTTAGGCAACTCCGTGGCCTGTGCCTGGTCGACGGTGATGCCCAAGTTCGACGCGCCGCCGTCGAGCACCTGACACAAGCAGTGTGGCCTAGAGCTGACCACAGAGGCTAACTGAGTGCAACACGCAGTAGATGGGACCGAAGAATTGCTCGAGACATAATTCAGGCACGGCGACATCACCAGGACAACGTTCGTGCAGTCGCTGCCGTTGTTCGGCTGTGCAGTTGCGACGCCGCAGAACACGGCGGCGGCGAGGGTTATTAGAAGAGATAGCCGTAAGACGACGACGACGCCATTGATGGAACTCTTCGAAGAAGCTCGTCCCATTTTCTTTTTTCTTTTTTTTTGCTTTGTGTTTTGCGTTGATTTGAGCGAGAGAGAGAGAGAGAGAGAGAGAGAGAGAGTCCTGACCTGAGATATGTTGAAGTATAGTTCTCGGAGCAGTTGACCAACTTCTTCCTACTCTTGAATTTTTTTTCTTTGAATTCTAACATCATAATCATATCGTAAGACTTTGGTATTTCGGTTTTCTGATTTTTTATCATGTCATGATCAAAATGGAATATGATCTAAAAAAACACCACTAAATATATATTATAATAGTACGAGACATCCATCCACACGCAGTCACACACGACAAACGATATATTGTTACACACACAAACATACATATATGATTTTGAAATTACATGGCGTAATAAACAGAAGCATACGAAGCTATGATGATGAGAAGAAGCTGAAGATCAACGCTCATCTTCTATCCACTTTTAGGACGATGTCCCTACTTTGGATCCTACAGAAATAATATTTCAATTGGACGATCATACAATATATATCCTATATGCATAAAGAAAAACAAACCAAAAACCCATACATAGGATAAATAACATCCACTGACATAATGAATCATTTTTTACCTGAAGATTTGGGCGACGGAGCACTCGCCGGCGAACCCAAAGGAGACATCGCCTCTACACACAGTAAATTTCCATAAAAGAAAAATTCATATTTGCGAGTTTCCACAGGTAAAAATTAATTACACAATCGAAAATTTACGAATTAAGCTGCAATAATAATAATAATGATAATAATAATAATAATAATAATAGAAAGAGTTATTATTTTTACCGCTGCACCTAGCAATGGGCGGTGTCTCGACTTGACACGCTCGAGGCAAGCCAAGGGCTAGGGTTTGGTTGATGGTGAACCCCCCTATCGAGCCACCGTTTCTATTGTTGACTATGGTGCATAGGCACCTTGGCTGAGTCTTGACCACATTGGACAGAGCCGAGCAGCAACCCGTGGTTGGCGTGGCTGAGCCGCCCGTCACATAGTTGAGGCACGGAGCCATGGTTAGGATCACGCTGGTGCAATCTGTTGATGGTTGAGCTTCGATGGTAACATACGTCGATGATGTAAGGATGATGATGATAATAGTAGACACAAGAACGAGGGTTACATTATTACTAGCTTTCATGTTCATCATCCCCTTCGGTGCCATTATCTAATTGTATTTTTTGAAATGTATGATGATCAGTGTGGATAGGCACGGAAGATATCTACCATGAGGGTTGATATATTTATAGACGACGTACTAAGTTTTTCGTATAGTTAGATTATGTTGTTTGGTGAACTATAAAGGTGGCTATATGCGGTAATAAGCCGCGCATGCAGTTAACTAGAAATCTAAGGACGTGTTATGTACAGTACTCGGATATTTATGAAGAATGTCGGCTCGAATCAGATATAACTCGCACTTAATTTATGAAGCTGATGACCTAACTATACGACACAAACTTGACTTTAGTTTCAAACTTGATTTCTGATGTAAACTAGTCAGATTGTGGTCGAACTCGAAAATGATATATTCTTGAAGCTCGAAAATGTTTAGTGGGCTTAGGACTGAATCTCCAATAAATGGGCCTATTGGGCGAATGTTTTTAGACTTGGTATTAGAAAACTGGTATGTGATATTACTAAATTACCCACCAGTTTGACGCGAGACTGCGAGAGTAGTAAATTGCGTTTCCACTCGGAAAATCATCATTGAGCTCTGATAGTGCTCTTCGCAGCTGGTGTGATTTCTGCTGCTCTTGCTTTTCTTTGATTTGCGGGCTTTCTGTTTTCGTTTCCGTTGAGCTGTTTAGAGTCGGAAATTTTTTTGTTTCTGTGGACACTTTTGCTTCTGTTTCTCTCAATCAGGTGAGCTTCGACGGTGGAGAATGAAGATGTTGTGAATCTGGGCTTCGGTTTTACTGAAGAAAGGTGCTACCTTTTGGGAGATATTTGCTTGTTTGCTGTTGTGATTTCCTCAATTTCTTTCGATTACGTGTTCAGCAAAGTGATTACATTTCCCCCAATTTCTTGATTCGAATAAAAGGCGAACTGTAAACATATATGCAGTGCAGCTTATGCGTATGGAGTTCAATGGGCAAGTAGAGGAGATTTCATCCGATGATTCTTCCTCTCAGACTGAACATAATCAGCAGAAGAATGGACCCTCCATCGAATCATCCACTGAAGGTAGTAATCATTACATATCATCTTTCCAAATTCCATGTAATAACCGTCGCAATCGTTGCATAGCCGATTAAAGTAAAGTATGTTTTGAAATTACGAAACCTATGCAGAAAGGTTGTTTAGGACAGCACAAAGCTACCAAGCACTCATCAAGATGATCCCAATACCAACCGAACGTGGCACTGTAATTCCCTGTAATTCATGGGTCGGGCTCGGGAAATCCATCAAGCAGATCTACAAACAACCCCTTCACTATCTCACCAACATCCACTTGAAGAGATTGGACGAAGCGAGGCTCGGGGCAGAAGATGAGGACGTTCCCCTTGACATGACGATTCATCCCTGCAAAGCTGAGGCGAGCATTTGGATCATAGAAGAGACCCATCGCAGAACTGCTTCCCCTCGTTCTCTCGCCAAGCTGTGGAGCGCTGATCCCATGTTCGATGCTTACATTGATGGCATTCTTCATAAAAGCTGATTCTTTTGACGGTTTGCTGCTCTTTTTCATGTTTTAACGTTGGGCTTGTCGACATTTGGGTCTTGCTGAGATTGAAACGGTAACAAAATGTTCTTCGATTCGATTCGAACATACTAGGGAGAGAAAGGTCTTTTTTATTACAAGGCCCGTGCCTCGGAGAAAAGCAGAAACACCCAGCTTGGTCTTCGGGCATCATTCCACCTCCTTTGCTCGTGTCGATGGCTTCTAATAAAATCTCACGACTTCGTCCATTTCTGGCCTTTTTCTGAGGGTTTGCGTCCCATCACTTCATCACGACCGCCAGAGGATTAGGGCAGCACCGAGGTATGTCTGGCCTCAGATTCTACCAATAGAAGAAAGAAAGAAAATGAATAATAAAAAGAAAATTTATTATTACATCCACAAATTGTGTCAATGATTGATTGCTTACATGCCGGAAAACAGCAGAGGAAGCTTCGGCGAAGCTAAGCAGGTTGACATAAGGGAGATCTCAGCAATATATTTCCCACAAGCATATTCCAAAACTATAGACACATCGCATTTTCTGTCGTAATGCTTTCCCATCTAAAAATAGATCAATATGATCAATATAATATGTAATAAGCATATGTAATAAACTTGACTAACGACATTATTACCTCGGTCGCCATGTATCCAAGCGTCCCAGTTTCGCTAGTCATCTCGCTAGGGTTTATATGTTGGTTTGATATGTGATGTGTACGAGGACGATATGAGAATTTTGGGGCTGATATATTTTTCTGTGGAAAGATCGAAATGAAGAGAATAAAAAAACTTGGCAACTCTTTTCCTATTTCTTTTCTTTTACACGCACAACACTTCACATTTTTTTTTGCTCACTCACAACTCACATAGCATGGCACTTTGTGCCTTCTATTTCTTTTTTCTGCCCACGTTCTCTACTACACACATGCATATATTTATAGTACATAGTGGATGAGAAGGATATCACAGCATTGAACACTACGCATGCGCATATCTTCATTTGAGATAAGATATGTTTTATGACTTCTCTTTGTTGTGATTTTCAAACTTGATCTCTTTAATTTCTTCCTTTTTTATTTTTCTCTTGGTCACGCTTTGAGATTATTAGCTAATAAATTCCCCCCTTAATCTCAGAGACGCTTGGGTCTTTCATCGCTCTTTAAATTTGACCCGCTTTCGTCAGTCGTATGTTGCGGCTTGCCATTTGGCATCCGTAATTGCCTTAGTAATTATCTCCAAATTTGTTGTCCAGCCGTACTCGCCAGTTACCAGAAAGCTTGGTGGGTCGGCGACCTTATCTTAGACGACCATCTTTTCTTCTTCAATATTATAGTCTAGCTTCTGCCATTCTTTAATGGTGAAAACAAACTTCTTGTCAATGTATTCCTTCAACTGCATAACTGTACACTCTTCGACCGCATCAACCGCGTGCAAAAACTCGTAGTACTTCTTCCTCGGGCGTTCGAATAATAGCGAGTTCTTTCTGGCCTTTTTGCTTTCATCGGTGCTGTAATAAATATAGGCATGTTTTTCCTCCATCTTCGTGACGTAGCCTGTCAGGCTCGTCAGCTCGTCGCTAGCATATGGCGTGTCGAATCTTTCGTACTCCTAACAAGCTTCTTCTCGTTGATGACCTTCATGGGAACAACTTTGTATTGCTCCGCATCGTTTCTTGCGAGTACATCGATCTTATTGACGACCACCTCCACGACTTCTTTGCGGTGTTCGTCGATCTCTTTTTTCGTTCATATTTTGGTTATCATCTATCAGCTTGGGGACCTCCTTGGTCATCATCGCAATCTCGCCCTTCTCGTCCGTCTTCAATTTTTCGGCAAGCTTGTACTTGTCGTTGCTTCGGATTCTCAAGTTGTTCATGTATTTTTCGAGGTTGTTCCTCGCCTCGATCCATTCTTTCACCTCATTTTCTTTCTGGCGCGCTTTTTCCTTGTTAACGCGCTCCATCTCTTTAGGCTTGACCTCATTAGGTTCTCCGATCTTCTGTCTACTGACTTCTTCGCCAGTCATTCGCAGGGCCTCCGTCATGGCTTCATGCGCGTCCTCGACCTTGTTATTCATCTCATTGGCATTCTCCGATGTCTTTGCGTCGATCTCCTCGTCTTTTCTTAGGAGGTTGTGGCAGCGGCGTTTCTTCATAGGCCTCATCTTTCTCGAGCTCTTCTTCGTTTGGAGCTCCTTTCTCCTCTTCCTCTTCTTCCACGGGCTCCTCGGCCTTTGGATATATCACCTCCTCTTCATCGCCATCGGCTTTCATCTTTGATGATTCGCCTTCTTCTTCTTTTCCCGTCTCGATTAGTGATGGTGCGTCATTTTTCTTTTCCACCACCAGTTCAGCGTGATCCTTATCACGCTCGGTCTCCACGTCATGAGCTACCTCCTTTCGTACGGATTCGCCCTCAACATTCTTTTCGTCCTCCTTCGTCGTCTTAAGTTCGTCCTGTTTTTGTGGTTGAACTTGGTTGCTGCAAGCAACGTCTTTATACGCTTTCTCCAACAGTTCCCAGGCTTCATTGGGGTTTCTCGTTGCGCCCATCACCCTGCCACCGGTAAAATCTATCGCCTCGCGGATGACGAGGATCGCTAGACCATTTTGTATGATGGAGTCTCTCAACGTCTTCCATTGCGACCTTGTATATCGTCGTATCGGGTGAATATCCATCTTCGACTATTTCCCATAAGCCTTGCGATTTGAACACTGCTTTCATTTAGACGCTCCACATTGCATAGTTATTCTCAGTGAGTTGCTGGATTAACATATGGATATCTAATATCCACTTCCACACCATCGGCTCTAGCTCTTGCTCCAGCGGCGTTGGCGATACCAACGGCTCTGTCTCTGAATAAACCATCGGCTACCATTTTGTTGTTTTATAATACAGGATATGTGATGTGTATGAGGACGATATGAGAATTTTGGGGCTGATATATTTTTCCGTGTATAGATCGAAATGAAGAGAATAAAAAAACTTGGCAACTCTTTTCCTATTTTTTCTCTTTTACACGTACAACACTTCACTGTTTTTTTTGGCTCACTCACAACTCACATAGCATGGCACTTTGTGCCTTCTATTTCTTTTTTTCTGCCCACCTGCTCTACTGCAGTGGATGAGAAGGATATCACGGCATTGAATACTACGCATGTGCATAGCTTCATTTGGTTTAAGATAAGATATGTTATATGACTTTTCTTTGTTGTGATTTTCAAACTTGATCTCTTTTTAATTTCTTCCTTTTTTATTTTTCTCTTGGTCCCGCTTTGAGATTATTAGCTAACATTGTAGACGGAAATCTGCTATTTTTAAGTTCCTCTTTACGTCCAAAAGCATGTTCTCGGCCTTCACATATCGCGGTGGATCCCGTCTTCTTCGAATCTGAATGGGGTCCCGTAAGAAAAGGATGTAAAAACGCAAAGTTGTAAACCGAGGTTGGGTGTAATGTCGGGTTAACACTCAATCTAACTTTTAATACACAGCGAAAATGATTGTACTTGGTGACCAAACGAAATGAACACGAGAAGTGCAGCAAGTCAAATAACTTGCTGCGTGCCTCACGGTGCAAAACTCCACGATTACAAACTATCAAAAAGGATAGTCAGAACTAAGCCTAGCAAAACCTACGAACCAAATTATTCTGCAAACTACAAGATCTTTCGACCTTTGAAAAGCTAGACTAAAAAGAAAAACTTGCTCGAACTTGCTCTCAAAATCTCTCTCGCTCGTTGTACTCAAACAGCTAGCGAAGTCCCCTTTATATGTCTTCGACTTTGGGGCGACTTCTCAAACGACTTTGTAACTGCCCCTCAACGTCCACTAACATCCGCTAAGTGTATTTGGTCCGTTAGTGACCGTTGGAACTCAACTTGGTCAGCTCCAAAAGCTCGGTCTTCACTTGAGCTCCAAGTCTTCTATTTTTAGTATGCTCCTTTCCTATTTTCGCTCTAGCTTATACTTCCTTCTTCCACGCAGTTTGATCCATTCCATCCCTTATCTATGTCCTGCAAAACACTAAAAATAGCTAGACACGGATTAAACACGCTTTGGGTATGAAAGATAAAACAAGGAAAAAGGTGACATTCTCAGCCAACAAATGTTGACCGAAATGTTACCCCAACATTGTCAATGTCGATGCCTCAACATTAACAATCTATCTCTTTTTATCTTTCTTCCCAAAACCAAAGCAGAAGTCAGTCATCGTGAAACTCCCCTGAATGCCAGATCTACTCAACCACAAAACATTAAACATGGTTATAGTTAGACGAAAACATAATAGCATTAAAAACTATTTAAAGTACTAAATAAACTAGTACACGCCTTATAGGTCCTGAAAAGAAACACTTGCAAAATAAAAGAGATAGACATGGTCCATAAAAAACCGCACACAAGCACAAAGCAAAGTAGGCATGCGAAGCACAAGCAAAATGCGCATGCACAAAAGATCGAAGTCTAAATGTTTAGACTCTCGACCAAGTCCTCTGCTTCCTCAGCTTCATCACCAGCTCCAACTTCAGATCCAGCTACTTCTACTCTTTGATCTTCGGTCTGGACTTGCTCTTCCTCACGAGCTCCCCCTGACTCTTCCGCCCCGCCTTGTCTGTTTGGCTCAGCTCTAACCTCCCCCCGCCTCTCCTGCTGCATGTACTTCTGCCTCTTCCCTTTATTGGGAAGAACGTAAGGCCTTGAGAGTAGCGAGCTGCGACGCCAGAAAAGTCATGGTCTCCTCGAGGCATTGAATCTCTCGATCAAGGCTTGACTGCGGCGCTGATGTTGAGGCAACATCCTGCGCAACATCCTGAGCTGAGGCCTTCCATGGTAGATCAACAACCTTATTCTGGCAGCTAGATGCATGTTAGAAACAGCATAGGGCATGTTGATGGTGACCACCTGGTCCCTTCTTGATGGCTTGAACCCGCCGCGCACTAGCATTCCATAGATGAGATGAAAAAGGTAGAATCCCTTTCCCTACTTTCCCAGCCTCCCTAGCAAGCTGCTCCAACACCAACTCACCAAAATTCAAGGGCAAATTTTGCCCCAGTGCATAGAGAATATGTGTCATATTCTCTGTCACTCGAGACTCATTCGCCGTGGGCCACCAATTGAAAATTCCCACTTTGAACAAGACTGAATATAGGGGTTCAAGAAACTAATGGATACATTCCCATCCCACTCACGCACTCTGCCCCAGTTAGAAAATCCACAACAGCATCATTATCATAAGTCTGCCCCATCTCCACATTAGGTGTCCCCTTAAACTCATTAATATCCCTAGCAGAAAACTTATACAACCTTCCCTGACAAAAAAACTTTCCCATAGTTCCTAGATCATTAACAGAAAGGGGAAATGTTGGGGTATACCTCGCGGACCACTGTGTCACAGTAGGTCCCAAACTCGGTTACGGTCTTTTGAAAGCTGCGGGATTCCAGAAACTCCATCAGCCCAAATCGTCGAAAAGGTGACCACGTCCACGGTTCTCTCAACGCGGATCAGTCTCCGATTGAAATGTGGCCACAGCTCTTCATTAAATGGGGCGTAGAACCTCCCCCTTGGCAATGGAGTCTCCCAGTCCGACTCAGATGTTAGGTCAACATCCTCCTCAACATCTTCATTGTCGCTAGGAATCGGCGACTGGGCTGGGCTGCTGGTTGCTGACTGAGAAGAATCAGCTCATCTAGATTTCTTGGATGGTATTTCCTCTGAAGCCATGGCCTCTTTCCAGCTTTCTTCTGCAATTTGGCCCTCCACGTGGCCAGGGTTTCAGTTGCACCAAAGTCATCACCGCTTTCACTCTCAGATGCAGGGTAGTTGGGCTCAGTAGATGGTGTGCCTCCCCCTGGACTCAAAGCCTCTGTATCCAGCCGATCATAAGTCGTGGAGTCAATAATCTCCTCTATGGAAGCACTCGATGGTGATGACGGCGGAGCAGAAACTTGTCCTTGATTGGGACTATGAGCCTGCTTCAGCAGCACTGGTCTCCCCCTGAATAGGAGCTTCGGCGGCAACCTGAGTGGGCTCATCCTCCGAGGTTTCTGTCGCGGTTTAGAGGAGGAACTTGAGAGTTGGATGGGCTTGTCTGCTGTTGATTTCGGGCCCTTGGAGACTCGGGACTGTCGAAGTCGGTTGCTCTGACGCTTCTTAGGAGCAGCGACAGGGGCAGCCGCGGATGGTCGAGACTTAGACGTCTTAGAGGTGCTCTTCTTCTTCGGCGGCTTGCTTGGTGTTTTCTTAGGTGACTTGCGGGCCGGATTTTGAGCAGCTGAAGGACTTGGGTTCGGTGGTGGGATTGGCATGTTAATCGAACCTCCAACCGTTCTAGTCTGAATCGGGTGTCGTCTTTCTTTATCTGTAGGGTTTACCAAAGATTGAGCCGCTGGTGTTGGATTTGACCGAAGGGCTAGCGGTCTCACTCCACCGCTTGCGCTAGAGGTCTGCTCACGGCGAGACTGGCAGAGCACACTAAGAGGGACATCGTCGACTTCATCGGTGCTGGAATCGTCTGAATTGGGCGAACATCGTACACTGTTTCGCTCGATGTTGGGCTGACATTCTGGGTTTCTACATGATCGGGTGAGTTTGACATTTCGAGAGATAAGATCAAGGGAATTCGGACGCAAATTAGGGTGTAGAGATCGCGATTTAGCACAAAGAAGCAGAGAACAATTCTAGAGAGAGGATCGACTTAGAAACTAAGATTTGTGAATAGTAAAAATCGATCAATCAAGTCACATATTATAGACTGGTTTCAACGGTTAGAAAGCTCACACTCAACTTAGTAATCATAGCATGTAGTGGAGTATATCCCGGATATTAAAAGTTACCGTTGGATAGATAAAAACATTTAGGCACATTGTATGATATAAATTCGAAATA
Organism: Craterostigma plantagineum; assembly: GCA_027422505.1. Classification (NCBI taxonomy): domain Eukaryota; kingdom Viridiplantae; phylum Streptophyta; class Magnoliopsida; order Lamiales; family Linderniaceae; genus Craterostigma; species Craterostigma plantagineum. Next base: position 4,507,325 of record JAPQWV010000029.1, read on the forward strand.
AGATAAAACAAATTGCCTAAACAAGCGTGGATCTAAATATAGTAAATTGAGGAGTAAATCATGTGACCACAAATGATCAAGTTGAAGGCTAAGTCATGCGAGCAAATAGGAGCAGTTCAGACCACGATTTATCCAAAAAGACAACTAAATCAAAAGTCAAGGTAGAATCAAGAAATACTAACCGTTTGAGCGACGCTAATGACCACTTGAGACAAATGTATCAAGCTGTTCTTCAAGTTTTCTAATGCAATTCTGAGAGATTTCTAAAATAGACACAAAAGACTAACAAATGCAGTACTAAAGACAGACACAAATGGAACGAAAGCACAAAATGTAGCAATATCAAACTGACAGTCACACATGTTGCCCTAACATTTGACTCAACATCCTAATTCCGTAATCCTAGACTTTGCTGCTTAATCCTTCTCAAAACCAGTTCCCTTTATTTATACCCTTTCACCTCATATAACCAACAGAATTTACGCACTGCCCTTATACCCTCAGCCTCAAGGTTCGACTTTTTGTCGCATAGTATACATCGTCACCGCGAATGCTGTGTACCTAAGGAATATTATTACCAAAGACCTATAGCTAGCCGAGAGTTTACAAGCATGCTTATACGTACAAGGATTGGCTTTTAGTCGCAAAGAGTACATCGTCACAGCGAATGCTGTGTACCTATGGACGTATTATCAAGAGCCTAAAAAAAGGGATTGGGTTCATTCAGGGACTATTCAAGAAGAATCAAGTCATTTCACATGAAAACAGAACAGAATATCTAACCAAACATAAAAGCAGTAACCATCGAATTTGACATATGCTATGTTGAACCAGATGTTGGACCAACATTCAGAGTGACATGTGCAAACCTATGGATTTCTTCAGGTCCGAGAACCTTTTAGAACCAAAGCTTTCGTGAAAATGTCTGCTACCTGATGCTTAGTGTCTATATGCTCAATGCGGCCTAACTATTTTTCTACCATATCTCTCAGAAAGTGATGCTAATATCTATATGCTTTGTACGTGTATGTTGGATGGGATTCCTAGAGATGTTTATGGCACTAAGGTTGTCACAATACATAAGCACAGATTCGCACTCTAACCCATAGTCACATAACATGCTATTTAACCACAATAATTGCGTACAGCAACTACCTGCCGCAATATATTCAGACTCAGCAGTAGATAAAGACACACATTTTGCTTCTTGCTATACCATGTAACTAGATTATTACCCAAGAAGAAACAGCCGCCACTTGTACTCTTGCGATCATCCTCGTCACCTGCCCAATCAGCATCGCTGTAGCCTACAAGACTCAAGTTAGTATCTTTGGAGAACCATAATCCTAAGCTACACGAACCACTCACATAACGAAGAATTCGCTTAACCGCATTAAGATGAGTCACTTTAGGTTCAGACTGATATCTAGCATATACGCACACACTATACATTATCAGGTCTACTCGCAGATAAGTACAATAATCTGCCTATCATAGATCGGTACAATGTTGGGTCAACATTCTGCCCAACATCGTCTTTACATACCTTTTGCGCAGAACCCATGGGCGTTTTCATTACCTTGGCAGTGTCCAGTCCGAACTTCTTGACAGTGTTCTTGGCGTACTTCTCTTGGGACATAAAGATCCCGTCGCTGCTTTGCTTAATCTGTAATCCTAAAAATACGTAAATTCGTCTATCATACTCATCTCGAACGTAGTGTTCATCGCCTGCACAAACTGATCTAATAAATATTGTGAGCTCGAGCCAAAAACAATGTCATCAACATACACTTGAGCAATCAAAATATCGGAACCGACCCTTTTAACAAAAAGAGTACGGTCTGCCTCACCTCGTGTGAAACCAAACTCAAGTAAAAATGTTGCTAACCTTGCATACCAAGCTCGAGGTGCTTGCTTCAAACCGTATAATGCTTTCTGCAGCTTAAAGACATGGTTAGGATAATGAGGATCTTCGAACCCCTTAGGCTGTTCGACATAAATTTCCTTATCAATATACCCATTCAAAAAAGCACCCTTAACATCCATTTGATGTAACGTGATGTTAAGCCAACATGCTATAGCTAACAAAAGCCTGAACGATTCTAACCTAGCAACGAGAGTAAACGTCTCATCAAAAACTATGCCTTCTACTTGAGTATAACCCTGAGCTACTAAACGTGCTTTGTTCCTAACAACTCTACCGAGTTCGTCCGATTTGTTTTTAAAAATTCACTTAGTACCTATGAAATTAATATCTTTCGCCCGTGGTACTAATGTCCAAACTTGGTTCTTTTCAAACTGCAAGAGTTCCTCTTGCATCGCATTCATCCAAAAATTATCCTTGAGAGCTTCAAGGACATTCTTAGGTTCTACTTCAGATGCAAAGCAATTAAGCCGTATCTCAGCGTATACTGTGTTCATGCATACGTTTCTTACCATAGATTTATAATCTTTTAGCGGCTTATCTCTGGTTTTCGTTCCTTCGTTCACATATTCAATGATAAGGTCAGTGGGATGATCTTTCTGAATCTTAGCTGGGGGACCTCGTCGTACTTCACTGGGACCAGCCTCATTGTTGCGTTCTGGCACAGATGTTGAGTCCGATGTTGGCTCAACATTGTCATCCCCAGTTTCCTCTGTTTCATTGACCGGTTGTATAACATCTGAAATGTCAACTTGAGGAGCAATTCTGCTAAGGTCAGTAGCATCATCAAACACAATATTTACTGACTCCTGAACGGACTTCAAACGCAAAGTTATATACTCGATAAGCACGACTATTAGACGAGTATCCTAGGAAAATGCACTTATCACTTTTCGAATCGAACTTGGTAATATTCACGATCGTTCAACATGTAACAAAAGCATCCACAGACATGAAGATATTTAACCGTAGGTTTCTTCCCATTCAACAGCTCATACGAGGTCTTTTTAGTACCATGGCTAAAGAAAACACGATTCGATATGTGACAAGCAGTATGCAAATCTTCAGCCCAAAAACGCTTAGAAACATTCTTAGAAAGTAACATAACATGACCCATTTCTTGTAACGTCATATTCTTCCTTTCGGCCACCCCATTTTGTTGGGGTGTCTTAGGAGATGAATACTCATGCACAATACCTTTCTTGTCACAAAATTCATCAAAGTACTGATTTTCAAATTCTCTACCATGATCAGAACTAATACGAAAGATAGATGCACCGAAATTGTTCCTAATCATCGCACAAAAATTCTTAAAGATATCGAAAGATTCTGATTTTTCCCTAAGAAAAAATATCCATGCATACCTAGAGAAATCATCCACGAGCACATAAGCATATTTCCTACCACCTAGGCTATCTACTTCCATTGGACCCATTAAATCCATGTGAATCAACTGAAAACAGTGAGCAGTTCTAAAATGTTTGGCAGCATGTTGATCAACATTATGGCTAACATGAACTTGCTTACCCTTCAAGCACGACTCACAAACAACCTTACCAAACTCCTTAAGCTTCGGAATGCTCTGATTGCATCATGCTTGATAAGCTGCTCCAAGTTTCTGTAGTTGACGTGGCCTAGCTTGTAGTGCCATAAGATTACATCATCTTCGGCCTTAGAAAGTTGACGCACATCCTTCGCATTGGATTTTTTGCCGACTAGGTAGCAGTTGTCGCTCGATCTTTTACCTGCCATCACTAGCACAGAATTGTTGTTAAAAACTTCACAACACTCCTTATTAAACCTTACCTCAAGATCGTCATCACAAAGTTGGCTTATACTGATCAGATTTGCTACGAGCCCGTCAACATGAAGCACGTTTCTTAGCTTGGGAAAGTCGGCCACGTTCAATCTGCCTCGGTCGAGAATCCGTCCCTTTGCTCCACCTCCGAACGTAACTGACCCGCTGTTTAAGGATTTGTAATCACTGAGATATTCCTTGGTACCCGTCATGTGTCGGGAACACCCGCTATCAAAGTACCATGAACCTGTTACGTTAGCTCGCAAAAAGGTATACACAACATGGCATTTATGAACAGATTTCTCAACCCAAACTTTCTTAGATGACAAAGCAGCAATATGCTTACTAGAACTTGAAGATGAGCCAGCTGAAGTTTCTCCAGAATTCCTTTCAACACTGATTTCTCAAGTTGACCGGGATGTTGATAACATTTCAGTCGACATCGATTTCTTTGCAGAAATCTCTCTCTTCAACTTCCAGCAAAACGGCTTTAAATGACCAGTTTGCTTACAATGATGGCAAATATATGAGCTATCCTTACTCTTAATGGCAGCATGCTCGGAACTATTCTTAGGATTCATATTTACACTCTCATCACTCGCGGCTTGAGCTGTAACAAACACTATCTTAGGTAGATCATGGGTCACGGGTTTTGGGACATCACAAGCAGGCTGAGAATTATATCGTAGACCTTGTTTATCAATAGGGACAATACCTCATCAAGGGAAGATTTACCCTTGTTCAATTTTGTAATGGCTTATCGGCTTCGTCGACTTGCTTTTGTAGCTTGTCTATCTCCTTGCCTTTCGTGTAAGTACGGCTTCCATCTTGTTCATACCATTCACCAAATTTTCAATCAGCTTTTCGTTCTTCTCGTTCTCCTCAGTCAGTACTTTCACAGCGGCCATGAGTTGCTCGTTTTTCACCTTCTCAATTTCATATTGAGAGGTCAGTAGCTTGAGGCTTCGTTTACCTGAACTTCGTCGCTACAATCTGCTTCTGAATCATCAGAACTCAAAAACCATCAAGTTTGAATCATCATAGTAAAAAATGATATGCTTTTCATGAGTCAGATGTTGGCTCAACATCTGTTACCGCAGTGAAGCCAATTGGACAATCTTCTTCGTCTTCGTCATCTGAGAAGGACTGGATTGTCACTGATGATTGCTTGGTCTGGTCAGACTCTTCATCTTCATCGTCAGATAGTTCCACCCAAAGCGACTTTCCACGTTTGCGAAGTGTGTTCGCACATTCGTTGGCATAGTGTTCCCAACCTTGACATTCATAGCATCTGACCGAATCATAGTTGACGTTCTTCTTCTTTCCGTCTAGCTTCTCATCTGGCTTGCGCTTAAAGAACGGAGGAGCAGAAGAAGGTTCAGCTTTGACGTTCTGACGTTTTCTGAATTTTGGGCCAACATTCTGCACAACATTCTTCTTCTTGAAGAACTTAGCAAATTTCTTCACGAGCATGGCCGTATCCTCCTCATTGTTGGGGTCCACCATAGTTGGATCCACAGTTGGCTGACTAACCAGGGCGAGGCTCTGGCCACGTGAAGCCCTTTTCTGAACCTCGAGATTGGTCTCATAGTTCTTCAGAACATTCATCAATGTATTGAACTCCATTGTGGCCAAGTTGTGGGCTTCTCGATCGCCGATACCTTCACATTATATTTTTCAGTTAGTGTACGAATAGCTTTAGAATTTAATACAGTATTGGTGATCGGCTCTCCTAGGCTGGCGCACTCGCTAGAAATTGTCAAGAGCTTCCTAAAGTACGTTGTGATGTCTTCATCTTCCTTCATCCGTATATTCTCAAACTGATTGAGAAGGAGCCGTAGTTTGGTTTCTCTGACACTTGCGTCTCCTTCGCAGTACCTTTGGAGTAGGTCCCACGCGTTTTTAGCCGTTTTACAATTCTGGATGATCTTGAACATGAAGATGTCCACCGTTGAGAAAATGGCTCTGAGTGCCTGATAAACGTATTTTAATGCGTTTATCATAGTATTTATTTGGGGTATAATAGAACTTTAGCAATGAATTTATGCATTTATTCGGCATATTTACACTTATTCTTATATTGAAGGAGCTTAGGACGAGTTTCGTGCGAAAACGAACGAAAACGAGGCAAAACGGTGCAAAAATGAAGAACACTACCGGGTGTCACGGTCGTGACACCCTATGCACTTGGCCCTGACACTCACCAGAGGCCGAAGTAGAAGACACTGCCTGAGGTCACGGCCGTGACAGACCATGCACCAAGCCGTGACAGGAGGCAGAGAGTTCGATAGATGATGGTCACGACCGTGACATACTTTGCACCAGGCCGTGACGCTCGGCAGAGAGCCAGGACGAAGTCAATGCCCTTGGTTACGGCCGTGACATACCTTGCACTAAACCGTGAGGCACGGCAGAGAAGTCGATTAAAGATGGTCACGGCCGTGACCGATGATGCACTTGGCCGTGACCTGTGGCAGAGAGATATGCGCGTTGACCCGGTGATGGTCACGGTCGTGACGACCCATGTCCCAGGCCGTGACCGTTACGAAAATTACTATAAAAAGCCCAAATTCGAGTCAGAAAGGGGAGAACTTACCAGATATCAACCCTAAACTCTCCAGAGACGAAAGAAGAGCCAAAAGAACACAGAATCACGTCCCGGAGCGCAAGACACGGACCAACGACGCAATCACGCCCAATTGATCAAAGAACGAAGATTCATCACGCTAGTGCCGATAATTCGCCAGTATTCAAGATCATGAGTCTTCCTTCTCTGTTCTCTAATTCTTTCGTTGTTTTCTCGTCTATTATGAGTAGCTAAATTCCCTGTGTGTTTGGTATTAGATGAACGCTATTTGCAATTAAGACATATGTTATCGTGACTCGTGTTTATGACTATTTATCTATCTATGAAATTGGTTCGTCGCTTTAATATGTCTATGTGTTAAAGTGATCGTGTGGAAAATCGTTTAGGGCGACAGCTAAACAACGATTAGGCCGTTCGTAGAAGATAGGATTGGAGTATAGGGCAAAAGCAAATACTCGATCCTCGCTTTAGTAATTACTGCACTTTAGATCCCCGCGAGCGTTTAGGGCGACAGCAAATTCGTTAGCGGGTAGGAAATTACTGCGATCTAGTCAGAATCACGTAGGAACGATAATTTACTGTCTTAGGCGATATACCTAGCGGGAGTCGAATCCCGAGCACATCTTTATTATCTGAAAGCTCCTTTACCAGTTTTAGGCGTATTCTCTTAGTTTCTCATTGATTTAGGAAACAATCTGTTAGGATAATTCGTAACACCCTCTGCGTATTTTATTTAGGCTAAATATCGAGTCGATAGGTCATTACTAGTACTTGATTTATTCCTCGTGTTCGATACTCGTCTACTCACTTTACTGCACTACACACGATAGGTCCACTGCCTATCGCACGTCGGTGATAGTAATTAGGTATTCGTTTTAATTATTACTTGTCGCACTTTTCATTCACACACCACGTGTCGATCAAGTTTTTGGCGCCGTTGCCGGGGAATCTAGTTGAAAACTTACGTGAAATTTTAAAATTTTAGGACGTGTCCGTGTCCGTTTAAGTTCGTTGGAAAGGCATGAATTACTGAATCAGGCATGATTGTTTGCGCTTATCTCGAGTTGATCTGCATTCTATGAAATTCTGTGAGCAATTAGGATATGAATGACTGATTTAATCTTGTCTGCCTGAATAGATATAGCACTGTTTTGAGAGATCCGTACACATAACCCTGTTTCGTGTGAGAGTTTTGAGCCTGACGAGCTTATGCTCATTTTTCTTGGTTGCGTGACGTGCCTAGTCTATATCTCTCTAGAACTTGCCTGTCTGATGCGTGTTGAAACTATTTGGGTGCGTTAGTGTGAAAATGATGAGGGCAATAGGAATTAAGTCCAGGGCCAAATCTCCCTTACCCCGTATGCATGAGGTAACCCAGACCCAAATAAGCCTCCAGAGAGTATGTGAACCCCGGTTGATTAGAATAGAGCAGAAGTCGAACGTGAGAGTTACTATTTCAGTGTATGATTTGATGTTCTTCTCTGCTATCCATGAAATGACTCGTCCCTTACTTGACCGTTTTCTGAAATGACCCGATCCCTTGAATAAGCCTGCCCATAACCTTTTGGCAAGATATAGGTTTCGGTAATAAGTATCCCTAGGTACACGGCATTCGCTGTGACGATGTACTCTTTGCGACAAAAGCCGAACCTTGATGTTTTTAGGGAATAAGGGCAGTGCACATAAGTAGAGCGTAACTGAGGTGAAATGGCAGAAAATGAAAGGGAAGTGAGTTGAGAGGGTCGGGCAGAAAAGTCTAGAATTTCAGAGCAAGAACGTTGAGTCTTATGTTGGGACGTGTGGCTGTCTGCTTGATCATGCTGTGTTCTTTGATAATTCTTGCTTACGTGTCCTAACTCTAAGATTAAGTGTTCACTATATATGCATGTCACTTCACGATTATTCGACCCGTTTCCCCCCGAAAAGACCCTCAGATTTATACTTGACACTTTGAATAGTAGAAATACGATTTGCTTGCGAGCTTATGGTAGGGGTTGGACTAGTGCACGAAGTGAGCGACTCGTCATATGATAGCCTATACCCTTGAGTGAATTGAGTGAATCCTTGTGAGGTATAGGTCTCGATGTGCAGCGCTAGGGAAGCTCAGATTGATAAGTGCAGGTCATTAGTGTAATGTCCGTGATTGTTTGCTCGATTTCGTTTCGTGCTTTCTATGCTTTGATGATAAATTGCGAACAATCGTGCCGTTACCCTGATTAGATGCCTTCTTTGAACTCTAATTTACTTGAGGACAAGCAAATGCTTAAGTGTGGGGAGGTTTGATAAACGTAGTTTAATGCGTTTATCATAGTATTTATTTGGGGTATAATAGAACTTTAGCAATGAATTTATGCATTTATTCGGCATATTTACACTTATTCTTATATTGAAGGAGCTTAGGACGAGTTTCGTGCGAAAACGAACGAAAACGAGGCAAAACGGTGCAAAAATGAAGAACACTGCCGGGTGTCACGGCCGTGACACCCTATGCACTTGGCCGTGACACTCACCAGAGGCCGAAGTAGAAGACACTGCCTGAGGTCACGGCCGTGACAGACCATGCACCAAGCCGTGACAGGAGGCAGAGAGTTCGATAGATGATGGTCACGACCGTGACATACCTTGCACCAGGCCGTGACGCTCGGCAGAGAGCCAGGACGAAGTCACTGCCCTTGGTCACGGCCGTGACATACCTTGCACTAAACCGTGACGCACGGCAGAGAAGTCGATTAAAGATGGTCACGGCCGTGACCGATGATGCACTTGGCCGCGACCTGTGGCAGAGAGATATGCGCGTTGACCCGGTGATGGTCACGGCCGTGACGACCCATGTCCCAGGCCGTGACCGTTACGAAAATTACTATAAAAAGCCCAAATTCGAGTCAGAAAGGGGAGAACTTACCAGATATCAACCCTAAACTCTCCAGAGACGAAAGAAGAGCCAAAAGAATGCAGAATCACGTCCTGGAGCGCAAGACACGGACCAACGACGCAATCACGCCCAACTGATCAAAGAACGAAGATTCATCACGCTAGTGCCGATAATTCGCCAGTATTCAAGATCATGAGTCTTCCTTCTCTGTTCTCTAATTCTTTCGTTGTTTTCTCGTCTATTATGAGTAGCTAAATTCCCTGTGTGTTTGGTATTAGATGAACGCTAGGTTATTTTGCAATTAAGACATATGTTATCGTGACTCGTGTTTATGACTATTTATCTATCTATGAAATTGTTTCGTCGCTTTAATATGTCTATGTATTAAAGTGATCGTGTGGAAAATCGTTTAGGGCGACAGCTAAACAACGATTAGGCCGTTCGTAGAAGATAGGATTCGAGTATAGGGCAAAAGCAAATACTCGATCCTCGCTTTAGTAATTACTGCACTTTAGATCCCCGCGAGCGTTTAGGGCGACAGCAAATTCGTTAGCGGGTAGGAAATTACTGCGATCTAGTCAGAATCACGTAGGAACGATAATTTACTGTCTTAGGCGATATACCTAGCGGGAGTCGAATCCCGAGCACATCTTTATTATCTGAAAGCTCCTTTACCAGTTTTAGGCGTATTCTCCTAGTTTCTCGTTGATTTAGGAAACAATCTTTTAGGATAATTCGTAACACCCTCTGCGTATTTTATTTAGGCTAAATATCGAGTCGATAGGTCATTACTAGTACTTGATTTATTCCTCGTGTTCGATACTCGTCTACTCACTTTACTGCACTACACACGATAGGTCCACTGCCTATCGCACGTCGGTGATAGTAATTAGGTATTCGTTTTAATTATTACTTGTCGCACTTTTCATTCACACACCACGTGTCGATCAGTGCCTTGTCATTAAATTCTGCCGTGGCTCGTTCAGGCACTCTTCAATCTTCGACCGGCTTGTCATAGACTTCTTCATCAGCATCAGGGGCTATCCTAGGTGGGATGTATCCGTTGAGTACTACTTCCCACGCTCGCACATCGATGGACTTGATACACTGACGAACTCGAACCTTCCAATACGCGTAATTGGTGCCGTCTAACACAGGGACTTTGCCGACGTTATTTGTACTCATAACATCCATTTTGGAAGATCTTTATCACTTAGTAGCGTCAAGCGTCGGCTCAGATACCACTTTGAAGGGGGTCCCGTACGAAAAGGATGTAAAAACGCAAAGTTGTAAACTGATGTTGGGTGTAATGTCGGTTTAACACTCAATCTCACTTTTAATACACAACGGAAATGATTGTACTTAGTGACGAAACGAATTGAACACGAGAAGTGTTTTTGTGCAGCAAGTCAAATAACTTGTTGCGTGTCTCAAGGCGCAAAACTCCACTATAAAGATGGATTCCAAACTATTAAAAAGGATAGTCAAAACTAAGCCTAGCAAAACCTACGAACCAAATTATTCTACAAACTACAAGATCTTTCGACCTTTGAAAAGCTAGACTAAAAAGAAAAACTTGCTCGAACTTGCTCTCAAAATCTCTTTCTCGCTCGTTGTACTCAAACAGTTAGCGAAGTCCTCTTTCATATGTCTTCGACTTTGGGGCGACTTCTCAAACGACTTGGTAACTGCCCCTCAACGTCCACTAATGTCCGCTAAGTGTATTTGGTCCGTTAGTGGCCGTTGGAACTCAACTTGGTCAGCTCCAAAAGCCCGGTCTTCACTTGAGCTCCAAGTCTTCTATTTTTAGTATGCTCCTTTCCTATTTTCGCTCTAGCTTATACTTACTTCTTCCACGCAGTTTGATCCATTCCATCCCTTATCTATGTCCTGCAAACACCAAAAATAGCTAGACACGGATTAAACACGTTTTGGGTTGAAAGATAAAACAAGAAAAAGCGACATTCTCAGTCAACAAATGTTGACTGAAATGTTACCCCAACATTGTCAATGTCGATGTCTCAACATTAACAGAGTCTAGTTAGCTTAATCTGCCAGTCATTTAACATAATTTGTTAAAACTAACAGAAGTATTATTACAAGTTTATTTTTTTCTTACTTACTTACCCTCTAGCAAGGTCTAGAGCTAGCTTGGTCACTATCTTAAAGGCGAGCTTCTTACACGTATTGCGCTGCAAGTAACTCTTCGAAGTCCCGCCTGCCTAGAAACTCCACGACTACACAACAAGACATCGAAAAGGAAAGGTGGAGAAGAAGCCCTCTTCGCTAGGGTTTTCGTTGGGGATTTTGAATTGGGAATTAAGCATGAAAGAATGAGTGTTGTACTGTTCCATGCAGTGCATGTACTGTACCTACGAACTAAATAACCGGTCATGAAAATAATCTATGTACCCAAAATGCCCTGCTTCTAGTATTATTTATAATATATATTTGGATAATTTTGCTTAAAAATGTTTATATCCCACTCGATTTTGATGGACCTTAACGTGTTCTGTTGTAATAATTTTATTGGGCCACTTAGTATAGCTAAGTGGCTGGTTCTGATTCGTCCACGTAATATAGCTGCGCGGCTCATTCTGGTCCGTCCACATATACAGCTACACGGCTGATTCTGGTTCGTCCACGTATATAGCTATGCGGTTGATTTTGGTTCGTCCACGTGTCAAGCTGCGTGGCTAATTCTGATTCAGGCAAGCCTAACTAGCTATAAGTTATTGTAAATCATCGAAAACATTAACTTCTTCTTATATTCAGTATATACAAGTGTTTAAGGAAAATATTTAGCAAGTTTGTGAGTCTCCTATTGTAAGAGAGATAGAACTAGTTTTCTCCTCGCGGTAGAGAGTTGTAACTCCTAAATTACCCACAGTAAAATTTCCTTACCTTGCCCGTGGTTTTTTACCCCGAGTTTGGGCTTTTTCCACGTAAAGTCCCGTTGTCCCCTTTATTTTTACAGTCCTTTTTACAACAAGTGGTATCAGAGCTTTGGTTAGGTGTCTATAATATCTACTTACCGTATGCTCTGTGTTTGCCAATGATATTGGATCCTCCACATCAGAAAGTTTGTTAGATTATTATTATTCATCCATTAAAGTGAGAGAGAGAGAGGGAGGGAGGGAGAGAGAGAGAGAGAGAGAGAGAGAGAGAGAGAGGAGGGAGGGAGAGAGAGAGAGAGAGAGAGAGAGAGAGAGAGAGAGAGAGAGAGAGAGAGAGAGAGAGAGAGAGAGAGAGAGAGAGAGAGAGAGAGAGAGAGAGAGAATGGCAACCAAGCATGGAGAAATTCAACGGGAAAAATTACTCCCTGTGGAAGGTAAAAATCAAGGCAATTTTGCTCAAAGAAAATTGTCTGGAAGCTATTACTGGCAGGCCTGAAAGAATACAAGTGATGCCAAGTGGAAGAAGATTGACGGAAAGGCTACTGTAATATTCAACTTGCATTAGCAGATGATATATTGTCAAGTGTCGTGGAGAAAACTTGTGGCAAGGAAATCTGGGATCATCTTGATAATCTATATCAAACCAAGTCACTTCATAGTCGGATTTTCTTGAAGCATAAATTATATGCTCTAAAGATGGATGAATCTTCTTCAGCAATAGAGCACATCAACAAAATGGTTACTCTGTTTGGCCAACTCAAAGACTTGGATTGCAACATAGAGTCAAACGACCGTGCTGAACTTCTACTGAAAGTCTGCCAGATTCTTATGCTCATCTCGTCATCAGTCTAACCAACAACCAAACTGCAGAGCAACTTGACTATGATGACGTTGCAGCTGCTGTTCTGGAAGAAGAAAATCGGCGCAATAATACGGAAAAAAGGTGATTATTTCTCATCAAGCAGAGGCGCGGACTGTGACGAAGGCAAGATCTGGAGAACGTAGTCCAAGTGGAGCCGAAGCGAACGAGATATGAAGAACGTGGTCCTAGTGGGAGGCAAAGGTCGGTTCCGAAAAACATGAAGGCTATCAAATGCTATCACTATGGCAAGAAGGGTCATATGAAGAAAGATTGTTGGGGTCTAAACAAAAACCCCAATGCTCAAGGAAACGTGGCCAACGCTCCAGACAACGGGTTTGTTCTGGTATGTGAAGCTGCATCCACCATCGGAGAAAAGGGAAGATTTGACGATATGTGGCTTCTCGACTCCGCAACTACTTTCCACATGACCTCAAGAAAGGAATGGTTCCATCAGTACAAGCCAGCCTATGGAGGGTTCGTGTATAGCTGTAATGATCAACCTCTGAAGATCGTAGGGATTGGTACGCTCAAATTAAAGATGTACGATGGCACCATCCGTGCCATTCAAGCTGTGCGACATGTTGAGAGTCTAAAGAAGAACATATTGTCTGTGGGGCAGCTAGATAATCTAGGTCTCATAATTAAACTGGAGAACAAGGTCATGGAAATCTTTCAAGGAGCGCAAATAATAATGAAGGAAGAAAAGATTGCTGCAAACTTATACATGCTGAAGGGGGAAACTCTACAGGAAGGGCAAGCTTCTGTGGCCACCACAAATTAAATCGAGAAGTCTTCGATGACTTGGCACAAGAAGCTTGGTCATATGTCTGAGCAAGGCATGAAAATCCTTGTCCAGAAGAATCTACTTCCTGGTCTCACAACCGTATCACTACCATTTTGTGAGAATTGCATTGTAAGCAAGCAGCATCGCCTGAAGTTCAGCCCCTCAAATTTTAGAAGTAAAGAAATTCTAGAATTGCTGCAATCCGACATTTGTCAAGCACCAGGCACATCTCTGGGAGGACCGAACTACTATGTATCATTCATAGACGACTATTCCAGAAGATATTGGGTGTATCCAATCAAGAAGAATGATGATGCATTTCCTACCTTCAAACGCACAAAGCACGGGTTGAACTTGAATCCAGTAAGAAGATCAAACGTCTGCGGGAGTATACTGGCAAAAAATTCAATGATTTCTGCAAAGGTGCGGGTATTAAAAGACAGCTAACGGCATATACTTCACAACAAAATGGGGTGGCAGAGCGGCTGAATAGGACCCTGTAGGAAAGAACGATGACTATGCTGAGAACTGCAATCCTAGACAAGGAATTTTGGGCGGAAGCGGTCTGCACTGCCTGTTATATGCTGAATCGGTCCCCATCTACTGCCATAGAGATGAAGACACCGTTGGAAATGTGGACTGACAAACCTGCTAATTATTCAAAGCTCCATATATTTGGAAGCCCTATATATGTGATGTACCACAATCAAGAAACGACGAAGTTGGATCCAAAGTCCAGAAGATGTCTATTCATGGGGTACGCTGAAGGAGTAAAGGGTTATCGCTTGTGGGATCTCACTGATCACAAAGTTGTTATCAGCAGAGATGTTAATTTCCTTGGAGAGAGCGACCAGGAGCAAGTCAATCAAGATGGCAACATGACAAAGACCACACCAACACCGGCGAAGAGAAAATTGGAGCAAGATGACTCTTATGAAACCGAACCAGCGCACGAAAAGCTCAACCCAGTCGAAACTGAAGTACCAGACCGCGGATGATCAAAACGAATGCTTAAGCCGCCAATTTGGTACTCAGATTATGATACTGAGAGCAACATTGCATACTATTTTTAACTAAGGATGGAGAGCCAACGACTTTCCAAGAAGCACTGAAGAGTTCAGATGCGAGTCAGTGGCTTTCAACAATGCAAGAAGAAATGGAAGCTCTCAGTAAAAATAAGACATGGGAGTTGGTACCATTACCACAAGGAAGGAGACCTATTGGAAACAAACCTTTCTCCATGGTGACCTGAAGGAAGAAATATATATGCTTCAACCAGAAGGCTTTCAAGAAAATGGGAAATAATATCTGGTTTGCAAGCTAATCAAATCTCTTTACGGGCTCAAGCAAACACCACGATGCTGATACAAGAGATTTGATTCATTCATAATGAGTCTCGGCTACACCAGGCTTTATTCTGATCCTTGCGCGTATTTCAAGAGATTTCACTGTGAAGATTACATCATGTTGCTGCTATACGTTGACGATATGCTGGTAGCAGCACCCAACAAAGATCGTATGAATGATCTGAAGACTCAACTTGCTGGTGAATTCGAAATGAAGGACTTGGGACAGGCAAACAAAATCCTTGGCGTACAAATCTCTCGAGACAGATGCAATAGGAAGATTTGGCTTTCTCAAAAGAACTACTTGAAGAAAGTCCTGCGAAGATTCAACATGCAAGATAGCAAGCCAATATCCACCCCTCTTGCTGCTAACATTTAAGTTATCTGCCGATATGTGTCCATCCAATGAAGATGAGAAGACGGAGATGTCTCGAGTGCCGTATGCATCCGCGATTGGAAGTTTAATGTTTGCCATGGTGTGTACGAGACCAGACATTGCTCATGCAGTGGAGTGGTGAGCCGATACATGTCCAACCCCAGTCGGGAGCATTGGAGTGCTGTCAAGAGGATTCTCAGATACATCAAAGGAACCTCTGATCATACGTTATGTTAGGAGGTACATATTTTACTGTCCACAGTTATGTTGATGCTGATTATGCATATGAACTTGATAAAAGCAGATCCATAACCGGATATGTGTTCAATCTTGTTGGCGGTGCTGTATGCTGGGTTTCCAAACTGCAATCGATTGTTGTGACATCAACGACGGAAGCAGAATATGTAGCAGCTACGCAAGCTAGTAAAGAGGTGATATGGTTGAAGAGATTGTTGCAATAACTCTGCCACAAACAAGAGAATATTGTTCTCTTTTGTGATAGTCAGAGTGCGTCGCATCTTGCAAGATTCAAGAACCAAACACATTCGAGTCCAATACCACTTTGTTCGTGAACAAGTGGAAGAGGGAGCAGTGGATATGCGGAAAGTTCACACTACGGATAATCTGGCCGACTTCATGACCAAAGCAATCAATGTGGACAAGTTTATCTGGCGTCGTTCTTCTTGCGGTTTGATTGATCATAAGTAAACAGGCAATGGCTAGCTAGCAATGGAGTGAAGATTGATTGAGTCTCAATCAGATCTTCAAGTGGGAGAAATGTAATTATTTTATGGCCACTTAGTATAGCTAAGTGGCTGGTTCTGATTCGTCCACGTAATATAGTTGCGCGGCTCATTCTGGTTCGTCCACGTATACAGCTACGCAGCTCATTCTGGTTCGTCATGTATATAGCTACGCGGCTGAATCTGGTTCGTCCACGTGTCAAGCTGCGCGGCTAAGTCTGATTCGTCCTAGCCTAAAATCTTCACCTATAAATAGGCTAGCTATAAGTTATGGTAAGTCATCGAAAACATTAACTTCTTCTTATATTCAGTATATACAAGTGTTGTAAGGAAAATATTTAGCAAGTTTATGAGTCTCCTATTGTAAGAGAGATAGAACTAGTTTTCTCCTTACGGTAGAGAGTTGTAACTCCTAAATTACCCACAGTAAAATTTCTTTACCTTGCCCGTTGTTTTTTACCCCAAGTTTGGGGTTTTTCCACGTAAATTCCCGGTGTCACCTTTATTTTTACAGTCCTTTTTACAACATGTTTTATGTTTTACTTTTTTTTTCCTTTTTAAAATTTATATATGTTATATACTATGTTTCTTAAGGAAAGGTTCCTAATATCCAAACAAATTGCATTAGAGGAAGAGAGAACGCAAGCTCCTTGAAATTAAAACAAAACATAAATTCAAGTATCATGCTATGAAAATTGAAACCAAAGATACATATCATATTCATCAAAATCCAGAAAAAGACGACAACAATTGTCACCTAAAATATAAGTATCATATACTATCATTTTCTCTTTATTAAGAAATCATTACAAAGAAAGTAAAAATTAAAATTCAAAACCACGAACAAAAAATATCCACTCGAATACTTTGATATCGTCAAGTATAGCAATTAATTAGTAATAGTAAGGTGGTGGCGGCGATGGTGGTGGAGGCGGCGGAGGCGGCGTTGGTGGTGGTGGTGGAGGCGGAGGAGGTGGTGGAGGCGGCGGCGGCGGCGGCGGAGATGCGACACATCCATATGCGCTACAATTCACAAAAGGACGTGAATAAAATGCCTTACATTCCTCAAGAGATCGCTGTTTAGGCCTATCAGGTATACAATTCTCCTCATCGTCAACATCTTTCAGCTTCAGACACACCTTCGGTTCGCCGCAGAAGTAATTTTCGCTGTAAGTAAAGTTCTGCAAATTGGGCAAAGAGCAAATACTCTCTGGAATCTCGCCTGAAAGTTCGTTCTGCGCAATATTCAGCTGCTCAAGCTTCTTCATCTCCCCAATCGATTCCGGCAAACTTCCCTTCAAACTGTTCGACCCCAAATCGAGCACGGTCAACTCCGTCAGCTGCCCGAGTTCTTCGGGCAGACACCCGTTCAAGCCCGAGTTCAACAGCAATAACTGGTTCAAAGTCTTGCCCATCCTCCCTATGCTCGGAGGCAGACATCCTTGGAGTTTCGTATTAGCCAAGACAAGAACAGAAACGGTGGAGTTTCCTATATTCTCAGGCAGCGTGAAGTCGAACTTATTGTTGTTGATGAAAAGTGCGTCGAGGGTTTTGTCGAAGAGAGAAGAAGGGACTCTTCCCTCGAACTGATTGTACCTTATATCAAGGTACTTCAAAGAAGGCAGCGAAAGAACAACGTAAGGAAATCCACCGCAGAAGAGATTGTTGCTTACGTCGAGCTCGTAAAGCAAACAAAGGTTGCGAAAACTCTCTGGGATTTCACCGCTGAATCGATTCGTATTGATGTGAAAAAGGGCTAAATCGGTCAACAGCCCTAGCTCTTCGGGCAAGGTCCCAGATATATTACCATGGTTGAGATCAATTCCGGCGACCGTTGTGGTGTTGTAAGGGTCGTTTGGCGCTGGTGCACAGTAAACGCCGGTGTACTTGCACACGTCTGATCCGTACCAGTTCGAAGTTACGCCTTTGGGATCGTCAGTGATGGCGTGTTTTAGGGCTTGGAGAGCTGTGTAAGCATTGAAGAGCTTAGGGTTTTGTATGGCTGTGGTGGATGAGTTGTATGATTGCTGAAGAGATGGTTTTGTGAAGAAGATGATGAAGAGTGAGGTGAATAGTAGTAGGGTTAATGGGATGTTCTTCATTTTCAATGGTTTGATAGCGTAGTTGAATTTCAGACATATCATGTAATAAGAACTTGAGTGACCCCAAAGATGCAGTCTAGCAAATTATTTATATGAAGCCAAGAACATGTATGAGTAAGGAATTATAAAGCGCGTAATAACAAGGTATAAAAAGGAAGGTGACTTTGAAGCTTCTTATAGTTATCTACTTGTATATTATTTAACGCATATAAAACATATATGCATATTTATTTATAGGCGGATGGATGAAGATTAGATACTAATCGCACCAAAAACACGGCGTGTAGTTTTTGAACGCTCTACAAAAATCGATATATATCAATATTATAGTGGTACCATCGTTTTCAAGCTGATTATTATCTAGGAGTGTTGCAGACCGATTCTATAATAGAAGCAAATGTTAAAGAAATAACTATTGCTTCTTCTTTATTATAGTGATATTTAAATGTAGCTACGTTTTCTCTTTATAAGACCAAACACTCAAGTAGTTACATATAGCATTAAGGGTTGAAAATTCAAAATTTTATTCTTGTGTATGGTTTAGACTATATAATGCAATAAATATTATATATTCCGGTGTTGCTTATCGTTGTTAATTAAGATACTTTGGTTGAGAATTCTCAGCAGCAAATATTAGTCAATTACGCTTCTTGTATACATATATATAGCAACAATTATTTAAATTCCTTTGTAACATCCATTATTTCACGGGCTCGATAACATCCCCTAGTTTTCCTATATGGTGGAAGATTAGAAGATCACCTAATTAATATTAAATTACCAAAACGCCTGCTATTATGTATATATATATATAGAGGAATTTTATGGTGCTCACTGTGAACACCTTACGTGGGCACCTGTCGATGTGGCACTGATTCGTGCCATGTCGACATGTCACATCAACGTTAGATGATATATAACACTAATTAACACATTCTAGGGGCCATTGATCGACATATCGGACGATGATGTGACATGTTTATGCCCACAAATCAATACCACATAACGGGTGCCACATAAAGCGTAGACATGTCGTATCATCGTCCGATATGTCGATCAATAACCCTAGAATGTGTTAATTAGGTTATGTATCATCTAACGTTGATGTGGCATGTCGACATGGCACGAATCAGTGCCACATCGACAGGTGCCCACGTAAGGTGCTCAGTGAGCACCATAAAATTCCTCTTTATATATATTATAGTATTATTAACTGTGGCTAGACAGCTAGCATTGAATCCCTTAAGATTAGACGTACATTGGCAATATATAGCATTATTAGTGACGTATATATGTGCATGTCTATATATAATAAAGGGTCCTATACGGAATAGCAAGGCATGTGAACGTGAAGCGTTCAATGATAAGACTCCGTCCTGTGTTCTTACAATCTATTTAGTGACGTATTTAAGCTTTACCTACTTCGGCCTTGTAATATCGCAGTTGGTAGATAATAATAGCACAAGAAACGTCATATAATATAAATAAGGAAAAAATATCATTAAAATATTATGAACTAAAACCCCTAAGTTTGTTTCAATTATGGGTGGACATAAACTAAGAAATTATGACTCTCCAACTCGAAACCTTGCCATGGAAAAGGTCGAAGTCGCATAGTTGACATTAGGAGGTAGCCATAGAAGACGTACAAAAGTTGATTGATGTACATAATGATATAACACGATCTCATCTACTCCAACTTCAGTATGTAATTTTATATATAATCTTGAAACATAGTGGACAAAGGCCAAATTACTAAATTATGTTACTAACTTTAGTCATTTTCATTTTTGGGTCACTATGTTTTATAATTGCAAACTTAGGTCACTAAGTAACGTGCCTGATCTTTTTAGGTCACCAGCGAATTTTTCCGGCGAAATTCGCTGGAAATTCAACATGGACGATGACACGTCGGCGGCTAAGTCGGCGACCAAGTCGGATTTCCGACAATTTTCGCCGGAGTGAACAAAAAAAAATCAGTTTCATTACTTAGTGACATAATTTTGCAATTATGAATTTAATGATAAGAAAATACGAGACCCATAGTTAGAGACCTAATTTAGTAATTTGGCCTAGAAAAAATGTGATTTTTTCTCTTCGTTGACCGTGTAAGGTAGGTGATCGACTCCGCGCAAAAAATTAAATTAAAATTTATGGGCTGAAAATGTCATAAATGGGTCGTAAGAAATGGGCTTATATAAAGCTATGGTAAGGAACTTTTTGGCCTAGATAAATATTGTTTCAACTTAAGCGGAAAAAAGGCAAAAAAAAAAGAAGAAAGAGAGAAAGCCCTGTGTAGTGCCTAGCTGTCGCAGCTACGTCAGCCATTGAAGTTGAAATGTCGGTAATTATTTCGATGAAACTGTAATTTCTGGAACCATTTTTTTGTGAAGTTGCGATCTTGATTTATAATTACTATGACATTATTTAATTCTTGAGTCTTGACCGGAAATTATCCATCCTCCTTCAACGTGGGATTTACCGACATGGTCCCATGTAGACCAGGGCCGGATTTGGGCCTGTGCATCCAGGCCTACTGCACAGGGCCACAAATCCGGCCCATGCACTAGAGGGCCACATAAAAAATGTACAGTAAGTATTTTGAATGGAGAAAGGGCCTCCTAAAACGGGCCCTGCAGATTGTCTAATAAAATCTATCGACCCTGCAGTTTGTCTAATAAAATATATGGGCCTTAAATAATAATTCTTAATAAAAAAACTCACAAATAACGAGGCCTTAAATTACAGTAATATATGGGCCTTAGATATTACATGGCCTTAAATATATCGACTAATTTGAATGGACCTGGGCCTTAATACGAACAGGGCCTCCTAAAACTAAAAACCGGCCCTGATGTAGACAAGCTGTATCAAATCAACGATCTCTTCTTCAATAATTACACGAAGGCTCGTTTGATACGCGTGCGTGTGTGTATAGGATAGGATGTGTATGAATAAGTTGTGTCGTGTTTGATATCTGTGTATAGTCATACATGCTCTTTATGACTATACACGTCTATTACAAGGTTTTTTATTATAGGCCTTGTATATCCATGCACAAATCTAAGGTGGTTATGGGTGTGTATCACTAATCCATACATACATATACACATTTCAAATATATTTATCAAACACAATTTATATCATTACACAAATAATTAATAAGACATATCAAACATGTTAAAACGCAACATAACAAAATCCTGGTATTGCTATATACAAATAACTTATACCATGTAATCCCTAGACACCGATATCAAACGAGCCCTAGTAGACAGAAAAAAGAATATTTCTTTTACAAAATTACTTAGAAAAAGACAACCAAGGAAGGATGTACTGTGAATAATGGTCTGGGAATGGGCGCCTGACTTTGACGTCTGTATTTCTTGAAAATATAGGTGTCTCTTTAAGGCTCAGTCCCATGTGTTAGACTATCTTGTCTATTACCATTATTTGTTTAATATTTTGAAAACTATGATTAACAAAATTTCAGATTTAACTGTATCAATGGAGGATTAATTTCATTGTAATAAGAAAAGCGAGAGTTATACATTCGTGGGCTTTCAGAATAATTCTTTTCCAATTCGAGAAATTAATCATAGCAACTGTGCCCAACCTAACATGTTCTGATTGTAAGAATTTTTCCTATGATCAGACTGTACAACAAAAAAAATTTATATAATTAATGTACATGCTTCGGTATGGTACAGACACGCACGTCAAAACGTTATATAGTGGTGCAGTATCCATGTTTATCTGTAATTCATTATGATAAAATATATATTTCTTGAAGACATAATAGCAGAGTTATTACGTAAACACAACATTTACATAAATCAGATGGAGTGAAACAAAGTATAGCTTAACTGAAATCCATGCGGTGCTACTGTGCTGACATACTAAATTATAGCGTAGTAGCGAAATGATTAAATAATTAATGACGAGTAAATTAAAGTAAACCTACACAATTCCGGCGATGAATTCATAAGAATAATTTCTTCTAAATGTTTAGTCACACACAGTCTAAGGATTGTAGAGCCTATTACCACATTTGCACCTCCAAGCTTCTGGGTAATACTCCAATGGCGTGTTCAAACCGGGCTGAACCGGCATGTGAACCGCTTTACAAGGCGAACACGGCCCACACTTTGACCAGCACGACGGCGGCCACGAGCCCAGCCGCCCCAGTCGCCGCCGGCGTTGGCTAACAGCGATCCCATCGTCGGCTCCTACTAGAGATTATATTATTCTTAAAACATGTCAAACATATATATATGGTGAGTATTCATTCATAGCAATATATTCCATCCAAAAATTACCTACGAATGGGCGGGTCGGGTCGGATCCAACCGCTAAAAACACCATGACTAGCGCAAGAAGCACCAAGGTGGCGATGGAAAGTGCCACGTGGCGTCGTCGGAGATGCATATCGCCGGAGATTTTGTGGTTGTTTTTCTGAGATGCGTACAGCGAGTGACTGAGTAGAAGATGAAGAAGGTAGAAAAGCTAAGTGTTTAATGAGGAGAGAGATCTAAGCTATTATACATAATTGATGAGAGTGATTCTTGCGTGTACTTTGCGAGAGAGAGAGAGAGGGGGGAACGACAGTGGTAGTCAAAGTCAAAGAGAGAAATGTATGTTACAAGGTTGCAATAAAAGGGAGAAACCATTGTAAGCACACGCACAGTGTTGGAAGGAGACTTTTTATAGGGATATGATTTTGACCGGACATTGAGATGAATGTGATATAATGTTTTATGTTTCTTCATGATTAGTTTACGTCAATTTATGAGAATTTGTTATTATATATCTAGAAATTGCATTTCATATTTTACCGTATAGTATCGTGTTGTTGAAGGCATTTAATTTGCTACACATGGTATGCTAATGTTGACATGTACACTACTTCACAATGTGTACATGTTCGCGTGCTAAGTTATTGAAACATAATGACAACAAAAGGGAAACCCTAGTTTCCTTGCATTCCTATTTTCTTTGCAATGACGCGTTTTATGGTTCTATTAGCATACGATTTGCAAATGGATTATAAATAGGAAACCTAAATAAATTAACAAAGATCGTCGGACGAATCATTTGTGAGCATTTATATATATGTTTGAAATGCATTTTCATAATGAGATGATAAAACTACCATCATGAACCTTGGAAGATTGAAAAATAAATGGTCACATTTCCATCTATTTGAACAAAGCATATTATCATCCGTAGTAAAGATAGATTCACTGCGTACGACTGTCTCATACATTCATGATTTTACCAGAGACAAATAAATGAAAACCCACCAGCAAAAGAAAGCCATTCTAATATATAATTTCAATCCATTTAGAGGATTTAATTTTATGAGGTACGTAGCTAGTCCAGGAACGTACATTTGATGCAGATAAAGCACCATCGATTGACCATGCTCTAGTGTTCTTTATGCACACGTGAAAGTAAGACTGCCTGATAATTGTAAATGAAAGAATACAATTCCTTGCTTTCATTGATAGTAATAGGTTCCTAATATACAAGAGAGTAGCTACAGTTACGAGCACTATTCTAGGCTAAACATCCGCAACCAAATATTGACAAATAAATGCAAATAACTAGCCTACAGCACAAACTTGATACTAGGCAAGATATCAGCTATTTTCTAAATATATACATATTCTATTACACCCCCGCAGTTGAAGCGGGAGGTTGTCGGACGCTGAGACTGTCCCTGAAGTCCTGAAATAATACCAAAGGAAGACCTTTCGTGAAAATATCAGCGATTTGGTAACGCGAGGGGACATGTAAGACGCGTACTTGTCCACGAGCAACTTTCTCACGGACAAAATGAATATCCATCTCGATGTGTTTAATGCGCTGATGTTTAACTGGATTTCCAGCGAGATATACCGCGCTAACATTATCACAATAGACCATTGTAGCTTTTTGAATCGGACAATGTAATTCCAGAAGAAGGTTGCGTAACCAACATGACTCAGAAACCACATTGGCAACGCCTCGATATTCGGCCTCAGCGCTGGAGCGAGATAGTGTTGGTTGGCGTTTAGATGACCAAGAGAGCAAGTTGTCGCCAAGAAACACACAATAACCGGACGTAGATTTTCTAGTATCGGGGCAACCGCCCCAATCTGCATCTGTATAAGAGATCAAAGATGTGGTGGACGAGGGATAAAGATGTAATCCAAAATGAAGAGTTCCCTGGACGTAGCGTAGGATGCGCCGGAGAGCATTCATATGATCATTCATCGGATTATGCATAAATAGACAGATTTGTTGCACGGCATAAGAAATGTCGGGTCTTGTGAATGTGAGATATTGGAGTGCTCCAGCAAGGCTGCGGTAATGAGAGGGGTCTTCATAAGGAGTGCTGGTTTGAGCGCTGAGCTTCGGCTTAGTATCAACCGGGGTTGGACACGACTTACAAGATGACATGCCCGCGCGATTGATAATTTCCGCAGCGTACTTTTTCTGGGACAAAAATAGGCCGCCGGCATGTCGAGTGACTGCAATTCCTAAAAAATAACTCAGTGGACCCAAGTCTTTCATTGCAAATTCAGAGCCTAGAAGTAGCATGATAGATTCGCGAAGACCAACCGAAGAAGCAGTAAGGATGATATCATCCACATAGAGTAAAATATAGGCCATATCCTCACCTTTCTTGTAGATGAAAAGAGAGTTATCGCACTTACTATGAGAGAAACCAATGGAAGAGACATAATCTGAAAATCGATTGTACCAAGCCCGAGGCGCCTGCTTGAGTCCATACAGGGATTTTCGCAGACGGCACACGTGATTGGGATGATTCGGATCCTTATAACCCAACGGTTGATGCATGTAGACAGTTTCTTTCAGTTCGCCATGTAGAAACGCATTTTTAACATCCAACTGGTGAATGGGCCAAGCTTTAGAGAGTGCAAGGCTGAGCACCGTTCGAATAGTAGCTGGTTTAACAACTGGACTAAACGTTTCTCCACAGTCGAAACCAACCCGCTGCCCTGCGCCATCACCTACAAGTCGGGCCTTATGCCGCTCAAAAGAACCGTCAGATTTTTCTTTATGTTTAAAAATCCACATGGACCGAATAACATTAGCATCAGCAGGACGAGGAACTAAATCCCACGTCTTATTCTTAATGAGAGCAATATATTCATCATCCATAGCCATTTTCCAGTTCGGGTCATGGAGCGCAGACACGGGGTTACGAGGGAGAGGCGACTTTGTGACAATGGTATTTAGGCCATGGTGATATTTTGTATTAGGTCTGAAAATACCATGTTGGCTCCTTGTAACTGGTCTGTTAGCTGTACTTTGGGTTGGTTGGGAAATGAGAGGAGTGTTCTGGACTGTTTGTGGAGGTGTTGAGGATGATTGGGGTGTGTGTTGGGAAGAGTTATTTGTATGAAGCTGATCAGGTGATGTGGTCGGGGCTACGGAGGGACTATTATGTATTTGGGTACTGGGCTGACTTTGTAAGTGGTGTATCATGTAGGGTGATAATTCATTGTCAAGGAAATCATATGTGGATGGAGACGTGTGTAGCTTGGAGAAGGGAAATTCATTTTCCTCAAATATTACATGGCGGCAAATAATGACTTTATTTGATGATAAGTCATAGCATTTGTAACCCCGATGATTGAGAGGATATCCCAAAAATATACAAGGTGTTGAGCGAGGTTGGAGCTTATTTATCGTAGTGGAGGGAGATAGGGGATAACATAAGCAACCAAAAACTCGTAAATGAGAGTATGATGGGGTTTTTTGGTATAGAATTTGAAGTGGCGAATAATAATTGAGGGTTTTACCTGGCAAGATGTTGAGAAGATATGTCGCCATTTCCAACGCATGGTGCCAAAAGGAGGGAGGGAGCGAGGCATGCGCTAATAAGGTTCGAATGATATTATTAATTGAACGAATTTTTCGCTCAGCTTTGCCATTCTGGGGTGAAGTATGAGGACACGAAAAACGAAAAGAAATTCCGTTAGTGTCACAAAAAACTCATAAAAGCGCCATTGGCATATTCTCTACCATTGTCACATTGGATATTTTTTATTTCTCGCTCGAATTGAGTTTTGATGAGAGCTCGAAGCTTGAGAAATTTTGAATAGACTTCAGATTTTTTTGAGATGGGAAAAGTCCACAAAAAATTTGAGTAAGACATGGTATTCTTGGACCAAGACCTCAAGCTGCGTTTAATGTCGATGCACCTAGTCCAACTGATATTGAAGCAGCTCTTCATACTCTTACTCTAGCGCAACC
This sequence comes from Craterostigma plantagineum, assembly GCA_027422505.1. NCBI lineage: Eukaryota > Viridiplantae > Streptophyta > Magnoliopsida > Lamiales > Linderniaceae > Craterostigma > Craterostigma plantagineum. The sequence goes on from JAPQWV010000029.1 coordinate 4,533,884, forward strand.
TGATGCGGCATGGTACATGGACACTGGGGCGACATCTCACATGACATCTGCGGAAGGTAATCTCTCGTCTTACTCTAATTTGAGCAAAAATCATGGTATAATTGTCGGAAATGGCCATTCCATTCCTATTCGTGGTGTTGGTAGTGCTAACTTACCTAATCCTCACCCTCCATTAGTACTACAAAATGTCCTCCATGCTCCAAACCTAATAAAAAATTTGGTTTCCGTTCGGAAATTCACCACTGATAACCAAGTCTCTGTTGAATTTGACCCTTTTGGATTCTCTGTGAAGGACCTTCAGACGGGGATGGCACTAATGAGATGTGATAGCCACGGGGACCTATATCCCATCTCTACCACCACCACAAAGAATAAAGTTTTTACACCATCAACCTTTGCAGCATTGTCCCCTTCTCTTTGGCATGATCGTCTTGGTCACCCAGGAGCTTCTATATTAGACTCCCTTAAGCGAAATAAGCTTATCGAATGCACTTCGACAAAAGTCTCTAGTTTTTGTCATTCTTGCCCTCTTGGTAAACACGTTAAATTTCCATTTACCACTTCTCATAATATTTCTTGCATGCCCTTTGATATTGTGCATAGTGATTTGTGGACGTCTCCCGTTTTGAGTTCTCTCGGTCACAAATATTATGTACTATTTTTGGATGACTACTCAAATAACTAGCCTACAGCACAAACTTGATACTAGGCAAGATATCAGCTATTTTCTAAATATATACATATTCTATTAGTAAACATTATTCGAAGATCATGATAGACAATTTTAATAACATGAAATATTATATTATCTCTACAGTATTACTTTTTATGTATTTTAGATACTTATTATTTAAAAGTTGCCTATATCTGTCGAAAGATCAAATTCCATATATGATAAGTGTAATTGAATAAAATTCAATAATCTACAAAAGAAAAGAAAAAAAAAATGAAAGAATAACATAAAATTGTGGGCCTTCTTGATAATGGGTTTGAGTCAGTTTCTGACTGCGGAACCTTTAAAGCAAAATTCAGAAGAAAAAAAAGCCACTGAACTGTTTATTTCTGCAACATTATTAAATTTGAATTTGAAGCCAGACAAAGAAATAAGCAGTCAGATGTGTCTGAACCTTTGGGACAGGTAAAACCTTTGTTTGTGCATGATCCATAAGTTGTAATCGTAAAATAAGTTATAGAAAGATATAATTCATCAAGATAATTCTTACTTACTTCAACTAAGTTCTACTTCTAACATTGCCTTTCCTTCTCCGACATTTCGTTCTCTTAGTGAGGCTTATGTAAGAATATCTTTATTAGCTCCGGGACGACACGTGGAATCTCTATCAAGAAATTATATAATCTTTTATAGTCTAAAGTTAATAAGATCCTTGACTAATATGATTAAACTTACCTGATATGGGCTCTCCCAATCAACAAGATTTTTATGTGGGGTTCAAGAAATTTAAATAACGGTAGGTCGAATAGGGCGTAAGGTGCTGTTTTTACGATTGGGACGTGATGAGGACCTGTTGGGAGAATGTTTGGTACGTCGGGGACCTGCTTGGGACGTATTTGGACGTGTTTCGGACGCGGGGGACCTGCTTGGGACGTATTTGTTTGCAAAGGACATAAAAGGGGAACGTAAAACAGAAAGAACACAAGATGTACGTGGTTCAGATCTTTGCAGATCCTACGTCCACGGGCGCTCTGAAATCGGTTTTCACTATACTTAGAAGATTTACACGCTCATAGCTCACTTTCGCTCTAGATATACTAAGTATCGCATGGAAAATACTTCATACAGTAGAGAGAGAGAGAGAGAGAGAGAGAGAGAGAGAGAGAGAGAGAGAGAGAGATCTGATGTGTTGTTCGTGTGTTGAATGCTTATTGTCGCAAGAATGACCAAGTGCCCTTTTCATAGAGGCTCCTGGATATTGCCTGGAGGTACATCCCGAGCTCCCTTGTGATATGACCCTCTGGGACAACGTGAGGAAGTAGGCCGTCCGTCAGAGGTAGCTCCTGCAGCAGTTACAGCTTCTGTGCTGTCAGGGATGTCAGGCGGCTGGAGCGGGACTTGGCTCTGCGCTATCAGATACAACAGGTGGATGGAACAGGTTCTGTCAGAACAGCTTTTCAGTATTGTCAGACGTCCTTTCAGGCTTTAGTATGGCTTCCTTATGACGCTTCCTCGGGACGCCAAGACCTGCTTAGCACCATAGGTCCCAAAATACTTCCTAATATATATGTTAGTTCCCTAAAGTGTGTTGGAGGTCCCTAAGAACCCTTATTTCCTGTTGTTAGTTCCCCAAAGCGTCTTGGAGGTCCCTAAAGTCTTTCGGAGGTCCCTATCTCTATTATTTATCATTATTTACTAAGTAGAAATATTTTTCAATGGGCCTACTGGGCTTTTTTATCTTTTTATTTTATGGCCCATCTATTTTGGTCCGTATCATTACCTTTTCCGAGCAGATCTTGAAACTTTATTTCGATTTTATTCATTTGCCTACCTTCTCAAACAATATACTACTTCGTATGCTCCCCCAGACTGTTAGGCCAATTTATCCAACCTTGATCTGATTCAAATAATTAGAATTACCTTAGAATTACCTTAGATATGAATTAGAATCAGACTGTTGGGCTCAATATATCTAATATACCCACATGTTAGGTATATTTACAATTAGGTCCTAACTTAGTAAAATCTATAGGACATAGGCATAATTGAACACAATAATATATCTCTAACAATCTCCCCCTTTGTGTTCATTTGTCGTTGTAGCATTGCCTTCTGTTCTGTAATCAGATTTTCTGAGGTTGAGAGCATCCTCAAACAATCTGATGCTTTGGTGGAGGGACAACCTGTCTTGTATTTCTTCAATGGTTTTCTTGGATAGATTGATGACTTCAGTTCGAAAGCTTTCGAGACTTAAGATTGTCAGGTCATCGTTTGATGGCTCACTGTATCTTCTTACTTTACTTCTCAGTGTCTGTAAGATGGTGTTGAGAGTCCAGTCGCAGAATTTCTCGACCTATGACCAGAACATGACTCTCTTTGATCCTTCATGATTGCACTAAACTACGCTGGCTCAGGCTCTTTGAAGGTAAAACCTTCTGGATATGATCTGTGGTCCTTCTCCAACCCGGTGAAGCGGGGGCTGGTAAGGGTTGACCTTCTTGAGTTGTTCTCAATTGCGATTTGAAAGTCGTGACCCGCGTAGAATGTGATGTCTCTCAATATATGTCTCTTGATTGCCTCGTATCCCAACTTGTATCGAAACTCGTTTAGGATGAATTTCCTATAGAGTCTCGACAACTTATAGACACCGTTGGGATCGATGAACTGTAAGTCACATTCTGTGATTCGGTCTTCTGAGCTGTGTAGTCTACGTACGCTTTTAAATTGGATATTTGCGCAACCTTCCCATCTGCTCCTAGGTAACATCCAATATGTCGTTGATATATCCCTACGCTCTCATTTTCTTCTTATTGATAGGGCACTCTATTGGATTCTTCGAGATGTGACAGGCCTCTCAATTCCATTTCGTTGTAAGGTCGAATTTGATCACGAAGTCGCCAAATTTTTTCTCGAATTTCTTCTTGAAACGGAGCTGTGATGTTGACATTTTCCCAGGTGCACTCAGATGCTTCTGGGGTCTCTCTGAAGTTTTCTCCATCTTTGCGTTCGTCTGGCGCCATTCTGCAACTAACTTCCACTGCTGCCCAGATCAGGTCTCGAACGTTGTCCAGTCTATCTTGAAGTTTGTCCTCGGGAGTAGCATAGCCGCCACCATTTTGAGATGTCCATCCTTGATAAATAAATTCGTTGAGCTCTATCAGAGGATCGAGTAGGATATGTCTTGAATTGGAGAGAGAGGGTCGTCGGTTTCCTGTGGAGGTGGGTCTGGTCTGAAGTCGGAGGGTAGCGAGGGTAGTGTTTTCGGAAGGTCGATGGTTGTGTGGGCAAAATGGGATGTAGTGGGTTGTGGATTGGTAGACGTAGAGGTTTCTGTGTGGGTTTGGGTATGGTTCTGTGTGGGTTGAAGCTGTTTTGACCCGCTGATGTTTCTCTCCCTCAGGACGACCGTCGTCTTCAGGGTCGTCACGACGTCGTTTGTGTGAGGGCGGGTCGTAGTGGCAGCTGTATGGAAGTTGAAGTCGATGTAGGAACTCCTTATTCTCGGCAGATAGGGTGTCCACCTCGCTTAGAAGGCGGGCTAAGATGTATCCCCTTGAGATGAAAAATCTTTCGTCTGTAACCGTGATTGAAGGAATAGAGGTTAGTTGGTTTGTGGGTTCAGGTGTTGGGGAGTGATGTTGTGGGAGTGGGGTAAGGGAGATGACTCACGCTCTTCGACTATTGGTGCTTTACCCTTGTCTAGGGTTGTTGAGGGTGTAGCAGCCGTCAGTTTTTTAAGGATGAATGCCTCCATTTGCTTCATTTCTTTGCGTAGTGCTCCGAGCTGCTGGTCGAGCTAAGCTTGAGTCACATAGGGTAATAACCCGACAGAGCCACGAAGGCGGTCTGTTGTCACGACATCAGAATAAACTTATATGTTGAGGCCCACTGGTACTGAGAAGTACTCGTGACTTGAGGAACCGGGGCCACATAGACTTACCGTTGGCATCATCGACAAGTCGAGCTCATCGAGATGGCCCGATTGCATGGGAGTTGTGATGTTCCCCATGTCAGGTCTTTCGTCCGATCCTTGAGTATCATCTCTGGATGATATTTCTATAGACGGTCGATAAAGGTGTTTGTGTCCTAGAAAAAGGAGAAAAATTTGGGAGAGTGGACACTAGGCTCGATGTGCAAGAAGGAGGGACAACGACGTAGGGCTGGGGGTCGCTGATTTGTACATCGTTCGCTTTCGAGTGAGGCAAAGATGGTGAGATAGTTCCCCGTGAAATGTTGAGACAACAACCTGTTGGGAGGTTATTGAATGGGAAGGGCTGGGTAGTGCACGCGCTGTTGAACCAGATGCGACAACTTCTACTCGGGAGCTTATTAAATCAGCTCATGTTCCTATTGGTTCGGTTCAAGGATTTATAGTGAGGAGGGGTGGTACGAAGTTGACTGACACGGGAGGAGGTGCCTGTCTGTCGTGTTTGCGTTTCATTCGTACTTCGCGTTTGTGCTCAGGACTCTGTCTGACACTCGGGCTGGCCCCGGGGTTGGATACGGTGGGGTTTGACCGTATTGTGGGGGTGGGAAGATTCTGCAACCTCCGGTAAGCGACGACATCGGGGTCCGTGGGGGTGGCTAGATCAAGGAGGTGGTTTGGAAGAGGCATTCCTTGAAGAGGCGTGCCATCCTTTGGGCGTTTTAGATAATTCCGCTTTGGAACCATTAGGTGCTCTGCAGCTGGTCGGTGAGTGATTTCCGGATTGAGTTCCATGTAGTGACGAATTAGGACTTGGAACCACCGCAGGAATGGGAGGCCTTTCTGCTTGGATGTCTTCAAGTGATCCCTGATACGGAACTGGTCCACTATCTCTCTCATGAAGAGTTCTGCATAGCCATACCGTTTCCCGAACGCGATGCGGTAGAAGAGTTTGAGAATGCTGAGATTGCAGTGATCGTGTCTGGTGTGTTTTGGAGAGAGACATTTGTTAATCAACCCGAACAATGTGTTCCACGGGCTTGGCAGTTTGGTGACTGAAAATGATGAGATTTGGGTCAGCGGTGGGATGCATCCTAGTTGTAGCATCCCATCAAGAAGTTCTTGACTGGTGGGAGTTGGATCGAGCTCGTCAAATGTAGGCAGGTGGAGTATTGTCTTCAGGAGACTTTGTTGAGAATGACTGAGGTGTTTTCGATTTGACTTTGAAACATAAGTTCATTTGTATCTTGTACTTGATCCATCAGTCCAGAAATTTCTACAGATAGACTTGGGGGACAGTCGCCGCAATTGTGAATGCAGGTTGCAAGAAATGATTCCTGAGAATGGCGATGATTACCAAGTCTGTACATTTGAATGATGTTGTGTCCAGTTGATAGTTGTTCTTCAGTGGCTCGACCCATTTTGGGATTGGGTATATTGCTTACCGATTTGGAATATCTGAAAAATATGAACCATGATTTTGTTAGGAATCAAGTAGCGAGGGAATGCGAGATTAGAATTCCAACACTTGTCGCCCTCTCTCTCTTTCATTTTTTTGTTTTTTTTTGTTTTGGTTTTATATATATATATATGTATATAATATATATATAGATATATGTAGCTAGGATAAAAATAGAAGAAAATGATACCGAAATTGATGATTTAAAAAGATGATGTCGATTTGAGTTTTCGAGAAATCAAAGAAGGAATTCGACATGTCGATTTAAATTGGAAGTGAAATTAATTTCGTGAATGAGGAATGGACTTCGAAGGGTTTTACATCGAATGTTATTTCGAAAGATTTAAATCAAGAATGTGAAAATGTCTTCGAAATCGTGCAATTTAGTGATAAGTTCGAAATCGTGCAATATCCTGCGAAAACGTACAGTTTCTCGAGAAACGTTGTACTAAAATTAAAGGACTTCGAGAACGTGTAAAATCAGCATTCGATTTCGAAAGCATACAATTTGTCGAGAAGTTTTGATTTAAAAGTGAGAGTTCGAGGTCGTGTAAAATCAGTTAGGATTTCGAAACCATGCGATTTTTCGAAAATTCAATTTAAAATCAAATGATCTCGAGAACTTGTAAAATTGGTATTGATGTCCAGAACATGGGATTAAATCTAATTTAAAATTAAAAGACTTCGAGAACTTTAAAAGATATGACTTCGAAATCGGGTAAATCGAAAAATTTAGCTAGAGACCTCGAAATCATTCAATTCAATTAAGATGTTGAACGTGGATTTAAATCAAAGAGTAGTAGGTCAAAGGAATTCGAGAAATCGAACAAGCAGAGATTTCGAATCTGAAAATAAAAGGTGATTATGCGATGGAGTTCGAGAAATCGGTCGATTTCGAGGTCTAAAAATCGATTTTGGTACAGGGATTTCGAAGTAAAAAACTGTTTGAAATAGAGAAAATTATGTTGAAATCAGAGATTTTACTGTGATGTCTCCGATTTCACACATGCATCGACAATGTTAGTATCATAAGAGAATACTGCAAAGTCTATTTCTAACTCACAGTAGAGGACGAGGGATTTAAGGAAGAGATTGATGATGATTGGAGAAGAGGAGCGTGTAGTTCGTGTTTTGATAGGTTTTTTTTTTTCGAGGGGTCGGTGAATTTTCAGTGTTTCGAGATTTGATGGGAAGAAGACAACAGATACAAAGATTTAACTATGCGACATTGGGCTTCTCGAAGGAGGACGACCCAATTTTGAATTCGAACTTTGAATTGTATTGCGAAAGATCAATTTTTCGACATTAGAGAATAAATTTCGAATGATCTGAATAATATAGTTTGGACTTTTCGAGGTGGGAATGCTTAACAGATACCGAGTTTTGGGCCCAAAGAGTTTAACGGAGAGGATAGATTGGTGACAAATGGGCTGAATAGAGGAAAACATCATTCATAAATAATAAAGCCATAAATTTGTGGAAAATAATGAATCAGCCATAAAATTTTAGAAAGCAGTAATATAAATCAATAACAATTAAAAGTACTTAAGAGTTGATATGGGGCTCTCCCAATCAATACTTAAGAGTGGGGTTCTCCCAATCAACAAGATTTATTTGTGGGGTTTACGGAATTTAAATGACGGTAGATTGAATATTGTGAAGCTTTTAAGTGCGTAAGGTGCAGTCTTTACGATGGGGACGTGATGGGGACCTGTTGGTGGCATATTTGGTACGTTGGGGACCTGTTTGGACGTGTTTGGAACGTGGGTGACCTGTTTGGAACGTGGGGGACCTGTTTGAACGTGTGGGGGACCTGTTTGAACATAAACGAAATAACACCAGGATTACGTGGTTCGGATTTTTGTAGATCCTACGTCCACGGGCGCTCTAAAACTGGTTTTCACTAAACTTGGAAGATTTACACACTCATAACTCACTCTCGCTCATATCTGTTAAAGATCTAATAGAAGAGAATTATCACAGTGAGAAAGAGAGATTTCTGGGTGTTTTTTGTGTGTGGGGAAGTGTTAGAATGATGATCGTTGTTCTGAAAAATGGCTAAGTCCCTCCTTTTATAGTTCCTCCCAGCAGCCCAAATAATATCCCAGGTTTTAAGGGGGACGTGACCTCTGCAGTACTATGCACAGTAGAAAGCTGCACGTTGAATGACCCGTGTGACAGCCACAACTTTTCCCACAGGGGCGCGGCCCTATAACGATCTGACACGCGTCCCGATAGCTTCTCTTTTCCTTTTTGTTGTCTTTTCACCTAGGGCCTTCAGAGGACGCTCTTCTTTTATCCGGATATTCCTTTTGTCCAGAGGTCCCAGCGACTCCCTTTCCAGATATTTTTTACTACGTATGGGCCTTCTTGTTCATGGGTTTGCTGGGCTTTTTTAATTTTAAGCCCATCTACTTTAGTCCACATCAACCACTCCCCTACTCTAATTTAGTTTTTGGGACAAAAAGTGAATTAGAGTAAGATAGTAAGATGGGCCTTACCTCCTTACCGTGACTGTTCCTTGAAGGGACGCGCCTTGTGAGTGGTTAAAGGTTCAACCACTGTCTTGGGTCTCTGGCACCGGTATGACGTCCTCATATGTCTGTTGGCCAATGTGGAGATGCGAATCAGTTCCCAAGTTCCTCAGCGCACCCTCTATAGCTCCCTTGCTCCGTTACGTCCTGGTGGCTAGGGACGTCCGCGAGGAGATTCGTCCTTCAGTAGAAACGGAGGATGTTCCTTTAGTTTCTTCTCCTGTTGTGGGAGCTCAAGAAGTTCCCATCATCATAGTCCCTGTTTCTGTTAATAGGAAAACAACTTCATTCGAAGGGTTAGAAAGGAAAACTAAAAGGAAGTTACGTCCTTCTTCCCCTTGGGGTGAATATCTGAGCCTCTTATGGGACCTATGGGGACCTCAGTGGATGAGCTCCCTACTTCTATGGGCCATCTGAACAGAGTCGAAAAGATGAGCTTGTTAGGTCGTTGGGTGCTCCCAGACGTTCAGAGGGTCATCTCTCGGGTGGTCAGCTATGTAGCTGTCGGACCGTCCGCCAAGTCGTCAACCCGGGACCTGGAGATAGTTAATTAGACAAAGTCAACCGATTAGTACGAGAGGGAACTGCGGAGCTCCCTGGAGAAAGAAAGACAAAAATGTAGCTCTTATGAAATAGCGCAAGGAAGATCTCTAGAGCTCATTCGCTAAGGAGAAGGAAGAGTGGGATGTCGATTTTGCGCGTGTGACGGAGGTGCATTTGGCTTATCTTCAAGGGCCACCATCTTTGATTGCTTTGAATGAGCTCCCCAAGCTCCCGAGAGTCCTCGTTTCTGGGTTGGCGTCATGAAGGAGCATGTGGAGGGCCTGACCCAAGCTATGCTCTCCCAGATATCATCTGCAGCTCCTCGGGGGACTTAGTGGAAGGCCTTTCCAGACATCTTAGGACCTGCAATGTTTTAAAAGAGCTTAACTCCCCTATGTTTGTGTGTCTCTGTTGGAGCTCGTTTTTCCTTGGGCTTTTATTGTCGCCGTTGCATCCATCGTCCTTGGAATCTGGAAGGGACCTGGCAGGGACCTGATTGGGGAGCTTCTCTTCGAGCCCCGTACTTTGAAGGAGATCTCAGGTTCTGCTGCACGTTGCTTTTAGCTCCCAGGGACATCCCATTTATATAGACCTCTCCTTTTTTCATCATGGTGATAGCCTGTAAAAAATACTTTGTCATGTTTTTCTTTCGAGGCATAATGGTGTGCGGGAGCTTAATTCCCCATGTTCGCTGATAAGTTAGGATTTTATGCTATTTTTATACCCCGAAAAGCTTATTTTCGGCCGTTATTTATTCGAATAAACTTGGATATCCTACCCTTACGTGCATTTTTTCTTGTTTGACAGATACCGTGGAATAAGAACCAAAGTCGAACCATCGTTAGCACGTTTATGGGAATTGGGTTATAATCATCACAAGAATTGTATTGTGGGCTTTCAGTTTAATTTAAGCATAACCAAAGCCCACAAGAATTCGATTATGCTTGGAGAATAAGTCAAAAGAAGATCCACCAAAATATGCTACGAGGGAGTTGGAAGGAAAGAGAAAAGACCACCTTATACCTAGATATGCGCGATGAGTCATAAAGATTCGTATATGAGCAAAATAATTGGAGAATTAATGCTATAAGTCGGTGGGACCTTTTCTATTTAAACAAGCTGGGCGACTGAATTAAGAAGGGCAGCGAATCAGAGAGAAGTTTCACGGCAGAACCTTACGGCTGAGATTAAAGAGCTTTTGCACGGCGATTGGAGGAGAAAATAAAGAGAGCTGCGACGAAAGAGACGATCGACGCTTGCGAGGCGTTCCGTCCGGGATAAGCGAAGTTTTTCTATTATTCTCTATTATATCTTTGTGCTTTTATTTTATTAATATGATAGCTTAAGTTTTCTTGTGATTGGGGCCGTATTAGGCCGGATTATGAATTCGTAGTAATGCTATTCGTATTTTATTTAATCGTATGAATTAAGTTACGTGTTCTATATTTGAGTCTAATGCTTGCGTATGCTTGATCACCATGTGCATGATTTTTGATTGGTTTATGAGACTGAAAAAGTGATTAGACCGGTTAGAATAATAAATATAGGACACCGCGACGTAAAACCGACCAGAGATGGAATTCGGTTTCGTACGTGTGGTTTTCGAGACCTTAGGCGCCGAAAGCGTCTAAACTCGGGGAAATTCATAAAGCGGAAGGCGTGTGAAGTGATTGCAGTCTTATAGAAATATATAGATTGATCATTATTGCATAGGGTCGCTAGTTACGTGAATAACGGGTAGCGCGTATATTAGGAATTTCTACCTTGACTAGTTTATATTGATTAAATAAATATTGATTGCATGAATACGTAGGATTAATCCGTGCCGAGTATGTGCCTTGATCACGTTCGTCGTTAATTGATTTTTATCTCATCTATTTTATTTGCGTCTAATTTATTATTTGCGTCTTTTAATTCTTTTAATTAAATCATGAAAAATATAAAAATTCCGTTAGTCTAAATTTGAATTAAGAATATTTTCTTAGAATTAATCAAGCTGTCTTCGTGGATCGATACTCGGACTTCGTCCGTTTTATACTACTTACACGACCTAGTACACTTGCTAGTATTTGAGCGTGTCAAGTTTTTGGCGCCGTTGCCGGGGATAGCTATATTATTAATTTTAGGATTTATTCTGAGTTTTAGTTTAGACTTTTTATTTCTCGTTTATTTTTATTATTATTTTATTATTAGCATTATTATTATTATTATTTTTACTATTTTTGCCAATTCGCTTACGCTGATTTTTCATCTTTTGCAGATAATTCCTATTAGTGCATGACAAGAAGCTCGAGGAACGTACCATTGCTATTTGACGCAGAGATCGAAGCGACGTGTCGGCGTAACAATCGAAATCGTAGACTAAGAATGGACAATCAAGAACACGAGGAAGAACAGATGGTTACGCCACGGCCCACTTTACTAAGTCGAGCGCTTCCAGGAATTTTCGATGATAGCGACCCGATTGCCATTACGCCGGGACCAAATAATCATTTCGAGATTAAACCCGTTACTATACAGATGGTGACGGGTTCAGCACAGTTTCATGGGCTTACGAACGAGGACGCAAATTCACATATTTTGAAATTTACTCAAATTTGCAGAACTATTAAGTATCCAGGCGTCTCTACAGAAGTGATAAAACTGACATTTTTTCCCTTTTCTTTGACAGGTAAGGCGTCTGAATGGTTCTCATCATTGCCACATGCATCTATCACTAGTTGGGAGCAACTAGTGGAATGCTTTCTAGGCAAATATTACCCATTGTCAACGACCAGCGAGATTAGAAGCCTACTAGTGAACTTCAAACAAGAAGGTGGCGAATCCCTGAGCGATGCATGGATTAGATACAAGAGCCTTCTACGACAATGCCCGAACCACAGCATACCCCTGAGCGTCCAGATGCAGTCATTTTTCTTAGGGCTGAGTACACCAAATAAAAGGATCGTCGACGGCGGATGCACACGAAACTTTATGGAGTTAGGCGACGAGGAAGCACTCCAGGCCATCGAGCGAATTGCAGCCTACCCAGCAAGATACACTGAGCATGACCTGGACCGACGGACGGCTGGAGTACATGAGATAAGTAGCTCGTTGGAGGCGCAGCTCGAAGCCATACATAAAAGGTTAGACCAGATACACTCCATGGACCCTGAGGCGGTGAACTACATCCACAATAGGCAAAAGAATGCGTACTCCAACACATACGACCCAAGCTGGCGAGGCCATCCGAATTTGTCGTACGGAAACACGCACTACTTAAAGCCTCCAGAAGCTCAAAATCAACAGAGTGGACCACCAACAAAACAAAAAGCCGATTGGGAGATAGCATTTGAGAAATTGGCGGGCTATCAAGGCGATCAGAGTCGTAAGATAGACGAACGATTCAACAAGATAGAGGACACAATACAAGTTTGGCGACTACAATAGGGCATCTAACAAATTCAATGTCCGAGCGCAAGCCAGGCACACTCCCAAGCGACACTGAAAAGAACCCTCGAGAGCACGTTAAGGCCATTCAGCTGAGAAATGGGAAGAAGCTTGAATCAACCAAGGAGACCAAGGTTGAAGAAGAAGCAAAGGAGAACGAAAACGACGATGAAAGCAAGGTCACGACCAAAGACGCAACTCATCACGACCATAGGAAGGACCAGCGGGATGAAGAAGTGGTGACCGAGCTAGATTCTCTCGCAGTGGAAAAGAAGGTCGACCCACTCCCACCAGTCAAGATTCGACCTCCATATCCCGCGGCATTACGAAGGGGAAAACCGGATAAGAACTTCGAGCGCTTTATTAATATTTTTAGGAAGTTAGAAATTAATATCCCTTTTTGTGAAGCTCTTTTACAGATTCCAAAGTACGCCAAATTTTTCAAGGAGTTGCTATCAAATAGGAACAAGCAAGAGCAATATGGGACGATAGCCCTTAATGAAGAATGCTCTGCGGTGTTACAAAGGAAGCTACCACCAAAGCTCAAAGATAGGGGGAGTTTTTCTATTCCTTGTTCCATAGGCTCATTATCATTTACTAATGTCCTTTGTGATTTAGGAGCAAGTATTAACTTGTTACCCTTTTCACTTCTGAAAAAGCTAGGGATAGGTGAGCCAAAGCCTACATCTACGATTCTCCAACCAGCGGATAGATCGATCACATACCCACGAGGAGTAGTGGAGGACGTGCTAGTGAAGGTTGGAGAGCATTACTTCCCAGCCGATTTCGTGGTGCTAGACATGGAAGAAGACACCGACATGCCTCTAATTTTAGGAAGACCGTTTCTGAATACGGCAAGAGCTCTTATTGATGTTGGTAATGGTAAACTCATCCTACAGGTTGGGGATGAGAAAGTTACATTTGATGTTTATAAAGCAATGAAACACCCTCCTGATGACGATTCTTGTTCCTTTATCGATAGTATTGATGCATGTGCTCTGGAGTATTTTAAAATTTTCAGGAATAAGGAAAAATTGGAAGCATGCCTAGTTGGAGACGAGTCCGAGGAAATGGCCGATACCGTAGCAAGCTTAGAAGCGAACCCACCTCATCGGAGGTCGGCCAAGCCCAAAGTAGAGCGTATCGATCGATCATCAGCCACGCAACCTCGACCATCAATCGAGGACCCTCCGATTCTAGAACTTAAACCCTTACCTAGTCATCTTAAATATGTTTACCTTGGTGCTCTTGATACTTTACCCGTGATTATTTCTTCCACTTTGACAGATCTAATGGAAGAAAAGCTAGTGAGCGTGCTAAGAGAACACAAACGAGCATTCGCATGGAAGGTTGCTGACATCAAGGGAGTAAGCCCGACCGTCTGCATGCACAAGATTTTGATGGAAGATTCTTACAAGCCGGTCGCACAACCACAGAGACGCCTAAACCCAGCGATGCAAGAAGTGGTGAAAAAGGAGGTAATTAAGCTTTTGGACGCAGGTATTATCTACCCTATCTCTGATAGTGCATGGGTTAGTCCGACCCAAGTTGTTCCTAAAAAGGGAGGTATGACCGTTATTAAGAATGCCTCTAATGAGTTGATTCCCACGAGAACAGTTACGGGGTGGCGTGTATGCATAGATTATAGGAAATTGAATGATGCCACCCGTAAGGATCATTTTCCCCTCCCTTTTATTGATCAAATGTTAGAAAGACTAGCTGGACATGAGTTTTACTGCTTTTTAGATGGTTACTCTGGTTATAATCAGATTTCTATTGCACTTGAGGATCAGGAAAAGACGACTTTTACTTGTCCGTATGGTACTTTTGCATATAGACGTATGCCATTCGGATTATGTAATGCACCAGCTACTTTTCAGAGATGCTTGCTTGCTATTTTTCATGACATGGTTGGGAAGTTTATGGAGATATTCATGGATGATTTTTCTGTATTTGGGTCTACGTTTGATACATGCCTTGATAATTTAGCATCCGTTCTATCACGATGTGAAAAGACTAACCTTGTCTTAAATTGGGAGAAGTGTCATTTTATGGTACAGGAAGGTATAGTTCTCGGGCACAAGGTATCGCATAAAGGAATTGAGGTGGATCGAGCCAAGGTTGACGCGATTGAGCAGTTGCCACCACCCGCGTCAGTGAAGGGGGTTCGAAGCTTCTTGGGACACGCAGGATTCTACCGACGCTTTATAAAGGATTTTTCAAAAATAGCTAAGCCATTATCTAATTTACTTGTTAAAGATGCTATTTTTAACTTCACTGATGATTGTCTGCAGGCTTTTCGAACCTTAAAGGAGAAACTCACCACTGCCCCAGTGATGGTCGCACCTGACTGGACACTCCCATTTATACTGATGTGCGATGCTAGCGGTGGTGCAATAGGTGCAGTTTTAGGACAACGCAAGGATAAGGTATTTCAGGTCATTTACTACGCTAGTAAAACTCTGGACGATGCACAGAGGAATTATGCAACTACTGAGAAAGAGTTACTAGCCGTGGTATTTGCAGTAGATAAATTTCATTCTTACCTAGTGTTGAATAAGGTAATCATTTACACTGATCATGCTGCACTTAGATACTTATTTGCTAAGAAAGATGCTAAGCCAAGGTTGATTCGCTGGATTTTACTACTTCAAGAGTATGACTTAGAGATTCGTGATAAAAAAGGTGTTGAGAATGTGATAGCTGATCATTTATCTAGGTTAGATAACTTGCATGAGCACGATAAGGAGTTACCTATTGATGAATATTTTCCTGACGAACAATTATTTGCTTTGATTGATACATCATTGCCTTGGTTCGCGGATTTTGCAAATTATGCTGCTACAGGTGAGATTCCCACAGGCTTGAGTTTTCATCAGAAGAAGAAATTTCTTTCTGATGCGAAACACTACTTGTGGGATGATCCATTCCTATATAAAATTTGCTCTGATCAGGTAATCCGACGATGTATTCCCGTCGATGAAGTAAATTCCGTTTTATTTCATTGTCATTCTGGTTTGACGGGTGGACACCATGGACCAACGAAAACAGCGTTTAAGGTACTTCAATCAGGTTTATTCTGGCCCACTCTTTTTAAGGATGCCCATGCATACGTAGCTTCATGCGATCGTTGTCAGCGTACTGGTACTATATCTAGGAGACATGAGATGCCTTTAAATGTCATGTTAGAAGTAGAGTTATTTGATGTTTGGGGCATTGATTTTATGGGACCATTTCCTACTTCATGCTCTAATAAGTATATTCTAGTTGCGGTCGATTATGTATCTAAGTGGGTAGAAGCTGAAGCATGTCGAACTAATGACGCTCGAGTTGTCATTCGTTTTCTTAAGAAGCATGTATTTAGTCATTTTGGTACACCACGAGCAATAATTAGTGATGGGGGTACACATTTTTGCAATAAATTGTTTGATAATTTGCTATCCAAGTATGGTGGTAAGCATAAAGTGTCTACCCCGTATCATCCTCAGACTAGTGGACAGGTGGAGGTTTTCAACAGGGAGCTTAAGCAGATCTTGGAAAAGACGGTGAACGCCTCAAGGAAGGATTGGTCCTTAAAGTTAGACGACGCACTTTGGGCGTACCGCACCGCATATAAAACCCCAATAGGGACTTCGCCTTTTCGTCTAGTCTATGGAAAAGCGTGTCATTTACCTGTTGAGTTAGAACATCGTGCATATTGGGCAATTAAAAAGCTTAACTTTGATTGCTCTGAAGCAGGTAAAAATAGGTTGCTTCAGCTGAACGAAATGGAGGAATTTCGCCAGAATGCTTATGAGAATGCTAAGTTGTATAAGGAGCGAACAAAGAAGTGGCATGACAAGAAAATCATTAGAAGGGAGTTCAAAGTCGGCGATCGTGTCCTTTTATTCAATTCGAGGCTACGCCTATTTCCCGGTAAATTAAAGAGTAAGTGGTGCGGACCCTATATAGTAGAGCAAGTCTTCCCATCCGGAGCAGTGCAAATCCTTATGAACGAAAAAGACTCTCTCAAAGTCAATGGACAACGGCTAAAGCTGTATGACGAAGGGAAAATTGGCGAAACAACATCGGTATATCTTGTGGAACCCATAATTTCTAACTTTTCTGCTTCTAGTTGTTCTGTGCCTTTCAGGAACACCTCGTCTGGAGAGAATACCAGCGAGCTGAAGGACCTCCAGAACACCAAAGCAAGCCTAGACACCAAGCCACCCTGATCATCTCGAGAGTCGAGCTAACGACTTTAAAAACAGCGCTTCTTGGGAGGCAACCCAAGTATTATCGATGCATATATTATATTTAGTCCTATTATTCTAAGTATTATTTTTTTTCTAATAAAACTCGCTTTCACGGTACGCCTAGTCATGTTTGTTTCGCAGGCTCATAACTAGTTTGGGGGTTGCCCGTTCGCGATGGTTGCTTGCTTACTGCGAATCAACAAAGTCTTCTACATCGATCAACGGAAAATTCAGGGCAGTGTCACTTCTACTCTCTCTTTGTATTTAGTTTACACATTGAGGACAATGTGCTATTTAGTTTGGGGGTGGGATGTGACACATGCTAGATTTGATATGCTTACATATTTAGGTATCGATGCACTTCGGTCTTTTAGTGGGTATAACTGATGAAGGTTGGGATTTGAACGTCATCTGTGGAATCTCCTGTCAATGATGAAAATTTTTAAAATCTTTACCGTGTCGTGATATGATTCTACGAGTTGAGTGAGATAGTCTTACATGTTGCATTGCCGTGATATTAGCATGATTATTTGGCTACATTGACTGCTTTAGGAGAATATTGCGTATCATGAAGTACAAACCCAGCTATACATGTGAGTTTTTTAGCCTTCAGAGATGAATTCAGAGCAACTCATCATGCTCGGTGTTTATTCTTGTGTGACACGCATGGACTGAATGTTTTCGAACTTGCTCTGTTATGCATGTCAATGGTTATATGTGGATTTTTGTATGCGAAAATGAGAAGGGCACTAGGATTGAGTCATTGGCCTAAATATTTCCTTACCTTGCATATTTACCACTTAGTGAGCCCCTTTGAACCTTATTTGACTTATTTGTTGATTTGGAGCCCATATATTTAGCCTAATTGCCTCAAATTTAGCCTGACCCCGTATCAACGTGCTAATTTATCGATATCGTGAATCGTGGCTTGTTGGTTGAGAAGGAGTTAATCGTCGATGCATGTTAGTTATGAACTCGTCCTATGATATAGATCTCTCTCGTCATAATATTGCAGCGGACTAGAAATCTCTCCCTTTGATAAGACATAGAAAAAAAAAGGATGGGAGGAGCTGGTTCCAAAGAAAAAAGAAAAAAAAGAAAAAAATGTTTAAGACAAAAAAAAAGGGGGCGAGAGAGAAGAGTTAGAAAAAAAAAAAAATGAGTCGAGTGAAAGTAGGCACGATGTTAGAAGAGCGAAATAAGTTTTTAGAAGAGCGATTCGATGATTGACACGTTTGATATTTTTAGTTCACTTTCCCATACGACGCACCTTTGAAAACCCGAGCCCATTACAACCTGTGATGAAAGACCCTTTGATTCGTGTATAACTTCTACTATGTGACTATGATGTGATATATTTGCAAGCATAGAGTAATATCTTTTCATGCCGTGCATTGAGCGTTTTCTATACAAATCCCTTTGAAAAACACTTTGAGCGACTTGAGCGAACCATGTGAGAGTTGTGGATTGATGCATAGTACGATTCTAGAAATGTCTTTCATGCTATGATAAGATTTCGACATATTACCCCATGCCTCGTGTTTTGACTAGATCGTTCATTAGTTGATGATTATTCCGACTTTATATGCTTTTACGTTTTCTGAGATGAAGCAGGAGAATTTCATTGACTGATGTTCTAGAATCCTAACTTGATTTGGTTTTATTTCGCTTTTGTGATCGAGGACGATCGAAGCTAGTTTGGGGGTTGTTGATAAGTTAGGATTTTATGCTATTTTTATACCCCGAAAAGCTTATTTTCGGCCGTTATTTATTCGAATAAACTTGGATATCCTACCCTTACGTGCATTTTTTCTTGTTTGACAGATACCGTGGAATAAGAACCAAAGTCGAACCATCGTTAGCACGTTTATGGGAATTGGGTTATAATCATCACAAGAATTGTATTGTGGGCTTTCAGTTTAATTTAAGCATAACCAAAGCCCACAAGAATTCGATTATGCTTGGAGAATAAGTCAAAAGAAGATCCACCAAAATATGCTACGAGGGAGTTGGAAGGAAAGAGAAAAGACCACCTTATACCTAGATATGCGCGATGAGTCATAAAGATTCGTATATGAGCAAAATAATTGGAGAATTAATGCTATAAGTCGGTGGGACCTTTTCTATTTAAACAAGCTGGGCGACTGAATTAAGAAGGGCAGCGAATCAGAGAGAAGTTTCACGGCAGAACCTTACGGCTGAGATTAAAGAGCTTTTGCACGGCGATTGGAGGAGAAAATAAAGAGAGCTGCGACGAAAGAGACGATCGACGCTTGCGAGGCGTTCCGTCCGGGATAAGCGAAGTTTTTCTATTATTCTCTATTATATCTTTGTGCTTTTATTTTATTAATATGATAGCTTAAGTTTTCTTGTGATTGGGGCCGTATTAGGCCGGATTATGAATTCGTAGTAATGCTATTCGTATTTTATTTAATCGTATGAATTAAGTTACGTGTTCTATATTTGAGTCTAATGCTTGCGTATGCTTGATCACCATGTGCATGATTTTTGATTGGTTTATGAGACTGAAAAAGTGATTAGACCGGTTAGAATAATAAATATAGGACACCGCGACGTAAAACCGACCAGAGATGGAATTCGGTTTCGTACGTGTGGTTTTCGAGACCTTAGGCGCCGAAAGCGTCTAAACTCGGGGAAATTCATAAAGCGGAAGGCGTGTGAAGTGATTGCAGTCTTATAGAAATATATAGATTGATCATTATTGCATAGGGTCGCTAGTTACGTGAATAACGGGTAGCGCGTATATTAGGAATTTCTACCTTGACTAGTTTATATTGATTAAATAAATATTGATTGCATGAATACGTAGGATTAATCCGTGCCGAGTATGTGCCTTGATCACGTTCGTCGTTAATTGATTTTTATCTCATCTATTTTATTTGCGTCTAATTTATTATTTGCGTCTTTTAATTCTTTTAATTAAATCATGAAAAATATAAAAATTCCGTTAGTCTAAATTTGAATTAAGAATATTTTCTTAGAATTAATCAAGCTGTCTTCGTGGATCGATACTCGGACTTCGTCCGTTTTATACTACTTACACGACCTAGTACACTTGCTAGTATTTGAGCGTGTCATTCGCATATTACATCGGAGTTCCCTTTCTCCTTGTATTATATTTTCTTTTGCGGGACCTGATGGATGTTTCTGGGAACATCATTACTGTGGCATGGTTATAGCGTTAGCTATTCAATTCATAAGCCAAGTACGAGTTCATGCCCTTGGTTACAATGATCGTCGTCATTGTCCTCGGGTGTCGCTTTGCGCTAGGCTCTCTTTGTCCTTAGCGAGTTCAGTATCTGGGTAGACACTTAGGTCTACAAAATTATAACCCCGGGGACCCTATCGATTTACCCTGGTTATAGGACCAGCTTCGCTTTTAGGTACCATTCACGTCGCAGGCCTACTGAGAGCCTTTGATGTCCTGTACACCGCAGCCCGTCAGCGGCAGCATCTTGTAAGCCCTCATGGGCATCTTTCACGTCGCAGACATGTGGCCTTTGATGTCGGACACACCGCCGACCCATCGGTCTTTGGCATCATCTCACGTCGCAGACTATCAGCCTTTGATGTCGGGTACGCCGCCGGCCCATCGGCCTTCGGTATCATATCACATCGCAGATATACTATCTTTGATGTCCTATACACCGTAGGTCCTTAGACCCTTGGCATCATGTCACACTGCAGATATATTATCTTTGGCGTCTCACCGCAGGTCCGTCGAACTTTGGCATCAATCATATTATTCGGTACCGTTATTATATACATAGTAAACGACCGATATCAACCCTCGACCTTACATCACGCCGCGGATCCGTAGGTCGTTGATGTCGTTCACGCCACAGACCCAGAGGTCTTTGTGCCCTATATGCCACAGACCAAGAGGTCCTTGGTGTTATTTTATGCCACAGACCTTGGGGTCTTTGGTGTCATTCACGCCGCCGACACTGAGGTCATTGTGTCAAGGGACCTTCACACCTGCACGGGGCTATGCCTGCAGGTCCCATATAAGCAAGGGCCTTCAAGTATTGGAGCTGCACTTAGAGTCCCTAACAGGTAGGTTGGACCCTTGAATGCCAGCATGGATCTAGACCACGTGAATCTTCTCTTCGTGTGGCCGCGCAGAAATGCTCACAGATCCCATGAGGCGGGATCGTAATGTGTCGTGTGGAGCTGCCTTACACGCCCTGGAAAATCAGATCAAGTCGTCAGCCAACTTATACTTATTGAATCTTAGTACCTTTATAGGGGATCATGCCCCGGATGTTGGCGGAGCTCCTGCCGTCAGGTGGGGCTGTGACCCCTTCAATTTCACATGTGGTTCACAATTAGTTTTCTCCTAAAACCTCCCTTGGGGGTTTGAATCCGAGGTCCGTGATTATGGCAGGACAGAGATGGTCCGCCCTTATCGTTCTTCTTATCAGGGACTTATGTCCCTCATGCTAACCTGCGCATCCCCTCGTGCCCTTCAGGACCTTCAGGACAGAGTCCTCCAATTGTCGTCTCTTTCCATGCTTTCCACAACTTCCCTACCTCATTCTTTCTACCGTGAAATTGGCGAGGCCATCCTCTCGTGTTTTTCGATATTCCATCGTCTTCACGTCCTTCATTTCGTAATTTCACTTCACTTGTTGTATCACCAGTTGTGATCAAGTGATATCCCATGCTCCATGTCCTTCGCAATCCTTCGGGAATTAAGGCTATGTATTCGGACTGATTGTTGTGGGCCTCAAATCTCTGGGAGGTCGTGGATCTGTATGTGTGCACCTCCCACTGTTGCTTCTGTGTTCCTTTGGTGGTCCCAAGCATAAAATCGAAGAAGGTCTGAACTTTTTGACAGCCGTTCGTTGTCTGAGTTCCCCGTCGCACTCCCCTAGCTTGATGGCGCATTTCACCATTCTCCCAGGTAGATATTGATCGACTTATCATCTGGTTTCGTCCTCCAACAGCTCCTTGCTTCATAAGGTAGGTCGGCTTTGGGAGGTTCCTCCTTCCTTTGGTAAGACGGAGCTAATGCTTCCATGGAGAAATACGTCGCCAACTCGTCTCCTATTAGATGTTTTGTTGGGAGAGGTGTAATATGGAGGTATTCCTTCAATTCTTCAAATGTTTGGTCGCAATGTTCAGTCCGCTCGTGCTCTTCGCTCTTTCGTATTGCATTTGAAGAATAGGAGGCTCTTCTTGGCTGAGAGCCACTAACCTCCCTACTGGCCTTTGGACCTCCCAAATCCCCTGGTAGGCGTCTATGGCGCTGGGACCTCACACCCAGAGGTGGAGTCCACCAGTTGATTCACTCGGGGTGATGGAGAATGATCCCTAGGACACGCGTTGCTCAGGTCCCTGAAGTCACTGCACATCCTCCGCTTTTCGTTTCTTTTTTATAAGGACGACATTAGCCGGCTATGTAGGGACCTGGATCTCTTGGACATGACCGGCTTGGAAAAGCTTGTCTACTTGCTGCCCTGGTGTCATTTGGGTCGCATCGTCAGGAGCTTCGTCAACTCCTCCGCCATTGGATGGGCTCTTTCTCCATGTCCTTTAAGCGTCATGATTCCTTCCATTGGTTTATCTCTAGAGGTCGGACTTCCCATGTCTTTGGTGATAACCAAGGCATCATTATGTGGTCTAGCCACATGTGTTCCATCTCCTGGCACAAATCGAACTTCGGCCGATGCATCCTTGTACGTCTCACAAATCCCCTTGCGTTTGGGATCTCTGATCGCATGAGGTCAGAACTCTTGGGCACTCGTCGGGATCCTCTTTCTTTGGTCTTCCCGCGATGATGAAGATAAAGACTTTGGATAGAATGGGCGCGACTTAATTTGGAGGAAGTGGGTTGTCTGCCTTTATTAGGCACGGGTCCCCCTACTTCTTTTTTCGGCGAGCTTGGAGTCATGTTTGCCGTTGCGGCCAACAAGCTCACCGCAGGTCCACGATCTGTGGAGCTTCGGATCTTCGACTGCTCGGGTGTACAATTTTGGGCTCTGTTGGAGGTTGGGATCCACCTTGCCCAGAGCTCCTATTATGATAGAGATGTGAGCCTTGATCAGCACTGGCCCCCAGAAGAGGCGGGGGTTGTCTTGCCTGCCACTAGTCGGCACAGATCCTCCGGGCTTCTTCTCGGCTACCTTCACAACTTGGTCGAGGCCATGGCCAACAAACTTCCTCCGATGTTCCGTTAGGATGGGCCCTTCGATTTCATCCTTCATATGATAGTAATTGTTAGTATGACACATGTATTTAATATGATGTCGAGAATGTAAATAAAAATGAGATTTAGATGGTCCTGGAGCTTCGACTAAGAGGTTTTTCGTCATGGGATGTCTCCTGGCTGATTATTAGGACCTCCTCCTGGTTGTTGCATAACAGTGTGGAGCTCTGCAGGACTCAGAGTTCCCGGCAACTCCTTGTCGTGAGTTTAAGGCGGTAATGGCTTTCTTTGATCATGTTTCTCGTTTCCTCCCTCCCGTTCGGTTGTCGTGGCCTGCTTCTCTTCATGGGCTACTTTACTTCATTTGTGCTAAGGTATTTATCCTCCTGCTGACGTAGCGTGGAGGTCCCTGTTTTCCCTATCCTCATCATATAGTTTTCTGGTCACCTTGGTAAATTTGTATAACGAGCACGATGTGGAGGTCCCTCGAATGACCGAATGGAACTGGGAACTAGCTATAACAACTGTTGACTGATCGTGACTCGGGGACAAAGAGGATCTTCACACAGGAGCATCTTGGATCCTTCATAGAGCTGTTATGGTAGATCCCTAACAGATGGATCGGTGTTTTGCCATCATAGGGGAGCTGACTCAGAGGTCCCCAAGAGTGAACCTTCGCATGTAACCGAGGCCGGGGACTTGGAGATCCCGAACTCATAACTCGTGTCTTTGTTTCCAGGCAGCTGGTCTTTCATGAATCCCCTTTGGTTGTTTTTTAATGCTAGTGGAGAGCAAAGGCCATAGGTCCCGATTTGATAGGTAGGTCCGTCTTGCGTATTTCCTTCGTTACCAATGTGGAGCTGGTCTCTGGAGACCCCCATTAGATAACTGAATCTTTGCATGCCAGCGATGAGCTGGGCTTATGAACTCCGAACGGAGAAATCGAGCCTTTTTATGGTAGTACGGAGTTGTCTTTGACCTCTTGTGAATCTTCGTACACCATCACAGAGTCCAGCTTAAGTCGGGTCTCCGGCTAATTTAAAGTCCCTAGGCAACAATAGTCTGTTTTGGAAACCATGTCTCATCTTTCAGATGATGGAGGAGCTGTCGCGCCTTTTTCTGGGGGTTGTGGGGGTGTCTACCCTTATATGTCATAGATCCCCAAGACTCATTGTCGATCACCTTTAAATCACGTTTGCTACCGCGGCTAGCACCACTGAAGTATTTCGTCAAGGTGAGCCACTTGATCATATCCTTCAAATAACAATTATTAGCGCGGTGCATATATTATCATGATGAAATAATATATAATAGAGAATGAGATCTAGAGGGCCCTGAGGTCCCGGTTAAGAGCCTTATCAGTGCAGGATGTCTCCCAGGGAATAACAATGCCATTTTCGTCCTTTTTGTTTTTGAAGACCCACTTCGTTCCGATGATCGTTTTTCCTTTAGGTCTTGGGACTAGGGTCCAAACGCGTAGTCGTTCAAATTGACTAAGCTCGTCGTGCATAGCGATAATCCAGTCTGGGTCGGCAAGAGCTTCAGACACTTTTTGTGGTTCAAGTTGACTCATAAAACATGAAAAATGCTCGTGGAGGAATGAAACGTAATAATTTGGAATTGCACTTTTCTTTTCTCGCGTCTACCTCCGCAGGGCCGCTTGTTCTATCTGAGGCTCGTGAGTTTATTCTTGGTGAACGGTTTCAGCTTCAGTTTCATGATCGTGATGGACGGTTATAGGTGTGGTATGTTGTTCGGGGTCAACGACATTGTCAATGACAGGGGGCGAGGGAGTAGTGTCCGAATTGGATGATGATACAACATTGGGTAGATTGATCATGAGATGAACTAGATGGTCCTTCCTCAGTGACTGTGATATTTGGAAGTGTGAGGTCAGTTCCTGAAGAAGTAGGGGGTCTTCAATTTCTGCTTCTGGAGAGGCACTGGATCTGGAATTAGATGAAAGTCTTCAAGTAAGAAATCCAGAGATGTTAGATTCTTATTTGAAGGATCTGTATCCTTTTGGGGGGGGGGGGGGCGTCGTATCAGTAGATGCCGCTGGTATTGTTGCAATTGTCTCGTCAAATGTGACATTTGTACTTTCACGCACAACGTTAGCAATTTTGTGAAATACTCGAAAGGCTTTTGACGTCGAGGAGTACCCAATGAACGTTTCTTCAAGTGCTTTGGGGTCAAATTTTCCTCTGTTACTTCAGTCATCTGCAATAAAACACTTACAACCAAAAACTCGAAGAAACGAAATTTTTGGCGAACGTTTGTTAATGATCTCGTAAGGTGTTTTCTCAAACCTTTTGTGGATTGATGTGCGATTCTGAGTGAAACGTGCAGTGCTTAGTGCTTCTGCCCAGAGTGAATGTTGAAGATTTGATTGAATTATCATTGTGCGTACAGCTTCAACGAGAGTTCAATTTTTCATTCGACCACTCCATTCTGTTGTGGGGTTCCAGCAGCTGAGATTGTTGTGAAATGCTTTGAGACGCATAGAAGTTAGCCAGGCGGCTGTTTTTGAACTCTGTATCGTTATCGGATCTAATGACACCAACTCGTGTCTGTAGCAGATTCTCTGTGGTTGTCACGAATTTTTCGAGTATGGAGGGGGTCTCGTCTTTACTTCGTAGAAATTTCGTCCACGTGTATCTGGAATAGTCGTCTACGAGAACAACATATTTGCGACCATTGAGACTTTCTGTTCTCATTTGACCGCATAGATCTACGTGAAGAAGCTCTAGAGGTCGAGAGGAAAGAGCAATGTGTTAGGATTTGTGAGATGCTCTTTCATTTTCCCAGTTCACATGCACGACAGAGATGTTCCTTTTGATATGTAAGTTTTGGTAGTCCTATGACGAGTTGCTTAGTTGATAATTTGTTTAGATCTTTAAAGTTTAGATGTGATAGGCGGCTGTGCCAGAGGATGTTTTGATGAGTTGAGGCTTTAGAGAGTAGGGAGATATTCGGGGCGGGATGGTTGTTTTAAGATAGAGATTTGTTTTTCGCATGCCATGGAGTAGGTTGTTGACGTAGTTGTCATTGATGCTGCATTTTCGTGCTTTGAAATTGATATCGAGACCTTTATCGCAAAGTTTACCGATGCTAAATAGATTATGTCCTAGTCCTTTGACGTATTAGACGTCCTGGATGGTCAGATATCCGGGATGAAGATCTCTGCGTCCAAGGATTGCGGATGATTCGTTGTTCCCGAAACGTACTTTGCCGCCATAATTTTCAGTGTAGTTGCTCAACAGTTCTTTAATCCCAATCATGTGTGTGGAGTCTAGTTACCACACATGATGGACCTGCAAGAGGAGCGAAATTAGAAACATTTCGGTACCCATTTGAGAATGGGCATTGTCCATTTCTTAGTAGATGACGCAGTAGAACTAGTAGCAGGGTTAGTATTGAGTGTAGTCGTTGCTTTGGAGCGTTCAAGGTTAAATTTTGGAATCAATCGCTGCAATCCTTGTTTGAGTGTTGAGGGAATGTAGAGTGATGCTTTTGCTTGCGCACCCAAATCTGCTTAAACTTAATATTGTACGATGTGGATTTTTTATTTTAATGATCGATTGAATGTGGGAGTGTTAGTGGTGTGGTTTGCACGAGATAAAGACTGTCGAGTAGGAAAATGATGCATCTTATACGCAATAGATTTATTAAAACGGGAAATATCATAGTACTTAATTTTATTCGAAGAAATAAATTTTGTTTATCATAGGAGTGGGTTCAGATTTTGATTTTCGCACCCAGGTCATCGTCTTCGTCTTCTTATTTATTCTCTTGCCTGTAGTCAAATTTGGCACAGTATTAGAGTTAAATCATAAGTTGAGGAAGAACTAACTTCAGATGAAAGGTCGTTTAGGTTTCTAAGGAGGGAAATTTCATTCATAAGTTTTTCCTTTTCGAACTTGAAGATTTCATATTGATTTTGGTGTTCCTTTGCTTGTAATTTATTAATGTCCTGGAGGCGCGAGATTTCGGCTACAAAAATCAGTCGTTCCTTTTCTATGTGTCTTTTCTGGTTGAGTTTGCGAACCTGACTTAGCAAAGAAGCGTGCATCGTTCTTGATAGTACTTGTATTTGCTAATCTAAAGCGAGAATTTAAGGCAAGTGCATCATCATTGAAATAGTAGAAACTAGAAGAAAAGGCACGGTTTTCAAGTAATAGGTCATCTCGCGTGGCTGTCTCCTTCGCTTTCATTCTCTTTTGGAGTGATGTTTCTATTGTAGACTCAGCTAGAGACATTTGTGAAGAGGAAGTGATAGTGTTGCTGATTTGTTCTTGGAGTGAGGAAATGATTGTCAGAAATACGTCATTTTCCACTTGAGAAACAATCTTTTCGGACTCCAGGGTCGAGCGCAAATCAAAGATTTCCTTGATAATAGCTGGGATATAAGTACTGGAAGTATTTGAATTTTTGACACTTACTTCTTCAGAAGGGGGTGTATAAATTGGTAAATAGTTATCAGATAAAGATGTTTTCTTTGTCCTGTAACTATTATTTAGTTCATCGTAGTCAAGTGGAATTTCCGTACGATCCTCTCTATTTCTCTTATTTTTCTCTAGTGCATCAAATGCAGATGAGCTCGTGAAAGGCATTAGAGTGGTTATATTTAGTCCTAGAAAATTAATGTCATAAATGTTGGGATATGCCGTCGGAATGCCATTCGAGGATGTAATGAATAGGGCATAAACTTGAACCTGTTATTCACACTTTAATTTGGATATTGTATTCAAATATTTATTTATGGAATTAGGCATATTATTTATTTACCTATCTAGTCTTACTAGGCATCCGGTGAGACGGTAAATAAATAAAACCCATATATACGAGTTTAGTCACCGATTCTCATGGGATGAGAGAGGGGGCCCCAGTGAGCTATTATTCTCGTATATTAAATTAGTCCATAAGTCTTAGACTTCAGTAGGGTGACTGAATGTCGATCATGACTTATTTGTTGATGACTCTAAAATGGTTGTGCCAATCATTCGCTTGGGAAGCGGGAGGTCGTAACATTGGTATGAGTTGAATCAGGGGATTAACTTGTATTTGGACACGACTCGTAATCGACGATCACATGGCTAATTACTCGTTGAGTGTCAATGATCGATCGATTGACTATAGTAGTATACGTGGACCTTAGACCGAAGGATCATTGACAGAGTTGGCTTCGGGATCCTGACTTGTCACTAGTTTGCTAGGCCCGCCTTGTTCGAGGTTGAACATGGGTCAGCGGCGACATGCGGTCTTGACAACGAAGTGCAACTACTGGGCATTGATAGTCATGAGGGATTCACAACCTTGCAAGTAATCGAGGTATATGTCCTATGCGTATTCGGGGACGAGGAATTACGGAATCTATGCAAAGTATAAAAACTAACTTACGTGGGACGTGGAGTGTAGTTTAGTAATTTCTTCATCATGAATTTGACATAGTGTCGGGTTAGTGAGTTTGACATTACCATGGCTCTCACTCGACCGGGACATATGTGAAGGGTCTATACGTATTACGACGATCTATAGTCGGTTCGTAAAATACGAAGAACGTACTCAACACGGGATCTATTCGGTACCACGGGATTGGCTAGGTGCTTACCGAATTCTTGGATTCCTCCCTTGCCGGGTTGAGACGAACCAAGAGAGTCGGGCTTAAAAAGGATCACCGAGACAGTATCTACTAAAGTGAGATGTGTTATTACATAACGGTCTTGGAGACGTTAACAAAACATTAAATATTAGTTTTAGAAACTATATTTACTTAGAATAAGATTCCCGGAATGAAACGACAAAGAATGGACCGAAAATAGGGTTCACAACCATGAGCAAGGCTCGTCAAGGTTGTGAAGACCGCCTGAAAAGTAGCAGCAGATTCAAAAATTAATATCCCAAAATCTAGACCTCGGATTGAGAATTCCTTTGGTCAGATTCAAGATTGGTGAGTCTTCTATCTGTGGTTAAAATTTCAGGTCAATCGGACATCGTTTACACCTCGAACGGATGGAAAAACGAAACTGTCGCAAAGCTGTTACAAGTCACGGCCGTGACATATGCGGGCCGTGGCCGTGACGAGCAGCAGTGGCTGAATTTTTGGCCCCGAAATGGTCACGGCCGTGACCATTATGACCCAGGCCGTGAAGGGTGTTGTCATGGCCGTGAATAGGCTTGTTTCAGGCCGTGACGGGCGTCGGTTTGGCCAAATTTATTCCAAATCAAGTCCAAATTCATTCCTTGTTCTTATGTGAGACATATGGGACATTGTCTAGTCATTTGATGACTTTATACAAAGGAATCAAACAAGAAATGAGTCATGTAGGACATGATTTAATTAGATTTTCAATAGTTGAATGTTGATTTTAATGTGTTGGACTTGGAAATTTCGTGGCTATGAGCTCTAAGTCCATTTCTTACTCTAAAGAATAGTTCTAAGAGAGAGTTGAGAGAAAAACTTTGGTTGTTCTTTGAAAAACCTAAGTTTGTGAGTGAGTTTATAGTAAATCACACACATATGCACATCTCTTCTAAACATCTTCCCCTCCTCTCTAGCCATCCTTGGGAGGAGGTGGAATTTGGATACGTCCCGGGGTCGGCGTGACGATCTTGTCAAGGTGTTGGAACTCGGAGAGGTCACGACGTTGCTCGGATCGAACTACGACAACCGGGATAGCTAGGCGAGAGCTAGGATCTTCGCTACAAGGGTAAGCTACGAAAATCCTTATTACGTGTCATGCATATTTTCTTTACATAACCAAGCGATCCGGGGCTCCTTACGGGGATCCCGGGAAAAAATTTTAAACTTCCGCTGCGCCCGGGGTTCGATCTCGGGACACCCGGGGTTCCCCAACAATAAAGAGGTAGGGGCTTTTTCGCAATTGGGATAGAACCTGGAACGAAGCCTAATCCTTCACGTGGATTATAGAATTCTATGTCTTTAGGCTTTTTTAAGAAAATTGTTCTATCTGTTTGTCCTCTTTTTGTTAGGAGATCCTCAAGCTTTTTAATTTTAGAATATAGTCGATTTCGTTCTTTATATATGTATTCATATTGTAGGGATATAGAGTTACGCTCTTCCTCACTTTTCTTGAATTTGTTTTTCTTTTCGATCAATTTCTCTTCTAGACCTTTTATTTTAGTTTCAAGTTTGAGGGAGGTATCTTGAGCTTGTTGCAGGAAAGCATTTAGCTTAGCTTTTCTACTAGTTCGGTCCGCAAGACTTTTCCATTGTTTTCTAGCTTAATTTCTAGCGATTTGTTTTCCCTAACCATAGATGTTAGTTTATCTTGAAGCACAAAAAGTTGTTTATGTAAATTGGAGTGGGAGTTGTGTACCTCAGTTTCTGAAGATGGTTCAGTTGAGGGAGTAGCTGCAAAGTTGTGCTCCTCATCTTCAGAGTCGATCTCGACATGTGCCATGAGTGCCAGATTTTCTTCCCTCTCTCAGAGGTATCCTCGAGCCATGATTCCTGTTCTGCTATGAGTACGACACCTGACTGTTTTTGTTTGAGTAGTTGGGCTTTCTTGGTGTAGTAGTCAATGTCTTTTGTCTTTGGTAGGAAGCAATCTCGAGCAAAGTGGCTTGGCTTGCCGCAGTTGTAACATTTTTTTATCTTTCAGGGATGACTTGGGTTTAGGTCGTTAGCCTTTCTGTCTCGCTTCTTCGAGGAGCTTGTCCTGAGTCGATTTGAGGATCTATTCTTAGCATATGAATCAAATCGTTTGGTGATCAAAGCCATTTAATTTTGTAATGTCTGCTAGTTCAGGATCCATTTCTGCACCGATGTTATCATTTTCTTCTTCAGATGAGCTAAGATTCTATGTAGGCTTTGAGTTCTTTCTTGCTTTTCGGTTGCTAATTAGGGCGAGAGATTCCATGGCTGTCTTTTCTTTTTGATGCTTTCTATATCTCGCTAATGTCTTCAACATGTTGAGCGAGACAGTCAAAAAGGCAATGGATGTCTATTTCTTCTAGGTCCTTGTTCTGTCGGATATTGCTTGCAATTTTCCTCTATTCTGGCTGCAGTGCTGAGAGAAAGCATATGTTGATTTCCTCGCCAGTTCTAGTTATATTGATCTTTCTCATCTCATTCACCAGTGTGAGAAAGCGTTGATAGGTCTCATACAGTTCTTCTCCATCCTTGGCTTTGAATGAGTCATATGCAGTGAGGATGTTGGACTTCTTTGCCTTATATCGAGATTTAGTTCTTTGCATCAGTTTGTAAATTTCGTCCCACAATTCTTTGGCAGATTGTAGATTGTTGACCTCCATGAAAATGTCATTTGGAATGCTTTGACAGAGATATGTTTTGTCTTGACGGTCGGCACGAGATCGGAGTTTTTCAGCTTCAGTGTATGCAGAACGAGGTTTTGGTTACCTTCCATCTGGAACAAGTGGATCGTCCGAATTTCCAGTTACAGAGATCCAGATTTCTTGCGGGCCTATTGTGATGGACTCGTACATTAGGTCTCCATTATCCTTGCTGTTGATGAAGTTCATGAACCTGAGTGTCCATACTGTATACTCATCCCTTTTGAGGGTGGAAGGTCTTGAGTCATTTCCAAGAGAGTAGAGGTCCATTCTTGTAGTAGGTTGGAGGTGGATCTTAATCGTGTTGATCAGCTAAATCTTAGATGATAGCATATAAAGTTAGAAATATTACGATAGATAAGATAATCACACGGTTTAATCTTGAAATTTAATTAAGAAATGCAATTTTCGAAGAATATTTCTAGAGATTAAATTTAATTTCTGAATGTCTTTGAAGGGTTTTTTCGAGATCCAGATGAGAATTGATATTGATCTTGATAAGTTTGAGTTCAGAGGTTTCGAAATATTTAATGTAAAGTGCGTTTTTCGAAAGGTGATGGTGCCAAGTTGGTTTAGTAGATTTATTTATAAGATAAAAGTTAGAATTCGACTTGTTGAGATGCGGCTTCTCGAGATCGAGTGAAGTCAAAATTTATTTTATAATCCAAGGATGTCGAAAACCCGAGAATTCAATGAAGGAGTTCGAGAGATGTTTCAATATTTAAAATCAAATTATCAGATTTTACTTTAAATTCAGAGATATTTCGAAGGCAGTGTCGAGAAGCACAAAATTAAAATCAATGATAGATCTCGAGAAATATGTTAAGAGTAGATTTCGATAGAGATGTCGAAGAGCTTAAAGTTGAGATTAGAATTAGATTTCGATAGATTTTGATAAAACTTTCGAGAAGCTAGAAACTGAAATTAAGTGTAGATCTCGAATGGAATTTCGAAAAGTGCTGAATTGAAATTAATAAAGGATTTTGAGCAGGATGTCGAGAACAGCAAAATAGAAATTAAGGCTGATCTCGAGAGGAATGTCGAGAAGCTCCAAATTGACAATAATACCAGATTTCGGAGTAGTTTAAATTGAGAGAGCTCGAGAAATATCTCCTCTTTGAAAATTTCATGTTCGTCTTCAGAATCGGATCTTCGACAAAAACAAACTAATAATTTCGATCAAGAGTATTGAGAAATCAGATATGCAGCTATGCGTTTTCCAGAAGTCGAGCAAAATCTGGGAATTAGTGCGAGAAGAAATTGATGATTATGAAACAAAGAGCGAAAATTAAAATTCAGAATAGAGTAAAATATTAGTAAAACTTCGATGAGTTTGATCCACGATTTCGGCTCTGATACCACTTGTTAGGCCGATTTATCCAACCTTGATCTGATTCAAATAATTGGAATTACCTTGGATGGTGAATTACGGAAGCTAATGATCTGTAATACCAATAACGTGTCGTAGAGTTGGAACGAGGATATGCCCACGAGTTCTTCAGCAGAATACGTCAACGCTTAATATGAATCAGTAACCCTAAACACTACTGTGTTTAGGGTATGTATGCATAAGGCCTAATGGGCTATTGGGCTCAATATATCTAATATACCCATAGGTTATGGATATTTACAATTAGGTCCTAACTTAGTAAAATCTATAGGACATAGGCATAATTGAGCATAATAATATATCTCTAACACCGACGAATAACCCTTTTGGTGTAAAAAGTCGACTCGTTTCCACTATACGTACGTAATGCACCATATATACTAATAGACTTAATAATTTAGACAAGAGAAACGAAATGAATACATGATGTAATGTAATGATATAATATGTCCCAAACCTTATGGTCTGCTGGGTATATTACTCAGTATAATCAGGCGATTAGTTGGAGTTTAAAATGAATTTTTCCAGGAACAACGTGTCGTGAAATTACTCGAGCAAGCTTAAAATTATGGTTTCGATTTAACATGTCTAATTATGTTGTTTTTTGACCGAAAGAAGAAGAAGAAGAAGAAGAATAAGAAAAAAAGAAAGGAGAAGGACGAGGAGGAGGACGAGAAGAAGGAGGAGAAGGAGAATGAGAGAAGGAGAAGAGGAAGAAGGAGAAGGAGAATGAGGAGGACGAGAAGGAGGAGAAGGAGGATAAGAAGAAGAAGAAGAAGAAGAAGAAGGAGGAGGAGGAGGAGGAGGAGAGAAGGAGAAAGAGAAGAAGGAGAAGAATGAGGAGGATAAGAAGAGAAAGAAGAATGAGGAGGAAAAGGAGAATAAGGAGAGGTGGGAGAAGAAGAAGAAGAAGAAGAAGAAGAAGAAGAAGAAGAAGAAGAAGAAGAAGAAGAAGAAGAAGGAGGAGGGGGAGAAAGAGGAGGGAGAGAAGGATGAGGAGAAGCAGAAGGAGAATGAGGATAAGAATGAGAATGTGATGGAGAAGAATGAGCAGTAGAGAAGAAGAAGGGGGAGGGGAGGAGTAACTGGAGAAGCAGGAAAAGGAGGGTGAGGAGAATAGCTGGAGCAGGTAAAGGAGGAGAATGAGAAGGAGAAGAAAAAGAGGAATAAGAAGAAGAAGGAGGAGGAGGCGGAGGAGGAGGTGAAGAAGAAAAAGGAGGGAGAGGAGTAGCAGGAGAGGGAGGAGGAAGATGAGAAGGAGGGGGAGGAGGAGGAGGAGGAGACGGAGAAGAGCGAGGAGGAGAATAATGATGAGAAAAGGAAAGGGGAGAAGAAGTATAAGGAGAAAGAGGAGGAGGAGAAGAAGGACGGGGAGGAGAAGAATGGGGAGAAGGAGGAGAAGAATGAGAAGAAGAAGTAGAAGGAGGAGTAGGAGAAGAACAAGAAGGAGAATCAGGAGAAGAAAAATGAGAAGGAGAATGGGGGGATGAAGAAGGAGAAGAAGATGGAGGAGAAGAAGGAGGAGGATGGTGAGGAGTAGCAGGAGGGGGAGGGAGGAATAGCTGAAAGAGAAAGAGGAGGAGAAGAATGGGTAGTAGGAGAAGGAGGAGGATGAGAATGATGAGGAGGAAAAGGAGGAGAATAAGGATAAAGAGAAGGAGAATGAGGAGAAGGAGATAGAGGAATAAAGGAGGAGGAGGAGGAGGAGGAGGAGAAGAAGAAGAAGGAGAAGGAGGAGCAGAGAAAATGAGGAGAAGGAGAAGTAGGAAAAGAAGAAGAAGGAGGAGAGAAGGAGAAGGAGAAGAAGAAGGAGAAGGAGGAGGAGGAGAAGAAGAAGCTGGAGAAGGAGAAGAAGAGAAGGACGAGAAGGAGGAGAGAAGGAGAAGGAGAAGGAGGAGGAGGAGAAGGGGAAGGAGGAGGAGGAGGAGAAGGGGAGCAGGATGAGGAGAAAGAGGAGGAGAAGAAGGAGAAGGAGAAGAAGGACAAGGAGGAAAAGAACGAGGAGAAGGAGGAAAAGAAAAAGAACAAGAAGAAGAACAAGGAGGAGGAGGAAGGGGAGAGGAGGAGGAGGAGAATGATGAGAAAAACAAGGAGAATGAGAAGGAGGAGGAGGCGAAGTTGAAGGAGAAGAAGCAGAAGGTGAGATGATTACTTTGAGGAGGGATAAGGAATTCCTATTGACTGAACTTGTCAAGCTCAGACACCAGCAGCAAAGCACAAGACCTTACATTCACTACCATGGACCAAAGGCTGATAGAAACTAGCGTAGACAGAAGAACACTATGAGTTTCCTGTTGAAGGCTATGCGAAATCCCGCTTAGCGATTGCAAGGACGATGCAGATGAAAGAGAAGTATAGATGGCTAGTCCTCGATATGAAGTAATTGGTTAAAACTGAAATGTTCTTGGAAGGGCACAAACCTAGGTCAACCATAGTATATCTAGTAATAGGTAATGACTCGTTTGGCTGGGCTCAATGGACCCTCCATGTCCCAACATAGGGCCGTCCCTGTCGATGAAAATGGAAGAACAAGTTATAATACAGCTAAGGAGAATATATATTCGATCGATGAAGAATCGTTTTGGAAAGATTTGATTAACAGACGGATCGAACATGAGGTTGGCGCATTTGGTAATTAATGTAGGACACTTAGATCATGACCGAACATTCTCCGGTTCAAGTCCATGATAGATCTTGAGCAGTACTCAGTTTGTTCACTAGTCATTACTTTGTTACCATTGTTGTTATATAACTCTTCCTAGCTTAGTTTTTGTTAATGTTGACTAGCTCAGCTTTGACAATGTTGGGCTAACATTTCGGCCAACATTGTTGTCTGTCAACATTCGATTTTATCTTTCATGCCCAAAACCGTTTAATCTTTTTTGTAGCTTTATTTACTGATATGCAGGACTTAGTAAAGTGCTGAAACGAGTTCAAACCGTGTGGAAAGCGTGTGGAGCTGCTTGAACGAATTTAGGAAGTGCGCTTACTATAAATAGAAGATTTGAATATCAAAAGAGAAGGAGTCAAGCCACGACCAAGATTAGAAGATCTGAATATCAAAAGAGAATCATTCAACCAGCTACCATAAATAGGAGATAGGGATCGGCCAATGAGATGAGAAGATTCGAACTAGATATATACTATATTTAGGGAGATCTTCGAAGAGATATTTGAAGAGATATTCAAGGGATCTTTTTACCAACTCAAGATGAGCCAATGCCTATAAATATAAGGAGATTTTCGAGCTGCAACGCGACGACTTTCGAGAGAGCTTTCATGGAGTAAAGTTGAGCGACATATTGAGTGAAACTATGAGCGAAACACATATCGAGCTTGAGCGAGTTTTATATATTACGAGAGTCGTCTTTTAGCCTAGTATTGAGCTTTTAGAAGTCGTAGTACTTCGTAGGTTTTTCGGATCGTGTTGATTCGTAGATTTTCTAGGCTTGTTTTTTACTATCTTAGGATAGTTGTTTTGCATCCATTGCTATAGTGGAATTTTGCCCTTTGAGGCACGCAGCAAGTTTTTATAACTTGCTGCACAGATTTACATCTCGTGTTCATCTATTTTCGTCACTAAATAATTACAATTTTCCGCTGTGCGTCTGAATGTTAGGTTGAGTGTTACCCGACATTTTACCCAACATCTAGTCTATACTTAGTGTTTTACATCCATATCGTACCGGGACCACTTCAGTTTTGTTTAGATATTGATTCCAAGAAATTTAAAGATAATCTTGATGTATTTATACAGGTGAATAGTTGATAGGATCGGTCTTAAATTATGGAATAAGTGAGAGATATTATACAGTGATGTAGCCGAGTAGAACAAATAGAAAGATTCTAATTCATTACCACACACACACAGAGACACACAGTTACAGTTCATTAATGATACTAACCAACTAACCAAACTTGAATAATAAATACTTGAATAATAAATGCTCGTCGTTAACTAAATCACACAATGAGTGCACTGCCTTTGAGGTACTCAGCGAAGGCAAGCGCCACCAACCCAATCATGGCGAACCTCCCATTCCACAGCTCGGCGTCGGAGGTCATCAGGCCGTCGGACTTCGACTCCGCCGCCACGCCCCTGAAGATCGGAATCAGCGACGCCACCGACAGCAGCGCGGTGGTTCCCAAGAACCACTGGCCGCCACCGTTCTGCACCTGGGACAACAGTCCTTGGCCGCTCGCCACCTCAACGGCGACGGCCGCCGCGAATCCGATCATCGCCAGCCGACCATTGATCCTCTCCGGCGCGGGACCACTGAACGAGAACACGTCCGTGAAGCTGGTCTTCGCCTGATGACATCGTCGGTCGTTGTCAAAATTAGAGACTTGTAAGAAAATCAAGGCAAGAAAGGAGAGGCCATTGCTCAGCTCAAATTACCTTAGGCTTCGGAGGCGGGCTAGGCTTGGGTAATGGGTCGGGCGTGACTGACCCGGCGACCCGTTCTTTCTCCTCGTCCTGCGTAGTAGTTCAGTAAACACCATAGTTTACTAAACAGCTCCACATAGACATCAACATGCATGTATGTACACGAGAAATTAGAAGAATGAGAATGACATGAAAAAAAAGATCTCAACTTTATTACCTCAGACATGCTTCTGACTGTAAACTTAGCGTTCCTCTTCAGACACGAGTGTTGAGTCGATGGCCCGAAAAACATGTTCTTAGGACCAAGCCTTACGAGTTTAGTTTGGTTTCCGCAAGGCACTGTAAGCATAGCGTTGCAAGAAGCAGCCATGGTGTAATAATCTTCGCTAAGGAAAAGGGAGTTGAGCAATGTGAGTCTTTCAAGGACGCTTCTTTTCAATAATGTAGCTAATGTTTCTCGTTTTGAGTGAGTGTGAAGACGGAGTGAACGAGGAGGGAAATTTATAGTGCAAGGAAATTGGAAAAGAAGGGTGACAAAAAGGAGAGGGCATTCTTGCATCCACGTAACATGGCTTTGGCCCTTTGAATGTATTTGTTATGTTCACGTGGATGAATTATAGGGTAACAAAACTTTTTCCGATTTTGAATTTAGATATAAGTATTTGTTGGGGGTGAAAAGAAAAAGAAAATTAATTGTGGGTTTTTTAAGGATAGGAAGTTTCTAGTTCTTTTGTTTGGTCATGGAACTAGAGACGTGTGCTCATTGTGTTTGAGTAGTTCTCACCCTTTCATTCGTTGCCTTGCCGTGTATTTAGTTACTAACTTTCGTTTTCCTTAGAGGTGTAATAATGCACGTAAATATTAATTATTAAATTTTGAGGCTGATAATCCCCAAGGCTACAGTAGTAAACTGAGATACCTTTGCTCATCATATAAAAGATTTAACCAAAGTTCATAGCTTGGACCTATCGTTTGGGACCGCATAATCATTTTACGTAGAGTAAAAAAATTCATGAAAAGATCAAAGGGCATTTATTCGCTTAATCTATATAATATAAAAGTAGGATAGGGACCCTATTGTGATGACACGTGGCAACAATCCCCCCTCGGAAAATGTGAAGATTTTTTTTTTGTTTTCGTTGAATGTGTATGGCAGTGCAGAATAATATGTCCATGTTCTCTGTATGTGCATGGCAGTCATGCAGGATTTGTAATGTAATCCCCGCTTAAAGAGAAGACATTTTACTTTAGATTGCCCCTTTGTGCCCTAGGAAGGGCACTCTCATTCACCCAATTCCCCCGAGCATGCCGCTCCACGAGGAAGGAGCGAAAGAACGAAATTAAATTCCCCCTAGGAAAATGTGAGAATTCTTTTCACCTCCTAGGAAAATGTAATTAAACTTAACATAAATTCCTGCAAATAACGAAGAGCCATTTAACATACAAAGAATATATTAATTACAGCAATTAAACTTGAGATAAAGTCACAGAGATAACGAAGAGCCACATACAAAAATATATCCAAAGAAGTACTAACAAGAGATCGAAGAGTTTTCATGTCAGAAACGAAACCGACATTACCTCCCCACATCAGCTGAATATTGGTCATCTTATTGGCGTAATTAGTGGTATGCTATATATGGTATACAAATTGGTGATTTATTGTATAGTAAATATGGTAAATATCCTTTGATTTATAGTAAGCTGTAATTAGGGAATTGATTGGTACGTTTGTGTTGTATATAACCATAGCAACTCATCAATACAAAGAACAACTTTCGTTCAAAGATATTGTCTGTTCCGTTCCTTGTCTTACATGGTATCAGAGCCATGGCGGATGAAAATAATAGAGTCGTTGGTGATAATCTCGTGCGGCGCAAAACCATCTCGCCGTACGACATTACTGCAAACGACAATCCCGGAATTGTGATCACCCAAGTTCAATTCAGGGGTGAAAACTATGACGAGTGGTCTCGTTCGTTACGAACTGCTCTACGTGCCAGAAAAAAATATGGATTTGTAGATGGGACAATTCCCCGTCCTAGTGATGATTCACCGGATCTCGAAGACTGGTGGACGAACAACTCTCTTCTTGTGGCGTGGATCATGAACACCATCGAGCCGTCCCTTCGCTCGACTATCGCGCACATGGAAGTAGCTGCTGATCTTTGGCGAGACATCGAAGATCAATATTCTGTGGAGAACGGGCCTCGCATCCAGCAGTTGAAGGGAGAATTGATTCGTTGTACGCAGAAAGGGTTGAGTGTGACTGCATATTTTGGTAAGCTGAAAAAATTGTGGGAAGACTTGGCTAATTTTGATCGCTTCCCGATGTGCTCGTGTGGATTGTGTACTTGTAATCTTGGTGTGGCTATAGAGAAGAAAAAGGAGGAGGAGAAAATTCATCAATTTCTTCTTGGACTGGATGATAGTCTGTATGCTACTGTTCGTTCTAATGTGTTGGCACAAGACCCGCTCCCGTCTTTGCACAAAATCTTTTCTATCATGCTTCAGGAAGAACGTATGCAGTCGGTTGCTCGTGGAAAGGAAGCAGTGACAGATGTCATGAGTTTCGCTGTGAACGTGACTTCCAAATCCGATGGTGGTGCGTCCGGTGTTACAGGTTCGGGTGGTGTGCGGGACCGTCGGAATCAAGACGCAAAAAGGGGGGACATTGTACTTACTGTAACCGAGGAGGGCATGACTATGATGGATGTTTTGATCGTATCGGATACCCTGAATGGTGGGGAAATCGTCCTCGTGGTTCGGCGGGAAGAGGAGGAACTGCGCGTGGGCGAGGCAACGCTGCCCGCGCGCATGCTGTGGTGGCTGGTCGGGACGGATCGGGGGAATCCGGTGCCGCTGTGACAGGTTTAAGCGCATATCAGTGGGAGACTCTTGTTGAGATGTTGAACTCCGCCAAAACAGCCCCGAATGAGGCCTTGACTGGTAAGCGGTTTTCTGTCCATTGGATGTATGATTGCGGTGCGACACGGCACATGACGGGCTCGCTTAATTTTTTGACGGAAGTACGGAATATCGATGCTTGTCTCGTGCGGCTTCCAAATGGGCAGCATATAAATGCTACTAAATCTGGGGTTGCGATTCTTAGCAGCAAAATTATTTTGGAAAATGTTCTTTTCGTTCCAGGCTTACAATGTCATCTGATTAGCCTGTCTCAGTTGCTCAAGGACTCATCTTGCACTGCGTATTTTACTCACAATAATTGTGTTGTACAGGACCTAAATTCGAGGACGCTGATTGGCGCGGGTGAACAGAGAGAAGGGCTTTATTTTTTTCTGGATGTTCCAACGATCGCGGCAGTGAATAATGTTGGTTCTGAGTCTTTTGATTTGTGGCATCGTCGTATGGGACATCCCTCTTCTCAAGTAGTTAAATTACTTCCTCATGTTGCATCTAATAAAAGTTGTGATTCGTCGAATAAAGCTTGTGATATATGTTATCGGGCCAAGCAGTCTAGAGATAGTTTTCCTATCAGTGAAACTAAAACTCTTTCGGTGTTTCAGTTGATTCATTGTGATTTATGGGGGCCATATCGCACCCCAACGTTTTCTGGCGCTCGGTATTTTCTAACAATTGTGGATGATTTTTCTCGCGCCACTTGGGTTTTCTTATTGGTTGATAAGAAAGAGGTATCTATTACTCTACAAAAGTTCTTTGCCTTGATTAAGCGACAGTTTGGGAAACTAGTGAAGGTGGTTCGTAGTGACAATGGCACTGAGTTCACTTGTATGCGTCCTAATTTTCGTGAACAAGGCATTATGCATGAGACATCGTGTGTAGATACTCCGCAACAAAATGGACGAGTTGAGCGCAAGCATAGGCATCTTCTTCACGTTGCTCGTGCTCTGCGCTTCCAAGCCAATCTGCCTATTGACTTCTAGGGCGAGTGTGTGTTGACGGCCTGCTATTCAATCAACCGCACTCCTACTCGTATCTTGCACGGTAAAACACCGTGTGAAATTCTGTATGGTAAACCACCGTCTTTTGTTCATCTTCGTGTATTCGGCTGCTTGTGCTATGTGCATAACCAAGATCGTCATGGCGATAAATTTGAGAGTCGTAGTAGAAAATCTGTGTTTGTTGGGTATCCTTTCGGACAAAAAGGTTGGCGTATGTATGATCTTGAGAAGAAGAAATTTTTTGTGTCTCGTGACGTGGTATTTTTTGAGCATGAATTTCCTTTTCTTGCACCAACAACTGGCTCTACGACTCCTACTTTACATGATCCGTCGCAAGTAGTGTTGGATGATGATGATGATATGTTTGGTGATGGTTGTGTCGCCGTCTCGGATTCAGTTGTAGCTCCTGCCGATGACGCCATTGTTTTGCCCTCGGAGGACCAAGGGGGTGATCCTTCTAATGATGTGATTGTCGAGACTCTTGGTCGTGGTTGTCGGACCAAAGTTCCCTCGACTCGTC
This sequence comes from Craterostigma plantagineum, assembly GCA_027422505.1. Taxonomy (NCBI): domain Eukaryota; kingdom Viridiplantae; phylum Streptophyta; class Magnoliopsida; order Lamiales; family Linderniaceae; genus Craterostigma; species Craterostigma plantagineum. The sequence continues at coordinate 4,575,390 of JAPQWV010000029.1, forward strand.
TTCAAGGGTATGTTATCAACACTGTCCGAGTTACTAGCCCCTCTCCCAGTTCACTTGTCCCGTTACCCTCCTCAGGTACTTCTTACCCTATAAGCAATTATGTGAAGTGTGATTCTTTTTCGTCCTCGTATCGGCATTTTTTGGCAGCGCTTACAACATGTGTTGAACCTCGAACCTTTGCCGAGGCTGTAAAAGATCCATTGTGACGTCAAGCCATGCAACAGGAAATTCAAGCGTTGGAAGCTAACGGTACTTGGACTCTCGCTTCCTTACCTAGCGGCAAAAAGTCTATTGGTTGTAAGTGGGTTTTTAAAATTAAGTATTATTCTGACGGATCCATTGAGCGCTACAAAGCTCGGCTGGTAATTTTGGGAAATAGGCAGGTTGAAGGTATTGATTATAAGGAAACGTTTGCTCCAGTTGCCAAGATGGTCACTGTCCGTACCTTCTTGGCAGTTGCTGCGGCTCGACGTTGGGAGCTTCATCAAATGGATGTTCACAATGCTTTTCTGCATGGTGACTTGGATGAAGAAGTTTACATGCAGTTGCCACCTGGATTTTCTACGCAGTATCCGGGTAAAGTATGTCGTTTGCGGCATTCATTATATGGATTGAAACAGGCACCTCGGTGTTGGTTTGCTAAATTGACTAGCGCTTTGCAACGATATGGTTTTCGTCAGTCGCATGCGGATTATTCTCTTTTTACCTTTCATCGTGGAAATGTACAGCTTCATGTTTTGGTTTATGTGGATGACCTAATTGTATCTGGGAACGACGGTCATGCAATACAGTTGTTCAAGGATTACTTGAGTCGTTGTTTTCACATGAAGGATTTGGGGGCTCTCAAGTACTTCCTTGGTATTGAAGTTGCTCGTAATCCTTCTGGTCTATTTCTGTGTCAACGGAAGTACACTTTGGACATCATTTCCGAAGCAGGATTATTAGGTTCCAAGCCTGCTGCTTTTCCTATAGAACAGAATCATCGACTCGCTTTGGCCACTGATGAGCCTTTGTCTCATCCAGATCGTTATCGTCGTTTGGTTGGTCGTCTTATATATCTCACTGTTACGAGACCGGAATTATCTTGCAGCGTCCACACTCTTGCCTAGTTTATGCAGAAACCGTTAAACTCTCATTGGAATGCCGCCCTCAGAGTGGTACGGTTTTTGAAGAATCATCCTGGACAAGGTATTTTCTTTGGTGCCGACTGTGACTTACAACTTAATGCGTGGTGTGACTCTGATTGGGCTAGTTGTCCATTGACTCGTCGATCTCTTACTGGTTGGTTTATTTCTTTGGGTAATTCTCCTATTTCTTGGAAAACGAAGAAACAACCAACTGTTTCTCGCTCGTCCGCCGAGGCTGAATATCGCTCTATGGCTTCTACTATTTGTGAGTTGAAATGGTTGAAGTCTTTGTTGTCATCTCTTGGTATTCCACATCCACCTCCGATTCGTCTTCATTGTGACAGTCAATCGGCTTTACATATAGCTGCGAATCCGGTGTTTCATGAGCGTACGAAACACATAGAGATCGATTGTCATTTTGTTCGAGACGAGATTCTCAAAGGACTTGTTTCTCCAACCTATATTCCTACGCGGCTACAACTAGCTGACATACTTACTAAAGCATTAGTAAGCTCAGTTCGAATTTTTACTTGGCAAGTTGGGTGTTCAAAATCTTCACTCTCCAACTTGAGGGGAGGTATTGGCGTAATTAGTGGTATGCTATATATGGTATACAAATTGGTGATTTATTGTATAGTAAATATGGTAAATATCCTTTGATTTATAGTAAGCTGTAATTAGGGAATTGATTGGTACGTTTGTGTTGTATATAACCATAGCAACTCATCAATACAAAGAACAACTTTCGTTCAAAGATATTGTCTGTTCCGTTCCTTGTCTTACACATCTCTATCTTCTCAAATGAGTCTCATCAATTCTTCTGCAGCTATCTCTGGCATCATACAGTTAGGTACCGAACAAGATATGTTGGCCTCGGGGTTTTCTTTGATTTCGAATTTATTGTCTATTCTCCTGCTTTGGACTCTCACTGACAGAATTCATGTTACATTTATCGTTAATTCCCAGTTTCTCCATAAGTTTCTGAAAAAGGGTGTGTTGACGTGAAAGTTATATTTCAGCTGCGTGGCTTTAACCGGAAGTCTCATGCAGTTGAGGAGAGGTTCGTTTCCATTGTCTCTCTTTTTCTGTTCGTTCATTCATTTACGCAAATTTACATTCTTTTTCGGATAATCTTGTATAGTATTGCATGCAATTTCGTCTCACGAAGCAATCAATACTCTTGGTTTTAATGTGATGGCCTAGCTGTGGCTACCCCCGTTCACACAGTTAGACATATTACGCGCTTTGTGAAGTTTGCATTTGTCTTTCTATTGTTCTATGCTTGCTAGTTGTTGTCCATGCCTTTCTTCATTTGAGAATAATGAGTTTTCTGGTTTGTTAGAGTAAAGAGGAAAAGAGACGGTAATTTCTTGTTTGAGCAAATGAATATATACGAAAGTGCGATTTTACAAAGCCGGTATGAGAGAAAAAGTACAATAATCCTTTCATATTGGATAAAATTTGTTTTTATTATTTTGCTTGATGAAGGCTGTAAATTTGGAGCAAGTCGAAAATGATAAAATCTGCACTTCCAGTGACCAATGAGCATGCTTCATTCAAGGTCAGTACCGTGAATGAGTCTCACGTGGTTGAATCTTTTTTGCTGTCTAATTTGTATGCATCAGCTAATACATATCCCCCTACGCCCGTTGTTATTTTTTTCCCTTGCATGTTCATATAACCACAAAGGGTGCAGTTATTTCAGTTGCATCACATTTGAACTATTCTTTCTTCTAATCTCACATGAAATGTTCATACTAAAACATGTGGCTGAACTTTCATTTGTAGGATGATGGTCGAGTTCGTGTCATAGAACGGATTTAACCTAACCCGGCAGAATTATCGGAAAGCTATTACAGCCTGATGGTTAGTTGAAGTACAAAGTAGAGATGCTGAAGTTCTGCATGTGCTGGTAAGCCTTTTGAGCAGTTTATTATATTTTTATATGTATGTGCTGTCTTGAATAGCAGAATCGCTGCCAAAGTCCTCCAAGCAAGCACCAAGGGTAGGCCAAAACATGTTTGCAAAACTTGTATCTTTCACTTAGCTGCTATTTCACGAACTGATTGTAGTCAGGGAGCATGACCCAGCCATATGTTTGAGAAAATATTGGTTGTCCACATCAAGGAACGGGCTTGTATGAGATCCCGAGATCTGTTGATGGAACCATGCAACAAGTGCCTGAGATATTCAATTGATTGGAAAACTACATAAGCATATGCAATCTTGGCAAGTCTCCTCTTTCGATCACCATCCTCTTCAAACATCATTCTGTATATATGCTATGCACTTTTTTTGGTAATCTTGATAATCTATGGTGTTGGCGTACAGAAATCATAATTTCTAGCCATGAGTCTGTCATTAATAGCTGTACAAAAGTTAATTTGAGAAAATAGGCGGATAATTATGGAACGAATTATAAATTATTTTAAAAACCACATCACGTTCACCCCTAAAAATATCACGGCTTGACTTGGGGGGTGGGATGGTATTTTCTTCCATTTTAGCTAAGTGCTATCTTCATATATATCCAGCAGCTTTCATTGTTCTTTTACAGTTGCAAAGGTTAATCAAGATATTGAGCATCAAAGAAGACGACGTATGGGATGGCGAAGTTTTCAACATAGTATACCGTAATTTTTCAACACCACTAAGTAGAATATCTGACCTTAGTTTTTACTTTTACTGAGGTGGTATGTGATTGTGTTTGAGGAGTTCATTGCACTTTAGTTCCATATGTTTGATTACTTTCTTGCCTCCGTGGAACGAATGATCAGTCGCAATTCTATATTATCTGATCATAGTATTTTGATGCAATAAAATTCTCAAGTAATATAATAGCATTGTACGTTACTGAAACTGCATGACTCTTTTGTCCTACATAAATTTTTCTTTGAAGTACCAATAGAAAAAACAGTGCATACATTCATGGGACAAGTGTATGAATAAAAATGAAAAAATTTGTAGTCAGTCGATCAGTTCAATCAAACAGAAGTGAGCAGCGACAGTTGAGCATTGTTGCTCCACTAATCTGATGCATTAAAAGAATTTGAAGTCAGTTCATCAATTCAAACATAAACAACCTTTTAACACTAACATTAACAAATGAAGTACCTAAATTAAAGGTACACCTTTTGTAACATAGGAACTCCCGAGTAAAATATAAACATTAAAAGAACTGTACGCCTATCGATAGGTCGTGCAATTTCTTTCTTCATGAAAATGTTTAGTCTTTGCGTAGACGGCACTATTTTGCGACAAACTTACACATGATATGAACGGCATATATTTGTCGAATATCTATGGCCGAACAATTATTTACCCGTCTTACATTCTAAGCATTTTAACATTTTTAACAGTCATACATCTATTAAATTTCCTAGATTCGTCCAAGCACATCGCATCCTTATAGTCCATTCAGCTGTAGAATAAGACACATAGATCATATAACAGCATTAACCTATTTCTGCCATACAATGTTGATGTCTTATCTGTTTAAAACACATTTGTGCCATACAACAATTGATGTACTATATGTTTACATAGACAGTGTATGACTCCTACACAGAAATTCTTTGCATATGAGCGAAGAATTATGTATTATTTTCTTATGTGGTGGCAATATTGGAAGAAAAATTTTTAAAGCCGTCCATAAAATAACAAAATATCGAGAGAAAAAATGACATATTTATATTATTGATTATAATCTTCTCATAATTTTTAAATAAACAGTGTATGACTGTTACACTGCTGCTGTCATACACCATGTAACTCATACCTGGATGAAGCTCCTAAAGTCACAGAAGTCGTATTCTTACACCTGCGAAGTGTTCAAACTTCACGAAATTCACGGCACTCTTTCGCCGTTTGAATGCATATCGATAGGTCGTGCAATTTCATTACCAGCCTTACATCTTCAGCGGTCTTACAACTTTAAAAGACATACAACAGCCATACAACCTTAAAAGTATAAATCTCATTATCTATACTATCTATATACTATTATATTAAGGGGAGGAGTGGTTATCAACTATCAACTTAACCACTTCATTTCTAATTTCATTAATTAATAATTATTATATTAGTTATTATACTTATACTTTTACTCATTTTCCTTTTAGTACTTTTTGCACACCAAATGTGTGTGCTTAAAAATTATTAAAATTATTTTAAAATTTGAAATTATAATTTTTAGTGTTTAAGATGAAATATAACTTTTAAATATATAAAAGAAACTTAGTTGTAGGCATAATTAAGTACAGTAAATAAAAATTAGGAGTGAGATGAAAATAACTAATTGTTAATTAAATTACAACTAAATTACACATCAAATTTTGTCAGCTTATATCCATTCCAAACCAATTATTATATAAGATAGTACAGATAACAATTATATTTCGGGGTAACTTCAATTAAATCCCCCCCCCCTACCCCTATTTTCTTACACATAACTCCCCATTTCATATTATCTATTAACAAACTCTCTAAATCAAAACAATCTTACACATAACTCCCCATAGACGATTTTGTCCCTATACTTTTGTAGTACCAATATACGTATGTTTGTAGTACCTCATGGACGATTTTGCCCCCTCTATTATTTTCCACACCCTCACCCAACACGTAGTACCAATATATGCATGTTTGTAGTACCAATGGATAGATGTTTGTGGTATCATTCCATGAGCCCGTGGACGATTTTGCCCCTCTACTAATTCCCACACCCTTTTCTTTTTCTTACCCGAATTTGCAGTACCAATATAGTATGTTTGTAGTACGAATGTATGGATGTTCGTGGTACCATTCTGTGAGCTAGTGTAGTACCATATGTAGGTTACTTGTAGTATCTTTTCCATACCATGTGCTTAACTATCGCAACTCCTACCCTAAAACTGTAGTACCAATACGCATATATTTGTAGTACCAATATATAGATGTTCGTGGTACCGTATTATATGCTAGTGTGGTACCAAGATTAGGTTACTTGTAGTACCAATATCTATGGTAAGCGTCACGGCAAAAAAAATTTCGGATGGCGTCGAAAAATTCATTATGAAAACTTGAAGTACCAATATATGTATGGTTGTAGTACCATTGTATAGATGTTCGTGAGATCGTGTGGTACCATACGTAGGTTACTTGTGGTATCTTTTCTCCGTACCATGTGCTCAGCATAAGTAACCTACGTATGGTACCACACTAGCTCACGGTAGGTACCACGAACATCGATATACTGGTACTACAAACATATGTATATTGGTTTTTCAAGTTTGGGTAAGGAATTTTCGATGCCATCTTAATTATTTTTGGTCCGTGACCGTTGCCATAGATATTGGTACAACAAGTAACCTACACATGATAACACACTAGCTTACGATACTGTACCACGAACATCTGTATATTGGTACTACAAATATATGTGTATTGGTGCTACAATTTTAGGGTAGGAGTTGCGATAGTTAAGCACATGGTATGGAAAAGATACTATAAGTAACCTACGTACGGTACTACACTAGCTCACGGAATAGTACCACGGTATGATACCACGGATATCTATACATTGGTACTACAAGGATACATATATTGGTACTACAAGTTTTGGGTAGGGTGTCCGTGGGTGTTGACAGGGTTTTTGGTAATATTGCGATATTTAAGCAAATGGTACGGAAAAGGTACTACAAATAACTACGTATGGTACTACATTATCTCACGGAATGGTACCACGATATGGTACACGAATATCTAATACATTGGTACTACAAGAATATGTATATTGGTATTACAAGTTTCGGGTAGGGGGTCCGTGGGTGTTGACAGGATTTTTTGTAATGTTGTTGTTTTTATAAGGCTAAAATCGTCCATTAGGTAGCTATGTGATATAAAATTTGAAATGTGGAGTTTGATGATAAATGGATGGGAAGGGAGAGTTAGTTGATTAATAGTAGGGAGTTGTAGATTTCTCTTATATTTCATCTATTAAACATAAATAAACTTTAAAATTAAAATTAGAATAATTATTGTTAAAGCACAACTGTGCAAAGAGTACTAGTTAGATATTAAGACGTGGAAAGAAATCGAATATTATATCCAAATCAAATCCCAGAGAATATTTAAATATATACATAACAACGTTCTTTGCTTTCTTCGATTCAGGACACACAACAGAAGAACGAAGGAAAGACCAAAAATGTTAGCAGTTTTCGACAAATCCGTGGCTAAATTTCCCGATGCATTGACTGAGGGTCATCAACAAAGCGACGAATCATCATCGGTGCTAAAAGATGGAGTATCCAGCGATCACTTCTCGTCCGTACACCCTAATTCCGTGGTCATCAATCTCACCTCTTCGGGATTCATGGCTTACTCCTCCGATCGTCAGAATCCTCTTCTTCCAAGGTCTTCCTCGATCTTTTTAACGTTTGTGTTCTTTTTTCTTTCCAGTTTGTGAATCATTAGGTTTACGGAGTCGTAGAGAGAGCGTAATAGAAATTTCAGGTCTTTCCTTGCCTTTGGGCTTTTTAGGGATCTTGAATTTGAGAGGCGATTAGCTGCTCAAAGATTACACCTCTTTTGAGATGAGGGACTTTTGCTTGTCGATCTGATCAGTAATGGGTTTATTTCCGATGTATTATCTCAGGCTCTTTGCAGTGGTGGACGACATGTTCTGTATGTTCGAAGGCCACATAGAGAACGTGGCCCATCTCAAGCAGCAGTACGGTCTAACAAAGACGGCAAATGAAGTGATGATCGTCATCGAAGCTTACAGAAGCTTAAGGGACAGAGGTCCTTACCCCGCCGATCAAGTCGTGAGAGACATTCAGGGGAAGTTCGCATTCGTTCTCTTCGATAGTTCTTCGAAGCAGGCCTTTATTGCTTCGGTGAGTGAATCTCGGCATTCCCCTTGTCTTCGCCCTGATATGTTCTAACTGATCTCATTGTATGTAATAAAGGATGCTGATGGAAGTGTTCCTCTGTTTTGGGGAACTGATGCTGTAAGCCACCTCGTTCTTTCTACGGACGGGGACTTGGTTAAACAGGCTTGTGGGAAAACTTATGCTCAATTTCCCAAAGGTGACTTTATCAATAATGATTAGCCACCCTTTTGTTGGGCTTGATTTGTTCCTTGGCAGTAATTTACTGTTCTTTTTCTCATAGGATGTTTCTTCACATCTTCGGGGGGACTGAGGAGCTACGAGCACCCAGTGAATGAGCTGAAGGCTGTGCCGAGGGTCGACAGTTCAGGGGAGGTTTGTGGATTGACTTTTAAGGTGGACGAAGGCTCGAAGAAGCTCAAGACTGGGATGCCAAGGGTTGGGAGTGATGCAAATTGGTCGCAGCACTACTAAAATAGAGCAACCTACTCGTCTTTTTTCGGTTGGTTATCGCTATTACACTGTTTCCAGACTGTATTATGTTATTGACTGCTGCTGTTATGGACATGCGATGGCATGACGTTATGAAATAAGAGGTTTATTAAAACCTAAGTGAGATTGATACCTGCAAACCGAGTACTTTTTTTTACAATCCTGAGAACTGAGTTCGAAAATGTCGGGGTTTAAAAGGTCGAAAGCTCTACTTATCATACATCAAACTTACAATGGTCTTAGTAGCTGCTACTGAGTAATTGCAGGAAAAAGGTAATAAAATCAGCAGTAAAACATAACTCTCTTTACATTTTCCTTGAGCGCTGGTAATGGGCGAACACCGTTCTTGCCGACATGTCCGTTCTCTTGCGAATTATCCGTAGGTTCCATGTAGAATCTCGCTCGAAAAGCAGCCAAGTGAGCATAGTAAGCAGGTGGCACTGTACGAAAAGCACACGCACAAAAAAAAAAGAAAAACATTCGTCGAAAGAGATGATGGATCAGTAAGGAAACAACACAAAAATTTTATAGCATACCAACGGATACAGAGCGCGTGCATCTTGCGTATGTATAGCAGAGATTATTGGTTAGGGATTGAATCCCATCTGCGGTGAAATTGTTTTCGTCCCAAAGCACGTGATAGTGAGCTGGGCGACTTGTCCCCTAAAAGTAGATTAACATATTATGTCTCCGTATGTCGATTTCTTTAACAGGTTATTTATTCATTCACTTGCCTGAATGCCAGCGTGGCTGCAAAGGTAAAAGTCGAACTCGGTTGGATGGCAGATTTTAGTATCGACCACGGTTCCTGAAGGTAACAAAATTTCTTCATGACATTCATTCTACTTGCATGTAATGATGAAGTGAAAAGATGCAAAACATATGCACAAACCTGGCAATATGTTTCCACTCTTGTCAGTGCTTGTCTTGTCCCTGTGATTGTTGGCGAAAAGCCTTGTGTGGTGCCTTTTCTGAACCACTATGAATGTGACCGGCGGCTGATAGTTTGGCTCCAGCGAAGCACACGCCTGCAATGAAAATGCTAATTGATTTTCTACGGTCTCCAATGCTCTGTTCAAGCAATCATTCAAGAACTGTAATAACCTCAAGAAATAAGTGCCACTTGCCTTACGAATGGCGTCTAATTCGAACAACAGAACCTGGTAAAACTGCCCTTCGCTGACCCCATCCCTGCACACATATAAACTCCGATTAGAAGCAGTATAAAACGAAAACGAAAAAAAGCTAAGAACATAGACCTGTAGAATATTATCCTCTGTGGCTTTTGTCCCGTTGCTTTCCGAAAGGAAACAAGAAGATCCCTGAAAAAAGTGATGTGAAATGTCTAAGCAGTCCTCTTATGTGAAGCAAGAAATCACAGCCCGAAAAAGGACATAAATGTCAATTTACCTAATCATGCCTCCGCTGACGGGCCCACGGACGGGATCTTGCCATGTCTTGTACAAATCTTGGATCAGCTCTTGCCTCTGAGCTTGTGCACAGACCAAACCAGCGTATTTCGTTATCTCGGGCCAATCTTGTGAGGCCACAACCTTCATATTACAATTATATATACACACACATGTGTATAGTATATGCATGATAATTATAACATGAGACTATTAAGTATATGATATTCAAGCATCGTACAGCAGCAATGGATGGGCTCGACTCTTCCCCGTTCTCAGGATGTGTTACGTCTGCGCCAAAGATAATCGTAGGTATGTCGCTGACCAAAGGTATTCTGCAGCTTATAGCATCCATGAGAACTGTGTTTCTTCCTCCCATCTGTGGAATAGAACATGAATTCTCGAAAAAGGCTGAATGATATGAGGTACTCTATGTGACAACAAAAACTCACACCTTAACGTTTATCTTCAAGGAAACGTTAGCGAGGTATTGCTTGTTGATCTTGAAAACGTGCTTGGTGAGGCAGCACTGGGATATTAAGCCAAGGTCGGTCTCACATATTCGCTTAAGGTCACCTGTAAGAGGATGTACAGACATACTTGGACAAAGTTGTCTGAATAAAGAAATTTTGGGTTTTAATCTGAATGGCAGACCGTATAGGGAGCCATTGTTGTCTGGCAAAATAGCTAGCAGAAGCTCGAGTTCTTTCCCTTTTAGTTTGTTCGTGCATGCATGATAAACGTGCTTCAGAGCCTTCTCTACTTGGTCAGAACGAGCGTTGTATATAGGGATAACTGGCTCGGGATTGAATTCCTGTAAGAAAAAGATTCTTTAGCAATTCGTCTGAAAATTTCAGTACCGTAAAGGAAAAGGCTAACCATCCCAGAGACTTGACACATCTGAGCCAACTCATTACAGAATCCACGAGCCACGCTGTCTTGGACACTCCTAGAGAAGTTAATGCACACCCATCTGCTCACAGTCATTCCGTTGATCATTTTCTGCGTAATGAATAATGATGCAAGAGAATGGATAAGTTATCAGCATTTCATCGTAATAAAATCATAATATCAAACATTAAAAAAAAAAAAAAACAACCTTGTTCATCATATTCCATTGGCCAACTTGAGGCAGGCAGTCCTTTTCCTTCCCAGTCTCGTGATACTTAAGCTGTTTGTTGCATATAAACACATCTTATGACGATTAGAAATTTAAAAACAAAAAAAAAGAGCCTATTTTCGAGGCCATACCCATGGAGCAGGTAATACTCTTGCCTCCACCGAAGCCATTCTATCGCTGATTTTGAGTCCAAACTCATTCGCAAAAGGGTCTTCTTCGTAAGAATTGTGATGGAAAGTCTGCATTATATCATGCTCGCGGTCTCTTGGTCTCTGGCACGTAACCTTAAGAAGGGCTGTAATCTGTTTCTCGCTCAGCCTTTTCGTGTATCTTTGGCCCTCCACGATCTTACAAGCCTGAGAAGAAGAAGATGATGTTACTACCATCAGTTCAAAGTGTAAGGCTTTTTCAACAATTGAAACTGACCTCCATAGGCAGGTAGTTGGCTTTCTTCTGATTTCCTACTTGAAGGCAAGGGAGATGACCGTACTGAATCTTAAAGCCATACATGTCTTGAAAGTACTCGACGACCGACTTCATGGTGCCATCATCATCGACGGGAAACCTAAAGTCGACGCCAAAAAAAAAGGAAATGAATGGCCAATGCGTCCATTTTTTTTTACTGAGAAAAAACGAACGACAGTCGAGTGAGATGAAATTCTTACACGAGCTCACGAGTAGGTTGAGATGTAATGCCAGAAACTCTGTACTTCCTTCTTACGTCTCCCCTGTGAGTCACCTCGACTTTGACTCCTCTGAGGGCCTTTTTGACCTGAAAGATGACAAAAAAAAGCAGAGGAATTTCATATCGAAGAAGAAGATAAACGAATCGTATTATGACGTCCAAGTTTATCGCAACCAACCTTAACGCGGTCAGAATCAAACAAAGGCCTCGACAGGACGTCTTTTCCCAAAAGCTGGGCGACAAATTCTATCACTGGAAGTGCCTCAATAAATGCAGCAGATGCCATATCTGAAATACGATGGAACAAAAAAAACATTGTAAGTTTCAACGTTTAAAGTCGACATTGAATGGAGAATTTTATTACCAATGTTGAGGGAAAGTCCCATCTGAGTCGGTCTGATGCTCTGATAAAAGCCACACCATGCCTCCAAACCGTCGCCGAGCTTTTGTGGTCTTCGAATATCAGGCGAAAAGAATGATCTCCCAATAGGACAAAACCTTGATTTATCGCACGTAAAGGAGACAAGAAATCGGTTGAATCTAGCGTTCTTTAATTAATGCGGTTACGACAAATGAAGCGTAAAACAAGCACATATGATTTTGCATTTAATTTTTTCCCGTACCTCTTCATTGAGAGCTCTCTCAACACAATGTCGAGGATTTGAAGCGCTTCCTTTGGCCCATCCGTGCGCTTGCCGGCGAGAAATTGTCCCAAATGATGTAAGTTCGCTCTCGCGACAAACTTAACGACTACTTTGTATTCCCTCTCTCGCCTGAGAATCAAGCAAACCCCTCGTATCTTAGAAGCATAACACTATCGTTCCAAGTAACTTGAATTTGACATTTTATATCAGATGAGACGCCGATCAGCATACGATTTTTATACATGAAATGATACGCTTCTGATTCCAATTACGCAGAGTTTATCAAATGCATACATCTATGTAAGAAATAGATTATTAGCAGCGTCGAAAGGCGAATAATAACAGTCATACTTAGGACCATTGACATTGTCCTCTTCATCAATGAGCTTAACACTGAACTCTTTCCAGACAAAAGGGAGTTCGCCAGCTGTGTACAAACTCTTTCTACCATCATAAGCAGGTAATTTCATCCCAAGCTCAGATTCTTTGTACTGCCTCACTAGTTCAGCAATAATAGCTCTGTTCAAAGGCCTTGATGCAACTTCAGGGCTAATAGTTACCTGCAATTGAAAAAAAAAAGTTAAAAAAAATAGAGCAGTAAGATAGTTAACAAGCTATAATGCAAACAACATCATTGTGACCCACTGGGGAAAAATAAAAGACTCATAAATGCAAGAGCAAAGCAAAAGGACAGAAAGGCAGAGGTTTTCACTTGATGGTTGTACCTGCAAGAAGATTCAGAGATCATGCAAGAAGTAAAAAGAAACATCATTAAGCAAAATGAATGTCAGCAAAAAAGGGCCCCACGTGTTCATCGTAACATCCCTCTCAAAAATCAAGCACTCGTCAAACAGACTTAAATAAAAGAAAATATCTTACATCATAATGGTTCAACTCCTTGTCTGGCAACTCAGCGAAGAAATGGTTGGCCTTGACAATACATTTTGTCCCAAGCTGACCAAAGCCAGGCCTTGTAGGGAAACTCAAAGCCTTACTCGAGCTAGGAAAGCTTCTATTGTTTGCATCTCCACAGAAGCTATTATTAGATAAGACCTCAACAATGGCTCGTGAATTCTCAGCTTGAGATGGCTTGTTGGCCACAGTGCAAGGCCTCGAACTTGGCCTCATAAAAGCATCGCCTTGGTCCGATTTTCGAGCTCCTCGTCCCCTTCTTCTCCCTCTATTTTTCGACGGTGGAGATGAGCTGTTGCTAGGTTTGGTTGAGCTGAGGTCTTGACTTGGTGCGCCTTTGCCATTTTGCGTATTCTTTGGAGGGTATTTATGAGCTGAGTTCTGAATATTGGGTTTGAACACTACGTTTTGCTCTGAGTTTTCTTTCATTTGCCTCATAGGCATGATGATGATGATGGCTGTGATGAAGATGCTGCAAAGAAGACAACTTTGAGCTCGTTCGGACAAGAGGCTATGGCGGCTTCGAGAGCTGTTACCTTACTTTGTTGCTTCAAACTTCTTTATTACAGTTTTTCAGAGGGTGATGAAATGCTGGGAAAAGAAAGCCCATGAACAGATTAAATTAGAACAAGTCAGCAAATCGGAGAAACTATATGGAAATGGAAAGTTGATACTCATCAAGCAAAAGATCACACAGAAAAAAAAGCAAAGAATTGGACACGTGAGTTTCAACAATTCATGACAGAAGTAAGCTTGCTTGGCGAAGATGAGAATCAGAATCATTGCACCACGAAATTGAAAAAGGAAAAAAAGAAAAAAAGATGACTTTACTTCCTCACAGCACAGCTATATATGAAGGATATATTTTTCTTTCTTAAAAAAAAAAAAAAGAGGAAACATTTCTGACAAAATAAATATCCTAAATCTCTTTGCAAGGATCTGAAACTGGGAAAGAAAATCCATGTTGGAGAGATGAACTCAGAAGCCTACATTCATATGGAGACAAAAGAATGAGCTACAAAGGGATCAAAAACCCTCTTCTTTGCTTCTATTAGCAACCCAATATGTCGAAACAGGCGGAGAAGAAACCACAAAAAAAACAAATAAATTGTTCTTGAAAAAAAATAAAAGAGATGCACATGTGAGAAATATATAATATAAAGTGGGTTACTATTACATCAATGAAAATGTAATCAAATAGTGGAAATACCCAGAAGACTAAACCATAGTCCATCTTGTCCCCTAACCAAAATCAATACTTGTAGCAGGAAAAACAGAAAAAGCTGTGAATAAATCCAAGATAGTAAGGACGCTACCAACAAATATAGGTGCATGCACACATATGTGTGTGTGTGTGTGTGAAATGTGTGTGTAAAATGTGTGTATATGTCCAACAAAGCCTAAATAAATGTGAGGACACAAAACATTACTGCTCAAGAAAAGAGAATAATAACGCCTAGAAAGCTACAAAAGCAAACACAAAACAAATCCATCCAATTAAAAGGAATAAACATTGAAAGACTCACTGGGAGATCAACGTCTCAAGCAGATATTGCTTCAAAGGACAATGACATTTCAATACAGAGGGGCTTTTTATTACAGAGGAAAGAACAAAACTATCGTGCTCGAAATATTTGAACACTGAACTCACCCACCATGAAAGACTCAATTTTTAACGAACATAATCTTTGAATCTGAAACACGGCTGTAGTCAGCAACGCAAAAAAAAACCTTTCAAATCGACCAACAACACACACCATATTAGTAATAAACGAGGTTCGTTAAATACATTCAGACATCTAACTCACCTTGAAAGGTCTCAACTTTCATAAGCGTAAGCTTTGATCAGAAGATGGGCTTTTATCAGCAACGTAAAAAGACCCTTTAAAAGATTAAAGAAGCTCGATAAAACTAAAAGAGGTGGGAAGAAAGAGAGAGAGGATAATAAAGTTTGGTACTTTTCCCTGTGGGGATGTGTTTCATCAAACTCAGATTGCGTGCAAAACAACACTGTTTACTGTGTGTGAGTGTGCGTTGGGATGTATCGAAGAGTAGAGAGAAAGAGAGGGAGAGAGAGAGAGAGAGATGGAGATGATGGTAATGAATCTTTTATACACGCATGCAACTGCTTTGCTTCTCTTTATCACGTGTAAAGAGGGCTTTATTTGAACGATGGACTCATTTACCTTTGCTTTTCTTTTTCTTACACTTGTAACTGCACGACTATAAAAACACAAACACTACTAACACCTAACGAGCTTTTCTCTCTTACAGCCTCGAGTCTATCGATTCAATCCTTAAAAGCTTGAGGCTCAGCAATTTTTTAAAACGATGAAAGAAAACAAAGAATATAGGTGCAAAGATCCTCACGCAACAAGACATAGGTGCATCTAAAATATTCATATCTCATTTATGGCTTTTCGTGGTAGACATAATTGTGGGACGTGGGAGTTGGAAATCGATTAAAAAAACACTTAAAGAAGCTTTATATCTATAAAATGCACGGCCACATTATTTATTTTTATATAAAACCAATGAGGAACAGAAGGAGAATAATTCGAACTTGCAGTGCTCTCACCACTGCAGAGATTTCAATACATGCTTCTTCTTCAATCTCTCTCTCTCTCTCTCTCTCTCTCTCTCTCTCTCTCTCTCTCTCTCTCTCTCTCTCTCTCTCTCACTTTACTATTCTTTGTTGTTTCTCTAAAGCAGTCAAGCATTGGGTGAGATGTAACGGTCGGTTTGAGTTGAAGCTCACATAACACAAGACTTTGTAATAGCAGTAAAAGAAAAAGAAAAAACGCCAGAGATGGACCCCACCCAAACAAGTGTTGGTAAGCGGTCTGTCTGGGCTTATCTGTGTTTTAATCTTTTTTGGATTTATGGAAATGATTAGATTTTTATGTATTTATTCAATTATTAACTAACCAACTGGTTTAAAATTTAGCTCGTAGTAAATGTTCTGAGCCAGCAAAAGAACAGAAGCTACTCATCGAAAAAAGCTGATTTAGAGGGTTTTACTCCTTTGGAGTTTACTACGATTTCATATTTGTACTTTTACTTAGGTTACATCTCCTTCATTTGTTATTTTGAATTGATATGAACAAGAAAAAAGTCAATATTTAAATACATTCTGATAGTAATATTAGGGTTAAAGATGAACCGTACTGTCTCGACCAAAACTCGTATCGAACTCGTGATTGTCAATTTGCGATAATTTTTTTTTATAAATTTATGTTAGATTTTTACAATCTAAAACCCTATTCATTTACGCACATGAACGGAGTACAAAAGCATATATGCACATTTTTAACAAGAGCGTTAAAATAACATGAGTTTTATATATTTTGACATGTCATAATTATAGTTTCTTTTTCTTACACATTTAGCCATTCATACGCACTAGAAATAATTACTAGAAAATGGCTCCACCAAGATCCAGGAAAAGTCTGATTGTCTTATAATGGTTATTGGGGTCCAATGGTAAAAAAATAAATTCTCAAAATAAAATTTATGGTCGTAATAGGCATCAATCAATGCAATGGAGAAGTTTTGGGGAAAAAAAATGAAATTTGCTCATAAGAAAAATTGGTTTATTGTAATTGAAAATTGATACATGTTATCAATGCACTTTTGAAATTCATGGTCTCATTATTATACATATCACCTTTAGTGAGGATTTGGTTTATAGTTAAGAAAAAAAAATTGAATTCTAAGCTGGTTCGTACTGAAAATGGTGATGTCAGTGCCTTGATGATTTTACCTTTACGTAAATTGTTTTTATACATGAATTTATGAAATTTCACGGGGTAAAATTGTAGTTTCCAATATTTATTTATATATTTTTCTTTGTTCAGTTTCTTCTACAACTGATATGCCATGCATATTAAGGACAAGTCCTTTTCCCTCGAGACAAGTCATGAAGAAGTATGACAATAAGGAAATTGCAATAGGAAATATAGGAATTTTCAGAACCTTGTCGATTATATATAGTTCACAGAAAGAAAATACAAAAAAATAATTCTATGTAGATCAATATTAATACTTTTTATATTTATCTTGAATTTAACTACACACGATATCCTGGAACATTTCATAGTCGATGACATGATAGTAATATGAAGATGGAGCTAGATGGGCGATATTTGTTTTCTTACTGTTAATATTTTTATGAATTATATCAATTTTGTTTTTGTGGTTGAATATTCAAATGATAGCAAAGATTTGGCATCATATTGGTATCGGACAAAACAAAAGGATATTAGTTTGGGGTTTACGATAGAAAACCATAATAATTGTTACAATAAATAACAACAAATAAATGAAATACGACCAAAACCATGAAATGCGGCACCACCTAACCTTTTCTGAAAAAAAAAATTGTGGTGTGGCTTTGTTTGTCTATATAGTTTCTTGATTTGTGTTTATTTTTAAATATATTTTATTCATACTATATAATATACATATTGTTGAGAGATGTCGTATTGTTCATATATGAAACATATAGAACTCAATTGAATTCGAATAAAAAACATGTGTTTAGCAACATCAAAGATTAAAATTTGGTAACTTTAAGGAATTCGACAGTGACAATCTAAATTAAATCGGCCCACCACATAATAAAAATTATGATCAACTTTAATATTATTATATCCTTTTCTATAACATATAAACTTGATATATGCACGATTTGTCATTTTGTACAAGTTAAAGGTACTGTCCAAGCCACGTTAGTCCCACTTACTACTTTTTTTTCTTTTCTATTTTCTTATTTATCCTAATGAACTCATACTACTTGAATGGTAACAATAGGACCCGAATTGCCAAAAAGAAAAAATAATAGTATGATTAGATATATTGTGAAACATGAAAAAATATTTCAGAATAAAAGTAATTAATATACAGTGTTCTGTCAGGTGGGTGGTGAGTGAGTTGGCTTCAATACTCTTGAGATTTGTAAAGTCTGAGTCTTCATGCCGACTATAGGCGTGCAATTAATCATTAATTTTTTTTTCTAAAAATAATTCGATTACGAGTTCATAGCATAGCCCAATTGCTCAATTATCAAATGAAAACTGAACAATTGTTTACATTACCATGTATGTATATATATATATATATTTTTAAAGTATTAATTAATATCTGAAATATTGAAAGGGCTTATCTATCCGTCACCACTTTGTGCTTTTATTATCGATAGAGGAAACGCTTTCGAAAAGGTTGTTTTGTTGGGACCGAACGACTATGATTGTACAATTCATGACCAATAATTTCTTTTCTTACGGAGAAATAGAAAATAAATGATTTTGACTGGTAAGCTTTTGCGGGCTTTACAGTAATAATTAGTCTTTTTACAATAAACTTTTTTTGCACTTTGTGTGACACATCTTATTCCGAAGTTTGCATATTGGGAAACATGCCCAGTCTTCACTTTCGAAATATATATGTGGGATGAATTTCAGTCGATCGAGTATAGATAAACATATAAGTACGTGAAGACTACTGCTTGTAATATAGACTATTGTGGGCTTTTAATAAGCCGAACTATGGTTAGGCTTAAGCCCGCCCAGCCCATTTGTCTCTAATTGGTTGATTTATTCGCAAAGGCTAAAAATATGTTCACTTTCCATTACATAATCGGTGGTGACAAGATAAAATGGAATTAAAACGAAGTTGACTTCAAATGACTAAGAGGTCAACGAATTTCATATAAAAAAAATTAAAAGAATACAAAGCATATTAATTCGATTTCACTTGATTGTGAAACAATAATCGGAGATTATCTATCATCCGATGGCCCTCATTATTTTCACAAATTCATCATAATTAATGTGACCATCTCCGTTTAAGTCAGCTTCTCTAATCATCTGCTGAGCATCTTCATCTGTTAATGCTTCTCCAAGATTTATCATCACTTGTCGGAGCTGCAATATATATGTGTATATATATATATTAGATATTAAGACAATTTTTTTTATGTTAATTACCAAATTTAATGATGTGATATCCAAAGATTAGTCACCTCAGTAGCAGAGATGTAGCCATTTTGATCTTTATCCAGCACTTTGAAAGCTTCCTTGAGTTCATCCTCAGCGTCAATTTCCTACACACATATTATTCAAGTCATGCCCTAAATGTATAGTTGTAGTATTATGCCAGTGTACCGTGCTGTGTAGAAATACACGCACACTCACACACACGTATATAATATTAGTGAAATTACTTCCATATTCTTGGCCATGAGATTCAAGAACTCAGAAAAATCAACGGTCCCATTTCCATCAGAATCGACTTCATTGATCATGTCACGCAGCTCTTCGTCAGTAGGGTTTGGGCCCAGAGATCTTATGACAAGTGCCAATTCTTCCTTTGTTATACACCCTGCAATTCATTATTCCAAACATCCTCATCATCTTAAACACATATATACATCATATAGGAGTATCTATTAACTGCTACCTCGCCATGTCACGAAATATATATCTACGGAATTTAGGAATATTTATATTTATTACAATATATGAAGGACTAACCATCACCATCTTTGTCGAAAAGACCAAAGGCTTCATAGAACTTAAGAACCCGTTCATTTAGCAATTCTTCCATGAATATCCTTTTCCGTTTTCTCTTGTTTTTTCTTCTAATTTTCGTTTAGCAATCAAAGTTTAGACGACGGTAATTTTTTCCTACTAAGTTATGGAGAGAGAGAGAGAGAGAGAGAGAGAGAGAGATGATACTAATATCGACTTAGGTGGGATATAACTACATATAAATATAGGGGAGGAGACACGAAAGCCTCTAATTTCTGCTTTAATCATAATATTAATCATATAAATCAAATTCTCAAAACTACAGTAAGCAGTAGTCAAAACTCAAACTATACCGTCGATGATGTGTGTGTCTATGATCGATCGCACAACATTCAGAATGGAACTCATGGCCATTAGAGATTCACAATCAGACGCACATACACAATATAGATATACTATGATAATTTTTAGCATAAAGAATTATCATTTAATATAACACATCTATACCCTACAACTACATAGAGAGGTATATATTTTTTTTTTAATAGCTAGTAAAAGGCTATATTAACTACATATTACGATAAACGTTATTAAGAGACACACATAAGGACGGCGACGTGTGATTAAGACGTATATATCCTATTAAAACTCTTGAAAGACTCATTTGTACGCGTTTTCGCCTGTTTTCATACGCGCATATCTCAATTTACGTAATAATCCAACTTATAAATTTCAATTTTCAAGCACAATACAAAGACATAAACGCGACCAAAAAAAATACTTTCCATAATATTTCCGAAAGAAAAAGAAAGAAAGAAAAAGAACGTAATTTCATCATCTTTGTCCTTTAGCTCCGATGGATGAACTCGAATTTCCTTGTCCACCACCACAACATACTTAAATTTCGACATTCAACTAAAACCTGCCGAAAGTAATAATAGTTGAACGAAGATTTAATGTCTCCGAGTTGACTTAACGATAAAATGATTCGTTTGATGATCTAAAAGATTCTCTTCTCATCAAGACATGACATTTAATTTAACCCTCAAGTCAACAACTAATATCGTGAGATGCAAGGAGATATATATAGAAACTCAATTCCACAAAAAGGGAGGTTGAAAAATCAAACTCACCTAGTCATCAAGCTACATAGAATGTACAACATATTATATTACAAACCCATCACCTATCTAGTATATGGACAAGGCGAAGGACCAACTTCATTTAACGTCGGGTCGGATCAGATATGGCGGCCGAGGTCGGGCGCCCGTATGGGCTCAACGTGCGGGCCATGCGTGGGAATTGCCTCGGGCTGACCCGCTGGGTTCGGGCCTAGGTCGGGACAGCATGGGACTGGTGACGGTTCGGCTGGTGGAGTCGGGTCGAAATTGGGCAGGGTCGGGTCACGTGGAATATCCGGCGGAGATTTGCGAGGGAAATATGTCGGGTCATGGGCCTTGACAACGCCCGTTATGGGCATTACACGGAGGCCGTGGTAGTTTATTAGGGCATAGAGTGGGATAGTATTCTTCACCAAAACGACTGATGTGATTGTCGTTATCTCTTTCGCTTCTTTTTCTTACTAAAGCTAATGAGATTTTGTAGTTCGATCATGTTTTTTTTTTTCCTCAACGATAGCTTTTTTTGTAGTTCGATCATGTTAGAAGTACAAAAATTAAAAGAGATATATCTTTATGCGATGACGTGTCTATTTATTAGTTCTTGCACTGATATGACACGTGGACTACATGCAACAGCGGACAAGCTGTGTTGCATGGAGTTTCTTGATCCCATGCCGATCTATTTTTCTTTTTTTTTTTTATTATTTCTTAGTAATAATTATCGAGTTAACATGAGGATAAACTGCAGAATAATTCGCGTTCCAGTTGTTTTTCGTCTTCATACTCCATATACGACAGAATCAAGAATCAGCTCAGCTCAAGCTTCCAAAATCAACCCAGAAATTCGCTATAAATCGCGGTAACTATTTTCCCTAATCCTAGGTATCAATTCATCATATTCCTTACACTGGTAAATCATCACCTACAAACAAAAACCACTGGCAGCAATCACCACATTCAGCGAAGAACACACTGAGTTAAAATCGCCAATATTTCATTCGGTCAAAAACGTCAAAGTGCCAACAGTACTTCTTGTCGGAGCTACTGAGTTAAAATTTTCTTTGCTTTCTTTCACATTCACACTGTCTCTGTCACGCGTGTAGGACTTTTTTTCAATTTTTTTCCATCCACATGTCCATTTTTAGGTCTATATGACATGTTATCTACGGACAAAATTATATGTACATAATTATTGGGAAAGCTACAAAATTATATGTAGGTAATTATTGCAGAAGTATCTTTTGTAAGAAAAAAAAAATCTTTCATCCCCCATAAAATCCAACTTTCACTTTTGTTCCATCCAACCACGGTCAAAAATTTATGAAACAAAGGGGTTATATTGTTTATATTTTTACTCAACCAACTACGGTTAGAGAAGGAAGAGAGTAAACAAATAAATAAACCAACACAACATAACATTTATTATTAAAAAGGAAGAAAGAAAGAAAAGAACGAAAGAAAACAAATGAAAGAGAAAGAAGATAGAGAAGAGCTAAAAACCACAGACACAGAGCAGTGGAGATGGTCTGAACTGAAAGGCGTCGAACTCATTGTGTCAGCTCAATCAGAAAACTCATCAGAAGTCAACAAAAACATCAACAGTTCCACAAGCACCACTTAGGTTTACTAACACAACCTAATCCCAAAGCTCATGCCACAAGCCATCAAAAGCGTAGAGTTCGTCCAAGGCAAAGGCGGCGCTGGTTCCATCAACGAAGTCGCTTCACCTCATAAATTTCCGCTACAGCACGTGAACTACGTGAGCTAATTGCTCAGTAAGAGAATGTCGTAATAGTAATAAACTCGCGTAAAATATGCTCGGAACTATATCGGCCTGCGACATGAATTTCCTCGAATGAGTCAATGCATGGTATGTGTTGATGTTGAGCTTTCAACTGAAACAATGTTGGGTAACATTCTAGTCAACATCAGTTGGCCGAGAATGTTCCCTTTCCTAGTTTTATCTTTCATGCCCAAAACCTATTTAATTTATGACGTGGAATTTTTCCTATGTTGAGCAGGACTTCTTCAAAGGGTTGAACGGATCAAACCGCGTGGAAGATGTGTAGAAGAGCTAGAGCGAAAATAGGAGTGGAGCATACTAAAAATAGGAAGCTTGGAGAACAACTGAAGACTGAGCAACCCAAGCTGACCAAGTCGAGCTGCAACGGTCACTAACTGTCCAAATACACTTAGTGGACGTTAGAGGATGTTGTGGGAAGTTGCTAAGTCGTTGGAACAAGTCTTTCACAAGTCGAAGGAGTATATAAGTCGATAAGACTTAACCGTTGAAAGGACGGACTTTTGGGAGGACGAACACAGAGCGAAAGTGAGAGCATCTCTGAGCGAGAGTATTCCTTGAAAGAGTTTTTCTTTGTAGTCTAGCAGTTGCTGAATTCTTTGTTGATTCGTAGGTTTTTGCTAGACTAGTTTTAAACTATCTTTTCGTGATAGTTTGTAATCCATCTTTATAGTGGATTCGCAGCAAGTTATTTGACTTGCTGCATAAAAATATCGTGAGTGTTCGTTTCATCGTCGCTAAGTTCTTACTATTACGCTGTGCTTTAAAAGTGAGAGTGAGTGTTAACCCAACATCACGTCCAACATCAGTATATAACTTAGTGATTTTTATCCATTGTGTACGGGACCCCCTTCAGTATGCTATATGCCACTCCCTCAAAATGATTCACTCAATATGGACCCTAAGACGGAATATTACGATACCGAAGAACTCAATCAATATCAAGGAGGCCTATAAATATCAATGCTGGCCGTCTTTTCACCCGCCCAGAAATATCTGCACGGTCTTTTTCACCCGCCCAGGAAATAGCTGTACGGTCCTTTTCACCCAGCAGCACGGTCTTTTTCACCCGTCCAGAAAAGACGTTGTCACGTCAGGCCAGTAAGGGCGTCGTACCGCCAAAAGGGGAAGGGCTCGAGTGGACCATCCCGTTAAAGGCGGTCTTCTCCACTACGAGATTCCCTCGCATATCGTAGTATAGTCTCACACACATAATGTGTTCGTGAAATATTGCTGATTTAAAGGCCGGATATTTCTCTAGAATCGCGTTTGGAGTTCACTTTCCAAAGACAATATTTCGTCCCGGGATAAGACTAGAGAATTTCTGTGATATCGCTCGTGAATTCAATGTATTTATGTCGAGTATATCTGCGTTTATTTATAACCCAAGTTCCTACCGGTTATGTCTGTTCATAATAGACATAATCCTTTCAAGAATAGTGTCTGTTTGAGAACAGATATTACCTTTCGAAGCCAAGCACCTATTCGGGTATACACCCTTTCGGATGAAGAGGGTTTTTGAGGGGAAAGCATGCACACCTTTTGGGTGTATTCGTGCCTTTTCGGGACGGCCGCTGCTAGGGGCGCTGCCCCCTCGGCCCCTGCTTCGTTTTGGGTTCTGACATAAATGTTCTCCGAGCGTGCACTCCGCACCTCCTAACCCGGATACATTTTACATCCCAATTACACTAAAATATATAACATAATGCTCATCACAAGATTAGTCTCCCCAAAGCGACTATGTGAAAATCCCCACATGCTCATCACCTGTCGTCCAAATCGACATAAATGACTCGATGTAAAAGAAACAATGCACAATATGCAAGGAGTATCACACTCATATTTGAGACAGTAATTTGTGCCCAAGGACATACATCACAATTACTTGAGCTGACCAATAGTTAAACTCAAATCATATAAGGTCATGTCTCAACAAATAATTAAAACACGCATATGGCGACTCGCGCCTGAGGTACAATTTTTAATACCAAATAATTCGTACCTCCCAAATAATCAAATAAATAATAGCACATATATCACGACAAAACAATTAAAGCTAGGTTCATGTGTCGTAGTTGCATGGGACAGTCGCTTACATGTCGTCTCTAACCTTTTTGTTATACCGAGATTGTGAGTCGTAATTTCAACTACAAAGTAAGCCTAAGAGCATATAAGTACGCGCCTAAATGATCACTATAGCTTTATGTGGTTACTAAATAATAATAGCAAATGAGTCAGTTAAAAGGCACGAACCTTACATAGCCTATTAATTCTTATATGTTGTGTGTATATATATGTATGTGTACCAAGGAAAATTTAGTAAGAAACGTGACTTTCAGCTATCAAAAGACAATCCTTTAACTGAAATATTTTAATTATTCTGAGAATAAAGAAAATCTAATTGATAAAAAGTACGACCAAGCCTTAATCCCCTTACTCAACGAATACCAAATAGATAAACACATGTAGTATCGTTTATATGCACTAGTATGCAATATAATCCTCACATGGAAGGTTTACCTCGATGATCCTTCGTGGCTTACGTGTACAGATATGAGACTGAGGTTTTTTGGTGGAGAAAATATGTTAGAAAATACACCAAAAAAAATATGTTAGAAAGCAAGGCTGAACCGATAGGGTGTGATGATATAAGTAATTAAGTCTGTTAATGTTTTCCTTGCCATTCACGTTAACTAACACTTATCAAATTAATAGTTAACACATAATATTATTTTATAAACACTAGAGTTCCTAATGAGCTTATGAGGTATACTCACGTACCTATACTTTCATTCATAATATGTTATGCATTTTAATATTGAAACTAGGATACTAAGTGAAAATATTGTACTTCTAACAAATAATTTGCATAGTTCAGTATATTGCTAATAATACTTATGAAAATCTACTCACATGAATATTGAATAATGTATTACGCATACGCGTGTAACTAATTACACCTAGCAATCGACACACGTTAATAGCGGCATTTACCCGCAGACACGTATAATTAGTAGTACTTAGTAATTGACACGTGTATTATTAATTGACCCATATCACAAAGAAAAACAACTGAAGTAACTAAGCTTGATAATTCTAATTTATTAATTAATTTATTTATTAGTTATTATTTATTAATATTTATTTATTTATTATTATTATATAAAAATATTGACACGTGTCACTATTCGCCTCTAATGACTTCTATACTACTTCTCATACCAAAATTCCTAGGAATTAAATTATTAAAATGTTGGAAGTAATACATACTAGCCAAATAATTGTATTAAAATATGCGACTCCTAAAAATGCACATAACATGAAAAGCATATAATTCAAATAATATGCATAACAAGCACACATTATATTTGCACATAATTCGCATAAGATGAGAATGCAATGCATGGTTCATATTGGCCGAACAAGGGCTAGGAATTGTCCGGGTATGACATCCTCCCCTCATAAAAATTTCGTCCTCGAAATTTCACTTACTGAATAGGTGATATTTGGTTCGCATCCTCTATTTCCCAAGTAGCCTCTTCCGTTAGTTGATTCTGCCAACATACTTTGACTAACGGGATTTTCTTATTCCTAAGACGTTTCACTTCTTGGGCCAGTATTTCCACGGGTTGTTCTTCATAACTCAGGTTCGGGTTTAATTCCAATGGCCGTTCCTTTTAACATGAGAAGGATCTGAGATATATTTCCTTAGCATCGAGACGTGAAAAACATTGTGAACTTGGGGTATAGATGGTAGATCAAGCTTGTAGGCGACATCCCCTACTCTCTCGATTATAGGGTAAGGCCTATCTATCTTGGACTAAGCTTTCCCTTTTTCCCAAATCGCATGACACTGTGCCACCTTTAGAAACACTTGAGCTCCAACTTCAAATTCTAACGGTCTTAGCCTTCTGTCTGCGAAACTCTTTTGTCGACTTTGTGCTGTTTTCATTGTGTGTTGAACTCGAACAACCGCATCGCTCATCTCTTGAATCATCTGAGGGCCCAAAACGTTTCTTTCACCAACTCATCCTGCTGAATTGGCGATCGGCATTTTCTCCCATACAATGCTTCATACGGAGCCATTCCGATACTTGCGTGGTAGCTATTGTTGTATGAAAACTTGATCAATGGTAGGAACTCCAATGCCCTTGAAAATCAAACAGGCAAGCTCGTAGCATATCTTCTAAGGTCTGAATTGTACACTCCGATTGCCCATCAGTTTGAGGGTGATAGGCAGTGCTATAAGTCAACCTTGTTCCAAGTGCCTTCTGCAGACTTCCAAAATTTAGAGATAAATATTGAATCTCGATCAGAGACAGAAATAGGCACTCTTCGTTTGTATTGATCAATCGGATAGGTTGAAGTAATTGGTATGAAGTGAGCAGATTTCGTAAGACGATCCACCACAACCCATATGGTATCATGATTCTTTGTTGTCTTCGGCGGCCCAACCACAAAATCCACTGATTGCTTCCTATTTCCATTCAAGAATGTCCAATGGCTGAAGTACTCCACTCTTTGATGTTCCGCCTTCACTTGCTGACAAGTCAAGCATCGTTCGATAAAAAGTGCAACATCCCTCTTCATGCCTGGCCACCAGTAGTATTGTTTCAGGTCTATACGTCTTGGTTGATCCTGGATGCACTGAATATGGTGTCGAATGAGCTTCCGTTAGGATTTCTTCTCGAAGAGTCTCCTCGTTTAGTATGTAAAGACGCCCTTTGAATCGCAGTACATCGTCCTTTGATAAATCTAAGCCGGTCCGTTGCCTTGCTTCTACCGAGTTCTTCATTTGAATGAAAAATTCATCCTCTTGTTGTCGTTTTTTGATTCTTTCAAATGGAATCGGCTGAAGTGACAAAGCGACCCATTTGACTTCTAATTCGCCCCGTTGTATAACCTCAATGCCCATCTTGTGCAGATCATCCCGTTCTGGCTTTTGAACTGATTTACGGCTTAGCGCATCTGCTACGCTGTTTACTTTTCCGGGTGATGGTTGATAGTGCAATTGTAATCCTTGACAAGTTCTAGCCATATTCTCTGTCGCATATTTAACTCCTTCTGAGTGAATATGTATTTCAGGCTCTTGCGGTCTGTATATATATCACAGTGCTCTCCATATAGGTAATGCCTCCAAATTTTCAATGCGTACACTACAGCAGCCAGCTCCAGATCATGTGTTGGATAATTCTTTTCGTACTCTTTCAACTGCCTTGATGCATATGAAATAACTTTACCATTTTGCATAAGAACAACTCCTAAACAATTCTTCGACGCATCAGTGTAAATCACGAACCCTTCATTAGTTGTGGGGATGGAGAGAATGGGTCTGGTTATTAGTCGTTGTTTGAATTCTTGAAAGCTTTGTTCGCAATCTTCATTCCAAATGAATGGAATACTCTTCCTTGTCAACCTTGTCAGTGGAGTTGCGATTTTTGAGGATCCTCGATTTGCTTGACTTAAGAAGAGAGCAGAAACAAGTTGATGTAATTCTCTATTTCGTTGTTGTCGAGATTGGGTAGGTGTTCCGAATAGTTCTTCTAAAGAACTGAATGAGACGAGTAAAGAGTTGTAGATTCGGGATGGGAATATGGAAAGTGAAAATTCCTTTCCCTTTCATCCTAGTTGTTCTCTTTCCTCTAGGCTTAGAGAATATCTTCTTTCGTTATGTATTTATTACTTAAAGCACTGGGAGAGAAAAAATAATCTTCGATAATAACCCGCTAAGCAAGGAAACTTCGCACCTCTAAAGGAGTCGTTGGTCTGCTCCAATTAGTAACAGCTTCGACTTTGCTAGGGTCTACTGATACTCCAGCTGCTGAAATAACATGGCCGAGGAATGCTACTTGATTGAGCCAGAATTCACACTTCTTGTATGTTGCATATAGTCGTTTCTGCCTCAACGTCTGCAATACCACTCGCAAGTGTTCACTGTGATCATCCTTTGTTTTTGAATAGATTAGGATGTCATCGCTAAATAAAATGGCGAATTTATCGATGAATTCTTCAAATACTCGATTCATCAGGTCCATGAATGCTGCTGGTGCATTTGTAACTCCAAATGGCATTACAAGAAACTCCCAGTAACTCCAAATGTCTTTTCCAGTACGAGATTTTCCTCGCATATCGTAGTATCGTCTCACACACATAATGCTCTTCACAAGATCAATCTTTCCCAAAGCGGCTATATAAAATCCCCACATGCTCATCACCAGTTGTCCAAAGCGACATAAATGACTCGTTGTAAAAGAAACAATGCACAAGATGCAAGGAATATCACACTCGCATCCGAGACAGTAATTTGTGCCCAAGGACATACATCAGAATTACTTGAGCTAAATAATAGTTAAACTCAAATCATATAAGGTCATGTCTCAACAAATAATTAAAACACGCATATGGCGATTCGTGCCTGAGGTACAATTATTAATACCAAATAATTCATACCTCCCAAATAATCAAATAAATAATAGCACGTATATCACAACAAAACAATTAAAGCTAGGTTTATGTGTCGTAGTTGCATGGGACAGTCGCTTACATGTCGTCTCTAACCTTTTTGTTATACAGAGATTGTGAGTCGTAATTCCAACTACAAAGTAAGCCTAAGAGCATATAAGTACGCGCCTAAAACGATCACTGTAGCATTATGCGGTTCCTAAATAATAATAACAAATTCAGTTGAAAGGCACGAACCTTACATGGCCTATTAATTCTTATATGTTGTCTGTATATATGTATGTGTACCAAGATAAATATAGTAAGAAACGTGACTTTCAGCTATCAAAAGACAATCCTTTAGCTGAAATATTTTAGTTATTCTGAATAAAGAAAATCTAATTGATAAGAAGTGTGACCAAGCCTTAAAACCCTTACTCAACGAACACCAAAATAGATAAATATATGTAATATCGTTTATATGCACT
Source organism: Craterostigma plantagineum (assembly GCA_027422505.1). NCBI lineage: Eukaryota > Viridiplantae > Streptophyta > Magnoliopsida > Lamiales > Linderniaceae > Craterostigma > Craterostigma plantagineum. Next base: position 4,605,032 of record JAPQWV010000029.1, read on the forward strand.
AGTATGCAATATAATTCTCACATTGTCTACATCGTCATCACTATACATGGGCCGTAACCCCACAATTTCAAAAAATCAAAACCCTACGTCGCTCCACAGACCACATCCATGTGCAACCCTCCCTCAGAAGTCCGTGGAGCACCGCCGTCAGACCGCCTCAGCCGCGACGCGCATCAGCGTCGGGTTCGGTACCTACAACATGTAAAACCCTGAGCTATCGCTCAGTAGGTGAAATATGCAAGTATGCAGCATGCCCTCGATCCCATCCCATACACCTCTCAATATGCACACTCGACTCTTCCCTTTCTATCTCAACCTATCAAGTCTCAAATCAATTAGACACTACGTCTAATCTCACAGAATCGCTCACGCCCGTCTCCCATCTCACTCACCTATCACCTATGACGGTTTACACCTCAGTATCTGAGTAGACGAGTGGCTCACCCCGTCTCCCTTCTAAACAGTTTGCACCTCAGATATTGAGTAGACGAGTCGCTCACGCCCGTCTCCCGTCTCACTCGCCTATCCTCTAAGATGGTTTACACCTCAGATGTCCTCATGCACCCGAGTAGACGAGTCGCTCACGTTCGTCCCCCATCTCACTCACCTATCACCTTTGATGGTTTGCACCTCAGTATTCGAGTAGACGAGTGGCTCACCCTCGTCTCAACGGTTTGCACCTCAAATCCTGAGTAGACGAGTCGCTCACGCCCCTCTCCCGTCTCACTCGTCTATCCTCTAATATGATTTACACCTCAGATGTCACTCATGCACCCTAGTAGACGAGTCACTCATACCTGTCTCCTGTCCAACTCATCTCTCGCCCAATACCCTAGTACTCATCCCGACTTTACCTTAAATGATATTCCGCTCATCGACGTAATAAGACATCATCGTTTTGTACGGTGCTCAACCTACCTCTGACGTGATATGCATGTGCTGTGCAAATAATGTAAATATGACGTGCAACACATATAAAACATGTAAAACATGTAATTACCAAATCACAGTAATTCATTACACATAAGATACAACTCCAAAACACGTAACATATATTCACATAATCACATAAGTATCATATAATAATACACACAACCGTTTAGGAGTCGTAGGTGGATTTAACCTACCTGTCGTCCAATTGCACTTATTGCCTTGCCTTGTGAAATTCCTATGTTCAACCCTTGGATAGAAATATTATAATATCCGTGACATATTTAATTTAAATAATTAGGCCAAAATAATTTGTTTTGACTATTATTATTTGTTAACCCTTAGTCCGATACTAGTCTAGGCTAAGGGTTAAATCATCTAAGTTCTCTATATGTATCTAGGTTCGTCCGATTTGACATATGTCATCTTTCACTTCCGTTCGATCATCACGGTTCCTAAATCGCTGGTTAATCATTAAAGCTCACATTCACCAAATTGCCTCAAGTCGCCCGATTCTTAATGTACCATAACATACTTTCGCCCGATTGGTTGTCTTTCAAGTCGTCCGATTTGACAAGACTTGAGCTAACTTTCGTCGTTTCATCATTTCGCCCGATTGGTTGTGCATGGAGGCAAGTTTTGCTCGATTTGTATAACGCGTGTCAAGGGTTTCGCTTGGACATCTAATCGCTCGATTCAATGCACGGTATTTCTACTTTAGCCAAATGATAAGTATGGGATCCAATCGCCTGATTGCACCATGCGTGGGAGTGAGTTTCGCTCGATTCCTTCTAGCTCCCAAATCGCCCGATTGGTGCAATGCCCACATGAGTTTCGCCCGATTGCATGGTATTAGGGTCCTCAAATCGCCGAGTTCTTACTACCTCCCACGATCGCCCGGTTGTATCATGTCCAGAACTAGTTTTGCCGAGGTCTCTAACTGATCGATTTCTTGGTCCTTCAATCGCCGATTCCAGCTTACAAGTACATCTTCCATTCGCCCGATTGCTCATGTGGCTTGTTACATTCGATCAAAATTATATCAAGCTGCTTTCCTCTTCATTCTGATTTGTACCTTACTACTCTTTCCAGATGCATCATACTCAAATCAAAACTCTCATGTTAGCATGATTTATACTTGAAACCCTAAATTCAGTACTAACATAAAAATCGTAATCCTCCTTAAAATTACTCTAAACCCTGAAAATGGTACACCCTAAATCCTACTTGACACGTATCACACAGGAAAACAACTGAAGTAACTAAGCTAGATAATGCTAATTTAATGTTTAATATATTTATTAGTTATTATTTGTTAATATTTACTTATTATTAATAATAAATATTATTACTTTTATATAAAAATATTAACTAGACCCGTGTAACTGTTCGCCTCTAGTGACTTCTATACTATTTCTCATACCAAAATTCCTAGGAATTAAATATATTAAAATGCTGAAAGTAATACATACTAGCCAAATAATTGTATTAAAATATGTGACTCGTAAAAATGCACATAACATGAAAAGCATATAATTCAAATAATATGCATAACAAGCACACATTATATATTAGCACGTAATTCGCATAAGATGAGAATGCAATGCACGATTCATATTAGCCAAATAAGGGCTAGAAATTGTCCGGGTATGACAGGAACCCCACGGAGTCTCACTATTTCTTGGATGTACAAAAGTGTAGACTTCTCCATGGAATAAGTTTGATTGAGTGGCAAGAAATGGGGGGACTTAGTCTATATGTCGACATCCACCCAAATTGCATCGTGACTTTTTACAGTCTTCAGTAACCCGAAGACAAAATCCATTGTTATTTGGTCTCACTTCCACTCTGGTGTCGGCAAAGATTGCAACATCCCTGCCGGCCTTTGATGCTCTGCCTTGATCTGCGGACAGGTCAGACATCGATTTACAAAAGAAGCAACATCCTTCTTCATTCCTTGCCACCAATAATTCGTTCGTAAATCTGGATAGATCTTTGTTGCACCAGGATGCACCGAGTAGATTGTAGTATGCGCCGCCGTCATTAAAGTTCGACTGATTTCTTCATCCTTGGGCACATACAAGTGGCCTCTGAATCGTAAGCTTCCGTCATCTCGAAATTTGAATTCCGATGGAACATCCGTATCTTGTTCATCTAGAATCTTCAGATGCTATTCATCTTCTTTTTGAGCCTCGAAGATTCGATCTAACAGCGTCGGCTTGAGTGTTAATGCTGCTAATTTCGCCTCAATCTCCCCAAAGTTGACTACCTCAACTCCGATTGGCACAATTCCATATTCACGGCTTTCCGGCTCAACGCGTCTGCGACCACGTTAGCTTTTCCTGGGTGATAAGTTATCATGCAGTCGTAGTCTTTCACTAGTTCGATCCATCGTCTTTGCCTCATATTCAACTCTTTCTGTGTTAAGAAGTACTTCACGCTCTTATGATTAGTAAAGATCTCGCACCTTTCTCGGTACAGATCGTGTCGCCATATTTTGAGAGCAACCACCACTGCAGCGAGTTCCAGATCATGGGTGGGGTAGTTCTTTGTTAGGACCTCAGATATCCAACCTAGATCGAATCGATTGATAATCTTTAGAAATTCAGATTTAAGATCGAAGATAACCACATTTAAAGCTTACGAGAGAAGAAACGTTGAAAGCAAGGGTTTGGCGCGAAATTCTTCTCTCCAAAATTCTCGTCTTTTCTCTAAACTAAAACCATACTAAGCACACTCCTAATTTTCTTAGGACTTCACTATATATACCACCTATTGTTTTATATTTACACAAGTAGTCCTATAATATGACTAATTACAATTCAGTCCAAGACTATCAATTTGCATATCAAGACACAATAACTATATTAATTGAATACAATAAATAAGTTCCAACAATCTCCCCCTTTGTATTCAATTTTCAATATAGCGCAGGTTATCTTCGTCTTGCAAATGGAAAGAGTCCTCGAGTCCTTGAAATCTCCTCGTTAGAATATCTTCAAGCTCACCCGGTCTTCTAGGCATCGACTTTTTCTTCGAATCTTCCTCTGAAGTTCTTCTCCTAAATGCCATAAGATGTACGGAGTATTCTTTCCGGATTTAGAAAGTCCGCGTTCCATTTCTCCCTTTGAAAGCGCACGAAACTGGAAACTCCCCCTATTTGGGTCAACCTCGTGTTGAGATCGGGGAGTACGATGTGAGGTTTGGAGAGGTGAACACGGTTGGTGACTTCGATCATTGATGCAATGGACACGGTTGGCAACTTCGGTCCTTGATGTAGTGGACACGGTTGGCAACTTCAGTCCTTGATGATGCTTGAATTATGTGTCGTTCGGTCCACGGTCCTTGCTTCTTCTTCCGGAAGCAAGGGGATTGTGAAAGTCGAGGAGAGGGCTCGAACTTAGCCATCTTCTCCGTTTTGCCAGATTCGTCTTCTCTGAATGGAAGTTGTCTGGTTCCGCCTCGAAGAAGCTTCTCTAGTTCCAGAAGAAGGTACGCCGTCTCTTTCTTTCGCTAAATCTTCGAGAGCAGAGTTCGAAGTGATAGTTGGAAGATCTTCTTGAAAAGCGTCCACTTCACACACCTGAAAGCACTAAAACGCTCCCCCGAGGATTTAGTCGTTTAAAAAGATTTCAAGGAGAGTTCATGATTCAAAAGTACACTCTAAAAGCATAAGCATGAATTATAATAGTAAAAATTACTCCCCCTTAAATTCATATTACTCCCCTTCAATTCATTCTCCTAGAAGCATATAACAGAGTAATTTCAAAATAATAGAGTAATTTTTTCATTCTCCCCCTTAATTCATGTTTTCACCTGCTAAGAATCATGATTCCCCCTCAAATACTGCGCATATGGTGTTTAACAATTTCGCAAGATATACATATTCACCAAGATATGCATATGAGAATGTAACACATATGACAAAACGAGTAGAAACGCATATAATCATCTCAGCATACACACATGAACTCCTAAGCATGCATATGAAAATTTGCGTAACCATTTAAGCAAGAAATATTTCACTTTTAAACAAGTCTGTGCCATGCATGTGCAAATGCATTTGAAAATATGCGAATTTTTTCATGCATAAGAAAAATGCGAGTAAAATAAATGCCAAAATACATGGAAAAATGCATGAAAAATATGCAAAGAAAATTTGCAAAGGAAATATGCGAAAAAAATTCGAAACAATACTATACGATTTTTTTAAGTTTTTTTTATTTTTATTTTATTTTGGGTTCAGGTTACGTCACTTCGATCATTTTCACGCAAATATTCACATGACACATAGAATAATAATTCGCCATCAAGTCATGCCGTCAAACTAAAGTCCTAAGTTCATAGAGTGATCCATTTCGACAACTCTCACGAGGTTCGCTTTGGCGCTCAATTTTTTTTAATCATTGGATTTATATACTAGATATATCACTCATGTCAACACAAGCAAAATTATATCTAATAACCTGCTATCAAGGCGCCTTTAATCATTTCACCGAGCGAGAAACCGTCGATTCGGAATCAAAGGGACTCTTGAGCGATTTAGTATTATGGTTCTGACTTAGAAGGGAAGGAAAATAGTTAGGAATCGTGGACTAAAGATCTTCTTCCTTTTCTTCGTCGTCCTCTTCACCGGCATTTTCTTTTTCATCCTTTAATTAATTTCTTTTATTTTATTCTACACTTGCTCAAGCCGAAGCTCCACTTCTAAGGCGAAGTTCTTGTTTGTTCTCGGGTCGATACCGTGCTCCACTTCTTTTAATCCCTAGAGAGGTTTCAAAGATTATCGATTTGGAGAAGTTCACAGTTATAGAATTCTAACCCAAGGCCATGCTCTTCTTCTCGTTCTCTCGATATAAGACCAGATTACCATTGGAGAAGTTCACTTCGTGGTGCTCCGCTTCCAGCCGTTCTGACGAAAATACGATCAAAGGAGAAGTTCACAACAAGATCCATGCCCTCTTCTTATGATTTCTAGAAGATTTCAATAATTAGGAAGGCATGTTCTTTTGGACTATTTATCGTGCATTGAGCATTCCTCGTGTGCGTTTTCCACCTCTCTTTTGTCATCATTTTCTTCTTTTTCTTTCGTCGCCTTTTTCTCCCCCTCCTTTTCTCGTTTATGCAACCCTTCGAAATTTATGAATTACGGTTGAAGGCTTTATCGGGATACAATGAAGAAAAGGATATCGGAGAAGGCTCAAAAGGGATGACTAGATGAATAATTTCAAGGATGATATTTTGATTTTGGCCAAGTGAGGAATTTCCTACGTGCCCTAATCACTTTCCTAACAATGTAACGCAAGGCAAGTATGAGGCCAAGAAATACAAGTTAACACAAGCATTTGATGTGTGACTCGCTCAAGGATAGATTCCATAAAACATAATAAGGCTCAAATCTCACATATATGATGTGGCTTTGTGTCTAGTGGAACAAACAGTGACCTTTAGACAAAAGAATGCAACTAGACAGACAATATTAAGCAAATAACCAATCATATATCAAGGAAAGATTTGAACAAATCAAAGAAGATTGAGTAATCGTCATTCCCTATTTTTTTCGTTTTTTGGACTAAATTCCGTATATGTATAAATAATGGGTGAATGTACAGGATGAGTGAGAGTATTATCGCTCACTAGCAAACCAGTAATAGACTACTGTTTAGCACCACCAAAGACAAGAAATCAAACAAAAACGGCTACCAAGCTACTCGCCAAAGTCGTCGTACAGCTACTCTCTGCAGATCACACTTGGAGGATGTCCAAGAAGCCTCATGCAAGCCATGTCAAGGATGGCCACCACTAGCCTGTCCGGAGTCGTGATAGTCCCCTCCTTCCAGCGCTTTTTACGTGCATGCCAGATATGATAAACCAGAGATGCGAAGACATGACGATAAGCAGCCTGTAGGAGATGCTGCCCGCGCCATCTCAACGCAGCCCACAAAATACCCTCCCGCCAATCCACATATGGCCATACCCACCTGATCCTCCGCCGCAGTAGACGACCACCTTGCCGCGAGAACCCACAATCAAAGAATAAGTGTTGGACAGTCTCAAAGTGAAGCGCATTACAAAGAACGCAGGCAAGGGTTCCAGCGCGCTGTGCCACCCAAGGCTTATCCCTAGTCGATAAACGATCGCGAATGGCCAGCCAAAGTGCCTGGGAACTCTCAGAGGTCCCCCAAATCCAGGGGACGATCTGCCGATGTAGACGCAACGCCTCCCTGACCGAACGTGCCGTAGCACGGCCATCCGGCGCCCCATTCCACCACACCACATCACGCGTGGTCGGATCGACCTGTGGAAGATACCGACTGAAGTCAAGGTACTCAGCCGCCCATCGTCCTGGCCAATTCCAACCGTGATCGGTAATGACTGAACTCGACGAGTTCCCAATGGTAGCCCCATCGCATGCGGTCCTCTAGGATAGCGTTCTGGTAATGGCTCAGCCCGTATCCATGGATCCTCCCATAAGAGTAATGATGAGCCATCACCAATCTTAAAGGAAATGAGTGGTAGGGTTACCGGTCACAACTGCATCAGCTTTCTCCAGCTCCATGCAGTGTTGGCCGAGACGGTGACTGTCCAAACTGAGAGCGCATGCAAACGTGTACTGTACAACCATTCCACCCAAATCGAGTCAGGCGCCCGAGTGATCACCCTCCATAATGCTGAACGAGAAGTGCTCTGTTGTCAGTACTGATCGAACGAAGACCCAATCCTCCCTCAGAAACTGGAAGACAAACATCATCCCGGGAACTGGCGAAATTCGACTCCAGGGTCTGAACTACACCCTTAGGCAACAAGAACACTCCAGACCGGTAGACATGAAGCGCTTGGAGTACCGACTTTATCAGCTGTACCCTGCCCGCATAAGACAGGGACTGATTTAGCCACGACCCCAAGCGCGCATCAACACGTTGCAGTAGTGGAGCAGAGTCGCCAACCGTGAGCCGAGAAGCAATAAGCGGCACCTCCAAATAACGAACAGGTAATCGACCCTCTCGAAAACCCATCAACGATTGTAACTGTGCCTTTAGTCCCTCCACCCTCCGTGATAGGTACAGCTTGCTCTTGTCCGGATTAGGATGTAGGCATGATAATTCAAAGAACAACATCAAGGCTTGCTTCAGCACTCCTACGGAAACGACATCAGCATGGCAAAAAAGTAGTAGATCGTCTGCGAAAACCAGCATGGGGAGTGACATAGCCTCGCACCGCCAATGATAGTGAAATCTGGGCTCATCCTGTATGCGACTTCCGATAAGGCGGTGGAGCACTTTCATGACGAGTGTGAAAAGGTAAGGCGAAATAGGATCGCCCTGCCGTATGCATCTCTTGGCAGCGAAGAAGCCCGCCGAACGACCATTTAGGTTGATAGAGAAGGTGGGCGTTGTTAACAGCTCCGTATCCACTCAATAAACCTCGGGTGGAATCATAGCCTGAAGCGTTGCTAATAAGAAACTCCACTCCACCTTATCGTATGCCTTGGCAAGATCGACCTTAATCATAGCTCTAGGTGGTCGACACTTACACGTATAGCCAACGCAAAGTTCCTGGTGCTAGCAGGATGTTATCACTGATGCGGCGTCCGGGAACAAACGCCGTCTGTGATGCATGAACCAGATCCCCAAGCGCTGGCTTCAGCCGGTTTGCCAGGATCTTGGAAATGACCTTGTAGAGGACGTTGCAGCGCGAGTGTGGCCGAAAGTCTGATGACCTCCGTGGCGACTCACGCTTAGGTGTCAGCGTGATAAGAGTGCTATTTAGCCCCTTCAGTAGGCGGCCAGTCACAAAAAAATTCTGTGTTGCCCGTATTAGCTCAGGACCCACTATCCCCCACTTATTAATTTTTAAATTTCGTTGTACTTAATTTCTTGTATATATTTTTTTTGTTTTTTTAATTTTTATTTAAATTACAATGAGAAAAAATAAAACCAATGCAAGAAAAAAGATATGAACGTGATAAAGGAAATAAATAAGTGCATGAATTTTTATTTTTATTGTTTTTTTCATTTTTCAGAAAAAATGAAGATGCATGAGAATAAAAAGAGAAAAAACTGCATGAAGAGTTTTTTTCTTTAATTTTTTTATGGCTATATGCGTAAAATGCGTAAAAAGATTTGGTATTTAACATTTCAGCTCAAATGCATAATGTACCAAATTGTGATCCCTAGAAAAATGATCGTGACTCATCCAAACAAATTTAGCACTTAAAAGAAATGTGTAAGGAATTTCGTCAGCGAGTTTGCCGCTTGGGTAGGGAATTGTTGTAGTTGCTCTGCCGCTCGCCCTTGATCATGTATGTGGAGCAACTATCATCGGATTACAATACATGAGGGAAATCTGTAAAACTATCTGGACTTTGGTACCCACTGTCGTATGGGTCCTCCCTTATTAGCAGAAAACGAATTAGGCGCCCGTGTAAAATTAGAGTGTGATGCTGAGTCGCTCGATGATGTAGTCTTAATAAGCCACTTTTGATTTGGACTATTTGACTTGATATCTACCTTAGGGATCTATTTTGGCATGATTTTACACGGATATGAAAATTCAGCTTTTGAAAATGTGCTCCTAGAATGTGGAGTTTTAAAAATCTTCTCATTACCCAGTTGTAATAAATGTTTTCCGGATTTGACTTTGACTGGATACTTCATGTAAGAATCCGAACAGATAGAATGATAAGCATGTAAAGTAGAGGTATCGTATTTCCTACAAGGAGAAGACACACTTTTCATATAATGATTAGAAGGATAATGCTTTCGAGAATGAATAGAATCATGGTAAATAAATGCATTTCCTTGCTTAAGATCCCTAAAAGAATGTTGATCATTTAATAAGTTTGCGCTCTTTGGACTAGAAAGATCATTGAAAGAATTTGCGCTTTTAGGACTAAACTGATTTGTTTTAATTTTTGATGAAGAGCCGATTTCAAAGTTTTTACTTCTGAAGCTAATAGGCTTTAAGTGAGGAAATGGCTCGTTGATTTTTCGAATTTAAATCTCTAGGAGACAATATTTCTTTCTTCACGATCTTTAGAATGAATTTTTCTCGTGAGGGAGTGGAAGATGCGTGAGGAATAGTATGGAAATGGAGGAATCCTTGAGATTTTCCATCTCCAATAAGAACGTTTTCTTTTCCGCTTCAAAATTCTCTCGTTCCTTTTCTAATGTAATTCGTAACTCCTTTAACTTTTTAACGATCGAGGGTAGGTATGTAGAGAGAATTTTCAGAATGATGATTTTGTGCTTCCTCGGTAGTAAAACGATTTTGGGGAAGATAAATTGACTGAAAGCTCCAGCCCTTGGGAAGTTCCCTAGTTTTGTCACTTTGATTCAATTCGGTGTAGGAAAAGGGAATTTAAGCCCTAATTTCGGCTTTTCTCTTATTTTCTTCCAGCGAATTTATTTCTTTTGCGTTTATAAAGACCATAAAAGCAGCTAGTCTTAAACTCATGTACTTGCAATCAACTTTCTTCAAGTTCCGTGGATTAGTAAAGCCTAAGCCTATCCTAGCACGATCAAATTTTGTATCTGTGGGCTGATCTTTTTGTCCCCTTACTGCAAGAAAATCTTCTAAATTCTTGATTATGGACATATACTTAGTCTCATTCTGCTTTAAGCTCTTAGGTAAATCATCTATTTTCATAATAGAGCTCCTAAGCTTAGATTCAGGACTAACCATTTCCTCCTTAGACTTAGTTAATTTATCCTCTAAGTCTCTTGTACTTTTCCGTTCATTTTTCATGTTAGTATACCTAGTTTGTAAGGATTCTAACATGTTCAGCAATGTAGAGTTAGGGATCACTGCCTCCTTAGAGGATGTGTTAGTCTCATCTTCGTGGTGTGTCATCAAAGCCAAGTGCGTCGTTTGTTCGGAGTTCATTGTCTTATTCTTCTTTGAGCGTGACTTGGTCTTTGTGGTCTTCTTGTTTAACTCCTTGGCAATTAATCATAGTAGACGCCCAAAATACTGCAGTTGTTCATCAACGTCGGAGCTAAAGTCGTCGGAGCTTGTGTCATCGGATCGAGTAATCGAGTAGGTGTCCATTTTGGTTTTATAAATTTTATTTATTATTAAAAGTTTTGGTTGGTTGGATATTTTGATCGTTAACGTGTTTTATGGATTTGAATTCTTTTTAATATTGGTTAAAAATATTTGGCTTTTAAAATTTCAGCTTCGAAAGGTTTTTGGTTTATAAGGTTTGATTTAAGAATTTAATAGTATATACCAAAAGTTTTTTTTTGGGGCGGGGGGGGGGGGGGGTCACTAATAACGTAAACAAGTGTACAAAAAGCCATGTGATATGCACATCGCTCCAACCGGTAACATTCTACCAGCTCACAACCAAAGCAACAAACCTAACGATACAAGAAATCAGTCTACCAAGCGATGCGCCACATCCGTCGCAAGCCACTGAGTTGGAACTGATACGTGCTCGAGATTGTGCATAGTCGCAGACAAAGTAACGTCTCAACATCAGCTATAAGCTGATCAGGTGGGCGTTGCCTCCCTTCCCGCCATCTTCCGTTTCTCTCCAGCCACATGTGATAAATCAGCGAACGAGAGGATGTCGATAGCTAAGCCATGATAGATGTTGGCCATGCCAACGTTGGGATGCCCAGCGAATCCCACCGAACCAGTCCCGTATCGGCCAACTGAAGCGCATTCTAGTTCGTAGCAACCGTATGCATCGCCTGGAGAAGGAGCACTCAAAGAAAATATGACGCGTGGTCTCCTCTATATCAGAATCACATAAGAGACACGACGATCGTCCAGCTGCAGGTGCCACCCACGGTTTGTTGCGTGTCGGCAACCTGTCCCTAATTGCTAGCCACAACAGGAACTCATGTCTAGGGATTGCAAGTGGGCCTCCAAACAACGTATACCAAGGTACTCGAGGGCGTCGTTGTCGCAAGCTCTCCCTAGCTGAAAATCTTGAGAACTGCCCATTCGATGATGCAACCCATCTGACCACGTTCTCCACCCCAGGATGGATGTGAGGAAGCATCGGGGTAATCTCCAGGTAATTCACCGAAGTTTGAGCCGGCCAACACCATCCCTCGTCATTGATAACCTCGCTGAGTTTGGAGTCTATTGGCAGGCCATGATCATTGGTCCGCGTGGGTATCGTTCCACCAAAGGCCCCGCAAGTAGCCAAGGGCCGGTCTAACTTCGTGGCAGCCCCGTTCCCTATGCAAAAATGGACGAGTGGCCTGATATGTTCGCGAAGCTTCAGGATCTTCTTCCAGCTCCACGAAGTTGTCGAAGTCGGTCGAAGTGACCAGAAGGACTTATTTTGCAGCCGCGTCCGCCGAATCCATGTGGCCTAGATCGAGGTCGCATCATCTCTCAAGACGCTCCACGCAAGCTTCATTAGTAGCGCCCTATTACAGTCTCAATAGAGCGCAACCCCAGCATGCCTTCCTCCCTCGGTAAACATATATAGGCCCAGGCAACCTTGGCACTTGATCCCCCCATAAGAAAGCCCTAAGCCGTGTCTCAATGTTACGGATAACTCCCTTAGGGAGTAAGAACACTCCTGCCCAATAAGTATGCAACACTAGGAGGATAGATTTGATCAGTTGGTCCCTTCCCGCATAGGAAAGTGATAAATGAGTCGAAGAACCTAACAGCCGACCCACACTACTAATGAGTGGGTTACAATCAGCGATTGTCAGTCTCGATGTGATCAATGGGACGCCCAGGTATCGTACAGGTAGTGAGCCGTGTGAAATCCCATGATAGACTGAATTGCTCCTTTCAATCATTCAGCTCGCTTCGATATGAACATCTCGCTTTTATCAACATTCGCCGTCAAGCCCGATAGTGTAGCAAATCATTTAAGGCCACCCTTAAAAACACTAACCGTGTCCGCGTCCGCATGTGAGAAGCAGGTCATCCGCGAATGTAAGCATGAAAACCGAGGTCGCATCGCATTTCCAATGATATCGAAATCTTCCATCGTTTAATCTCATCCTCGATAATTCTAGGCAAGACCTCCATCACTAACGTAAAGAGATAAGGTGATATGGGGTCACCTTGTCGAAGGCCTCGCCGCCCGTGGAAAAAACCTTCCGGCTACCCATTAATATTAATCGAGAAATGTGTCGTAGTGAGGAAAGAGCGTATCCATCTAACGAACATAGGGTGCAAGTTAAGGGCTGCAAGCATGGCTAGGATGAAGTCTCATTCCACCATGTCATAAGCGTTCGCAAGGTCAACTTTGAAAGCTACCCGTTCGGGCAGCCCCATACTGTTATAGCCTTGACACACTTCATGTGCTAGAATATTGTTGTCTGAGATTCTGCGGCCTGGTATGAATGCGGTTTGGGTCGGGTGGACTAGCTGCTCTAGGTATCCCCGTAGCTGGTTGGCGTGCACCTTCGAGATAATTTTATATAAAACGTTGCAGGAGGCTATAGGCCTGAAGTCCTTTGCCATCCGTGGAGTCTCACACTTAGGAATGAGCGTGATGAGTGTCGAATTAAGTTCCCCCAGGAGCTGCCACGTCCTGAACAACTCCTTAATCGTATGCGTAACATCCTGCCCTTCCCACGTATGTGTGAAGAACGCCGCTGAGAAACCATCTGGCCCAGGTGACTTGTTGTCCCCAATAGAGAACAACGCCTTCTTAATCTCTTCATCAGTGACTGGTTGTATCATAGCTTCAGCCTCAGCTGAGCCAAGCTTTCGTGCAAGGTAAGGTGAAACAGCTTTAGAGGGCAATAGGGATAGCGGTGTGGATTGCCCCAAGAGGTCCGTGTAGACTCGTATCAGCTCAGCCCATACTCGCACCCTCGAAGATCTCTCCCGCTTCGTTTTCAAGAGCGAAGATACGATTGCTTGCTCGTTGCATGGCCACCTTCTTGAAGAAGAAAGAGGTACATTGATCCCCATCTTTCAACAATGCCACTTTAGCACGTTGTGTTAGCGCTGAGTGCTCCATCTCAACAGCTTTGAATATGCATATCGACAACGCTTTTCAAGATTCAATACGTGCGCATCAAGAGGGTGGAGGATAATTAGTACTTGCACGACATCAAGAAATCTACGTGCCTCAATGACATTACGATTGAGGTCACCCTTATCACGAGGAGACACTTCAGCTCTTGCTTCACAACCTTTAGTCGCTTCACAACAGAAAACATAGGGTAGCCGCCCACATCGCGATTCCACACATCTGTCACCAATTGACAAAACCGAGGTCCTTGATTAAGAAGTTATCAAATCGAAAGCTATTGCCTTTGCCACGTGGTTGGGGGCCAGCCTCTAATATAAGAGGTGAGTGGTCCGAAGTAGATGGAAGACAACATCGGTATGCCAAATTCCCAAAACTAGCAAACCACAACGGGTTACCAACCATTCTGTCCAAGCGCCGCCATATACCTGCCGTCCCACTCTACTGGTTATACCATGTAAACATAGAGCCTAACCATGGTAGATTGACCAGGTCATGAGGTTAGACAAGCTGCCATCTCGTTACAGCCTCCTCCCGGTATTCCTCCCCGTGCTTCATTATTGTCGAGGATCGCATTGAAATCCGCCATAACCACCCATGGAAGGTTGACCCGTGCACGTGAAATCATCAGAAGATTGGTCCATAAAGCACGGCGTTCCATACTTAGGTTAAGTCCGTACGCAAACGTGATGTACTTGCCGCTCAGCCAAAATATTCACTGTAGACCTTTTTTGGTCCAAATGGCTATAAGAGTTTAGATTATTCCAAGTAATTATGTAAATTGCGGGGGTACAAATTAGAAAACTCGATATGCATGTTATGTGATGTTTAAGTATGTGAAAATATTCGATTAAGCGCTTAAATATGATTAAACTGTTAAGAAAATCGAATTTGAGTGATCATGTGCTTAACTGGAAAATTTATGTGATCACCTGGTTATGAACGTTTTCGTATGAATGGAATCTCGTTGCGCGCTATATATGGAAAATATATCATGTTCCGAAGGGAAGGACGAGTTTGCATATCACACAACATGATATATTTTCCTTAGAACTTTCCTTATTTCAGATATTCTGATTAAGTGCTTACATATGATTGATCTATTTTAGGAAAGAATATCAATGTTATATTCGTTGAGTGCGAATTATGCGACTCTAAAATCAGTGAATCACGATCCTGCTTTCCTTGTGCGACTTAGGATTCATATTATGGAAAGAGATTAATTGATTGGACTTATATATGGTAAGATGCTGATTGAGTCTATTTATCGAATGTGCTGAAATCGGATGAGATCACCATACATGGAAAATATACTTTGCATTATACTCAGTAGATCAAATCTTTCTCTGTGCGAATTGGCTATCATATTTTGGGAAAGAATTCAGTTGATTGAGCTTACCATTGATAATATGCTGAGTGGAATATACATGGAATATGCTGACAATGGATGAGATTACTGTGGAATTAATGTTAATCTGTGGTATTTATGGTAAGTGATCATGCATGACCGGTGAGCTTAATTGGCTTATTCTTGGCATGATTGGATGAGTTAATGCACGTGATAATTGAGATGTCTTTTGCATATTTTCGTGCTTAACTTACCTTGTGAAGTGTAGAAGCGAGAATTGGTTCTATATAGAAGAGAACACTTCACGATTGAAGGGTAACAAGACAACGAACCCTTAGAGTTCTTGAGCGAAATTTGCGATTCATTCGTAGTTTCTGGTTGAGCTTAAATTTGCGAATCTGTACCCTTTGAGCGATCTTTGGCAACACCCTATCCTAAACCCTGGTCTTCGGACGTGTTGTGTCTGCGGGCACGTTGAACGCACAAAGGAGCGCGGTTGGAGTCTTTCGCACGTGAAGGGACAAATTTGGTGGATTCGGTGGCCCTTCGGTAGCAAGCTGTATCCAGTCGGGGAATAGGTTTCCTGGGTTAATGACGTGGATCGAAACTTGGCGTGCGACAGCCTAGGTGGAGGTCTAGTTTCCAAAGTGCTTCGGTTGTGTAAGGGTCAATCATTTTGTAGGTAATACCTAGTGATTGATTGGAACTCTTGGGGAGATCACACCCCAGGGACAGGATTAAACCCCAGTTGGGGATATAACCTGCATAAAAATCCCGTCTCACTTTACTTTCTGCTATTTAATTTTCTGTGAGACAAACCCGGAACGTTGGCAAATAACTAGGTGATATCGTTTAAACGATTTCTGAAACTAACGTGATATTCGGTGAAACAGGGTTAGGGAGATAACGTAGATACTTGTACTGGTTGTCGGGAAATATCATACTCTGAAAATATCCTCGTAAATAAAAGTATTTTTCAAAGAAGATCAAGCTAATTTTTTTACAGCCTAATTCACCCCCCCTCTTAGGCATATTTTATACTTCATTCACCTTGCAATTTGTGATATGAATTCTTCCACCGTAACAATCACAAAACGCGAATCCCATCCGACCCAGATGCGAGACGCCAGGCCACTGTAATAGGCATAGAACCAACTCCACTGCCGAATCGAGTTTGAAAGTGTTGACGCATTCTGTTCCGAGACCCTCGTCTCAAGAAGCTCAATAATCATCACCCCATATTTTGAAATCAACTCCCCGACCGCCCATCTGTGGTCTAACCTATTTAGACCACGTGTATTCCAAACAGCGACTGGGATCATGGGGCACCCGTGAGAAGGGCTGCTTAGGACCCATAGAAATGTTGGTGAGCTCCCCAAGTTCAGCTAGGACGTCGAAGGTGTTGCGTGAGTGCATGAGTTTATTGCCGCTACCACCTCTGCTAGTTGAGCCGCCATCATTAGTTGTTCTAGGGACCCATGCATCACTCTCAATCACATCCTGTCTGCTCTGGCTATGCGAAGTTTCAAGGCCTGCCATATCCGAGGCGACGACAACCTTACATTTTCCCTTATCCTCTATGCGACGCCAGATTTGGGTTGCTTCCGTCGGTTGCGGGTTGCGTGGGCCTATATTATTATGCCATTGCTGGTTACTTGGCCGCGAGATGTGACTAGGGCTACTTTATTTGGTCGTAGCTGGTTTATTGATTTCTGGGGGCAAACCGAAGTTATGGGATCATGATTCACAAGTTCCACATATCTTGGGACGCCATTCGTATTCGGCCGTAACCGTTACTACACCGGAAGAGCCGCCGTCCTCCCTCGGTAATTGGATGTTGAATTGTCCAACAAATGGATTCGCAAGCGCTTCATGATGCATACCCTCGCATAATCAATACGTTCCACCCTAAAGGTCGTAGCATCCGTAAAATGTGGTTTCCCTATCACGCTAGCCACAATTCCCAGCCCTTCTTGCGTCCAAAATTCACCTGGGACGTTACGAAGTTACCCATATTGGGATCTCCGACTGTTGAGATTCTCTAACTTCATGCCGGGTCGCCACGTTTCAAGAAAAATAGGTTGCCCTTGCATGAGCCAAGGACCCCCCTCCAAGACAGCCGTTGATGCCGCCGCTGTAGCAAACCGAAACTTGAAGAACCCATTTGTACTCGCTCGTACTTCAATCAATTCCGCCCAGATAAATCGAAAGAATTTTTATACAATTGGGAAATAGGGTTTCTTTCGCAAGAAATATCCGACAAGCGTGTGGTCCCATCTCGCAAATCCACGTTGGGCAGCCTCCCAAGGCGGACAAGCCGTAGCAGCTCCATCTACTATAGTCGGTTCCGTGTACGATTGTAATACCCGTAAAATTTAATTATGGGATTTACGATTTAAGTAGCAGTGAATTAGAGATTTCGTTGGATTAATCAAATAAAGAAGCTAGGACTACAAGAAAATCAATACGTAAATAATTTTGCGGACTTATCTACTGATAATATTTTGGGTACATGTTTTGTGATGATACATGCGTTTATATGACTATGTGCTTTGTATGTTACATATATGTTATGTGACTTATATGGTGAACTTAGGACTTGGAAGAAATTTTAAATAATACCTAAATATAAGAAATCGCCGAGAGTAAGATAAGTAAGAATCGGGCGATTGTTGTATATTTAGTTAATGACCCTATTAAAATTTAATCGGCCGATCCCAAGGTTTGTAAGAAAGTTTTTGTCGAGTATTTAGGGCTGATCGGGCGATTGTAAGGTAATATTACTAACCAATAGACAGAAATTGAAATCGAGTGATGATATATACTAGTTTAAAATCGGCCGATTTGATTCACATAAGGTAGAAGTTCGATCGATATACGCACCATCAGGGATTGACCAATTCTAACATTGGTCAAGTTGAATAATTGATGACATGTAAGGGTTTCTTAGCTTGGGAGGAAAAGTATAAGCCTTAGTCACCTAGTTGTCAATTCAAGCACAACTTTCCAAGTTTTAATACTTATCAAATACGTTGAGAATTTTGTGAAGAATTTCTCATAAGTAAAACACCTAAAGTAAAAGAAAAAGGTAAAGAGGAAATAGAAATTCCATAAGCTCTAACACGGTTAAGTTCAGCCAACGTTTGAATTCTCAACAAACTCAAACCTTGGAATCATAAGGTAGTCAAAGTTTCATTTATAATACTTAGATTTTATTATGACTTGCGTGATAATATATGTGCAATCTTATATAACTTGTAGGAGAGAATTTCGAATATAAGATTCATTTGAGAGAAAACCCTAATTTTTGGAAATTGCACTTGATACTAACATGCTAGGTATATTGTTCGGGCCGAAGTTTTGGAGGATTAATTTAGATAAATTGTGAGTAAACTAGATATAAGATCATTGAACGTGGTTGCCTAGAATTATATGTATGATACCTAAGAAATTTAGTAAATTAGAAATCCAGATCTTGAAGAAGTAGGCAGGTTAAAGAGGCCTCGATTTAAAGTAACAAGTTATATGAACATTCGAGTGATTTAGACCATAAATTCAGGGTTTCATTTAGAGTTCTTATAAAATACTGTTCTTAGGAGAAATGTATTTTGATCGAAAGATTTATGAATTTACAGTAAATAATTGTTCTTAAGATTTAAGTTAACTATATTTTCAAAAGACGAGTTATTGATAGGAAGAATGTTGAAATGTTTGTTGGTATTAATTTCGAAGTTTGACATGAGATCTCGAGAACTAACTCGAGATCCATATTGACATTGTATATTGTCTAGTTTAAACCTTGAAGTCTCTATATATAATCTCGAAAGAATACATCTCAAAATCTTGGTGTAATGTTTAAATCTCGAAGTCCACGTCGAAGTCACGTAGTGTTTAATTAATCTCAAAATAGTTATTCATGATGTCGACGAACATGTCTCGAAATCTTTGCGTACACTAGGTCGAAATTTCGTTAAAATGTCGAGACATATCTCGAAGTCCTTATGTATTATTTAATATCGAAATCCTTGTATGTTAGAAATATATCAAAACCATATCTCGAAGTAATACTTGTGAAATAACGTGAGTTAGAAATAACGTGAAATACTTGTGATTTCGAAGTATTGTATGGAATCTCGAAACCATACTCGAGATCCATTTAAACAGAGATTTATCTTGAAAATGTCGAGATCTATTTTATATCATATATCGAGATTTATCTCTGAAATGGTACTTATCAGTCTAAGTTAAAGTTCGAAATTTTAGGGTTTCGAAATTTATAGAAGTCGAAACTAGAGTTTTCAAATTAAACCAGTTTTGTGAAATTATAATTAGACTAACAAACCCTAATTTTATATGTTTCTATACTTAGGGTTTGAAGATTTACGACTTACAGTACGATAAGATTAAATAAGCTAAGGATACCAGGTAAGTGGAGATCCCAACTACAACACATAAATCATATATGCATGAATTACATGGTCACGTGCTTGAATGACATGATTATATGCTTCTATGACTTTATGTGAATTCTTATGTGATTTATTTATTTACATGAATTAATTATTACATGAAGTGGCATGACAGGCACTTCGACATTATTCACGTACGCATTATCACGTGCATACACGAAATTACAAGACACGAGCATAAGTACGTATGATTGCTTAAATGATAAACGTTTGCATTTAATGGCTCTTCTATGCTACCATGGTGATTTTATGTCACCAATTTCAAGGCATGACATGACATGTCTCAAGGCAAGGGCATGCATGTGGCGGAAAGTTGCGACCTGGAAGATGCACTCTGAGGAAACAAACGGCACCAAGGGTATAACTGATGTCAGCAACCTTAGAGTGAGTCTACCAGTGTGAGCGTCCGTGGGATCGATAAACTACATTGGGATTGAAAAGGCACCTTAGGGTTAGTCTCTCAGTGGAAGTATCGTCCATATTTATATATATATTTATCCCTAGTGGATTTGAGCTCCATGATGGTACATAGCAAGATAAGCCAAGGGCCCTACAAGACAAGACAAGACACGAACTACAAGATAAGACAAGACACGAATTTCATGACATGAATACAAGACATGAATTTCAAGACACGAATTACATGATACGATTAGGAAGCATTGGCGCGGATGCCTTTGCGTTTTAGGACACGTTCATTGCATGGTTTCCACTTACTGAGCTTTATAAGCTCATTCCACGTTTTATGTGTTGTAGGTACGATAGAGTCAGACGTTAAGAAACGTCACGACTAAGGCGGGCTGGCGGCGGTACTCCAGGGTCTTTTGAGGGGAAGGCTGTACATGGATGACGACCTGTGGAGCGATATTAGGATATGTTTTGATAGGGATATATTTTGCGGCTTCGGCCTTTGTATAATTAAGACGGAGTAGGCTATATTTTGTAGTAATATGTCATATTTTAGGAAAAGTTTTTGTTAGACGGGTCTCCCGCGACTTATATTGCGAAAAATCCGCCACCAATTAGTATTAGAAAGTCAGGGTTGCCACAACGATAAAGCAAGGCGTTCTGGTGTTCGGCGATGCTCCTACCCGGCACCCCTAACAATGGCCGCGAATGACTGAGGGTTCGTCATTGGCAGGTCACAATCTCGCTCTCACGGCTGCCATGGGGAGGCGACGCCACCTGCTTTCCATTCGCAGCAGCCGGCCCAATAATCGAAACCCTAGGCCCGTTGGCGATTCTGAGATCAGACGGAGAAACCCTAGGGCTGATTGTGAAATCCCTATGCATGTTAGCAGCCGGTGCGGGCCACTCAATAGCCGCCATACGTGGCTGCTCAGCTTCTGATCTAGGCCCCATGATCGATGAAGATGGTGGCGGTGTACCCTGACGTAGAGGTAAGGGGCGATCAAAGCGCGGATCACGGACTGGCGCTATCAGATCTGCGAACCTCCGCACACGACGATGATGAAGCAGCTGAATCGGGTTGGGCATAATCGGCGGAGGTCGTGTAGGATCTGATGCACCCGATTCACCGGTAACACGAAAGGTTAAAGCCTCAAAAGCAGCGACGTCAAATCTGTCATCAAACACCGCGATATTAGACTTGAGAACTCCATAGTCTGGTGCTGATCCAAGCAAATCCCGTTCCATCAGTGACGAGTCCATAGAATAATCGATGGATTACAGCAAGTAAACAAAAACGACTAGGAAACAACGATGAAGGATCAATATCATTCCATCGCCGTCCGATCCCGACGATGGAGGGTGGTCAGAGCAGCCCTAGCGATCTACAAGACGGCGGAGAAGTCGCCGGCGGCGGGCTGGTTGGGCGGTAGGTGGTTAGGGTGACGTGATATTAGGGTTTTAGAGAGATATTTCGTAGAGAGAGAAACTAGAGAGAGGCATTTTCACTGAACTTGGAATTCCTTGTTCTCGTAAGAAGGCGTTAATATCTAAACCTTTAAAATCAAATTTTTCGATCGCAAAAGGTTTTGCAGGCAAAAAACAAGTTTTGCGACGACGACCTGTAAAAAGAAGTAAAAAGATTTGCGAACGTAAATCACATACATGAGTGAGAATTCAATAAAATTGGAAACTTTGGGGTTAAATTGAAAATTTTGGACTATATCAGAACTTTCTGTACTTAATTGAAACCTATTTGGGCCGAAATATAACTAAAGGGACTAAAATAGTATTTTTTTGGGACTTAGAACGCAATTTTCCCTGCAATTAGGTGCAATTTACGTGTATCTATCTATGTATCTCTATATGCTAGCGCGAAGAAGACGATAAACTGTAGAAGATATTCGATTTCAAACTCGACGGGATTTATTATTTTTCTCGACCGTAAACAGTTCTCGAAGGAGTTTTTCGACCGAAAGAAATTGCATCGACGAAACAAAAACAATTACGAAGCTATTTCACGAGCTGAACAGAAACTATCGAACCAGCACTCACAAGAAAAAACGAGAATCAATCAAGAACTAAAATTGTTCGAATTCAGCCTTGGGTTATGATTCTAAATGAGCAGATTAACAAATTCGGGCAGTCAATTTAACACACAATCAACGAAATCAAACGAATTTGAAGTTTTGAGGTTTTCGTTCTGTCTACTATTTTTTAAAATCAGATTTGAGCAATCAAATGGTAGTTTCTCGAGCATAAATTGTTTCTCGATCATAAGGCTTTTTCGATCAGATACGAGTGAGTTCTCGATTCTCGAGTTTGATGAATGCGATGAAGAACAAATCGTGAAGAAGACGAAGCTCAGGCAGATTTTTGGGATCGAAAAAATTTCCAAACAATAGATTTTGCGATTGTGACCCTTTCTCGATCAGATTTTGCGAGCGGTGATTGGAGTTTCTCGCGTCGAACAGGTTCTCGATCGTGAAACCGAATTTTTTTTATGAAGAATGCGAACAACAGAGATGCAACCGCAGAATCATACGCAAGTGAAGAACAAACGAAATCTCGATCCGAACATAAACTTGATCGAATTCACTACGGGTTATGGATCGAAATCTTGCACTTAAGAAAAACAACAATCGATTTAACACAAACAGAGCAGATCAGTCGAACTTTCAGAAAATCAGAAGAACAGCTCTAAGAACAATTTTCGCTCAATCTTCAAAATTCGCAGAAATGTTGGTTAAGATCAATCCGAATTAGCTCAGAGACGTTAGAAACACTCGATCGAACAACAAAAACAGCAAAACAAATAGAATCATGTAGAATCAGTTCGAGATTTTGAAGAACCGTGCGAAGAATGCGAAGAACAGAGATGCAATCGCAGAATCAGACTCAAGTGAAGAACAAATGAAATCTCGATCCAAACATTAAATTGATCGAAGTCACTAGGATATGGATCTAAATCTTGCACTTAACAAAAACAAACACTCGATTTAACACAAACAAAGCAGAACCACTCGAACTTTCAGAAAATCAGAAGAACAGTTCTAAGAACAATTTTCGCTCAATCTTCAAAATTCGCAGAATGTTGGTTAAGATCAATCCGAATTAGCTCAGAGACGTTAGAAACACTCGACCGAACAACAAAAACATCAAAACAAATAGAATCATGTAGAATCAGTTCGAGATTTTGAAGAACTGTGCGAAGAACAGAAATGCGATCGATCTTCAAAATTTGCAGAAAAGTTGGTTCGATCGATAGGAAATGAGTTCAGATCAACGAGAAACACACAATTGATCAGCAATCAGCAACAAAACCAATCAAATTTTGTAAAATCAGATCGAGCTTATGAAGAACAGTTCGACAAGCATATTGGCTTAGATCGTCTAAATTCACTCAAAACCATGTTTCGATCAATCAAAGTTCGGCTCAGACAGTATAACGAATAGGTCGAAGCCTAAAAACAGCAGATTAAACCATTGAAGAATCAGAGTGGATTTCATCGAAGAACAGTGTTGCAATAATTAGGAAAAATCAGTGTCGAAAAGTTAGAAATCAGTCCAAATTTAATCAAATTCTAACACGCTCAGCTCTGATACCAATTGTTAAGACCTCGGACATCCAACCTAGATCGAATCAAGATAATCTTTAGAAATTCAGATTTAAGATCGAAGACTACCACGTTTAAAGCCGAGAGAAGAACGTTGAAAGCAAGGGTTTGGCGCGAAATTCGTCTCTCCAAAGTTCTCGATTCTTTTCTCTAAACTGAAACTCATACTAAGCGCACTCCAGGAGTTCACTTTTATAAACCACCTATTGTTGTATATTTACACAAGTAGTCCTATAATATGACTAATTACAATTTAGTTCTAGACTACTAAGTTGCATAGCAAGACACGATAACTATATTAATTGAAACACAATAAAATAGTTCCAACATTCTTCTTGTACGGTTTCAACTGTCGGGAGGCTCCAGAATCAACCAGAATCGAAGACGGTACGTGAATTCAACATACCGGTAACTACTACTGGGTTCGCCTCCGCCTCCTCATTCGTCAACATGAAAGCTCGGGCAGGTACAGTGGAGGTCGAATCAGATTATGCGGCTGATTCTACAGTAGAGGCTGAGCTCTAGTACAATTCCGTGCAACGTGTCTGGACTCCCCACACCGGACGCATTGTAGAGTCTCCACTGGTCGGGGTCCATAACATACACCAAAATGGTTCCGCCCGTACTGCTGGCATGGGGGCGCTGGCACGGTGGTCGGTCCCTGATAAACGTTCGGGCGCCAATTCTGCTGACCCGGTCGGTTGCCTTTATTCTTCGGGCCCTTGCCGAAGAACTGATGCTTTTGGCGTCCTCCTCCTTGCTGGCCTTACCTTTTCCGATTCGCTTCCTGCGCCTCCCTCACCACTCCTTCTGCCTCTTCGGCTATCAGCGCACGCTCCGTCGCTTGGTGGAATCCAACTGTCGTACACCCGCTATGCTTTCAGATAACGAAAAATTCAGGTTTTAGCCCCCGGAGAAATCTCGTTACTTTCAAAGTATTAGTTGCAACAAGATGAGGAGCAAAGCGAGATAACTCCTCGAATCTGCGGATATACTCGGCAACTGGCATACGGCCTTGCTTCAGGTTCATGAACTCGTACATTTGATGCTCCTGATGATGGGCAGTGAAGTACTTATTATAGAAAAGCTCTCTGAAGCGTTCCCAAGTCATAGCAGCTAGATCCTTCAACACCTTCACAATGTTCCACCAGAAGCGCACTTCCCCAAAGTAGGGAATCGGCACATAACACCTTCTCATTATTCGGCACACCACTATATATAAAGAGATCTTCGATCGTCCCGATCCAATCTTCTGCCACCGCAGGGTTAGTGGCCTCGACGAAAGTTGGGGGATAAGCTCGCGAAATCTTTTCCCAATAATCTTCACGAGATCAGGTAGCGGGGAGGAACGGCGCTCAGACGAGCTCCAGTGATTGATCATATCTTGTATTTGGTCTGACTGTAGCTGGATCATTCAGTCAGACTTCCAGCTACAGTCAGACGCTGGATAGTGTTGTGTTCACGACTTGGGGACTCAGGTTCGTCCCCCGTCTAGTCTCCTACAAACTCGCGTCTAGGTCTTCCTCTTGAAATTTTCCGAATACTATATAACACATAAGCGAGCACATATAAGCTCGCATAATCACATTAGCACGTAAAACTTACAGGCAAGGCTGGTTCTCTCGGCTTTTGAGCGGCAGTACATGGACAGTCTTCAGAATCTAAAGGCTAAGCTCTGATACCACATGTGGCGACCCTACTTTCTAATTAAGTAGATTTGCGGATTTCCGCAACGAAAGTCGCGGAGGACTCAATTTTTCAAAAACTTCCTAAGGAAATAATATACATATATAATAATATCGGCTTTGCAGAAAAAACGTCATATAACTACATCGGTCGAGGCCCCAATAATCGAAACCCGACTATCATACGCCTCTCCACAGGTCGCGTCCTCTGTACTGTGCCACCCTCAAAAGCCCGTGAAGTCACGCCGCCAGCCAGCGTACAGCTCACCCTAACACTCATCGGTGTCGTGCAGTCTTACCTACAAAAATAAAACCCTGAGCAAAATTGCCCAGTAGGTGGTGGTAAAAACATGCAATGCGTGCGGGCACTCAATCCAATCCCCAATTCCTCACATCATTATAAAATGCACGCTCGATACTACGTCACATCTTAACACATAATAGGGCCCTCGGCTAGACTAGGCACCCACGCGCGCAATGGCAAGGTACACCATAATCATGCGGTAGCCCATGTCCGCCATGCCAGGCCGCTCCTTTTGCACATAATCTCAACCCGGCGTTTTCACACCCCAAGTAGTGTTCCACAAAACCCGGGTAGACAGGTCACTCCACGCCCGGCTACCATCACTGAGCCAGATATATATCCGGTGGTGTACACCTCGGGTGGCTCAATCCCGAGTAGACAGGTGTCGCTAACCCTATCTCCCACCAGGTGTCCAATCGAGTCTAAACCTGACTGCCAAAATCGGCAACTCTACCTCATTCATCCGACATCGTAAGGCATCACCGTACAAATACGGTACAACAATCTCTCACGTGCATGTCGTAAAATGCACACAGAATCAATCACATGTAACACATACACCGAAATCACATACCAGTACAACTATCAAACTATGCCGAACGTTTTAAAATCCCAATAACCTTAAAATATTAAAATATGGGTTGACCCAAAGATCTTAGTCAGTATATGAGCATATTCAAATTTTATCATGATTTGGGCTGAAAATAATTTTTTTGAAATAAATAGTTGCACTCAACATCTTAACAAATATGTAGCACATTAATCACGAATTTTCCATTCAAATAAATACTAAAAATCGCATAGTGACAGAATCTTGTTGACTCAAACATATAAGATGCAATTCTCAGTGATATGGGCATGATTTCTTCTTTAAGAATAGACAGATTGCAGTGGATGACGTATTTTCATGTATAGCACATTATCCTTTCCATGTATAGCACAGATGCAAGATCTTAAACTGATAAGCATGAATTCAAACATATCTTCATCATATAATTCCTATTTTAGCACTAAACGGATATGCATGTATGCAAATATATCCTTATCATATAATATCCATATTTAGCACATTCAAGGATATAGTCATAATCACATTCCATACATAAATAGGTTCCAGTAGAAATATATTTACCATGTACATCATAGTGATCCTTACTCAAATTAATGCATAATCCTTACTCTAATTAACATAGCGCACCACATTAAGGATTAATTACGTCATTTCACACAAATAGCTTCAAGAACATAGTCACTCATAATTCCATTTATGCACTTTCCAAATATACGTGACAATGATATCATGACGGTGGAATCAATGATCACGGTGGTATCACATAAGTCACGTTGCAATGGCATCACAGTGTAAAGGTGCAATTCACTCAAATATAAGTACATGATACAAACGCATTTCAAATTGCTAAATTTGTAGTGCCTATCTCATCTTAAGTACATGGAATCATCAAAACTCAAATACAGTGCATGACCAAAAAGGTCAACAAAGGTGATGACCGTATTGATAAGGTGATATTTAGAAGTGTTGACGAGTGGAGTAGAAGGTGATAGATATGTGGTCGTGGACGGTGTAATAGATTTGAGGTTAGTACATAGGCACCATTCAACGTGA
The DNA here is from genome assembly GCA_027422505.1 of Craterostigma plantagineum. Taxonomy (NCBI): domain Eukaryota; kingdom Viridiplantae; phylum Streptophyta; class Magnoliopsida; order Lamiales; family Linderniaceae; genus Craterostigma; species Craterostigma plantagineum. The sequence goes on from JAPQWV010000029.1 coordinate 4,632,378, forward strand.
GTGATCTGTCTACACGTTGTTTATTATCGGAAGGAGCGACCTGGTCGGGTAACCTAACGTGAGCGACCTGGTGTCCCCTGTGCGCAACCAGTGTAGGCTACCGTGGGAACAGGCGGAACCTCGGGAAGGAGCGACCTAACGTGAGTGACCTGTGTAGGCTACCCGAGAGTGCGAATCCCCTGATCCCGTAATTTGTTGTGCGCACGTGGTGCCGGCTCGGGGCCCTGTAGAGATATGTTGAGATGTGTTAGATTGAGATGAGAGTAAAAAGTCGAGCGTGCATTTATTCTGAGATGTATTGGGAAGGGTGTTGAGCGCACCCTGCATACATGCATATTTTTACCTACTGGGCGTTCGCTCACGGTTTACGTGTGGTAGGTACGATCGAGTCTAACGATGAGATTCATCGCGACTGAGGCGGGCTGAAGGCGGTGACTCCACGGGCTTTTGAGGGCGGGGTTGGACATGGATGAAGATATGTGGAACTGTATCTTGTGCTTTATTGTGTGTTTTAAATAGTTAGTGTTTGAAGACTGTGTGCTACGGTGAATTTTATATAACAACTTTTAATATAATATATATGCGAAGAAAATTTATGTAAAATTGATTTTCTGCGACTTTCGTTGCGAAATCCGTTACTATTGTTAGAAAGTGAGGGTCGTTACACTACGTTGAGATTCAAGGGGTTTTCAATGATTTTTGAATGTCTTCAATAATTTTCGATCCATTACTCCCAGTCTTTTCAATTTTTTATTAACAGGAAACGAATTGTTATCCTGTTTGAACTATGTGTTACTTATGCAACAATACATTTGTTAAAGTCGTTGTAGAAATTGTGACTCGGATGCAAAAGGGCTACCCAAAAAGCTTGCTAATTTGCGGACATTTCAATCTTAGGTGGCGTCAACACTAATAAATCCCATTACTTTATTAAGACCAGTGATCAAATTGAGTCAATTTCACCATATTTGACCATTAAAGTCGAGATTTTCCCCTTTCTTTCAACGAATTTTTCGAATTGGGTTTAAAGCATTTATTTCGTTATATACTTCAATAATTACTCCTCATTAGTTAGACCCATGAAAATTTGAGCAAAACTAATTATAGTCAATAACGTCGACATTTGGATGTATTTGAGTTTGAATTTTTTGTTTTTGATCTTTTGAAGATGACGTCAAGGACTCATAATTTTTCTTTTATGCTGGGCAAATATGTCTTTTCGCAGTGATTATGTCCTTATCTCTAAATAAAATTTAATTTCGGTCCCTCTCTCTCAATAAACTACACAAAGTGAGACTATCAATGGAGCCTGACATCTAATTACCCCTAAACTATATTGGTAAAATAAGCGCTTGAAGGGTTGGGTATCAGTGTGCATTTATTACATGTTTCATTTTACTTGTTGAACATATGAACGACAGACTACAATAACACTGATCTTTACAAATCCAAGCACCTTAAACGTTGCATGTTTGGCGAATTTGGTTATATGTTGAAGAAAACTTGTCGCAGAATTTTATAACCGCCTGAAAACAAAATCTATTTTTAATAAAAAAACTAGGAATGGCAACTATTAACCGGACGAATGGCCATAAAGAAACTACTATTTGCCTTTGATGATATTTTGTGTGTTCTCATTTGCTGTCAGCGATGTATTTTGCTTTGTTAAATTTGCTGTTCTCATTTCTTGTCATAGCAAACTCTGCTTCTTTAGCCCTAATACTCGATCAACTTTAAATAGACACGAATTAGTTAATGCTAGAAAGCTTAAAAAGCCCGTGTGGTCGCGTGGTCAATTCTACACCGTAATAAGCAGCCACATTTGCATGACTGAAAAAGATGTATGGACACCATATCATTTTGTAATTTGAAGAAATATCAATCAATAGTCTCGAGTTGTACAATCAAGAAGAAATAATTTGGTTATGATTAATAAATGAATCAACAGCTATATTAGATAAAGAGAGAACTACGACTCACAACTCACATGCCTCGATGGGTAGATAGATGCTTATCAAAATATTCCAGAAGCCAGAAGAAAACACACATTATATATATCTATATGAGGAATTTATGGTGCTCACCTTATGTGGGCACCTGTTGATGTTGCGTCGATTCGTGCCATTTCAACATCCCGTATCGACATCTAAGGTTATGTCGTATTAATTAACACCTTCTAGGTTGCATTAATCGACATTTCGGATGTTGATGTGGCATATATATATAGTGAAAGATATATATAAGAGTAAATTATGTTTTTTAAGCTATTTTCATTTGAATTCAGGCCCCATTGCTTTAAATTTAAGTTTAAAGGACCTATCTCAAGTTTGCCTTAGAGTTAAGGACCCATTTGTGCGAAAAAGACCCATTTGCCCTCAACTGTTGCGAAAAATTACATATCCATGCCCCTCAGTTCCAAGTTAGAGTAGATCGACGATTCTTATAACACCAAAAACGCTCTGAAATCTCAAAAGTATTCAATGTTGTTGAGCGAAATAGGTAAAATCGAGCTCAATTTCTCATGGGTCATCTTAACCAACGAAAATTTTCGATGTTATGTTGTAATAATGCTTCAAACTCAATTCGAAAATTTTGCTACAAACACGAGTGAAATCTTGACTTTTGTGCTCGAATTATGTGGATTCACACCAACTCGAATGTGGGTTTGCGTAATCGACACGAATACAACAAATTTTGCCACGACCTATGATCCAAACATTTCACTTTTAGTAACAAATCACTTTATCTGGGTACTATTTTCTGCTCAACCAATACCAGATTCTTAACACTGAGGAATAAATGTTGCCTTAGTAATAACAAATAATTCCAGTAACACGTCACTTCATGTAGGTACCACTTTCTACTATTTTGGAAACCCTACCCGAAAAACAATAACAGATTCCTAACATTGAGAAATAAATGTTGCCTCATTTACAACAAATAATGAGAAGACAATAACGCTTTGTTTTCCTATAATAACTACATGCAAGTAGTACGGAATAGGGCGTCAATAGGAAGATAAAAAATTCGTACGACACCCAAAACTCTCTGAAATCGCAGAAATCTTCAAAGTTAGTAATCGAAAAGGTAAAACCGATCTCAATTTCTCATGGGTCCTCATAAACAAGGACAATTTTCGATGTTAAGTTGGAATAATGCTTCAAACACAATTCGAAAATTTTGTTAAAAACGAGCGGAATCTCTACTTTCATGCTCGAATAATGAGTATTCACACCAATTCGAATGTGGGTCTTAGTAATCGACATGAAATTACAACGAATTTGCTGCGAACTAAGATCGAAACGCTTTCAACTTCAGTAACACATCACTTTATCTGGGTAGTACCAAAAACTTAAAAAATAGTAACCGATTACTAGTAAACAGTAAGAAGTCTTGCCTCATGTATAACAAATAATAAAAAAACAATAACACTTTGTTTCCTATAATAACTACATGCAACTGGTACGGACTAAGGTGTCAAGAGGAAGATCAAAATTCGTATGCTACCCAAAACTCCCCGAAATTGATGAAGTAATCGGAAAAAGGTAAAATTGTTCTGAATTTTGCATGGGTCCTCATAAACAAGGAAAATTTTCGATGTTATGTTGGAATAATGCTTCAAACCCAATTTGAAAATTTGGTAAATAAACTAGTGAAATCACGACTTTTATGTTCGAATGATGTGGATTCACACCAATTCCGGTGTGGGTCTTAGAAATCGAAAACAGTTATCGATGCTAGTCACAGAATAACAACTAATTTTGATGCGATCTAAGATCGAGGCATTTTCAATTTCTGTAACACATCATTCTAGTTTATTGGCAACCTAAGATCGAATGTTGAAGTTATTAGTTTGATTATCTATCTTAATAATGAACGAGATGTTAATCATAGAATAATACAAAAATTAGCTTTCCTTCAAATTAAAAATTTCTGAACTGAATAACACTTCTTGTAACATTTATAACACATGTACCTGCAAAGAAAACACTTTATTAAGAATATTCTAGAAAGTTCTGGACTGTCAGAGAAGCTAACAGAAACGTCAGAAAATTATAACATGATTTTCTTAGAATAGTACCACATTACCTGCAAATAATACCACATGTCTAATATAAAGAAACAATACCGAGCGAATCTATGACACATTGTTTGGTATAGATACCACATAATACGCTTTTCAGTATAACATCATTAATTAGACTAAATTTGTTTGTAAATTCACTTTTTACCAATGTATAATATTTATGTTCATGTAAGTATGTGATTTCACTAAATTAACAAACCAAATTCCCTTAAAAGACATGTTATGCGAATGTTGATATCAATATGTTAAAGTTGAGATCAAAAGTCATGTAAACATATAGCTCTTCTTTCACAAAATATACTAGGATCTCTTTTGATGAGACATAACGTTATGAATTCCATCACAAACATATTCAAATTTCAACATTAAAGCCCAAACAACATTTAATAGACCATAAACTCAAAATTCGAGACCCTGAACCGTAAAAGCACAAAATAATGGATTTGTAAGCGAAATTAATGATATTTGTATCAATATCTACAATAGTGTTAAAAATTGGGTTTGTACTGTTCTTTTATATCGGACATTCAGAATTATTGGCAAGTAATGTGGTAACATTCCTTGACAATATAGAACATTCCAGAATATTCATAATGAAATGTTTTCCTTTATATAGTGTTATTTTATTTGCAGAAAGTGTTACACACCTTGAAAACCTTTCAATTTCGAGAAAAAAAAAACCAAATTCGCATTGCCTTCTATTAGTAACCCAATGTTGGATATCACTAGTATTCTAATCAAGATCACATCCATTGGAATGTATATACTATACCCTATCCTTATTTTGTTAATCAAGATCCATTGATACGTTTCACATTAAGACGTTAGTAATATCAACATATCCTCCGAGAAATACCTAGGAGCCATTGACGTTAAAACCCTAAACCTAAATCTGTAAGTCTAAAACGTAATTTGAAATGAGTGACCCGGTACCGAATAAGCCACGTTTTATACCTCTTAGTTAGAGGGATGCACCACATTATTTGACGAGCTCCCTTGTTGCCAAATATTGCAATTCCCGGCTAAATTATTGAGATCCCGGCTAAATTATTGAAATCCCGCCTAAATTGGATAACTACACAGAGAATAGCAATTAATAACTTACTGTACCCCTTTCTTATTTCAAAAAATTAGGCAAAAATCCGGCGATTGTATTTAAATTTCGGCAACCTTGAGCGATGAACAATAGAGCCAACATGGTGTCTCTATGATTTGATCAGGATATGGGTCTCTCGAAGTTGTACGAGTATCTTCAATTCGACCGAATCGGGATTCAATATCACCTATATTTATTATTTGCGTCAAAATAATTCCAAAAAATATACCCGTAAAATTGAACATTTCGAGACCTCAATAACATAATAAACCGTCTAGGACACACCCAACTTGGTTTGGTGCCGGATCTGTGCAGATGGAAATAATATATACGATAATTGTTTCGATCGAGTTTCCATTGTTATAATCATACTAGGTAATAGGAATTTGACACCAAATACATCTTACAGCTACCTTTATATCACCGTATACCAAACGAGTTTTTCAATACCTATTAACTGTTTTACTAGGGCAGATGTTTGACTGTCCATACCACATTTCCGGAACAGTGGTTTAGGCAACAATCCGGCGATTGTATTTAAATTTCAGCAAACCTTGAGTAACGAACAATAGAGCCAATACGGTGTTTCAGCGATTCGTTCAGGATATGGGACTCTCCAATTTGGACAAAATATCTTCAATTTCGACCTAATGGGATTGGATTTCACCGTGTTTTTATTATTTGCATCATAAGAATTCGAAAAATTTAACCGTAAAATCGAACATTCGAGACCTGAATAACATGATAAACCATCTAGGACACACCCAATTTGGTTTGTTGCAGGATGTATGTTCATGTAGATGGGAATAATATATAGGATCGATTGTTGCGATCGAGTTTCGACTGTTATAGTGATACCAGATGATACGCATTTGGTACCAAATCCAGCTTACCGTTACCTTTAAATCAGTATATATACCATATGCCAGCTTATTAATACCTATTAGCTGTTTTACGATGACAGGTGCATGACCATCCATACGACGTTCCGGGAACAGTTGTTTAGGCAACAATCCGACGATTTTAAATTTCGGCAAACCATGAGCGACGAACAATAGAGCCAATACTGTGTTTCGGAGATTTGTTCAGGTTATAGGGTCTCTCGAATTTGTATAAAATATCTTCAATTTTGACCGAGTCGGGATTCGATTTCATCATGTTGTTATTATTTGCGTCCAACGAGTTCGAAAAATATACCCGTAAAATCGAACATTTCGAGACCTGAATATTGAAATAAACCCTCGTGGATAGATCGAGTTTCGTTTCCGAGGATCGTTCGAAAGAAAATAGAAATCTGCGAATTTTTTTTTATTTATTTACTTAAATATGGTTAACGACGGTAACAGAAAACATGTTCTGGATACCCTTTATTTACAGCTTTTGTAAGGTATTTTGGTCAGATCAACTATTTGGTTCTTTTTTCTAAAGCTGAAAGATATTGAGTCCTTTATACTGAAATTAATACTGACAGGGCCTGAGTTGTGTTATGAAACTTAAAGAGGGCCGCATACGAAATTGCCCCTATATATAATGCTAAGTAGATAAGTACGTTGTTACATATCTGGAGTGAGACCACGTTATCAAATATAGGAGGCCGATATATAATGGCTATGGACAAATCCATTGACCTTCATAGAACACACCCACCCGTATGAACTACCATAGTAGTTCTTTCAAAATAAGTGGGGTTTACGGGTCTTTGATTAAAACTTTTTTTTTCTATCCCGAGGTATCCCACACAGTCTGACTATGGGCTAACCGCCACACACTCTGGTGGTGGAAATAATCCCCGGGACCAAATGGATACGTCTAAAACCCATCCGACAAAGATAGTCATGGGCCTTAGGCCCATGAGGACTTTTTAAGGAAATGTGAGAGGTGAGATCCAATCACTTGACCTCCTAGCCACATACACTTTGATGCCTCTCCCTCAACCACTAGGTCAATGGGTCGTCGGCTTTGATTAAAACTTCAACGAACTAAATTAAATTTATCGCATTTCAAAATACATACATATATATATATATTGTTATTTGTATGACGTTACTACCACCAATGATTAAATCAACTTAAAAAATGCACCCATCGAAGGTGGGGTGCAGTGGGGCCCCATTTCTTGCTACTATAGGTGGTGAGTCATAGCAATGAAATAGGACCCCACTGCCGCCACCTTCGGTGGGTGCATTTCTCTTAAGGTCCCTTCTTTTGGTAGATCTCAGAGCTCCAAGTCTATAGTTGCAATGACTCCCATCTATAGTAGCAATGGTAGTAGCAATGAAATGGGGCCCCACTGCACGCCAACTTCGGTGGGTGCATTTCATTGCTACTATACATGGTGAGTCATTGGTACTATAGATGGGAGTTATTTGCAACTATAGATTTGGTTGGACTATGACGAACCTCAAACAATAATTCATTTTGGTTTCTTGCTAGTAGATATTAGCCATCCAGATAAACAATTCGATTGTTTCTCTACCTTTCTGTAGCTTCAAAACAAAAGTCATACCTACCCAACAAATCAAAGACAAGCTAAAAGTCTCTTGATCGTCACCAGTTAAAAGCCTTATTTGCCTCAAAAGAAAAATGCCGATGAACGAGTATAATAACGATATCGAGAAGCACCTGGAGGCTCCAATGCCATGGATAGGCATCTACGTGGCATCGGCTTCACTCATCTGCACGGTGCTAATATCCGCAGATCTATTCGTAGGTCTCCGAAGAAAAAAGCTATGGTTTCCGAGCAAATTATTCTCCCTAAACGCCACGTCACTAACTTTGTTGGCCGTGTCCATGAAGCTGCCCGTCGACCTAACAACTCGGATGTGGGCCGCCACCGATCGGCTAGCAAAGATAAGCAGCATGTTCTTCCTCTCAACTGCCATGGGCAACTTCATCATATGCTTGGGGTCCATGGACGATAAGGAGATCCTCGTCAACGTAACTGCTTTAGGCATATTTGTCGTCACAGTGTTGGTCAACGTTGGCGTACAGATCATACAGATGCGCGTTTTCCTCAAGGGTCGAATTATGCTCGCCGAAGAAGTATTGGCGTCTATATCGATGCTCGTTTTGTTAGTCATGACTTTATCGACCGCCGTAATGGTTCCAACAATCAAGAAATACCTCGAGTCGAAGTACCGCGAGATGCTGAAAATATCCTCAAACGAACAAGCCCTCGAATCTATGGAGGAAGGTTTTGACTCCTCGATTCAGAAGCTGAGGTTAATGATTCAGAAATATTGTGTCATGGCCGAGACGAGTAGGCCTCAGTTTGCTATCGCACGTTCGTCCACGTGCACTGCTTCGGGGATTGTCTGTATTTTCGCGGCTGTGGTTTTGATGCAAGCCGAGGTTAGAATGATACTTGAGTACAGGAGAATCGATGTGACGGCCTCGAAATACGGTTGGTCTGTTAAATGGATCGTTCTCGCCCACACTATTGCGGTGCTGGTTGGTACCATTGCGCCTGCGTTTAGGTTTTTCACCGCAATAAAGCTTAAAATCGACGAGAGGGGATATGCGAGCTTTAGGGACGAGCTGAGGGTGGAAGCCTATTGGAAACAGAGACTCGTCGATTGGAAAGAGAGTTCGTTGCTGCCTTTGCAGATTAGGGAACGCAAGTGGAAGAAGATGCTCCACGGGGCTAAGAGGCTCGTTCTTGATTTTCTCATAAGGGTACAGATCTGCGTTGTCCTCATGAGCAAAGTGATTAGTTTTGCCTCGTTATGCCTCTCAAAGCCATTGTTGATAAGCTTTCGCCTCATGACGAGGAGGAGGAGTTCATCGTCATCGCTTGTCCATGACATCTCGTCGGAACCCGAGCGAAGGGAAAATGAGCTCGATCTTACACCACGACGTTATATACTCTTGCTCGAAGGCGAAGCTGAGCTTCCTCGAAAGGTCCGAGAAAGCATCTGCGCTGAGGTGGATGAGCTCATTGAGAAAGGTAAGAAACGGAAGCCGAAGAACCTCATAAATCTCTTACATAAAATCGGAAACTTCAGAGGGCTGAGGGAAGTAAACCAGAACCAAGTCCCGAGCCTGCACTCGAAAGAGCCGCCCAACTGCTGGTCTTTGCCCCTCGTGACGCTGACGAGCATCGCCGTGGCACTGCCAAACATTTCGAAAGACAAAATCTGCTCTTTACTGACGAGCATGGGCGAGGGAATGTTCTACGTAAAGCTCATCGAGAAAACGCTCGACAAAAAGGGTAAGCTAGCAGGCAGTAGAAATGCAGCGGACGTGATGTGGGTTGGGGTCGAACTCTACCGCAAGTGGCAAGACAGCGACTTACACGAGGCGTCTCTCAGGGGAAAAAGCTCAGAGGAAACTCTTCGAGAACTCTGCAGTAAAGCTGAGAAAACCATCCTTGAGTTTAAGAGGGAAGTGAAGGACTTTGTAATGGAAAACCCGCTAAATTGGCCGGTAAGCGCTGCGGCTGCTAATTCGATGTACCGTATATCTCAGAGGCTTTTAGTGGCGGGGGATTACCTGCAAAGAGATGAGAGGCTGTTCGAACAGTTGTGCAACATGATAGCGAATATATTAGGGGCTTGTCTGACAAATTTGATGCAAGTGATTATAATCAAATGCCATCACAAGGACATAAAAGTGAAGGCGAAGAGCGTACACCAAGCTGCTCTCTTGTTGGGCGAAACTGAGGAGATTCTTGAAATTCTCCAGCAACAAAGGGCCAACTTATCGGATCCTTGCGAAACAGAGTTCATCGATAAATGGTGCAATTTATTCAAAAAGAAGTTGTAAAATTTTCATGTATACCTCGTCATCTATATGTCTACTGCTGGTCCTGGATGAGGAACTGACAGATAAAAACTGATATCTTCACTTCCACATATGTATGTATAGAAGCTGCATCGTCGATAATTTTTCTATCTTAGGAGAGGGCTAGTGAGGCCAAAAGATTAGCTTTGGCGAATGTCAACTTCTTTGAACAAAATCCAGTCACCAACAATTGAGTAGTTGAATATGAATTTACCATCCCCCCACAAAAAAAAAAAAAAAAAAAGAATGACTTTACCTCGATGTGAATATTCACAGTTGATACTCGAGAGCATTGTAGCCTTCAGGCGGATAAATAGCAGAAGGTAATATAAGAACCAAACACCATTCAAGGCACACCTCATACATAGACAGATCCAAAGTCAGGGAATGAATGATGATACGCATATTATAAGGTGATTTTGGTTAAAAACCAATATAAGACATGGTACATATCATTCAACCTCAGAAACATAGCAGCACTTCCTACGGCAAAGTACACTATTTTACGAGTTTTACAGAAGTAAAAAAACAGTACACTCTTATATCTAAGGAAAATTCCTAGTGACGTTCTTCATATCACCCTCCCTGATAGAACTTTGTTTCCGTTAGAAATGTCATGTCAATTTTGCGTGAAGCTTCACACTTGCCCTTCTTCTACTTGTTTAGCTTTTTTCTCTTCAAGTGTCTGTCTCAATACTGCCACTACTGCTGGACATTCTGCGATTCAGCTTCAATTTCACCTTCATTTGCTTTTTCAACAAGCTTCAAATGAAGCCAGCCTGATAAGAAACAGATATATGTCAACAGAGAAATTCTTGATGATATGATTAGATTCACAGTCCAAATGAAGTAAAAGAAAAAGTCAAGCAATAATGTCAAATCACACCAGATAGATACGCAAAAGTAGACTAATGGAGGGCAGGAACTGTTAATGTAAAAGTAATGATGACAAACAAAGAACGTACAGAACTACGGCGGCATTACATAGCATTGCAACCACAATCCAACGTCATAAACGAAAAAAGGTACGAACGTTTAGTCAATCAGACGAATGAATAACTTCTAACTCCTGCAAAAAAATCCAAGGATGGCATAAGTTACTACTAAAGCACTACAAAGCACAAGATTTTTCCTACCAATGATCTTATGTTGAATACATTAGTACGCCTACATGTATAGCAAGGCAAGATTTACACAATTCAAAAAATCAGAGGTAAAGACTTAGTGCACAGACGAAGAGTAATGCTTTTAGTTTTACCGAGAGGAAAGCATATTGCTGCTGCGAGAGCTGACCCCAACATAGCGTTCCTTAACCGCCACCGAAGTGAACCAGGCACTGTAGACATCATCATGAAACGAAGCATAAATAAGAGTTATTAAGCTACTACACAACGTAGAGGGATGGATATCTGATCCTACGTTGCAATATTATTACATCATATAAATTTAAAAACATACAAACTAGACCAAAGGTCGAAGCAGTAGCAGAACCCGCTCCAACCACGTTATAAACATCGTTTACGCCTCGCTTTTCTGCGAGCAGATTTTGCAATCCGTAGAAGCTAGCAGTAAACATCCCAAGGCGAATACCACCTACTATTGAACCATGAGTGACTCGAATAAATCTTTTCTCCATTGCATCTCTCATGATTCGATATTGTTCACGCTTGTCTGCAGTGCTTCCAAGCTTCAACATCACCTCTGCATCTTTGCTCTGATAAAAATATACAATGACCATCAATAGAGTTCCCCCATAAGACAAGTCAAAAAAGCATAAAGCCACTATGAATGCACCAAACGGAAAATGATAATCTAAAGTAGATGGATGAAGCAATAATCTGCAAATATAAATAAAATACTCACAACAGAAGCAGAAGCCTCTTTGCTACCTCCATACAACATGCCGGCAAAAACTCCAACCACTGTTGCAGTACCCCAATTGACAGTGCCCGCAACTTTCGAAGTTCTCTGTCATAGATTTGTCATCTTCAGTTCACAATCCAAATATAGATTACAGAACAAAAGAGGACAGGTTTAGTAGAAGAAAAAAAAATCGATCGCAATTGATCATTGCATAAAACGCTAATCAGAGTAGAATTTACTTAAACCAGAGAACAATCTCGCAATTTCATCAACACAGTAATAGACGAGGCATAATCCATCATCACCGAAAAACGGCTTAATTTGCACTAACATTTTTAATGATTACAGCAACTACCCAACAAGTTAATTTACAGAACGCGTCGTAGGAGAATTTGTCAATGAAAAACAGATGTATATGTTCAAACAATGTTCACGTATTTACATGACCTACCGATTCTTCTTGTATTTCTTGAGCTTCCATTTTTAATGAGTTGTTTTTGTATAATTGTATGATCTTATAGATGGAAGAAGTGAAATGTAGAGGAGGAGAGGCAGAACTATCACAGAACAAAGATGTAATACCGATTTGCGAATGGGGAGAGAACGATTAACGAAGTGAGAATAATTTGCAGCTTAATTCCGGACAGAATAACAAGAATAGGATTATTTTTAAAATGCAATTACAAAATTAATTAACTTTTTAATAATATTACTTTTCAATTCAAACTATCATTATTGTTATTTTTAACCACAAACTTTTTAAAATTGTAAACTTTCTACCGTCATTATTGCAAATTACTAACATAATTATTACCCCCTCTGTCCCACTTATTTCTTCTCATCTTTCTATTTCGGGCGTCCCACATAATTCTTCTCATTTCCATTTTTGGTAAAAAATTATTCTAATAATTAAACTTATTACACCATTTATATTAAAAAAGACTTCTTAATTTGCGTGCCCACTAATAAGTTTTCTCTCTCGTACCTTAAAAGCGTATTATAATATTAAAATAACGTAGTTTCTTAATCCTCGTGCCCACGGATCTTTGGGAAGAATTAAATGGGACTGAGGAAGTAATACATAAAATTTTAATCACAATTCATTTTAGCCACTTAAGTTATCTGTAAAATAATATTGAACTCACTTCTACAATAACTGCATTTCCAAATCCGAAGCCAGTGAATATCTTACCTCCAAAAGTAGAGAGCAGTTTGTCATATTGAACATCGCCACAAATGGCTCGTCGTTTCCGTTGTGGATCGGGACTTTGTAAAGGAGAAAACTAATTCTGACCTATATGCACTTTGCATAATCTGCAAATGTTTTTACTCGTTTGGATTTTATATTAAACTAAAATATGTATTTTTTTTTAACAAATCTACTCAAGAATATGAGTGACGCTTGACTAAATTTACTTGTATAAAATGCTATCTTAGAAGATTCCGATATAGTATGCCAAGCCACCAACGGTGGAGGCCGCCCATCTATTCATTGAAACTTGTGAAAAGAGTTGCTTCAAGCTAGTCAGCCAACGCTTTCACAAAGGCTCACGTTTTTCCGCAATCATTTATGAGATGAGACATCATGATTAATACACCAAGCAAATTAATTCATTTAACAATCAAATAGAGAAGGTATTGCGAGTAATTTCACTTTTATGGTTAAAATTTTAATTGAAAATAATTATGTTCGTAATTTGCAATAATGACGGTAGAATGTTTACAGTTTTAAAAAGATTTGGGGTTAAAAATAATAGTAATTATAGTTTGAGTTAAAAAGTTAACTAGTTTTGTAACATTATTAGAAAGTTAACTAGTTTTGTAATTGTGTTTCGAAAATAACACTATTCTTGTCATTCTCTCCTTAATTCTGATGGATGTTTTAGGGCGAATAATGTTTTTAGTCCCCAATGTTTGAGGCATGGGCGTTTTTGGTCCTCATGTTACGAAGTGTCACTTTTAGTTGCGAATATTACCGATTTTGTATTGTTTTGGTCCATCGATTAATTCATTGCTAATTTAGACGAAATTTATCACGTGATAGCCCGTGATCTCCTTTTACTCTACGTAAAACCTCATAACATATTCCTCTTATATTTGAACGCACATGAACATCATTATACATCACATTTAGTAAATGATCGACAACCTTGCAAATGAGTTAAATGTGATACGTAATGATGCCCACGTGCGTTTTAGTTAAAGAAGATGATGATTCATGAGGTGTTAAGTCAAATTGGAGGAGATCATGTGCTCTCATGTGTTAAATTCCATCTAAATTAGTGACTACGTTAATCAGAGGACCACAACGGCCCAAAATCGGTGGGACTAAAAGTGGCAGCTCAGAACATGGGGGGGCCTGAAACGCTCATGCCCCAAACATCGTGGACTAAAAATGTCGTTCTCCCGGTGTTTTACATGATTTCAATTCAAGATACAAATAGCCGGTTATTTATTATTAAGGCTTAGTAAATGCAAGACACTACTCATGGCCTAATCTCCGCTTCATTAGCTTTACATCCTATCAAAATCTAGGCCCATTGAGTGAAATCTTTTGGCCACCGTTGAACGTATGTTTTAAGAACCATATTTTCCATATTTGCCTTCATTTGGTTCCTTTCAATAAATCTTCTTAAATCCAATGGTGTGTTTGGTTTATGAAAATTAGTATGGAAAAGAAAATAAAAAGAAAAGGATAAATTAGGTTTCATGATGGAAGAAGATAAAGGAAAAGAAAAAAGATCTAGTTGAAGTTTTTAAGCGAAAGAAAAAGTAACTATAAAAATTTTCTCCATTTTCTTTTCCACCCTACTTTCTTCAAAACAAACACAATATTGGTGCTTATGGTTGCACTCGTCGTGTCGTGGTGGTAACATATGAGTTTGTTGGATTATAATATCCGGCAATCTAGTTTTGATAAACAGAAAACTTATTATTTTGTTGCTAATATATTTAATTAAGTGTGTAGATGAGCTGGATTCGAAAAACAGATATCAAATATGAGCTCAGGGCAAAAAATCGGGTCGTTCAACTGCCGATCAATGCTGGTCAACGCGGTCAGCTGTCGATCAAACCGTTCTCGATCTGGTCAGTCAGTACTGGACTGGTCGGTATCGATCTTGACTGATTAGGCGATCTCGATCTGGACTGGACTGACTTGTCAACTACTGCAAGGAAGGCCCTTACTGCAGCAGGTACAAACGACTGAAGCTGACAACATTGCATTGACCATGTGAGAACAAAAGCTTCCAACCACTCCCTTATTGTATCTAACGGCTACAATGTTGGAAGGCAATAAATATCCAATAGAAGGGTAGGAAAACACAAGGATCCTAAAGCAGACAAACACCCATTCAAAGACAGATCCAAGGAAGAAGAACAAGAACAAAGAGCATAAAATCAAGAGAGTTCTTCCCATGTGTCTGGTTACGAAGGAGAGAGAGCTAGAATGATCAAACCCACACACATCATTCACACAAAAGAGAGATGAGCTTAAGTAGAACAGTTGAGTGAGAGTCTATGCACAAAGACATAAAACTATGGTTTGTAGTCTTGGCACATAGAGGAGTGTCTTTCGTAGGGTCGTGGCCTACGAATCGCATGGCAATTAACTCTAGCGCTGGACTTTAAAAAGCTAACGGTAGAGAGACATTCTGGTACACTTTGATAATGGCCGACACCGGTGGACCCTAAAAGGCCGTCGAGGTGTACTAGGAGTTTAGTTAGCGGAATATTGTTTAGGAAGTTATATTGTGTAAGTCTAGCTACGGAATGTTGCACGTCGTAGTATCTAAACCGAGCCTTCTTGTGAGAGCCTTCCTTGCGGGGAAGAATGAGAGACGTAGGAGTATTTAGACTCCGAAGTTCCATAAACAAATCGAATGTCCCTTGCATCACATTCATCCAAATCTAGCAAGCATTTTCTAAGCACTTTAAGTGTTCGATAAAATGCTTCAACCAAATCAGTTTCCAACTTGCATAGTATTGAAACGTTTTCAAGTGGCTTTTATACACCAATTTCAAGAGGATTAAGTTGAGTATTTTCTGCTTGGTTTAAAACTCATACTCGCTTAAGTTTCGATTTCCAAGAATAATAGTTGTTGCAGCGCAAGTATTTTTTGAAAATTTTCAAGTGTTTATTGTAATCCCGCAATAAATTAATACGGGGTTTTAGATGTAATTAAGAATATAAATAATACAATGGAAATTGTAAGAGTTGAGTTAGATGAAGAATTCGAAATTTTGGGTAAGAATGTAAGTGCTGAAAGTTTCGAATTTTATAGAAATAAGTTCTAAATTCGAATGATTCATAAAGGAGGTACCAGAAAATGAGAAATATTCAAAGAATGTGTTGAAAGGCAAAATACGGACAAGAGCTAAATATCAAGTGAGACCCAATTTTCGGATGATGACTATCTTTCGGGCACCATTATATAAATGGATAGTTACTTATGTGTTGGGGTGGGCCCGATTTATCGACACCGATCCCCGAGTAGCGCAACGTGGCGAACGCGGAAGCAAGTCTTGACCCGAGCGGCGTAGGGTGACGAATTTTCAGTTTTAAATTCTAAATTTGACCTAGCATCCTCGCCTTCTCCCGAGGGCCCAAGATACCGCCCTGAGCCTCACGAGATCACGTCTAGTACGAATTTCCTAAATTCGATTTTAATACAAATTTATTCGAATTGATAATTTGATTCCAAACTAAACAAAGCGGCATTCAGCATGTTTTCGACTGTTTGGCGACCGAAAAGATTTCCGATCGACACCAAATTTTCCAGAATAATTCTACACTTCCCAACATTCTCAACAGGGGTCTTCTGAATCGTTCCAATGTCGACTGGTATTTTTCGTAAAATCAAAATAGTGGTTCGAAATTCGAGTAAAGCGACAGTCTGCCGTCTTTCGTCAGTTTGATAACCGAAAGGATTTTCGATCGATACCAAATTTTCCAGATTGATTCTACACTTCCCAGTAATTGCAACGTGTTGTCTTTCGAATCATTCCGATGTCATTTGGTATTTTTCGTAAATCAAATCAGTAGGTTCGAAACATACCGTCAATGTACGTGATTACACCTCGGATGGACATCGTGGCACCTCGTTCCTCGGGCCTCCGGGATAGATCTTCACGTCGGTATGTCCTTGATCAAACCTCCGAGACTGCTCCCGATGGCTAGACGCAATTCGGTTCGGGCGTCAGGACTCGTCAAACGATCCCGTGGCTTGAAGTATTTCGCTTTAGAAATTTCACAACTCACCACATGTTCTTCTCTAGCGTTTATTGTTGAGTAATTTGTACCAAGTACATTTGGCTTAGAGCATGACTCAGTACCAAGTACCCATTTTTCTCTTAGCCAAGAATTGTTACTTTTTTTTTTAAGCAAGTGAGGTGTCATGTTATTTCATGTAGTGAAAATCCACTATCATTAGTTTATTGTTTTTCTATACCACATGTCAAGTTCCTAAAGCGTGACTCATATGCCACCACAATTGATGTGGCATGCTAGAAATTGTACACATGTCCAAGACCAAGTCAACATGCAAATATTCCATTTTGCCCCCTTAGGTTTCTAAATTCCCAATTTACTCCCGCACTTAGTTAATTAATTAAGCACTTAAGAACGGCGGAGTTTTTAAAAAATTTACGGGGTTTTCCGCCTATCCAAGATCGCTCGGCTACAAACACGAGAACATTTTTGACATAAAGAGATAAGGATCAGCCATGATACTTTGTTGAAATCTCTCGACGATGGCTAGCTTCGAATCCTTTGAATCCCCGAGGCGTAGTGCCCCTCTCCTACGCCAAAAGCACATGAAGGGATGGCAAGGTACGCCATAATCATGCGGTAGCCCACGCCGGTTGCGCCAGGTCCTCCTTACGCACACAATCTCAACCCTATGGTTTACACCCCGAGTAGGTTCCACTAAACCCGGGTAGGCAGGTCACTCCACGCCTCGCTGCCGTCACTGTGCCAAATATATATCCGGTGGTGTACACCTCGGGCGGCTCAATCCCGGGTAGACAGGTGTCGCTAACCATTTCTCCCACCAGGTGCCCAATCGAGTCTAAACCTGACTGCCAAAATCGGCAACTCTACCTCATTCATCCGACACCTTAAGGCATCACCATACAAATACGGTACAGCAATCTCTCACGTGCATGTCGTGAAATGCACACAGAGTCAATCACATGCAACACATACACCGAATCACATACCAGTACAACTATCAAACTAGGCCAACTTTTTAAAATCCCAAATAACCTTACAATATTAAAATATGGGTTGATTCGAAAATCTTAGACAAAATATGAAAATATTCAAACTTTAAAATGATTTGGGCTGAAAATAATTTTATTGAAAATAGTTTGGCCTGAAATAGGGCAAAAGCCCAAAAATTAAAACTGTTGGTCAACACACCCAACTTCGGTCAAAGCCCAAATCCGAATCGCTTGATTCTCACTTTAAAACACTGGTCAACTTTCGAAAGTTCGGGTCCATGCCAGATTCCGTGAAGCTTTCGCCGAGTTCGTGAGTCGCTTGATTGGACGCGCGAAGCCCGATGGAACTCGCGATCGCCTGATTGCTCTCACAGGAATCACCCCAAGAAAGTCATTCGGCCCACGAAACTCAAAGTCAGCACGCAACGCCTGTCACAGGAATCACCCTAGCTGGCCGGAGAAAGATTAAGCCCGCGAGATATCAAATTTTGGCCCGCGAAACCTATTTTACACATACTGGAAAAAATCCTTGGGCCCGGGACAAGATTTCGCGACCTGAAACTCCATGTGGCCGATTCTCTCCTACCTATTATACACAATTTGCGAAATAAGTGACCCGCAGTTTAAAATCATCCTATTCTACAAATCGCCTAACTGTTCATACAATGTTTAATTCTTTCATATTGAAACCCTAAGTTTTCCAGAAAATCCTTGAATGATCATCACAACGAATCACAAAAGAACAACAATAAAATACAGAACCCATATATTGAGCTCAAGAAACACGTAATAACACATAGCATCACAAAAATTCCGAAAATCGTAAAATAAATACTTTGGAACTCGGATGACCTTTCATACGAGTTCTAAACATTTCTAAGACTGTAATATGGCTTAAAGATCTGTAGGGGTTAAAAAACCACCTACCATTCCTCCTAGCTATATTTTTGATTAATCTCCTAGGCTGAAGTTCGCTCAAGCTTGCCAAAGTTTGCCTCTCCTTCGTTGTTCGACTTCCTCCTTAGCTGCACTTAAAAGATATTGGTGGTGTTTGAGCTTTTCAACTGAAGATATAAATGTGCCTAAGAGGGGGGTGAATTAGGCTTATAAAAATTTTATGCTTCTTCTTTTCACAAATCCTAAATGTGGTGACTTAGATATGCCTACTGATGCTTGTGACGAGTATGCCTGATATATCCTAGTTACGTTGGATGTGTGTTGGGTCTGTCTCACAGCGATAAGGAAATAACTGAAAAGTAAATGCGAGACAAGTTTTGTATAGAGGTTATATCCCCAACTAGGTTTACTCCTCTCCTTGGGGTTTGCTCCCCAAGAATTTAACCAATCACTATAATGCACCGTAGCTGGATACAAAACTGATTGATTAGCCCAATACACAACCGAAACAAGTCGAACACTAGACACACTAGGTTACCACACGCCGAGTTTCGTTTCTCGGAATCTCCTGATCCCGACAGACACAGCTCGCTACCGAAGGCTCCCCGGAACTCGTCCTTCCCTTCACGTATGAGTAATCGTCGACCTTGCCTCCTTAGTATTGCTTACGTCCGAAGACAACACGTCCGAAAACAGAATATATGGTGGGAGGTAGGAATAACGGGATGAATCACTCGTGCAGTGATGATATCGCAAGTTAAAGCTCAGTATGGCAGAAAGCTATCGCAAATGGAAGGCTCAGGAATCTCTCTGTATCTTTCTGCTCAAATATCTCTCGTAGGCTTATATTCGCAAATTCTTAGTTTTTCAAAATTTCGTAGTGTGGCTCATATATAATCCTTTTCAATCAGCACTTCGCATTGAAAATCATATCATATAATAATCACCAAATCAAGCATAGTTTCCATGCAATTTTCGAGTCAATCATACCATATAAATCATGCTTATTACAATGGTCATATAGCACATTAAAGCATGATTACTTTCCATATAAGAGCTCATTTAAGCATGACTATCCCACATAAAGTCTCAATTCGTTCTCATGCATATTCAATCACTTTGCATATATTTACCATATCAGGACTTTCCATAAGTGATTCCCTGCTATCAGTTTCTAGTGTAAATCAATCCAGATTAACTTTCCAAATATAGCACAACGAGATAGCATCATATCAGCACGTTTTCCATGTGCAGCTCATAGTATTAAATCAATATATTTACCATGTTTAGCACATAAATCAGATCAGAGCATACTTAATTCGATTTATCATATCATGGCAGAATTTTCCTTATTTCAGAGATCACATCCTTTAATAGCACATACATATAATAGCGCACCTTATCCACAAAGTCAATCAAATCAAATCTTTCCTAAATATATTATTCAAATCAGCATAATGAAAGACATTAATTCAATATTGCACATTAAATTCAGTGGAAAGCATGCAAAAATCGTATATGTGATTCTCGTCCAGGAATAATCAAGTATCAACGGATATATCACTTTCCATATATAAACAGCATATTTTCCATATATAGCTCAACAGGATATCTCATGCGTAATTTCCATATATAGCACAGAACGATATATCTTATCGCATGGGCTGTTCATAACATGCGATCACATAGTCTCATCAACAAATCACAGAATCATATGCGAATCAAATATCCAAACACTTTATCGATTTATTTCTCATAATCAATGCATGGTCGAATATTTTCATGTTCTTAGACATTATATTGATCACAAATCGAATTGCTTAATTTATAGACCTAATGTCATTACAATTACATCGTCCATCAAAACTCTCTAACATGTAAGGACATCTAATCGCTCGATTCCATTGCCCGATTGGTTGTCTTTCAAGTCATCCGATTTGACAAGGCTTGAGCTAACTTTCGTCGTTTCATCATTTCGCCCGATTGGTTGGGCATGGAGGCAAGTTTTGCCCGATTTGTCTAACTCATGGCAAGGGTTTCGCTTGGATATCTAATCGCTCGATTCCATGCACGGTATTCCTACTTTAGCCAAATGATAAGTATGGCATCCAATCGCCTGATTGCACCATGCATGGGAGTGAGTTTCGCTCGAGTCCTTCTAGCTCCCAAATCGCCCGATTGGTGCAATGCCCACATGAGTTTCGCCCGATTGCATGGTATTAGGGTCCTCAAATCGCCAAGTTCTTACTACCTCCCCGCCCGATTGTATCATGTCCAAAACTAGTTTTGTCGAGATCTCTAATTGATCGATTTCTTGGTCCTTCAATCGCCGATTCCAGCTTACATCTTCCATTCGCCCGATTGCTCATGTGGCTTGTTACATTCGACCAAATTATATCAAGCTGCTTTCCTCTTCATATTCTGATTTGTACCTTACTACTCTTTCCAGTGTATCATACTCAAATCAAAACTCTCATGTTAGCATGATTTATACTTGAAACCGTAAATTCAATACTAACATAAAAATCGTAATCCTCCTTAAAAATTACTCTAAACACTTCGCCGAGGGTCCTAAACAAATATACTCATCCCCATTACAATTTGTTTTATCAACTTAATGACATATAATCGTTTTATTACATACATTTGCAGGAAGCCCTTTTAAGTACGTGAAGTATCGAGTGGACGAGCTCGACGAGGAAACCCTAACGTACGCCTATACGATGATCGAAGGCGATACTTTGTCCGACAAGATCGAGAAGGTGACCTACCATGTGAAGCTCGAGCCTTCGCCGGCCGGCGGGTCCATATCTAAGGTTACGAGCACTTATTACACCAAAGGGATTTAAGTCTTAAAGAAGAGGATGTTAAAGCTGGGAAAGAGAGAGTTCTTGGGATTTACAAGGTTGTCGAGGCTTATCTTCTTCAGAATCCAGACGCATATGCTTGAAAAAAAAAATATATCAAATCTTATATCAAAGTGTTGTGTGTTTCTCTTCTGTGTTGGTCAATGTTTCAATAATGGGTTATTTATTTTGCCTGCGTATTTGCATGATTGAATAAAGTGTGTTATAATACTTGTTGTTTTCTTTATTTTAACTCGATTTTATTATTGTTCTTATTATCATACCAGATAATCTATTTGTGCTACTAATAGTATCATGTCTTAGAATTCAAAGATCGAACTATTACATTATCAAAAAACATTTCCGAAATTAATTAATGAGAACAATTGCTTAGCATGTCATCTTCATAAAGAACGTGAAATAATTAATAATTATCGGACCCATGATCATGAAATAAATTGACTCTGCTCCTGAATTTTCTTATGATCCCCTTCTTAATTATTTTTATAAATAAATTTAAATGATGATTGAATTTGAAACGTGTTTGTGATAAATCAAAGCTGGAGGCAAACGACTTTGGTACCCTCTTTGAAATGTGAAGATATGTCCAATTTATGAGGGTATCCTAAAAGTAGAAGTATATCGTAATTTTAATCGAAGAGAAAAGGTTTATTATCAGTCAATATTAGTTTCACTTACCCGAGACAAAATGTCGAGACGGTGTGTGCATTTTTGAGTCACCATGACAAAGGTACAATAAAGGATTTGAGATATAACCTTTTCTCCCTCTTGATTAATGACGAATTATATGTGAGGCTATCCATAGTAATACAAAATCTTATCCAAAATGTGATTTATTTCTTATTACCTAAGTAACTTAATCATCAATAGAGAATTACAATTAATTTACATACACGAGAAAATCAAATGAGAGGAGAAAATTTTTAAAATAAATGCACCATCCAAGCCGTTAAAGATAATCCAACGCCACGATGGTCGCCACGTGTCCATTCTCTCCCAAATGGTTTCCTATATAAATCTTCCCACACACATCAGTCGAAGGACGTACAGTTGCAGGTGAAAACTGAAACACGAGAGAAATCAAGTTAGACATCGCCGGCGTATGAGTTTCCCGGCCAACATTTCCGATTCAGATTACTGAACTTTACCTTGTAGCACGCATTTTCCGATGAGGATCCAACCAATCGACGATTCCCAGAATGACGTCGTGTTTCCGAAGCAGCTACCGCCGTCTGCGTCGAAATCGAGGCTGAGGCGTCTCTTCGACCGTCCTTTCAGAAGGGAAAATGACTCCGTCGCGGCGCCACCGCCTACGGCGTTTGATCCCAGCTCGATTTGCTTGGATAAGATGGTACGTAATTTCATCGAAGGCAGCTATGATAAAGCCGCTAAATCTGGGAAGAGTCGGTGCAATTGCTTCAACGGAAACGGTAACAGTAGTTCGGAAGAAGAGGATGAGTTTGATTCCTTATCCAATTCTGTAAAGACAAACTCGTCGTCTGCTTCCGATTCTTCTGATAATACTATAAAGGTGAATAGTTCTTCAACATTTCAAAACGATGGATTACTGATTCCTTCTTTGATGCCTTCGATCTTCCTCGATTGCTGATTATTTGTTTACTCTTTTGGTGCTTTAGAGTTTGATACCTTCTCCGAGTGTCGTCGAAAGAAATCTGCTAGCAGAGACATCGAAGATCGTCGATAAGATTGGCAAAGCTGATAACAAGGAAGTTGCAGAAAGTCTGATATCTCTCGGATATGACGCATCCATTTGTGTGTCTAAATGGGAGAAATCTTCATCAATTCCAGCTGGTAATAAGCTTGATTTTCCGATCCAATCAGCAATTTCTTGTTCAGGGGAAAAAGAAAAGAAGTTTGGATTTTGACGGATTTAGAATTCTTCCGCAGGAGATTACGAGTACATCGACGTGGTAATCGACGGCGTCGACCGTCTGATCGTCGACGTTGACTTCCGATCGGAGTTTGAGGTGGCGCGGCCCACCACCTCGTACAAACAGATCGTCCAATCTCTTCCGCCAATCTTCGTCGGAAAATCCGACCGTCTCCTCCAGATGGTGACGATCGCCGCCGAAGCGGCGAGGCAGAGCTTGAGGAAGAAGGGGATGCACGTCGCCCCGTGGCGCAAGGCTGCGTACATGAAGTCGAAGTGGCTCGGTACGTACACACGAAAGCTGGCCGCGCCACCACCGTCAAGAATCGACGGTAATGCTGATCAGAACGGCGGCATTGTTAAAGAGGAAGAAGGTAAGACCGATGTGGTGACGTGGCAGCTGCCCGCGGGCAGGCGTCGGGATTTGGATAGAGCTGTCGCTGCGGATGGATTGGCTTCGATGTTCAAAGAAAAGACAAAAAGAAAGCTGTTTTGTGAATAGTGAGGTGGAAATAGAAAGTTTATATTCTTAAAGAGATTAATCATTTTAATTTTTTCTTTTTGGCGGATAAGGAGATATCATGACGATGGCGACAAGATTAATGTAAAATGTTTGGGGATTGTTTTGTAGATTTATATCATGTGGACATCTATAGAGAAACGTCCTGTTGAATAAAAAATTTACAAATCAATACGATGTCAGAATTTTTAACAGATAAGTATCATTTTGGTGTTTGTACCAATTTTCTCAGTCTTGACGTACCTTTTTATGTTGTATCGAATACCTTATGACGCGTTTATACGGTACCTTATACGTTTCTATGGCACCTTAATGTGTTATGTGACCGGACCATTGCCTCAACATATTACGTACTATGTTGATCGAGGACCGCCATAAGACTCGTATTTGGATGTGCTTTCAGTGTGTGTATCACTCGCGGATCTATTCGATCAATTTCTAGCTCAAACTGACCGAAAACAGTGAAGAAAACGCACACACTCTGAACACAGTGTTTAACGTGGTTCGGCCGAACTTTGGCCTACGTCCACGGATCAACCGAGCACCGTTTCAATAAACCACCAACAGAAAAGTTACAGATTACCACACCGTCTACAACTCTCGTGTTTACACTCACCGGTGATTTTCACTCTACAAGAAGATATGTGCTCGGAAAGATGGCTAGTCGAACTACTAAAACTGGTATTTATAAGTCTGAATCACACTTAACACATGTTCTGTGATTTATCAGCGCCATCCATCGTTTTTTATCCAACGCACCAGGTCGCGCCAAGTCGCCCTTGCCTTTACACGTGAATCAGCTTAAGTCACATGCGACTTTATAAGTGAATTAGCAACTTCATTCAGAGCCGTCCGACTTCAGATCTAACGGACGCGATGCATCATCCGCATCAACACTTGGATTCTAATCTGGGCCGTCCACAAGTTTCGCGCGCCATCCTACGATCTCCATTCAATCTCAGAACTTCGAATTCCGTTTTATCTGGACGCCATCGTGCCAAACGGTCTAACGACAGCTGTAGCTCGCGATAATCACTTCAGCTATTCTTCATCTCAGTTTCAGTTCTTCACCTCAGTTCGACCGGCCGACTTCTCCGGCCTATTCCGGTGGCTCCGGCGAGTTTCCGGCTCGCAATCCTCAACAAACTCCACCTCGAGACGCAAGCTTGCAATCTCAATTCCTGGAATCGTCATCGCAGCCCAAACTCGCCCCAAACCTTACCAGAAATCAGATTCGTCACCGTCTTCTTTTCAGCTGCAAATCATTCACCCGAGCTCTGTTTTCTCGTCCCAAAGCTCCCACTCGATTCGCAGCCCCTCTTGATTGATCATCCAGCTCCTCCAAGAGCCCCGAGCCTCGAACGAACCCTTGTCAACTCCAAGCGGGCTTGAAATTTTCCACATGAAGACGACTTGGAATTTTGGAGCTCACCGTCTTCGTCGCATGAAGACCCTTTGCTGCTAGCGCCATGAGCCTTTTCCCAACCCATCTCTGACTAGCCAGCACCTACATCTCGGCCTCCTTCGCTCCCGAAGCCTCAGCAACCTGCAGCACATCATCAGCTGCAGCCACAGAAAAAATTCTGCTACAGCAGAATTCCATGATCCCTGTCGAACTTTCGCCCGCCGTTTCGACCCCGGCCTCCGTATCTCTTCCACCTCCGAGCTCACCCGCTCTTGTGGCCTGAGAATACTCTGCATCCGAGGTAGAATGGCCTCCACCTAAAGCTCGGATCAATCGTAGATCGAGCTCCAACATAGCTACTCGGAGCACTTTTGACAGAAAACTGCTCCAACCAAGGGTCTTGCCCGCCCTCGCTCCACCTCAAGACAGGTCCCCGTGGCTTTCCTCGAGCACCATTCGAGCCACCACATTCCCTACTTCACGTAGGACTAGTTGCCTCCTCCGGACAACCCTCCGAGACACAAAAACCATGCCTCCGAAACCGGCCGAAAACCAGCATGCTCTGTCTCCCGGCGTTGATCCGTTCACCCGCAGTTCTTGCGTTGCTCCGGCTGTTCTCCAGCCCTCCCGATCCACACGAGGTTCCTCCTTAGCTCTAGGTCCAACCTCGTATCACCTAGGATCTCCGCAACACCTCTCTCGAACTGCAACTGCCACGAATCTTCACCAAACCTCGACAGATTTCACCTGCGAGCTTCTCTGCGTTTTTAGCCGTGGTTTCTCCCTCCGATGCGCTTCTGGTGGCAGCCTGCGACACCACCACCTGCATCAGAGCCTCCTCAAGCCTCTTCTGAACCGAAAGAGCCTTGAGCCGCAGCCTCAATAGGTCAAATAAGCAAGACCTATCGAAAATCCCCAAACCGAGTCTCCTTGCGGTCACTCCCGGGAAGATAGCTCCGTCCTCCACACTCACCGCACCACTTGTTGATCGAGGACCGTCGTTAGACTCGTATTTTGATGTGCTTTCAGTGTGTGTATCACTCGTTGATCTATTCGATCAATTTCTAGCTCAAATTGACCGAAAACAGTGAAGAAAACGCACACACTCTGAACACAGTGTTTAACGTGGTTCGGTCGAACTTTGGCCCACGTCCACGGATCAACCGAGCACCTTTTCAATAAACCACCAACACGAAAGTTACAGATTGCCACAGCGTCTACAACCCTCGTGTTTACACTCACCGGTGACTTTCACTCTACAAGAAGATATGTGCTCGGGAGATGGCTAGTCGAACTACTAAAACTGGTATTTATAAGTCTGAATCACACTTAACACATGTTCTGTGATTTATCAGCGCCGTCCATCGTTTTTCATCCAACGCACCAGGTCGCGCCAAGTCGCCCTTGTCTTTACACGTGAACCAGCTTAAGTCACATGCGACTTTATAAGTGAATTAGCAACTTCTTTCAGAGCCATCCGACTTCAGATCTAACGGACGCGATGCATCATCCGCATCAACACTTGGATTCTAATCTGGGCCGTCCACAAGGTTCGCGCGCCATCCTACGATCTCCATTCAATCTCAGAACTTCGAATCGGATCCGTTTGATCTCGCGCCAAACGATCTAACGGCAGCTGTAGCTCGCGATAATCACTTCATCTATTCTTCATCTCAGCTTCAGTTCTTCACCTCAGTTCGACCGGCCGACTTCTCCGGCCTATTCCGGCGGCTCCGGCGAGTTTCCGGCTCGCAATCCTCAACATACCACAATACGTTACTATATGGTGCCTAAATATGCTATATGGCGTACCTGCGGCGGATCAGGTAACTCAAAAATTTATTTTAATAGATACCTACATATAAAAAGATACTGACATGATAATGAATTGCAAGTTTTTACGCAAATGGATATTTATGTGTAATGCCGTATCACGGCAAAGTCTCTTGACAATCTGAAGATGGAAGCTAAGAGGCTCGCTGACTTCTGAGGACTGTATTTGGAAATTAATTTGGGTGTTGATGTCCAATTTGGGCCCAAAAACATAAGCTCAATTTTTTATTTGCTGATTTTTGTTTTCCTTGCATATTTGGAGAGGGTGGAATAATAATCGCTGGATGGGTTTTCCATCAGCTGTCAATTTATTACTGACGAGTGACGCACAAGCCACCATATGTATTATCTATCACATTTATTAACCTCAATACATGATATTTTTCAAGAGTTCTTGAATCAGCTCGGGTCATTTTCCACTCTTTGAAGCTTGATTGATTAGATACGAGGCGTTTAAAACACCAAACAAAACATATTTCGCATGGTTTTCAACTAAGGAAAGTTGTGGGCTACACACTTCACATTTGTAGGAATCAATCAAGAATAAATTTTGATCAAGGTCCCACCCACAGACTATGTGCCAAACATGTCCAGCAATCGTAATAAAAATCTATAACTTCCGTGATTTATCAGAAACGAAGAAGTCAAAGTTTTCATGCCTTAAATAACGCATTTAATAATACTGAATTGATACAGCATTCTATCAAACGGACCAATAAACAGCACCTGATCCAAAGTCAACGCAACGACTCACTGTCAACGCTTAAATAATATTTTGATTTTGAATAATTATTATTTCCCAGACTCATTTCCATGTCAAATACTCCCTTATGTCCAAACGCCTATGGCCAATGGGTATGGCACGGTAAGAAACTCAATATTTTAATAATACAATTAAAAGGTGAAAAGTTGTATATTTTAACACGTCTTTTAAGAGTATAAGGAAATGTCCAAAACGGTTTGGATCGGATGGAGAAAATGGAATCGATGGAACCATTTAAAAAAAACAACAGCTTGCATTTCCCAGCCCAACAATCCCACCACCTCCACTCCAACAATGTCCATATAAGAAAAAATTAAATAAATCACGGCTTTAATCTCACAATTAAAAGCCTCGTCAATTAATAGTAGCAACCCTAGGAACTTTCACAGGAAACTCATCAATCTCATCCATCCATGGATTCTTCTCCTTGGAAGGATCGACGGTCCTCAAAGCCCTCCACACAGCGCTATTACACTTAAAACCCGAACCAAAAGCAATCTGCCATGTCCGATCTCCCTTCCTTATCCGACCCTTAGCTTCGGCGTAAGCCAATTCGTACCACAGTGAGCTGCTCGAAGTATTTCCAAACCTATACAGCGTCATCCTCGACGGCTCCATATGCCACTCGCTAAGCTCGAGGTTCTTCTCAAGCTCGTCGAGCACCGCCCGGCCGCCGGCGTGTATGCAGAAGTGCTCGAAGGCCAGCTTGAAATCTGGGATGTAGGGCTTGATCTTCATCTTCAGCACCTTTCTTGCGACTAAGGTGAGGAAGAACAGAAGCTGTTCGGACATGGGTAGGACCAACGGTCCTAGGGTTGTGATGTTTGTCTTTAGGGCTTCGCCGGCGACGGCCATTAGGTCTTTGGAAAGGGCTACGCCGATCTGCTTACTGCTGTCTTCTTCTTGGAATACGCAGCCGTAGCTCTTGTCGTCGGAGCCCTTGTGCGTCCGTACGGTGTGGATGAGCTGGTACTTGGCTCGCCAGCGGTCGGAGGATTTGTTCGACAGCAGTATGGCGGCGCCGCCCATTCGAAAGATGCAGTTTGAGACGAGCATGGATCGGTTGTTTCCGAAGTACCAGTTTAAGGTTATGTTCTCCATGCTCACCACGAGTGCATAGGAGTTTGGTTGTACCTATAGTTTCGACATTACAAATAGAGTTGCAAACGAATCGAATCGAGTCGAATATCACCATATTCTATTTGTATTCTTTTATTTTTCGAATATTCATATTCGTATTCTTTTATTATTCGAATACTAAAATTGTTTCATATTCTATTTGATAATATATTCGAATATAATTGCGAATATCCGAATATTCTTATACGAATAAATTTTTTTCAGAAAACCTATTTTTACAAAACATATAAAGCAAAAGAAAAAAGTAGTGGATGAAATATGCGGTTACGACATAAAATGAAAGGTAGCAAAACATATCATTAGTTTATCCAATACATCATACGAAAGCACAAAAAAAATTTTCATCGATTCCAACAACAATTATTTTCCTTAGCTGGCTTCATATTAGTATGTTAGTTTAACTACAAGCATTTATAAATATATATCATTTAATATATATTATATTATTCGAATCGAATATTCTAAAAAGATTCGAATCGAATATTGTCATATTGTATTCGTACTCTAAAATTATCCGAATCGAAAAAATATTCTTATTCGGATTTGATATTCTAATATTTCGAATTCGAATCTTAAATTTCGAATCGAATTTCGAATCGAACAAAAAGATTCTATTCATTTGCAACCCTAATTACAAAGAATCGAAATCTAAGCTTACATATAAATGAATGTAAGAAAAAAAAGTGGAAAGGAATAATTACATGTAATGTAATAAAACTAACCTGCAAAAGTTGCTTGGCAAGATCTATGGAGATCAAGCCAGCACTGCAACCCATTCCGCCGAGGTTATAGCTCAAGACATTGCCCCTAAGCTTGTAATGATTCACCACCATAGCTGAGAGCGAAGGTGTTGGATTAAAAAGGCTGCAATTCACGACCAAGATCCCAATGTCCTTAGCCTTAACGCCAGTCTTTGCGAACAGGTCATCAATGGCGCCGAACATGACCATCTCGGCTTCTTTTCGGGCCTCGGCCATGCAAGGGTTAGCTGGGACCCTCAAAAGGGCTTCTGGGAAGTAGGTATTCTGTCCAAGGCCAGACCTTTCGAGGATCTTCTTTTGGAACTCTAAGTTTTCAGGCGTGAAAACCCCAGCTTTTTCAGACAGGTCCATGAAGAGCTCCTTACTACACATGACTTCGGGCCGGGCCTTGTAGCAGGCGAAGTCGACTAGGTAGACCTTTCTAGGCCTTGTCATGAAGTATAGAGTGCCTAAGAAGACGATTAGGGTCGAGCAGGAGACGACGGAGACGAAGTTGAACTTGAGGTGGTCGTAGAGCACGGCGAGGTCGTCGACGGTGACGGCGGAGAGGTTGACGGAGAAGATTCCGAGCAAGGGGATTAGGAGTAAGTACATGGCGTGGGAGATTAAGTAGTGGTAGCCTAGTTTTACGTACTTTAACCTAACTGATTGGAGGAAATTTGGGAGTTCTTTGTTGGCTCGTTTTTCTTGGTCGTTGGCTTCGACGGAGACCTTTCTTGATTCGGGCCGTCGGCGATTTTGGACATCATCGTCTCCCATTCTGGATAGATCTGCAAGAAAATGGGGATGAAGCTTTGTGTGTTGGTGGGTGTTTTTCTCTTTCCTTTTGTACGAAGTGAATAGAGTGGGAAATGTGTAATGTATTTAAAGAAGCAAATGAGGTGATTCAACTGCCCCAACAAACTGAGATTGTAGCATTGAATTCTATGCCAGAGAGGAAAATACTGGTTTTTACGTGTTAGTATTCATACGTGTTTAATTAAGACGCAGGGCCCACCACGCCATCGTTCTATTTTCGAGGGGAAATTTTTAATTTTTATTACCTATTAGCGTCTCCTTGGTAAGAAAATACCCATACCGTCGTAGCCCATTTATTCTACCATAGAATCTCGACTTGAATTAATATGATACTCAGTATAGAGGCCATTCTCGATTAATATTGATTGAATAAACTATAAAGGCAATTAATGGCTCGACGCAACGTCCAACTATCGTCTCCCAACTAACAATACCATTGCATTTTATCATTCACGAACTTACCTATCTATCTATATTAAAACCCGTATTACTTATTCGAAATGTTTAGGTTTCATATTTATATTGAACGGCGAGTGGAGTATAAATATTTTGGGTAAAGCATCTACCAACCCTTTCACCCAGCACTACTAATGCCAAGATTAAATTCAATATTGAATAAATAGAAGGTAAAAGCAAAAGTTTATGAAGTAATATATGATTGCAGCCGTTTTTCATCTAATTTGTATTCATCTCCTTCCCATTGACTAGACAGTCTTGGTTCACCTATTCGGAGAAGATCGCTTAATTGGTTTAACTAAATGGTTGATACCGTTAGATAATATATATATATATATATATATATATATATATATATATATGTATATAGACCATGTTAAGAAATGACATGTTGCAGCCATCATGTGGGTAACTTCATGAAGATGGTTAGCAACGTTGGCTTATTACATATGATAATCATACAATCTTCATACGTAAATAAAATGTTGACCATATAGTCATAGTGTTACGATTTATAGATTACCTACCAAGACATGTATCTATCTTTACGCATGTATAATAAATAATTCAGTAGGGACGCGTAGGTTCTTTCATACAAAGTACTTCGTAAATTGAACGATCAATGACAATGAGCCGCCATGAACGGTCGAAGTCTTGCAATTATGTATAAACTGATGGGATTGTTTGGACATTAAATATAAAGAACGAGGCCCATTGAAAGGTATCAGCCCATTAAATAGGTATTTACAAGGCCCACACAACATAGGCCTTTAATAGGAACACATTCTGATTAATCATTACGGACACGTTGTCCTAATTAAATAATGATTAGATGAAATGACTATGTTGAATTTTGCCGAATTATTGGTAAGATTACGTAAGGTAAGATTAAAAAATCAATTGTAAATAGGCAACGTATATAGGTACACTACTACTATCTGCACACTCCTGCGTGTGCTTAAAATATAATGGGTTTTATTTTAGTTTTTATATATAAAAGGAAAATAATGATTAGGAAGATACGTGCAATAACTAAAATGTGAGGTTATGTGATAATTATTTAATTAATGAATTAGATTACGACATCACTCACCGGCCAAACACTATAATTACTAGTACTTTTTGCACACCCGACGTGTGTGCTTAAATATAATTATTTTGAAATCATTTTAAATTTTAAAATTATAATATTTACTGTTTAAGATGAAATAAAAATTTTAAAATATAAAAAGAAACTTACTTGTAGAGGCATAAATACAGTAAATAAAAAACTAAGGGTGATAAAAAATACTTAATTATTAATTAAATTACAAATGGGGGACTAAATTGCAAATAAGTTACACACCACATTGTCGCAGTTTATATCCACCCCAAACCAATTATATAATAGTATAGATAAACCTCACGAAATATTTACCAAATATTAATCAACCCAACTACTATAATGCCTATTGTATATTGCGAAATGGACAGCGTAATAACATTGGAAATGACTGTGAGGATAACATGAACACAGGAATTTACGTGGAAAACCCCTTTTAACTTAGGTGAAAAACCACGGACAAGATAGAAATTTTATTACTGGGGTAAAATCAGGGGCTACAA
Source organism: Craterostigma plantagineum (assembly GCA_027422505.1). Classification (NCBI taxonomy): domain Eukaryota; kingdom Viridiplantae; phylum Streptophyta; class Magnoliopsida; order Lamiales; family Linderniaceae; genus Craterostigma; species Craterostigma plantagineum. The sequence continues at coordinate 4,665,364 of JAPQWV010000029.1, forward strand.
CCTCTCAATCTATAAAGGAGAAAACACTCACTATCTCTCTTTATAGTCTGAGCGGATACCTAACAAACCTATAATTCTCTCTCTCTCTCTCTCTCTCTCTCTCTCTCTCTCTCTCTCTCTCTCTCTCTCATGCTTTTAATTCTGGTGTGTGGGATCCTTTATAAGGAATCGAGCGAACCCTTTATATAGGCAAAGCTCTTCCCTAATAAGTAATATAATATTAATATAAATAAAAATAATATTATTAAAATATTATAACTTGAACTGCGTGAAGATTCTTCACGCGATCTTCACACCGTTTCTGAGAATCTCCCACTTGAGGATTTGATTGAATCGCAATCAGATCTTCACACCATTCTCCTAGCTCGCCTTTGCACGTTACATATGTCCACAGGATGAACGACATCATATAAACTTGTCTACAAGAATTGCTTTGGCCTTGTAGTCTGCTAGATTATCCGCAGTGTGAACTTATTGCATGTCCATTGCTCCCTCGTCCAGTTGTTCACGAAAAGTGGTACTGAACCCGGATGTGTTTGGTTTTTGAATGATATGCTGGATTCCTTGTAAGATGCAACGAACTCTGACTATCACAATAGAGAGCAACATTCTCTTGTGTGTCGCCGAGTTCTTCCAGCAATATCTTCAACCATATTGTCTCTTTACTAGCTTGCGTAGCTGCGACATATTCTGCTTTCGTTGTTGACGTTACAACGATGGACTGCAGTTTCGAAACCCAGCTTACGGCTCTGCCATCAAGACTGAACACATAGCCGGTTGTGGATCTGCTTTTATCAAGTTGACTTACATAATCTGCATCAACAAAACCTTGGAGCATAAAATTTGTACCTCCGTAACATAAGGCAAGATCAAAGGTTTCTTTGATGTATATGAGAATCCTCTTAACAGCACTCCAGTGCTCTCGGCCAGGGTTGGACATGTATCGACTAACAACTCCCACTGCATGGGCAATGTCTGGTCTGGTACAGATCATTTTTGCTAACATTATACTTCCTACCGCCGATTGGTAGGACACATCTCCGAGGATAACTTGAAATTAGTAGCAAGGGGGTAGATATTGACTTACTATCTTGCATGTTAAGCCTCCGCTGGATTTTCTTCAAATAATTCTTTTGGGAAAGCCAATCCGCTTGCTTCTGTCTCGAGATATTTGCACACCAAGGATTTTGTTTGATGGTCCCAAGTCCATTTCGAATTCACCCACTAGTTGAGTCTTTAAGTTGGCGATACGTCCTTTGTTGGATCCTGCTACCAGCATATCGTCGACGTACAACAGCAATATGATGAAATTGTCATCCCCAAATCTCTTGAAATACGCACAAGGATATGAATATAGCCTGATATAGCTAGGACTCATTATGAAGGAGTTAAATCTCTTATGCAAGTCGAATGTAGCACACATTGACAAGACCACCCTGACCGTTGTAAGTCGAACCACCGGTGAGTAAATTTTGATGAAGTCAATCCCTTATTTCTATATTTCTTTTACAACCAGTCTAACACGGTATCGGTCTACCTGATCAGCACCATTCTACTTTAATGGCACCAACTTCCAAGTTTTATTTTTATAGAAAGCTTCCATTTCCTCTTGCGTTGCTGAAATCCACTAACTTGCATCTGAATTATTAAGTAGGGGTGGGATCGGGTCGGGTATCTCGGTATCGGGTTTTTTGGATCGGGTACCCGATATGTGCGGGTTTCAATTTTGATACCCGACCTCGACCCGACAGAAATCGGGTACCCGATCCCGATTATCGGGTTCGGGTCGGGTTCGAGTTTCCCAGTATTTTATTTTATTTCTTTTATTCAGACAAAATATTGCTTCTTCAAGATAGAGGAAACGAATAAAAGCTGCTATGTTTTGCAAGAGAAATGAAAAAAAGATGCGTATGACTAAAATATCAGTTTTTGCACTTACCCATACAACGCACGTGTACATCGACGCTACGAGGATTGGTACTCGGAAATTTACCGTTCTTGTTGAAGGATTGGGGATTAGGGATTTGATGCAGAAGAAGATGAACGCGACGCTGAGCACTGCGTTTACCATCCAGCCTATGATTCTTCGCCAGCTGAAGCAGGTTTTGTATGCCTCTTGGTACAGCAACGGGAACTGTGGATGATTGGAAATTGTGTTAGATTCTTAGTTTAGTGATAAAGGGGTTGATTCTCTGGGATATTACTGTCGATTGTTGAGAAAGTTCAGACTTACAAATTTTTCTTTTAAATAGATGATCGGGTCGGGTACCCGATCGGGCCGACCCGAAATATAACATCGGGTATCGGTAAACCGATACCCAATGAAACCTGACTTTTCACCTCCGATAGGGTAAAACCCGATTGGGTCGGGTCGGGTACCCAAAACCCAACCCCGATTGCCCACCCCTATTATTAAGTGCTTCATAGAAAGTGGTTGGCCCTCCATCCTCAGTTGCAAAACAGTACGCAAGATTGCTCTCTCTATCTCATATTCTGAATGCCAACTGGGCGGCCTATGCTTGCATGATGACCGCAGAGATCCAGTACTTCATATTCGACTGGGTCGGGCTCTTCGTGCGCCTGTTCAGTTTCAAAATATTACTCCGATTTTCTTTTCATCGGTGTAGTTCTTTTCACGCCTTTTGAACTGCTATCATTTTCGACTTGCTCCTGGTCGCCATTTTCCAAAAAGATAATATCTCCGCGGATAATCATTTATGGACATTGAGATCCCACAAGCGATACTCCTTTACTCCATCAACATACCCCAAGAATAGACATTTCCTGGATTTTGGATCCAACTTCGTCGTTTCTTGGTTGTGGTACATTGGTACGTTAAAGTTCCAAATATATGGAGGTTTCTAATAGTCTGCAGATTCACTAGTCCACGTTTCCATTGTCCACATCTCTATAGTAGATGGGGTCCGATTCACCACATAACATGCAATACAAACCGCTTCCCGCCCATAATTTCCTTTCCAGGCCAGCAGTTCTTAACATAGCTCTTGTTCTTTCCAACAGGGTCCTATTCAACCGCTCCGCCACTTCATTCTATTATGGAGTGTACAACGTAGTGAATTGTCTTCTGATACCTGCTTCTTTTCAGAATTCAGTGAATTCTTTACCTATATACTCCTCTCCATTATCTGACCGGAGACACATGATTGTTTTGCCGGATTCAAGTCCAACTTGCGTCTTATAAGTTTTGAAGATAGGAAACACATAATCCTTCTTCTTGATTGGATACACCCAACATCTCCTGGAGTAATCATCTAGGAATGATACGAAGTAGTTGGCTCCTCCCAGGAATGCGACCGGTGCTCGCCATACATTAGAGTGTATTAATTCTAGAATTTCTTTGCTTCTAGAATTTGAAGTGGAGAACTTCAGGCGATGATGCTTGCTCACAATACAATGCTCGCAGAATGGTAGCATCACCATCGTGAGACCATGAGTAGGTTTTTTTAGCAAGAATTTTCATGCCTTGTTCAGAGATATGACGAAGTTTCTTGTGCCAAGTCATTGAAGACTTTTCGCCTGAGCTTGTCGTAGCAACGGATGCTTGCCCTTCTTGCAGCCTCTCCCTTCAGCATATACATATTCGCAACTATCTTTTCTCCCTTCATCACCACCAGTGCTCCTGTGGAGACCGTACTGATCTTGTTTTGCAATTCAATTTTGAGACCAAGATTATCAAGTTGCCCCACGGACAACAGATTTTTCTTCAAGCCCTCGACATGTCGCACATCAATGATGGTACGCACAGTGCTGCGTACCCACCCCAACAATCTTCAGAGCTTGGTCATTTCAGCTGTAGACATATCCTCCAAAGGTTTGTTCGAATGATGAAACCATTCATTTCAGGAGGTCATGTGAAAGTAGCTATTGAGGCGATGACCCACACGTCGTTGATCTTCCCTTATCAACGATACTGGTTGCGGCTTCACAAACCAAGGCAATTCCATCGTCAGTAGTGTTGCGCGGCATTTCCTTGGGCATTAGGTTTATAATCCCAACAATCTTTCTTCAGATGACCTTTCTTGCCACAGTGGTAAAATTATATACCCTTCTTATTTTTCTTAACAAGGCTTTGTCTTATTTTACTTCCACTTGGACCAGACCCTCCGAGTCTTTCCCATTTTCGGCTCACGTTTGGACCATCCGCTCCGCCCTCGTCACTGTCAACGTCTTTTCCTGTTGGGACATTATCAACTTGTCTTCTTTGTTGTTCCACTGACTTTTTTTTCGAGAACCACATCTACAATATCATCGATGATAAGTTTTCCCGTAGCTTGGTTGTTGTTCAGAGTGATGACGAGTTGATCGTAGGAGTCTAGCAGGCTTTACAGTAGAAGCTCAGCACATTTCACTTGACTCTATTTTGTAGTCCAAGTCTTTAAGTTGAGAGAATAGAGTATTCAACTTGTTGAATGCTCGGTCACTGAAGAAGATTCTTCCCTTCGTAATGATGTATAATTTTCTTTTTAGGAAAATTCGGATGTGGAGTGACTTGACTTAATACAGCTTCTCAGGATGGTCCCAAATTGCTTTCGCACTAGTTTTCTCTTCTACGCTTGATACATCATCTGCTAATGTCAGATGAATGTTGGCGCTGGCCCTCCCGTCCATTTTCTTCCATTTGGCATCACTTGTGATTGTTGCTGGTATGTCAGATTTTCTTTTAGTAAAACTTCCTTAATCCCCATTTTCCACAATGAGTAGTTCTCCCGTGGAATTTCTCAATTTTACTTAGCTGCCATTTTTCCCTGTCGCTATGTTCGGAGAAATTTCAACAGTCCACGAAAATAGTACTGATCAGATAATTGCAGAAAGGGTAATGACCAGCTATCTAGACAAAATTACCCTTCTAAGTAAATTCCTAGATAGATTTGGTTGGGTAACAATGGTCCCGCTTGGCACCAGTCACCTAGACAGAACTTACTTACACAGTCTATTGCCACGACTTACCAAAAAACTCTTTCGTTACAATAAACCTATTCGATATCCTTTCTGATGTGTAAGATCAGACAAAGCTGCAACCATAGAGCATAATCAGAATATCAATATGTCTGGCTCTGATACCATTGTTGCGACAACGTAATAATATTGGAAATGACAATGATGATAAAATGGACACGTGAATTTATGTGGAAACCCCCCTTTGTATCGGGGTAAAAAACCACTGGCGATGTAAGAATTTTATTACTGGGGTAAAAATAAGGGTTTCACTATCAGAAATGATGAGTAGGCCATGTCACTATGGGCGACGGTTGATCCTCGTCCATAATAGACGCGGTGGCATTAATATATTTTTTGAAGTTATGGTGCAGGCGACGGTTGTCTTATAAAAACCGTCGCCTATGATTTTAGTAAACTTTAGGCGATGGTTAAGTACTAAACATCTATTGCCTAACTCTTTATTTTTTTTGTTAAAATTATTCTTTTTAGTATGGAAGACGGTTGTTTGATGAAATAAAAAACCGTCGCCCAATACATTAACTTTTTTTAGAAAATTATTTTTTTTCACGTTTGGGCGACAGTTGCGTACATAATAACCGTCGCCCATGATTTATAAAAATAAAATAAAATATATATGTCATGGGCGGCGGTTACTGGATTTTTTCGTAACAACCGTTGCCCATGGGTCTTTAAAAAACACACCCTCTTCCTCACTTCACACTTTCGGACAGATGAAAAAAAAACTAAGTGAGGTGCGGCTTTGGGCGATTTCCCGGCAAATTCGAAGCTTTTCCGACGTATCCGAGCGTGGAGAACACGTTAAGAACTCCATTTAGCAATTCCCCTCCTTGTATTTCGCGATATACGGGTTGAAATTTTCGAAACTGGTATTTTTGCGAAAACCAGGGTTTCGAATTTTTGAGATTTTGCACCTTGATTTATGCGATTTCGTAGCTTATTCGTGTGTTATATTTGATTTAAGGTTGTTATTGATGTTGATCTTTGTGAAAATTAGGCTTTTGATTAGAGTTTGTACACTTGGGATTTTCGGGTCGAAATTTGGCGGGGGTTTGGGGATTTTCCGGCAAATTTGAAGGTTTTCCGACGTATCCGAGCTTGGAGCACACGGTATGAACTCCATTTAGCAATTCTCCTCTTTGTATTTTGCGATATACGGCTTGAAATTTTTGAAATTGGTATTTTTGCGAAATTGGAGTTTCAAATTTTTGGGTATTATGTGCGTAATTTTGGCCTAGATGGACTATAATATTCTATTTGAGGTTGATATTGAGCTTATATTTTGCTAAACATAGCTTTTGAGTCAAAAGTTGGAGGATTTGGGCAATTTGGGTGAATTTTGCGTGATATTCGTGTTGGGGATGTGCCCTCGGATGCCATTCGAGGATGTGATGAATAGGGCATTTATTTAATAATCGATGTATTATTCGCTATGCATTTGAATAATGTATTGTTATATGTATTAATGGAATTTATATTCTATTATTTATTCTTTTAAAGGCATATTGTTTATTTATCTATCAAGTCTTACTAGGCATCCGGTGAGACGGTAAATAAATAAATCCCATATATCGTGAGTTTAGTCACGATTCTCATGGGATGAGAGAGGGGCACCGGTGAGCTATTATTCTCCGATATTAAATTAGTCCATAAGTCTTAGACCTCAGTAGGGTGACTGAGCATCAATTACGACTTATTTGTTGACGACTTTTATATGGTTGTGCCAACCATTCGCTTGGGAAACGGGAGGTCATAACGTTGGTATAAGTTGAATTAGGGAATTAACTTGTACTTGGACACGACTCGCAATCGACAATCACATGGGTCTTATCGTTACTCTAGAGAGCGTCAATGATCGATTGATTGACTATAGTAGTGTGCGTGGACCTTAGACCAAAGGGTCTTTGACGGAGTTGACTTTGGGGTCTTGACTTGTCACTAGTTTGCTAGGCCCACCGTGTTCGGGAACGAATATCGGTCGGCGGCGACATGCGGTCTTGAAAACGAAAGGTAACTGTCGTGCTTAGACTATCGTGAGGGATTCACTGTCTCGTTAGTAACCGAGATATATTTCCTATGCATATTCGGGGACGAAAATTACAAAGTCTTCGGCGGAAGCAATAAACTGACTCATGTGGGACGTGGAGAGCAGTTTAGTAATTTCGCCAGTCACGAATTAGTCATAGAGTCGAGTCTAGTGAGTTTGACGTAACCATGACTCTCACTCGAACGGGACATATGTGAAGGGTCTATACGTACAACGATAATCTATAGTCGGTTCGTAGATCGAAGATCGTACTCAACATGGGATCTATTCGGTAGGGATTGGCTAGGCGCTTACCAAATTCTTGGATCCCTCCCTTGCCGGGTTGAGACGAACCAAGAGAGTCGGGCTTAAAAATGATCACTGTGATAGTGCCTAACTAATATGAGATGTAAATTAGTTTAACGGTCTTAGAGACGTTAACCAAATATTAACTATATTTTTTAGAAACTATATTTACGTGGACGGGAATTTATGGAACGAAAATGATGATGAACAAAGCGTAAAATAGGATTCACAATAATGAGCAAGGCTCGTCACGGTCGTGAAGCTTGTCTGAAAAGTAGCAGCAACTTAAAAATTCATATCTCATAATCTAGACTTTGGATTGAGAATCCCTCCGGTCAGAGTCAAGATTAGTTAGTCTTTTAACTATGGCTAAAATTTCAGGTCAATCGGACATCGTTTACCTCTCGATCGGATCGAAATACGAAACTGCCACAAAACTGTCAGGTCTGTCACGGCCGTGACAACCTTGCACGTGGCCGTGACGACCGGCAGTGGCGAGCAAAAATGGTACCCCACAGCCTCCAGAAGATGGTCACAGCCGTGACTCAGGCCGTGACGAGCGGCAGAAGCTGCCTAAAACATGTCACGGCCGTGACAGGTCATGTCAGAGGCCGTGACCGACAGTTTTTTGGTCAAATTTGATCCAAATCAAATCCAATTTCGTTCCTTGTTCTTTTGTTATGATTTGTGGGACAATATCTAGTTATTAGATGATAAAATAACAAGAGAATCAAACAAAAATGAGTCATGTAGGACATGATCTCATTTAAACAAATCTAAAGTCTATTTCATGATTTACAACTTGGTTTTACAATAATGAGACTTGAGATTTTCGTCCATAACAAGTTAATAAGCTTTTTCACACTAAACTTAGAGTTTTAGAGAGTGGTGAGAGCATTTGGCCTTGATCTTTGAGAAAAACCCAAGTGTAAGTGAGTCTGTAGTAAATCACACACACATATACATCTCTTAAAACATTCCACACTTCCTCTAGCCATCCTTGGGGAAGTGTTGGTCCGCGGCACGTCACGGGGTCGGCGTGACTCTCTTCAGCACAGTTCGTGAGCTACGGGAGCTAAGGATCTTCGCTACGAGGGTAAGATCCTTATACTATACGTGTCATACGTGCAGTTTTTCTTTATTTAACCGAGTATCCTGGGGAAACCGTATGGGGAACCGGGAAAATTTTTAAATTCCGCTGCGTCCGGGGCGAGGCCCGGGTCACCCGGGTTACCCAACAATTCGAGCTTTGGACAGCTGCATAACTTATCAAATCCCTATTTTATTTATATGCCTTCGTCATTGTGAATTTATGTTTTTTTTATCTAAGTTTAGATACCCGTTAAAGGTCTTTTCATTAGGAGAAAACCCTGAATGGTCCCCGTTTGGGGCCGTTCTTAAACGTCCACTATCGCTTTAGGATGTAAATGTGTGTTTGAGCGTGGATGTTGATAAAAAATCTGGTTTACATTTCCCTTAAATGTTCTCTGGGTAGACATATGGATTGGATGTATATCCTTTTTATATTTTTTTTCGTCTGCTTGGAGAACTGTGGGGAAATGCTGCCGAATTTTTGTCAACATATAAGCTCAAAGACACACTTACAAGCGATAATGAATGTTTAAGATGGGTTAGGTTGGAGAGATAAGGACACAATCAAAGCCCTCAGATCGATTGTACTTGCTTTTATATGAATTACCTGTAAATATTTATTTGTATTGTTTAGGCTATTGGAATGGATCGGGGTTGGATGTATAGTATGCGAACAACGGTTGAATATGCGAAGGGTGTTGAGGAATTTATGAGATGTGCTGAACATTATCGTAGGAAAAAACGAATATATAATCGTCGATGAAGCTAGTTCTGCGGGTGTCGGATCTAGCACAAGAGTGCCACTAGGTTTGGAGGACTATGTCGTAGCTGAAGCTTCTTCGGACGACAATAATGATCGTATCAAGGACATGTTGCGTGATGTCCAAGAGGATTTTGAAGAACGTCCTTCCATATTTGACGGCCTCGTTAGGGACAACAATATCCCTTTGTACACCGCGTGCTCAAAGTACACAAAGTTGTTGCTGTCTTCAAGCTGATGAACGTTAAGGCTAAATTTGGTATTTCAGACAAGTGTTTCTCAATACTTATAGAAATACTCGCGGATATGCTTCCAGATGCTAATTAGCTTCCAACATCGACTTACGAGGCAAAGAAGCTAATGTGCCCATTGAACTTACAGTACGAAAGAATACACGCTTGTCTGAATGACTGCATACTTAGCGGAGATTATGAGTCGGCTGATAAGTGCCCGACGTGCGACACCTGGCGTTATAAGAGAAAAGACGAAGTCGGTGGTCCCTCTGCTAAAGTTTTGTGGTACTTACCAATAATTCTGAGACTAAAACACATGTTCTCTAACGTCGACGACGCTAAGATGTTTACATGGCATGATCAGAAAAGGAAAAATGATGGAAAATTGAGACATTCGGCGGATTCCCGCAATGGAGGAACATTGATTCGATGTATCCAGAATTGGGAGGCAAGGCGCGAAATCTCCGGCTGGGGCTTTACACTAATGGGATTTGGCGATTTGAGCAGCCGTCACAGTACTTGGCATGTGCTGTTTTTGTATGTATAACCTCCCTCCGTAGCTTACGATGAAAATAAAATACATCATGTTGTCGTGTTTAATCTCCGGTCCAAAACAACCCGGAAATGACATTGATGTCTACTTGGCTCCGTTGATCGATGATCTAAAAGCACTATGGTACAAAGGAGTTGAAGTGTACGATGCATCAATTAGATCACGGTTTACGCTACGCACCATGATATTCTGTACCATAAATGATTTCCTTGCTTACGAAAATCTGTCAGGCTATAGTATAAAAGGCAAGAAAGCGTGTCCAATTTGTGGGGATAATACGAATAGTCAGTGGTTGAACAACTACAGGAAACACACCTACATGGGCCATCGAAAGTTCCTACCCCGTACCCACAAATATAGAATGAAGAAAAAGCTTCTACCACTATTTATCGGGGAAAGCGAGACTTCAAGGGCTACAATACTATTGAATGGCACGAAATTGAATGAATCGTCGCACACATCAATACTCAGTTTGGTAAGAAGTGCAAAACATTGAAAGACAGCAATATCTGGAAAAAACGATTAATATTTTGGGAGCTACCTTATTGGGAAAACCTCGATGCCAGACACTGATTCGAAGTGATGCACGTTGAGAAAAACGTGTGTGATAGCATTGTAAGCACCCTTTTAAATATGCCTGGTAAGACAAAAGATGGAGTAAAAGCCAGGCTTGACATGGTGGAACTTCAAATGAGGCCTAAGCTATCACCGATCCAAAAGAGAAAGAGGTCTTTCCTTCCCCCGACATGTTTCACACTTAGCGGGGGTGAGAAGTTAAGTTTTTGCCAGCGTCTAAAAGGTATTAAAGTCCCACCCGGTTATGTCAGTAACATAAGGAGATATGTCTCGATGAAAGACCTGAAGTTGGGGGGTACAAGTCCCATGACTGTCATGCATTGATGCAGCATCTGTTGGCAATCGCAATCCATAGTATAATGCCGAAGCATGTTCATCATTGCATTTCCAAACGGTGTTTCTTTTTCAATGCAATATGCAATAAAGTTCTTGACCCCGAGGTGCTACACAAGCTACAAGCAGATGTAATAACATTGTGCCGCTTTGAGATGTTCTTTCCTCCGTCTTTTTTCGACATAATGGTACATCTAGTCGTCAAGTTCGAGAAATCAAGATATCAACCGGAAGGTAGCATAGTTGAAGGATACACTACAGAGGAATGCGTTGAGTTTTGCTCTTCGTACTTGGAAAATGTTAAAGCGGTTGGGATACCTACGTCTCGCCACGATGGACGACTAGGAGGAAAACCATTGACGAAAACCATAGTGCATGACAGTATCGCGAGAACTATGGGATAGTGCACATTTCCTCGTGTTGCATCATATTCCTGCAGTGCACCCGGTTATGGAGGAGCACATGACTAGCTTACGGTGAGAAAATCCTAAAAAATCGGAGTTGTGGTACATAAATGAGCATAACAGGCTATGTTTAGGTTGGTTAAGAACGAGGGCAGTTTATGCAGACACAGGATCGGATTGCAGTCAGATGATAAAATGACTGGCATGGGGACACGAATGAACAGTTGCTACAAATGAAGGTTACGACATTAATGGGTACACGTTTTATACAAGAAGGCGAGATGATAGGATTGCATCGCAGAACAGTTGGGTCACATTAGTTGCGTTGTCAAGAGAAGTATCTCGTGGAAAGGATGCTCAAGTTACGAGGAATGCAAGTTCTTACGATTGGTTTATCGAAGAAATATGGAAACTCATCTACAAGAACAACGTAAAATTTGTTTTACTACGTTGTCAGTGGGCTTATAGGAAGTGGGTTATGTGGGCGACCCTTTCATCCTCGCAGTGCAAGTGAAACAGTATTCGACATTGAAGATCTTGCTAATAGTGGATGTCATATTGTTCTTCAAGGAAAGAGAAGTGTTGTTGGCATCGCTGATGTGGATGATGAAGAGGACTATGACAGAAGCGATGAGGCATTCCCATTTCCTACCGGTGTGGAACACACCCTATTGCGAAGGATGATACAAATTTTCGGGCGAAGCCTTAGGTCCATTTCCGTGTCAACGAATGTGACAGTTTACATTTATTCTTAATTATTGTTTAATATGCAACGACTTAATGTCCTTGTAACGTTAACAATTTATTCTTTTAAAATCATATAGTATCCTAGGGCTCGATTGATGTTAGACACTGTGTTGTCAAATTCCCGCCATGGCGCGATGGCGTGTCGGATTTCAGCCTGACCGCCATGCAGTGGCCGCTTTCTGGTGGGTTTTCATGGCGGCGACATGGCGGCGTAGCGGAGCTGGCGGCCATGGCATGAAGAAGGTGAAGAAGACGGATTTTTAGGGTTTTTTATTTGCATATGTGCTGTAATTTTTCTTTCCAATGAATATGGGCTGTGTAATTAGTGGATGTCTAACTTAGGCAGCCCACTTACTTAATAATAAAGTTTTAACTTTGAACTGAATTGTGAATTTAATTATATATATATATATATATATATAACAGTAACGAAACAAACTCGACTTAGAACGAACAAACCCTCTCTCTGCTCTATGCGATTCCCACCTCTCTGCTCTGTGCGATTCCCACCTGTAAGTGCTGCGTATGCTGCTGTTTTTTTTTCTGTTGCTTTTTTTTCTTTCGCATTAATCATTTGATTTATTGTTTGTTTATTTAATCGGATAATGGCAGACGCAATTTCTTCCAAGGCTAGTTCTAAATCAACAAATGATATTGGGTGGAGATTTTGCCAGCGCCAAATGAAGGAGGTACAAACACCGTCATTTGTAACTAATGTCAGAAAACAATGAAAGGCGGAATAACTAGAGCGAAGAATCACTTGATGGGAAAGTGGGGTGATGTATCGATATGCTTGAAGTGTCCACCAGCAGTTCGAGAAGAACTTTGGACGTACGCAAAGGGGAAAGCGGAGGCAAGCAAAGCCAATACAGCTAATGTGTTGTATTGCGATAGCGATGAAGATGAAGATGAGATTTCTATGCAGTCCCGAGGTTCTTTGGGAAAAAAGAAAGTTGAGAAGAAAGGTCCAATGGATATATATTATCGAAAGCCTGAGACGGCCATTAGTAAGAGGAAGCAAGACAAGCTAAAACAAGCTAGCACAGGAGATGCTTGTGAACAAAGAAGCAACGGCCAGAGTCCATTAATACATTGCTCGCTTTTGGTATCAAGCTGGATTGACGTTCAATCTTATCAAGTATAGAGTTTTTGACACATGGTGGATGCCATTGGTTCATTCGGGCCACATTTGCGAGTTCCAAGCTATCACGGGATTAGAGTTCTTCTGTTGAGCAAAGATCTAGAATATACGAAGAATATGATGAAAGATCATGAGGCGGAGTGGAAGGTGACTGGTTGCTCTATTATGTCTGATGCTTGGACTGATACAAACAAAGATATATTATTAATTTTCTAGTGGATTCGCCGGCGGGGACAATGCTTGTCAAGTCTATCGATGCTTCTAACTTTGTGAAGACGGGCGAAAAAATATTTGAATTGCTCGATTCCTTCGTGGAGACGATTGGAGAGGATAATGTTGTCCAAGTTATCACGGACAGTGGGAGCAATTATGTGGCGGCAGGCAAGTTGATGGAAGAAAAAAGACCACATCGTTTTTGGACCCCATGTGCGGCTCATTGCATTGATTTAATGCTTGAAGATATCGGCAAACTTCCGTTGATAAAGAGAACAATTAAAAAGGGGATCCAACTTGTTGGCTTTATCTGTTCTCATTCGAGTACACTTAGCATGTTGAGACATTTCACGAACAAAAGGGAATTAGTGAGGCATGGATTAACTCATTTTGCTATGTCTTTTCTCTCTTTACAGAGAATTCACGAGGGGATGGCAAATCTTAGAAGAATGTTTACTTCTGAAGATTGGAGCAAGAACAAATTGTCGAAGGACGTTAAGGCAAAGGAGGTGACAAAAGTGGTACTTATGCCGAGTTTTTGGAACAGTGTGGTCTTTACGCTCAAATTCATGGCTCCTCTTGTTCGAGTGCTTCGACTTGCGGATAGTGAAAAGAGACCGGCAATGGGATATATTTATGAAGCTATGGATAGGGCAAAAGAAGTGATTATGAAATCTTTCAATAACAACGAAAGCAAATACAATTATATATTTGAAATCATTGATCGGAGATGGAGTTGTCAGCTGCATCGACCATTGCATGCGGTCGCACACTTTTTGAATCCAGAATTTTTCTACAGCAATCCGGCAATCGAGTTCGACTTAGATTCATAATGGGTTTAAGGATTGCATTAGGAAGTTGGTTGTGGGGAAAGATGCCCAATTGAAGACTTTGTCCGAGTCAATACTTTATACGAAAGGAACTGGTCTCTTTGCGGATTGTTTTGCAAAAGAACAACGAACAACCCTGGCTCCAGGTTAGAAAAAAATTATTATTTGATTCATAATTATACAATATATAAATTATAATGTTTTGAACTTTATATTGTAGATAAATGGTGGCGGTTATATGGTCATCAGACACCAAATTTGCAAAAACTAGCAATGAAAGTTCTTAGTTTGACACGTAGCGCTTCGGGTTGTGAACGCAATCAGAGCGTCTTCGAGCAGGTAATTGTTCTACACTTTATGGAATTTAAAAGTAAATGATTAGCTTTCATCCATAATCTTTTTGTAACCATCTGACAGATTCATTCGAAACTTGAACATCAAAGAATGCACGATCTAGTGTTTGTCAAGTACAATCAACAATTGAAGAGAAGATATGATGTTAGAGATGAACTTGACCCAATTTCTCTTAATCACATTGATGACTGTGGCTAATTGGAGAAATGGATGATGATGTTGATGATGCTGGACAAGATTTGGTGTTTGGTGATGATACACATTTGAATTGGGAAATGGTGTATGAGGCTTCGGGGGTTAGAGAGCTATCAAGGTATACTAGGCAAAAGGCCATGAAGAGAAAGGAGCCATCGGGCGGTGCTTCGAGTTCCTCGAAGAAACGAGCTTCAAAAGGAAAAGGGAAAGAAATAATGCTTGTAGATGAAGATGAGGTGGAGTTTGAAGATCGAGATGAAGAATTCGAAGAAGAAGAAGAGTTTGTTGAAGAGTCCAAAAAGGAGGAGGATGAGGGATATGCTCCATTAGCTAATGATAATTTAGAAAATGATTATGTTGGGGTCGATGAGCAGGATGATGCTTAGACTTTGTGTTTTTACTTTCGTGCGTATGTTCGTTTTGAACTTCTTGAAGGTTATTTGCTATTTTGTGAAACTAATGTTTTGTTAAATCAACTACTGGAATGTTTTTAAGGTATTGTTTACATTGCTATATAAAAAATATACATATATTTTTAGGTCCGCCATGGCTTCCGCAATTTTCCGCCACGCCATCCGCCATAGGAATATGGCGGGTTTTTGGCTTTCCGCCATGGCCCGCCATCCGCCATCGATAACACTGGTTAGACATCGAAAGAACGTTAGACGTTGTCAGTCTTGGCACCGTCACTGAGGGACGTTCCACAAGTTCATGGAACATCGGTTACGGCAGACAACATTTGTCGTTTTCAGCGAGGTCCAACTGCCTGTACCAACTATGCATCTGATAACTCTTAGAGATGCACTAGGCAGCTACGTTCAGTGGCCAAGAGAGTTAATACGTTCGAATAATGCGGTAATAAAGTACTATTTATTGATTTTCGAATAATAATGTTTAGTAACATATATTCTACTTGTAGGCACAAAAAGGAAAGTCGCCAGCGAAAGCGCCAAATGTGCTCATTCGCCAAGATGACGACATCGCATGCCTAGGGTCGTGCGTAGTTTGGGCACGCAGTGTCGCCAGCTGTTCGATTACCTTGCGTCACGCGACGATCGATAAATGTCAGCTTCCCTCACATTCTGTATGAGAGATGTCTACTACAATCCAAGTAACGAAGACTACTTGGTGTACATTGACAACAATGACTTCGTCGATCTGTTCAAGCTCGTGAGTGTGGATCATCAGCTATTCAACTTTTTTTGAGGTATTATTTAAAATTTCGCTGAAACAATAAGCCATTATAAGTTTTGTTTTTCGCTTTTATACATTTTATTGAGTAATCATATTCTTAGGTATCTTAATAGGGAGTGAGAATTTCAAGTGGTGCGACCCGAGTGGTCTAGCGGCTATGGAACATGATGAGACATCAAATAGTGAAGTTGATTTCCTGGCTGCTATTATCAAGGATGCGCATGTGGCCGTACTTGTTTGTGCCTTTTTGTGACGTGTAAGAAAATAAGATATACTTTTCTTGATTTATAGCTTATGTTATAAATAATCATTTCGTTCCGTTTATTCTAGTGACCACTGGATTCTATTGGTCATCGATTTCCCTCGAACGCGGAATATGTGTTCGATTCGCTCGCACCGAACATCGGCGTAAGGAAGATAAGAGTTCGTCATCGAATAGATGCGTAGTTTTTTAAAGTTCATATATTAGTAACTTTATATTAAAACATTAATTTATTTTACCTACTTTCGAGTTTCAGGGAAATTCTATGGCGTCGCTGACGGGTGCAGTTGAAAGTCGGAATAGGAAACCAAAGGTTACTTGGAAGAGATGCAAGATTTGCATTTGACATATGAATTTTCAAAGTTATTTGTGTTAAATTGTTACCATTATTCGATATTGAATCACATGAAAATCTTTCCAAACTAGTGCCCACGACAATCGAGCGAGAGTGAGTTATTTGGACTTTACGTCGTGAGATTCATGTACGATATTATCTGCAATCGTATCGGCAGAAATGATACAACCAACTTGCTAATGGTATTGAACTTCAAAATCATCAGCTTCTTTAAGTTTCAAGTTAGTATATGTTTATTAGTATGCTTTAACATTATCCTGTTTTATAGATACTAGAGCGCTCCTCTTACGGCGGAAGAGCTCAATGAAGTATGTGGGCGGAGCATTTTATGCAATCTTCGATGTAGGTTAGACTTTTACGTTATATGTTTGTGTTTATGTTACGATGATGGATATTTTTTTGTTGGATGATGATGTAACTGTTGATTTTATTGACGATTATTAGTAATTGATTGATTGTTGTGTTGATTTCGAATTTCATTGTTGCGATTTTGGATTTGATTGTTGGGGGCATAAATAAAACAGAAAAATAATTAAAAAAAATATAGGGATAGGCGACGGTTCCTAGCAAGTGAGCCGTCGCCAATATGGTGTTTTAAAAAATTAAATATTATATCATGGGCTAAGGTTTCTGACTGAAAAACCGTCGCTCACGAGTTACTCAAAAAACTTAAAAGATCATGGGCGACGGATTCTAACACAGAACCGTCATCTCCTTCTTAAAAAAATATATTATGGGCAACGGTTTCTGTAGTAGAAACCGTCGCCACAACAAAAAGAAAAACCAACGGAACGTCATAGGCCCATAATACATCTTCGGTGATGGGTATACACCCGTCGCGCATAAATTTTGAACAAACCCTGTTTTTATTTTGTTCTCTACCTGACTTTTCATTTTTCTATTATGCTTTTCTTTATGATAATTGCTATTATGCCTTCGCCGCCTTTATCTAGGCAAGGGCCCGTTGAAGACTAAAATTATTATTGAGAATTGAGTAACTATATGAATTTGATTATCTCTACGACGTAAGAATTTCAAGAACTAGCAAGATGATTAATACAATGAACCGACTTTCTACAATGTTCAAGCCAAAAAAAAAAACGAAGTTGAAGCGAAAGCCAGCAATATATAAACGGAAAATAATAAGTTTCTAACATTTACTATATTGCTTTGGAAAGCTCTGCGGGGATCTGCCTCTAGTATTTGTTTATGCTTTTTATTAAAATAAATTTGTTGAATGTTAGTTAAATGCAATGTACCATGTGAGAGCGAAGAACAGATTCGAGTCATGTTAGTTAGGATCTTTTGTATTTATTTAATGTGTTTATTACGTAATTCATGTGATTGTTGATTTGTGTCGGACTAATTAGTACAATTATATATTATTTATTATTTAATTGTCCTTGCGTAGTTCGAGGGACAATTTTTTTACTCGCTTACGAGGAATTATTATTATTTTTCTCTTTTCTTGCACCCATTCCGATGTCAACAACGTGGGACATCCTCAAACAAAGGGAAGAAAAAATAAAAGGGTAAATTCCTTAGCAGTTACATTTCAAGCTTAAACTTCCTCCTAAATATCCTTCGAATTTTTTCTTCCTGATCAGCACCCATTGTGAAAAGTTTCATGTTTAATACCCAAAACATTTAAATGACAGAAATAACCTTTCTTTACAATTCCAAAGTAATTTTCGGAATATTATACCACAAAAGAAATATACTATTATACAAATAGACATAGTTATTATACCAACATCGGACATTATCATATCTAGTTAAATTTAAGAGTATTATACCAATAGCTGCAAAATTACACTAAAAAAAATATATCATACGAATTGATCTTTTCACATTATACCCACAAAAATGAAAATTATACCATCAAACTCCAAAATTTCACCAACATAATATTCAAAATATTATACCTAAAAATAGTTAATTATACCACATGTTATCAAGATTATACCAGTAAATAATGGAATTTTAATTTATTGTTAAATCTGAGATACTCAAATTATTCCACAAAGACCGAAAATTATACCAACAAACTCGTAAGTTTCACCATAAAAATATTCTGGAAATTATACCAGTAGAGCGTATACCAACAAACCAATTTATTACATTATGATTTTTCAATCCAATTTCTGACAATTATACTAACAGAAGCTGATATTATACTAACTCTTTCAGCTATTGTACTTAAAAACACTACATATGGAATTACAGAGATCAACATTATACCAACAAATCAACTAGTTATAACGAAAAAGAACTACGGAATCTTACCATTATAGGTGGAAATCGTACCGAAATACTAACTCATTATACCACGAAAACCTCAATAAGATTATACCACATGTTATCAACATTATACCAGTAATTAATATAATTTTAGTTTATTGTTAAATCTAAATGCACAAATTATACCACAAAGACAGATAATTATACCAACAAACTCGAAAATTTCACCATAAAAATATCTGAAAATTATACTAGTAGAGCGTAGTATTATACCAAAAGACCAATTTATTACATTATGATTTTTCAATCCCATTTCTGACAATTATACTAACAGAAGCTTATATTATACCAACAGCTTCAGCTATTATACATAAAAACATAATATATGGAATTATACTAAAAGAGACAAGCATTACACCAACAAATCAACTAATAATACCGAAAAAGAATTACAGAATTTTATCATTATAAGTTGAAGTCATGCCGAAATACCAACTAATTATACCACGAAAACCTCAATAAAATTATAGCACATATTATCAACATTATACCAGTAAATAATGTAATTTTAATTTGTTGTTAAATCTGAAATGCGCAAATTATACCACAAAGACTGACAATTATACCAAAAACTCAAAAATTTTACCATAATTATATTCTGAAAATTATACCATTAGAGCGTAATATTATACCGACAAACCAAATTATTACATTGTGATTTTTCAATCAAACTTCCTACAACTATACTAATAGAAGCTGATATTGTATCAACTATTTCAGCTATTTTACTTAAAAACATAATAGATGAATTATACTAACATGCATCAATATTGTACCAATAAAGCCGATTATTGCACCAACAAAGGCGATATTTACCAAACAAATATTCGATTATATACCTACTGATTTCACTATATTGGATATACAATTTATCATAGTATTATAACATAATTTTCATTTTCTTAAAAAAAGAATTATGATGGACTAATGTTTAATATTTCTAATAATATAAACCACGATTAGCATAATACTTAAAATGCCATTTCCTTCATCCTATGATATATCATATACTTTAGGTCATGCTATCCCTTTATTTGATGATAATAATGTTCATGTTCCTTATGCTGCTGGTTGCTTATTGGTGATGCGTGGTGATGATCTTACTTCAACCAATTTCATCGAAATCTTTTTCAGTGAAGATTGCATACATATATATCAATCCTTTGATGATGGGAGTTATAAGATGTTCTTCAATTTTATATCATATTAATCGTGGTTCATAATATTAGAAATATTAAACATTAGTCCATCATAATTCATTTTTTTAAGAACATTATGTTATAATAATATGATAAATTGTGCATTTCAGATTTAACAATAAATTAAAATTATACTATTTACTGGTATAATGTTGATAACATGTGGTATGATTTTATTGAGGTTTTCGTGGTATAATGAGTTGGTATTTACTGGTGATAATAATATAGTGTTTTTAAGTACAATAGCTGAAACCGTTAGTATAATATCAGCTTTTGTTAGTATAATTGTCAGAAATTGGATTGCAAAATCATATAAATTGGTTTGTTGGTATAATATTACGCTCTACTGGTATAATTTCCAGAATATTTTTATGGTGAAATACGAGTTTGTTGGTATAATTGTCAGTCTTTGTGGTATAATTTGAGTATTGTAATTTAACAATAAATTAAAATTACATTATTTACTGATATAATGTTGATAACATATGGTATAATTAATTATTTTTAGGTATAATATTTTGAATTATAATAGCTAGAAATTGGACGGAAATTGGTATAACAGCTAGAAATTGGACGGAAAATAGAATTATAATAAATGAGTTTGTTGGTACAATATTTTCTTTTGTTGGTATAATAACTACCTTTCGTTGTATAATGCACTTCGAGTAGAATAACCGAAATAGTTGGTGTAATTTATTGATATAACGGTTAGAATATATATGGAAATAATAATATAATAAATGACTTTGTTGGTACAATAGTTCCTTCTGTTGGTATAATATTTGTCTAATAGTAATTCGAGTAGAATAACTAAAACTGTTGCTATAATGTCGGCCTTTTATTGGGATAACAGTTAGAAAAATAGATGGAAATAATAATATAATAAATGATTTTGTTGCTATAATAGTTCCTTTTGTTGGTATAATATTTGTCTTTGGTGGTATAGTAATTCGAGGAGAATAACTGAAACTATTGGTATAATATCGGCCTTTGTTGGTATAACATTTAGAATTTGGATGAAAGATAATAATATAATAAATGACTTTGTTGGTATAATAGTTCCTTTTGTTGGTATAATATTTGTCTTTCGTGGTATAGTTATTCGAGTATAATAACTGAAACTGTTGGTATAATGCCGACGTTTATTGCTATGACTTTTGGAAATTGGAAAGAAAATAATAATATAATAAATGACTTTGTTGGTACAATATTTTCCTCTATTGGTTTACTTTTTATCTTTCGTTGTATTTTTCTTTGAGAAGAATAACTAAGACAGTTGGTATAATGTTGGCCTTGACTGGAAAGTTATTAATAAAATAAATGACTTTGTTGGTATAATATTTCTTTCTGTTGGTATAACTTTTGTCTTTCGTGGTATAGTGTGCATATCTTAATCGTATATAAAATAATAATAACACTATTCGTTGCTATAATACTTATAACAATTGGTATAATAATCTTAAATTTGACTTTGTATAATAAAGAGAACAATTGGTATAATCTCCGTTTTTATTGGTAGAATTATATCTTTAACAATGAGTATAACTACTTCTTGTTGTGGTACGATTTTGACGACATGTGATATAATAATCTGGAAGCTTTTTAAATCGTTGAAGAAGGGTTATTATCGTCATTTTAGGCATTTGGGGCATTAAACAGGAAACTTTCCACACATGGGTACTGATCAGGAATAAATAATTTCAAGGGTATTTAAGAGGAAGTTTAATCTTTGAAAGTTACTGATGGGAAATTTACCCAAAAGAAGACCTAACGAGTGACTGTGACCCTCCCGAGAAACACTACGTACTGATTTATTTATTTATGATCGTTCAAAGATTAAAAAAAAAAAAAAGGGATCCATGTACACTGTATTTAAGTGAAAGAACTTCAATGGGATACATCCTCCGACATATTGTAATCATTAACCTTCACTAATAAATGCTTCTCTTACATACATCAAAAAGAAGTGACGAAAACACATCTCACGAAACATTTCTTCTTGGAAACCCTTTTGTCATTGCAGAGTACGCTTTATTATTAGCATGGCTTCTTTCTCAATCGAAGACTTCATTGGAAACGGTCCTCTCAAAGGATTACTACCAAAGCTGCTCCAACAAGGCTGGGACGATGTACCCACATTGAAGATCATGACTCCACAAGATATGGATGAAATGGCCATGAATCAATCTCAAAAGGTAATATAATCGAAACCCCATCCATCCATCATCATTTTCTTGTATTAGAACAGCCTTGTTACCTAAAAATTTAAGCTTAAGTGAGTGTATCATATTCACAAAATTTAAGCTTAAGTGAGTGTATCATATTCTATTTCTATCGCGTCCCTCACTTTTAGGTTGTTTTCTTTATTATCTATCATTAGACTTGTAATTGTCTTGAATTGGTGGTTGTAAGGTTAGGATTGGTATCAAAGACCTTTTAGTCCGTAAGCTCTGAAACCGTGCTGAATGATTACTTCAACTGAGGTTGTATTTGGTTCATGAAATTTAGTGAGGAAATGAAAAGAAATGGAAAATGAAACCATTTTTTTTTTGTTTTTGGTTGATTAGGGAAATAGATTGGGAAAAGAAAAGACAACTTAAGTTAAACATAAAGCAAAATTTATGGAAAATCATTTTCCTCCTCAAAAGGTGCGGAAAATGAAGGAAAAGCTAGTGGAAATTAAATTCTTTCTAGTTTTCTTTTTTTCCTACTGCTTTTCACGATCCAAACACAACCCAAAAGCGCTTGCTTGTAGAAAAAGTATCATTTTCTATCCTATATATATTACATTTCCAACAACCCGTAAATAAACATGTTCAACTTTTTTTGTACGGACGATCGATCGATGAAGGATGCGCTTCAAATAAGGACATACCTCCACGACCGTTCCCTTATGCAGTACGCCGATCAGCTCGAAGCCTCCGGAAAAGGTTTACCCAAGCTTCTCACCTTAAACGACAATAATCTCTTGTCCAACTTCGGCATGAAGAGAGGCCACGTGGCACGCTTCATTAACAGAACAACCTTCCATTCAATCGATTCTCAATATTCTAACTTACTCCTTTCGAGGCGGGGTAGCAACCTCACTAATGCTTCAAGAAATTACAGCAGAGACTTCTCCTCTATGCCAAGAATAAGAAACAGTAGCTCTTTGCCACCTCAACAGGAGAAGCAGAATATCCTCTCTTTGGATCAGTCGATCGCAAGCTTTAAGATAAGAGAAGGATACGTCTTCAAAGGGATCGTTGCTGCAATGCCAGCTGAGCCGAGGGCGTGCGGCTGCGTTCAGCCGCCTCCCGTGGTCGATGACGTGGCCCCTTATTCTGCCATCGAGGGTATTCCTGTCCAGAAGCTGACCCCAGAGTATAAGGTTGGGATGGAGCGTTTGTTAAAAAGTAGGACGCCGCCTCCCATGAAGGCATCGGAGCTGTGGCGAGAAAAACCTGCTATTCTCGTATGCATTCGTCGGCCTGGGTATGTATGTATATGTGCGTGTATTGTCGTTATACATTAAAATTATGATTATTTCAGCGAATTAATTTTTACATATATTTTTTTATGTTCTTCTGATGAAGAAAATGCAATGCGCAGGTGTGTAATGTGCAGAGCGGAAGCACATCAACTGTATTCCAAGAAGCCGATCTTTGATGCCCTCGGCATTAAGCTATTTGCAGTTCTTCACGAGCACAGGGAAAGAGAGGTACGTAGGTAGTAATAAGTACTATCATTCATTTGCTAGACATATGGCTAAACTAAAAATGTCCTTCCTAACCCCCCACCCCCACACCCACACACACACATTAGGAGAGTCTTTATTATTATTATTTCAGTAAGATTTTATAGTTTTTATTTGAAATTATCGAGAGGATTCGTGGTTGTTTGAAGAATGATCAATCGACCTTGATATATAAAATACTCGAAAACAGCCAATCGATTCACCTTTCGAAAAGGATTCATGGGTGTGTGAAGATCAGTCGACCTTGATATATAAAATACTCAAGAAACAGAGAATGAAAACTGTAGAAAATGTGAAGAAACAAGAAATACTCTATTCTATTGATTACTCAATTCGCGCGCGCGCGTTTTTCAATTGTCACATATCTATAGAGGGTTTTTCCTATATATATATATACTACGATTGGGCTTCAAAGGCCCAATTACAATTATAACCCATTACTCAGAGATATAAAATAGTTCAACGGCTACCAAGGAATATAATCTGAACTGGGATGAAAATAACATAAGCTGAATCTTGTATTTCCACACTCCACCTCAAGTGTGGTGATCATATGGGTCGAAGACACCATACTTGCTGAGGAGATAGTCAAATTGACACTTTACAAAGGGCTTTTTCATAAGTCAGCTGGCTGATCCAATGTTGATATGTGATTGGTCTTTATAGTTCCATCCTCGATCTTGTCCCGAATGAAGTGGCAATCCACTTCGATGTTGCTCCATTCGCAAAAAACTGGATTCGCTGCCAGAAGAGTTGCAGACCTGCTGTCCGACCATACCTGCACAGGACACAGGTTGTCAATTTTCAGATCTTTCAATAAGCCAAGTAGCCAAACCACTTCTGAAGCTGCTAATGCCATCGCCCTATACTCTGCTTCAGCAGAGCTTCTTGCAACCAGTGTCTGCTTCTTTGATTTCCACGTTAGAATAGAGCTTCCAAGCTTTACTAGATACCCTGTCAAAGATTTCCTGGTATTGGGACAAGATGCCCAATTCGCATCACAAAAAACATCAAGTTTGAGTTCATTTTTAGCAGACATTAACAATCCAAGTCCCAGTTTTCCTTTCAGATATCTTAAGACTCTATATGCAGCATTAAGATGTGACTGTCTAGGCTCATGCATATGTTGACTAAGGACCTGTACGGCATATGTAATATCAGGCCTTGTGATGCATAAATATAATAGTTTGCTTACCAGCCGTTGATAACCAGATACATCATTAAGAATGGGGTCATCAGGTCTGGTTTTTTCCCTGATAATCCTGTTGTTCTGCTCCATAGGAGTATGAGCAGGTTTGCAACCTGTCATGCCTGTATCATCCAGAAGATCAATAATATACTTTCTTTGATTCAAATAAATCCCTTCTCCTGATCTTGCAACTTCTATACTAAGGAAAAATCTCATTTCTCCCAAGCCTTCATAAGGAATGTATGTTAAGATAACTCTTGCATTCACTAATCATTTCCATATTATTTCCAGTGATTAGGATATCATCTACATAGACTAACAGAACCATAAATCTACCTTTATCCTGCTTAGTAAACAGAGAATAATCATGCTTCGATTGAACAAAACCGAACTTACAGATTACTTGAATGAACTTTTGATTCCGTTGCCTTGAAGATTGCTTCAAACCATACAAGGCCTTCTTGAGCTTACTGACCTGATTTTTCCTGTTTTCTGGAATGTTGAATCCCTGTGGGATGGTCATATAAACCTCTTCCTGAAGATCACCTTGGAGAAAAGCATTAGTGAGGTCCATTTGATATAAAGGCCAACTAAAGAATGCAACAAGGGCTAACACAGTTATTATGGTAACATGTTTTACTACAGGTGAGAATGTCTGACTATAGTCTACTCCCTCCTTTTGCGTATATCCCTTAGCAACCAACCTAGCCTTATATCTTTTTATACTACCATCTGATTTATATTTTATGGCTACCCATTTGCAACCAACAACACTTTTCCCAACAGGAAGATTAACTAATTTCCAGGTCTGGTTCAATTCTAATGCCTTGATCTCAGAATTCACGGCCTCTATCCAGTTCTTATTTAGTTTTGCTCATCATAGGTTCTAGGAATATAGTCCCTTGAGATGGCAGCAAGGAATACCCTATACTCAGGGCTAACTCTGTCACTTTTAATCACTTTTGACATTGGATATTTGACAGATTTAGCCCCATTCTCCCCTGATGTGGATAGAGAGACATAATCCTTGTGCCAGAGAGGAGGTTTAAGGGTTCTACATGACCTTCTTACCCCTATCTCTTGATTCTGATCAACTGTTGTATTGGGACTGCTTTGTTGGCTTTCTGGGATTTCTGGAATTTCTGTTGCTTCTCCAGCACCTTCCTCAGATGCTGTAGGCTGTTCTTGATCGGCCAGGCTGGCAGCACATGGGCGGATTAATTATGCCAGGCTGGCACAGCATGGGCAAAAGATGGCTTTAACAGGTTGGCATCACATGGCTAGTTGAGGATCCAACCAAGCACATGGGCGAAAGTGCCTTGTCCCACCAAGAACATGGGCGAAAGTAGCTTTGTCCCACCAGGCATGGGCGAGATTCCTTGTGTCCAAGCCAACACCTCACATGGGTGAGATTCCATCAAGGCACATGGGAGGATAGCTTGGCCAAGTCTATAAAAAGGCCTTGTGAAGCATTTTGCCAAGTATGAACTGATAGTGTGAGAAATTGTCTAAACGTGTATACTTTCGATAGCTTAAGGCTGTAGCTTCCATTGTTTGTGCGAGTGTTCCTATAAGCTAGGCGAGTTCTGTAAACGAGCAGCTTATTGTGCGAGTCTTTTAAGCTCGTGCCGGGTTTTTCCCCCACTCTGAGTTTGGAGTGGGTTTTCCCGTAAATCTTGTGTCATCTGTCTCATTTGTTTCTTGTTGGTGTGAGATCGAGTGAGGCAAACACGAGAGCTCTAAGTCCGAGGCCAAACTTTATCAAACAGGCCGAGTATGTTGGGTTTGGGGCGAGCGAAGTGATCTCTCGACGCTAATTTCCGCACGCAAACGTAAGAAAGTGAAAGGCTGAGTAGCAAGGCTTCGGGCCGAGCCAAGCTATTGCCGGTCACGAACCTCGATCTAGACGCGAAAAATTCTAAGTTAAAAAGGGTCGTGACAAAGTTGGTATCAGAGTGGCGCAGCGGAAGCGTGGTGGGCCCATAACCCACAGGTCCCAGGAAACATTGTCACGGCCCTTTTTAACTTAGAATTTTTCGCGTCTAGATCGAGGTTCATGACCGGCAATAGCTTGGCTCGGCCCGAAGCCTTGCTACTCAGCCTTTCACTTTCTTACGTTTGCGTGCGGAAATTAGCGTCGAGAGATCACTTCGCTCGCCCCAAACCCAACATACTCGGCCTGTTTGATAAAGTTTGGCCTCGGACTTAGAGCTCTCGTGTTTGCCTCACTCGATCTCACACCAACAAGAAACAAATGAGACAGATGACACAAGATTTACGGGAAAACCCACTCCAAACTCAGAGTGGGGGAAAAACCCGGCACGAGCTTAAAAGACTCGCACAATAAGCTGCTCGTTTACAGAACTCGCCTAGCTTATAGGAACACTCGCACAAACAATCGAAGCTACAGCCGTAAGCTATCGAAAGTATACACGTTTAGACAATTTCTCACACTATCAGTTCATACTTGGCAAAATGCTTCACAAGGCCTTTTTATAGACTTGGCCAAGCTATCCTCCCATGTGCCTTGATGGAATCTCACCCATGTGAGGTGTTGGCTTGCACACAAGGAATCTCGCCCATGCCTGGTGGGACAAAGCTACTTTCGCCCATGTTCTTGGTGGGACAAGGCACTTTCGCCCATGTGCTTGGTTGGATCCTCAACTAGCCATGTGATGCCAACCTGTTAAAGCCATCTTTTGCCCATGCTGTGCCAGCCTGGCATAATTAATCCGCCCATGTGCTGCCAGCCTGGCCGATGCCAAAACCATGCCAGTCTGCCAAAAGTCTTCGTGCCATGCTAGCCTGCCCGATGCCATCATGCTGCGAGCAACATCGTTGGCCAAATCGGGCGCGCGCGAGTGGCTTCTGCCAGGCTCCCACATTCGTGTGTTGGCTTGTTCCGCAATCAGGCACAAGTCCGCGCGTGCGTGTTGGCCTGCCGTGCACTCATTGTGCCCCGCATGTTGGACACAGCTGCGCGCGTCCTTCACCGAATGCCCACTCAAGTCCATCAAGCCGGCGCTTGCCACAAGCTATGTGCGTCAAGGCTATATCCGTCTAGGGTCGTGTATGTGCTCATGTTCGAGCGAACTGCCCATCTGCCTTCCGGCCACCTCATGGGTCAAGTTCGTGTGTGGCCAGACCTACCCATCTGGCCACTGTCAGGCAGATCTGCCGAACATATCTCGGGGACTAGGCACCACCGAGCCCGGCCGAGTACTGCTCGGCCGCCGTTGACCTAGGTCAACGGTCAAGATCCGTCAACTACATAACAGTTCTCCCCCGCCTGAATCAGCGACGCCCTCGTCGACGATCCCGGGAGCTGGTTTTCATGGAATTTTTTTCAAGAAGCTTACATGGAACACTGGGGTGGATCCGATACTTAGGTGGAAGCAACAACCTGTACGCCACTTGGCCGACTCGATTCACGATCTCGAAAGGCCCATCGTACTTTGGCATCAAGCTCCATGCGAGCGATTGAGCTTTCCACTTGGCCTTCATTTGAGGTGATAGTTTCACCCAAACTTTATCGCCCACTTCGAAAGTTACCGCCCGATGTCCTTGGTCGTAATACTTCTTCATCCGTCTACCAGCTTTGGCGAGGCTGTCTCGAGCTTCAGCCCACAACAACTGTCGCCCTCGAGCAAACTTGTACGCCGGTGGACAATCTCCTGCAGCTTTCCACATAGAAAGATTTTGAGGTGTTAAGGGTTGAAATCCATAAACTACCTCGAATGGACTCTTTTCCGTCGCCGATGATTTGTGGAGATTGTAGCAGAATTGCGCCGGGTCAAGTAGGCTCGTCCAGTTGTGTTGGCTGGCCGAGATGTAGTGCCGAAGATGCTCCTCAAGGAGTTGATTGACTCGCTCGGTCTGTCCATCCGTTTGTGGGTGATAGCCTGAAGAAAATCGCAGTTTTGTGCCAAGCCTTCGGAATAGAATCGTCCAGAATCGGCTTGTAAACCTTACGTCTCGGTCACTAATGATTTCTTCTGGCATGCCAAAATACTTCACCACATTTCGGAAGAACAAGTCCGCAGCAACATCAGCATTGCACTGAATAGGGGCAGCCATAATCGCCATTTTGGAGAAACGATCCACCACGACTAAGATGGACTTGTTTCCTTCGCTCTTTGGTAACCCGACAATGAAGTCCATGGAAATGGAACGCCATGGGCTAGCCGGAATAGGTAACGGCTGTAACAAACCTGCTGGCTTTGTACGCTCGGGCTTGTCTCGCTGGCGAATATTGCAAGTACGAACAAAGGCCTCGACATCCTGCTCGAGTTTTGGCCAGTAGAACTTGCGAGAAATTAGTGCCATCATGCGCCTAACTCCTGGATGACCTGCCCACTGCGGCTCATGGTGCTCTTTCAAGAGTTCATTCCGCAGTCTCCCGGCAGGTACATAAAATCGTTTGCCATGCGTGACCAACAGCCCATCTTCAAGCCAGTAGCATTTCAGAAGTCCTTCTTTCACCTGGTCCTTGAGCTTCACGTAAGTCGGATCGTTCTCACTTTCGCGTCGAATGCGGCTTGCAACGCGGCTCGCGACATTGCTTATGACGGTCAACGTGTTGAGATGAGGTTGGCGGCTTAGTGCATCAGCAACTTCATTCTGCCGCCCAGGCCTGTGAACCCAATCGAAATCGAACTCCCCAAGAAACTCTTGCCATCGTGCCTGTTTAGGGGTTAGTTTCTTTTGAGTTTTGAAATAAGTGTTTGCCACATTGTCAGTGACAATCACAAATTTAGAGCCAAGAAGATAGTGGCGCCACGCTCCGAGGCAATGAATCACCGCGGTCATCTCTTTCTCGTGCGTGCTATAGCGCGTTTCAGCATCTTTAAGCTTTCGGCTCTCGTAGGCGATGGGGTGTCTCCCTTGCACAAGTACACCGCCAAGTGCCTTACCAGAAGCGTCAGTGTGGACTTCGAATGGCTGCTCAAAATCAGGCAGCTTCAGGACGGGTTCGCTGGCCAATGCAGCTTTGAGTCGTTCGAAGGCTTCTTCGCAACTACGACCCCAATCCCACTTCATGTCCTTCTTTAAGAGGTCCGTCAGGGGCAAAGCAATCTTTGAATACCCCTTGATGAAGCGTCGATAGTAGTTCGCAACACCCAGGAAGGACCGCAGCTCCGTAACGGTGCTTGGTCGTGGCCATCCCATCACAGCTCGAACCTTGGCCTTGTCCATCTCGATCTGGCCATTTTCGATCATGTGGCCTAAGAAATTGATCCTGGTGCTACCGAACTCGCATTTCTCCCTTTTGACATAGAGTCGATTTTTCCTTAAGGTCTCCAGCACGACCTTCAGATGTTTGGCGTGATCCTCCAGACTCGCCGAATACACGACGATATCATCAAGATAGACGACCACGAATTTGTCCAAAAACTCATATAGAACATCATTCATCAAATTGCAAAATGTAGCAGGGGCATTAGTTAACCCGAAAGGCATAACTAAGAATTCATATGACCCGTACCTTGTCACGCACGTGGTCTTTGCCTCATCGCCTTCAGCAATCCGAACTTGCCAATATCCCGATCGTAGGTCCAATTTTGAGAAGTACCTCCCCTTGGCTAACTTGTCGAAGAGGTCTAACGCATTCGGGATCGGATACTTGTTCTTCACCGTCACCTTGTTGAGCGCCCGATAGTCAACACAAAATCTCAACGAGCCATCCTTCTTGCGTTGGAATAATACCGGCGAGCCAAAGGGTGCCTTCGAGGGTCTGACCAGCCCCGCATCCAATAGCTCGTCAAGCTGGCGCCGCAATTCTTCCAGTTCAGCTGGATTCATGCGATAAGGCGCCTGCGCTGGAGGTCTCGTTCCAGGCTCCAACTCAATTCGGTGATCAGTGGGCCTCCTCGGTGGAAGTTCTTTAGGCAGTTCGTTGGGCATGACATCTTCGAACTTGTCAAGAATAGCCTGAATTTCAACTGGCGGGACGTGCGGAGTTGCAGATTCATCCTCGCGCACAACAGTAAGGAAAGTTTGCTCACCTCGGCCAAGGCCACGCTTGAGCTGTATAGCCGAGCACCTTGGCCCGTTCTTTGTCTCACCATAATGGAAAGTGCCCTGGATGAAGCCAGGCTGTGCCTCGTCAGCTATCATCATGCCGCTCAGGAAGGGTATCGTTATGGCCTTTGCATCCACTAAGAATTCGTTCCCAAGAATGACTTCAAAGTCGAGTGGAGCAATGATAAATGTCACCGAGCCTTCCCAATGACCTATCTTCACGTTGGCCTTAACGTTACCTTCCACATGCAGAGATGCGGCATTCGCTAATTTGATGGTGGCAGGTCGGTTGAGCAACGCAAGCCCAGCCTTCTTCGCCATTTCGAGAGACATGAAATTGTGCGTCGGTCCCGAGTCCACCATCGCCATAGTGGGCAATTTTTCTACAAGGCAAGAAACATACATGAGCTTATTCTTACCTGACTTGTCCTGCCGAAGGGTGGCCAACACTCTCAATTGGTTGGCCTGCGGCTCATCTTTGTTTTCACCCGACGGTCCAGCTTCGCCCCTAATCTGGGCTGCGACAGCGTTAACAGCAGAACGTTGTGGACATTGATACCATTATGAGAACCATTGCATATATAACACGTCCACTTCTTGGTTGGGTCAGTGACCGGCTGTTTCTCCGCTTGTCTATCCGGTCGCTTCTGCACGTGTTTTGACCCATTGTTGTTAGGAGCACCATTGTACTTCCTCTTTTTGCCCACCTTCACTTGAGATCCATTCGGCCGTTGCCCATGATTTTGCCCCTTCTTAGGATTCTCGTAGTCTGGCTTCGGAAGGTCCCTCAACCTTTCGGCCTCAGCTATAGCCGTGTTGACGTCTTGGACATTCCGTCGGGCTAGCTCACTTTGTGGATATGGTTTGAGCCCAGCCATGAAATTGTACAACTTATCAGCGTCGGACATATCACGGACGTCGAGAATCAAAGAATGGAACTTCTGGACATATTCATGGATCGTGCCCGTTTGTTTGTGCCTTCGCAAAGCATCTCGGGCCAACCAAGCATTATTTTGCGGCGCGAAATGGGTCTTAAGTTCGGCCTTCAGGGCTTCCCAAGTTTCGATCCGTGCCTGCGGGTTCCCATCTGCCTCACGTTGTCGGGTTCGCCACCAAATCTTGGCATCGTCGGTAAGAAATCTAGATGCCACTGCCACTTTGTTATTTTCAGCCACTTGAGCTGCTTGGAAATATCCCTCAATGTCATATAGAAAGTTTTCCAGCTTCTTCGCGTCGCGTACGCCATTGTAGGTATCTGGCTCGGGCAACTTCGGCCCTGAGCTCTTAGGTGCTTCGATGTGGACAAACTGATTACGTATGTATCGCAGCTCAGCATCAACTTCAGCAAATCTGCGATCGTTGGCTGCGATGACTTCAGCTAAACGACGTTCATTGGCCGCATCGAGCTCGGCTATGCGCCTATCAGTGACTTCGGCGGCATGTGCGGACGCTCCAATGGTGCGATCACACTTTGTGGCCAGCTCGCCGATAAGTGCAGCTCCGTCATTTACGGTTTGATGCACAGTCTGCAATTGAGTCTCCAAATCGTCAGGTACAGCAGCATGAATTTCCTGAACGATTTGCTCGCATGCTGAGAGCTTTCTCTCTAGCTCATTTATCCTCCTTCGTAGCGACGACGAGAAGCTAACGAGTGTATCCTCGCTGCTGCTATCCATTGCTTTAAGTGTAGTCGAGATTTTGGGGGTTGGTGTAGCAAACGTCTCCTCCCTTCACGGACTACGCTCTGATACCAACTTTGTCACGACCCTTTTTAACTTAGAATTTTTCGCGTCTAGATCGAGGTTCGTGACCGGCAATAGCTTGGCTCGGCCCGAAGCCTTGCTACTCAGCCTTTCACTTTCTTACGTTTGCGTGCGGAAATTAGCGTCGAGAGATCACTTCGCTCGCCCCAAACCCAACATACTCGGCCTGTTTGATAAAGTTTGGCCTCGGACTTAGAGCTCTCGTGTTTGCCTCACTCGATCTCACACCAACAAGAAACAAATGAGACAGATGACACAAGATTTACGGAAAAACCCACTCCAAACTCAGAGTGGGGGAAAAACCCGGCACGAGCTTAAAAGACTCGCACAATAAGCTGCTCGTTTACAGAACTCGCCTAGCTTATAGGAACACTCGCACAAACAATGGAAGCTACAGCCTTAAGCTATCGAAAGTATACACGTTTAGACAATTTCTCACACTATCAGTTCATACTTGGCAAAATGCTTCACAAGGCCTTTTTATAGACTTGGCCAAGCTATCCTCCCATGTGCCTTGATGGAATCTCACCCATGTGAGGTGTTGGCTTGGACACAAGGAATCTCGCCCATGCCTGGTGGGACAAAGCTACTTTCGCCCATGTTCTTGGTGGGACAAGGCACTTTCGCCCATGTGCTTGGTTGGATCCTCAACTAGCCATGTGATGCCAACCTGTTAAAGCCATCTTTTGCCCATGCTGTGCCAGCCTGGCATAATTAATCCGCCCATGTGCTGCCAGCCTGGCCGATGCCAAAACCATGCCAGTCTGTCAAAAGTCTTCGTGCCATGCTAGCCTGCCCGATGCCATCATGCTGCGAGCAACATCGTTGGCCAAATCGGGCGCGCGCGAGTGGCTTCTGCCAGGCTCCCACATTCGTGTGTTGGCTTGTTCCGCAATCAGGCACAAGTCCGCGCGTGCGTGTTGGCCTGCCGTGCACTCATTGTGCCCCGCATGTGGACACAGCTGCGCGCGTCCTTCATCGAATGCCCACTCAAGTCCATCAAGCCGGCGCTTGCCACAAGCTATGTGCGCCAAGGCTATATCCGTCTAGGGTCGTGTATGTGCTCATGTTCGAGCGAACTGCCCATCTGCCTTCCGGCCACCTCATGGGTCAAGTTCGTGTGTGGCCAGACCTACCCATCTGGCCACTGTCCGGCAGATCATTTCTGCCGAACATATCTCGGGGACTAGGCACCACCGAGCCCGGCCGAGTACTCAACGGCGCAGTACTCGGCCGGGCTCGGTGGTGCCTAGTCCCCGAGATATGTTCGGCAGAAATGATCTGCCGGAAGTGGCCAGATGGGTAGGTCTGGCCACACACGAACTTGACCCATGAGGTGGCCGGAAGGCAGATGGGCAGTTCGCTCGAACATGAGCACATACACGACCCTAGACGGATATAGCCTTGGCGCACATAGCTTGTGGCAAGCGCCGGCTTGATGGACTTGAGTGGGCATTCGATGAAGGACGCGCGCAGCTGTGTCCACATGCGGGGCACAATGAGTGCACGGCAGGCCAACACGCACGCGCGGACTTGTGCCTGATTGCGGAACAAGCCAACACACGAATGTGGGAGCCTGGCAGAAGCCACTCGCGCGCGCCCGATTTGGCCAACGATGTTGCTCGCAGCATGATGGCATCGGGCAGGCTAGCATGGCACGAAGACTTTTGACAGACTGGCATAGTTTTGGCATCGGCCAGGCTGGCAGCACATGGGCGGATTAATTATGCCAGGCTGGCACAGCATGGGCAAAAGATGGCTTTAACAGGTTGGCATCACATGGCTAGTTGAGGATCCAACCAAGCACATGGGCGAAAGTGCCTTGTCCCACCAAGAACATGGGCGAAAGTAGCTTTGTCCCACCAGGCATGGGCGAGATTCCTTGTGTCCAAGCCAACACCTCACATGGGTGAGATTCCATCAAGGCACATGGGAGGATAGCTTGGCCAAGTCTATAAAAAGGCCTTGTGAAGCATTTTGCCAAGTATGAACTGATAGTGTGAGAAATTGTCTAAACGTGTATACTTTCGATAGCTTAAGGCTGTAGCTTCGATTGTTTGTGCGAGTGTTCCTATAAGCTAGGCGAGTTCTGTAAACGAGCAGCTTATTGTGCGAGTCTTTTAAGCTCGTGCCGGGTTTTTCCCCCACTCTGAGTTTGGAGTGGGTTTTCCCGTAAATCTTGTGTCATCTGTCTCATTTGTTTCTTGTTGGTGTGAGATCGAGTGAGGCAAACACGAGAGCTCTAAGTCCGAGGCCAAACTTTATCAAACAGGCCGAGTATGTTGGGTTTGGGGCGAGCGAAGTGATCTCTCGACGCTAATTTCCGCACGCAAACGTAAGAAAGTGAAAGGCTGAGTAGCAAGGCCGAGCCAAGCTATTACCGGTCACGAACCTCGATCTAGACGCGAGAAATTCTAAGTTAAAAAGGGTCGTGACAAAGTTGGTATCAGAGCGTAGTCCGTGAAGGGAGGAGACGTTTGCTACACCAACCCCCAGAATCTCGACTACACTTAAAGCAATGGATAGCAGCAGCGAGGATACACTCGTTAGCTTCTCGTCGTCGCTACGAAGGAGGATAAATGAGCTAGAGAGAAAGCTCTCAGCATGCGAGCAAATCGTTCAGGAAATTCATGCTGCTGTACCTGACGATTTGGAGACTCAATTGCAGACTGTGCATCAAACCGTAAATGACGGAGCTGCACTTATCGGCGAGCTGGCCACAAAGTGTGATCGCACCATTGGAGCGTCCGCACATGCCGCGAAGTCACTGATAGGCGCATAGCCGAGCTCGATGCGGCCAATGAACGTCGTTTAGCTGAAGTCATCGCAGCCAACGATCGCAGATTTGCTGAAGTTGATGCTGAGCTGCGATACATACGTAATCAGTTTGTCCACATCGAAGCACCTAAGAGCTCAGGGCCGAAGTTGCCCGAGCCAGATACCTACATTGGCGTACGCGACGCGAAGAAGCTGGAAAACTTTCTATATGACATTGAGGGATATTTCCAAGCAGCTCAAGTGGCTGAAAATAACAAAGTGGCAGTGGCATCTAGATTTCTTACCGACGATGCCAAGATTTGGTGGCGAACCCGACAACGTGAGGCAGATGGGAACCCGCAGGCACGGATCGAAACTTGGGAAGCCCTGAAGGCCGAACTTAAGACCCATTTCGCGCCGCAAAATAATGCTTGGTTGGCCCGAGATGCTTTGCGAAGGCACAAACAAACGGGCACGATCCATGAATATGTCCAGAAGTTCCATTCTTTGATTCTCGACGTCCGTGATATGTCCGACGCTGATAAGTTGTACAATTTCATGGCTGGGCTCAAACCATATCCACAAAGTGAGCTAGCCCGACGGAATGTCCAAGACGTCAACACGGCTATAGCTGAGGCCGAAAGGTTGAGGGACCTTCCGAAGCCAGACTACGAGAATCCTAAGAAGGGGCAAAATCATGGGCAACGGCCGAATGGATCTCAAGTGAAGGTGGGCAAAAAGAGGAAGTACAATGGTGCTCCTAACAACAATGGGTCAAAACACGTGCAGAAGCGACCGGATAGACAAGCGGAGAAACAGCCGGTCACTGACCCAACCAAGAAGTGGACGTGTTATATATGCAATGGTTCTCATAATGGTATCAATGTCCACAACGTTCTGCTGTTAACGCTGTCGCAGCCCAGATTAGGGGCGAAGCTGGACCGTCGGGTGAAAACAAAGATGAGCCGCAGGCCAACCAATTGAGAGTGTTGGCCACCCTTCGGCAGGACAAGTCAGGTAAGAATAAGCTCATGTATGTTTCTTGCCTTGTAGAAAAATTGCCCACTATGGCGATGGTGGACTCGGGAGCGACGCACAATTTCATGTCTCTCGAAATGGCGAAGAAGGCTGGGCTTGCGTTGCTCAACCGACCTGCCACCATCAAATTAGCGAATGCCGCATCTCTGCATGTGGAAGGTAACGTTAAGGCCAACGTGAAGATAGGTCATTGGGAAGGCTCGGTGACATTTATCATTGCTCCACTCGACTTTGAAGTCATTCTTGGGAACGAATTCTTAGTGGATGCAAAGGCCATAACGATACCCTTCCTGAGCGGCATGATGATAGCTGACGAGGCACAGCCTGGCTTCATCCAGGGCACTTTCCATTATGGTGAGACAAAGAACGGGCCAAGGTGCTCGGCTATACAGCTCAAGCGTGGCCTTGGCCGAGGTGAGCAAACTTTCCTTACTGTTGTGCGCGAGGATGAATCTGCAACTCCGCACGTCCCGCCAGTTGAAATTCAGGCTATTCTTGACAAGTTCGAAGATGTCATGCCCAACGAACTGCCTAAAGAACTTCCACCGAGGAGGCCCACTGATCACCGAATTGAGTTGGAGCCTGGAACGAGACCTCCAGCGCAGGCGCCTTATCGCATGAATCCAGCTGAACTGGAAGAATTGCGGCGCCAGCTTGACGAGCTATTGGATGCGGGGCTGGTCAGACCCTCGAAGGCACCCTTTGGCTCGCCGGTATTATTCCAACGCAAGAAGGATGGCTCGTTGAGATTTTGTGTTGACTATCGGGCGCTCAACAAGGTGACGGTGAAGAACAAGTATCCGATCCCGAATGCGTTAGACCTTTTCGACAAGTTAGCCAAGGGGAGGTACTTCTCAAAATTGGACCTACGATCGGGATATTGGCAAGTTCGGATTGCTGAAGGCGATGAGGCAAAGACCACGTGCGTGACAAGGTACGGGTCATATGAATTCTTAGTTATGCCTTTCGGGTTAACTAATGCCCCTGCTACATTTTGCAATTTGATGAATGATGTTCTATATGAGTTTTTGGACAAATTCGTGGTCGTCTATCTTGATGATATCGTCGTGTATTCGGCGAGTCTGGAGGATCACGCCAAACATCTGAAGGTCGTGCTGGAGACCTTAAGGAAAAATCGACTCTATGTCAAAAGGGAGAAATGCGAGTTCGGTAGCACCAGGATCAATTTCTTAGGCCACATGATCGAAAATGGCCAGATCGAGATGGACAAGGCCAAGGTTCGAGCTGTGATGGGATGGCCACGACCAAGCACCGTTACGGAGCTGCGGTCCTTCCTGGGTGTTGCGAACTACTATCGACGCTTCATCAAGGGGTATTCAAAGATTGCTTTGCCCCTGACGGACCTCTTAAAGAAGGACATGAAGTGGGATTGGGGTCGTAGTTGTGAAGAAGCCTTCGAACGACTCAAAGCTGCATTGGCCAGCGAACCCGTCCTGAAGCTGCCTGATTTTGAGCAGCCATTCGAAGTCCACACTGACGCTTCTGGTAAGGCACTTGGCGGTGTACTTGTGCAAGGGAGACACCCCATCGCCTACGAGAGCCGAAAGCTTAAAGATGCTGAAACGCGCTATAGCACGCACGAGAAAGAGATGACCGCGGTGATTCATTGCCTCGGAGCGTGGCGCCACTATCTTCTTGGCTCTAAATTTGTGATTGTCACTGACAATGTGGCAAACACTTATTTCAAAACTCAAAAGAAACTAACCCCTAAACAGGCACGATGGCAAGAGTTTCTTGGGGAGTTCGATTTCGATTGGGTTCACAGGCCTGGGCGGCAGAATGAAGTTGCTGATGCACTAAGCCGCCAACCTCATCTCAACACGTTGACCGACATAAGCAATGTCGCGAGCCGCTTTGCAAGCCGCATTCGACGCGAAAGTGAGAACGATCTGACTTACGTGAAGCTCAAGGACCAGGTGAAAGAAGGACTTCTGAAACGCTACTGGCTTGAAGATGGGCTGTTGGTCACGCATGGCAAACGATTTTATGTACCTGCCGGGAGACTGCGGAATGAACTCTTGAAAGAGCACCATGAGCCGCAGTGGGCAGGTCATCCAGGAGTTAGGCGCATGATGGCACTAATTTCTCGCAAGTTCTACTGGCCAAAACTCGAGCAGGATGTCGAGGCCTTTGTTCGTACTTGCAATATTTGCCAGCGAGACAAGCCCGAGCGTACAAAGCCAGCAGGTTTGTTACAGCCGTTACCTATTCCGGCTAGCCCATGGCGTTCCATTTCCATGGACTTCATTGTCGGGTTACCAAAGAGCGAAGGAAACAAGTCCATCTTAGTCGTGGTGGATCGTTTCTCCAAAATGGCGATATTTATGGCTGCCCTATTCAGTGCAATGCTGATGTTGCTGCGGACTTGTTCTTCCGAAATGTGGTGAAGTATTTTGGCATGCCAGAAGAAATCATTAGTGACCGAGACGTAAGGTTCACAAGCCGATTCTGGACGATTCTATTCCGAAGGCTTGGCACAAAACTGCGATTTTCTTCAGGCTATCACCCACAAACGGATGGACAGACCGAGCGAGTCAATCAACTCCTTGAGGAGTATCTTCGGCACTACATCTCGGCCAGCCAACACAACTGGACGAGCCTACTTGACCCGGCGCAATTCTGCTACAATCTCCACAAATCATCGGCGACGGAAAAGAGTCCATTCGAGGTAGTTTATGGATTTCAACCCTTAACACCTCAAAATCTTTCTATGTGGAAAGCTGCAGGAGATTGTCCACCGGCGTACAAGTTTGCTCGAGGGCGACAGTTGTTGTGGGCTGAAGCTCGAGACAGCCTCGCCAAAGCTGGTAGACGGATGAAGAAGTATTACGACCAAGGACATCGGGCGGTAACTTTCGAAGTGGGCGATAAAGTTTGGGTGAAACTATCACCTCAAATGAAGGCCAAGTGGAAAGCTCAATCGCTCGCATGGAGCTTGATGCCAAAGTACGATGGGCCTTTCGAGATCGTGAATCGAGTCGGCCAAGTGGCGTACAGGTTGTTGCTTCCACCTAAGTATCGGATCCACCCAGTGTTCCATGTAAGCTTCTTGAAAAAAATTCCATGAAAACCAGCTCCCGGGATCGTCGACGAGGGCGTCGCTGATTCAGGCGGGGGAGAACTGTTATGTAGTTGACGGATCTTGACAATTGACCTCGGTCAACGGCGGCCGAGTCACATTCTCAAAAACTATACATCTCTGGATACAATGAAGTTTTCTGACTTCAGGTCTAGCAGTTTGTATCCTTTTTGCGTAATGGAATACCCCATGAAGACACATGGTCTTGACCTGTACTGAAACTTATCTTGTTGCTTAAGGATCTTGGAAAAACAGAGGCACCCAAACACCTTTAAATGGGAGTATGAGGGCTTCTTTCCAAACAGCACCTCAAAAGGTGTCTTGCCACTCAACACAGGGGTAGGTGCGGTTAATAATATATACTACAGTTTTCACACACTCACCCCAAAATTTAATAGGAACATTACACTGAAATTTCAAAGCTCTAGCTACATTAAGGATATGTCTATGCTTCCTCTCCACAACACCATTTTGTTGTGGTGTGTATACACATGAACTCTGATGGATTATACCTTTCGAAGCTAGAAGATCATTGCACTCATGCGAGAAAAATTCAGATGCATTATCACTCCTAATGATTTTAGTTCTAACTCCAAACTGGTTTTCAGTGTACTCAATAAAATGTTTTAAGATCTAAGCAACTTCTGTCTTAGTTTTCATCAGAAAAATCCAGACTGCTCGAGAGCAGTCATCAACCACGGTTAGAAAATACTTCTCATTCTCATAAGTCATCTCTCTATATGGGCCCCATACATCCACATGAATTAAATCAAACTTAGAACTAGCATTGGTTTCTCTAGTAGGAAATTTTGATCTTGCATGCTTTGCTAGTGGACAGAAAGTGCAATATTTAACAGAATCATTTACACATAAGTGCAAGTCATTCATATACTTGAATCTTCCAAATGACATATGACCAAGTCTATAGTGCCATAAGGAAACATTGTCACTTTTATTTATTTATTCTAAAAACAGGATCATCAGTAGCCTTATTACACAAACTACTTATGGTATTATTGTTCTTTGCTGGCAGAATGCTGGGAATTGGCTCGAGTATGTAAAGACCATTCTCTTGTCTACCAATCCCCTTGATCTTGCCAGTCAAAGTTTCCTGTATAACACAATGGTCACAAAAAAATTTTAAGTGCACATTTTCATCTCCTACCAGTTTAGAGACAGATAGCAAATTGTGTTTAAAATCAGGCACACACAGAACATTTTTGAGCTTTAGACTCCAATTTATATGAACTGTACCAGATGAAGATACCTCACTTCATGTACCATTAGGCAATCTAACATTATTGATGTTGCAGAAATCCTTATCAACTGTGTCAAATAGGTTACTGGTGCAAGTGATGTGATGATTTGCACCAGTGTCTATTATCCAGATATGGCTAGGATTAGTGCTAGATGAATGCATACCTGAGGTATTTGCACTGGCCAAGGTGCCAGCAACCTTCCCATCATCTGATGCAGCTGTTTTTTCCAGCAGTTTTAAGATTTGAGTGTATTGATCCTGTGTGAATCCATGCTGAGCATCCATGCTCTCCCCCCTTCATCTTTTCACCGTTAACTTCTGTTACTGTGATGTTGGCTCGGCCTCTGCCTCCACCAGCTCGACCCTGGCCCCTTCTGCCTCCAAAACCACCTCTTCTTCCTCCACGAGTGAAATTTGCTCAATATCCATGAATTTTGAAGCAGGTATCCCTCGTGTGTCCTCCAATTTTGCAGTTGTCACAAAAGAGTGCAGACTTTCCAAACTGACCAGAATTATAGTTATTGGAGTTAAAGTTTGACATCAGGGCAATAGAGGTGTCCTTATTTCCAGCCTGTAGGTTTATTCCTCTCTGAGCTTCCTCATTTATAACCATCGAATACATTTGACTAAGTGATGGAAGTGGAGACATTAGGAGGATCTGAGATCTTATATTCTGGTAGCAATCATTCAATCCTATCAAGAATTGCATCATCTTTTGCCAAGAGCAGAAGTCTTTGTATTCCTTTGAGACCTCTGCTGCAGGAGCTGGTATCATCGAGTCATACTCATCCCAAAGAGTCTTAAGTTTGTTATAATACTCAGAGACAGAAGAAGCTCGTTGAACACTGGAATAGATTTCCCGAAATAATCCATACATCCTTGCTCCATTTATCTTATCAAACCTCATCTTCAAATCATTCCAAATTTCATACGCATTCTGATGGTAAACAATACCCGATATCAATTCTTCAGATAGCGATCGATGTATCCAGGTCTTGACTAGAGCATCGCATCTTTTCCATTGTGATAGCAGCGGCAGTCTTTGCCTAGGCGTTTGCAGGTTCCATCAATGAATCCTATCTTATTCTTTGCTTCAAGTGCAACAATCATCCTCATACTCCAAATACTGTAATTATCCGAGCCTCTGAGAATTCCAGTTGTTAAATCGAGGTTGGGTGTATCGGATGGATGGATATACATCGGATTGTTGAAGTTTAGTG
Source organism: Craterostigma plantagineum (assembly GCA_027422505.1). Lineage (NCBI taxonomy): Eukaryota > Viridiplantae > Streptophyta > Magnoliopsida > Lamiales > Linderniaceae > Craterostigma > Craterostigma plantagineum. The sequence continues at coordinate 4,707,497 of JAPQWV010000029.1, forward strand.
CAGCAGCATTGTTTCCTGCTTCCGCAATTGATGAGCTATCTTGTTCCGCCATTGTTTGAGCTTATGTCTTCGATTGGAATCGCTCTGATACCATGTAGAAAATGTGAAGTAACAAGAAATACTCTATTCTATTGATTACTCAATTCGCGCGCGCGTTTTTCAATTGTTACATATCCATAGAGGGTTTATATATATATATATATATATATAGATATATACTACGATTGGGCTTCTCTTTTATATATACAAGGCCCAATTACAATTATAACCCATTACTCAGAGATATAAAATAGTTCAACGGCTACCAAGGAATATAATCTGAACTGGGATGAAAATAACAGAAGCTGAATCTTGTATTTCCACAAAAACCAGTGAAAACAGAGTGCTTTTACGTGGTTCGCCCCAACTTGAGTCTACGTTCATGATCAGAAGATTAACTCTTTCATTAATTTATTACAAATCTTTTCATTCCCCTCTCACTACTTGTACAATAAGATGAGCTAAAATGACCTATATATGTAAGATAATAGGTCTAGAAGGTTCATATTGGGTTCTTGTTTCGGTACAAATAGTATTAGATATTTTGAAATTTAACTATTAAAGATTTGTTTAAGAACTTACATATAAGCATTAAGTTCTGTATAGCGCAATCGTCGAGTTTTCGGAAAGTTGGTGGCAAGAGTTTCAACTCTTGGTTTGACGATTAGGAAAAGTTAGCCTTATCATCGTTCTCATGATTAATAAAATCATCCTGAATTTGAGTTTCGTTGACACCATCACCTTCACTCTAACACACGCACATGTAATTATGTATATGTAGAATCCGAGAAACGACTTTTGGCCTCGATATTGGGGTTATGTATATATAAAATCAGGTAAACAACTTTTGGCCTCGATATTGGGGTGGACCAGTCTTGTTCGATAGAGGTCAGGAGTTCTTCAAGGCCCTCGGCGGGGGAAAGCTACTTAGGGAGAAATTCATATCGGGTTTCCTACTCAATCCACGAGCCATCGCAAACTACAGACGAGCAAAGGCGCTCGGAGCAGAAACTAACTTCAATGGAGAAAACGAGATAAAGGGAGGGCTCTTCATAGTTGGGCGAGGCAAGACTGGGGTAGCGTACCAGTTCATCGAGAGAAACTTTGGTGACTGGGCCCCGCTCGCTGAGGTTATAGATATTTGTACCCGCCTTCAGGTAAAATTGTTTTTGCGTCGCTCTTCAGTATTTTGTAATGCGAAGAAAAATAATTACTTGTTATATATGCCAGCAGAACGCACAACAAATCCAGCCCGATGCAACCATACCGGAGGAAGATGAATAAGCGGTTTACTTTGATTTCTTGACGACATTTTATTAGGGCAATTTTCCATTTCATTATCACTTATGTCAGATGTTGTAACCGCTGATAAACAATGTTGTTATTGTTGCGCGTTCTCTCTTTTTTATTTTTTTCTTGAAATGCAATACTTCCATTAATCAATGATCAACAAATAAAGCAACCATTGTTTGGTGGAGGAGTACAACCTTCCCCGTTACCACCAAGTGTTTTGGCCAAATAAGGAGCGACAACATTCTTCGCTCGTCCAATAAAGCCAAAGGTAACATTGTCAAGTAAAGTTACCATGTGTAAACAGTCATCTAGTACTTCCTATCATGGAGGAGTCTCGATCGTTCATGCATAATTTCTTTATCGCCTCTTTACAATCGCCTTCAATTAGTGCGTTAGGCCATCCTTTCTGTCGAAGTAGTAGAACTGCATCTCGTACAACAATAGCTTCGATGACCTCTCCGCTGTATAACCCTTATATGTTAACTTGAGAACTCAGTTAGATGAACCGTTTGTTTATTTTGTGGAAGCGAATCTAAGAGAATCGGTTTGTAACTTCATTAATCGGTTGAAAAGCCAAATGAGTTCTGTATACAACTTTACACAAGCAAGTAAAAAGTAAAAAGACAAAAATGCCTTTAATTTAGCTAATTACACTAACAAAGATAAAACAAGGAATAGCTAGCTAAGTTCATGGGTCACGAATGCCATCTTTCTTCAATTAGGGATGCCAATGGGGCGGGTCAAGACCCGGACCCGCCTAGAACCGCCCCTAATGAATCTAGTATTTCTATTTGGGTAATGGGGCGGGTAACGGATCCGAAAAACTTCAACCAGGTCAGGTCCGGGGAGGGTCTCGGGTCTTGCTAAACCCGCCCGAGACCCGCCCCGATATATATTTTGTATTTAAATCTATTTTTATTATGTATATATAAGATAAAGTGTTCGAATTATTAATAAAAAGCTTCGTAGCTTACTGGATAAGTTTTTAGTTAAGTTACTATAGGGCATGGGATCAAATTTAGTTTTGTTCTATTTTTAAAAAAATTCATATTTAAAATACAAAAAAAAAAAGAAAAAATAACTTTTTGGGTCTGGCGGGTGAGACCCGGTTCGTTCGGGTCCGGCCCGAGGCGGGGCGTGTCCCGGGTCTTCTTAAAGATGACGGGGGCGAGCCGCGGGTCCGGCCAAACCCAGCCCATACCCGCCCCATTGCCATCCTATTTTTCATCCCTCCTCAGGCTAACCTAGAAAGGATTAGAAAGGCCAAGAATTGTTTGAGTTGAGCGCGAGAAAGATTTTCGGTAAAGAGATCAGCCGGTTGATGACAGAAGGAATGTGGAGGAGCTATGAAACCGAGCTTATACTGATTTAACAATGTGACAGTCAATCTTGAGGTGTTTAGTACGCTCGTGAAATACCGGGTTAGCTACGATGTAGAGAGTCACTTTATTGTCACACAAGTGCAATGGGAGTATGAAGCGAGACACACAAATCTTGAATCATGTAAGAAAGCCAAAGAAGCTCACAAACTGTCGAAGCCATGCTACGGTATTCAACTTAAGAAGAGGATTGGGAGACACAGCTTGCTTATTTGTTTCCATGAGATAACAGAGTTACCAAGTTTAATGCAGTAACCGGTCAATGACGATCTTGTGCGCGGACAACTCCCCCAATCACATCACAATAAGTTGTGAGCGATAAGGAGTTCCCCCTAGTATAGAAAAAACCAAGTGAAGTTGTACCCCTATGATACTTAAAGACATGAATAACTGCATTCCAGTGAAGGACAGAAAGCCGTTTAATTAAATTGACTAAGTTGTTGAGTATTATAAGGTATATTTTGCAGTGAATCCGAAATTTAGTAATCGGCCAACAAGTCGTCCATAAGAAGAAGGATTTGGCAGTGGATCACTAGTGTTTTCATGCAAGTTCAGCCCCTTAGGTATAGTGTAGAAACAGGCTTACAAATTAGGAAACTAGCACTTTGAATGATGTCGAGAACGTATTTTTATGATTGAGAAATATTCCTAAAAATATTCGCGCTATCTACACACCAAAAATGTACTTTACATGATATAGAACTTTGATAGTAAAAAGTCTCATCAAGAATTTCTCGACGAACTAATGAGTAGTTCATGTGAATCAGTCAGCAAGATATCATCCACGTAGACTAACAATATTAGAAACTGATTTTCAGAGGATTTGTAGAATAAGCAATGATAGTGGCCTGATTGATAGAAACCAAAAACCTAAAGACCGTTCGTGAATTCTTGATCCCATTGATGTGAGGCTTGCTTTAAACCATAGTGAGACCTATGCAATCGGTAACTTGATGTGGCTGGTCGTTATAGTACCCCTGAGGCAGCTTTTTTTACACGTCATCTAGATGGCCTTAGAGAAGTGCATTATTAATGTCGAGTTGATGCGATGGCCATTCTTGAGCTGCTGCTATAGTAAGAATAAGTCTAATGGTAACTAACTTTGCTACAGGTGAAAATGATTCATAGAATTCCCCCCCCCCCCCCCCTCAATTTGATTGAATCCATTTGCGACTAGTCTTGCTTTGAATATATCCACAGAGACGTCAGGATGATGTTTTCTTTTTGCCTCGTGTTAAGGTGGTGATAGTCCAAGTATGTTGTCTTGCAAAGCATCTATAAAGGCTATGCCCCCTATTAGGGAAGGGGAAGATCAATTCACAATATTCTATTATGCCAGAACCTGCTTAGATTGTATAACAGGGAGAATTCCTCAGCTCCAGCCCTTATGAAAGTTGATATTAAAGAAGCATATGACACAGTGGACTGGGAGTTCTTGGAAAATTGGCTATGCCTTCTCAGGTTTCCCAGGAAGTTTGTGGCTTGGATCATGGAATGTGTGTCTACTGTATCCTACACTGTATCCATCAATGGATCTCTCACTGGGGCATTTAAAAGAGCTGAGGTTTTGAGACAGGGGGACCCTGTTTCTCCATTGCTCTTTGTGATTTCCATGGAATACCTTTCAGGGAAGCTGTAGTTGACCTTTAAGGACCCCAAATTCAAATTCCATTTTATGTGTAAGCATATTAACTTGGTGAATCTTTGCTTTGCAGATGACCTTATGATCTTCTATAAAGGCAGCAATGGAGTTGTAACAGTGGTTATGGAAGCCCTATAGCACTTTCACCAGGTCTCTGGGCTGGATGCAAACCAGCAGAAGTCAAGCATTTACCTTGCTGGCACTTCTACAGTGGGCACTGATCAGATATTACAGACCACAGGGTTCAAGCTGGGGGCAATCCTATGACGTACTTGGGGGTCCCTCTATCCCCAGTTAGATGGAGTAGAAGCTAATGCCAATCCTTAATGGAGATCATCGCAGCCAGAATTCAGTGTTGGACCACTAGAAACCTCTCATATGCTGGAAGGTTATGTCTCATCAATTCAGTTTTATTGGCTACTCATGGCTACCGGGGGTCCATCTTCTTACTGCCTAAGGTTGTGACAAAAGAGATTGATAGAATTTGCAAGGAATTCCTACGGGGGAAGAAAGCTCATGGCAAATGCATCCCCCTTTTAAACTGGAATAGTGTTTGTTGTCCCAAGAAACAAGGTGGGCTAAATTTGAGGGATTGTGCTACCTGGAATCTTGCCCTGGCAGGCAAACAGATCTAAGCTATCAGGCTGGCAGTGGATTCCCTGTGGATCAAATGGGTAAATGTAATATACGTAAAGGGAACTAACTTTTGGGATTTTACACCTTCAGCTGATTCGAGCTGGCACTGGAGGAAACTTAATTGACTAAAGGAGAAGTTCAAGCTGGGATACATGGGATGCAAATGGTGACATGCTAAGAATGGGCTATACTCTGTTCGAAGTGGTTATGATTGGCTCAAAGGGAATAGGCTGTTTGGAATAGGCTTAACTTGCCTAAACACTCTTTCCTACTCTGGCTGGTTTTGTAGAAAAGGCTGTTAACTGTGGACAGATTGTGTAGTTGGGGCATGACCATCCTCAGTACAAGCTATAGGGTCTGTGGCACGAGTGAGGAATCTGTGGAGCATCTATTTCTGTCTTCCTTATAGCCAACAAGTGATCACGGTGATTAATGCATGGCTAAATATTGGAGACTCGATTCAGACCTTTGAAGACTTATGTAGCTGGATGGAACTTGTGGGAAGGAAGAGAATGCACTCCACCGTGTAAGTGTGGCTTGCTATGCATCTACAATTCACCACTTGTGGTGTGAGCGAAACAGACGCTTACATGAGGCGGGAACAAGTAGTGCGGATCAGCTTACGCTCATGATCAAACGGGAAACGGAAATAAGGCTACAGAGCTTTAGCCATTTAAAGCATGTTAACACATTTCGCCTTAGTTCAGGTTAACGTGGCTGCATTAGAATTTGTGTTATATAGTGGTTAGTATGAGAGGAGTGGTGATGTAAATGGCCGTTTGGTTTCGTGGTAAATGAAAATTCATTCTACCAAAAAAAAAAAACTCTTCCCTGGTTAAGCAATATAATATTAATATAAATATATAATAATATTATTAAAATATTATATCTTGAACCGCAGGAAGAAAGTTCTTCACGCGGTCTTCACACGGTTTTTGACATTGTATATATATGTCCTCTTCCTTTCACGGTTCTGAAAGTGGGGAATCCCTAAATTTACGAATCAGCGTGGGCTTAGCGATGTCCTTCTCCGTCCCATTCATATATCCAATTCGCCCAAATTGATCGCAGCCTCAACAAGGTCGAATAACCCTACTAGGCTTGTGAATTGTAAAGTGCTTATTATTGCCTCTGTTCGTTCTTATATGATGATTCGTCTGCATCAATGTGCTTTATCGATTGGTGTATTATGGGTTCCAGAAAGAAATCAAGAACCTAGGTTTTTGAATGTCTTCATCTGAAGCGCTTGAGAATCTATGGATTTATACGATCTCGATGAAGGGTATTTGGGCAGTGTCATGTATATGGCTCAACTGAGCTCTGAGGCCTGGGTTCGTTCCTGATGGAGTGAGCTGAATATGAAACTCGTGGGCCAAGAAACAGTCTTACTTATATTTTATATTGGGTCAATATAGTGGAGAGCCCACATTTTTCTACATATAAATGGAGTACGATGCTTTATGAAGGTTAAGCAAAGATTAACCCTAATTTCTCTTATTTCATCTTATTCTAATCTCTTTCATCACCTTTTCCCTAATGAATCTTCTTCTCCTTCAATCTAAGCTAATCTAATCTCCTTTTCTCATCTCTAAATCTCTAATCTGCATATAAGAAAACCCAAAATATATCAATATTATTACAGGCGGTTAGTGAGTGGGTTACGTAAACGGTTCCTTTGATCTCCGCCTTGAAGTAAAAAAGGTCTGACATGGATTTTTCTGCCTTGTTCATTTCTTTTTCTTTTGGGTTATTGAGATGATGATGATGCATAATGTGCAAATAACAATGGTGTTGCACTCTATCAGATTTGCCCGAGAAAATGCGAATCAACTTTGGATTCAAAAGCCCCGTTTTCACTCTATACTTCTACTCTATTGAGATTATATTCGATGATTTACCCAATGAAACTTTAATAGCTCAAGATCGATATGTATTATCATAAATTGTCCCGATAATGGAAATTGGGAATAAGGATTTGCTGATTCAAAAGCCCATTTTACTCTGTACTAAACTGATCTTGAGACTATTCAACTATTTGATGAAAAATTGGAATATCTCATGATCGGTATTTGTCATAAATTGTCCCGTGGTGGAAATAAGAATAAACTGCAATGGTTCTGATCCGAAAGTCCTTTCTTTTAGTTCGATCCTATTAATCCTGAGTGTATTCGACTAATTTTTACTTGATGAAAATCGAATAGTCGTGAGATTATGTGTACCATAAAATTGTCCCGATGAACGAATTGTCCCGAATCGTGGGTGTGTCCCAAATCATTCAGAAATGAATGATATTATCATATGTATAATATATCATAAATTGCCCCCCATGTTGGAAACATTCCCAATTTGGAAGCCCATTTCTCGATTTTATGCTCTTGAGGTTATTCTATTATTACTTGATGGAATTTTGAATCATGTCAAGGTTGGCTTGGATGATACTTTTATAAATTGTCTCGAATCATGAGGTCCAAAGGTTATGCCAGTATTCTCGGTTTTATAGAATGATTCAAAATCCAGCCTTTTGTGATCAAGTTGCAACTATGATATAGTCATTTACAATTCAAATGCCCATTTAATATGTTGAGTTTTCATATGAATCAACGCTTCTCAAGAAGCGTATGCACAATTTGTCCTTAATCATGAGCTCCGAAGTTTTGCATGCCAAGAGTAGCAATCGATACTTTGTTAAATGATTATGATGGAAATAAATCTTTTCAGTCCAAAGCCACTCTATTAATGTTGGGATGAAATTGAAGCGGTCTCAAGCAAGATTGTTGGTTATATCGTAATTTGTCCCGTGAGCTCTAAAGCTTTTAAAAGCTACTATAGCTTCTTTAGTCAATTCAAATTCTGATCTTTTGTTAAATCAATGATAGAAATTTAAGCGATACAGAAGTCCCTTCTTGGCCGAACAATAAATACAAAGGATGGTCGAATATGTAACGAATTTAGATCATGATTGTGGAGGAATGAATAATACGAGATTTGACGAAGGCGAAAAAGCAAGGAACCATTTCCTTGATGTTGAGATTTGAAATAATATCAAGATGGCGGCCAAAATATAAGCTTGCCTTGATAATTTTACCAATCAGAAGCCTAGTATATAAAAACGTTTGTATGTTGAAAGGGGTTTATTTTGTCCAAACTATGGCAATTTATTTTGGCGCTAAGCTCTTTAGTTTACGCTCAATTACTCTTCTTAGCCTATCAGATAATATTTTAAAATCAAGACCCCACTATTCACGGTTTAAAGGATGTGGCACGTAGACCTAATCTTTTTATGGGTCGCCCACAAGACAACTAATTTGGATTAAATTAAAAGCAGACATATTCAAGAACCATCTTGCAAAATCTACGTAAATTAATCATTAATCATCGGATAATGTCAAACAAATACAACTGATTATTACTGACGTAATGTCTTGGTGTCAAGCTTCCTCACTCACGAGGTGGCCAACGAGGAAAATTCTTGGAAGAATTATTGTTCTCTCATATGATTAATTATTTAAATTACTTAAAATAGATATTGTCATGCCACGTGGGTGCGGTGGGATGCTCAACGTGGCATGGGACAATCTAGTGCATGGACAAATAAGCATATGTGGTTAAGAATTGGAATTGATAATTCTTTTCCTATGTCTTCTCTTTACTTATTTTTTTGGTATAGGAAAAAGAAAAAAATAAACGTGTCTCCTTGTCTTTGGTCGCTATAATTCCAGTACGAGTAATGGGATAAAGTCCACTTCCAAGAAAATTAGGAATAAAAACCGATTTTAGTCATGTAATGACGGATACGGATGGTCAAATGGACTATACTCGAAGTATAATTTAGAATAACACGTACGAAATTCAAACTCGTTGAAATGAAACTTAATCGAATTATTATAGCAAAAATATTGATCAGGTTCGTTCCAAAATAAAACTTTTACGAAATCGTGACACCGTGTGAGGATATTACTAAAGAAAAACAATGAAAATAGTAAATATTGTATTCTTGATATGCACATTAAATTACTAAAATTGCAGATTTAACTTTTAAGGGATTCACTTTCACATGAAAATGGGAACGACAAAGAAACCCCGCATATAATCCAATGGAATAATAAATGGTCTACGTTTATTAGCAACTATATAACTACCCCCACCACCTTCCTCGGATCACCTTCCCTCGAAACTCTCATTTCTCTGTCTTCTCTGTACGGCCTGCGCTGCGCTCGCCTACCTCCACCTCCATGGAGCCGCCACCGTCCACCACCAACAACTCCCCCGGCGGACGAATCATTCTAAACAAGTACAAGCTCTCACGCCTCCTTGGCCGTGGAAACTTCGCCAAAGTCTACCTCGCCCACCACCTCAGTTCGCCGGCCAGTTCCACCCCACCAGTCGCCATTAAAGTTCTCCCCAAACCCACCGCCGCCGCCACCAAAGATTACGCCGCCTTGTCTGCAACCATCCTCGCCGAGATCTCCTCCATGCGCCGCCTACGCCACCACCCAAACATCCTCACCCTCCACGAAGTCCTCGCCACGTCGACCCACATCTACCTCGTCACTCAATACGCCCCAAACTCGAACCTCTCCACCCACCTCAAGCTCCACCCTAGGCGGCGCTTCTCGGAAACCACCGCGCTGTCTCTCTTCAGACAGCTCGTCTCCGCCGTGCGCTACGCCCACCTAAACGGCGTCGTTCACAGAGACCTCAAGCCCCAAAACCTGCTGCTAGACGCCGAGTACAACCTCAAAGTCTCAGACTTCGGACTCTCCGCTCTGTTGGACCACAATCAAACGGAGCGCGTGCTGCACACTGCCTGTGGAACGCCGGCGTACACCGCGCCGGAGGTTATAACCAGAAAGGGGTACGACGGAGAGAAGGCAGATGCGTGGTCGTGCGGTGTGATTCTGTACGTTTTCCTGGTAGGGCGCCTCCCCTTCGACGACGGCAATTTGTCGAACATGTACCGTGCAATGAGGCGCCGCTCGGTGGAGTTCCCCGATTGGGTCTCGCGGCGGGCAAAACGGGTCATATGGAAGCTTCTCGACCCAAACCCGGAAACAAGAATGGGTCTGAACGAGCTTACAGAAGTTTCTTGGTTCAAGAAATCGTACTCCGAAGATGACGTAAAATTTCTGGCGAAAGAAGATCAATTTCTCGACTGTCCCAAAGAAGGGATTCTGAGAAGAAGCGTTAGCGCCTTCGACATAATCGGCATGTCGTCGGGCTTAAACTTGTCCGCCTTCTTCGAAGGAGATGTTAGAAAAAAGGAGGCGAGGTTCACCAGTCGGGCCGGGCTTGCCGAGATCGAGTCGAGGGTCGAGAAAGTGGGGCCCGAAATGGGATTCAAAGTCGAGCGAAGAAAATGCGGCAGTTTTGCGCTTAGTTTGGCAAACGGAAAGGGAAGGGTCGTTTTAGTAGTCGAAGCCCGCGAAATCGCAGCCACCGATTTAGTTCTTGTCGAGCTGAGAGTGGCCGACGATGGAGCTGAGCTCGGCGACGCCGTCCAATGGGAGGAGCTAAAATCGGTGCTCGGCGATATCGCAATAAATGTCGCAGTTTAACGGACAGCGACTTCATCTTACAAAAAAAAAATCGATGTCTTTTCAAACGTTGTACAGAGATCTTAGAGATGTATGCACTCTTTTAACTGTAACTGAGATCTTTCATGAAAGAGTACATTGGGTACATCATATACATGCATGTCTGCTATTTGCAGTGCTTGTTGAACCATAATGCGATGTTAAGGAAGCTCTCGAAATCGGACCGAGGCCTTTTGATCTCGTGTATGTCGTCGGGAAACAGAATCATCTTAGTTTCGACGCCATTCTCCTTCAAGGCTCGGGCGTACTGCACGCCCCACATAGGCAGACGATTTTTTTAGCCTACGATATTAAAAAAACAGTCCGAAAACGTCGAATATAAAGCTTAGCAAGTTTCCGCTTACTTGCATTCCGTCGTAGATCGGCACGCGGACGTCCTTCCCGCCGAGGAGCACAAGGGTTGGAGTCTTTACCTATCAGTGACTACAAGAAATGTAATTTTCGAATGACCACCTCACGTAAAAGTTTAAGCATTTTAGATTTATATATTTTATTCTCAACACGCCCCCTCAAATATAGACATGTAATTAATTATCTTAAATAGACATGTAATTAATTATCTTAAATGGGTAATCGTGAGGATTTGTATCCAATACCTATTTGGTCCCTGAATTCTAATATCATGTTGAATGGCAACTTCACTTAAAAAGATTTCAGGGTGGTCATCAACAGTAATGCAGCAATAGGCTAGCTATAACGATCGCCAGGGAAAATCGAACCTTAGAGACGTGGGATATCGGAGACTTGCGGTGGAGCACGGCGAGATGATCCGCGGAGGGCGATTCGGTAAATTCACCCGAGCTTCCGTAGGCTTCGAAAAAGCACCAGTCTGGGATATCGGTCGTGCCCACCATCAGTGCCAAGTTGCAGACGGGGTTTCGAGCCGCCGCGGCGCTGAATTTCTCCGGAACCTAAACATTTTCCTTTATTACATAAAACGCGATACGATATCGACCCAAAAGCTTATGAATGAAAAGAACCAATTTTTAATATTTACCTGTCCGATCAAGTGAGTGGTTAAAAATCCGCCGTGGGAAATGCCGACGACGGCCATTTTAGACGGATTTGCAATGCCCTTATCAACGACGTAATCAATAGCTGTCAGCACGTCGCTGACATCCTGTGACCCTACTTTCCCGGGGAGGGATTGTAATGCTTTCTCGCCGAAACCTCGGGAACCTCTGCAAAGGACAACGAAATGGTAAGAAATTAGCAGCTTCGTTTTCTTACGATCCCATTCATAACTACGATAAAGAAAAAATAGATCAATTGTAAGGGTTTCTTTGTGATTAAGGCCGACCTGTAATTTACGATGAGCAAGCTATAACCGATGGAGCAGAGGAAAGCCGAGGACTTTGAGAAGGTTGACGTCGAAACGTCGTGCGGGCCTCCGTGAAGGATTACGATCATTGGATCGTCGATTTCGGGCTTCTTTGACGATGCGTATATAGCTTCGAACGCTTTTCTTGAACCTTAATGTTATAGGTAGAAATATAATGTGCGTAATAAGTATCGCCTATGAAAGTGAGTAATAGAACGAACCTGGTTTAAGGTTCCCGGAGCCATCGTCCCTAACTGGAATCTTCAAGACGTCGAACTGTAACGATGCCAGCAAAGACGAAGCCTGTAGAAAAAAAACAGTGCAGTTTTTATTGCTAAAACGAAGCGAGCGAACAAACGAATTGAATGAAAAATAGACCCTTTCGGTGCATTTGGTCCTCAAGTTAAAGGCGTTCGTCCAGTCCCATTCGGCAATTTCCCGAAGATAGCGGCCGTACTTTATTTCGGGAATATCGATGGGACTGCTGCATACTTTTTGAGCGCAAAGATGAATTATGTAAATCGAAATCGCCGACGAATAATATCTCTACTATCACGGAGAAGAAGGGATATCTTACCAGCGACAATGTTGTCTCCATCAAGTGCGAGGGCCTCCCATGAAGAGTTGGAATCTTTCGGGCTGATCCTCATTACTTTTCCGCTGAAGGTATAATATGTTTAATTACTCAGAATATCTCGTTAGTCTTCGGACCAAATCGTAAACGCGTCTACATTACCTTAGTATATTAACTGAAATTATCGCCTCGGCGCTACCCCAAACTGAAGTCAGAACCATTGTGTCTCCATCGGAAAGCCACGGTTGAGTTAGTATTTTCTTACAGTAAATCCCGGGAAAGCCGTCTTCCTTGGGACACATTACGACTGGGACCTAAAAAACAAACCGACGAACACTCTGATGTAAATTTGAAGTACAAAGAAGTACGATGATAATTCAGACGTACCAAGTTGGTTATCTCGGGCGGTGAAGAGCCAAGCTTTCCGTTCGAAGGCCAAGAAATCTTATGAAGAGAATCCGTCGCCTGATGTGCGCCAGAATCGACCGAGCTCGCCGTCGATATAAATAAGAGAAACTTCCCGTCAGGGCTGAAAAATTTTACGAAATTTAACGTTCGCATACTAAGTAATTAATCCATCATAACATCAGTAAGAAAAAAGGTGACCTAAAACGAGGAAACATGGCGCTGCTTATGGTTCGAGTGAGATTAAGCACTTCGAAATATTCGCTCCTGAAAATACGACGTAGAAAGTTTACAAAGTCGAAAAGCGCAAAAAACTTCATCCAGTGGAATATACAGAAGATACCGTCGAGCAAAAGCCCACCACCTCAAATCGGTCTCTGATTCGAACGGCGGAGATTTCATTGCATAGAGCGAACAAGGCCTGTTAGTGCAGTATTTGATGCCAAACTTCCTAATATCATTTGAAGGCCACCCAACGAAAACAAGGTACTCTTCGCCTCCGATCGGCGGGGCCCACACAACCTGGCCCACCGTTAATTGCCTTCCTAGTTTTGCAAAAGGACGAACCTTTCCACTGCAATGAATGACATTACGTGTCTGAATCTGCTGATTTTTAAGTATCAAGAATCAAAGATATACCTGGCGACGCTGATGACGAAAAGAGAGGGCTTTCTTTTCCCAGCATAAGCTTCTCCCCAATCTGCTTCCCAATCGCCTTGACCTTTCCATGTGTTAAAATCAGCATCCTTATTATTACAGCTCTCTCCTTTGCATCCAGGAAGCAACGTAGGCTTCGAAGGTTCTTTGGGCTCCTCCGCCACGTAAGCGATCATAGTCTCATCTGAGTTCCACGACACTCCCTCGAACCTGATGATCACATTAACTACAGTGTTAAAAAAACAGCCAAGAAAACAGTTTTTTTCTTCTCTGATGAAGTTTTCGCTTACCACCCATCAGAATAGACTGAACCGTGAATAGAATGTGGAACGTTGAACTCCTTCACTACGCCGAAATTCCCCCATATTTCGAACTTGGTCGGAGAATCTGCTTCTGAGTTTCGAATGAGGAGAAGCTTCGAGCCCGAAGGAGATGGGACGACGAGGGACGCGCCGGTACTTTCTATGGGGAATGGAGAAGGTTTGAATGCTATGGAGCCATTGCTCATCCTTGGCTGAATATGAAAAGACAGTATAGATTTCCTCGTCGAGTTGGATACTAAGTCAGGTTGGCTGATGAGAAACATCGCATGAGAATCATCATCTTCTGCAGATTTTTACAGAGAACTAAACATTAGAGACAGCCAATCAAACACATTCAGATTATTTTACGAAAGAAACCTCGTCTTCGTAGACATACCAGTCGTTGATTTGAATGTCCAGGCTTGGTCAATAGTTGGGATGCTCGTGAATTCTTGAAGAAGCTCAGACAAAGAGGCATATTCTTCTTCTTCTTCAGCATCTGCTTCTCTGCCTGAACTGTTCCCAGCGTTAGCCATGGCTGAGATAGGAAAAGGGAAAAACGAAAGAAACCATTAAGAGAATGAATCCCACAAATTGTATCACACAATTCGATGATTGGAAGGAGACATGTTGGCTGAAAGGACTTAACTTTGTAAGAGACGACTCTAGTTCTTGATGAACAAGCAGAGTGATCAAACTGAAGCACGAAATGTAAGAAATAGTTGTCCTTTGGGGTACATCCAAATTGCCGCCAAATTATTAGTTTACTCCTTTAACATCTTTGGTATTATTTAATGAGCTAATGTTTGGTTGGGTGTGGATGGATGTACATGAATGATTGGGAACATTGGTTGATGGAATAATCATTAGGTTGAGAACGCTACAAGTTTAAATAATCGATTTTCCTTCAAAATTGAAGTTTTTCGCATTGATTGCATGTAAATATACGTCAAAAACTCCTAATACAATTACAGCCCCTAAAATGTGGATAAGATTTTCTCGGACAAACGTTTCAGTTCACCATCGACCTTCACCCATTTAGTCATTATGATAACGTTGTGATGGTAGAAGAACCGAAGAGAAAGAGCTTCATAACACTGAAAGAAAATGGCGGCTAGACTATCAGTCTCAGTGCTAAAAACCAACTTAATCCCAAAGATTTCTTCGCAAGAGAAACACGAAGCACATCAAATAGAGAAAAGGGCCTTCGCCAACAGAGGTTCAGATGTATTACATAAGAAAATTGGACTGAATTTGGTAAGAAATGTCCCTACGACGAGGTTGCTTGCCGGGTTATCCGAAATTGAACCCGACCTCAACGAAGACCCGAAAGATAGATGGGCAACGAATGGAATAACCGAGGTACTCCTTTCTTCCCTCTTGTTTGGGGGCTATTTTTCTTGAAAAGATTTTGAAAAGTAGCTTCTTTTTTTTTATCCTTGCCGATCACATGGTTATGATTGCAGGACGAATTTAAGTACGGAAAATACGATGACCATCACACATATTTCGAAACCGATGAACCAAGTAATGCTTATTCTTTCCATATCTATCACATTACATTTATCTTTATGCAGAGACTTAGCGCATGTTCTTGAGGAAAAAACAATTCTATCTGATTTCAGAGTCATTCTGGGGAGCCATAGCTGAAGATTATGCAGCAGTTGGGCCTCCTTCAGGATTCCAAGGTACGATTTTTGTTTTTTTTTTTAAGTCAAGAAATCGAAGAAGAGAATACCAAAAAAAAAAAAAAATTCAATCTTTTCTGTTTCTGTTTCAATCAGGGCTCATTTCATGGCTATTCCTACCTGCAATTGCTGCCGGGATGTACTTCAAAGTGCCGGTAATAAAGCAAAACATCATTACATTTTTTCTATCAACAAAAGACCAAGAATGGACACTAGCTGTTTTGAATGGGGTGCTTTACAAATAAACAGGGAGAGTACTTGTACGGCGGCGCGGCTTTATTCACGGTGGTGTTTACGATCATAGAGATGGACAAACCCAGCGAGCCCCACAACTTCGAGCCGCAGATTTATAACATGGAGAGAGGAGCTCGAGACAAGCTGATATCAGACTACAACACTATGGACATATGGGACTTCAATGAGAAGTATGGCGATTTGTGGGACTTCACCGTTAAGAGTGAAGACATCACCAAAAGATAGATGCAAGACTTTCCTTACATCGCGTCTTCGAATGCTTACCGTATATTGCAATTTAGACATTGTCCGAGGATTCTTTCTTGGCGTAGGTGTGGAAAATGGGGGATAGGCTTCGTGGAATTCTTAGGTCTCTTGCAACGTCCACCAATCTCTTCTAGTCTTTAGTCATCATGTTGTAGGAGACTGTCAAAAAACCCACTAAATGAGGATTGACTTAAAAGTCTATGACCGTTCTTCTCTTCTAGTCTTTAGTGGAATGGACCATCATGTTGTGGAAAACTGACAAAATGACCACTAAATGAGGATTGACATAAAAGTCCATGACCGTTCTAATCTCTTGAGTCTTCAGTGGAATTGAGCATCATGTTCATGTTGTAGAAATTTACTATATAAGCTTGCAAATTGCCGGTACAAAACTACAAAAACCCAATATAGTAAAATACAAGTTTGACCAGTATGTATATTTTCAACAAAAATGGGGCCATGCCATTTGCTTAAATTTAGTTTCCAGCCAACGGAAAACCTCAGCAGCATCCTTGTCTACTTAAACACCTTCAATCTTCTTCAGCTTACCTCACAAGACTTTTCCAAGAACGAAACCTTAGGCCAACAACGAACAATGAAGAAAACAAAGAATGAAACCTCCTTTCTTACCACCATCATCACCTTTATCTTCTTACAATCGATCAACTCTGCGCAGTCCCAGCCGAGCACGATAGGCTACAACTGCACGGCCAGCGAAACATCTTCAAATTCTTGCCAGACCTACGCCTTCTTCAGGGCCAACTCGCCGGCTTTCCTCGACTTAGCTTCCGTCGGCGATCTTTTCTCGGTCAGCCGCGTGATGATCTCCGAGCCCAGCAACATAACGTACCCAAACTCAACCCTCTTGCCAGACCAGTCACTCTTCGTCCCCATAACATGTTCTTGCAATAAAGTCAACAGCAGCATCACAATCTCCTACGCTGCGCTCAACTACACCATCAAGAGCGGCGACACTTTCTACTTGGTCTCCACGATGAAGTATCAGAACCTCACCACCTACCAATCCGTGGAGGTCGTGAACCCCACCTTCGAGCCCACGCGCCTCAACGTCGGCGATGTAATAACCTTTCCCATCTTCTGCAAGTGTCCCGACAACTCCTCGGCGCAGCAGGGCAACAGCAGAGCCAACTATCTGGTTAGCTACGTTCTGCAGCCGTCTGATACTTTAGCCACCGTTGCTTCGACGTTTGGGACGACGGTGGAAGACATAGTTCAGGTTAACGGAAACGGTGCGCAGCCTCTCGACACTCTCTTCGTCCCAGTTTCGAAGCTGCCGAACATCACACAGCCTTCGATGCTACCTCGTATCAGTCCTATGAAGACCGAGAAAAGCAGAGGGGCAGTTGTTATAGGATTGGGGATAGGTCTAGGGATATGTGGGCTGCTGCTGATTTTGATTTCTGGGGTGTTTCTCTATAGGGAGAGGGTTGCTAGTAAGAACAGAGAAGAGGGCTATAAAGACGAGGAGGAGAAGTTCCATAAGCCAGGGCAGAGGCCTTTGAATCTGAAAGCAGAGGAGGTGAATCTAATGGCTGATGTTTCTGATTGTTTGGACAAGTATAAGGTCTTTGGGATAAGCCAACTGAGAGAAGCAACTGATGACTTCGACGACAGATGGCTGATCCAAGGCTCCGTGTACAAAGGTTGTATTAACGGCGACTGGTTTGCCATCAAGAAGATGAAGTGGAATGCCTACGAGGAACTCAAGATCTTGCAAAAGGTGAGACTTCTTTTTCTAATCGAATTTTTCCCTTCGTTCTTTTACTTCTTGATCCGTTTTCTGATTTCATGAATGCGTTATACATGTTTCTTGAAACGACAAAGGCTAAGAAGACATAAAACCTTCGGATTAATGAAAACAAAAAAAACTGTAACGAGGAGGTTAGATCTTACAGATAGTCACATCATTAATCCATCTGATGATCCAATTGAAAACTCGTTAGGTAAAGTGGCCTGTCTTAATCTTCGAATTATTAAATTTCAAGAATCTCTCAACTTGGCCCTGTTTTTCTTGGCCGCCAATGGCTACCAACCAGTATACGATTGGTCAGTTCACATGTCATCACTTAGGTAGATCATCATCATTCATTACACAGATCAGAAAAAAAGAACTGATCAAAACCTTCGATTTTTGGCCCATTTCTAGGTCAACCACGGCAACCTAGTACGGCTCGAAGGCTTCTGCATAGGCTCCGAGCAAGCAAACTGCTACCTCGTCTACGAATACCTCGAAAACGGCTCCTTACACTCATGGCTCCACGACCGGCCCTCCCAAGGCCCGAACCTAACCTGGAAAGCCCGCCTGAGGATAGCCATCGACGTAGCCAACGGGCTTCAGTACATCCACGAGCACACGAGGCCAAGGGTGGTCCACAAGGACATAAAGTCGAGCAACATACTCCTCGACCTCAACATGCGGGCCAAGATCGCCAACTTCGGGCTGGCCCGTTCGGGCTGCAACGCCATAACCATGCACATAGTCGGCACCCAGGGCTACGTCGCCCCCGAGTACCTCTCGGACGGGATAGTCTCGACGAAGATGGACGTTTATTCGTTTGGGGTCGTCCTCCTCGAGCTGCTGACGGGCAGGGAGGCAGCTGATGATTCGGGCAGCGGGCAGTTCTTGGCGGGCAGCGTGGGCGGGATTTTGGAGGGCGGGACGACTGAGGAGGGGAAGCTCAGGAGGTTGAAGGGATTCGTCGATGGGAGTTTGGCTGGGGAGATTACGGCGGGCGGGGCTTGGGATAGCGTGATGGGTGTGGCGAGCGTTGCTTTGGCTTGCGTGAGTAGAGATCCTCAGAGGAGGCCGAGCATGGTGGAGATTGTTTACGCTCTTTGTAAGAGCGACGATCTTTTGTTCGATGTTTCTGAGGATGGGTTCTCGCCCAGGCAAGTAGTTGCCAGGTGAAAGATTTGCAGGGATTCGTGTTTTGTTTATTACATATATATATATATATATATATAATAATAAGAAGCTGAGGAATAAGAGATTTCTCCTCCTTATTGTGCTGCGTCGAATAAAGAAGCTTATCATGATTATGTGTATGTTTGTATGTATGTATGTATGTATGACTGGTTATTACAAGCGAAACATGCATTGATATTACAGAAAGCCATGTCCTTTTTCATGCTATGAAGGTATCAAGAAACAAGGAATAATGATGTAGTAGAATTAATCATATAATCAAGAATCAAGATTCGGGGATCTATTGCAGTATATAGGAAAGATGATTGATTGTCTCTTCTTCGCCGTGGGACTAACGAATAACCGAAGAACTTGCTAAGCCTTTTGCATCAGACCCTCTGATGATTCTCAGCCTCTTACAAGTCTCCACGAACATCCTGGGAATTTTTCCAAGAATCAAACGTTAGTACCCTTTCTTTTCTTACATACTTTTCAAGAATAGCAGCAATAAACTTACTCCCATGGAACGTCTCCGACGAGCATCAAGTCGCCATCTTTATCGTCGTAAGCTGGTGCGTATTCGGAGCCTTTGTATCCTTCCCTCTCAGAATACGCTCCTGACAAGTGAATCAATCAGCACAATGATATCAAACCATCTTGACGAATGAAAAAAAAAAGTACAGACAAGAAATCGACTAAAGATATCTCCTTACTACCTATGGTGAGACTGAACATGTTTTCCAAGGCCTTGATGAGCTCTTCATACCCTTTGTAAAGCCTTAGATCGATCTTCCTCAGATAAGGGGCGCCATCCATGCTCACCTTCACATAGATCCCAGATTCAGATTCTGTCTTTGCCTTTGATGATCCGAGGTTGTTCTTACGGTAGGATCTCACCGGCGGCCAGCCAACTATCTGAGCCCTGCAATAAGAAAGCACAGTTCTTTCCCATGTTAATATAACCATTTTTACTCACCTTCACTAACATCGAAAATCATTAATTTCACTTACTTTGGCGCTGGAGATGAATCAGAAGCACGCTTTGGAATACTATTGCAGCCCACGATAGCTTCAGGCGAGGCTCGCTTGTTCGTCTTCGACAGAGATAAAGCAGTGTCTTCTTCGTCTTCTTCTTCGTTCTTGTAAGAGCCAGGCACTCCCAGCCTTAGCTCAGTTTCCTTCAAGTTTAGATCAGTTTCAAGAGCCATGATTTTTTCTTACGATTTTTTCGACGAAGAAAGGAGAAGTTCAGTTCAAGAATTTCCCTGCATAGGGATGCATAATGGTGCGTGTGATATATTGTGTAATGTAAGTTTCTTGGAGGTGACAAAAGCTGATTTTGTTTGCTTATGAATGCTTACGGCTCTTTATATAGAAGGAAAAGTACACGACTGCGTGTGTGTAATTAGGCGCATTAATTGCAATTAACTATCTAAAGCGCATGAATTTCGGACAAAGGCAAGTTAAGCTGTCTGCTAGTTTAAGGCAAGAAGGGGACAAGGGAAGGA
The DNA here is from genome assembly GCA_027422505.1 of Craterostigma plantagineum. Taxonomy (NCBI): domain Eukaryota; kingdom Viridiplantae; phylum Streptophyta; class Magnoliopsida; order Lamiales; family Linderniaceae; genus Craterostigma; species Craterostigma plantagineum. The sequence continues at coordinate 4,727,962 of JAPQWV010000029.1, forward strand.
CAGGCCCAGCGTTCCATAAGAAATACATTTTTCCTTAGTTGATATGAAACGGACGGCCAAGATAGCATCTTGGGGTTAATGGGATTGAAATTGGTTCGTCCGATTTGGTGGGTTGATTAAAGGCCATACATAGCATGTGAGGGGAAAGGTCCACATGGGTTTTGGGTATAAAACCATGTGGGGCTTTTGAATTTTTCGTAAAGATTGAACCTTTTTCTTTTTGGGTTACGTAATTTGATTGTGAATTAGTGTTTTGATGGTAGGGTTTAGATAGGGGCCATGTGTGAATTAGGAAAATGTGTGGCTAGAAAGAGAAATATATGGAAAAGAGCAAGGGATTTGTTTAGGTCGTGTAAGTCTAACAATAACAAATCTAGTCCACTCATCTTAACTTTGGGCGTGTCTGATTCGTACTTGCAATGATAATTCCAATTAACCTTAAAGTTCATTTTAGTACGTATTTTGCATTTTTAGACTATGAGGGTAGAATTAATGCAATGAATTACACCGACTCAATGATAGTTTGACTTGAATTTTTTTTTGAAGTAAATAAGAGAAAAATGTGCAGTGTACAAAGAATTCCCGGCGCCATGATTCGCGGCGCCGCGAGGCGGAAGTAATATTATAGGACATGTAATAAATTTACTATTTATTGATTTGATTATTTCCTCTCAAATTTTATCTAATAGCGGTGAATTGAATCGGGAGTATTTCTAGTATGAAATGAAGTTTGACCGAATATTAATATTATTTTTTTTCATGATTGATTGAATTTAGATTCTTGATTATCGAAGATGCTTATGTATGTCTGATCTTTGTGAAGCAGCTACTCTTTTTATATTCCTTGTTCTTCTCAATTGTCAGGTTCTCAAGTGAATTCATGGCAATTGCTATGAATCTACGTATTGCATTATATTTACATATAGTACGAAAGGACCTAAATGCAACAAGGAATAAGAATATTAATCATAGCAGTTTGGTTCTTCTATATATAATATATCACGAGAATCTACAGTTATTTTAATTGGAAAAGCGTTTTTATTTTACATAATGTTTCAACTCAAATTACGGCCGACCCTTGTTTTTACATAATTGGAGTTCAATAAATACGACTCTATAGGGAATATTAAGGTTGCAATGCAAAAATCATCCCATATTAAAAGTTTTTGCGGACAGCCACATAAATTTATAACATCAAATCCCTCCATGCATATGCAATCCTTTTTGTTTTTCTGGTTTTCCGTAACTTCAATTTGGTGGAATGTCATCAAGTTTGGAATCTGACTGATGGAAGATAGTGATGCACAACAAACACGACACAAGGTATTACAGCATATTTCTAGGTAGATGGTTACATATAAACATAAACTATCTAGAAATTACATAATTCTCATGGGATATTAATACGCTTTATTACGTACACTACGATTTGTGTGGATTAGATAGATATGTAGATATGGATATAATATAAGCAAGGAGAAGGACAAAAATATGATATGAGGACCAGAGAACTCAGGCAATTACTCAAATTTTCTGCTGTCATAACATTAAATCCGTGGGCATTCCCTACTCCAACCCTTACATATCAATTGCATGACCATATAAAATTAAGAACCATGTCAATAAAAGATGGTCCACTCTTCATATAAATCTAGAAGTTCCATAAATTCCAATTACATTACAAACCATATGAATTAGCTCGTTAAGGTACACAATAGTTTGAACTGAGAGGACGACTAGTTTAAACTTTGTCTCAAACCTAAAAATCATATATAATCTTAAAAAGACAATTTATAAGTCATGAAATTGGTCCAAGAAAATCACCTTCGATGCTTACGAGAGCCCTAAACTCTTCCTCAGCCACGTCGTACTCGACAGCAATAGCCATGAAACGCAGAACAGCACCCAACTCTATTTTCTTCTCCGACTTCTCATTCACGAATACAGTTTCATCAGCCACGAATCGAAAGCCGCCCATCTTCCTATTGGATAAGTAGATTTTTTCGATCGAGGCAAACCTCAAGAAAGCACCGTGCTTCTGAACTTTGTGAACGACCCCTTCCAACACTTCTCCGGGCAAAATCTTGAGGGTCAAGCAGCTGAAGTCCACTCGAAATAGAAGTTCACCGCTTCGTTGTCTGATGATTCCTTGTCCTATGCGGTCTATCGTCGTTACGGATAGGAGAAAGCCAAGCTCTTTCGTTGCCTTTTTGGCGGCGAAGATGTCCAAGAGTTTGGCCAAGATTGATCTTTGGAGGGTTAAGCCTTTGGAATCCATGTTCTCGGGATGGATTATTACGTCCCACGATAGCTGTGCTTTGAGGAACATTTTGTCCAATCTTTTGCGATCACAACAGGCTTGTAATGACAGCCGAGGAAAGATGCTAAAAGGTCTCAGTAAATTGACAAAAAAAAAAAAAAAAAATCCGATCTTTTGAATTTCTGGGAAACAAAACTCCAAGCGACAACAGAGAATTAATTCAAGCACACATACGAACACAAAGCACGCAATTAATTCTTTAACAGAGGTGGAGGAGATGCAATTCCAAAAAAACAAAGTAGAACATGATCGTCGTACCAGTAAACTTTCGACGAGCTTCGCGATCGATTATGGAAGGTTTTCCCCTGCCTATTTCCCAAATTCGTGCGCGGCGGCGGACGGAGGCCGACAGGCGAAGGTACGGCCAATGGCTTCGATTCTCTGATTCGGAGAAGAGCAGCAAAAGAGTGAAGCGTGGAAAGGTTAAAGGGAGAAGAAAAGGCTTGGTGTTTAGGCTGATCAATTGGGCTTATGAAGGATAAATGGGCTTTAAGTATAATCGATCGGCCCATTATTTCGACCCATTAACCCATGGAGCAAACTCAAAGCATCATCTTTTTTTTTTTAATTTACGGTCCCGAGGTATCCCCACACAACCCGCAAAGCATCATCATCTTAAAACATATTTTTCTGAGTTTATAAGCAAGAACACACGTTAGACAAAAGCTAAAAAAGTGGCAAGAGGAGAAAATGCTGCATACGACCAAGAAATTACACGACGAAAACGAAAAACGAATGCTAAACTTTCCTACGAAACGGGCCCAAGATAATCGCCCTCCAAGCTCACGATCACTCGAAAATCATTCTCGGCCTCGACATACCTCTCTCCGATGACCAAAACCCTCAGCTCGACTCCCTTCTCGATCTTCGAAGACTTTGTGTTCATGAAGTAGGGCGTTTCCCCGTCCACGTACTGATAGTCGTCCATCTTCTGACGGGACAGGAACAGGTTTGCGGGCCCACACATCACGAAGACGCCATGCTTCAGCACCTTGTGGACGGACCCTTGTAAGATTTCTCCCTGGAGAATCTTGTAGGTTATGCAGTTGAAGTCCACCGGGAACAATACGTCGCCCGACGAATGCCTCACTTTGCCCTCGCCGATGTGCGAAACTGTGGTGACTGCAAAGTAGTAGCCGAGTTCTTTGGTGGCTTTCTTGGCTGTAAAGTCAGCCATGAGGCGAGTGATGATCGCCTTCTGAAGCATCAGCGCCTTCGTGTCGAGGGATTGTGCTGGGATTACCACGTTCCATGAGAGCTTCGATTTGATGTACATTTTCTTTTTTTTTTTGTGGAGAATGAGTTTCCTTATCTGTTGGAAAGAGATAGAGATCAGCTATATGCGATCAAGAAAACAAGATTAACGCAATGGGAGAAGTTTTGCTGTACAAAAAATCTTCTGCTAACTATAAAACAAGGACTAGAGGGAATATTACCACAAAAGGAAGATCAAGTATTAAAGAATCGAATAGAAGGTTAGAACAGAGTAGTGCACTCCGTATGGACAAACTCGTGATGAGTATGAGAGGTTTTGAAGGGAAGACATGGCTGTTTAAAGGTTTAACAGTTGATTGATAGTCATTGGAATCTAGACATTATCATCAGCCTCTTTATCTCAATCTCCATGGGAACTGTTAGTGAGCTGTCTTAAATGATCTCATAACTCTCTTGACCTTAAATCTAAACCTGACCAGAAAAAAAGAAAAAGAAAAATGACCAACTGCTATTTCTTTCCTTTCTCTTCAGTAGTTCAGTTGGACCAAAATCCACTTGTTGCAGAACGAAAATGCATACACGAAAAGGGATAGCTTTCACCAGATCAACCGTTCAACATATTTGTTATACCAGATTTGTGGAAAAAATTAGGGAATAGGCACAATAAATAGAGAGTGAAGAGGTAAAAGGAAGATACTTTCTGACTCTACAAGCGAGCGAGACAACTATAATGCCAAACGCTCAGGTCAAACGCTCATCGTGGATACAAAAATTACCCTCTTTGCAGAAAGCGAGTGCTCTCAAGAAAATAGTAAAAGACCCAGCTAACAAATTGACCGAAACTGAAGAAATTATCCAACCCAATGCATGAATTTGCAGTACTCAATACGAATCGAATTGATAAAGCAAGGGAAGAAATCAGTACCAGTTGCAGAAAATAGCTAGAAATTCGATGCTACCGTCGTAGGTTTTTGAAGCGTAATAACCCTTGCAGAATGACGGTAGTATATTTCTTCATAGTTACACTGATATTTATATTTCTGAATAATTGAAAAAAAAAAATTATAATAAAAAACAACAGTTAGATACACGGGAATTTTAGGGAAAAATACCTAGTTCATGATTTAACTTAAGGATCAGTCCCCATCTATTTTTATTTGAGAATAACTACTGCCACTAGGCAAAAACTTTATTCTTACTCCCTCATATGTTGAATTACCATTTTATCCTTCCTTCTTTATCTGGAAGTTGTAGGGAGAGAGAGGGAGCATGACGACTGAACCTTCAACAGAGCCAAAAAAATCTCCGATCACTTTCTTAGTCTCAATTGAGCTGGCTGGGTTGCTCCATCACTTCTTCCACGGGTTGAAGTCTCGTCTAACTTGGTGATTTCGAAGTTCATCAAGATTCAAGGGTTCGTATTTTATTTTCCCCAATTAGGGTTGGTTGAATCCGTCTTCGTATCTTTAAACTCATTCACTTTATTCGCAAATTAATTGAGAGTTCATGTAGATCAAGACTACTTGAGTTCTTAGATGGGTTTCAATATTTCTTTTTATTTTTTCCTTTATTGTTTCAGCGCTGAATGTGTTCATGGTTTTCTCAATATTTGCATTGAGTTGGACTATAATGTAGGATGGATTTGGAAATTGATGTTGGGATCATTTTGACCTCTTAATTGGAGATGCTAGTTTCCATCCACAGTGAAGCTTGGTTCATGAGCAGGCTACCTCATTTTTTTCCTTTCAGAGACTCAACCAAAAAGAGAGATGGCTAACAATGGCTAACAATAGCAGACCACCTCTTTTCATTCTTGACTTGGTGTTTTGTTGTAATGCATTGTCCTAAGGAATAAAAAGAACAGACATCGAAGTTGATCTTTTCGATGTTCTTTCCTAATTAAAACGCATTTTTATTTTGAAAATTCATGAAGGTATGGACCTGGATGACTTTCGGAAAATTAATTTGAGATCATTGCATGCCCAACTGATTAGCAAAGAGTTTGCACTCAACTCCACTTTCAAGCATTTCTTAAAATATTTTTAGAGGGTAAATACCTGAACTGATAACAAAATACTTAATTTTGGGAAATAATACTGATTTTTCAGTTGAAAAAACATGTGAAAATGGGGTGATTAATCATATACTAAAATGGTAGTTTCGGATCATAACCTCGCACATTTTATGTTGATGATGAGCAATATCCTTAATATGTAAGATGTTGATAAATATCATCATTTTAGTCTTAGATAACTCGACCATATATACAAGTATTTTATACATCAAAATCAGTATTAGTGGCCTTAAATTTGGTACCTTTAGTCTCAATTAAGGTATTTATTGCTGAATTCAAGTATTTGACCTTGAATGAAGGTGAAGCTGCTTGAAAACTCATTTATGTTGTTGATGATGAGTAATGTCCTTAATATGTAAGATGTAGATAAAAAACCATCATTTTAGACTTAGATAACTCAACCACATACACAAGTATTTTATGCATACAACGCAGTATTTGTGGCCTTACATTAGGTACTTTTAGTCTCAATTTAGGTATTTTATTGCTGATTTCAAGTATTTGACCTGAATGAAGGTGAAGTTGCTAAAAAACTCATTTTATGTTGATGATGAGTAATGTCCTTAATATGTAAGATGTTGATAAAAAAAAAGCTACCCTTTTAGAGTTAGATAACTCGATAATGTGCACAAGTATTTTATGCATAAAAATCTATATTTTTGGCCTTAAATTATGTACTTTTCGTCTCAATTAAGGTATTTTGTTGCTGAATTCAAGTGTTTGACCTGAATGAAGGTGATGTTGCTAGAAAACTCAGTTTATGTTGTTGATGATGAGTAATGTTCTTAATATGTAAGATGTTGATAAAAAAGCTACCCTTTTAGAGTTAGATAACTCGATAATGTGCACAAGTATTTTATGCATAAAAATCTATATTTTTGGCCTTAAATTATGTACTTTTCGTCTCAATTAAGGTATTTTGTTGCTGAATTCAAGTGTTTGACCTGGATGAAGGTGATGTTGCTAGAAAACTCAGTTTATGTTGTTGATGATGAGTAATGTTCTTAATCTGTAAGATGTTGATAAAAAAAAAAACATCATTTTAAACTTAGATAACTCAATCCATGTACACAAGTATTTTATGCATAAAGTCAGTAGTTGTGGCCTTAAATTAGGTAATTTTGGCTCAGTATTTTATTGCTAGAAAACTCGACCATATACACAAGTATTTTATGCATAAAGTGCAGTATTTGTGGCCTTAGATTAGGTACTTTTTGTCTCAATTTAGGTATGTTGTTGCTGAATTCAAGTATTTGACCTGAATGGAGGTGAAGTTGCTAGAAAACTCATTTTATGTTGATGATGAGTAATGTACTTAATATGTAAGATGTTGATACAAAAAAAACTACCATTTTAGAGTTAGATAATTCGGCCACGTACACAAGTATTTTATGCATAAAAATCTGTATTTTTGGCCTTAAATTATGTACTTTTAGTGTCAGTTAAGGTTTTTTGTTGCTGAATTCAAGTGTTTGACCTGAATGAAGGTGAAGTTGCTAGAAAACTCATTTCATGTTGTTGATGAAATGTTCTAAATATGTAAGATGTTGATAAAAAACCATCATTTTAGACTTAGATAACTCGACCATATACACAAGTATTTTATGCATAAAAGTCAGTATTTGTGGCATTAAATTAGGTACTTTCTGTCTCCATTTAGGTATTTTATTGCTGAATTCAAGTATTTAACCTTGAATGAAGGTGAAGTTGCTAGAAAACTCATTTTATGTTGTTGATGATGAGTAATGTTCTTAATATGTAAGATGTTGATAAAAAAAACCATCATATTAGACTTAGATAACTCGACCATATACACAAGTATTTTATGCATAAGACGTAGTATTTGTGGCCTTAAATTAGGTTCCTTTAGTCTCAATTTAGATATTTTATGGCAGAATTCAAGTATTTGACCTTGAATGAAGGTGAAGTTGCTAGAAAACTCATTTTATGTTGTTGATGATGGTAATGTCCTTAATATGTAAGATGTAGATAAAAAACATCATTTTAGACTTAGATAACTCGACCACATACACAAGTATTTTATGCATAAAACGCAGTATTTGTGGCCTTACATTAGGTACTTTTAGTCTCAATTTAGGCATTTTATTGCTGATTTCAAGTATTTGACCTGAATGAAGGTGAAGTTGATAGAAAACTCATTTTATGTTGATGATGAGTAATGTCCTTAATATGTAAGATATTGATAAAAAAACTACAGTTTTAGAGTAAGATAACTCGACAATGTACACAAGTATTTTATGCATAAAAATCTGTATTTTTTGCCTTAAATTATGTACTTTTCGTCTCAATTAAGGTATTTTTTTGCTGAATTCAAGTGTTTGACCTGAATGAATGTGAAGTTGCTAGACAACTCATTTTATGTTGTTGATGATGAGTAATGTTCTTAATATGTAAGATGTTGATAAAAAAACTATCATTTTAGACTTAGATACCTCGACCATATACACAAGTATTTTATGCATAAAACGTAGTATTTGTGGCCTTAAATTAGGTATTTTATTGCTGAAGTATTTGATCTTGAATAAAGGTGAAGTTGCTAGAAACTCATTTCACCATGCATCTTATATGGTAAGGACATTTATTATTGACAACACAATTTAAGCTGTTCTCCATGGGATCGACGAGCAAGAATCATACAAGACAAACGGTTTTTCATGAGAGTACAATGTGGACGATGCTATGAGGATTTTCATAAATATTAAGAATATTGTAATGTATTCGACATATTATGTAGTGTAAGTAGAAAAAAAAAACTAGTTTTTTTTTCATGTTTTTGGTGATTCGTATCATTAACACTTGATATGGTTGATTAAAACAACAATTTTTGTGGAATGTATCTCGCCCCCTTTCTAAGGTATTTTTCGTATGAGGATTGGTATTTTATATGATAAATCAGTTCACAATTGAAGTATTTTTTATTCGAATTCAGGTATTCGACAAATTATATAGAGCAAGTAGATATTTGAGTAACTTTTGCCTGAATGTAAGTACTTTAGTCTCAATTTTGGTATTTTCATGTTGAATTTAAGTACTCGAACTTGTATGAAGGTAAACTTGTTAAAGCTCATTTTAGCAAATTTTGTGGTGTTGATGAAGATCAATGACCTTATTATGTAAATATTTGATTAAAACACACCATTTTAGTATTAGTTGGTTCGCTCCAATTCACAGGTATTTTCTGCATAAATATAAGTATTTCATGCCCGAACTTAAATACTTTTGTCCCAATTTAGGTTTTTCTTGTTGAATTCAAGTAGTAGAACTTGTACAATGTTGAACTTGTTACTCATTTTAGAAAAATTTGTGGTGTTGATGAAGATCAATAACCTTATCATGTAAGATTTTTGAAACCTTCAAAACGAAATTTATTGGAACCTTCACCTTCAACTAAATCAAGCACTTAGAATTCATCTATAAAATACCTAAATGGACAAAACATGCTCAATTTTACATTTAAAATACTGATTTTTACACAGAAAATACTTTAAAAGTATAACATATGCTCTCGTTGCCACATGGATCATTGTTCCTTCTCGGATTTTTTCTAGTTCCACCATAGCTCCTCACTCGTAAGTATCTCTTCGATGGGTTTCTTCACTTTGGGATATCCACATCATAGCCGCTGCTTCGATTCGATGGTTCTTTCCCCCAACGTTTTCTTCATCGACTCGTGTATTCTTTTGTGAGGGAGCGGCCTTGCTTTGTGCATCCATGAAAATGGCTGAACTTGACCAATAAAGAATGTCTGAAAAAAACCAGAAAGAGGTTTTTTCAAGGAATCAATTTTCAAACATAATAAAATTACCAGGAATATAGCTTCAAACATTATCCATAAACAGAATACTGCTAAGCCCATTAACTACACCCCGAGAAATCAACCGAAATGAATCAACAATTCATCCAAATAGCTCGAAACAATATGATCTTGAACTTCAAATTTGGGGTTTCTTCTTCACCCTTTGCTCCCACGGTCTACGTCGCAGAAGTAACGACACTCGACTCGCCGACCCTTACAGGAGCCACCTCGTTTATCACGACAGTAGAAGCTACCCGATTTCGAAAATGGTCGGAAATAGGTTTTTGCTTTGGTTCTGATTTGAAGCTCTGGTTTGAATTTTGATCGCTTCTCTCTATTCCACATAGCTCAGATGAAAGGGTACTTTAATAATTTAACATTTAGGGAGTTGAAATAAATTTTCTATCTAGTGTCAATACCTAATCACAAAAGGAAACCTCTAGGGACTGATTCACAAGATAAAGTTGTCATTAGGTATCTTTTCTAAATTTCCCTAGATACACACTAACTGGACTGCATCATCTTGTATTAACAGCCTGCATTTGTCTGATAGACAACATAGTCTCGGAATACCGTCCAAGATAAGTTCAATTGCAGTTACAAACTATAAATATGTTTTATATTTATAATAACATGGGCAAATATGTAACTTAAAAAAACATATTTCCTAGTCAAGTTGCTTTGTCCAATCGAAGGGCTTCCAATCACGAGCGAAATCGGCGACGGCTTTCTTCTGCGCCTCCACGGATTCGTTTCTCCTCCTTCGGTGCATATCTTCGGCTGGCATTTGCAATATACCTCTTATGACATTAAGGCCGAAACTGCTCTTGAATTCTTTCTCGTCGTCAATCACGTGAACAAAACCCTTATTCAGACCGAACTCTACGTGGAAATAAGGGAAGTTCTTCGGTATCGAACCTCGAAGACCCTTCTCGCTCGTGTCGATGAGCTTCTTAGCGTTATGTTGGCTCCATTCGTCTTCAGCTTCATCTATTGCCTGAAATGTGAGTTATGTGTAAGAATAGTTGAACGAACAGTTCCTTGACAAGCTGAAAGATTACTCTAATCACTTCTATACCAAACAAGAAGGTTAAAGAGGTTTATGGGCAAGAAACTAATGGTGGAAGAGATTATGAGGCGACCTTCTTAAAGTAAACAGGGGCCTGTTTGGCGACGTCTCGAGGCAAAGGCACGCATTCAACCATACAGTGGCGCCTCTGCCTTGCCAAGTCCATCACCGTCTCGAAGAAGACTACATCCTTTTCCTGCTTTGCAAACATCATTATCAGGCATTTCTTGAAGTTCCTTATTTCCTCCCATACGTTGTCATCAACCATTCTCGTGGAAGGTTCATGCTGCACAACGTAAATAGACCAGATATAGATTAGAGACAATAAATAGTGATTTCATGAAAAAGCTCCGTAAGATTCGGTAGTAGGTTCACCTGCAGGGTCAAAATGCCACAATGGCCAGGCACAAGAGGCTGCTGATGAGGTAGTGCCAAATAGGTGAAGTTTGCTATGGCGATGACGAGATGCTTAGGTCTTGTAGAACTTTCGAAGCAAAAATGGCAGCGCTCTTGCTGAGTCAAAAAGCGATTTGCCGTATTCGTTAAACCTCCAGTCGATTTATTATTAGTGTTTCCTCCTTTCTTTCGGTTCTTCTTCCTTGGACCTTCGTCGTAATCATATTCTTCGTCCGCCTGATTAGATGTGCTGTATTGATGGTTGTGCATGATTCTTTTAGCCAGTTGATGGTCGGAGTCCTCCTCTTTCTTCTTTAGCCTTTCAGAATGATCATGGATGATATACCTGGATATAGTGGTAATTGGTAGGCAAATGGTTAAAGATAATACGAAAAGAAAATGGGGGGCCAAAAAGAGGTAGATGTTATACAGTACAATGCAAACTTACCTGCTTGTGGACCCATCGGGATGCCCTTTACTTCCTTCATTACTAATATCCTGCCTTGCTCTGATTTTCTCAGCTTCTTTCTGATAAGCACAAAAAAAAAAAGTGATGCAGGCCAGACCACGGGAAAATAGATAACAGAAAAAAAGAACGCATCAGTAGCATAAATCTCTGACCAAGAATAATTTTAATCTTAATCGTCAACAACTGAAAATAGAAGCACAAATTGAAGCATCCACATCATATTTTGATAAAATTGATCACCGTAATTGCACAAGAAGCAAAATTTAAAAAATTCAAGATGATTAGCAAATCATTAATAATGTAAAAATCAGCTTGTATAGAAATAAATACTGATGAAAAAAGGAGGGGAAACTACAGCATTCAGAAAGTTACCATCAATTTTTCTGCCTCCTCATGCTTTCCTTTCATCTTTAGTTGCAAGGCTTTAGCAGCCAATTGATTGGCGCTCATGATTGGCTTCACCGTTCCATCATCGTCTTTGATTTTTCTGTCTTGTGCTCTCAGTTCAGTCTCTTTAGGCGAAACATTACTGGGACTCGTCGAATTATCCTTATTTTGATGTTTAAACTGATCCATGAAACTTCCATCGTTGGAGAACTTATTTAAATCCGACAACGCATCAGAGACAAGAGCCGCATCCTCAGTCGGTAGATTTTTACCACGCTGTTTTCCCCAAGATAAGGAATTATCAACTTTGGGCACTCTCATTTTAGGATGGCGTCGCAGATCATCCGTTCTGCCTTTTGGACCAAAACTCTACAATAAACGAAATAAGATCACCAGTTAGGATCTCTTTCCTAGCTATAGCAGAAAGTCATAAGTGGAACGACGTAACAACAGAATATTACAAAACTAAAAATTCTATTAAGAAGTCAATACAGACTCATACCCCTCTCTGTCATTTAAAATAAAAAATAAATACTAGAGAGTACGCATCTTATTCAGTTATAAAAGGGTAGGAATGGATGAGAATTTCAGAAAAAATCGTCAAAATATTAATGGAGCAATGAAGTCAAAACAAGTGGGTCGCTAGTTGTTACCTTCTCAGAACTATCATTTTTATCATTTACATCTTTAATAATCCCTTTCCTCCTGTTATTTATCGCTTGAAGATGTGCACGTGCAGGTGCAACATCAGAAGAAGCGACAGAAGCTGCCAAATGACCCATAGAACCCCAACGCTCTCCAACCACCTATAAAAGGAATTGCATCAGATATCCATCCAAATATAAGGGTGGAATAAATGTAAAAAAAAAAAGGTCATGCTCTACACCTCTTTAAGTGTCCTCCCCTCACGAGCTGCTTGTTCTTTGGCCCTTTTCATTGCCTTAAGTCTCCAACTAGCACCCCCATCACCGACAACTGCAGCAGATAGAAGTTGTGCATCTCCAGCCTTCATTCTATTTGATTCTTCTGGATAACCGCTTCCATCATTCTTCAAGTAAGGATTAAGTTCCCGGGGATTATCCTTCTTTACCTTGTGATCGAAAAGATCTGTTTTAGAAATATGCTAGAAACGGAAATGAAAATCGCAAAATGATGAAATTGAAAAGGAGTGATTGAAAATTATGAACTTCGACGAGGGTAGATACACATGTATAAAGTTCACTAACAGAACCTGCAATAATAAAAAAAACAAAAAACGCAGGCAACATAAAAATAAGTTATTCCACAGCGAAAAGCATACAGCAGAGCGTACAGCTCGGATACCTACCTCTTCTGCTGGGACTACCTCTGGCTTCATATCGGAAGATTGGCTGCCAGGAGTTTTCTCTGCGTTGTCTCTTGGCAGAAGCATCCACTCAAGTCCCATTTCTTTCCTCACAATATCAACATGGTTTGGTGACTGAGATCCTTTACCCACATCTGTATCTGTATCTTCTGATGAATACTCTGTTCTTTGTCTTGTTATCTTTTTCTCTGAATGACTTCTATGTCGACCTTCAGAGCTATCATCATGTGTTTTCTTGGATTTTACTAGGTGTTTTCGTTTCTTCCTATCACGCCCTGATTCACTGGAACTACTACTTGTTTCTGAAGCAGAAGACATATCCTCATCCGACGCATACCACTTTTTCTTCTTCCTCGATCCACTTTTTATTTTATCAAGTTCGTCATCAGAACTGTGGTACCGCGAACTCTTGCTTCGCTTCCCATCCCTTTCCTTCCTGTGTTTGGACTTTCTTCTCTCCTTTACAGAACCTTTTTCCTCATTTCTTTCCTAAAACACAATCGCCAAGAGTTGTTTTAAAAGACAAAAAAGAGGAGGGAGAAAAAAAGGCAAAATTCGTCCAACAAATAAATATTTTTCATCAAACGATCAACTGGTACGGGGAACACTATTAGCATCCCAACTCAAATGCAGCAAAGAAACAAATTTGAATGTTGAAAATAAACTACGACTTACTTCATCAATCTGATCCCGAGGTATGAACTTCAATCCTGAGAGCATAATTCTTCCTCTTAAGCCAAAGCGGGCTCACATCAGCTGGCATAAAATCTACCGAATGCATTCAGAACAGAAATTCAACATAAAACACTGTCAACGTCCGCAAAATCAGACAAAGATAGAGATACTAACCCAAAATCGAGAATTGAGAGGGTTCGCGTCGAACGGTACGTGGTGTTTGAGCTATCCGGCAATGGCTAGCGTGGTCGGTCGACGGTCAGGGGAGGAGGGTTTTCCAATTTAGGACTCCGATGTAATGAGTTTGTACTTTTGTATGTGTATGTCACGGCCGATCGCCATTCGCCGATGCCTCAATTCGAGTTTCCTAATATAGATAATCATTACTAAATAAAAGATAAAACAGTAACAGTTAACGACTTAAAAGCCCAAACATAAACATGGGTTTAAACCCATCAAAAGGTTCATTGAAGCCCATTATTAAAGGGCTGTCAGCCCAACTCTGATCAAACATTATTTTACTACTTTCTTGCACACCAAATTGTGGCAGTTTATATCCACCCCAAACCAGTTATATAATACTAGTACTTTCTTGCATCCAATGTGTGTGCTTAAAATATAATTCTAGAAATTATTTTAAATTGAAATCATAATTTCTAGTGTTTAACATGAAATGTAATTTTTAAATATATAAAAAAATTTAGTTGTAGAGGCATAAGTATAGTAAATAAATAAATTAGGAGTGATAGGAAAATTATTTAATTAATTAAATTACAAATGGGGGAGTAAATTACAAATAAGTTACATACCAAATTTTGGCAGTTTATATCCATCTCAAAAATAGTATAGATATATATAGTATTGATAGTATAGATACGTCATTAATGTACAATGACAAAGAAAATTTCGTACATATAATCACGTTTATACCGTAAAATAACATTCCAAGATTAGGAGTAAAGGTCAATATTTTAATGTTAAAACATTAGTATGTACTATTAGCTTATTTGAAGTACCTTTTACTAGTGTTCACTTATGTTACAGCAAGCAGGGTTTCTGAAATAATTGACTTTTTTTTAAAATCCCAAGTTTTAATTATATATTTTCATTGGGTTTGTATTGGTAATAACCAACCCTAATAGGACAATTATTTATTACATTTTTTACCTAAACGGCTCTCAACATACATATTGAGAAAAAGAAGCCCTTTTCATGAGATAGTGACGCACTAAATATATATATATATAGGCGTTAGAAAATATAAAGAAGTTACATTTCTTTCACCCTTCGCCTCATTTCAGCTGCTGAGCTTCCCTTTTTCATGTTCTTCATCTCAGCTCTCAGTTTCTTGAATTAAAGATTCATTTCTTCATTTTCTATCAAGGTATGCTCACTCAGTGTCCTTACAATCTGAATTAAGTGTTCTTTAATTTATGACTTGCTCTTCCACTCCACGGGATTTCTTTGTACTACTTTCGTTGTCTGAATTGGGCTGTTCTTGGATGTTCGGCTTACATTACATGCGATTTCTTGAATGACGTCTGCATTTTAAGTGCTAAATCGATCTGTTTGTTCTGTTTTATTGATTTAACTGATAGAACCTCAAGACTTTTCTTGCAGGTTTTTAGCTTCAATAGTGAATGTTATTTCCTTTATTGCATTAAATCACTTCTTGGCCAATCTGGTGGGCATCTATATACCAGGGCTTAATGCAGTTCTGTATGTTTTATTGGATGGACTGAACTGATTCCTAATTCTCTAAGAACTGATTTCTAATTCTCTATCAAAGTTTTCCTAATTAACAATAAAAAAATGATTTTTTTTTCCTAATGCGGTGGTGGGCGAAGAAAATGATCAGTGCTGGGTCAGGAATAAACCTCGAACGGTCTTCGAGTGGTACTCAGTACAGATCTAGCGAATCGATAACTGAATGGAGATCATCAGAGCAAGTGGAGAATGGGACTCCATCAACTTCATCTCCCTATTGGGACAGTGATGAAGAAGATGAAGCAGGTGTGTTTTCTTCGTTTCGTTGAACAGATGATGTAATAACTGTTGATTTATTTTGAATAGTGATCAAAAGTTGCTTCGTAGCTTCAAGCATCGCTATTACTTTGTGTTCCATTATCTATTTTCGAAGTGCTGCTGCGCTTTATGACTGCGTTCATATCAATGCTTGCAGGACCGAAACCATCTGAGTTGTACGGAAAGTACACTTGGAAGATTGAAAAGTTCGCAGAAATAAGTAAAAGAGAACTTAAAAGCGATGCCTTCGACATTGGAGGCTATAAGTGGTATTATATTCCATCAAAACTATTTCTAATGTGTATACTGTCCTTGATTTGATCCACAGAACACCATAAATTCGTTTTTTAATGCATTCTCTGTTGTATGATTTTGAATCTGCAAGTCGGTATATAATCGAATATATATTTGTGTGTGTGTGTTGATAGGCACATCTTGATTTACCCACAAGGTTGCGATGTCTGCAACCACTTGTCATTGTTTCTATGCGTTGCAAATCATGACGAGCTTTTACCTGGTAAGATATAGAAATGTCCAGTGGCAAAAAGTTGAAAATAAAAGCTATTTTTTCGTTTTGGAGTTATAATCGCGCTTTCTTACAATAGGCTGGAGTCATTTTGCACAATTCACAATTGCCGTTGTGAATAAGGAACCGAAGAAGTCGAAGTATTCAGGTAGGTATCGTTCTTTCCTTCTCATGCGTGTAGTTGAAATTTTCCAATTTTTCTTTTCTCCAAAACGTTTACGCAATGGCATATTTCTTTTATAACATTCATGCAGATACGTTGCATCGGTTCTGTAAGAAGGAACACGACTGGGGGTGGAAGAAGTTTATAGATATATCAAAGCTATTGGATGGATTTGTTGATGAAGATACTTTGATAATCAAAGCTCAAGTGCAAGTCTTGAGGTGCCACAGGTTTTCGATATATTCTGATTACCTCTATGAAAATACCTCTTTTTAACACCATGACATTTGTTTGCTTAAAGGGCACGAGCAGACAGACCATTTCGGTGTCTTGACATACTATATAGGAGGGAACTTCTGCGCGTATACGTGGGAAATGTTCTGCAAATCTGCCGTCCTTTTCTGGACGAAAAACGAGGCAAAATGGTGAAGCTGATTGAAGACAAAGCAAGATGGTCCAGGTATTTATTTACGCTTGTCGTCCCTTTACATTGATCTAATCGATTCATTCATTTGTTATGAATTCTCGGTAACCCTGTACATTTTTTCAGTTTTCGATCTTTCTGGCAAACTATGGATCAGCATTCCAAGGATTCTCTGTCCAGCGAGAAAGCAGAGGCGGTACTTACACTGGTTGTCAAGCAATTTTTCTTGGAGAAAGAGGTTTCTTCGACCCTCGTGATGGAATCGTTATATAGCGGTCTGAGAGCACTCAAAGCCCACGCCAAGGAGAAAAAGGACAATAGAAGGCCTGACGAGGGTGAAGATTTTCTGTGCCCTATGATTCTCATGGAGGACGATACCTTTGTTTTGAGCGATGACATTTTGCTGCTGATTGAGATGGCTGCTATGGAAGCCTCGCAAAGGACAAAAAAGGACGGAAAGGGTCCACAAAACCGAACTAAGGTCTGTTTTTATAGGGAAAAAATGATGTTTTTTTTAATCGAAATGACTTGTTTCCATTCTCTTTCGGTTATAGGCTGTGGATGTTGTGAAGGACTTGAGCAAAGATACCATTGAGCAAGATGAGAGGCGACTCACTGAATTGGGTCGTCAGACCATTGAGATTTTCGTTCTAGCCCATATTTTCAGGTAATTTTATCGCTGCCAATGGTCTTCGTTTTTGTGACTTGGAGGAGCTTAATAGATGGACACTTTTCATCAACGTTTCTGCTTTTTTCTGCGCTGGACATAGATTTGTATGATCTTAATACTATCATTATTTTTTTTTCCTTGCAACAGTAAAATAGAAATCACACACCAAGAGATCATTGCCCTGAGGAAACAAGAAGAGCTCATTCAAGAGGAAGCTGCTTGGCTTGCTGAAAACGAGCAGAAAGTAAAGCGTGAGAAGGAAAAGAGATCCAAAAAGAAGCAGGTTTTTTCATCATTTACATATACCTTATTACAGAATAAGCATAACTCACTCGTTTATCATTGAATTTATGTTTTTTTACGACAAGCAGAGAAGAAAGGATCGAAAAGCCAAGGACAAGGCAAAGGACGATAAATCTAGGGAGAGTATATCTGGTGAAGAACTTTTAGTGTCCGAGTCAGAAATTGCTGTTGAGAAATCTGATGGTGTGGAAAATATATCCGGTGCCAATGAATCTTCAGTTGGTACAAATGACGCCGACGCCGAAATAGCTCAGCTCGATAGCTCATCTGACTCATTTTCTGAGGTTGTGAGGAGAAAGCCTCAAAATGGAAAAAACCGAAAATCTGCCATCGGGTTAGTATTTTACCTACACTTCTCAGTTCTTTCTTCGTATGCTATCAATTTTTGGATGGCATAAACAGCTCGCATCTGTCCTCGCTACACAGTGGAAAGAACGACCAGAGAAATAATGAGGTTTCTGACTCGTCTGATTGGTGTACTGTTGGAAAAAGACGAGCTTCTAAAGCTGTTGCATCTCTTTCAAAGTCCGCTGTCCCCTTTTCCCAGCATACGGTCGTCGAGAACGCGGTGCTTCTTTGTTTTCTGACGTCCATATTTCTTTCTACATACGATTGCTATGAATACAGTCGAACTTTTACTCTGTTTTTTGCAGGAAGAAGAATCTGCACCATCATCTTCCATTACTTCCCCTCCAAAATCAAGATCTGCAAACGAAGTTCCATCCATTAAAACATCCTCCAAAGACGGTCTCAATCAAGCCAACTCTGGCCAAGATTCTGCTGATAAGCCACCATTGCAGCCCTTAGTTGCTAATAAGCCTGATAAGCCATCAACTTCTGCTGTGCTGCCATTTATACCAAGGCCCTCGAGCGCCCCCATAGCTAGTGGACCTTCAATGGTCCAACCGAGCTGCGCGCCTCAGTCTTGCAGCAGTGCAGTTTTCAGTGGCCCGAGCACTCAGAGACAGCCCATCGCTGCCATGGCCAATGGCTTTCTTTCTTACGCCCAAGCAACTTCTCTCGCCGGGCCGCCCATGGTGCTTCCACACGGTTCAGACATGCCTAGTTTCTCCTTAGGAATGGAGAGCGGGCCCGCCTTATGGGGCGGGGCGATACAAAGGGGAAATAATCATCATCATCATCATCATCATCATCATTCGAGGAACTTATCTGCAGATTATGCTTCGACGCTTGCGATCAGTGGAATGCATAATAGCATGAGATCTCAGCCTAATCTGCCTTCATTCGAATTCTCGGCTGGCCCGTCTACTAACAGTCAAGGCCATGTTGTGACTGAAGATTTTCCCCACATAGATATTATAAACGAACTCCTCGATGACGAACATGGAATAGGAAGTTTATCCATGTCAGACTTGGGGAGGAGCGCTCGAAGTTTTGTCAGCTTCCGTGGAGAAAGGGGGCCGGGCCATTTGTCTGGCATGGGCGGGCTTCAGCATGGCTATGGTGGTTCTATGGGAGGCTATGATATGTTCCTCCATTTCAATCGCCGATGAATGGCCCGAACTCATCGGGCTATCTGGCAAACGACTGGCGAGAACGGGCTAATTCGTTTCGACCTTCGTAAAATGGGCCTTAAAGTCTACCTTAGGGCGGGTTTTCTACTCTGAGCGGCGCTGAACGTCAACACAGGGAAGAATTATTAGAATCATTTTCTGTCTGCCATTCGAACTTTAGCGTTTTCCCACCTCTTAAAGAGATGAGAAAACTAACTAGGAAAAAACGGTGGTTTCTTTTTGGGGGGTTTTTAAAATATTGAGAAATATGTGCGCAGGAGTCAACCTTATTACATGATCGATCGTATGTTTTCAAATATTTGTAGTGTACATCACGTAAAGAACTCATCAGTTGAAAACATGGCAACAACTCCTTTCCTATGTTAGAATTCAAACCACGACTCTTTCAACAAATTGACTCTCTTTTAGTTTTATCCAATCTGCAGCGGTCAAAACCTGGGAACTAACATAAGATCCAAGAAACTTCCAAGTTTTCCTGTAATCCTATAAATATATATGTCCAAAGCTATATCACGATCATTTCTATCATTGTCTTCTGCTACGAATTGAACAAATGGGAAAGAAAACAATGAGGAATATAAATAGTAGAGTCGTCGTACTAGTTGCAATAATTTTTCTTGTTCTATGCTTTCAGCCCATCAGAAGCAGCAGGTTATTACTACTTCATGAGGATCATCATAGAGAGGAGCATAACATATTAAAGGAGAAGGGCTTTTTCGTACATTTGCTCCAAAGGGGCCCTGTCCCACCTTCGGGGCCCTCGCCATGCACTAATATTCCAGGCGGCAGTAATGGCGGTGGTTGTCCGAACAAGCAGATTAACTTTGCTATCGGTGCTTCACCGAGAAATTAATATATTTTGGGCTTCAATCAAAAGCGATTGATCATTTATTTATTTATTTATTTATGTTATGAAAGTCAATCTCATAGTTGTATAGTATATATTGTTTAATTCGTTGCTTTGGTTATTTCGTTTTACTTAGTTACTATTATGCGCCTATATAGTGCATGGTATATCTAATTGTAAGTACCATCTCATATTTTTTTTAAAAGAAAAAAGAAAGCTTGATCCGTGCACTCAACCTTGAATACATTAGGCAGATTTACGCATATAACGATTTGTTAGTCAAATTCCGTGCATGGTTTTGTATCGTGGAAGAATTATATTTAACTATAATGTATTTCAAAGTCAAAGCTATGCACTTATTGATACGTGTGTATATATAGGTACAAAGTCAAAGTCCGAAAATAAAATGCTTCGATAGGATCTTGAAACGATTTTAATTATGCACTAGGTTGACAATTATCATATATGAACGTTCTTACAACATAAAAGAGCAATGCATAGTTATTTTCAAGTTTCATGCATTGCAAATTGCAATCTTGAAAGACTCTGTAGCCCATAAATGGATCGGTGCAGATAACCCAACGGGCTTTCGTATCATGTATCATTTTATTTAAGGGTAAAATGCGTATAACCCCCTCGTGGTTTCGTGGAAATGCGCATATAACCCCTGTAGTTTTTTTAATGCACGGTACTCCCTTGTGGTTTAACTAATGTTGCACCGTACCCCCGGACAGCAGTTTTTTGCCCGAATGGATTACACGCGCTCTTACTGCAGGTGGGTTAAGCTTGGAACATATTATTTACTGTTAAATAACTAGAATAACCCTAAATATTCACCTTATTTTCAAATGATAACAATCGGCCCTATCTAGGATAAGAAATGTTACCCGGGGGTTATCATTTGAAACGAAGATGATTAGTTGGGCTTATTCTGGTCATTTAACAAGTGAATAATATGGTCATTTGAGCGCGTGCAAGAGCGCATGTAATCAAATTTCGGGCAAAAACTGATGTCCGAGGGTTCTCATTTGAAAAGAAGGTGAATAGTTGGGGTTATTCTAGTTATTTAACAGTAAAATGTTCAAAGCTTAACCCACGTGCAGTAAGAGCTGCAATCCAATTTCGGGCAAAAAACTGCTGTTCGGGGGGTACGGTGCAACATTAGTTAAACCGCAAGGGAGTACCGTGCAATTAAAAAACCACAGGGGTTTATGCGCATTTCCACGAAACCACGAGGGGGTTATACGCATTTTACCCTTTTATTTAACGAACTCTAAACGGGCTTTCGTATCAAGTATCATGTTATTTATATTTAAAAAATATCTACCAAAATAGCCGTCTGCGAGTGCATAATATTTGAATAATTCATAACACATAGTCATAGTTTAATGAGTAAATTTAGTAAGCCGTCTGTTGAACGTTGATTCGCATATTAGGACGGTTTGAAGTATTAAATATGGCTTTCGTGTGCCTGTAGTTATTACAGTATATAAAATATGGATATATCAGGTTACGAATTAATATGTGCGTGCGTGTTTGCTTGGCGTGTTTGGAGGACCAAGAACATTATTAACATATTAAATGCTACAGAATGCCTCATATTTAATATTTTTTACCAGTCTAGGAAAGTTTCTGATCCCATATGGTCAAATTCGAAAGGAAATTCTATATGCACCCCCAAATTACTATATACACCCCCTAATCAATAATGACCCTTAATTTTTCTACAAAAACTGAAATTCCAATTTTCAAGATAAGCAAACAAGGTTACAATCTTAATTACGGCTGATTGTTATTTATTATACTTAATTACTCCTCTATATTATTTATTAATTGTTTGCAGATAATTTTGAGGGTGTTGTGCTTATTATTTAAATTACGTATTTCACAAAGTTAAATGATCATTTTTAACTATTATTTAATTTCTAAACATTTATTAAACAAATAATAAGATTAAAAGTCCATATGTTTGTAAAAAATATGATATTAAATCTTGATATTCAATTTTTTTGTTTTTATTTTATTTAAACCTATTTGTCCATGTTAATATGAAATACTTATATTTTTAGAAGTGTTTTAAAAATAATTTAAGTATAATATTGATAAATTAGAAGTATTATTAATTTTTAAGTGTTAAATGTTGAATTGACTCCAAAGATAATTAATTAATGTTTATTGGTATTTGTGTAAGTAATTTTCGTTGAAGCAATCCATTAATGAAAAACATTATTACATTAATTCTTACATTATTAATGATGGATAACGAAATTAAAAAAAAAAAGAAATAATTTTCAAGGTTTTTTACACCCTGAAAGAGGTGCCAATAGTAGCACCCTTTCTAAATATTTTTTTGGTAGAATGACTTTTTCATTTACCACAGCACCAAGGCCACCGTTAGTCTGTTACATCAATTTCATACTCTATATATCAACTAAGCTGGAAAGGCACAAACTCGTTGAAATATCAATGTATTAGCAGCATTCTTCTTGACACACACCAACTTGATTCTCCACTTCATTTCGCTACCCAGCATATGGAACAGTTGTTCCACTGATCTCGCTTCCATGTCATGTACTCTTCGATTCCGCTCGCTCCACAGGTGATACACCAAGGCTGTGTATACTGCAACCTTGATTTTACACTGCACATTCCTCGATGCTCCCCCAGTTACCATCCATGAGCACAACCTCTCAAAGGAGGTGATACTCTCTGTACAGCTGAGCCATTCTCTGATCTTCAGTATTAGCATCTGGCTATAACTACATTCCAGCAAATGTTCCATTGTTTCACCACATATACCACACAATTTGCACGTCTGATCCTACACTTGTACGCCCCATTTCACCAATCTGTCCATAGTCAGAAGTCGCTTATGCATCAACATCCATAGCATGAATGAGTGTCGAGGAATGTTGTATCTATTCCAGATAGCCTTGCAATATGGGAAAGGTGAG
This sequence comes from Craterostigma plantagineum, assembly GCA_027422505.1. Classification (NCBI taxonomy): domain Eukaryota; kingdom Viridiplantae; phylum Streptophyta; class Magnoliopsida; order Lamiales; family Linderniaceae; genus Craterostigma; species Craterostigma plantagineum. The sequence continues at coordinate 4,751,176 of JAPQWV010000029.1, forward strand.
GCTCTGCCTTTCAGCCATTCATAACCAGAGCTACCAGTATATTTACCATCTGCAGCCATTCTCCAGTTCCCTCCATTGTAGCCCTCTTTGAACTGATTTTTCAGTCTGTTTAACTTTTTCCAGTACCAACAAGAATCAAGGGCTGGTTTCTATTCCCAAAAAAAAGACCTTTTAAGTACACAGCATTGATCCATTTTATCCACAATGAATCCCCATCCAGTGTAATATCCCAGACTTGTTTCCCCGTTAGTGCTTTGTTCCATGTCTTGCAGTCTCTCAGATTTAATCCACCATATTTTTTGGGCCTGCACACTTGCTCCCATCCAATCAGAGGTATGCATTTACCATTTTCTTGTTTTCCCCAAAGGAAGTCTCTACAAATTCTGTCCACTTCTTTCGACACAGCTGATGGCAGCATGAAGATATTCCCCCAATAACCATGAGTGGCTAGAAGGACCGAGTTTATTAGGCATAACCTCCCCGCGTAAGATAAGTTCCTGGTTACCCAACATTTTAGTCTGGCTGTGATCTTCTCTATCAACACCTGGCAGTCAGTTTTGCTCCATTTAGTTGGAGATATGGGCACCCCCAAGTATCTCATGGGGTATTGACCAATCTTGAACCCAGTGATCCTTGTAATCTGCTCCCTTTCCTGCTGAGAGGTCTCAGCTATAAACAGACTGGATTTCTGGGAGTTTGCCTCGAGGCCAGAGGTGATTCTGAACTGGTCCAGAACTTCTTTGATCACTGTCACAGCCCCACTCCTTCCTTTGCAAAATATCATTAGATCGTCTGCAAAACATAGCTTCACCAATTTCACGGTCTTGCACATGGGATGGAATCTAAAACGGGGGTCCTTGGAAGCTAGCTGCAGCTGTCTAGTCAAATATTCCATAGTAATGACAAAGAGTAAAGGAGAGATCGGATCTCCCTGCCTCAAACCTCTGCCACCCTTGATATACCCATCTTGAATCCCATTAATGGAGACTGTATATGTAACAGTGGTGATGCATGCCATGGTCCAATTTATGAACTTCCTCGGGAATTTTAGCACATCCAGCCTTCCCTAAGAAAATCCCAATCCACAGTATCATATGCTTTCCTGATATCCACCTTCATAAGAGTTCTAGCCGAGGCATCTCTCCTATTATATAGCCTGATCAGATCCTGACATAGCAAGATGTTGTGTACTATGGACCTCCCTTCGATGAAAGCACTCTGATTTGCATGGACCAGTTTTGACAGAATGGGCTTGAGTCTCCTACATAATATCTTGGAAATGCATTTGTATATTGTGTTGCAGCAGGAAATTGGTCGGAATTCTTGGGCTAACATGGGATTGGTTACTTTCGGAATGAGACACAAGACAGTGCCATTGATCCTAGGTAACATCTTACCATTCTCAAAGAAATCCAGTATGGCTGCAGAAATATGTTCTCCAACCACACTCCATGCTTGCTGAAAGAACCCGCTGCCATACCCATCTGGACCCGGGGCAACATCTACATGAATGCTCCTCATAGTCTCATAAATTTCTTTTCTGTCCGCTGGCTTGTTGAGTCCCAACTGATCCTCCAATGATAAAGTATATCCTTCAGCTGCCACCAACGGGTTGATAATAGGCAGCAAAATGAGCATGCACCTCTCTGGGATCAGTTAGAGTGACACCCTCAGCTGTTTGGACAGACATTACTCTGTTCCTGTAAGTCCTCCTCTTGATCACTGCATGAAAATATGATGTGTTTTGGTCCCCCTGAGTCAGCCACCGAGCTTTGGCTTTCTGCCTCAAATACTTGTCGTTGGCTTTGCTCAGAAACCCATATTCCTGTCTAATGATTTCTTCCTTCTCCAACAGGGCAGGGTTTAGAGGGTCAGCCTGCAATGCTGATTGGCATTCATCCAGCTTCTGCCTAGTGTACTCTGTTGTGTTGGTAATGTCTGCAAATAAAGACCTGTTTAGGGCCTTTAATGGACCTCTAAGCTGCTTCAAATTCCAGTATACACCAGTCATTGATTTGCCCCTGCTAGAATCCCAATGTTCCTCGACTGTTCTCAAAAAAGATGGAGCCATACTAGACATGGCTATCGGGCCGGTTCGGCCCGGAACCGGCCCGGAATCGGTAGCCGGTTCCGGTTAGGAACCGGAACCGGTTCAACCGGTTAAAACCCGGAACCAATCCGGTAATTATCGTTACCGGATTGGTTCTGGAAAAATAGAACCGGCCGCTACCGGTACCGGTTCCGGTTCCGGAACCGGTAATCCGGTAACGGCTATATATAAGCCGGAACCGGCACCGGATCCGTTAAGATCCGGTAAGATCCGGTAAGGCAAAAAAAATAATAAAAAATAAAATAAAAAACTAGCCGTTGTCAACGGCTAGAAAACAAAAAAAAAATTAAAAAAAAATAAAAATAACGGCTATTATAGCCGTTACAGAGCCCAAACGGCTCTTTTCAACCTTTTTTTTTTCAGTTTGGCCCTTTTGGGCCAAAGTGCAATTTTTTTTTTTAGTCCCTAACTAAAACTCTATAAATACCACATCATATTTCATAATTTTTCACATCTAATCTCCCAAAATCTCTCTAATCTCATATACTCTCTCTCGCTCTCGTCTCGTATTATACGAAAATACACACATACACACACTCGATACACACACACGAAACACACACACCACACACTCGAAACACACACACTCGAAATACCCACACACACTTTATTCTACTAACATGGCATCAAGTTCGTACCCGAACGACGATATTTTTGGTTATATTAATGTAGGTATGAGCGATATGCCCGACGAGGTCGATCCCGACAATGAGGTCGAGGAGACAGAAGGCGACGGAGGACGACGCGGAACCGGTCCGAGCCAAGAATCCACCACGGCCACGGCGACATCACGCACCCGGACGAAGCGCTCGAAGGTTTGGAACCATTTCGACCTCGAGCTCGAACCCGGCAACCCCAACAAAGGTAAAGCTTATTGTAAAATATGTCGTGCGGAATATCAATATAGAGGTGGTGGTAACCAAGGGGGTACGGGATCTATGAGAAAACATTTAACGGGTTTTCATAAATTTGATTCGGTTACGTTAGAGCCCATAGGTACGGAGCGAACGCAACAACAAATAGATGTGCATAAGGGTAGGAATTTCGTTATCACTAGGGAGATTTCAAAAAAGGCGTTAGTTAAGTTTGTCGTCCAATGTGAAGAACCATTTTGTATTGCGGAAAATGAAGGGTTTATCAACTTTACAAGTTCGATACAACCCGGATTCCATCAAGTAGGTCGCAAGACACTTAGGAAGTATGTGTTAGAAACCTTTGAAGAATATAGGTCGAACTTAGTTTCACATTTATCGAACATATCTTGTAGGGTTAGTTTAACTACCGATATTTGGACGAATGTTACTCCCCAATCGTATTTAGTTGTTACATGCCATTGGATAGATGAGACGTGGACAATGCAAAAGAGAATTCTTTCGCTAGATCCGCTAGATTCGTCGCATTCGGGACATACCATTGCGATGTATGTCTTGAATGTAGCGAAAAAATATGAGATTCAAGATAAAATTATGTCTATCACGTTGGACAATGCAAGTTCTAATAACGCGGCTATGGATTTCCTTCGTTCCCATCTTAGCGTGCCTTTGAACGGTCGATTGCTTCATGTTAGGTGTGCTTGCCATGTGATTAACTTATGTGTAAAATGTGCTTTCGATGAAGTATTAGGTCGTGTAATAGAAAAATTTAAATTAATTGGTAAGCAACTACGTGAACGACGTCTCGGGCATTCGTGGAAACAAACGGTCGAGACGAATGGCCTTAGGTATAAGAAGTTTCCCTTACCGGTACCGACTAGGTGGAACTCCTTATATCACCTTCTTAGCACATTTATGCGTTATAAGGATTTAGTCACCCATTTTTGGAACAACAACGCAGTTGGTATGACTTCCGACCCATCACTTCTATTACTAGATGTTGATTGGGAAATTTGCGATTTATGTGTGTCACTACTTGCGGTATTCAAGGAAGCAACGGAGAAATTTTCCGGCGTTCATTATCCTACATCGCCACTATTTATTCCTTTGCTTTTTAGCATGTGCTATAAATTTATTGAATATCGCGGTAATGAAAGTTTGCGCCATTTCATTGAGAACATGGAGCAAAAGTTCAAGAAGTATTGGGAAAATATCCCAATTATCCACGGCTTGGCGGCATTACTCGACCCGAGTTGTGGTAGTGACACTTTCGATATTTTTTTCGAGTATTACTAGACGTTTCTTGGAAAGAGCGTTGACGATCAAAAGACGTCAATTATGCGTTCTCTCCAAGAACTTTTTGCTTTTTATAGTTCTCAGGTGCGTGGTGGTTCGGCGACCGAGCATGCGACCGAGGGAGTTACGGAGTCCTCTAGCGGTGGCCGTGGTCCGATGGATGTCCTTAGGCGATTGAAGATGCAGTCGAAAGGAAAAGCGACCGGACCTGCAAACTCAAATGAAATTCAACTTTATTTGAGTCACAACTTCCAAACACTGGAAGGATTTGACGTTCTCCAGTGGTGGAAGTCGAACGCATCCCTCTACCCGACGCTAGCGGCTATCGCTCGAGATGTTCTTGCCGTGCAAGCGTCGAGTGTCGCTTCAGAATCCGTGTTTTCGACATCCGGTCGGATTATTGGAGATAGGCGAACGAACCTTAAGCCGAGTTCTCTTGCGATGCTTACTTTGCTTAAGGATTGGTTCACCGCCGAGTCCAAGAATCGAGCGGAAAATGCGATCGACGAGTTCCAAGCATGAAGTTCCGAAGACGATGAGGAGGCGACGTCTTGTGTTTTACTTAATAAAGATGTAATTTAATATTTTAAGTAGTTTATTTTTATGTTTTTTTTTCTTTTTTGTATTTTTTCTTTTTTTTTTTTTATTTTTTTCTTGTTTATTTTCGAATTTTTATTGTAAATTTTTAGGTATATTAATAAAAATGGAATTTTTTTTCATCATCTTCAAATCAATAAACACTACTACCCTTAAATATGTATTGTAGTATTTTAATAGTATTATTTTTGTGTTTCTTTTATTTTTTATATTTTATCTTTGTTTTTTTTTTTTTCATTTTTTTTTCTTATGTCGTTTGATTTTTTTCCAATTTTATGGTTAAAAAAAAAAAAAAAAAAAAAAAACGGGTGAACCGGTACGGAACCGGTTCGGAACCGGTAAGATCCAATGGATCCACTAGCGGTTCCGAATTGGTTCCGGGATATCAGTCCCGAAACCGGAACCGGAACCGGTCCGATACCATACCGGTTCGAACCGGAACCGGTATTTTATGTCCGGAACCGGTAGAACCGGTACGGAACCGGACCGGAACGGACCATTACCCATGTCTAAGCCATACTCCACATATTAAAGTATTTGAAGGGCTTTTTATTGCGCTGAATTTGCTCATGTCTTCTCAGCAAAATTGGAGAATGGTCAGATATGCTCTCATTCAGGTATGCAACCTCACAGTCAGCGTACTTGCTAATCCAATCCTCATTTGCAAAGGCCCAATCAATTTTTGACCAGATTATTTTCTCGGGGCATTGTTTGTTGTTCCATGTAAACTTGCAGCCACTGGATCTTATTACTTCCAGCTGACATTGGAATGTGCATTGGGTGAATCCCTGGAACTCCTCAGTTGTGACAGATGTGCCCCCAATCCTATCCTCCAATCCTCTAACATTGTTGAAATCGCCTCACATCATCCAAGGTCCCCTAGTACCAAATCCAATCTGCAGGATGGTTTCCCATAGTTTTTCTCTCTCAGGCAGCTCATTAGAACCATAAACCACTGTCAGGAATGTGACACAATCCCCTCCTTTCAGAACTCTGAAATGCATCAGCTGTGCAGTTTTTTGCAGTAGCTCCAATTCAATCCCACCCTTCCAGGCAACAACAATCCTGCCATTCGGATGCTCACTCAGGTTATGACAGAAATCCCAACCACCAAACGTTTTATTCAATACTTCCCTCATGTATCCCTCCTTTACCTTGGTTTCAAGAAGGCAAATGAGATTTATTCCATATTTACAGCAGAAGAGAGCCACTTCTCTCTGCTTTAAGGGGCCATTCAGCCCCCTAATATTCCAAGAGGCCCACCTATCCATGATCGGGGTCTTGCACCCTCTGCTTGGAAGGGTTAGGAGCTTGCGCCACCTGTTTTCTGGTTTCCTCGTATTGAACCAGCTCAGCCCAAGATTTCCTGGCACTTTTCTCTTTTGTTTCTTCCAGACCATCATGTCCTCCAACAGATTGTTCTGGAACAGGTTCTACAAGCATCGGAGATACACACTCAGGTGCTACAGACTCAGTTCCCACAGGCACTGATTTACTCTTTCGGGTTGGTTGCCATTCCTTCTTTTCCTCCTTTCGACAGATAGCTTCCTCATGTCCATAACTCTTACATTTGCTGCATAGTATAGGCTTCCATTCATAAGAGATTTTCTGCTCTAACAGCTGCCTTCTCACTCAGGAATTGTATAGATTCCTTAAGAGGTTTATTAAGATTAACTTCCACAAGAACGTGTGCATACTGAATTCTTTCTTTCTTTCTAGTCACATCATCAGTCATAATTGGCTTGCCGACTAAGCTAGATAGCTTACTAAGTGTCTTGGCTCCCCAATATTTCAGCTCAAGATGGGGAAATTGCACCCATATAGGAACACTATCCACACCTAATTTGTTCAGCTGAGTATCCTCCGTCCAAGGAGCTAGGATTACTGGTTTTTTGTCAAAATGTAGGATCTCCGTTTGAAGGATTCTATCCCTCGCTTCCACGCTATCAAACCTTGCCAGAAAGAGACCTTGCCGCACTTGCCAAACATTTATCAGTCCAAGTTTGCCCCATTTTCTGTTCAAGTAACCAGCCATAACTCCGTCTGGCGGATTGGCCCCCAGCACATAGCACAGAATTGCAGAATTCCAGTGATCGACTGCCTCCTGTATCTCATCTAGCTCTATTACGCCTATTTCGTGACCTGAATCCGTATTTGGAGCTACATAGTCCAGGCGATTATCCTGATTTTTTAACAGATTCGCGTTAAATTTGAGCCATGGGCTGCTTACCAGCGATTGCGCTGGTTTCCGATCAGACGAACCTGCCAGCTTCGGCCATTCCTTCTCCAATTCAGTATCTGAACCCTTACTGATAGTCGATTGCCGTTCTATCGGAGTATCCCCCAATGGAACAGTAACTTTCGACTTCACTGGTAAACTGCCTCGATTGTGTTTGCCAATAGTACTGCATTTTAGGTTCTCAGTGATTTGCTCGGTGGTAGGGGGCGGCGGCGTCACCACCGTGACCGGAGCCATCCTTTGTTTCGTCGATTTCCTCTTTTTCACCATGGCAGAAGGAGAGAAAAGTCGACTCGTCTGGATGAAATCACCATTTCTCCCCTTTCTAAATATTAAAACTTAGATATTACAAGAAAATATTCATTGAACTACTGTGCGCCCGTCTCTATCATTAGTTTTTCGTGATTTCGGTTTCAAATAGAGCGATTCTTCCATAGCACAGCTACATAATAATGATGATCCCGTAAAAAGGTATTTTTCATAAATAAAATTATCTTCAAATAGTATAGTATAACATGTAATATATTATATTACTAAACCAATATCATTCTATTACACACTACACATTATCAACCCATAATGATAAACAATAAAGCCGGCCTCGTAATATAAAAAAAAAAAGAATAAAAAACACAAAAAAATCCCACGAAAAAACCTATATAAATTACAGCGAGCAGACAAGACAAAGGTCAGCCCTAACGCGCGATGTTCTTCTTCTAGTAATAGTCTCCACTCTCCACTCTTAACAAGAACAAGAAAACCGTAACAATAGTTTAAACCAAAAAAGGGAATCAACTAATACGCAGCAATGGATTCCTTCGGCAATCGTATCAATATAAGCTCTTCAAGCCCAGAAAACATCGATAATCACCACCACGAAGAAGAAGAAGAGCATTCAATGGAAGAAGAGGAAGACGATGACATCTCTGGCGTGGGTCGATCCTACGAATGTAATTTCTGCAAGAGGGGTTTCACTAACGCTCAAGCTTTAGGTGGACACATGAACATACATAGAAAAGACAAGGCAAATAAGGCGTCCAATAAGCACAAGAATTATCGTCAAGGACAGCCCTCGGTTTCTAACGTTATTAGGAGCTCTGGCGGTGAGATTTATTACCCTCATCAGATTATTCCACCTCCGATCGATCTCCGCCATCATGTGGAGGAGAAGAACTCGAATTCTTACATGCCTACGGGGGGACAAGAGGAGAACTATAACATGTCACAATCAAGAAACCCTACTTTTCCAGCTGAGAATTTCCACCCTGCTTTGAGGGTTGGGTCAAAACCGTATGGTGAGGATTCGAAGGAAAATGAGATTGATTTGGAGCTTCGTTTAGGCCATGATCCATAGATGAAAAGGACATATTTATTATTGTATATACACTCAGAGTTTGATGGTGTGAAAGGTGAGTCCTTTTGGCTGCCTTTAATATGTTCATTTGTGCATATGGAAAAAAAAAGATATTCTACTTATTTATATTTAAGCTAGTAGATATAATTATGTATTGTTTGCAAATTCGAGGACATATAATTGCTTAACAGAAGATTCACCCGCGCATATAGTCTATAGATCATGAAAAGAATCATAAGTTACTCAACCGAGCCATAAAATATTATATAACGATAATATATCCCACTGCCCTTGAGAGAATTGCAAAAATAGTCTAAGTTTTAAAACTAGAATTGCAAATCTAGTTAACTTTTTAAATTAGTGCAACACTAATCAACTTTTTTAATTATAATTATTCTTATTTTCTCTTTCACCACAATACTATCTCAATTACAATTTTTCATTATTATTATCACATTAGCTTATAAATTATTAATAACTTCATTTTTAATCCAATTCATTTTAGTAGTTTTTATCCCTATAGCATATCTAATATTATTTATTATTCTGACAATCATAATATTTTATTATATGTAGGAAATTGAGCATTTCAAGCTCGTCCATATTCGCATGTCAAATTCAATTTTATTTTACGTTCGACTAATTACTGCATATGCGTCGACTTATTCATTCGGTTTAAAATATTAGAAACAAACTCCTATTTTGGTTCAAAACTAAATCGAACCGTTATTTATAACGGTTGTTTTTTATTTCCTACACATAGTTTATTGTATGTAGGAAATTTGTACATTTATTGCTTTTTAACTCAACGATCATATGACTGTTTTTTTTGCTTGTATATATTGGGGGCTTATTTTCACATCTTCTCCTCTCAAATCTATATCCGATCTCTCTCGAATTTCCCTCAGTTTTCTAAGTTCGAAATATATTTTTTTATATTATTAAAGAATTCAAATTTATTTTTCAATTTGAAATGGAACAATATTCTTTAAAACCATCAAAATTAATGGTTTGTTCGATACCGGATCCAACCGATTCCAAATAATAATCGAAACAGTGTTACCATAGCTCGATTGATGCGAGGTTTTGGTTCAATAGTAACGGCAATTTCACATTGGGAACTGGAAACGTTTAATACACCTACCTAGGTTACATATTTTTAGGGATTAAAACTTTTTATTTGGGGTTAAAATATAATTATTGCTACTTATATGCTAATGTAAGATAATAATGGTGAAAATTTAGAATTTTAAATAATTTCCGGTCAATAGAGAAAATAAAAATAATTAAAATTAGAAAAGTTAGACTAGTTTTGCACAAGTTTTTAAAAATTAAATAGTTTTGCAATTCAAGTTTTAAAACTTAACTATTTTTGCAATTCTTCTCAATACCCTTGCCTGTCATTCTCCCAATCTCAATCATCTCTATCGTACAGAATGTTGATTACTACCAATCTCCATTTTCCTTAACTCCTGAATATTAGTTACTCGTATTGTGCACGTTAGCACCAGTGGTCTAGTGGTAGAATAGTACCCTGCCACGGTACAGACCCGGGTTCGATTCCCGGCTGGTGCATTAATTTTTAAATTTTCATTTCCCCCCTTTTTAAGTATTATTTCAGTTCCATAACACACATGGCAAAGATTCACACAACTATGGCAAATCCATACAAAGTTTCAGAAACTATGGCAAATCCATCGTGTAATAACTAACTTACGCAACAAATTCTCGATTACGGCCCCGACAAACCATAGTAACTTCGAAGGCCCTTTTTATGGCGTGTCGAAACCTTAATGAAGAACTATCGTCGTTTTTACACACAAACAGGTCTTAAACCTAAGTAAGGTAAAAAATAACACACATTTCCAACTAAGAAGACCTCAAGGACGAAATCGCCTCCTCATAATCGAAGCTGCTCTCACAGTCCAAAAGCGCATTCTGCTGCTGCTCATACCTGCAGATATAGTTCAGCCCGACGAGCACCTCACAGATAACCGCCTCCGTCTTTTCCCTGTCAGCAAAGTACAGCGTCTCAATCAAAAGAACATTAGTCGTCGTCCTCTTCGAAGCCATCCGACTATTACTACTCTGCTCCAAGCTGTTCCTCTCGCCCTGCCACCTCATCGTATTGTGGGCCATAGGCCCGAGCCACTCGACCGCCCGGTCAGCCTTCTCCCTCCAATCGTGGGCCAAATGGGCGTCGTATATTGACACTTCCTTGGCGTATGGCTTCAGTTTTCTCTTCAGCGTTTCCCTGATGCTGTCCGTGAGCATATGGTAGAGTTCGTCCCTCGCCTCGTAGCCTACGAGGTGAGGGTAGGATAGTAATTTCTCCAGGACGATGATGATGTTGGCGTAGTGTAGGGCTAGGGCTGAGCCGCCGAGGGTTGTTGGAGGTGCGTAGGAGAGTAGATGGCTCTTGGGCCCGAAGATGGGGCTATTGACCGAACTGCCTTTTGGCTGGCGTGTGATTGCCCGAATGAAGTTGCTGCTCGAAATGGTTGAAAAGCCCGAAACTTGGCTGCTTTGGTCGTCGTAAGAAGAATGATCGTCTTCGTCGTCTACCTTCGAGGCAGAGCTGCTTAGAGTCAGGCATTCGGCGAATAGTCTAGCGGGATTGTTGCTGCACGCAAATTTGAAATCTTGGGGACTAAAGGAGCCTTCTTTGTCCTCCTGTGATCCTAATTTAGGCCTGAAGCTCGAAATTCTGCTTTCGAATCCCTCTTTATTACCACCGTTCTTGGCTGAAATACACTTTCTCAAGGTGGGATGTTTTAAGCGATGCGAATTTCCACGAAATTGAGAAATCGAAGTTTTTTCATCTCCAAAAACGATGCATACCCTTGCGTATATCGTGCAGACAGTTCTTGCTAAGAGTTCGGCAGCCTTATCATATGTCTGATTCCACAGAGAAATGTCTTGCAAGTGCTTTACGTCTTGTTTCTGCCAAAGCAGTTTCTGCTCGAAAGCTTTCCTAGTCTCTTCCATCTGGTTTTGCCTGAACATCTTTGTAGCAGATTCCAACTCATTAGCAACCTCCATTTCTGCATATAAAGCAGCTGTGGCGTTCGCATACCTCTCCATCTTCCTCACCATGCTCTCCATATCCTTCACAAGAAAACTCAGTTCCTTAATATCGATCGCCCCAGAAACTATATCGGCGTAGACGTGTTTGAACCCTTGCAATGCAGGGATTATTGATTTTTGCCCTAACCTGGACACAACACAAGCAACCCTGTTCAAATCGTCCAGTTTTTCGATGAGGGCAAGCTCTAGAAGGTGGTGCTCATCGTCGATAGATGCAAGGGCTTTGATCCCCTCAGAATTTAGGATCTCTTTCTTCAGTTTGAGGATCTCGGCGTCGGTCAGGGATTTGTGGAGATGGACAACCTTGGACATGACATTGGCGACTTCAAAGGCAAGTATTCCTAAAGTCTTCTTCTTTTCTTGGACTAACAAGCCTTGCTTTTTACCAGACGATGATTTTGCTGAATTCTCGAGATACAGCGCATGCTTTAAATTGCTACTCACCTGATTACCCATTTTCAACAGCCAAGGCTCAGCCACCATTTCTGCTCTTTTCCTCGCCGGCAAAGCCTGAAAAAAAACTGGAAATTATGCTTCAGATCAGACCACCTTCATTGTGGAATATCGTCAAACACTTGGAGCTGCTGAGGTTTGTACCTGCAGCCCAATAGTGTCAGTTTGTTAGCCGAAATGCAACAGCGAATATGTATAAAAAGGCGTCATTTCTTAGCCAAGAGAAGTCTAAACAACAACCCCAGAAACCAAAAAAATGCGCATGACTCTCCGAAAATCAAGTGCAGGGAAATGAGTAGGCGTGAAAGCAGAGTTCAGCTTATCATGCGAAAGCCGAAAGGGGTGTGAAACAGCAATCGATTGTAGAGAAACATGCCTAAGGTGGGACTGTGGGAGAAAAGAAAAGGGGGAAAGAAATCAGTGGATTTTCTGAATATATCTGCGCCTATGAAATGAGGGGAGATTATGTAGTAATGATTGTTCGGCCAAAAGGGCAGGTTCGAAGATGGGCCTCCCTCAACATTCACGTCTGCAACTTTTTTCAATCTGTTATGAAAAAGAAGAATATCTGCAATGTTATTTTTCTTATTCGAAATTTAATGATTCGATTTATGGAATTAGCGAAAAAAAAATACTATTTTGAGATTTCTTTGATTGTGAGCTAAGTACAGGTCAAAACACAAGGAGAAACGCCGGGGAACGAGAAAGTTAAGATCAGGCTGAGATTGTAGGTGTGTGCATTAATGAACACATGGATATTTCATGAGGAGAAAAAATTTTGAAAGACGAGCAACACAATAAAAGAGATTGAAATCATATATATACAACTACGCGTAAAAAAAAATAAAATATTCAAATAATCAACACACCACGCATGAGTTAGGAGGAGGAACGAAATAAAGGGCTATTTTCCTTCTCAAGTTGGCATTGGTATCAACGTTGCAAAGTGAGCTACCATGAGGGGGTTTCCTAATCGAATTTTATCAAATAATTTGTGAGAAAACATTGTGAATCAAATTTCATTACGCATGTTGGGGTTGGTGAGTTTGTGTCATAAAAAGACAATAATATGCCTGAAACTAGCGTATGAACTGATCCCAAGACAAGTAGTAAAATGACAAATGGGAGTTAGTATTGCTGCAGAACCACACCATCACATACGATATATTAGGTTTATATTTTACTCTAGTTTAACTTGAGTGTGTTATAGAGCTGGTGTGGATTGCAAGTTTTTGTAAGTACTATGGATAAAAAAAGGGGGGAAATTTCTAGTCACTTCCTACTCAGAAAGTTTGTAAATGGTTCAGTCCCTGTCAGAAATCCTATTACTTTAAATGACAAACTTTTCGAAATTTGCAGTGATAAGGCTTAATACTAAGTATTGACAAAAATAGCCTTCCTAACATACTGAACTAAGTGTTATTTTCCGGCGACTTTCTATTATGCAATTAGATTATATTGTGACAAATGTCTGGTGAACTTATTATCCATCCCTCATCGTTACTATGATGCATAAAATTGTTATTGACAGAGTATGATATATTGGGTGTAGGGTCTATATTTTAGTATAATTAATTAACTTGAGTTTGTTATAGAGCTGGTGAAAGGAATTGCAAGTTTTTTAAGTACTACGGATCAACTAACATTGGCCTTCCTTTCTTAATGTTGACCGTTCAATGCTAAATTAAATATTTGAATTGACTTGGGTCAAGTTGAGCAGGAATTGTTCAGTTAATTCGTGCTTGCTATATTTAAAATTTATGATTAAGACATGCATGCTTAGTTATTGTTAGTAATAAATCTTCTTGGTCCCACACCAGCTTTAACTTTAGGTAAGGTTGTTTCTTCAAGAAGGATTAGTTAAAGAAACTTTATGAGAATATCATATTATATTTTATATAATGATCAACATTAATGCCTTCGATATAGTCTATATGAAGTCTACCTGGTATCTTTTGTTTCTTTGGACTCGTTTTGTGTGTTCATCGGGCATTAACTAATGCATACATGTAATGTAAATAGCTACACCTACAGATTGATGTATATTTCGTTGCAATTATTACCATTTGATCCAAAAACTTTAGAACCTATATCGCCACTTTTAGCATCCTTATTTACGCATAACTCTTACCATTTACCAGAGGTTGCACTTTCTGTCAGCCAAGTGTAAAACAGAATAAAGCTCATATTTTTTTTCTAAATCAACAAAAAGGAAGCATTGAAAAACAAAAGCTTAATTAGTAGAATCATAATTGATAATTCTACTTATTATCCACAGTAGAAACTCTATAAATTAAATCAGTTGGGATAGACCAAACTTATTAATTAAGAGAATTATTAATCGATAAATTAATAATTATTAATTTACCGATAAATTAATAATTATTAATTTACCGATAAATTATTATTTTATTAATTTAGAGTGTATATTACCTTTCAAACTTCTCAAACATCAAATAACCTTCAATCTTCTATATCCTTAATGAACGTCAAATTAAGGATCAAACCTTCAATCTCTCAAGTCTATTAGTTAATGTGCATTTAAGTAATATTAATACATATATCAATAAAAAACAAACGACAATTGAGTCATTTTCAAGTAATCTTCGTTCGTGTAATATGAGAATGTTTTTACATATGGAATTATGTTGGGTGTATCAAACCCCTATCCCACACCGGCTAGTAAAAGCAACATAAATGGGTTTATAAGCTTGTGGGTTCACTCCCTCTATTGCCAATTGGTTTTAGAGAGGAACCCCACAAGCTTATACCGGGTTGGGTTTGGGTTGGAATTGGGTCTGAAAAAAATCCCTACAAATTATCTATACTATTATATAAAGGGTGAGGATGGATATAAACTGCCACATTTGGTATGTAAATTATTTTCAATTTAGTCCCTCCATTTTTTAATTAATCACTTTAAATATTTCAATATCATTTTTAAAAATCAATATTTGTTATACTTATAATCCCTAATAATGAAATTATATTTCATATATATGACATTGAAAATAACATATTTTAAACTGAGAGTAACAAATAAAATTATATTCTGCACAAGCATAGTGTGTGCAAGTAAGTACTAATTAATTTATAATTTATACGGGACCTATAGAAATTATTAAAAGGCTATTATCTTATAATTTTAGAGAGTTATTAATTTAGTACGTTATTCCCGAGTCGGGACCAACCGAAAATATTAAGAGAGTTTATTAAATTATCGAGTATCAATTTATAGAGTTTCTACTGTACGAAGTTTAGCAGAAGGATGGTAGCACGTTCTTTAAGGAGTTCTCTTTATTGAAGTAATCCTCACACGATCACACCCCCTTCTTAGTTAGATAATTGTAAGAATTTAAAAGATAAAGTAAAAAGAGCAAAGATGAAAGCACAAAAGAAAAAGAACAGAAAAGAGAAAAAATAAATTGGAGAAGGTAAGCAAAGCATTCATGGTGGAAAAGGTTCAAGAAGAATATAATAAAAAAGATATAATTAAAATATATAACATAATTGGGCTTTCAAATGTTTATTGGGTCCAACGAACAAAACCCAGCATAAAAAATGAGGCCCAAAACACAAAATAAAATAAAATAAAATAAAATATCTTCTGCGTTCCTTTTCAATTGAAATCACAGCTCGCTGTAAAGTTAGACAGACAAAGGGCCTGAACGGCGTCGTTTCGCGGTGTCGCCGTTAAGTGCTGCCACTTTTCGAAGACGGCCGATTTAAATTCCGAATTCGACTCTTCAGAACGGCTCTTGATCTCGGCCGTCGGATCATTCTTCGGTGACTGAATCAACGGCGACAGCAGCGGTACTGCGGCGCTCCATTCTTTCACGCCTCGGCTAACCACCACCAGCGCCGCCGGCGTTATCCTCCGCAATCGGCTCGGCTCTCGACGCGGCCCGCTGGCTGAGCTCGTATTTATGACGTCATCCATGCGTACTGTCGAAGATAGTGAGCCTTAAACTCCAACCAAGTGCTGAAGAAATCGAGATTAAAGAGCTGATATGGTTCACAGCTTGAAGAAATGAATTCAGCGGTGCAAATCTGTTCAAGTTCTCAGAATAAATAGGGATCGTTCGATCTTAGGCGCGTCATCTAAGGGTTGGCAATTTGAAGATTGAGTTTAGATCAGGGCCATCGGATTGGGCGCGCAGTAAAGATCTAACGGCTCACTTGAAAAGTGCTGTTTCACTTAGAGAATCGTTGGACACTTTTATTAGCTGTAGTGCGCGTGGTACAAGTCGTATAGTGCGGGTGGTACAAGTGGATAATGCACACAGCTGAATATATCTGCTCTATATATATCAGATTATCAGAGTTCAAGTAGGTAACTTTGAGGGTTTGTAACTTTTGATAGAGAGCGAATCTCTGTGAGGTGTAAAAGACAAAGTTCTAGAGCGCATGTGAGTCTTGTAAACCCTTCTTCTCGATTAGTAAAATAATCTCTGATTGGTCCGTGGACGTAGACCAAATTTGGGTCGAACCACGTAAATCTCTGTTATTTTCTGGTTTTCGTTTTCATCTGTTTTCAATTCGATCGACTTCAAGAACGTGTTTCTTGGATCAATTCACACACACATTCGATAGAAGTGTGGATTGCGAACCTAAGGAGGCTGAAATCTCAACAAGTGGTGCGGCGAGTCGTTGGAACGAAGCGCGACGAAGACGATGGCTGCGACGAGGTTCGAAATGGAGATCTTTAATGGCCAAAACGACTTTGGTCTGTGGAAGATGAAGATGAAAGCGCTGTTAATGGAGAAAGGGCTCGAGGAGGCGCTGAAGCCTGAGAAGGAAATGGAGCCGAAGGATATGACGGAAGCGAACAAGAAGAAGATTCGAGAACGTGCCTATTCGATGTTGATTCTTTGTCTCTCGGATCAAGTGCTGCGTAAAGTCGCTAAAGAAACTTCAGCTGAAGAAGTTTGGAAGAAACTCGAGGCACTTTATATGACCAAGTCTCTTGCGAAGAGGCTTTACTTGAAGCAGGCTTTGTATACATTCAAGATGCAAGAAGAAGACTCCATGGATAAGCAAGTGGATCAGTTTTCGAAACTGGTTCTTGATCTTGAGAACGTCGGCGAGTCGATGAAGGAGGAAGATCAAGCCTTGCTTTTGTTATGTGCGCTGCCAAAGAGCTATGAGCACTTCAAGGAGGCATTGTTGTATGGCCGGGAAGCTCTAAAACTCGAGGACGTTCTCTCTGCTCTAAGCTCGAAGCAATTAAACACGAGGAACGGTTCAGAAACTGCAGAAATTACTGATGCGGCGCAGCTCCTCTATGCAAAGAATAAATCCAATTCTTGGACCAAGAAAGGCAAGGGAAAGGAAAGAATTGAGCCTAGGTTCCCTGTGAGATGTTATGAGTGCAACGAAGAGGGCCACATTCGGAGAAACTGCCCAAGAAGGGCTGCATCAAACGCAAGGATGAACCAGAAATTTGCATCTGTGGATTATGCTATGGAAGGCTATGAGGATGCTGAAATCTTGAGTGTTTCTGGGCAAGAATCGAAGCATGAATGGATCCTTGACTCAGGTTGTTCATTTCATGTCACGTGCAACAAGGAATGGCTTCAAGATTTCCAAGAGACGGACCAAGAAACTGTGAAGCTTGGAGATGGTAAAAGCTGTAAGATTCTTGGGCGTGGTACGATTCGTTTGAGGCTGAAATCTGGTGCTGTGGGGTTTCTTAGAGATGTTAGGTTTGTGCCTGAGATGAGGAGAAACCTCATATCAATCGGTGCCTTGGATAGAAAGGGATTCAACGCTGAAATCGCAGCTGGAAAAATCAGAATTCTGAAACAGGGTAGGCTGATTTTGTCAGGGAAATTGAGGCATTGTATCTATGTGCTCGAAGGCTGTTCTGTGGTGAAGAGAACATGTTTGGAAACTAGGGAATGTTGTAGCTTGAATGTGGTGGAAGAGAAGCCACGAGAACCTCTTCTTGAGGTGGAGAATGTCGAGCCAAGACAGCTACTTGGAGCTGATTTTTCAGAATTTCCTGAAGATGCTGAAATCATTGGCGATTCTGGGTCAGAATGTAAGCTATCTGAGGCTGAGGTGGAGCAGATTTCAGCAAGGAGATGGAGTACTTTCAAGCCTTGTTCGAGGGATGCATCAATGGTGGCTGAGAGTTTGGAGAAAGGGGAAGAAACGTGTGATGAAAGGTTGACAGAAAACTCAAGTGAAGACATGAGTGATGATGCTTCACTAGCAGTAGCTGAGGTCTCACCTGTGAAAGAGACTAAGAAGCAAGGAAAGGGCAGCCGTAGATGGGTCAAGAAAGGGACTCATGTGGCTAGGAAAGAAAGATCTTCATGTGGAATGAAGATGGTGAGCTCGAAGTTCCAAGTTAGCTCTAAATGGGAAATTTCAATCTCGTTTGGAGTTGACAAGGTTTCCTTCGAGGCTCGAAGCTGCTAAGGAGCTTGAAGACCAATCAGAGAGGGATTGTTAGTCGAGGTGGAGCCTTGGGTTTTGGCTGGAGAATGATCAAGCAAGATTATACAAATTTCAGATGCTGAAATTGAAAGCTGATATGCTGGTTCTGGTATGGCATTTAAGCAAGTTTAACTTGCTCGATGGGGCTGTAGAGTCGAAGCTTGATGAACTAATTGAGAGTTTTATGCTCAAGGTGGAGATTGTCGAAGATAGTGAGCCTTAAACTCCAACCAAGTGCTGAAGAAGTCGAGATTAAAGAGCTGATATGGTTCACAGCTTGAAGAAATGAATTCAGCAGTGCAAATCTGTTCAAGTTCTCAGAATAAATAGGGATCGTTCGATCTTAGGCGCGTCATCTAAGGGTTGGCATTTGAAGATTGAGTTTAGATCAGGGCCATCGGATTGGGCGCGCAGTAAAGATCTAACGGCTCACTTGAAAAGTGCTGTTTCACTTAGAGAATCGTTGGACACTTTTATTAGCTGTAGTGCGCGTGGTACAAGTCGTATAGTGCGGGTGGTGTGGATAATGCACACAGCTGAATATATCTGCTCTATATATATCAGATTATCAGAGTTCAAGTAGGTAACTTTGAGGGTTTGTAACTTTTGATAGAGAGCGAATCTCTGTGAGGTGTAAAAGACAAAGTTGTAGAGCGCATGTGAGTCTTGTAAACCCTTCTTCTCGATTAGTAAAATAATCTCTGATTGGTCCGTGGACGTAGACCAAATTTGGGTCGAACCACGTAAATCTCTGTTATTTTCTGGTTTTCGTTTTCATCTGTTTTCAATTCGATCGACTTCAGAACGTGTTTCTTGGATCAATTCACACACACATTCGATAGAAGTGTGGATTGCGAACCTAAGGAGGCTGAAATCTCAACACGTACTATGTAATTTGAAGAAAACAATTAATGTCTGAGGAAATGGAAAATAGTAGAACTTTTGGTGAGAAATTAAAGGTTTTGAGATGTTTTAATATATAGAGATCGGCGACGGCGCCTGTGTGTACGCGCGTCGATGATAACTAATATTGGTCTTAGTCAAAGGTTGTCGTCATAGAGTAAATCTGACTCCTCGCCGAGGCTTTTAATCAAACATACATTACTATTTGATTTTAAATTATTTTATGTGTCCCAAATGATCAGAAAGATGTTATACTGTCACGTATGGCTCTTTTCTCTGTCAAGAAAATGAGAAAGAACATTTCATTGAAAAAATTGTAGAGAAGGACGACAGAGATTTAACTATTATATACATGCTTTGAATGCATGGACGCTTTGGTAAACGAATATTCCAAGGTTTAACGACAGCCCATAATAATAGGTCGAAATTGAGGACAAACATGCATGTAGATAGAATCAAACTAGGTCGTCATTGTTCTAAGGCGATTGACTAGCTATTAGGTTACAATCCTCAACTTCGACTAAATCTTCTAAAAACTAATTCCCAAATCCCACACTTGCATGTAAGTAAAGATCGAGTTTTTACGACAAATGATAATATCGCCGAGAAGTGGGAATTATGTCTTAGCCGTTTTGGTTCCGGTTGATGAACCGACCATTACCCATGTCTTGCCGACAATGTGAGTTATCCTATATATACATTTAAATGTAGTTTTGTTGTGGTGTTGACGCATGTCCACAATAATAATTACAATAACAATAATATTAAAACAATCCATTTATCTTAACTTAATTGTTAGTAAACAAACAACTATGAATAGTTAATATCTATATATAATTAACTCCGTGCGTTGCACGGGTAAGTACTAGTTGTATGTATTAATTAGTTGTTTTAGGATTAGCCAAGTTAGTTTTCTTTGTGTCAGGGTCAGATTAGAGATGAAAACGGGGTGGGGCGGGGGCGGGGATCTAACCCCATCGCCGTCCCCCACATAATCGGGAAAAATTCAGCCCCATCCCCGCCCCGGCGGGGATCCCTGTCCCCGCAGGGATTCCTGCCCCACCACTTTTTTAAAATATAATATTTATGCTATTATACATAAATAAAATATATTATTTCTATTATATTTTAGTATTATTTATATTAAAATAATATAAGTTGGGTATAATAAATATAGTTGTGTAAAGTATATTAATAATATAAGCCATTTTTTATTTTTTATTTATATAAATTATATATAACAAATATTATTAAATAATATAATAGTAAAGCTCAAAATACATTAGATAATATATAACGACTATTTATAAATATATAAAGTTGAACAACCTTAAATACATAAAATATACTAAACACCTGAATAAACAATAAAAAAAATTATGTAGATGATAAGATAAATAAAGCTCAAAATAGGTAAATAAATAAATTAAAAAATAAAGCTGAAAAGATAAGAAAATTTTCAATCGGCATTGGGCAATCTCGCAACGGTGTTATGTGCTCCTAGCATGCTTTTTGTTTTGTTTTCCTTTTTTTTTTGTTTAAAATTTAACCTTTTTTTTCAGTTATATTAATAGTATGCATTATTTGACATGGCCCAAAGCTTAGAAAGCCCAATACATACCTAATTGTTATTAAAGCAATTTGTTTATTAAAAATGGTCCAATAAAGCCCAATAGAATAAGTAATCAATATGACCTAATTACCGTAATCGTCTTCTTCAGGACAACGGCAACCATCGAAACACAGAGTAAGGTCTGAGGTATACTACTCTTTTCCTCCGACGGCCGGGGGGTCAATGGACCCTCCGAGCCCCTAAGTGGGTCCACCTCTGGTCAGTTATAGTTTTTAAAGTATAGGGCAGTTAGGGAAGTTTTTACTTTTGCTGTATTTTAAAGAACCGCCGTGTGTGTTTGTAAAAGCATTCTGGTTTTCCTCTAAAAAAATACATTCTTTCTTCGACAAAAAATCAACAATTGGTATCAGAACATTCATCTTAAGGGACCTGTGAAGATCATGGAAGGCGAAACAAATTTCTCGACGATTGCTCCGGCGGTGCTCGATGGCGAAAACTACCAGCACTGTGCAGTACGTATGCAGACGTATTTGGAGGCTCTCGATCTCTGGGAAGCAGTGGAAGTAGACTACGAAATTCCCGAACTTCCCAACATCCCACGATGGCTCAACTAAAAGCGCATAAAAAGAATAAGACAAGGAAATCGAAGGCGAAGGCATGTTTGTTTGCCGCAGTTTCGTCCACCATTTTCTCTTGGATAATGTCTCTAAAATCCACAAAAGAGATATGGGACTATCTGAAGAAGAAATATGAAGGTGATGAACGAATCGAAGGAATGCAGATCTTGAATCTTATAAGAGAACTCGAGCTCCAACGAATGGAGGATTCTCAGACGATCAAGGAGTATTCTGACAAGCTGCTTGCAATCGCTAATAAGGTGAGACTTTACGGTTCTGAATTTACTGATTCGAGAATTGTCAAAAAATTCTCGTTACAGTTCCTGAAAGGTACGAGGCAACCATCATTATCTTGGAAAATACCAAGGATATGTAAAAAATTTCTTTGTCGGAGTTACTTAGTGCCATGCAAGCACAAGAGCAACGGAGAATGATGAGAGAAAACACACCAATCGAAGGAGCGTTGGCAGCGAAGGCGCAATCAACGTCGAAAGTTAACTGGAAGAAGAAGAATTACGAAGGCGACGTTCTAGCAACAGAACACGATAATGTCCAACGGAGGTACGAAAGTCAGAAAAAATCGTATCCACCTTGCGAACATTGCGGAAAGAAGGGTCATCCACCGTTTAGATGTTGGAGAAGGCCCAACGCCGAGTGCACTATATGCCATCGAAAAGGACACAAGCATGTGATCTGTAGAAACAAAAATCAGCAGCAACACGAAGTCGCAAAAACTGTTGATACTCAGCCGACTGACGAGAGGAGGAGGATTATCTTTTTCCTGCTACGTATGTCTCAAGCATAGATTCATGCGATGAAAGGCTCGTCGACAGTGTACTAATCACATGGAGTATAGTAAGTCGCTGTTTCGAGATCTGAGGAGCGACACTACATCGAAAATTCGAGTTGGAGATGGCAAATATATACCGGCTCAGGGAAAAGGGACCAATTCAGGTACAAAGTTAATCTCTGATGTGTTATATGTTCCTGATATTCATCAAAATCTATTGAGTATCGGACAACTTATGGAGAAGGGCTTCAAAGTTCACTTCGAGGATTACAACTGCATGATTAAAAATACAAGCGGCCACGATATAGTCAAAGCTCAGAGTGAAAATGAGAGGGCGAAGCTTTTGCCTAAATCCGTCGAAGGAGGAGTTGATTGCCTCAACTGACAAACAGAATATAAAAGAATCTGCTGCTTCTACTAGTGAGGTATGTGGCAAGCAGGTTTATTCAGACGAGCCGTTGAATGATGAAGATTCAGGTCTGAAATCTACTACTTGGAAAATTATGTCTCCAACAAGTCCGATCAGACCAATGCTGTGAAGATGAAGAAGAAACAAGTCAAGCTGAACTACCAACAGTTCTGCAAAGACCGCATGCAAGAATATTACGATGTGAGAAATACTGAGGTTGGTCCATCTTATGTGGAGGGAAATGAGCAGAACATGAAGTTTCTGTATTCGAGAAATCATTTTCGGTAGCGTAATCTGAGTTTCAAAACAGATTCAGAAGATTGAAGATCCTAAAACACGGAGGAGTGTTAATTAGTTGTTTTAGGATTATCCAAATTAGTTTTCTTTGTGACAGTTATAGTTTTTAAGTATAGGGCAGTTAGGGAAAGTTTTTTACTTTTGCTGTATTTTAAAGAACTGACGTGTATGTTTGTAAAAGCATTCTGGTTTTCCTATAATGCCCTGTTTGGTTATAAACTCAGAATAAAAGCCCAGTACAAATTAATATTAGTAAGCCCATCATAATTTATCTTACCCATCTACCAATGTTAATTTGTATCGGGCTTAGCGGGCTTGTGAATTATTTCCGGGCTTGAATATGGAAACCAAACACACGATTATCTATTATTATTTATATTATAAGGCCTAATATGGGATAGCAAACGGACCATAAAAAGTATACGTTCTTCTTCGACCAAAAATCAACAGTATGTATCTCGAAATTTCAAAAACATATCTGTCCTTTTAAGAATTGCCGACAGATTGTGGTTGGTTAACTGTATCGTACGTGTCCCTTTCGAATGAAAACAAGTATGCATATTTGCCTTCGATACTGCGAAAAGTTCTACAATGGGATTTGATTGTAGGATTACGTGTGTAGTTTAGAAAGCCCATACAAAAACAGTGTAACTAGGCCCATGTCATGAAACCATATATCGTATCGTAGTAATAGCCAAATCAAAATTTCTACGCCAAAGATATATATATATATATATATACAGAGAGAGAGAGAGAGAGAGAGAGAGAGCAAATAGAAGAGTTTTCCCTACCTAAATACGCGAGGAGCAGTATAGTAGTCCACCAGTCAGTTCTTTGTTGTTCTTCCCCAGTCCTCTAATTTGTTTCTATCTTCCTGCAAAATCAATGGCGTTCATCTCTTTCTTAGGTAGACTGCTCTTTGTGTCCGTCTTCATTCTGTCCGCCTACCAAGAGTAAGTTTTTATATATATATTTTTTAATTTCCCTCTTACTTAGATCTGCTCTGATCAGTTCTATCTATATCATCATGGGTCTGCTTTGTTTTTTCATGCGCAATGTGCAATTTACTTCAGCGAGCTGAAACGATAAGCTTTCTGTTCCAAGAATCAACATGCCATTTCTAGATTTGTAGGGCATGTTGATTCTTGGCAGCTTAATATTGTTTCGCTTCGAAACCTCTCGTTTTAGGTTATCGTTTTCGGGGGGGATTCTAGATTGAACTGATAAAGAGATGTTTCGTCAGTTCTGATTTGTACATTCCATCAATGCTTATCGATTCAATATGATTGGCAATTAGTGTTCTTGCCAATACCAAGTTGTTGTAATGATCTAAGCTTTGTTTGGTTGGTGAGATCTAACTGCAGTTCGTTGTTGTATCTCTTTTTCTTGAAACTATGTATGAGTCTTGATTGTTCTTACGACGAGACAAACAGGTACAGTGAATTTGGAGTCGACGGTGGATCAGCTGCAAAGCGATTGAATCCCAAGTTCAAT
This sequence comes from Craterostigma plantagineum, assembly GCA_027422505.1. Lineage (NCBI taxonomy): Eukaryota > Viridiplantae > Streptophyta > Magnoliopsida > Lamiales > Linderniaceae > Craterostigma > Craterostigma plantagineum. The sequence goes on from JAPQWV010000029.1 coordinate 4,775,711, forward strand.
GTTTTCTCGAACCATTTCACGGCCCAAACTGGGCTTCAAATACCATCTGTAGAAGTAAGGATTGTTCTTCCTCTCTATTCTTAAACAGTACGGAAGATCCTTTAATCTTCATCAACTTCAGCGTTTATATATTGTGCTGTTTGAATGAATTAATCTCAGATGAAACACTTGGTAATGGCTACTATGGTCATGAAAGGCCTCGGAAGCATCTTCTTTATTTTCGGCAACACTTTGGGTGCATTAATCTTGGTAAGTTCTTACTGATATCTGTTCGCTAGCTAGACAAGACCATTCACTGAGTTTATCATCGTAACATAACAGATCTTACATCAAGCGATCGTCACGCCGATATTGTTCGATTTCTACAACTACGACGCTGGAAAGAAAGAGTTTGCTAGCCTCTTTGCCAAGTTCTCGCAGGTGCTCGTTTTTTCTTTTTCTTTGGCAAAAAGATGACTTCTTTTCATTAGATTCGAGATATTTGAGTCACTTCTTTATTAAATTCCGCTGCTTCAGTTCCATTTATTCATAATTATTGATATATTTTTTTTGGCAGAACTTGGCTTTGCTTGGAGCTCTGCTCTTCTTCGTTGGCATGAAGAACTCAATTCCAAGGAGATCGTCGAGGAGGAAAATGCCTAAAGCGAAAACCAACTAATAAAACTTTGGATCTTAGGTTTAATTTGCTCTGTTATGTCTCGCCCGGAATCAGTTTTTGGACTCCCTTTTGAGAATTCGTTGTTCTTTTTATGTCTGTTACATTGGAATCATAATTTATCTGAAACAATATATTTTTTGAAAAATATAAACTATGATCAACTTCTGGAAAACCCGTTCGTGATAATTTAGTGATGCGTCCCAGAATTATTTATGTAGAAGTTTCGAAAATTGTTTAATATATAAAAGCCAATACAGATAGTGAAGTGGTCCCGGTACGATATGGATGTAAAACACTAAGTATAGACTAGATGTTGGGTAAAATGTCGGGTAACACTCAACCTAACATTCAGACGCACAGCGGAAAATTGTAATTACTTAGTGATGAAAATAGATGAACACGAGATGTAAATCTGTGCAGCAAGTTATAAAAACTTGCTGCGTGCCTCAAAGGGCAAAATTCCACTATAGCAATGGATGCAAAACAACTATCCTAAGATAGTAAAAAACAAGCCTAGAAAATCTACGAATCAACACGATCCGAACAACCTACGAAGTACTACGACTTCTAAAAGCTCAATACTAGGCTAAAAGACGACTCTCTTAAAATATACAACTCGCTCTAGCTCAATATGTGTTTCGCTCATATTTTTCACTCAATATGTCGCTCAACTTTACTCCATGAAAGCTCTCTCGAAAGTCGTCAAGTTGCAGCTCGAAAATCTCCTTATATTTATAGGCATTGGCTCATCTTGAATTGGTAAAAAGATCCCTTGAATATCTCTTCAAATATCTCCTCGAAGATCTCCCTAAATATAGTATATATCTAGTTCGAATCTTCTCATCTCATTGGCCGATCCTTATCTCCTATTTATGGTAGCTGGTTGAATGATTCTCTTTTGATATTCAGATCTTCTAATCTTGGTCGTGGCTTGACTCCTTCTCTTTTGATCTTCAAATCTTCTATTTATAGTAAGCGCACTTCCTAAATTCGTTCAAGCAGCTCCACACGCTTTCCACACGGTTTGAACTCGTTTCAGCACTTTACTAAGTCCTGCATATCAGTAAATAAAGCTACAAAAAAGGTTAAACGGTTTTTGGGCATGAAAGATAAAATCGAATGTTGACAGACAAAAATGTTGGCTGAAATGTTAGGCCAACATTGTCAATGCTGAGCTAGTCAACATTAACAATCTCCCCCTTTTTATCTTTCTTCCCAAAACCCGTGCAGACATTAAAAGTTCCAAAACTCCCCCTGAAGGCAAAATCTACTCAACCACAAAAACATTAAAAGATGGTTAGAGTAGACGAAAACAGAATAGCGATTAAACTATTCAAAGTACTACAAAAATAGTACATAGCCATAACAAGGTCTTAAGTTAAACATCTGCACACTATAAACAGTTCATACGCAGGCCGGCAAACCACATAGTCACACAAGCAGAATTAACCACCAGATCAGCATGCGCAAAATAAATAAATTCAGGCATGTAAAAAGAAACGATCTTTAGGTGAATCTGCAAAATAAAAATATCCGGCATGTAAGCAGGCAGACATGTAAACATATAGGAGAAGCAAGTCAGACATGCAAAAATAAAAATCAGAGAAAAAATCAATTAAGCATGCAAAATAGAAAGGATCAGAGCTTCACTCTCAATGGAGTATGGAGTTTCCTTCTGATGCTTCCTCGGTTGCTTCTCCTTCTTGGTCAGCTCCCCCTGTTTGTTCGTCTCCTGATTCTACTCCCCCTGAATTTCCTTATCTCCCCCTTATTATCTGCACAACCTTCTCCCCCTTTTTGGGAAGAAAGAAAAAAACTCAGAGAACTTCTCTGTTAGCCAACTTGCAGATGTCGAGGTAAATGTGGGACTAACATTTGGTCAAACATTCTGAGACTCAGAAACAAGTTAGTTCGCTATAAAGTAATCAAAGATAAATCCAAAAATAATAAAATGAGAACAGAATGAGTAACCCTCTATTATATCAACCACAATCAAGAACATAGATTATCTCAGCATGAAGTTCGAACTATGAAATAGGATATGCGAAAGTGATGAGAGCTCAAGTCGAACCAAAAAATATCCAACGGCACAAATAAAACGGTCACTCAGAATAGGGATAAATCGTGGTGTAAGTGAGTGAAGTAAACTAATCGTTGGAATGAAGAGCATTTAGACAGTTTGAGGATGTGGTCGAATTAGGTCAAACCTGTCTGAGTAAACATGGAGCTAAAAATAGTATATGAAGGAATCGTCATGTGAAAATATAGGAGCAATTCAGATCATGATTCAACCAAAAATACCAAGTCGAAAGTCATAATAGGATCGAGTGAGACTAACCGTTTAAGCAACACTGATGAGCACTTGAGACAAGCGTAACAAACTGTTCTTCGAGGATTTCTAATGCAATTCTGAGAGATATCTAAACTAGACACATGAAACTAACAAATGCTGACCTAAAAACTAATGCACATAAACGAAAGCAAAAAATATAGCATGATCAAACTGACAGTCACATATGTTGCCCCAACATAAGACTCAACATTCTACTCTGAAATTCGAGACTTTTCTGTTCAACACCCTAAAATCAATTCCCTTTCATTTTCTGCCCTACATATCTCAATATAGACTCGTAATATTATGCACAGCCCTAATAAGTTCCTTATCATCAAGGTTAGGATTTTTGTCGCAAAGAGTGCATCGTCACCGCGAATGCCGTGCACCTAGGGAAGCTTATTACCTGAACCTGTATCTTGAAAAAAGGACACGAGCAATTTTTTTTTTTTTTTTTGAAGAGGGTCATTTCAGGGAACGTTCTAGGTGAGTCAAATCATTTCAAAGAATAACAGAGAGAACATTAAATCAAATATCAAAGCAGTAACAATCAAGTTCGACTTCTGCTATGTTGATCCAAATGTTGGACCAACATTCAGACAGACTGATGCAAACCTATGGACTTTTTCAGGTCCGAAAACCTTTCAAAATCCAATGCTTTCGTGAAAATGTCAGCTAACTGATGTTTCGTGTCTATATGCTCAATGCGCACTAATTCTTTTTCTACCATATCTCTCAGAAAATGATGTCTTATATCTATATGCTTCGTGCGTGAATGCTGGATAGGGTTCTTAGATATGTTGATGGCACTAAGGTTATCACAATACATGAGGACTGACTCGCACTCTAAACCATAGTCACACAACATGCTATTCAACCATATTAATTGCGTACAGCAACTACCCGCAGCAACATACTCAGACTCAGCAGTAGATAAAGACACACAATTCTGTTTCTTACTGTGCCATGCAACTAAATTGTTACCTAAGAAGAAACAGCCGGCACTTGTGCTCTTGCGATCATCCTCGTCACCTGCCCAATCAGCATCGCTGTAGCCTACAAGACTCATATTAGTATCTTTAGAGAACCACAACCCTAGGCTACACGATCTACTCACATGACGAAGAATACGCTTAACGGCATACTGAGTCTCAAACTCTCTATCATGATCAGTCCTAATATGAAAAATGTGGCCACGAAAATCATTCTTGACCATATCACAAAAGTTTTTGAAAAAATCGAACAATTCTGATTTTTCCCTAAAAAATATCCATGCAAATCTAGACAAGTCATCAACCAGCATATAAGCATATTTTCGACCACCAATACTCCCTACTGTTATCGTACCCATCAAATCCATGTATATTAACTGAAAGCAGTTATCAGTTTTAAAATGTTGGGTAACATGTTGATCAACATTATGGCTAGCATGCACTTTCTTACCCTTTAAACATGACCCAACCTTACCAAACTCCTTAAGCTTCGGCATGCCTCTGATCGCCTCATGTTTGATAAGCTGCTCCCATGTTCGGTAGTTAATGAGGCCCAGTTTGTAATGCCGAGCTACGACACCGTCTTCGTCTTTCGATAGTTGGCACACGTCCTCGAGGTCATTTCGACTGGGAATCCGTCCGTTAGCACCTCCTCCAAACGTCACAGATCCACTCCTTAAAGGTATATAATCACTTAGATACTCTTTGGTACCCGTCATATGTCGGAAACACCCGCTATCGAAGTACCAAGAACCTGTCACGTTAGCTCGCAAAGAGGTATATACAACATTGCATTTGTGCACGGACTTCGCTACCCAAACTTTTCTAGATGACAAATCAGCATTTGGATTCCCAGAATTTGAAGGTGAGCCAGCCGAGTCTTCTCCATACATATCTTTCAACACTGATTTCTCAATGTTGAGTGAGATGTTGGATGACATTCCAGCCGACATCGATTTCTTGGCAGAAATCTCCCTCTTCAACTTCCAGCAGTATGGCTTAATATGACCAGGTTTCATGCAATGATAACATTTAAATCGTCTATCCTTACTGGCAGCATGCTTAAGACCCTTTTTAACAACCAAATTATCACTACTTTCATTCGCAACATGCTCGATTTTCTCCTTAACGAAATCTATCTTAGGTCTATTATGCACAACAGAATCTGAAGCATTATTAGGCAGAGAATTAGACCCAAAACCTTGCTTATCAAAAATACCTAAGGATAATACCTCATCAAGGGTCGATTTACCCTTGTTCAACTTCGTGAAAGTTTCATCGGCCTCGTCGACTCGCTTTTGAAGCTTGTCGATCTCCTTGTCCTTACGTGTCAACACAACTTCCATTTTGTTCATCCCTTCAAGTAGGCTTTCAATCATCTTTTTGCTCTTCTCATTCTCATCGGTCAGCTTCTTAACCTCGGTTTTCAGTTCCGCGTTCATCGCCTTCTCCTTTTCATATTGCGCGGACAACATATTGTCGGCTTCATTGATTTGGACTTCAGCACACACGTCAGTTTCTAAATCTGCCTCATCACAACTAGAATACCCATCAAAACAGTTTGAGTCATCATAATCAAAAATGATAATTTTCTTAGATGTTGAGTCAAATGTTGGCTCAACATCAGTTACCACGGTGAAGCCGATTTGTTGATCTTCCTCTTCTTCGTCGTCTGAGAAGGACTGTATGGTCACTGATGATTGCTTGGACTCCTTTGGGCATGGTTCATCATCTTCATCATCGGGGAGATCGTTCCAAAGAGCTTTGTCGGGCTTGCGATTTGTATTGGCACATTCGTTGGCATAATGACCCCAGCCCGAGCACGCATGGCATCTCACTGTCTCCCAGTCGATGTTCTTCTTCTTTCCATCAGAATTGTGTTTGAACAACTGTGGCGCAGACGAAGGTTCTGCTTTGGCATTCTGGCCCTTCCTGAATGTTGGGCCAACATCCTGCTCGACATTCTTCTTACGAAGGAACTTTGCAAATTTCTTCACGAGCATAGCCATATCCTCATCATTGTCAGGGTCAACTTCAGTTTGCACCTTGGATGACTGACTGACTAGAGCAATGCTTTTGCCACGTTGAGCTCTCTTTTGGACTTCGAGGTTGGTCTCATAGTTCTTCATGATGTTCATCAACGTGTTGAACTCCATATTGGCCAAGTTGTGTGCTTCCTCGACCGCCGCTACCTTCACATTAAACTTTTCAGTTAGCGTACGTAAAGCTTTAGAGACAAGTACCTTATTAGCAATCGGATCTCCGAGGCTAGCACACTCGCTCGAAATTGTCAGCATCTTCCCGAAGTATGTGGAGATATCCTCGTCTTCCTTCATTCTGAGGTTTTCAAACTGATTGAGGAGATACCGTAGTTTGGTTTCCCTCACACTCGCATCGCCTTCACAATACCTCTGAAGTAGATCCCACGCGTTCTTTGCCGTTGAACAACTCTGAATGATCTTGAACATGAATATGTCCACCGAAGAGAAAATGGCATTAAGGGCTTTGTCGTTATACTCGGCCGCATTCTTTTTCAGCAATGGTCCACGCCTCGATCGGTTTGTCAATGACTTCGCCATCAGCATCTGGAGGAGATCGAGGTGGAGTGTATCCGTTGAGAACAGATTCCCACGCTCGCACGTTAATGGATTTGATGCATTGGCGCACGCGAACCTTCCAATAGGCATAGTTGGAGCCGTCCAACACGGGAACTTTACCGATGTAGTTCGAACTTGTAACATCCATGGAAAAGGATCATAAACGCTTAGTCATGTCAAGCGGAGGCTCTGATACCACTTTGAAGTGGTCCCGGTACGATATGGATGTAAAACACTAAGTATAGACTAGATGTTGGGTAAAATGTCGGGTAACACTCAACCTAACATTCAGACGCACAGCGGAAAATTGTAATTACTTAGTGATGAAAATAGATGAACACGAGATGTAAATCTGTGCAGCAAGTTATAAAAACTTGCTGCGTGCCTCAAAGGGCAAAATTCCACTATAGCAATGGATGCAAAACAACTATCCTAAGATAGTAAAAAACAAGCCTAGAAAATCTACGAATCAACACGATCCGAAAAACCTACGAAGTACTACGACTTCTAAAAGCTCAATACTAGGCTAAAAGACGACTCTCTTAAAATATACAACTCGCTCTAGCTCAATATGTGTTTCGCTCATATTTTTCACTCAATATGTCGCTCAACTTTACTCCATGAAAGCTCTCTCGAAAGTCGTCAAGTTGCAGCTCGAAAATCTCCTTATATTTATAGGCATTGGCTCATCTTGAATTGGTAAAAAGATCCCTTGAATATCTCTTCAAATATCTCCTCGAAGATCTCCCTAAATATAGTATATATCTAGTTCGAATCTTCTCATCTCATTGGCCGATCCTTATCTCCTATTTATGGTAGCTGGTTGAATGATTCTCTTTTGATATTCAGATCTTCTAATCTTGGTCGTGGCTTGACTCCTTCTCTTTTGATCTTCAAATCTTCTATTTATAGTAAGCGCACTTCCTAAATTCGTTCAAGCAGCTCCACACGCTTTCCACACGGTTTGAACTCGTTTCAGCACTTTACTAAGTCCTGCATATCAGTAAATAAAGCTACAAAAAAGGTTAAACGGTTTTTGGGCATGAAAGATAAAATCGAATGTTGACAGACAAAAATGTTGGCTGAAATGTTAGGCCAACATTGTCAATGCTGAGCTAGTCAACATTAACAGATAGGATATAGGAGGAGAAAAAAGAAAACAAAAGCCACGTCCCAATCTGATTGTGCACTTGTATACTGCACATCGCTGTTATTCAAATATTCATTTTTTACGTAACCTTCGCTATCATCATTTTGGAATTTTTTATATTTTGTTCTTACAAAACAATTATGTGTGGTTTCCAAGCATTATTAGTGACATAAACTGAAGACCATTCTTCTTCATCCAGAAAAAAGAAAAAGAACTTTAATTTTTAATTGGAGGAAAAAAAACTTGATTTTCCGTAGCTTGTCGTTTAGATCATAAATGAAATCAAGTGGATAACATGTGTGGTTATTATGTCCGAAATTGGCCATTTTCATTACCACATACACGTATGAATCGTATCTTAGTTTTCCATTAACGTACGTACGTGAGAGTTCCATTGTTCTTCTGTTACTATATAAACATGGTCTCGCCCTCGCCTAGCTATGCCCATCCACAATATTAGTGTAAGAATTACATACATTAAATACTACAATAATATATTTGGTAATGAAGTTATTCATTAGAAGTTCGATCGCCTTTGTAGTCTTGATATTATGGAGAATGTTTTGTTTCTTCCTCGGAGTTGTGGCAAAGCCATTGAAGAGGACGTGGGGTGAGCTTCAACTGCTCATCATGGAGCACGAAATGGATGGAATCAATCCCAGTTATGTTATTACCGATCGAATCTATCAATCGTATAAAAATTTCTGATCGATGGTAAGCGTTGTAATATTTGTAGAAAATTCATAAAGGATTTAAAATCTTGTATTTACGATTGTATGTATGGAATGATATGGGTTTTCTACGTTGTTTATCTTTTTTACTTCTTTTTTTCTTCGCTTGATGGAAATATAGTATAGTTTCTTCAAGAGCCTTTGTTGAACTAAGAAAAATATGATATATTCAATAGTCCATCTTCATGCGAATTCCTAGTAAAAGAAATATACGGTTGTTGCCGTTTTTCCAGCGAGTCCGTTACTTTTGGAAGTGAAAAATGGATATATGCTGACTTCAATATGATAAGGAAATGAATCAGATTCTTATTCTTACATGAATCCTTCGAACCAACAATAATTCGATAAGCATATGAGTGTTATTTTTTTTCCTTTCGCTACGAATAAGCTTAACTGTTACGAAGGTGTTGCTCGGAGGCTGGGTTGCAATCGAGTCGAATTCCACAATATTCTATTCGTACACGAATACGGATATTTGAATATTTAATCGAATCATACAATCGATTCTTATTCGTATTCGTAAATATTCGAATCGAATATTTGAGTACTCGAATATGAAATATATTTGAGTATTTATCTTACATTTAATAAAAAAATATAAATATTATTATATTTAAATTACATATTTTAAAATATATATTGAATTGTAATATTATGTATTGGCACCCCCTTTGAGTGTGGAAAAAAAAACCTTAGAAATTGCACAACTTCTTAAAATTTTATTCTCCATCAATAATAATGTAAGCTTTAATTTATTACATTTTATTTCATGAATGCTGATGTTCAAATGAAAATATTTACACATAAATATTAATTTTGTAATTTATGGTGGAAGTTAATTCGACAGTTTACCATTAGAAATAGGAAAATTTGGTGTAAATAATCCATCCTATTGATTTTCTTCTAAAAATAAATCCAACTTTACGTTTTTTCTGAATAATCACACTATAATACTTATCTTCTCATATTAGACCCATATTAACAAGTTAATTTTTTTTTTCTTTTTTTCCTTTTTTTTCTTTTCTATTTGAATAAATTATTTTTCACACTTTCAATAAATCGAAAATATGAAAATAAATATTTCGGCCAACATCCCAAGAAATTCTTAATAAAATAACTAAAAATATAAATAAATCGAAGTTAAAAAATAAGAGATAATGTATTAAAAAAGTCATGTTACTTTAATTATAATAATTAAAGTTTAAAAAATAATTCGAACATGAAAAGAATTTAAAAAATCAAAACAAAAATTTTCAGCGTAAATTCCACGAATTCTTAGTACATTAATTAATTATTTTAAAATTATCACAAAAAAGGTTCCAGTATTTAGACCGAAAATTCCTGAAATTATAAATTAGCGAATTATCAACAAAAGTTAAAATATTCAAGCAGACGAAGTTCTTAATAAATATTTTCGTCGAGATATTTTTTATTTCATTTTTTATTTTCTAAAATTTTAATTATGTTTTGTTTATATTAAGTTCGAGTAGACTTTTTTTGTAGTTTTTGAAGGATTTTTTGTGGAAATTTTTTGTTTTGATTTTCTGTACATGTATTTTCTAAAAATCCCTCAAAATTTTCTAACAAAATCCCTCAAAAGCTGCAAAAAAAATCTACTCGAACCTAATATAGATAAAACATAATCAAATTTCAGAAAATAAAAAAATTAAACTAAAAATATCTCGACGCAAATATTTACGAAGAACTTCATCTGCATCAATATTTTAATTTTAATTGATAAATAACTTCTTTATAATTTCAGGAATTTTTGCCTTTTCGGTCTAAATCTTTTTATGAAATTTTCAAAAAAAAAAGTTAATGACATGACTTTTTTAATACATTATTTTCTTATTTTTTAAACTTTGATTTATTTATATTTTTTATTTATTTATTAAGGATTTCTTGGATGTTCGTTGAAATATTTATTTTCAATTTTTGTGTTATTTTAAAGTTTGAAAATAATTTCTTCAAATAGAAAGAAAATTAAGAGAAAAAATAAAAAAGAAAAAGTAGTAACCTATTGAATAGGTTAAATGTAATATGGTCTAATATGAGAAGATACCTATCATAGTTGGTTTATTCATAAATAACTTAAAGGTGAGTTTATTTTAGAAGGAAATCAATAAGACGGATTATTTACACCAAATTTTCCTTAAAAATAAACAAAACTTCTAAATTTATAAATATTATTCTTTGATTTATTTTTAAGAATCTTTTTCATACTACAAAAATTTCATATTAAAGTTTATAAATATGTAAAATTATTCGAATCGAATAATTCTATTAATATTCGAATCGAATATTGTGATTTCATATTCGTATTCAGATGTTTCTTGAATAAAAAAATCTTATTCGGATTTGTATTCTAAATATGGCAAAATTATGAAAATGGGTCACCATGTATACCATTTGTTCTAATTTTGGGTCACTATGTTTGCCACTTACAAAACTAGGTAACTAAGTATGTATATAGTAACAAAATTGGGTCACTAGTTACAAAACTAGGTCACTAAGTATGTATATAGTCACAAATTGACTAAGTATGTACATCATATGAAAAAAGAGGCAAGTGACCAAATTTTGTTAGTATATGCATACTTTAGTGACCTAGTTTTTTAATTGGCAAACATAGTAACCCAAATTCGAAAATTGTCATACTTAGTAATTTTCCACTCTAAATTCGAATTCGAATCTTAAAAGAATCGAATCGCGAAATTAGTTTGCAACCCTACCTGAGAGCACGTCGATATCAGCAAGAAAAGAAAAGTTTTTAGAAAAAAAAATGCAAGAGAACAACTTCATTAGGTGACTCATAATAGAATCGGAACAAACAAAATAACATGCGTCGAGCATATTCAGACATCCTTACAAGAAATGAAACAAAAATCAGATAAGAAAACCAACCACTTCCCAAATGGCCATTGCATGGAAAAAAATCGATCCTTGTACTAATATATCTCTTCTCAAGTTGCGGGACTTTGCATAAGGCATAGATCCAATTAGAACAAGATGCGCGCGAATAGAATCAATCAGTCGTCATATATTCTTCTTTGTTGCTTATAAAAGGGCAGCAGCAGTTCAACAAGTTCAGTAGAAAGGGGAAAAAAATATACGCAAAGATGAAGGTTAATGAAGCTTCACACATTTACCTTCATTTCAAACCTCATATTCTCATGGTTCTATCGCAGATCGCATTTACTTTCTTCTATATCATCACAGAAGCTTCTTTCAATCACGGCATGAACGCTTTCGTCTACGTCACTTATCGACATATCGTAGCTGGCCTCGCAATATTACCCTTTGCATATTTCATGGAAAGGTAACAAATCAAGACATTTGAAGCTAATACGACTATTGTAGATCAAAGCTTGATCATTCAGACACCTATAAATTTGCAGAAAAGTTCGTCCTAAGATAACATGGGCACTATTTCTAGAGATTTTCCTTCTCTCCCTTCTCGGGTAAAGCAATAAAAGACATGAATAACAGTTCTGTTCTTGTAAGTTTAGCCTTAAATGGAACATTTTTTGCAGGGTGAGTTTAACCTTAAACATGTTCTTCGCAAGCTTGAAGTACACATCTCCAACTCTTCTAGCATGCATGGTTAATACAATAGCTTCCTTGACGTTTATCCTAGCCGTTATACTAAGGTACGTACTTACGCCAAGAAAAAAGACCCAAAAATCTAAGGCATTTCGCTTCAAAAAGATTTATGCAAGGAATGAAAATGGCAGAATCGAGGTTGTAAACATACGAAAACCTCAAGGGATTGCGAAAGTATTAGGAACCTGCGTCTCCTTGATTGGTGTAATGCTGATGACACTGTACAAAGGACCATCTCTGAAGAACATGGACCATGGGCTCGTGAGCATAAAGGAGGGCGGCTCATCGAATGTCCACGAAAATTGGCTGAAGGGCTCACTTCTTACCATTGCCAGCTGCATTACATGGTCCTTATGGTACATCACGCAGGTCTATAATCAGACAATCCTTACCTACAGATGAACAACCATTCAAAAAAACGATCGAAATTAAGCAATCATATAATATTGCAGGCGTATACTCTGAAAAGATATCCAGCTCAGCTTTCACTTACCACATGGATGAACTTCGTCGGGGCAGCAAAGTCAGCTGTTTTCACCGCCTTCGTACGACACGATAAAGCTGCGTGGACAATAGGCCTCGACGTCGACCTCTGGTCGGTCTTGTATGGCGTAAGTTTCAAAAAAATAGAATTTAGTAATTGCCGTATTAATACATGAAATAAAAAGTAAGCTTTTACATCACATCTTACCTTGTAAAAACAGGGAGTAGTAATCTCTGGCGTAGTAACCTACGTCGTGCTGTGGTGCACGGAAGCAAAGGGGCCGGTATTCGTGACTATGTTCAATCCTCTTTCGACGGTGCTAGTGGCGATCTTATCGTATATCATTCTCGGGGAGAAATTATTTGTCGGGAGGTAAACTGCTGCTGTAAACATATATATGTGCGCTTACCTCTTTATTTTTTTCGCTCACATCGAAGCAACTTATGTGTTATGACTATGACACTTGCAGCATACTAGGTGGTGCTGTAGTAATTGTGGGACTGTACTTACTCTTATGGGGAAAAGAACACGATGAAGCTGCACGGATGATTCGGGAAGAGCCAAAGGCAGAGGTTTTATTAACTTCAGATGGACATAACATGAAAGGAAATCCTTAATCAATCTGCATTCTGAAGCCTACCACAGAAGAACGAACCGAAGCGTTTTGATCCGCTGTAACTTGCACTAATAGAAGAGATTTGACACGGGACATGTAAAAGGGAACCCTTTAACTTGAAAATCAAAAAAATTTCTACATTTTATCGATTATCCCAAAAATCATGCAATGATACAAGATCATGGATTAGCTAGCAACTAATTAAAGATCCAAAGAGCTTAGGATTCATATTTACAAGCATGTCACACTATCAACTCTTCTACAATAACAATAGCTTAAGCGATAAGATTGCAAAGAATTAAGCGGCAGGAGGCCTTAGCTCGTGATCCTGAGAAACATCGCGCGTAGAAGGCGTTAAGTAGTGCCACATTGGAGATAGCCATAGCTGGGAAACACCGCCATCTTGTTCACTGGAGCCTGGTATATTAAAGGTAATTGTGGTGGCACTAAACCACTTTTAGGAACATCCATGGCCTTAAACTGTTGCTCCATCCTTTCTTTATCTGCCTTAAGTGTCATTTTCTCTTCACGGAGTTCGCTCTTCTCAGCCTTGTTTTGGAACAAAATGAGAGCACAACAGAAGTTTGAAATTTTGTATATAAGGCTTAAGATAACTGCGAAGTCTTACCTTCAAAGTTTTGATCTCATCTAGAAGCCTTTCATTCATCTCATTGTACTCTTTGGATTTTGTTTTGAGTTGGTTCACGACTCTAATGGCGTCGCTGAGTAAGGCTAACTTGTCGGTTTTGACAGATATTCCAGGCGCTAAAACATCCGACAATTCTAAAAACCTAAAACAACAAAAAACTGACTGTGATCTTATTATACTATTCATATTGATTGCCAAGGGCTACTTTTGCAAAGAACTCTACCAGGAAACTCATGTCATGCCAAGATTTTTCTATCAAGCAAGTGAGGCCTCAGAGGGTACCAACTAAGAATTCGAGTTCGACAAATACTTAGCTGATGTTCTTACTTGTCATTCAGTTTCTCTCTTCTCATCCTCTCCCGGCATGATTTTTTTCCCGTCCCACTATAAGAGTCACCGCTTCCCCTGCAAAATAGCACAACCAGACTGATTCCAGTGATTCAGAAAAAAAAAAACCATACTAGAGACGTTCTTGCAAAAAATCAACTCTTCCAGTTCGACTCGACAAAGGCTGATCGTGCAAAATAACAGATAAAACATAATGAATAAGAACAGTGCAATCAATATGCCTATCTCAAGTGTTAGACAATGATTGCACTTGACTTTAGTCTTATAAACAACTATGCGGAACATTAAGTTGAACCATATTCCTTTCAAATTTCAATTCTGTACCTTTTTCTTGAGCATTCTCCTTCCTTGCATTCGCTTGCTTGCGAGGCAGCCCCGCCACTCAGTGTATTCACCGGCATCTTGTTACTGCAATAAAACCATCACATACACATAAAACAAAGCGCTATAGAAATTTTAGCAAGCTAGTCAACATTTTACAGGCGAAATGCTTCCTTGCTGTAGGTCAGGCAAAAAATCAAATCATTCAGCTAATGAAACAATTTAGAGATGGGAAGCTTCATTTCTTTCCTTATCGTTTAATACCCATCGGAACAAAAATAAATAGAAGAAAAAGAAACACAACACAAAGAATCAACTGCGCATAGAACTCTGTAAATCTAACTGACTTACTCTGATCCCGGCGTGTTGAGTAGATTAGGGTGCCAATAAACGTCGTTAATCGAAGCAACGTCTGCAAATAGGTTGCTGTAATCGACCAGCTCAGACCAGCAACCCTCATCTGTAAAATCCAGCTGATGAACGTCAATGATTCTCTGTTATCAATCTTCTACCTTCCTGAGCAGAAATCTAACGAAACGCAGAGAAGAGATTGGTTTTTGGCAATGGCGACTAAAATGGAGCTAGCGAAGTCAATCGACATCACAAAACGTTTTGATTCGAATGCTTGGAATCAGCCAATAGAGAACGCCGCGTAGGTGAAACGGTCAACTATTTATGGTTTCGATAACTTCGATTATTTGGTTTAGTCCAGTCCGCCCACGTAAAAGGCGTTTGAAAATGAAATGACATTTTACTTTCTCTGTGATTAATTATCCAAAACTAGTATTTTCTTGCGCACCCAATGTGAGTGCTATATAATATTATCTAATACTAAAAATAGAAGGGTAAATTTGGAAATATACAAATATTGTGTTAGTGGGTGGTTACACTAATTTATATTATTTTTATTTTATTAATTAATGAGAAATCTACTTACCAAATCAATTTCAAATTGACCGTTTGTATCCCACTCTCACCATTTATATATAGTATTGATATTTGCCGTTTCCCATAGCCAAAAGACATTAAACAATAGAGAAGAAAATATCCGAGCAAACGTTGCTTAAGTTACACCACGTAGTTACAAGAGAAGAGAAGAGAGCCAAATAAAAAATAGAAAATTCCATGTGGGTGGAGACAATGTATGCGTTTTTCATATATGATTGAAAAAGAAATATTCCAAGTACAAAGATAGACAAATGAGCCAAGCTTTCTAAGATCATTCGAATTCGTCGGAAATAATAGTCAATTGCCAGATCCACAAGAGGTTTTATTGGGCTTCTGGTAACCCAATAAGATGATTCTAGGAGGCCCACTTAGTTATTAAAAGTAGAAGTTGCAAAGGATTATTGGTATAATTTTTCCCTCAAGTTTGGTAAACTATCATTGACTTATTGAGAATCTATATAATCTTACCTAATATATAAACTTCTATATGATTAAGTTGTACCACCAACTGCCAAAAGAAGTTCGGGGGAAATTAGATAATTACAAGTAATCATTTGATTCAATCATATGACGCAAGAATTCAAATTTACAAAGAGGGAAATCATTAAAGGAGAAAAAAGTTGTTATTGCAATGATGACTACAGTTGTTTCTCCTAGTAAATACAAAGAAATAATAATATACACGTGGTCCATCATATCCTAGCTTTTCAATTTCTCATCACCTAATCAACCACCACAATACAAGAACATTATAAATTTCGATCATGGTGATTTAAATTGTCACGGACTTCATGCAACAAGTCTTCGTTTATTTTTCCAGAACCCATTTGGCTAAATATTACTAGTAGAATTTCCGTCATATTTGTGAAAAGTTAATCGTAAAACTTAAATTTGTTCCGACATTCAATATCCATTTTGTTAATTGTGACCAGACTGAGAAATCTCTATAACCGAAATTCCTAAATTTGCACAAGAAAATCGTAAAGAAAATCTTTCCATTCACGTCTCACTCCGACTATCCTTCACTATGCTGAAATCTAAAGGTGAAAGAAAAAAAAAATAAAATCAGGCAAGTAAAAAAGTACATTAGAAGATCCTACAATAACTCTACTAGGGTTCTGATTCAAGTGGTTGAACTGCACTTCTTGACCAAGATCTCCCTTGTCCGAAGGAAAACATCGACGATCTCCTCATTCTATTACCGTTACCGTTACTACTGCTGCTACAACCGTCGCCTACGACCTCACTCACCATTTTATCCAATTTCTGCCTCATATTAACATCTTCAACAGCTCGATATAGCTGAGAATCGGCCGCAGAATCCATGGAAAAAGATCTCCTTATTATTACAGGTTTCTGCTGAATCATCGTATCCTTCCCCCTATTAACATCGATAAACTCATCGCCCATACTCGGAAAACGGCTCAGATTCTTCGCCCTCTTCCCCGGTTTTGATTTTTCCGTCGAAGGGCTGATTGTAATAAACTCGCCGGAGCTCGACGGCGGCGACGAACCACCTATCTCAATCACCACATAGTCTCCGTCGGTCCTAGCCGAAGTAGGGCTCGAACAGTTCCGAGCATCGCCTAGGGAATAGTTAGCTGAAACGCTTGTCCGACAAAGGGGGCAGTTGGCATTGGTCTGAAGCCAAACGTCTATGCAATCGATGTGGAAAAAGTGTCGGCAGTTGGGAATCAGTCTAAGCCTCTCTTCTTCTTGAAATTCGCTCAAGCAAACGGCGCATTCCATAGATTTCTGCTGCTGGGATTTACGGTCGAGCTCGGCGGCGATGTTTTCTTTCTTGAACTTGAGGGTTGGGATTGACCTTATAGCTGCTTCGTCGAGCCCCAGCCTCTCTAACGCCGCCGCCGGAGAGTAAACCGCCGGTGGGTTTTCTTCCCGGCGTGCTCCAGAGGCGGAGAATCGCCGCAGAAGGTCGATTCTGTGCCAGTTCAGACAGCATTTGATCACGAAAACGTAGTAGCTGACCAGCAAGAAAGCCGTGGCTAATATTCCGATGACTGCTACTGCCGTGATTGGGAAGCTTGTCTGAGATTGATCATGAGAGTGTGCGGTGAAAAGAGGGCTTTCGATTGGTGATAGAGCCTTAGATTCGTCTAAGGAGAATCTGAGATCCATGAGATTGAATTTATTGCAGAAGAAATAACACGTTGACGTTGAAAGAAACCTTTTTTAAAGAGTGGAGATTTTAAGAAGGAATTGGGTAGGAAGAGGAGAGCTTTAGGTGGAAGTGAATAATGCTTCGTGCTTAATAAAAAAGGGAGTTACTATTTACCGCCCCTTTTTATTAGTCACCGCCCCCTAAAGGGCTGAAAAAAGACGTTTTTGCCCCTATGATATTTAAATCAATTTAAAAAAGAAAAAGCTAACTAAATATATAATTCTGGTACGAAATACCGAAATATACATACACAAGTAAATTCGAACGATCGATCGATAAGGAAATTCTAACGAAATTTTCGACCGGGCTGTGCACGGGCCGAACTGGAATTTCGGTCGGGCCTGTGCGGGCCGAACAATAATTTCGGCCCGACCAGGCCCGATCGAAATTCCAGTTCGGCCCGCGCAGGCCCGACCGAAATTTCAGTTCGGCCCGCGCAGGCCAGACCGAAATTTCAGTTCGGCCCGCACCGGCCCGGTCGAAATTTCAGTTCGGCCCACCAGACCCGATTAATTTTCACTTTTTTCGTTTTTTTTTTATTTTTTATTGTAATTTATAAAAACTCAACATATATAGTAGTATTTAGGGATTGAACCCATGACCTCTACTTGATAAAGAAAGTACTTATCCATTGGACTACATAGCTTTTTATTAACAATTATGATATATATAAATATATAACGAAAAAATAGTTAAATTAATAATACAAAATAATACCAATTAAATAATCTAATTAAATAATCCAATTAAATAATCTAATTAAATAATCCAACTAAATAATCCAACTAAATAATCTAATTAAATAATCCAACTAAATAATCTAATTAAATAATCCAATTAAATAATCGAATTAAATAATACAAAATAATCCAATTAAATAATGTAATTAAATAATCCAATTAAATAATCTAATTAAATAATCGAATTAAAAAAAATATATATACATAGCCGAAGAGAAATTTCGGCCACTATAGGTGCCGGCCGAAAAAAATTTTCGGCCCGGGCGGATCCGACCGAAATGAATTTTCGGTCATAACATTTCCGACCGAAACATAATTTCGGTCGGACAGTCACGACCGAAACACAATTTCGGTCGGAACAGTCACGACCGAAACACAATTTCGGTCGGGACCATCACGGCCGAAATGTTTTTTCGGCCTCTTCAAGGTACGACCGAAATACTGTTTCGGTCCTACCTTGATGTGGCCGAAATTATTTTTCGGTCAGACCCGAAAAGACAAGATTGTTTTTCGGTCGGGACATTTTTCGCGCGTGATCGGATCAAGTTCGATAATACACATTCGTACGAACGAATTTTACGTTAATTTGTTTTGTTTTGTTCGAGTCTGATTTGAATGTTTGATTGCGATTTGAACGTTTTTTTTTGTTTTGTTTGAGTCTGATTTGAATGTTTAATTAATTGTTGTTTGGAAAAGGACTTTAAATAAAAAATTTAATTCAAAAGGGCAATTTTGTCTTTTTTCAGCCCTTTAGGAGGCGGTGACTAGGAAAAAGGGGGCGGTGAATAGCAATCCAGAATAAGAAACTGGAACTTTGTTTTTATTTTAGTTCATTGTGGTACGTTATGTTGAGAAAACGTCTGGAAAAACATAAAGATGGTTTATTGTCGTTGTATTATTTTATTTCATGTATCGTGTTAGAAAAGCTTGGATGTTGGTGGACCTATGTTTTTACATATGCTTAATTTGACAACTAAATCATAATATACGTTCGTGTGTGAATGTGAGGCACGAGTATTTGACAAATTACGATATAAATTACTTTTTCTCTTACAGTGAATTGATGGCTTGGCTTAATTTATGTAATACAGAAAGTCCACCGTGTAGTTCCTGTCCTGTAATAGACTCATAGTCCTTATGTGGTGTGGGCACGATATTATGAGTTTTGCCTATATGAAATCTATTCATAAATAATTATTCAAGAATATGAAGCAAACGATCATGTAGACTTCGATAATTTAGTGCCGAAATGTAACTAATTAAACTTAACTTAATTTCCTATAAGCAAACGGCATGCCAGAAAATGAACGCTAGCATGATAGCAAACTAATCATATAAATTTAATATTTATTTTATCATTTATAATATATGTCAGTATAAAACCATTATTTTAAGAAAGCTTTACTTTCACATCAAGTATCTGTCCCGAAAATTATTTATGACATTTTAGAACGACTCATCGTCATTGCAAGTATAATTGTTCGAGATGTAATCCTTGCTTCATGAATATCTTTATATATATTGCGACATCTACAAAGTTAAAAGCTTTTGTGGTGATAAATATTATTTGCAGTTTGATTCATTCAATGACAGCCCCTTGATTTGATCGAACATGCATTCCACTACAATGTTCATTTTTATTTAATTAGAGGAGATGTATTCAAACTGTTTAAAGACGACAGTCAATATTATGGCCATTTCCATTACACTTCTGATGTATCTGGTGCTCTCCATATCAATGACAGATGCATATGGCCTTATAACTATATTTTTAAATATACCACTTTTTTTAAATATACCACTTTTTAATTAAATAGCAGCCAAGAACACTGGTGGCGATTGTTCTAATTTAATGGAGGGCCCGACTTAGAAAAGTCATTCCATCCCAGTCACATATACACACACATATATATTAGGGCTGCGTTCACTTTCTGTATGAGAAAATGGGTGATAAAAAAGCCCTGTATTAAGTCGAGATAATAGACTTATCTATCCTATAAATTATCTTGTTCACTTGCAAAAACTAGTCAAGTGGTATCTCGTTTTATATATAGAATTTGACAAATATACCCTCATCACCCACAACTTCACGTTAACAATTAACAATGAAAAGGTATTCAACATCAACACGAATTTCACGAATTTGTCCATTGTAATTTCTATCAAGAATATCAAGAAAGGGCTTAGGTAATTCCTCCAACCCATACAACATCTGCACGCCTTTTCTCACCCCTATATCGCTCACAAGCAAGACGTCAGGCTTGTGTAGAGAAGGAGCTTCGCGCCTTCACACGCGGATTTGCTTCAGTAGCTGGGTGAACAAAGCTAAGACTGAATCAGGTGCTATGGAGTCCTCGCCGCCTCAGTGAGGCAAAGCAAGCTGATGTTAGAGGACGGATTTGAGCAGTGACTCAGTGTGACGAAGGGTAGGAGCTCTACATCTAATTGAGGTGGTGGAGTGTGCCGATGGGTGGCGAGAGGAGGGGGTCAGCGGATCGAAGATGGCAGAAGGAGGGCTTTATTCTTCGATTTCGTCATGTGGTCTTGTTAGGGCTAGCCGTGGTATGCCCAAATCTGGTGGCGGTTGTTTACGTTGCACTGATTGAATGGAAAGCTTTGCAGGGTTTCAAATAGAAGGGGCTTTTGGTAATTTTCTATTTAGTAGGGGGTTTGTCGTTTTAATCTGGGCCAGACCCATTAGACAATTTATACGAGAATGTTAGTTTATAGTAACGGGCCTACTTTTGTCACGGGCTCTATCCATGTTGATTTTTAGCAACTGAACAGGATTGTGTAAGATAAATTGGACTTTATCTTAAGTTATCCAGTCAAGTGAACGCGGCCTAGAATATATATATTAGACTACAGTCTATATTTATTTCATAATATTTGAAAATATAGAAAAGAACCGACACCTTCGAGCTCTATTTGTTGACTGCAATCCAAGGAGAGACAAAGATGCCCGTATATGAAATGGTGGGAAATTTAGTCAACTTTGTTAAAAACAATGTGGTCATAAAGTCAACATGTTGTTCAAATCGATTAAGATGCTACGATTTTTTTATGAGCCACAAACCAGATTTAATATCCGATCCGAGCCATGTATACAGTTCTTACCTCTCGTATTATATATTATACATACGTAAACAATTACGTTAATTAATGTCTGTATGATTGGACCATAAGGAAAGTATATTTATGATTCCGTATGTGCCATTTTACGTAGATCATCTTTCAAAGTCTCCATTTCATAAATTCGATATGAATGTCTATCCCATGTAATACAAGACCAAGAGTAGTTTAATTAAGGGCAAATTTTATGTCTGGCCCCTTATAGTTTAAATTAAGTGTTCCGTCCCTGTCAGTGTGATAATTAGTTTAAAGGACCAAGTTTTTCTTTAGGGAAAAGGGACCAAAACTACGTTTTGACGAAAATACCCTTAATAAAGGGTGTTATGAAACAATATTTTACGTCAGTTTTCTGTTACACAGTTATAATATATTTTATTTTAGAAAAGTTAAGTGTTATTTTGCAATGTTATTATGTTACTTTGCGGTTGGTGAAATGTTATCGACATAATTTTATTTTCTTTTTTGGATGATCGAAGTCCTTTTTATCACTCAAACGAGCACCAAAATTTCGAATATCCCTTCAACTAACCAATTTTGATGTGTCATGTAGGATTTATTCAAATATTGTCGAATTAAGATCTAAGCTTTGTAAGGAATTGTTGTTTAAAAATCGTGTAGCAATATCAAGAGACGTTACTTCATTACTAATATCTGAGATCTATATCTAATAAAGCGGTATACAATGACTTTGTTTGGTTTTTCATAAGTATTGATGTGGTATTTTGCATAGCAGATCTGTTTCGATAATTTTTGGCATGGAACTGTTTTTATTACATAAAATCGAAGCGTTACCAATATTATCTGAAGTGTTTTAAAAGTACAGGAAATGTTACTACATAAACAGTAAAAGTTACTCTGTTTCCATCATGTGGTATTACAGTGACAAAACTATTTTGCTTAAAAATGTGTTACCCTAAGCCCCTAAACCCGAAACCTTAAATCCTAAAACCTAAAACCCTAAACCCTAACCCTAAATCATAAACCCTATTCTTCTTTGTCTTTACTTGGGTATTACATGTGTTATTTACTGGTGACGACTCGTTATTATTTTCTCATTATATGTTCGTTTTGCGGAAACATTTCTTATAAACTTCAAGACATGTGGTATTATTGTTCCATGAATTGTTACCCAGAAAGCATGCACTGTTATCCAGTAACCATTTTAATGTGTTACTGCAAACCCTAAACCCTAAATCATAAATCCTAAACCCTAAATACTAAACCCTAAACCCTAAACCATATACCTAAACCATGAACCCTATTCCTCTCTCTTTACTTGGGTATTACATGTGTTATTTACTGGTGACGGGTTGTTATTATTTTCTCGTTAAACGTCCATTTTGAGGAAACGTTTGTTATAAACTTCAAGACATGTGGTATTATTGTTCCATGAACTGTTACCAAAAAAGCATGAAGTGTCATCCAGTAACCATTTTAATTAGCAGATGTTTACCGCTTAGATCTCATCAAACTTCTTCATTATTTCCATGATTAACATCAACAATCGTCGATAACTAAGGGCCATGATGGTGTCGAATTTACATTATCCAGTCGTTAAAGTTGAGATTTCACCGTATTAAACGGGATTTCCGAATTGTGTTTTCGAAAATTTTCTTTGATTAGAAAGATCCATGAAAATCGAAGGCAATACCTGTTAGTAACGTCGGGATTGGGTCGGATTTGGAACGTGAATTTTTTCTTTCGACCGCTTGACTCAAGCAGGAAGCGGCTTGAGTGTAAGCAATGTGTTATTGCAGGAAGCGATTTTGTTTTTGAATGACGTGTTACTTCTGCGACCTCATTCGTTACTAAGTATACACCATATAGTTAGACTGTGTTATCCAAATGAAAGGAACTGTTTTTTCAGCGCAATCGTTTGAAAAGTTGTTATCGGACCACTTAGGTATCCAGACGTAAATTTTGGCATATGTCAGGGTTAAGTATGTCTTTTCGCACCATTTTAGGGCCTGAACTCTGAACTTTTCGAAAGCAGTCCTTAATACTAAAGCCCACTTTAATGGGGCCTGAACCCAAAATAAACATGTTAATGCGGCCTGAAATTGAATTAACCCTTTAATTAGTTAGTATGAAAACATGCAAGTCAGGATTACGTGGTCATAATTGGACCCATGATAACTTGTGGTGATAATAAAATTATTGATTCCGTGCCCTATTGTCAACTTAAATATATTATCTCATTTAGTATTTACCGTAGCTAAAACTGCACTAGCTTAATTATCATTGAAGTAAACATTAATACCCAGTACAATAATCATCGACACTTTGCTGTCTCCAAATCAAATTTGATTTTGCCAACAAAAAAGTAACTATTAATACACTGCACCCTTTTAATTTTCTACCGGCGATTACAAATATTCATATTTAATTGCCAATCTTGTGTGACACAAAGTATGTTAACCATCTAGAAGAATAAGTGAAATCCCCAAAACGAAGTGGAGGACGATGCTAGCCATCACCTTGACCAAGCCCAGATACATCGTACATCATCATAACATTTTGGTTAACACATAAAGCCCTTTTTCTCATCTCACGTGTTTTTATTACCAATATTACCAACCAAAAGATCGCCCACGTGGACTAATCTCACCCCTTGTTCCAACACTATATATAATAAACGCAACATATATCAATTATCTGTACTATAACATACACCACATAATAATTAACACCGCACACTTGTTTAAATAATTAAGGAAAAAGAAATCACTTATATATTCGAAACCATGGATAGTAGTCGTCGTCGAGAGGGTAAAGAAAGGGGAGAAAAGGAAGAAGTTAAATACCGAGGCGTTCGTAGGCGTCCATGGGGAAAATACGCAGCTGAGATTCGTGATTCGAACAAAAATGGAGCTAGGGTTTGGTTGGGAACTTTTGACACTGCTGAAGAAGCTGCGAGGGCTTATGACAAGGCAGCATATGATACGAGGGGAAAGTTTGCTATCCTTAATTTCCCCGAAGAGTATGGTCTGCCAAATTCCTCGTCTCATTTTGCTTCTGCTCCCTCTGGGTCGGGCTCGGGCTCGGGCTCGGGCTCAGGCGGGCGAGAAGTTTTCGAGTTCGAGTGCTTGGATGATAATGTGTTGGAAGAGCTTCTTGATGATAGTATCGATGATAAAAAGGGTAAGGAGAAGAAGTGATCAAAATAATATCATAGTTAGATTATAATCTTAATATATATTATTTATTTATATATATTACATGCATGGCTTGCCTCTTAAATAAAACACGATGCCCATGATGACTATAGATGGCATTAATATATGAGGTTGGTGCATTATTTGAAATGGATGGATTTTCCTTTTCTTTTTCTTTTTCTTCTTTTTTTTTTTTTTTGTATTGACGAGAATGGGCGATGGTTCAGTCTCTTGTTATCTGAGAAACAATGGAAGATGTTATTGTTGAATTGATTAAGATTTTCACACTATATATCTGAATTGTCTTGATAAAAGTTCTTGAACAACATATTTATCAATATCATTGCATGTATATTGGTATTGCTCATCGACAAAGTTGATACTCAAGTAGTTCAGTGATTCTGATCACAAAGTTAGTATTATATATATGTAAAGTAGTTAGAAAAGGATACATTAATAATCCATTTATACCGTTTTGTTATACGTTGAGACATAGTATACCTTGGAATTTATTGTCACAATGAATCCTTTCCTAGGTTGTCACCAAAAAGTGAAGATTATCCCATATCCAACTTATATATATATATATATGATGAATATGATTAGACGCATGAAAACGAAAATTGAAAAGAAGGAAGATAATCGTGGGCTTGTTTCCTCCTACTTTCCTTCTTGATTCGTTTTGTTATATTTTTCTTAATATATATATATATATATATATATATATATATATATATATATATATATATATATATATACTAGGAACCAAAGCCGCGCGTTGCGCGGGGCTACCACAACGCCTATACTGATGTATCGTGTTCTGATATAAAGAAAAAGCGACGTGTACGCATTTCCCCGGTGATTGACTGCTTAGTAATAAACTAATACGGAGATGTGATGATATATGTTGTAGGGACATATATACATATACATACACGCGTACGTCTATGTAAAAGTAAAACCCCAAATGAACGATAGTTTTACAATTTTTAATCAAGCTACGATGCACGACTAATCCAAGCTGAAGAGTACATTCGAAGTAATATCTGCAAAAACGTTAAGGAAATGAATTAACTCACAATACCAACAAAATTTATTTTTTAAAAGTTTGCAATCGAATATACCTATCTGCTGGGGCGATTTTGGTCTAGTGTGTGAGACTATTCCAGTCGTCAGTCGTATAGCTTCTTACACAAGCCTTGTTGCATGTAACTGAGAATTGCAATTCATCATTTTCTTAATGAACTACACACGTGCGAATGAGATTGTTTGACTCTAGAGTATTCGCCCGAGACTACTGTAAATAAGCACAAATTAGGTGACTTCTGCCGCTTTGAGGACTTCGTGGTAAACAATATTTTTTGTACGATTATTGGTTTGTGCCTGTGGCGACCGTGGTCTGATGAGTATTTTTAGTTCATTGACTGATTTAGCTCTTGATAATGCGACATAGAGCTGTCCATGAGAAAATACATGTTCTTTTAGACAGATTCCAACAAAGTCTAATGTCAGGCCCTGTGCTTTATTAATTGTCATTGCAAAACACAGGCGAACCGAAAATTGTTTTCTCTTGAAATTGATAGATGAAAAATTATTTTGCGGTGCTTCTAAGGTTATACGTGGAATAAATACAGGCTTTCGAATATGTGTTCCAACTGAAATTTCGGCATAAATTACATTACTGTTAAAGTCTTTACATATGAGTCGTGTTCCATTGCAAAGACCTTCGGTTGGATTAAGATTTCGAAGCAAGATGATAGGCGCTTTTTTCTTTAATGCTAACTTCTGCGGGGGGAGGCCATTTGGTGTCAAGGAGTGGAGTAGTTCTTCTTGATCAGGGATAGAGCAAACACCAACATTCTCGTCGTTACTTAGATACATTGTTTCTTCCCCGGGAAATTTACTGAGTAAGACATCGTTTATATCGTGTACGAAATCATTCCGCGTAGTTAATATTGCTCTCTTCACGAAAGATTGGGGTTCAAAGTCCTTTTCGATGCTTGGAAAAACTGTAGTTATTAGCTTATTCAAGGAGGTTTCGTCATCCTCAAAGCATATGCTTGATTTAGATGGAATCTGAATCTGATCATTATCATCAACATCCTCGGTGCCTTTGCCAACTTTTAATAAATAAGATGAAAATTGACGATCAAGCAATGCTCGCATATTTTGGTGGAGCTTCAATTTCTCAAATCGATTCCACAAGAGCGACATAACTATTGAAGCGTCTATAATATCTTCTTTGGTACCCCTTGCAACAACCGGTAATGTTTGGCGGAAATCACCTCCGAACACAATAACCTTGCCACCGAATACATCGTTCGAATCTATAACATTTCTCAACATTTTGTCAAACGTCTCAATGACAACACGCTTTGCCATTGTGGCTTCATCCCATATAATTAATTTTGTAACTCGAAGCAAGTAAGCTAGCGCACTACTTTTGCTTATATTACATGATTTTGAGCCATTCTCATCTAAAGGAATTTTAAATCTTGAATGCGAGGTACGTCCACCAGGAAGTAGAGATGCAGCAACACCTGAAGTGGCTGTAGCGAGAGCTATATGTTTCGAAAAGCGTATTGTACCGAGAAGAGCTTTATAAAGAAACGTTTTTCCAGTACCCCCGGGACCATCGGCAAAAAATACTCTTGGAATATTATTGTTGGCGTGATATAGTATTTTATCATAAGCAGTACGTTGTTCCTTATTTAGTCTCGTAAATGCTGAGATGTCTTCATCAGTTATGATGATATTTTGTTCAGCCTGCAATTCCTTTGCTAGACTATTAGTGGAACTTACTTCTACATCTTCGCTTAGGAAAGAAAAATCTTCAACTCTTTTTCCCATTGAATATAGGTGATAAGTGATCGACTCAATTGTTTTTTGTTTTATTACTACAGGATTAAGAGTCTTGTCATTGGCAAAATCGTCTGAAAGATATTGCTCGAATTTCAACCACAAGTCTTTAGGATTACTGGGAGAACAATAAATAAGTAATGTGGCAAATAGTTGTCGCAAAGCAGCAGGCATCAAGTATGCTATACTTTCTACAAGATATTCCTCACACGTATTATTGTCCTCCATTAATCCTAACATCTGTGCAGCTTCCTTGAATGTTTTGAGTTTTTTTCCCTTTAATAGTCCTTAAATCTTCGAAAGAAGTTGGTCCTCTAACATGTAATAATAATAACCTTAGATAAAACCTCTCTCCTTCAGATGGATGACAAGTTAAGATACGTCCAATTACAGTTTGTTTTTTACGCCGCTTCCTTTCTTTTAAATTAGCATGCCAAGTAAAATATTCCGAAAACTCAATATATAAACATTTTTTGGACCGTGCGTAGTCGTCGTGCATGGTATTCTTTATCTTCGGATGGTTGATAATTGCTTGGAGTTGCTGATCGTGAGAGAATGATACTATTTGTTCATTATCTAGATGAATTGGTAAAGATATGACATAAGGATGTACTTGGTTAAGGTCAAAACTAAAAATTCTCCACATCGCATCTGGTGCTGATATCCATCTTGCACGTTGGTAATTTTTTATTTCATCAAGTATTTGGTCGTCATCATTTGTGTTCAAAGTATATAAAATTTTATCATGAACTTTGTAGATATACTTACAGATATACTTGATAGCCTGAATTGTGGAGCATATTTCTACATTGATGTGACAATTAAATTTTGCTAGTAAATACGGATTGTACGGTACGACCCAACGATTATCAAGACGGGATCCTCGTACATGTACGCAACGACTGTCGTCTCTTCGACGATATATTGGGTAAGAGTTCTCTCCGTACTTTGTTACCTCGGAGAAGTCTTTAGGATACTTAAACTTGCAACCATCCTTTTTCGTACACGGACATTTTGGATTCAAAGATCCGCATGACCCATGCATCATGTGTTTCTTTACTAACTGGTACAAATAAGCATTTGTATCTGCATCAGGCAACTCGGCACAACTACTGTATCGAACGCCTCTGGAGCAAATATTTTCGATGAACGATTTAGAATTAAAAGGAAATGAGCATGAGGTAGGCCCCTTTTTTGAAATTCAACTACATAGGCATATGCGACTGTAGTACCAAAAATCTTGTTTTTAAATAACTCGTTTTTTAGGACTTCAATTTTTGCACG
Organism: Craterostigma plantagineum; assembly: GCA_027422505.1. Lineage (NCBI taxonomy): Eukaryota > Viridiplantae > Streptophyta > Magnoliopsida > Lamiales > Linderniaceae > Craterostigma > Craterostigma plantagineum. Next base: position 4,804,492 of record JAPQWV010000029.1, read on the forward strand.
AAATATTCTTACTACAACATCTGGTCTATTATGTATTTCATCAGAAGACAAGCATAATGCTTTTATTTCAGGCCAATTAGGATTCGTAGTAATGGTTAAGAAGATATCTGGTTTTTCATATCGTTGCACCAAAGATAGAGCATCCATGTATCTTTTACGCATATCTCTAGGTCCGCCGATGAACGAAGTCGGTAATATTATACGCTTTCCAACTTTAGATCCCCTCTGACAACCCTGAGCCACACTATCTAACAAACCTTGATATACTTCTTTACGCAGACGATTTTGCATTTCTTCACTTCTATAAAAGTCTAGCCTTGACGTCTCTATTTTAATGTACATGTCTATTGCATATTGTTGTAGAAGTCTGCCAACATGTAACAAGTACGAGAAGTCATTTTCTCTTACTTGCAACTTATGACAATAATATTCACGGCATGATATAGTTGCCTTCCTAGCAGCTCTTCCTGTGGAACCTATGAAGCAAATCAAAATTATGCACTTATTGACCAAAGTAAACAAGTAACAAGCTAAACTCGCAAATTAAAGATACCTTGAAGCTCACTCGTTATAATATCGTCAACGTCCCGACATAATTCTACTCTCAGAATATCTTCAGTACATTGTATTTCGTTTGAACATCCTCGTTTATTTTGACGTTTAAATCGTTCTATTTTCCGATGCCATCCAAGTTCGCCGCAAGGAAAAGTAAGAGGATATTGTAGGGAGTCATAACAACCGTAATAATGTTTAATAATTTGGGTCGGATGGTCTTTTGGATATACTTGTATGTGAGGACTTGCATCTCAGCCATACTCCGGCAACTTGAGACATGTTTGGCCTGTTAAAGACACGTTCATCTACATTGGGATCTCTATGTAAAGCGATTTTATACTCACTTAAATCAGGAAAGCTACTAAGATTTTCTGAAGAATTTGGCGTAAGGATGAGATTGCAAAATACTAACTAATTTTCCAACAATTACTTCTTGAAAATTAGAATTAGCTAACATACGATTCACAATTTCATGATCTGTATCATAAAAATACAATTGAAGATTTTTAGGGATATTATTATTATTAGCTGGAATTAACGAATCCAAATAGTGGTAGAGTTGACCTTGCACCCGAAACGTGTAAATTCCATTGTTTCTTTTCGCTAAAGAGTTACCGTAATGTACCCCTAATGATGTAAATCCAAACACATTGTTGTAATGACGGACATATAGGCGAAAAATGCTTAGCTTCCTCAAAACAACCAAGGTATAGATCTACCAACTCTGATGGCATTTTTGTCTCGCATAATTTGACTTCTCCAGATGAACAACAAAATCCAGGTGGTTCCAGGTAAACACGCCTAGCGTTACAAAATATACAATTAGGCACATTAGGTAGAACATCAGGTTCTGAAACTATGCGTCGTAAGCGATCAAGGTTGGAGTGTATATTAATATATGTTTTGTTGGTCTCTATTACGACGCTCATTTCGTTTCTTTTTTTTTCTTCAGACGAAGCATATTTTCTCTTGCGATCTCGGACCATTTCTTTTTATGTATATATATAATCGAAGCTTAGATAAATATTTGTGAAGCTAACCAATTCTCCAATTTATAGTCCTTTTGCTGCACAACTATTCCGGATACACATGGTTTAGATTCATTGGAAGTTTCAATATCTTGCGTTAAGCCGTAATCTTAATCCATGGTGATGATGGCAAATCACATTAACGGAAATAACAACTAATAACAAACAACAAAACCAAGTGCTCTCGAGTTAAATATCATAGGCAAGCTTAAAACGTACCTTTGTGTCCCAGTTTCAACTGAAGAAAGAAAACTCTGCCACCGTACCAAGAACAAAAAAAAAGGTAAACATAATTTATACATGTTGAGAGCGGCAAGAAAGAAAGAGCATATTTTAAGCATATTATACCCTTAATGAAATCGCCTACCGCCGAAAAGAGCAGAGGGGTAAAGAGTATGAAGACGCAATGTCATAAAATGGGTCCAAGTGGAAGCACCGTTTATTTAAAATATGGATGACATTATGTGAAATAATATTTAAAGGACCATTTTTATAAGGAAAATACATCTGATATTAACTTGTTTGAATTACACGAGCTATACAAGCTTGCAATTACAGATGGGTCGATTAAGGAAAATCACTACTCTAGCCATGAAACTAAAGCATGGTTGTGTATTTACACTATTATTTGGAAGAAAAAGAGCTAAGCAAACCTTTTTGCAGGATTAACTCTGCTCACATCCCTCGAAAATTCTATATCCATGTAGAAGTTACCATGAAGCATGCAATCTCAACGAAACACCATAAACGACCTACTTTTAACGAGACAGCAACCATAACAGAATAAAGTAAGCATATTATTTCCTTCAGCTGGGAATAACAACATCAACAATCACGCCTTCAGTTCATCCACCCACACACGCGCCGCATAATTGATTGCAAATCAAGAACAAATGATAAGGGAAAACAACTAGTTCATACATACCAGGTTAATGGGGAGAGGATGAACCTAATTGTAGTACAGCTCGAGCCTATGCCGTCACGGAAAAGGATTTCGTAATCCTTGTATATTGTACGCGTGAGTACCCCCCGTCTGAGCCGCGAGCTTTTTTCAGATCGCCGATCGTGACATCTTAGTTGCACCTCCCACGCAGCTTCTAAAACTTTATTATGGTTCTAACATTTCAAGTTCGTGGAACTTCCCTGGCAATTAAAAGCTTTTACCTAAATGTTTGTTCGGATCGTCGTCAGCCAATTTGAATATATTGCACTGTAGAAGGAAGCTTGCCCTTACCCAAAGATCAAGTAGCATCTTAGAGCTAAATGTAGTATCTTGAGCTAACCAACGTTAAAGTAAACCAGAATTCGCCGAGAACATAGTTTATTAAATTTTTCCGTTTGTGGAACTCGTGTTGTGACTGTGAATGAGAATGGTATAATTGAAAATTTGACACACCCAAGCTTAAATGGGAAGCAACGCATAAACCGATGCATGCCTATATGTTGACCAATGGATAGAGTTGGTCACTTCGTGTCTTAATAGGTTTGATTATGATCTCCCCTAACACTACATGCACCGACGCAGCAATAGTGGTGCTATATTATATAATATATCATACAGATACACAATGGTACACACATGCATATTTTAGGCTTTTTAATTAAAATATGGTCATTTAAACCCAAATTCGATAAAATATGGTTATTTTGGTCGAAATTACTAAAATCGAACAAAACGCGGTCATTAGACGCGCCGTCGCGTCTATTACATGCGACGATGACGTGGCGATGGCCGACCTCGCGAGAAACTAGCAGGGCCTGCCCGTGGCCCACGTGGGGCCCGCGTCTTCGCGCTTAATGGACGCGACGCATTGACGCAGGCCACTTAACCCACTAAAACTCACTGATGGACGGCCCACTATGCAATGTTTGCTTAGTGGGTTACCGTCGCGTCCAATGGACGCGACGTCGCGCCCATTGCCCGCGGCGCCGTATTTAATATGCGCGGGAATATTCCCTATTTAGCCGCTCGATTTTCGATTGTTACTTCATAAAATTTATCCGATATGGTGTCTAGAAAAATTCAAATAGTTGTTTATTATGGCGGTGAAATCATACACGAATCAAACACCATACAGTATAGTTATCAACCCATCGGTTATCGACGAATTCGTCGCGAAACCAATTTCGAGCAATTTCTTAGTATGCTGTACGACATGACTTCCATCGACAGCAGTGCTTTCTTTTTAATCGTTCGTGTGAAGAACGAATACTACAACACTCACGACTGTATCATAATCTCCTACTAATGTCTAGTGATGCCGACCTCGTATACTTCTTGGATCCCGACAACGAGCTCGATTACATTGAGGTCTTTGTCGAGGCAACCGAGATCGTTCAATTCGATCGCAAGGTAGATCCTCCCGACGAGTACACGAATCCCGCGCCGATGGATTCGTTTCCTGACATTACTTCAGTTACTGAAGGATTGACGAATATTTCGTTTTCCACTCACGAAGATATACCTTCGAGTAGCCGTTGCATTCCTATTAGTTCGACGGTGGCGCAGCTTGAGATCGTTCATGACACCGTCCAAGGAAGTGACGTCAGTGACTTCGAAGCTGACGACGAGGGTGGGGCACTAGACGATTTGCCAGATCCCGCAGATGGCGATAATGATAACAACAATGAGCCAATGCCAAGTGATCCAGAAGAGAACCGAGCATTATACTGTAACGACCCTACTTCTTAAATACGTATTTTGGCGGGTTTTACGCAGCGTAAGCAGCGGATAGCCCATTTAATAAAAACTTTTTAGTACATAATAATACTCAAGTACTGGGCCGAAGCCCAAAAGTCTAAACCCATAAATAATTAAAAAAAAAATTTGTTTTACAACACACATATTATTGTAATGGACCGAAGCCCAAATAGTAACAATACGAAACATGAATGAAATACTCCACAGGTCGCGTTCCATGTACTGCCCCGCATTTTTAGATTAGAAACTTAAGTGATATTTTGAAAGTTGGATAATAAAGTTTTAAAATATATTAAATTAGGGACCAATTTTGAAATTAGGGTATTAAAGTGAAAAGGATTAAATTTTGGGAACATTTAGTGAAATTTCGGGGAGAGATCGATGAGTAAGGTTTCGGGTCGAGTAATTCGGAATGCGGGCTTTGGGCCCGATTATTTAGCGTACGATAGTTTTCGGATCGGACCAAGTTGATACCTCGGGCCGATACGTGATATGAAGATTTGTATTTTTATGTATTGCATTTTACTTGCATGACATTTGCATACACGTGTTATGAGGGGAGAGAATCGTGCGTAGTCACGGTGACATTGTATAGTGTTGATGAGTGGGGTAGTTTATGAACCGAGTGATGGTTGTCGAATGGTATGAGTTGAGGTTAGGACTAAGGCGCACTATATGATTGAGATGTGGGGAGTGGGCCTCCCGAGCTACTGACCCTTGTGGGGAGTGGAGCCTCCCGAGCTACGGACCCCTGCGCGCGCGTGTTTCCTTTAGTTCCTAAGCCTCGGGCCCTGATTGTGATGAGATGAGTTGAGTTGATGATGAGATATGATAAAAGAGTCGAGCGTGCATTTTGCGAGATGTGTCGAGTTTGGGATGTGAGAGCATTTGCATTCATGCATATTTTCATCTACTAAGCAAAAGCTCAGGGTTTACGTGTGTAGGTAAGACGGCTGATGGCGGTGACTCCACGGTCTTTTGAGGTCTTTCTAAATTTTGGCATTTAAAACCCCAAAATTTCATAGTTTTACTTTTAAGGATCCGAACATTTTCCTAAGTTTCAGATCTGCCCCGAGTCATTAAAAATTTCAGATCTGCCCCGAAAGATTTATATTTCGTTAAAAATCTCCCCTGTTGGGATTTTACATTCTCAGCTACCAGATTTAAAACTTTTCAATGTAGTCCCCAAAATTTTGAAGATTACACAAAGGACCCCAATTATTTATTCCAAATTTCAAATCTGCCCCAAAATCTTTATATTTCTTCAAAAATCTCCCCTATCCGGATTTTACATTCACAGCCACCAGATTTTTGAAACTTTTCAATCTAGTCCCCAAATTTTTGAAAATTACCCAAAGGACCCCAATGATTTAGTCCGAATTTTAAATATGTCCTAAAAACTTTATATTTCTTTAAAAATATCCCCTATTCGGAATTTTACAACACAAACTCCCTGGATTTTGTAAAATTTCGATCAAGTTCCAAAATTTTAAAAATAATTATTTTATACGGCTGTTTTGCGACAGTTTTGGATTTCTCAATGATCACAAGGTAAACAATGTTCGATGGACCTGAAATTTTAACCACAGATAAAGAACTTGCAAATATTAATTCGGTTAAAAGGAATTTTTAATCTGATGTCTGGATTGTGAGATATGAATTTTTGAACCTCTTGGCCGAAATGGATAAATAAAACCCTAGAAAACCCTAATTCTCCCCAAGTTTTGCTCTATCCTCTTAATCTAAAGTCCTCTATCCCTATTTCCAAATATTCATAGATCTAAAAATACTCAATCTCGTGCTCCCTAAGATAACCAACGAAAATTTCATGCAAGCAAATTATTATTATCACATAAACACGAAGAATTCGATGAATAACATGCAAAACACGTAAAATTCACAAATCTTATATTGTTTACGTATGTAGGTGATCTTCACCTACCTTAATTCCGGAGAAATCCAAATCACGGGGTGTTTTCGTGTGATCCCGACCCGAGAGCTTCGATCTCGGGCTTCCGAAGATTTTTTTTTCTTCTCCTCCTTCTCCTTTCCTTTTTTCTCTCTTTTTCTTTCTCTCCCTCTCTCTCTCTCTCTCTCTCTCTCTCTCGGCCTCTCCCTCTTCTTTCTTTCCTTTCTCTATTTTTGTTTTGGCTTCAGGTGTGTAGAGAGGTGGCCTTAGGTGTCTTTAAGTTTATTAGTTGATTTTTATTTGTACACTTGCATGAGGAAATGGCATCTTTGTTGGGATCTTGTCCTCTTCCTCTCATTTCCTCTCTTTCTCGTCATCTCTCCCTCTCTTCTCCTATTTGCTTTGTTTTATTTGTTAATAACTTGTCCTAATGTATTATAGTAAGTATATTAGGTGTTGAATGTTATTATTTTATCTCAAGAAAAAAAACTAACTCTCATGGAGACACATGTATGGTAGTGGAATCTTGGAGATGCCTTTATATTTATATTATTATTATTATTATTATTATTATTATTATTATTATTATTATTATTATATATTCATTTATTTGGACTTTCATTTCTTGTTTTCGATCCATTTAATTTTTATTAAAGGACCCAACTCCCAACCTTTTATTTTGGGCCATTATTTTCTTCATTTGGCCCATAAATAAATTTTTGGTCCATTTAAATTTTTGGGGCCCAATTGTAAATTTTTGGGCTCGTTTTGAAAAGAAATCATTTCTTGTTCGAAAGTCGATTTCGTACATTTCGAATATTATTGAAGTAATCCCGTACAAATTTTGCGGGTATTACATCCTCCCCCCTTATAAGAATTTCGTCCCCGAAATTACAGTATGGAGAATAATTCGGGGTACTTCTTTCTCATTTCGTTTTCTCGTTTTCAAGTGGCTTCTTCCAATACTTGGTTTCCACCACAAGACCTTCACGAGAAGTATGTTATTATTTCGAAGACGTTTCACCTCGTACATCAAAATTTCCACCGGCCTTTCTTTGTAGCTCAAGCCCGGTTTAAATTGTTGATGAAGTGATTCGCTTCTCAGCACCTGATTCGGGTTCGCAACGTATTTACGTAAAGTTGATACGTGAAATACGTGGTGGACTTTGGCTAGTGAGGCGGGTAACTCCAACTGATACGCAATTACTCCTACTCTCTTGAGTATTTTGAAAGAGCCAATGTACATTGGGCTCAATTTGCCCTTTTTCCCGTATCGCTCCACGCCTCTCATTGGTGAATTTTTTTTTTTTTTTTTAAAAGGCTTGATCACATTCGTTGAATTACAACAACGGCCCTCGTATCTTGTCTGCATGACTCTTCTGACGACTTTGGGACGTTTGCATCCTCTCCCGGAATTTTCCCACAGCTTTAGTCATTTCACGAATCATTGCAGGACCCAACAACGCTTTCTCGCCGATTTCATTCCAATGAATTGGGGATCGACATTTACGCTCGTTCAAGGCTTCGTAAGGCTCAATCCCGATCGTGGCTTGATAGCTGTTGTTATAGGAAAACTCTATTAGTGGAAGGTATTTGCTCTGCCTGGAAATCCAGGTTGCACGTTCTCAACATATCTTCGAGCGTCTGGATTGTTCTCTCAAGCTGTTCGTACGTCTGAGAGTGATATGCCGTGTTGAATGACAGTTTCGTCCTCATGGTCTTTCGTAATCTCACCCAGAATTGGGACATAAATCTCGAATCCCGATCTGAGACGATTGAAATCCGGATCCCAAGGAGTCTCACAATTTCTTTTATGTACAACTCTGCGTACTTCTCCATGGAACAAGTTTGATTGATTGGTAGGAAATGGGTTGATTTAGTCAATTTGTCGACGATCACCCAGACTGCATCATGGCCCTTTACGTTTTTTTTTTTCTTTTTTTTCCTCAAGAATTCGATATAATAATGTTGGCTTCAACGTTAACGCTGCTAGTTTTATTTCGATCTTCCCCAAATTGATTATTTCCACTCCGAGTTGGCACGGGTTCGTATTCACTGATTTATGGCTCAAAGCTTCTGCGACTACGTTCGCTTTTCCTGGGTGATAATTTATTGCACAGTCGTGGTCTTTTGCTAACTCGAGCCATCGTCTTTGCCTCATGTTTAACTCCTGCGTGAAAAAGTACTTTGGGCTTTTATGATCTGTTAAAATCTCGCATAGTTCTCTGTATAGATAATGTCGCCAGATTTTCAGGGCAAACACCACGGCTGCGAGTTCCAAATCGTGTGGAGGTAATTTTTCTCGTAGTTGAGCTTCCGGGAGGCATCCGTAATTACCTTCCCGTTCTGCATCAACGCGCACCTCAAGCCATAATTTTTTTTTTTTTGAGGCATCACTGTATAACGTAATCTTTCGATACCAGAGGGTATTGTAAGAACAGAAACCGTTGTCAGTCGTTTCTTCAACTCCTGGAAGTTTTCTTCACATCCTTTCGTCCACTTAAATGGAACGTTCTTCCTAAGTTAAGTCTGTCTTTCTTCACCGTTATTGTCACGATGAGCAGCTGCCGTTGGATCCAAGATGGCGCGCGATCTAATGGTCAGGATTTGAAGGCTGAAGATTTTAATTATGTTCCTAGGATATCGCGCGAAAAGATCGATGGCTGAGATGTTTAAGAAGTGAAAGAATCGGATAGTGCATCGTGAGCATTGGATCAAAAATCGGACGGATGATAGTGAAGGTGCTATTTCGCTTACAGAGTCGCATGCGATTCTTGCTCTAATACGCAGAAATACAATACCACGTGGCGACTTGTGGAGCGTTCGATTGGATAAAATGGACGGTGAAGATAGATCGCTAATTCACGCTTAAAACATGCTTTCTATCTTATTAATGTCCGATTTCCAGTTCACTTTCTCGAGCATGTAACTTCTTTTAGAATGAAAATCATCGGGAGGTGAAAACACGAGAGTTGTAGAAGAGATAGAGATCTGTAACTTCCGTGTTGTGATCAATAAGAAAGGAAGCTCGGTTGATCCGTGGACATAGACTGAAGTTCAGCCGATTTTGTGTGTTAGTTCGCCGTAATTTCATTGATGCGACAGAGTCTATGCAGTGCATGTAAATACGGCATTTATTTAAACGTGAGCACAATTTCTTTGTCGCAATGGACATCAACATCTTTCTTCGAGATTTTGGATTAGATTTTGGTGATAAAAGTCCAATGTGATTTTCTTCTTGTGCGTGATCTCTCAAATCAAGATTACGGCGTTCGAAGAAAAATCTGATCTCGAAATTATGAAGTTTATCTTTATACGGCGTTCGAAGGATACTCGAAATTAATGCTGATTATCCTTCGCTTCACTCACGCCTATAAATAGGTACTTGATGCACGCTATTTTGCACCACGACACAATTCTCTCCAACCACATCATTTACTTTTCGCAATGTATAATCTTGGAGGAAATGCGGATCGTGAGGATGTTCCTCAGGAACCTTTTTGGAGGGAAAATCTCGAAAAGCTTAAATTTGAGTTATTCCTTCTTTTGGGATTGCTCTTCGCTGCAATCGCCATTTTTGTGATGTGGGTTGCCACTCACTGCACTTGTGTTTAATTTGTGAAAAGTTAAGTCATGGGAAGCCGCGTCTTTGTCGGGCATATTGGAAGAAGACGCCGACAGAACTTCCCGAACGTCGTCGATGTCTTATCTTATAAGTTTTTTTTTTTTTATGTATTCGGGTTGTAATATGAGTTTCAGTTATGTAATCGCTATGCATCGACTCTATCATGTTTTCTCTACGTCCTCGTATCATTTTCAAAATTGTATACAAGCTCCGAATTTTTTAAAAATTTTATATCGTTCGACTCTCTTTTATTTCGCCGTTTATTTATTTTAGCTTCCCGAATTTCATCTTGGTCCAATTCGGTCAAGCCCAAATTTTGAAAGAAAGCCCAAAGTTTAAATTTCGCCGAATTTCCAAATTGACCCGAATTTTTACCCAAATTTCAAAGCAACCCCAAGTTTGATCAAAGATCCGAATTTTTTTTTTTTTCATTCTCTCCCTACCTTAATTTAACCGAGATTCTCCTACTAATCTAAGTCTAAAAGCACGAAATCTCTAACTTTCAAACACATCCAGGAGCACATAAGATTCACACAAACATTCACGTAAAGCATCAGAAAATCGTAAAGCACATAATTACGTATTAAACTTACAAGCGTAGGCTGATCCTCCAGGCTTTTGAGCGGCAGTACATGGACAGTCTACAGAATCTATAACCTAACGCTCTGATACCACCTGTAACGACCCTACTTCTTAAATACGTATTTTGGCGGGTTTTACGCAGCGTAAGCAGCGGATAGCCCATTTAATAAAAACTTTTTAGTACATAATAATACTCAAGTACTGGGCCGAAGCCCAAAAGTCTAAACCCATAAATAATAAAAAAAAAAATTTTGTTTTACAACACACATATTATTGTAATGGACCGAAGCCCAAATAGTAACAATACGAAACATGAATGAAATACTCCACAGGTCGCGTTCCATGTACTGCCCCGCACTCAAAAGACCGTGGAGTCACCGCCATCAGCCGTCTTACCTACACACGTAAACCCTGAGCTTTTGCTCAGTAGATGAAAATATGCATGAATGCAAATGCTCTCACATCCCAAACTCGACACATCTCGCAAAATGCACGCTCGACTCTTTTATCATATCTCATCATCAACTCAACTCATCTCATCACAATCAGGGCCCGAGGCTTAGGAACTAAAGGCAACACGCGCGCGCAAGGGTCCGTAGCTCGGGAGGCCCCACTCCCCACAAGGGTCAGTAGCTCGGGAGGCCCACTCCCCACATCTCAATCATATAGTGCGCCTTAGTCCTAACCTCAACTCATACCATTCGACAACCATCACTCGGTTCATAAACTACCCCACTCATCAACACTATACAATGTCACCGTGACTACGCACGATTCTCTCCCCTCATAACACGTGTATGCAAATGTCATGCAAGTAAAATGCAATACATAAAAATACAAATCTTCATATCACGTATCGGCCCGAGGTATCAACTTGGTCCGATCCGAAAACTATCGTACGCTAAATAATCGGGCCCAAAGCCCGCATTCAGAATTACTCGACCCGAAACCTTACTCATCGATCTCTCCCCGAAATTTCACTAAATGTTCCCAAAATTTAATCCTTTTCACTTTAATACCCTAATTTCAAAATTGGTCCCTAATTTAATATATTTTAAAACTTTATTATCCAACTTTCAAAATATCACTTAAGTTTCTAATCTAAAAATATCTTTCTAAATTTTGGCATTTAAAACCCCAAAATTTCATAGTTTTACTTTTAAGGATCCGAACATTTTCCTAAGTTTCAGATCTGCCCCGAATCATTAAAAATTTCAGATCTGCCCCGAAAGATTTATATTTCGTTAAAAATCTCCCCTGTTGGGATTTTACATTCTCAGCTACCAGATTTAAAACTTTTCAATGTAGCCCCCAAAATTTTGAAGATTACACGAAGGACCCCAATTATTTATTCCAAATTTCAATCTGCCCCAAAATCTTTATATTTCTTCAAAAATCTCCCCTATCCGGATTTTACATTCACAGCCACCAGATTTTTGAAACTTTTCAATCTAGTCCCCAAATTTTTGAAAATTACCCAAAGGACCCCAATGATTTAGTCCGAATTTTAAATATGTCCTAAAAACTTTATATTTCTCTAAAAATATCCCCTATTCGGAATTTTACAACACAAACTCCCTGGATTTTGTAAAATTTCGATCAAGTTCCAAAATTTTAAAAATAATTATTTTATACGGCTGTTTTGCGACAGTTTTGGATTTCTCAATGATCACAAGGTAAACGATGTTCGATGGACCTGAAATTTTAACCACAGATAAAGGACTTGCAACTATTAATTCGGTTAAAAGGAATTTTTAAGCTGATGTCTGGATTGTGAGATATGAATTTTTGAACCTCTTGGCCGAAATGGATAAAGAAAACCCTAGAAAATCCTAATTCTCCCCAAGTTTTGCTCTATCCTCTTAATCTAAAGTCCTCTATCCCTATTTCCAAATATTCATAGATCTAAAAATACTCAATCTCGTGCTCCCTAAGATAACCAACGAAAATTTCATGCAAGCAAATTATTATTATCACATAAACACGAAGAATTCGATGAATAACATGCAAAACACGTAAAATTCACAAATCCTATATTGTTTACGTATGTAGGTGATCTTCACCTACCTTAACTCCGGAGAAATCCAAATCACGGGGTGTTTTCGTGTGATCCCGACCCGAGAGCTTCGATCTCGGGCTTCCGAAGATTTTTTTTTCTTCTCCTCCTTCTCCTTTCCTTTTTTCTCTCTTTTTCTTTCTCTCCCTCTCTCTCTCTCTCTCGGCCTCTCCCTCTTCTTTCTTTCCTTTCTCTATTTTTGTTTTGGCTTCAGGTGTGTAGAGAGGTGACCTTAGGTGTCTTTAAGTTTATTAGTTGATTTTTATTTGTACACTTGCATGAGGAAATGGCATCTTAGTTGGGATCTTGTCCTCTTCCTCTCATTTCCTCTCTTTCTCGTCATCTCTCCCTCTCTTCTCCTATTTGCTTTGTTTTATTTGTTAATAACTTGTCCTAATGAATTATAGTAAGTATATTAGGTGTTGAATGTTATTATTTTATCTCAAGAAAAAAAACTAACTCTCATGGAGACACATGTATGGTAGTGGAATCTTGGAGATGCCTTTATATTTATTTTATTATTATTATTATTATTATTATTATTATTATTATATATTCATTTATTTGGACTTTCATTTCTTGTTTTCGATCCATTTAATTTTTATTAAAGGACCCAACTCCCAACCTTTTATTTTGGGCCATTATTTTCTTCATTTGGCCCATAAATAAATTTTTGGTCCATTTAAATTTTTGGGGCCCAATTGTAAATTTTTGGGCTCGTTTTGAAAAGAAATCATTTCTTGTTCGAAAGTCGATTTCGTACATTTCGAATATTATTGAAGTAACCCCTAGAAATTTTGCGGGTATTACATATACCAGTCGGTGCCGTTTAATACCAGTTATCAAATGGCTTCCCAGAAGTTAACGAAGCTGGTGGTGATTTCTACGATACTGACGACCCCGCATTTTTCGTAGGTATGACGTTTAATAGCAAAGAACAATTGAAATGTGCTGTTAACGATTACCATATGATGGTTGCTAGACGTGAGTTCCACGTGACGGAAAGTAATAGAACCACATGGAGCGTGAGATGCAACCACACCGACGACTGTTTGGAAACTGCGAGCAATTTTCAAACCGAAAAGTTTTTTTTGGAAGGTGAGGAGATACGGAGGACCTCACACATGCTTCACGTAAGAGTTGGCCAGCACGCATCGCAATGTTTCGCGTGATGAAATTGCGAGAATATTGATCCAAACGGTGAAGAATGACCCTCAGTATTTGCCCAAAAATGTGCAACAGCTCGTAAAGGACACTTTTTGGGTACGACATCCTGTACATTCGAGCATGGCATGGACTTAAGAGAGCCAAAGAAAATGGTATTTGGAAAACGTCAATCCAACAGCTTCTTATATTCATGAAAGCGTTGCGACGTTACAACCCGGGAACGGTGGTGAAGTGGTGGCATCTTGAAGACATATCCGGAGTAAAAAAATTCGGGTATGTATTTTGGGCGTTTAAACCTTGCATTGACGACTTCAAGCATTGTCGTAGAGTGGTCTGTGTCGACGGTACGCACTTGTATTCGAAGTACAAGCATAAAATGTTGATTGCATGTGGACTCGAAGTAAATCAGAAAGTTTTTCCACTTGGGTTTGGCCATCGTTAATATCGAAAGCTTACATTCTTGGAGATGGTTGTTGAACTTGCTTAATGTTCATGTATTGGAGGGACAAGCGATATGCCTAATTTCAGATCGCCATCCAGGTATTTGCAATTAAAAATAGATCGAGTTGTTGGTTTTTTCATTTTACTAAAATTAGTTCATGTTACCTTCGAACTGTAATGCAGGCAGTAGAATAGCTCGACGCTTATAGGTCTCCAAACGGAGTGCATCGTTACTGTTTACGGCACGTCGTATCAAATTTTAACAAAGAGTTCAAAGACAGTGACCTAAAGAAATTGTGCCACAGAGCAGGGATGGCGCATAGTGTGGAAAAATTTGAACGGATCATGGAGCATCTTAAGAGTCTGCGAAGAAGCCTACGATTGGTTGTGCGAGATTGAACAACAAAAGTGGACATTTGCTTACGATGGTGGGCTTAGGTGTGGTTCAATGACGACGAACATCTCCGAAGCACTTAATGATGTGCTCAAAGGGGCTCGCTTACTGCCTCCAAAAGCGATAGTCAACTTCAGCTTCCATCGATGTGCCGCATACTTTCGTGATAGGTATCAACAGGAAGCTGCAGCAATGGAGAGTTCTGAAACCGAATGGTCTCCTTATGCGTGGAGGATGTATAGTGACTGGTCAAATGCCTCGTTTGGCCATTTCGTAACTGCATTTGCCCCGCGAGCACAAACAGCAGAGGTGTACACTTTTTCAACGGTGACTCAAAGAAAACACGTGGTCAACATTCAAAGAAGAACATGCACTGTAGAAAATGGGACCAACATTCCATTCCATGTTCTCATGCGCAGGCAGCGTGCCGCCAGTGGAGTGTTAGTAGCACAGTTCATTGCTCCTTTCTACAGTAAACTAGCTTATTTTCAGTCGTATCAGGGAACGTTTCATCCGCTGTGGGATGAGCGATATTGGGAGCTTGCTGATTTTTCACTTGTCCATAATGAAGACCGACGTGAAAGAAGAGGACCGGGTAGGCCAAAGACAACTAATATACGCAACGAAATGGATCTAGGTAGCTCAAGTCGGAGACGTCATCAGAGAGGTCGTGGACATTGATGGTCGGGTTCGCTGTTGGTTGATGTAGCATGTCGTTGCATCTATTGGTTGTTGTAGTATTCGAAGAATGCAACTATATATATGACATAAAGTTGTCAATGATCTACTCCCTCTTATTCTAATTAGAGACCATTTCGTTGTATCTGTTGGTTGATGTAGTATGTTGTTGCATTTGTTGGTTGATGTAGCATATCATGCTATATGTGTTTAAGTATTTGGAAGTAATATCATCGATGTACGACTAAAAAACTTGCAGAAATATAGAAACAGTTCGCATACAGAACCACAAGAACACAAATGGCTAACAACCGAATTCCTAATTAGATAAAAAAATACAGAAAATAAAAACTAAGGTATATAATGCCCTCCTGTGCCACATCTACGTGGTCGTCTATTCCTGTGCAGATGGCCACGGTCAACTGGAGCATCGGGCTGCTCAGGGCAACGACGTCGCTGCTGGGGTCGCGGCGGTGACTTCTGCACAAATGGCTGATAGGGAGGCGTCGCTTCGTCGTCGTCATCATCATCGCCGTAGCCGACATCATAACCCGTAGGTGTAAAGTAACTACCATCACCGTACTGTGACGTGCGACCACGTGAAGACGACGGGCCAGGGTCCTGCGTCGGACCACGCGAAATGACGGTTCGATTCGATGTACTTAAAGTATTTTCAATAAAAAAGGACACCACGTAATCAAGACGAAAGCAGTGGTCAGCAAATGCAATTAGGGCATGGCCATTAAAGAAATAAGGGACAATTTCTATTCAGTTCCTAGTCAGTAAGTTTCTAAATGGTTCAGTTCATGTCAGCATACCCTATTAGTTTAAAGGACCAATTTTTCAAAAATGGCAGAGATAAGGCTTAAATGTATGTATTGACGAAAATGCGCTTCCTAACATACTGAACTAAGAGTTATTTTCCAGCGACTTTCTGTTATGCTGTTAGATTATATTGTTATAAACGCCTGATCAACTGTTATTTCCATCCCTTATCTGTTCTATGATGCAGAAAATTATTGACAGAGAATATGTATTTTCTTAATCTCGTTTTTACAGTGAATCGAGCTCCGAAATTTTTAATGCCCATTAACCAACCAATTTCGGTGTGTAAGGTAGGATGTATTGTAGACTGTGGTATTGACGAAGCAAAATGTAAGATTTTTAATAAATTTTTCTCTTTCTATTTAGGGTTATAATCTGCGAAAACAAGATGAAATCAAAGCTGTTTTTCGCAATTACATCTACAAATTCAAAGTGCCCATAGTATGGGCAGCTCAGTGCGACACATTGTTTGCTCGTTCGTCCGACGTTCATCTTTTAATTTCGCGAAAATACGGTCGACCCCAATAATTTGGGTGTATTTTACTGTTTCAAAATTGTTACTCGTAGTATCAAATCTGTTACTCGGAGTATCAAAACCGTTACTAGGTATATCAAAACCGTTATTAAACTATAATTAATTATTACCATGTGTAGGGTTTTTGAGAAAATAATATGAAATCAAAGCCGTTTTTTGGCAACGATTACATCTAACATGTATAAATTCGAAGTACCCATAATATGCGCAACTCAGTGTGGCACATTGCTTGCTAGTTCATCTAACGTTCATCTTTTAATTTCGCGAAAATACGATCGACCCTATAATTTGGGTATTTTTTACTACGTCATTACATTCGAAATTATGTGTCAATTTTTAACTCCCAAACCGTAAGTGGTGTAATGCATGTGGTATGAAAGACATCGACATTAAGCAGAAATACAGATGTTAGTGAATTGATTCGGACGTTCGTCAATTGAGGTGATGAACAACTGTTACTAAATTAAAATTATCAGGATCTGTTACTAGTATATACGTTTTTGTTACTATGTAGCCAAAATTTGTTACTAAATTTTCCGTAAAATTTCGGGCGGAAAAATCATAATGGAATGAATTTTGGGTGGGAGAGTAAATAAAATCAAGCATAGATTATATGTTACCCGATAGGTGTAAACTGTAACTAGTTATATGTTTATATGTTACCAGAATTATTGTAGTTTGTGAATTAGGGTTTTGTGATTACAATCATAACCTAAATTAATATATTTTTGTCGAAAACTTCGTAAATCATATGTTTTAGTGAATATAGAGCGTCTGCAATATAAAATTTGAAATAATAAAGTAAACTTATTACATATTAAATTGTAATTTTGACTATGTATTCTGTTACTCTTATTCTTGTTACCTACGCATCAGTTTCTGTTTTTTTCTCCTCTTCAATTGTTTCTGATCAGTGTTAAACTGTTACTGCAGGAAGTCAGTAAACAACATAGTGTTTACGTTTAAGACTAATTGAACATGTCATTAATTTTGTTGAATCATTTATGTTATGTTGACCATCTGGATTGTAATAAACAACTAATAGTTCATATCCGCAACGTTTTGAGTAAGTACAATCAATTTCGTAGAAGCATGATCATCCTTTCAAGAAGGGTGTTACTTATTTTCTATACTATATACTTCAACTTCTTCAAGTCCAACATAATCTCCACGAAAATCACAACCTAAACTAATATATTTTTATCTAAAACTTCGTAAATTCATATATTTTAGTGAATGTACCGTGTTTGCAATATAAAATTTGAAAATGATAAAGTAAACTAATTACATATTAAATTGTTATTTTGACTATGTATCTCTTACTCGTTTTGTGTTCGCTTGTTACCTACATATCAGTTTAAGTCTTTTTCTCCTCTTCAATTGTTTCTGATCAGTGTTAAACCATTACTGCAGGAAATCAGTAAACAACATAGGGTTTACGTTTAAGATTAATTGAAGATGTCATTAATTTTGTTGATTCATTTATGTTAGGTCGACCATCTGGATTGTAATAAACAACTAATAATTTATATCCGCAACGTTTTGAGTAAGTAGAATCAATTTCGTAGAAGCATGATCATCGTTTCAAGAAGAGTGCTACTTGTTTTCCATACTATATACTTCAACTTCTTTAGTTCCAACATAATATCCACGAAGATCATAACCTAAACTAATATATTTTATCTAAAACTTCGTAAATTCTTATATTTTAGTGAATAGCGTGTTTAAAATAAAATTTGAAAATCATAAACTAATCTAGTTACATATTAAATTGTTATTGTGACTAAGAATTCTGTTACTCTTATTGTACATCTTGTTGCCTACATATCGATTCTGTTTCTTTTCTCCGCTTCAATTGTTGCTAAACTCTGTTTTACTGCAGAAAATCAGTAAACAACAGAAGATTTTTACCAGAATCATGCATATATTTTCAGGAGATTTTTATTAGGGGTAACTTATATGTGAAATTTAAAGAAAAGGATTCTAGGTTTCTAAATTAAAAAAGGGATTGGGTGTTGAAAAAAAATCGAAGGTTTGATTATCATTTTGATCCGCTCGACTGAAATTTCTTGTCGAAATGAGTTGTTAATCGATGGGTTCGTGATTATTAAACATATTAACCCCAAATCTGAGTGAATTTTCGTGTTTTTGAGCATGATATCGACGTTTTTCAACAGAAAACGGTTTATTCGATATTTTATTCGAATTATTCGACTTCGGATTAAGTTACTCGAATAACATTCGTGTAGAAAAATAGCATTTATTCGGGTAAAAAAATCTAATAGAAAATCTGAATTATTATTTTTTGTTTCGAATGTTTTTTACTCGAATTAAAAAATAATAATTCGAATTGTTTGATTTTTTTTACTCGAAAAAGACCAGTTTAAGTTGGGGTATTTTGGTAACTTTCTGTCCACTCCCTTTTGGTTACCCAGAATGCATAAAGCGTTACCCAGAATGAATAAAGCGTTACCCAGAATGTATGAAGTGTTACCGGAATGCATAAAGTTTTACCCAGAATGCATAAATTGTTACCCAGAATGCATAAATTATTACTTTGAGAGTGTTTTATCAGCAAAAGATTCAATCATGGGCCGCGTCAAATTTTTTCGCGATTAACATGCATATTTTCATTGATTATTAAGACCCACGATCAATTTCACCTTATTCAGCATTAAGTCCAGATTTTTTCTTGTTTCAACGAGATTTTCGAATTACTTTTAATACATTATTTCAATATAAACTTCAAAAATTTTCATTGATTATTGACACCCATGAGAAATTATCATCGATTTAACCTTATTCTGTCATTAACGTCGAGATTGAGCCGGCTTAAGATCGTAAATTTTGGTCTTCGTTGAATATTGTTTTTGCTTCAATCGTTTGGAGAAGAAGATGGCACATAGGTGTAATTTTGCCAAATATGAAGGATAGAAAGATCATTTACAATGAGATGAGTCCTTCAAACTAATATTTTTCATAATTAGGTCATTGGGCCTAAATGAAACTACTAAAGGGCCTGAACTATATGAGAAAATAGCTAATAGGGCCCAACCCAAATTTACCCAAGAAATAATTAAAAAATAGAGAGAAAGCAAGAAAACAAAATAAAAACAAAACATATATTTATGATTTGAGACGAGTAAAATAATGACGTAAACAATCGACTAAGTACTCTGTATCAAATAGCAGTATTCATTCTTGGTCTACTAGCTATGGCCTAACTATATGCCACGCTATATTTTATAATGGGATAAATTGACATACACTAAATGACACGTCACTTATATTATTCATCGTTGTAAATCTTTGGTTATCATTATCCGCCGGCGTGGTATATTTCACATATAAAATTAAATTTGTAATTCCGTCACGTTTCTATGGAAGCATCGGAGGCTTCTTTCATTACAATGAAATATAATTACATGTAGTTAATACAATTAAATATAATTACATGTAGTTCCTTCAATCTGGCATGCAAGACAGTTTTAGGTTCATGAACTTGATTCATATTAGATATTAAACAACCTTTCAATTAATAAATTAGTTTATTAATAAATTAGTTTATTCCTAGAGGATTTAGGAAAAAGACCTTATTGTCTGTTGCAAGGTTTGACAGATACATTCTATTATTATTGTTTTAATATCATTGGTGGGTATTATTATGTGCAAACGTTTTTCTTAGGCCCTTCGGATTTCAATTCGGTTTCCATTCAAATAGTTCGCATTCACATCAATTTGTGTTTTTGTATTATTTATTCCTTCAAGGGGATCTGTATTTGGAAACCGAGAGAAAAAAAGCAAATTATTTTCTTAATATTTCTTTCTATGGAGTGCGACGACATCAACGAACATAAGAAGAAGCTCACAAATTGATTTTAAAATAGTGACGGTTTGATAAATGACCACTCGTATCGGATCATCATTAGCTTGATCTGCAAATTGGGAGCAGAATAATGTATAAATCCGTATATACTTTATTCGATTTGCTGAGGTGATCATAATGTAACAGAACAGGTTGGACCCGATCATTCTTCTACAAAATTTTCACAATATAAAGTTAGTGAATAATTCTCGCACTTAGCTAACAAAAAATCTTCTAAATAAAGCAATGCGAATGCAATTAGTTCATTACGCCGCATATATAGGAAACTGAATAATGTAAATTAATTAAATATGATATGATGATATGGCGTCTTATCTCTCTCTCCTTGACTTTTTAGCAGAGGAATTTCGTTGTCCGCGCCGTTGTAACTAGTTCGATCCTCGAAGCTGCTTAAGACTTAATAACCTCAATATTTATGTATATATATATATATATATTATATTTAGGTTTATCTTTAAGAAATATTGGCATCCCAAATACTAAACTAAAAGTGAATGCGTATGAGAAGAGAACTTGCTTGATTTGCTAGGATACATTTTCAACATCGACATGATTGAATGTAATTATGCAGACAGACCTTCCTTTGAATTAGCTAAATAAGTTATTATTGCTATCTCTTAGTACGAAATTAGTCATTCGATCAATATACGTTATGGCTTCGAGGAAAATAACGGAATATTGTATATGACTTGTCTTGTAATATTAACAGTGCCCACATTTTCTCTGATAGTGGGAATAATATATGTGTTTTTATGTAGTTTCTTGACGCACGACTCCTAGTTAGAAGATACGAGGCAGATTTATACGTACTACTTCATCTGTCCCATTTAAATCTTCCCAAAAATTAGTGAACACGGAGATTAAGAACTACATCATTTTAATATTATAGTACACTTTTAAGGTATGGAGAGAGAAAACTTATTAGTGGGCATGCAAATTAAGAAGTCTTTTTTAATATAAATGGTGTAATTAGTTTATTTATTAGAATAATTTTTTACCAAAATTGGAAATGGGAAGAATTATGTGAGACGCTCGAAATAGAATGATGGGAAGAATAAGTGGGACGGAGGTAGTACTATTCATTTTTGGCAAACCTTATCTTCTAAAATTTTGTCAACAAGGAATTGTTAAGCTCTCTAACCATCGGTTAGAGTAAGAAAAGATCATATGACTAATTGCCCTAATCTTTCTGTGTTTTATTACAATTATATAGCATTAGCAAGAAAACCTTAATGCCAATTCCAATGCCTAGCTCTGTATTTTCTTTTATCTCAAGACAAGTGTTCAGGCTAATGCCTCTCCATACAAGTAAATAATTTAGTAAGCACGGTATAAGATGCTGACAATCGATTAAATGGCTCTAAGATATAAAACCCAATGTTCTTTCAATCAACCCACTATAAAAAAATGATCTTTTTCTCCCCATACAAAATCAATTTTTATAAGATTTATTCCCATTAAAACTATATTTTGTTATATAATATTTTATTTAATGAAGCTTTATTATTACTGTATAATATAGAACAGAGATAGAAGAACAAACGACATGAGATTTTATTAATCTTTCGCAGTATTACATTGAACGAAATAGCACCTATTTATAGATTGAAAACTACAAACCCTATTAAATGCATTAAATACATCCACTAACAACCAACTGTATTCTTAATACTCCCCCTTGGATGTCTATTTAATGATAGGTCTTATGTATAGTTGCCTCATTAAAAACCTTACTGGGAAAACCACATGGGAAAAACCACAGTGAAGGAAAAAAGAGTGCAACGTGTATTTCTCCCCCTGATGATAGCATTACTTCAAATCTCGAAGTCTTCGAACTCCAATTAAATGTACTAATTTTCTAAAAATTATAGGAGGAAGTGCTTTCGTAAATAAATCTGCAAGATTTTCGCTAGAGCGCACTTGTTGTACATCAATATCACCATTTTTCTCCAAATCGTGTGTAAAGAAAAATTTTGGTGAAATATGTTTTGTTCTATCTCCTTTGATATATCCGTCCTTTAATTGGGCAATGCATGCCGCATTATCTTCATATAATGTTGTCGGAGGTAGTTTCTCCGATAATAAACCGCAAGTTTGTTGTATATGCTGAATCACCGATCTCAACCAAACACATTCTCGGCTAGCTTCATGAATAGCTAGAATTTCTGCATGATTAGATGACGTAGCTGTTAAACTTTGCTTAACTGATCGCCATGAAATGGCAGTTCCACCGTATGTAAATAAATAACCGGTTTGCGATCGAGCATTATGTGGATCGGATAGATATCCGGCATCTGCATAACCAATTAAGTCTTCTTTCATCTCATTAGAATAGAATAATCCCATATCAGTTGATCCCCGAAGGTATCGAAATATCCGTTTAACTCCATTCCAATGTCTATGAGTCGGCGAAGAACTGTATCTTGCCAACAAATTTACAGCAAATGCTATATCTGGTCGAGTATGACCCGTAAGATACATTAGTGCTCCAATAGCACTGAGATATGGTACTTCAGGACCAAGTACTTCTTCATTATATTCACATGGTCTAAATGGGTCTTTATTCACATCTAAAGATCGGACAATCATTGGAGTATCTAACGGATGAGCTTCATCCATATAAAATCTTTTCAGTACTCTTTTCGTATAAGTTTCCTGATGTACAAATATTCCATTCTTTAAATATTCAATTTGCAGTCCGAGACAAAATTTAGTTTTACCGAGATCCTTCATTTCGAATTCTCTTTTCAAACAAACAATGGCTTTTGATAACTCTTCAGGAGTTCCGATTATATTGATATCATCAACATATACTGCAATGATAACAAAATCATTCTTAAATCTTCTCGTAAATATGCAGGGGCAAATTTGATCATTTTTATACCCCTCTTTTCAATAAGTATTCAGTTAGTCGATTATACCACATACGTCCGGATTGCTTTAATCCATAAAGCGATTTATTTAGTTTAATTGAGTACTCATCTCGCGGCCCTGAATTTTCAGGTAGTCGAAAACCCTCTGGAAGCTTCATATAAATATCACTGTCAAGCGAGCCATATAAATAAGCAGTGACAACATCCATTAGATGCATATCGAGTCCTTCACGTACTGCCAGACTAATTATGTAACGAAAAGTCGTTGCGTCCACCACGGGAGAATACGTCTCCTCATAATCAATACCAGGTCTCTGCGAGAAACCTTGTGCGACAAGCCGTGCTTTATATCTCATAATTTCACCGTTTTCATTTTTCTTTCTGATGAAAACCCACTTATATCCAACCGGCTTCACATTTTCTGGGATGCGAACTACCGGTCCGAAAACTTTTCGCTTCTCAAGTGATTTTAATTCTGCCTCGATTGCATCTTTCCATTTTAGCCAATCATTTCTTTGTCTGCATTCGTTCATAGTCCTTGGTTCATGATCCTCATTCTCATTAATCTCATTCATTTCATGTAGCGCTACGTTAAATGAGAACTTATCGTCAACGTTGACTTCATCTCGGTTCCATCTAATTCCATTTTGGGCGTAATTAATTGAGATCTCTTCATTATCATTATTTTCAATTTGTTCAGGTACCTGACTTTCATTCTTATCATCATTTATGCCCGTCGACTCTTCTTTAGTCGATAAATCCTCGATTGGACCAATTTTATTATTTGCTCCTTTTCTTTTCTGAGGATTTTTATTTTTGGAACCCGAGGGCCTACCACGCTTCAGCTGTGGTTTAGGCTCAACACTATTCTTTGTTTGTTCTACAGGAACATCAATTCTAACAGGAGCATTAACAGCTGGAATATGTGACTTTGTCACTCTTTTTGGGTCAGCAAAACTGTCTGGCAATTGGTTCGCTAAGCTTTGTAGATGAATTATGTTCTGAACTTCTAGTTCACATTCTTTAGTTCGAGGATCATAATGATTTAGCGATAATTCATTCCAACTAATATTTGTTTCCAGCTGTCTCTTTTCTCCCCCTAATATCGGAAAATTTGTTTCATCGAAGTGACAGTCGGCAAATCTGTCCGTAAATCGATCTCCAGTTAAGGGTTCTAAATATTTTATAATTGATGGAGATTCAAATCCGACATATATTCCCAACCTCCTTTGAGGTCCCATCTTTGTGCGTTGTGGTGGCGCAATTGGAACATATACCGCACATCCAAAAATTCTTAGATGGGAAATATCTGGTTCCTGACCATAAACCATTTGCAACGGGGAGATATCGTGATAACTTGTTGGCCTGATGCGAATTAATGCCGCTGCATGTATATAGCATGTCCCCAACAAGATGATGGAAGTTTCGACTTCATTAATAATGGCCTTGCAATTAATTGCAGACGTTTAATCAATGATTCTGCAAGACCGTTTTGCGTATGAACATGTGGCACAGGGTGCTCGATATCGATACCAATAGACATACAATAATCATTAAATGCCTTGGAAGTAAATTCACCAGCATTATCAAGGCGTATTTTCTTTATCGGATAATCTGGGAAGTGTGCTCTTAATCTAATCAGCTGAGCAAGTAATCTTGCAAATGCCACGTTTCTCGTAGATAATAAACATACATGGGACCATTTACTTGATGCATCAATTAATACCATGAAATATTTAAATGGTCCACATGATGGATGTATCGGCCCACAAATATCGCCATGTATACGCTCCAAAAATGAAATAGATTCAGTCTTTACTTTCATTTGTGATGGTCGAACAATTAACTTCCCTTTAGGACAAGCAACACATGCTAATTCATTTGATTGAAGAATCTTCTGGTTCCTCAATAAATGTCCGCGTGAATTTTCAATTATTTTTCGCATCATAATTGTACCGGGATGGCCCAATCGGTCATGCAAACATTAAATGTACTGTCATTGTTAAACTTTTGGATAGCATATGATTCAATTATTTTAAGATATGTGTAATATAACCCAGAATCAAAAGACGGTAATATTTCCAAAATTATCCTTTTATTCACAATCACTTTTGTAATGTGCAAATATTCAGTATTTCCCTTTTGTGCAGTCTCAACATGATATCCGTTATTTCGAATCGCTTTAAAACTTAATAAATTCCTTTGAGACTTAGGGGAATATAAGGCATTTTCAATAATCAGCCTTGTTCCTCTGGGCAATAATATATTAGCTCTTCCGGAGCCTTCAATTATATTTGTGCTCCCCGATATAGTTATGACACTGGCCTTTTTCATATCAATATGCTCGAAATATTTCTTATTTTTCAGAATTGTATTAGTGGTTGCACAGTCTGCAAGACATCATTCTCCATTGCACGTGCTCATGTCCATCATATAAAATCCTTTATAAACAAACATATAATTATTAATACATATTATTGAAAAGTACATAGCAAACATAGGATCACATTCACACGATAATAACTAAAACAAACATAATATTCAAATAATACACACCAAAGCACACAATAATTATGCATATAATTTATAAAACTATAGCAGGTCAAACTTCTTCATTTGAGAGGTTCAGGAAATCGTCGACATCGAAATTAACACCTTCATCATTAACACCAGAAGCTGCTCCCTGAACGAAGTTCGTTTCAATTTTCTTTCCTTTGCCCTTCGATTCTTGATACAGCTCAACAAGGTGTTTAGGCGTACGGCAACTGCGGGACCAATGGCCCAAACCACCGCATCGGTAACATTGTTCGTCGTTCACTTTTTGTTCAGTTTGCTTCTTCTCATTTTTACTGTCTTTCTTCTTCTGGAGATTTTGATGACCACCACGATAATTATGATAACCACCACGGAAATACTGATAACCATGATAACTTCGGCCACGACCACGACCTTGACCAAATCCACGTCCACGGCCGCGATATCCACCACGACCACGTCCACGACCATTACCTCGACTATTATCATTATTAGCATTGACTGCATTCGCTTCAGGGATTGCAGCAGCACCAGTCGGTCGGGACTCGTGATTTTTCATTAGCAACTCATTGTTTTGCTCAGCCAACAGTAAACAAGAAATGAGATCTGAGTACTTTTCAAATTTTCTCTCTCGATATTGCTGTTGTAGAATAACATTTGATGGATGAAACGTGGTGAACGTTTTCTCCAACATAATTGCATCGGTAATAGTTTCTCCACATAATTTCAGTGTAGAAGTAATTCTATAAACAGCAGAATTATATTTGCTTACCGATTTAAAATCTTGCAAGCGTAAATTCACCCATTCATACCTTGCGTTTGGGAGAATAACAGTTTTTAGGTGGTTATATCGATCTTCCAAGTTTTTCCACAAGTCTTTCGGGTCTTTCACCGTTAAATATTCAATTTTCAGACTTTCATGAATGTGGTGGCGAAGAAAAATCATTGCCTTCGCCTTGTCCTGCTCGGATGTTGTATTGGTCGGTTTGATGGTATCACCCAGACCTTTCGCTTTCAAATGAATCTCGGCATCTAGTGCCCAAGATAAATAATTTCGGCCAGTGATATCAAGTGCAACAAACTCAAGGCTCGCCAAATTCGTCATATTACTATAAAATACAAAAGCAAAATTTTAACAATGATAATATAACAAAATATTACACGCATATCTAATCTTCTTTAGTATCGTTGTCAGTATCTTCTTCAGTATCTTCCTTTGAAAAAATTCTTATGAAAAACATTGCCAACGTCAAAAGAAGTGCCCACGTAATAATAATACTCATAAGCAAATGTCCGATGATCAGATCGGACAACATCCTTTTTTTTTTCAAAATACAATATATTAGTAATATTAATAAAACATTACATTAATAATAATATTTTGGAAAATTTCGTAAATATTATCCACATAGTGGTAACGATCACCGTAAATAAGGTTATAAGCAAAAGATCCATTGTATAAAAAGGACAAGATTCTATAAAAATTAAAATCATAATAAATTAATATATCAATTTAACAATATATAAATAAAAAATATGTTAATATATTTTCGTAAAAGTCATTAAAAAAAACTTCACTCGCCACGACGGGGATTCGAAATCTGGACCTCTCACCACTTTTAGTGACGATATTCCGCGAAACCACTCGCGCTATGACGTTTTGGTATACGGTTTATATATATGTATATAAATATAGATTATAGACGTACATATATAAATAAATATATATATATATAGATATAGATATATACACATAATATGTCTTATGTACACATATATAAACGTTGTTAAATATATCTATAAGTATGTGTATAGGTTATATGTATATATAAAATACAAACGAATAATTTATACCTCGTACGTGGGATGGTGTTCGCGATAGTCTTCGAAGGGTTAGAGACTCGTGCTGATAACGTGTTATATAATATTTTATTTAATGAAGCTTTATTATTACTGTATAATATAGAACAGAGATAGAAGAACAAACGACATGAGATTTTATTAATCTTTCGCAGTATTACATTGAACGAAATAGCACCTATTTATAGATTGAAAACTACAAACCCTATTAAATGCATTAAATACATCCACTAACAACCAACTGTATTCTTAATATATTTGACCCACGTGTGACATTTCCCCACCTTTCTTTACTCATAGTTGCTCTGAATTTTTTTTCTTTTAATCATGCTCAAAACATTACAACAAACCAAGAAACATCCTCCCTTGTCCAAAGTCCCCTCTTTTTTTTTTTTAACTCATCGTCATTTCTTTATATCCATTTTCACAGTCCCTTTTCTCTTAATTTAATTATCTTTTGTTGTACCTTTCCTTACATCGCCAGTATATATATAGAGACAACCTCTGCCTCGACATACCATCACTAATACTCTGCCCCTCAAATATCATTACGCACACACAAAGAAAGCAATAGCTATGGATTTACAATATTCATCTTTTCTCCAATCTATGAACTACGAACTTCTCTCTCCAGATAATAACTTCTCATTCAACTCAGGGGAACTCGATTGTTCTTACATCTCAAACCAAAGCAGCACTGATGAGATGATCTTCAGACATGACTACTACGAACTCCCCTTCAACGAAAACGACTCCCAAGAAATGATGCTGTGCGAATTATTGGATCACCAGCAAACTCCTTACTTTGAGAAATCGCCGGACAGTGAGGAGGTTAACTCCTCGTCGCCGCTGCCTGCTGCAAGGACGTCCACCGCCGCCGCCGCCGTTAAATCCTCCTACCGAGGCGTACGGACGCGGCCTTGGGGCAAGTTCGCCGCCGAGATCCGAGACTCCACGAGGAACGGAATTAGGGTTTGGCTGGGGACGTTCAACACCGCCGAGGAAGCTGCTATGGCCTACGACCAGGCTGCGTTTTCCATGAGGGGTCAGGCGGCGGTGCTGAATTTTCCGGCGGAGAGGGTCAAGGAATCTCTTGGGGAAGTGATGAGGTGCTGCAGTGTGGAGGGAGACGACGGTCGGAAAATCTCTCCAGTCATGGCGTTGAAGAGGAAGCACTCCATGAGGCGGCGGCGGTGTGGTAAAATCGGCGGCGGAGGAGGTGAGAAGAAGAGGAAGGTGAAGGCTGAGAAAGATGATGATGTGGTGATCTTTGAGGACTTGGGTGTTGAATACTTGGAAGAGCTTTTGAGTATGTGACGGCGCCAGCAAGGCTTGTGAATTTCGTGTTCGAATTTAGTTTTTTCTTTTCTTCTTATTAAAAAATCCTCAAACAAAGATTTTTTTTTTCTTGTACATGGTTTTTTTTATTCTTAGGTATTAACTGTGGATTTTGTTTTGTACAAAGACCGTTTTTCATGGAAAGCCTATATATATCTTGTTTCTCTTTGGTTTCCATCTCTTCCATGGATCATAACAATTCATAGATTATAAAAGAAGCTGATAATGTAGCCTAAGATACTATATCTTTGATGATTAAATAATGGATTATTTATGTACATTAAATAATTTTGGTTAGCGTAATACTAGAACGTCAAAACGCAAGAGAAGACTGACACGAGACTTTACCTACCACAATGGCATAAAATGGTTAGATTCAACATCTTCGTACATCCTTTAATTAATATATTGTTATGTTCTTACCCTTTGATAGGATTAGATATTGCCTTTAAACAACAATTCGGGCAATTATTGGTCAATAAATTAATTTCTTTTCTTGGGTTATCGAGATTATTGCTTTATACAATACAGGTCGAAAGACTAACTGACACAAGTAGGGATTTTTTTTAATACTTACGAATATATTATATATATAAACTATTTAAATTAGAAACAAGAGTCCACTGGCTGGGCCGACGCATAACTCCATGTACGAAGTGTATACTAATATTAATCAAAGCTGTTGATCGTATATTTATTACTTCCTCTGGCCCGGAGGATTTTGGACATTTGGGAGTTGGCACGAGAATTAAGAAACTGAATATTTTAATAATATAGTGTGATGAAGAGGTAAAAAGTATATATTTTGGCACGTCTTTTAAGAATATTTAATATTATTATATTGGTTGTTTGTGATAGGTTTTTGCTAAATAAGGAAATATCCAAAAGATGTGGGACGCCCTATTTACTAAAATGTCCAAAATGATTTGGGATTGAGGTAGTAGTATTTATTACTAATACAATCAACTTCTTACATACATCACCACCACCTAATTCCACTTCGCGCAGATATGATATGCTCTGTACCTATACAAGTAACGTATCGTTTTTTCTGAGCACACCTTGTCCCAAGACCCAATAATAATATCGTATTCCGATTGACAATAATATATGAATTGAAAGATTTTTTTTATTTATGCCATTGAATATTTGCAAAATTGACGTCCTTTTTATTTCATCTGCAATAAAATGCAGATATCTTTCTCTTATTACATGGCGTGGGAAACTGTAGTTTGAATAGTATTAGTGATTCAATTACTGCGTCCTTTTTCTTAGAAGGTGGAAGGAAGCTTCCCATACTCTAGATGGTTTGAATCAAGAAGACATTAGTTACAGAAATATCAGTTCCAATATATTCTGTTCTCTTTCAATCATTTACATAAATAAGCAGTCAAAAATATGTAACTGTATTTTTTATATTTTACATGAAAAAAACATGATTCAACATTGGAACACAAGTTAGATGAGAAAAATTAAATAAGCATGTGCTCAAACTGTGAGAAACAAAATGGATGAATTGATATTTAGACAGTTCGTGACCAAATGCAGAAATCACTGTCCAAATGAAGCAAAAAAGGTCTCATTTTTCCATAAACCATGAAGGAAAAAAACATAGGAATAGAATGAAATACAGGAGATGAGAAACCACAGTATCAGCCATGAAAGCTTATAACACTAAATGATACCATTTCAGGTTATGCATATAAAATTGGAAAACAAAGTCAGTTTTGAAGATGAGTTATGCCATGTTTACAATAAGACGACTAGTAATCGAACACATCGAAATTGACGGAGGTCGATCAATGCGGAGAACTTAATGACTTTTCATCAGCGCAAATCCCACATCGATTAGTGAAAGAAATGCAAACCACTTTATAAGGCGTTACTTGCCGAGGATTAGACGGGTAGCTGGTTCGGACGCGTGCCACGTCACCACGTCAGAAAAATCTGAAAAGGAATAAATACAGAAAACTCCAAAAAAATACGACCGAATCAGCTGCTCCCCCCCCCCCCCCCCCCCCAAAAAAATAAAGTTTTTTTTTTTTCCTTCTGTGCCTCAAATGAAAATCGAGAAAGCTAGAAACATACATTATAAAACTTCTCTCTACCAGGGGCGGATCTAGGAATTCCCGACCGGGGGGGCCGCAATAAAAATGTGATTAAAACCTCGAATAAAAATTTTCACTTACTATCTTTCTTTGAAAATTTATAAATTGAGATATATGTTTCTAGCAAAACATATGAAATACGATTATAAAAGAATCTTACATTTTGTAAAAATTAGCACCCAAAAATATCAATATAAAAAAATTAATGGTAAATATTAAAAAAGTTTAAATATACCATGAAAAAATTAAAAATGGTGAAAGAAGAATCAAATTAATTTTATAGAAACCATAATATTTATAATGAATTTAGTTGTATTGTTTAGTTAAAAAACCAAAAAAATGAAAAATGCTAGAACTAAAGTAGACTAAAAAAATAAAGATTTCTGAAATAAAAAATAGAATATCAAAGTGCGAATTGAAAAGAAAAAGAGAATAAAATGTTAAAAATCGGTCAGCACTCATCACAAAAAAAAATGAAAAACGCTAAAGCAAAAAAATAATATTAAAAAACTTCAAAAAGAATAAAAAATGCCGCTACTGATTCGAACACCCGACCTCTAAAGTGCGAAAATGCTCCCTCACCACAAATACTACATGACGTTTTGTGAACATCCCACAAATCAGATGTATTTATATCTACGAACACTATATACAACACATAGGTACTAAAAATTTCAAAAATTCCCGGGGGGCCGTGGCCCCCCCGGCCATATGCTAGATCCGCCGCTGCTCTCTACAAACCTCCTATCGTGAAGCAGATAGAGGAATTACGAGCGGATTGCCAAAGAACGTGAAAGGGCATGATGCAATATGGGTGATCGTAGACCGGCTTACGAAATCTGCCCATTTTCTGCCGATAAGTACGACGTTCACCATGGAGCGATACGCGGAACTGTATATCCAAGAGATAGTACGACTCCATTGAGCGATGCCATGCGTGCATGGGTTGCGGCCATTATGCCAACGAATGTGTGAACACCCTTCGCAAGCCTGGGAAAGCACTTTGGGTCATGATCGTTGAGCTTAAGTGGTTTATTCTTCGCATGATTCTTTGAGCTTCTAAGTGTCTTCTGTGCTAAAGGAGGTCTTCCAACACCCTGCAAATTTTTTCACCTGGCTCTTGTGTGAGTCACTATGTTTACTCGCATTAACGCATTCTGCATATGCACGAGCACGCACGAAACACTTGTTAGGAAAATTCAATAAGGCAAATTAAATGGCTTGGAGTCTAGAAAATTCGTACAAGCCCAAATAAGTAGTATTTTTTTGTTTATTATTATATATATATATATATATATTTTTACTAAGATTATACGTACGGGGCCGTAACGAAAATGCCCCTATTTTAATCTGCATATTCTGAAAGTTTTGGACGGTGTATTGCATTAATAATTTAAGCGTGGTCTATGACTAGCTCTTTCTTCGTACAGAACAAGCCAATCTACGTGTAATATCAAGCAATACTATTTTGTTCACACAAGGGGTACCAATTTACCCTAATAGAAAGATGTTAGCGATCAAAAATTTAACCAACTAACAAGTTTTATGCCGAAGAAAAACAACGATACCTTTAGTTTTCGATACTTATAGTTTTCGATACACTATTTCCACTAGACTAAGCGACATTCTCGATTTTAAGTATATGCTAACAGCTTATAGACAATTTGGCCGGGGTCAATGGCCCCCCCAAGCCCCAACGTAGGGTCGACCTGGTCCTTAAACGACAGAGGCGTCCGTCCAGTTTGTGACTGAAGCACAATTCCAGACAGCTCTCTCTGCTGCCATCAAATCATTAGAAGACAAAATGATGGAGAAAGTGCTGTATAGGTGTCAGAAATGATTTAACTATCCCAAGTTTAGGAAATATATCTTACTTCACAATTATGGCTTGTGCACGGTTAAGTTTCTAAGCTAGCTGAGTCCTCCCTTAAATATATCGATTGTGTAATTTAAAATGGGAGTAATGGCATATAAAGCATGAATGTTTACTTTTTGAAGTTATTGGATACATGGCACCATATGATAACACTACATTTCTTTAATTAAACTACTTGTTTATGTCATTGTTTTTTTGTTCTCAAGAAAGCAAGGGTATGGATCGTACTCTTTCGAAAACGGAGAGTCCAAGTGCGGCGAATGGGACGATGGAAATCTCAGAAATGCCCTTTCGCCCAAGAACGAATTTGTTGTTTGGGCAGTTGAGGTTTCGCCGCGGCGAAAACACCCAGCAAATCGGAGTAGTTGAACGCAAGAACAGGACCTTAGTTGAAGCAGCTCGAACACTCTTCATTCACTCTGGATTGCCTTAATTCTTTGAACTGTTTCTAGAAGAACTCGTTAAGTCAGCGTGCTTATCAAAAAGCCTATATATTCTCCAATCGCTACGCTTCTTTCTAATTATACAGAAGAGTCGTGATCAATCTTTTGTCTAATTTAACAGAAAAAGAAAAAGAAAGAAAGGGTTGCAGATCACACAGGATAATTAATCAGATTCACCTCGAGCCAAATGAGAATAGCCATTAAGATTTGAGTATAGCAATGAAATGTCTCAGATGATTAATTGAGAACTAGATGTATAGTTTTATAAATACAGGGGAAACAGACATGAATTGCATTGAATTACAAACACATCTGAGTCTTGACTCATAAATTGGTTCAAACAAGGATTTATATGCTTGGTATCCAAGAACAAGTTATATAGTGACAAACAAGGATGTGCGCAACAAAAATGAATGAAACCATCAAGGCCTCATATTGCCATAAACTACAAATGAAAAGTAAGGAAATATAGAGAAATTCATGGAGAAGTGACCACAGTTAGCCATGAAGTTAGGCATTACATGGTTCCATATCAGGTTACGCAGATAGAATTGGAAAACAATGTCTCAAATTTCGAGATGAAGGCACAATAATGTGAATGCTGTGCTTACATGAAGATATCAGGGTGCATCGAAATCGTATTGCATCGAAATTGTCCCACATCGGCTAACGAAAGAAATTCCAACCAATATACAAGTCATAGTTTCCCTAAACCCTAAACCCTAAACCCTAAACCCTAAACCCACAAACAAAAGAGAGGTTTGCGAACCATGCAATGCGGAAATGATAAATGGAAAGCTATCAGATGGTTAATGGCCATATACTACGTATGGAAGAACACAAATTGAAGGAAAAACGTGAGTGAGCACAGCATCAACCATGAAGCTGAACATTAAATCGTTCCATTTCAGGTAATGCAGATAGAACTGCAGAGCAAAGTCTCAATTTCCACTGATGACGACACTTACAAAAAGAGTTTATCGAACTCATGTACATCTCATCAACTCATATCGGAAATTGATGGAGTTGGATTAAGAGATTCGTCTAGTGGAGAACTTAACTATTGTTCATTCCCCGTAAATTGAAAGAAATGCCAACCAATTGATAGACGTCTACCAAGTCCGAAATTCCGAACTAGAAAAAACCAAAAAGCCCAAGAAAATAACACCAAATCAGCTGCCCGAATGTGAAAAAAAAAAAAAAAAAATCATCTGTGGAATTAAGATTTCCCGAAATCGTATCACTCATCCAGCACAAACGAATTCATCAATTCTCATCAGCCTTTTTTTCAACTTTCACAAGGAAAAGAAAAGTTCATCTGAAGTGATTATCTCCTATCCTACCAAAATGCGAGCATTCACTAGAAAATTCGAATATAGCAACAAAATATGTAAGATGACAACCGATCCCGTATTAGATGAGTAAAAATCCTATTGGAAACAATCGGAGAATGAGGAAATAAATTATCAGCATATCATATGTACAGCTCAAGGGAAAAGGTATTCCTGCATTTATATATCTTATACGAAAACAACAGCTGAACAAAATTCATAAAAATGGAATCAAACTAATCAAGCAAGAGTCATCCCCGATAAATTTCTACTTCCACATCTACACTATGAAAATTCATTTGGCCCACAACGCCCAACCAATTTCATTCATGCAAATATAAACAAAGAGATAACAATGACGAATTTGAGAGCTAAGACTAAGATAAGACAACGAGAAGCTCGCCATGGAAGAAATCCGAGACACCGTTCATTGTCGCTAATCACCATGGGCGACGATCTGTTTAACGTTTATTAAGCATCTCCAAACGACTTCTCACTATTGCAGAACCCCACCCAACAAAACATAGTAATTACAAAACTACTGCCACATCGAGATTCGAGGGTAGGGGTGTTCAAATTAATCGAAAAATCGAAAAAACGGACCGAACCGTAAAAAACGGAATGAAAGACCGGAACCGTAAAAGACCAACGGAATTGTAAAAAATCGAACCGAACCAAATTAAAATGGTTCGAATATCGGATTAAGCATACGTAAAACCGAAAAAATCGAAAAACCGAACTGAAATTATCTTACTACATTAAAAATAGAAAAATATAAAAAAATCATTTGTTTTTCCCCCATAACGTAAACAACACAATAAATATAATTTCATTGGTATACTTTTTTTTCCCATTTTTAGGTGAATGTTTTCCTCTGCAGCCAAATACTATTTTCTCCCAAATAACTTATAGTATCTTCAGATGAATGTTTTTATATTTTGGTTAGATTTTGTTCCAATTTCATGTTTTTTTGGAACCTTTGAGTTATTTTGTTACATGTCACGTTCCATAAATCTTCTTTGTTTTTTAATAACCATAAATTGTTTTATGTATTTTCAGCTCATAATATTTTTTTGTTAATATTAAATTCCTAACCGAAAAACCGAACCGAACTATAAAAAACCGAACCTAACCAAATTAAAATGCTTCGGATAACGGATTAAGCATACGTAGAACCGAAAACCGAAAAACCTAACAGAAATTTGAAGAAACCGAACCGAATCGACCGATGAATACCCTTATTCGAGGGTTAGATATGTTATTTTTATAATATATGAAGGTCTGTTTTCAAATGTGCTTACACTATGCTCTAATGTTAACAAAGTAAATCATATGTGTTACGCACTTTAATTTTATTTTTGTTTTT
This sequence comes from Craterostigma plantagineum, assembly GCA_027422505.1. Lineage (NCBI taxonomy): Eukaryota > Viridiplantae > Streptophyta > Magnoliopsida > Lamiales > Linderniaceae > Craterostigma > Craterostigma plantagineum. The sequence goes on from JAPQWV010000029.1 coordinate 4,840,604, forward strand.
GTACTTTTTCCCGGTCAGATAGGTATTCCCCACAACGTCACTATAGTACTCCCACTCCAAATAGGATCAGCCTGAATCGAATTCAAATCTCTTCGTCAGCTTTGTGACAACCACGACTTTCAGCGGGACTATCCCCATGATCTATATGAGTTCTCTAGGGACTACCGAACACTTGATTTGAATCTCAATTAGGTTGGATATATATTTTATCTCCCATGGCTAATAATCCTCATAATAAGATTACAAAGGAAAGCCATATACTAAGAACATTTTTATGGGATTTTCGATAATCCTCATAATAATATTACAAAGGAAAGCCATATACTAAGAAAATTTTTAACGCATTTTCATTTCCATGCATGCATGCATGCCCTTAAATTATATTGGAACTAAATCTCATTTCATAAGCTTCCGTGGAGGAGGAAAAGGGGGTGACTTTTTTCGCCAGAATGGTGGTTTCCACCACGGCTTATGTGGCTTGGCTCCGGGCGATGGCGGAGGCTTCTTCCTCCACGGCCAGCAACACGATGACTTCGGAGGTGATGGTGGTTTGGGCTTGTAGGGCCCGCCGGGCGGTGGAGACTTTCTCCGCCAAGGCCATCCGAGGAGTTGTTGCCCTAATAGATCTGCACCGAGGGTTGGGGCGGGCGTGCCCTGGTTTTCGACGAGGGTACCATCGGCATGAGATGATGAGATTGATGAGAATACGAACAGTATTAGTAACAGTGTGGCGAAATTCTTAGTTTTGTTCCTTATCATGGCTTTGATTGGGAGTAATTTGTGGTTTGGAGGGTATGAGATTGGTTGTTTTTTATTAGTGGCTTAGTGAGCTTGTGCAGTTAATGAAATTTGCCTTGTGCTAGGGAATTTTTTAGATGTTATGAGATTTTTTTGGGATGAAGGTTGCATTTAATGTTTTTGTATTGAATATACGCACCATAATATAGTTTTCTTGTCAAGTTGAATTTGGGCCGGTTTGGAGATTATTGTAGAAGATTTGATAATTGGGCCTTTGGGACAATAGATTTGGGCAAATATGATCCCTTGTAAAATGTGATGTAAATGGGCCTTTGCACATCAATTGCAATATCCAAATCATTCATCGAATTTAATCAGTAGTTGTGCCAATTGCCAATGAAATAATTATGTTTATCATCAATTCATCATTTCATTACAAAATCCAGGTCAGTCATTCAGTAAATCTTCCCATCAATTATTACAAGCAAGGGAATCTTGTGTTTATTATTACGAATCCAAATAATTAGTTCAATCCTCCCATATTTCGTTTCAGGTAAGGAAATCTTGTGCTTATTATTACAAAATCCAAAATCCTTGGGCAAATTTCCTCATAATATATTACACTTTCTTCGGGGAAGACCCCATCAACTCCCCTATAAATAGCACCACCTATTCACAGTTTATTTCACACCATCACAAAAAATACATTAGTTAAGAAAGAACACAAATCATAAGTCATGTCTACTAAGCACTTGTTAGTCATTTTACTCGTGGGATTTGCCCTGGCTATCCCATCATTGGCTGCTAGGCATGGCCTTCAATACGAAAAAGAAGAAGACGTAGACGAGTCATTGAAGCTTAAGTTCAATCCCTTTCCCACGCGTAAGCCCAGGCATGGGCCCGCACCATCTCCGAGCCTCAAGTGGAGCTTGGAAGATGAAGACGTCGAAGAGCCTTTGAGGCTCTTGCCCTTGCCCAAGGTTAAGCCCGGTCATGGGCCCGCACCATCGCCGAGCCACAAGTCGAGTTTTGATGATGAAGATGTGGACGAGTCCTTGAAGAAGCATAAGTTCAATCCCTTTCCCAAGCGTAAGCCCAGGCATGGGCCCGCACCGTCCCCGAGCCGCCAATGGAACTTTAATCTTTTTTAGATCTGAGATGTAATGAATTTGTTATCGAATAAAATTAAGCAGAACATTGACTGTTTTATTTCCATACAAGTTAGCCAAAGGTGGCCACTGTCTATTCTTCCATTGAATTCAAGTTTGTTTATGTAATAACAAACACAAGGCAGAAGCGTCTTCTGCAGAAACGGAGAAGCCTCTAACAGTCTCCCAGAGAAGATAACAGAGAATTCGAAGAGAAAATGATTATAGCGATTAATAAGTTGGGCTGTCTCTTAACAAGCATGTATTATATATTGAACAGAGGTACACAATCCAAACTGATCTGAATTATTGGATATTCACAGATCAGTTACCGAACTTATTGATGTAAGATACAAGCACATAAGTCAAGCGCTTTGGTTATCATTTGATTTCCTTTTAAGTGTCTTGGTTGCCTTGGTCATTGGATCTTGATGCCATGTGCTCGGATTTCTGCCCAAGATTAGTACATAGAGCAAAGTTATCGTATAGTGTTCATTAGTAAACATTTAATATGGCCACAGGGAAATTCAAAAAATTTGATAGCACATCAAGGCACGAACTGGGATTTGATATCGTAAAGTTGAAGTTTGTGGGGGAACTGTTTCTAGGAAGTTCCCAGACATAGAAACAAAAATCAGTAAGAACAAAGCCAAAGCCTTTTCTCTTGTCTAGATGGAGAACTGACCTGCTCGGAATAAGGCAGATACTTCCCATCAAATGTGATAAGCACACGATCCTTTCCATCGATGCCTTTCGCTTTGTCAACAGAGCAGTAGAAGTCGATAGCAGACATTCTAAACATTTGGATCAGCCATTCAGCAGAAGAAAAAACATATTAAGCAACATGTAAGATCGTAACTGCTAGATATAAAACATGGAAAGACAGCAATACACAACAAGACACTATGACTAAAAGAACTAACAACTCACATGCCATCACCGAAATCCTCGTTTATGATTTCCTTGATGCTCTCCCCAAAATGCATAACTGCTTCATTTAACCTGTAAATGACAGAAAGGAACTATTACTATCAGTCAAGAACGAAACCATGACAAAAGCATAGTTCTGATCAACCAAAAAACAGAAACTTTAAGCGCATGGTGCTATAAAAAAAGAGTCAACTAGGTGGAATAGAAGATTCAAACAGCAAAAAACGATACTTCTAACAGCTAAAACCTGAAGTTTCTTATTTTCTATCAAATTTACTATAATTAACCAGAGTACATGAGCGGCATACAAAAATTTTGAATAATGCAATTAATTGTTCGTTTAATTCTAACTATCTCACAATTCCAATAACTCGGTTTATAAGAATTAACAGAAAGAGAATTGAAGAGACCTATAAACGGTGGGATCTTGAATCAAATTGGGCTCGTAAGAGCGCAGCGGCGGTTGCATCATCTCATCCAAGAGCTCATCGCTCAGTCCGGGCAGAGCTGCCCGGAGAAGAGGGGCGGTGGCTGGCTTGAGCTGCGCTTGGCGTCTGAGAAGCTGAGCCACGTAGACATTGGTCAGGCCGGTCTCTTCAGCAATCTTACCGTAGCTCTTCCCCGACCTACGCTTCAACGCCTGTAGCTCCGCCGTGATTCTAGCTTTTTTCGAGCTGATGCTTTCCATTGCGATTGCTGATTGGTTTTCAGTTCAGAATCTTTCGTCGTCTTCTCCTTTCCCTTATCTGCTATAATACAGGGGCTTTTTTGTTTTACCTTTCAACAACCGTGAGAAACGATAATTTTCTATTTAACCCCCTAACTTACCAAGTCCATTACATTTTAATTGACTTGGGAGCTATCAGGACTGAATGTAAACAAAAGATAAACATTTGGGTTAAATAATGTTATTTCAAAATCCTGGGCTGGGCGCCGTTTCTCATTCTCTTTTTCTCTTCTCGGAGAAGACAAAACTCTCACATCACACAAGCGTAAGCTCATTAAATCTCTGAGCCGTGAAAATAGCAACAGTTGTTCGGTAGCTAACACTGTATACGGTATACGAAGGAACCACGTCATCACTTTGTTGCGTGTCGAGTGTGAAGGCCCGAAGCGTCACGCGAATCGTCATTGACGTTTTAGCTTATCATTTGCATGTTTGCCACGCATATGATCGGCGTACCTAATTTCGCACTGCTTTCTTTGTTGTGCGTATTAAAGCCGATATTCGATTGAGTTTCTTAACAACCTATAGATCACCTGCAAATTAAGCTAAGCGGCGGAAGAGGAGATTATGGCGAACGTGAGTAAAGTGGCGATTAACGAGGCGATGTCATCTGAGGCACCGCTAGCTCCGGTCACGATGGAGCGGCCGGTACGGAACGATTTGGAGAAAACGATTCCCAAGCCATGTGAGTTTTCTTGCAAAATTTTATTTTATTTCGTCGATTTTCGGTTCCTCTGACCAGTTTGGGAGGGATTAAAGAGGGAGGATTTGTTCATTCAAAGTTAGCTGACGCCTATAAATGTTTAATTTTCTACCCCGCATGTGTTGGGATCTATCAAACTTCAGCTAACAACAGTTTTAGTTGAGTGGATTGTTTGCAGTTGATTGATATGATGTGGTTTAATTGCTATTGAGCTAATTGGCCTCTTCGATCATGTTATTAGCAAATAATCGAGATACTTGCTCATCTGATCAATACACTATTAGCCAATAATAAACTCTTAAATTGAGAGACACTTTCCTCGTTGTGCCATTGTTGGTTTTATGTTCTACTTTAGTTGATTTCATGGTTTCCTTGTCTATACAGTTTACTGTTTGGTATTTCAAGTTCCTGAGTGTGCATGCTTCTGCTATAATACCCAAACGTGAAACAGAAAAAAGCCCTTGATAGAAATGCTTAAGCGTATGTTGACGAGTTCAGGGATCATCTGAAAAGGCATTTAGTGTTGGTTATCGCTTGGTGTGTTCTGAAAATTGTTTGCTTTGCTAAGGGGCTTAAAAGCTAGTCATGGTTTATCTTGTAAACTGTTAAGCAAGTAACTAATGTTAATATTGTGGATATGGCAACATCAGATGTGTTTCGAGGATTGGTTGCGCCTGACGTGGATCACCCGAATGGAACACCAGGGCACATGCATAACAATATGAGTGTGCTGCAGCAGCACTGTGCTTTCTTCGATCAAAATGGCGATGGTATCATCTACCCTTGGGAGACTTATGCCGGTAAAACATATCAAAATGGCTATCCCAATTTCGTCTGGAACTTTTATTTAAGCTTTCACCTACGCATTGTGCAGGATTTCGCCAGATTGGGTTCAACATCATAGTGTCTCTATTCGCTGCCTTCTTTATCAACTTTGGGCTGAGCTACCCCACCCTCCCCGTAAGTTCACATTTCTTCTTGATTTATGCGTTTTTTTAATTCTCATCCCCTGCTTGGACTGGTAATTTGAACATTTTGTTAGTAAAATAATCATTGTCGTGCAGCTTTTATATGGTCAGTGATGCATAAAAGTTGGAATGATTCCATGTTATGGGTTTGTTTCAGATTGTACCCTTATAAGTTAACTGCTGATGATCGCTGAGCTGATATACTTTTTGATTCGATCTTATTCAACCGCTGCTGCTAAGTTTATTTTGCCGTGACAGGGCTGGATTCCTAATCCCCTTCTTCCCATTTACCTCGACAACATTCACAAGGCCAAGCATGGTAGTGATTCTAGAACCTATGATACCGAAGGAAGGTAGACACATTTATATACAAGATCCATTCATCATATTAGATGACATTCGAACGGATTGACTAAAGAGCAAAAACTTAATGTCAGGTACTCTCCTGTAAATTTTGAGAATATCTTCAGCAAATATGGAGAAACATTTCCCGATAAGCTCACTCTGAAGGAGCTGTGGAGAATGACCGAAGGAAACAGAGAGGCATTTGACTTCTTCGGTTGGTGCGTGTCGTAGAAACCGAAGCTAGCAATTTCAAGAGTCACTTTTCCAAATATAATGTTAACCATCTATGGTTAATTCCCCTTTCAGGATTGCGAATAAAGGCGAGTGGGCCGCTCTCTATCTTCTAGCTCGAGACCAGGACGGTTTTCTTTCAAAAGAAGCCATCAGACGATGTTACGACGGTAGTTTGTTCGAGTACTGTGCAAAGCTGCGAAACCCAGCTGTGGGGAAAGCCGAATAAGCTTATTATGCCGCTACCATCTGTGCTGTATCTCTGTCTGAAGAATCTATGTTCTGGTAATAAAAGTTAGTAGCAGAATCTTAATGTGCACTGTGTGTCACTTATTACATTAGTTAATAAATCTCAGCTGAGCCTCTAGCAATAAAAGAAGTTTTCTAACTGCAAGTATCAAATGCAAAGCGAGAAGACTGATGAAGAATGCAACGTAAGAGCCCAACGGTGGGGCATCCATTCATGCTCTGTAGCATCTTTTCTTACACATGTTGGCCAAGAATGGAATCAGATATGTCTCTGTACAGTTTGGACCGAGCAATAGCGGGACTACAAGAATGAACAATCGCAGTGGCGATAGCAAAAGACTGGAGACTTGATATATTCGATCTGAAACGGACGTAGTACAAATCCTCTTGGATCTTCACCATTTTCCATGCAGGACAATCCCGCTTCGATCCCTGCAAAAGCCATCAAACTGAGTCATTCCATCAAAAAGCTTAAGGTAAATAATCCGAGCTGGCCATCAAAAAGTCGAACCTGTATATGGAGATCGACCGACTTGCATTGACCGAAATCATCAGAGTTCCACCTTTTGCTGAGAACAGTCAATGGGCAAGCAATATCCCAACCTCCGCAATCACACTCGCCGCCAGAAACCCATCTTTCTGTAAGGCTCGAAGACGTTCTTGGCCCACCGTGGATGCCGTTAGGTATTAAGACATTCATACTTGTCGAGCATTCATCGTTCTTACGTCTGACTTCTAAGCTCTCAGCTAGCCTCAGCTTTTCAAGAAACTTCAATCCCCATCCACCGAAATCAGCAGCCTTTGTGTTCCCGAAGGTACGTTTTATTACAATCGCAGCCAATTCAATACTCTGTGCACTGTGTTTTTCTTCACTAGCAGTCGACCCGTCGAATTTCGATGAAGGAATTCGTTGGTAATGGATCTGAGGTTTGAATCGGTGATCTGAGGTTTGATTCTCCTCCATTTCCTCTATCATCTGTTCGTCGCTGGTAATAGATAGAACCGACTTAGTCTCCTCTGATGATTCCATGTTGTCCCAACCTATCGTAATAGAAGCGGAAACTTCCATTTTGCCTATGATGATTTCGTTTCTTTTGCTCGAACGAAAAGTGTAAACGCAATCCGTAGAAAAAGAAGCTTCTTCCTTCGATTGATCTGCTACCATGATCTCCCTTTTATCGTCGACGGTGAACATGTGCTGAGGAATCCCATTCTTCCACTTACATTGAAGTAAACCGATCTTCGTATCATTTGAATCGAAGTTCATCGAGCCAAATCGTTTGACTATCGGGCTTTTTACGAGCTCTGTTTCTGCACATTTCGGAATATTATTGAGATCGTCTGGCAAAGCATCGACTTTGGAGGTGAATTTCCAGGCTGCTGCTTTGAAAGCGTAGGAGCGAATCAATTCGAAGCATCGAAGGGACCGTTTTTCTTCGAAGGGCGTAATTTGCTTCGGTATATTGCTGCGAAAGCTATGAACTCTTGGGACTAATAAATCCCAGCTGCTCGAGTTTTCGCTCGCCTTTCTGAAGTTAGATATCTGAGTTTGATCGCCTTCTAAGTTGTTCGTCTGCATTTTCGGTGTTAATCCTTCGCCTTTTGCCTCTTCATTACAATCTTTCTTCATTTCCATGATGCAAACTTGCGTCTTCTTTCTCAGTGATCTATGATGAACGAAGAACACGTTTTTCTTATATGGCCATTCATATGACAGCTTATTGAAATTAGAGAACAAATAAAGGTCAAAGCTTTACCGACCCTCTTTCCAGTTCGATGATCGACTGAAAATCTTGCAAGAAAATCACAATAAAGCTTCTTTTTTCTTTTCAAGAAAATATGTGATTGTTGTGATTCTGAGAGAATCAAACTACAGAAATATAACTGAATAGTCGGTTGACACATGTCGTAAGCCACGTTTGAGATGGATGGCTAATTACAAATATTGTATTTTCATACGAAGACTATGAGAATGTCTGTTAATGACATATTTGACTGTTTCAAAGTTAAACCGCTTGAATTAATATTTGATGATGAGCTGTTACGCATATGGCCACTAGGCTACAAAAGGCAAGCGCATAAGAACATGCACAAAAAACGAATAATCATCATCCATTAAGAAACGAAAGATATATATTATGAAAAGACTATAGTGGACCTTGTATGAGATGTCATTATGGTGTTTAAAAAGAGGTTGATAGATAATATCTATGTTTGTTTTTTGAAGTCAATCCACTTCACCTAATACACATCTATTTAAAATTCCCCCAGCTCCCGCATCTAGTTTGAAATGTTGTAGCCAATTACAAGTAGATTATAATATTCCACTCACCTAATTCACAATATATTACTTTGCGATCTACAGAAAAAGGAACTAACAGAGATTAGAAATTGCGTATTTTCGTTCTTTTTTTTCTCTTTTTTTTTGCATGGCATGTGATACCTTAATCGTTTTGTCATCTAAGACTGCAAAGCATATTTTCGATATTTCAATTAAAGATGTTCAATAGGAAAAAAAAAAAAGAAGGACCTTAATTTTATTCCATGACTGTGATCGGGCAAGGGCAACATATAGAATATATGGATATGTCCATAGAAATTGCTGAGTTCAAACTTTCAATTTATCTAACACAATGTTGAATATTGTAAATATAAAGTTTAAGATGTGAAATAGAATAGGAAGCTTTGGTGATCATTTTCTTCGTAGGGCTAACAACCCGGAAAACACTGAAGAACCTGTTGACGTGAATTAATCAAAGAGCAATTAAAGGGATTGTATTCTTAACAATCAATTTAGCATTACTGCCCATGATTGTAGCATTAGTTAATATTTTACATTTATTATTGATTAGCTTGTAGAGTAGATAAATACGTGTCTTCTCTTTTGTAATAGCTAGAGAATATATGAAAACAATCCTTACTCCTATCATGGTATCAGAGCAGAGATTCTAGGGCTTAGAATTTCTGAAATGGAAAACCCTCTCGCAGAAGAAACACACGACGGTGAGAACACGGTTCTCACAGACCTCACAACAAAAATGACCGAATTATTCAACCATAACCAAGTATTGACCCAGATCTCAAACCACGAGCCTACTGCACATATTGGAATCAAGTTAGATGGTACCAATTATGCGTTATGGTCCCAAATTGTTGAGATGTACATCTCAGGCAAAGACAAGTTGGGGTACATAAATGGAGATATTTTGGAACCTCTACAGACAGACCCTACATTCAGAAAGTGGAGAACAGAGAATGCAATCGTGAAAGGATGGCTACTCAATTCTATGGATCCAAGTCTCGTTGGAAATTTTATAAGATTCTCGACGGCGAAGGCTGTTTGGGATAATATTGCAACAACATACTTTGACGGCAGCGATACATCACAAGTTTACGATCTCAAAAGGAAAGTGGGTAGGTTGAAACAAGGAGGGGGATCACTTGAGATATACTACAACAACTTACAAGGCCTATGGAGAGAAATCGACTTCCGTCGACCGAATCCTATGGTATGTAATAATGATGTTCAAAAGTATAACTCTATTTTACAGGAGGACAGAGTATATACGTTCTTGGATGGACTCGATGAACGACTTGATAAGATAAGGGCAGATGTACTCCAAATGCAACCTTTCCCTACAGTGGAACAAGCGTACGCGTTAGTAAGAAGAGAGGATCTTAGGCAATCGGTGATGATGAAAAGTGAAGTCTCTATCCCTGCTGGTGTCATGTTTTCAAAAGGTGGACCAAAACAACAATTATCCTTCCAAGCGTCATCATACGAGAAGACTCACACATCAGTGAAGCCGAAATCACAGAGCAACGCCGGGGGATGTACACATTGTGGAAGCACAAAACACACTAAAGGTACGTGCTTTAAACTACATGGATATCCAGAATGGTGGCATGATTTGAAGGCAAAGAAAAAACGAGAGCCAAATGGAGGGGACAACCTTGGTCGGGCAGCCTTCATGAGCCACGAACAGAAACTATCTCTTGTTCCTCAGCATGAATCTTCTACCTCCACTAATGATCAGATTGATGATTCAGGTAAATTAGGTTCTGCTTTTCATGGTACAAGTCGAAGAAGTCATGATGGTTGGATCATTGATTCGGGAGCAACAGACCATATGACATTTGATTCTCGTGATTTCTATGAGAACACCCAACCGAGAAGGACTTGCATTGCTAATGCTAATGGAGTTATCTATCCAGTGACGGGGGCTGGAACAATCGCTCTTTCTCCTTCTTTTTCGTTATCGAATACGCTGCTTGTTCCATCGCTCTCCAATAAATTATTATCTGTTGGGCAAGTTACTGAAGAACTGAACTGTTGTGCGTTGATGTACCCTAGCTTTTGTCTATTTCAGGATATTCTCACGAAGGAGATTATTGGTCGTGGTACTAAAAGGGGAGGGCTGTATTACATGGATGATTTTAGTCTCGGCAGGGTAAATGCAACAAATTCTGTCGAGAGCAAGAAAAGACAGATATGGTTGTGGCATAATCGCTTGGGGCATCCCTCTTTTCAATATTTGAAGTATTTATTTCCAGATTTATTTACCAAGGTTGATCATTCAGAGTTTGGGTGTGAAACGTGTATTCAAGCTAAGAGTCATCGTGTATCATACCCGATCAGTTTGAATAAATGCGATATTCCTTTTCTAGTTATTCACTCGGACGTCTGGGGCCCTGCTCCTATTACTGTTTCTTCAGGGGTGAGATGGTTTGTAACCTTTGTCGATGATTGCACAAGAATGACTTGGCTCTACGTGTTGAAAATAAACATGAAGTGTTTGAGATATTTCGATCATTTCATAAGATGATTCAAACACAGTTTTCTGCGAAACTTCAGATTTTCAGATCTGATAATGGTGGAGAATATGACAATACACAGTTTCGAGAGTACTTTCGAGAACATGGCTTGCGTCACGAAACTTCATGCTCTCAAACGCCGCAACAAAACGGTATTGCCGAGCGTCGAAATAGACAGATCTTGGAAATTACACGAGCCCTTTTAGGTGCTGCAAATGTACCTAAGCGGTTCTGGCCTGATGCGGTTGCAACTGCTGTTTATTTGATGAACCGATTGCCGTCTAGAGTTTTAAAGTACAACACTCCTCTTGAAATTCTTGCACAACATGTGACGTTACCCTCAGTTCTCATGCTTCCGCCGAAGAGATTTGGTTGTGTTGTGTATGTTTATGTACACAAGAATCAAAGAACAAAATTGGATCCATGTGCCATACGTTGCATCTTTATTGGCTATGGAGTTCAAAAGAAAGGGTATCGATGCTACGATCCTACAACACGACGACTATACACTGCCATGGACGTTACTTTTATTGAATCAGAGAATTACTTCACTTCCCAATCTTCTCTTCAGGGGGAGATAATGAGTGAAGATCAGACTTGGAAATATTGGCCGGGCTACGATGATGATCAACCGGTGATTTCACTAACAGAAGAAGGGGGAGAAAGTGTTGGTAATGCTGAAAGTGCTGATAATGCTGTTGAAACAACCGAGATTGAAGGATCAACAGACATTGATCGAAGTACAGAGGCCACAGGGAATGCTAATACGGAGGCCATCGAAGTTGCGAATGAACAGCCCTCCCCTGAATCATCAGTAGCACAACCGGACCAATCTCTGGAGAACATTTTTGAGGTACAGACTCTAAACTCTCCTGAAAACTCTCCTCAGAATATCTATAAACTACCTTTCAGACATAATCGTGGCCAACCACCAAATCGCTATTCACCGGACCATGGGACAAGCAAGTCAAAGTACCCGATTGCGAACTATATCTCAACGCAGCAATTATCTGGACCTCTCAAGGCCTGGGTTCATAACCTCTCTTCATTTACTGTGCCTAGTACATTAGGCGAAGCCATGAATGATCCGAAATGGGTCCAAGCGATCGAGGAAGAAATGCGAGCGTTACACCAGAACGATACGTGGGTACTTGTACCATTACCCAAGGGGAAGAAAACGGTCGGATGTCGATGGGTGTTCAATATTAAGCACAGAGCAGATGGAACAATCGAACGGTTTAAAGCACGACTCGTTGCAAAGGGATATACTCAGACACAGGGCATTGATTATCAAGAGACGTTTTCACCAGTGGCGAAATTAAATACCGTGCGAGTATTAGTCTCTCTTGCTGCAAACTTAGAGTGGCCTCTACATCAGTTTGACGTAAAAAATGCTTTTCTCCACGGGGATATTGAAGAGGAAGTGTATATGGATATTCCACCTGGTTTTACTTCTTCAACGAAAGGAGTAGTGTGTAAGTTGCGGAAAGCATTATACGGTTTGAAGCAGTCCCCTCGAGCGTGGTTTGGACGATTTAGTTTTGCCATGAAGAAATACGGGTTCAAGCAAAGTAATTCAGATCATACTCTTTTCTTGAAGCACAAACATGGGAAGGTAACGGCTTTAATAATATATGTTGACGATATGATTATTACAGGAGATGACAAGGAAGAAATATCTAGATTACAGCAGCTTTTATCTTCTGAATTTGAGATGAAAAGTCTTGGGGGCTTGAAGTATTTTTTGGGAATTGAGGTTGCTCGATCGAAACATGGCATATTTTTATCTCAAAGAAAATATGTTCTCGACTTATTAGCTGAAACAGGAATGCTTGGGTGCAAACCTGTTGATACGCCACTCGTTCCAAACCATGGTTTAGGGGAATTTCCTGATCAAGTTCCGACTAATAAAGAGAGATATCAACGTATAGTCGGCAAACTAATTTACTTATCGCACACGCGGCCTGACATTGCTTATGCCGTGAGTTTGGTAAGTCAGTTCATGCATCGTCCGAGTGAGGATCATATGAGCGCTGTAGCTCGTATTTTACAATATCTGAAATCGTCCCCGGGAAGAGGACTGATGTTCAGAAAGTATGAACATCTGCGCATCGATGGATTTACGGATGCAGATTGGGCCGGGAATATAACTGATAGGAAATCTACCTCGGGCTACTTCACATTTGTCGGGGGAAATTTAGTCACGTGGAGAAGTAAAAGACAAAGCGTGGTTGCTCTTTCGAGTGCGGAAGCCGAGTTTAGAGGCATGGCTAAAGGATTGTGTGAATTGCTTTGGTTAAAAAGATTGCTGGAGGAAATTGGATATCGACCGCATGATACGATGAATTTGTTTTGCGATAACAAGTCGGCGATAGCAATTGCGCATAATCCGGTTCAACATGATCGCACCAAACATGTTGAAGTTGATCGACACTTCATCAAACAGAAGCTTGAACAGAAAATAATTCAGTTTCCATTTGTGAAGTCGGAAGACCAACTAGCAGATATTCTTACAAAGGCGGTCTCGAGCAAAGTGTTCAATAATTCACTGGGCAAGCTGGGCATTGCAGATATTCATGCGCCAACTTGAGGGGGAGTGTTGACGTGAATTAATCAAAGAGCAATTAAAGGGATTGTATTCTTAACAATCAATTTAGCATTACTGCCCATGATTGTAGCATTAGTTAATATTTTACATTTATTATTGATTAGCTTGTAGAGTAGATAAATACGTGTCTTCTCTTTTGTAATAGCTAGAGAATATATGAAAACAATCCTTACTCCTATCAGAACCAACTCCATTTCTTAAGCTGGTGATTGACAGTAAGTCAAAGTTTTGAAAGAAAAACTATTTTGGAAATTAATCTTATATATATTTATAAAGCGTAGAATTAGAGTCGATTGAAAAAAGAGGGAGAATAAGATAATGAATTATTCGTAATGACTCCCTCCCTAGTAGTATTCTAAAGTTCTTATTTTTTTTTGTACGATGTGAATGAATATCTTTTAGCTAGTGTATAGTAAACCAAAAAACCCGTCATTTCAATCTCTTGTCTTAGTTTTTCCTTTTTCCTTTCCTCTTTTGGGGGCTTCTCCTCCACCATTCATGCAGCGCCAAGAAAACGTTGTTGTTCCAAGCAAACTCAGTTCATAGTTTCTCATATCCGAGAACGTTGAGTGCATTTCAAAAGGAGTTCACATCACTTAAATGGGAAAAAAGGTCCAATCCATACGTAGGTTCATCATCTTCTTTCACAGCCACCTGCAATAAACAAAACACATAGAAGATTTTTGCTTGTCACTGATTCATGAAAGAGATGTCTTTAATGCAAATAAATGCGATTAAATTTTGGTTCGAATTCATTTACTTTTCCGCACTGAAGATTCGGGATAACGGAGCTGGAGAACATTCGAACATCTTCGTCTAACTCTTTATCATTGTGACTTATTCGAGTAAGTTCTCCGAGGAGTTCATCGTTCTTGGTGGCAAACCTCCCTCTAACCCTAGGCCTGCTGTCTGCAAGGGTTTTCCGACATGCGTACTGTATTAATACGAAAGATTTAGAATTAGAATAACAAAGAGATATGAACGAATCGATATCGATTCCAAACTTTGAAAACTGAAAAAGAAAAGATGTCGTATATACCTTGATTTTCTTACTAAAATTCCTTTCGTTTCTTTTCTTCCTATACCTATCGACCTTTCTCCTTCTTTCTTCTACAGAGAGTTTATTCCCAGCAGCCTTAAAGCTCGGGTCATCCAAGCTTGTAATCTCCAAAGATAGAGGAATCATTTGGCCCTCGTTGTTTAGTTCCTACATAACAATAAAACTAATTTAAGACAAAACAGAAATTAAGACGATTTCGCTTGTCTAATGCCCTAATCATTTAGGATTAATGCTATAATGTCTAAGATAATATTATCCAAGTACCTGATGAAGCACACTCCTTTCTCCCCGAAAATCCACATCTTGATTGGAAATTATATCGTTGCTAAACATCAAACCACCTCCGTCAAAAATCCGAGAACCTTCCGCAGAATATTGTGCGTTCATAGGAACGCAATGAGCAATCATAGGGTTCGAAAGTGAAGAAGAGCTGCTCAAACTAATATAAGAAGGCGGTGAAATAGTAGAACTCAAGGGACACGATATCTCATCTAATAAGCCCGTTGAAATTATATTAGGACCCAGTGAGAAGTGCTCGTCGTTTCTTAGCGAATCCATATTGTAGATTTCTTGATTGGATTGACCTTCCAAAGCAGAGAAAGACGACGATGATGTCATGAAATCAATCGATGCAGAAACGTCTTGTTGCATCTGATCCTTTGGATCGTCGAAGATTTGATCCATGGGTCGACCCATTTTACCGTTAGATGATTGGTCGTTATGATCGTCGAAGATGTGTTGCATGGGATAATAAGGAGATATCAGCTCTTCGATTAGCCCCTGATCATCCTTCAAGGTAAGAAATGAGACGAGAGAGGTGAGTTGAGATTCGATGTACATAGTTAGTGCATGGTTAGATTGTACTAACAAATATATGTATAAACTTATTGAGTGGTTATTTTTCTTGATTGCCCAAAAACATGAAGAGGGTTTGGCGTAATAAATAAGGAGGAAGGAGAAAACAATGGTGTGTGTTTATCGAAAATTAGGGTTGAAGATGACGATGATGTCCATTTAGGACAACGTAAAGAACATTTGATAGTATAGTATTTTTTAAGGGAATTAAGTTCTTTTTTCCTCGGTCAAGTTAGAATTCTGAATATGGGGAAACTTGTGAATGAAGCTTGAAAGAGATAATCATATTCCTCCATTTATGATTTTGAAATGCAAAACGAACAAGATATGTTCCCTGTTTGCTTGTTGAGAGGGTTTTGGTATTATTGTCATGATAAAGACAAGACGTGTATGAGAGCAACGTATGCATGCATGCATGAACGACATTTAATGCCAATAATGTAAGCATTTATCCATTCTTCGTTCACTACGTACTACACTATCAAACAAAATTTTAGAGAAATAATTGTTGGGTATAAAAAAACTTGCAATGGAAAGGTGCGTTGGAGAAGGATTCCTGTTTTCCACCATAATTCTTGTGAACGAAGAAAACAACGTCGACGGCAAAACGAATTAAGAAGATGAACTCGACTTTAATAAACTAACTATAAATTTAAAAAAGTAATAAGCCAGCGTGGTGTTCGGGTGTTTTAGGACCTACGATATTACTTTTTCTTTTTGATGAAACGATCGAATTTATATCGATGATGATTGATAGCTTTGACCGTATTTGGAGGCCAAGAAAGAGTAGGCGTAAGTTAAGAATGGGCAAACTATATATAGCATGCAAGTTCGTCTAGATCCACATACATACTATATTATACTATGATGAAAATATATTGAAAAGCTTCTTTCATAAATATAAAAAATACGAAGACCAAAAAAAGCCCATGATATTAATAGACCACTATATCCGTCCGACCATTGATTTAAACCCATTTTCTTGCAAAGTTAGTTAAGATTGAAAGCTATATATAACTTAATCCATCCTTCGCTCAAACTCACTGAACCAACGTCTTGTAATAATTCATAGAAGCTTCTACTCATCTTCTCCAATCTCTTACCTATTGCTCCATATATACACAGCATTCAGACAAGATGTAATGTAATTAATCGTAACAAGATCTGTTGCAAACAAGATCTGTTGCAGGAGAACGACTAGATCTAATCTGATTATTCAACGCTCGTATATCAAGAGACAGTACCTCCATAATGATCTAATATATCGATTATTCAATGCTCTTATATCAAGAGACACCTCCATAATGAATCGTTATCTTTCAAAAACACATCAGCCACAAGAGGGAAATCTGGGTTCAAGTCCAAGTTCAGTTGCAGCTTCAGCTGGGAAGGCTCGCGCGATATAAAGCTATAAGTAAAAGGAACGTTTCTTAAAGTCGTTTCTTGTTTATGAGAACGCAGTTGCTGGCGACGACTTTTCCAACAGAGCATATATATGTTGGCGCGGGAGATTTGTTTAATCATTAAGTAAAATCTCTGCTTTCCCTCACAGTTGATGAGCTGAGAACGTTTACCCAAATTCCTTTTTTTCTTTCGATCACTTGATGTAATCAGTGTGTATAGAGCTGCTTAGATTTGTAGAAGCAGTCTGCTGAGTGAATAAAGAATTTGATTCTTGGATCGTGGACGTAGGATTGATTACAATCCGAACCACGTTAAACGATTGTCTTGCAACCTCAATTTCAGATTACTGTCGTGAATTTAGTATGGTATCAGAGCATTTGCTCATAATCTGCGCAATTGAAGATTGAGTTTGTATCTTGAAGATCTGAGAGAATTGAACAGTTATCAACTGGAATCAAGATGGCAGACACGACTCCACACAGCGCAACAGGACCAATTTCGAGCGGCACTTCCATGGGTTCGCTTGTCAACGATCCTCTGTTTCTGAACCCTAATGACACATCAGGCCAACTTCTCGTTCATGAAAAGCTTGTCGGGGATAATTACATGACTTGGAGCAGAGCCATGATCATCGCACTCCCATGGGTTCGCTTGTCAACGATCCTCTGTTTCTGACCCCTAATGACACATCAGGCCAACTTCTCGTTCATGAAAAGCTTGTCGGGGATAATTACATGACTTGGAGCAGAGCCATGATCATCGCACTCACGAGAAGGAACAAAGAGGGCTTTGTTAATGGAGAACTCGTTCCACCGCCAGCTATAGATCAGGAAAAGGTTAGTGCCTGTAAAAGGAACAATAACATCGTGATTTCTTGGATATTGAATGCAGTTTCTAAGGAGATATCCGCTGGTATACTCTATAGTTTGACGGCTCGTGAAGTTTGGATTGACCTTCAAGAACGATTCGGTCAGACAAATCGGCCAAGAATACTGCAGCTTAAGAGGGATTTAGTCAATCTTGCTCAGGGCACGAGCAGTATCACAGTCTATTTTACTAAATTGAAGACGCTTTGGGATGAACTATCTAGTTATCGGCCGGCTTGTCAGTGTCTCTGTGGCGGCATAAACCCTATCAAAGTGCATCTCGAGGAGGAGTATGTGCTCACTTTTCTGATGGGATTGAACAACTCATACTCACAGGTGCGTGAGCAGATTCTACTCATGGAGCCTTTCCCATCGATTAACAGAGTATTCTCATTGTTGGTTCAAGAGGAAAGACAAAGAACCATGGTGGCAGGACATTCATACATGAGTGATGATCAATTGAATAATATGACCTTACTGGCGGCAAGAGCAGGCCCTGAGAATATGAAGAAGAACTTTGTTTCATACAGGAAGGAAGGCTTTAAGGCAATTTGCACTCATTGTAACAAAAAGGGGCATACGATTGAAACTTGCTATCAGTTGCACGGCTTTCCCCCAGGTTATAGACGGAATACTCGGTTTAAGGGGGGCAGGACCAACCAGATAATAGCAGAACCATTGCACAAGCTAAGACAGCATGATGACCAGTTACAGATTGGGACATCAGTGGCAGAGGATGCTTTGGTGAACCTCAAGGTCACCCCTTTCACACTTAACAGTTTGAGGGCCTTGATAAACCAATCGACAGGTAGCTTCGCATCTGACTTTGTTGATCAACAACAATAGAATGACAGGTTGCCAGGTATCTGTCTCTCTTTTAATTTACCAGTAATGAGCAACACAGATTACTGGTTAGTCGACTCCGGCGCCACTAGGCATGTGTGTGGGAATCTCGACTTATTATATGATTTGCATGATATTGAGGAATCACAAGTCATACTGCCAGATAGTACAGTAATTAGAGTAAATAAGGCATGAACATCTAAGCTAATAGATTCATTACACTGAAAAATGTTTTATATGTTTCGCAGTTTCGGTTTAACCTAGTGTCTGTGAGTTACTTGGTGCATAATGATGCTTGCAAATTTATTTTTGAGTCTAACAATCTTCAGATACAAGACCCTACACACCAAGTGATTGGCAAGGGTAGGAGAATTGCTGGGCTATACACCATTCAAGCGGAACATCAGTCTAGTTTTTCTGCTAGCAGTCATTATACATTTCAGAATAAGCTGTCAGCCAATATATGGCATAAACGCTTGGGTCATCCTTCAGATAAGGTTCTTGACATTCTTAGGGATAGATTTAAGAGTGGTAGGGAGTCTTTGGATTCATTCTGTAAGATTTGTCCCTTAGCAAAGCAAAAGCGACACAGCTTTCCAAATAATAATAGAATGGCGTGTTCCATGTTTGATTTGATTCATCGCGATACATAGGGACCCTTCCAAGTTGCATCACACTCAGGACATCGTTATTTTATTACCATAGTAGATGATCACACACGTTTCACTTGGTTGTTCATGATCAGACAAAAGTCAGAGGTGCAATCTGTTTTAGCGTACTTTCTCGCATTGGTAGAAACTCAATTCAAGTCCAAGGTCAAGACTGTCCGGTCCGATAATGCTAAAGAATATAACCTTGTTAGTCTCTTTAGGAGTAAGAGCATCATTCATCACTTATCGTGTGTACAAACCCCGCAGCAGAATTCGGTGGTCGAACGGAAACACCAACATCTCTTAAACGTAGCCCGTTCTCTATTTCTTGAATCTGGTGTTTCACTAGAGCTATGGTCTGAGTGCGCATTAACGGCGGCCTATCTAATTAATGGAACTCCATCTGTAAAGCTGAATAATAAATCCCATTTGAGCTGCTCTTTAATAAACCTGTAGATTACGATTCACTGCGTGTTTTTGGATGTCTCTGTTTTGCTTCTACGCTTGCTGCAGGCCGCACTAAATTTGATCCAGGGGCGAGGGCATGCGTGTTCCTGGGATACCCCAATGGCATCAAAGGCTACAAGGTGATGGACTTGGCCACACGTGAGACCTTTATCTCAAGAGATGTCACATTCAGGGAATCAGAGTTTCCTCTGAAGGCTGCTCCATCTACCATGACTGTGGAGAATCCTTTCAGTTCTCATGTCAGACCAAGACCATGCGCCGATGTTTCCGAGTCAGGGGCAGAATTGATGCCAGCCACTGATCCCCTATTGCAAGCTACTGAAGAAGAAGAAGGATCAGACCAGAATACACAGACCATAGATGAGAATTTATCGCAGGACTTGGTCATCCTCCATTGCAAGCTACTGATCCTCCTTCAGCAGTCACTGAGCACTCAATTGATGTGCAACAACAGCTAGAGCCCGCAGTTCACACGAGGTCAGGACGGGCATCTCGCAAGCCAGACTATCTAAAGGACTACCACTGCCATAATTTCAGTGCAGCGAAAGCACTGTATCCCATATCACAGCACCTAACCTATCAGAACTGTTCCGAAGAACTGCATACATTCATCAATAAGATAGATACGTCTATGGAGCCTACGAGCTTTGCCCAGGCAATGGAGTCAGATAATTGGGTCCAGGCAATGAACGAGGAACTCCAAGCTCTTGAGGAAAACTCGACCTGGACAGTTATGCTGCTACCTAAAGGTAAGAAAACCATAGGTAATCGTTGGGTTTACAAATTGAAGTATAACCCAGTCGGAGACATAGAGAAATATAAGGCGCGGCTTGTGGCCAAAGGATATGATCAACGGGAGGGCGTTGATTACATCGATACATTCGCGCCCGTGGCAAAGCCCAGTACAATCAAGATTATCATTTCCTTGGCAGCAAAATTTAATTGGCAGCTGGTTCAGCTGGACGTTAGCAACACTTTCTTAAATGGTGAGTTGCGAGAAGAGGTATATATGGATTTACCTCAAGGCCTTCGCAAGTACAATGGAACAGGAGAGGAGGCTCGATTGGTATGCAAGCTTCATAAATCGATATATGGTTTGAAGCAGGCGTCACGCCAATGGAATGAGAAATTTACGGACGCAGTAAAGAGCTATGGTTTCAAGCAGACCGAATCAGACCATACGCTCTTAATCAAAGGAACCGGGAATCAACTCCTCATACAACTCGTCTATGTCGACGACATAGTCATAGCTGGGCCCTCGGCTGGATTAATTGCGCAAGCCAAAGCATTTCTGAGTTCATGCTTCAAAATCAAGGATCTAGGAGATCTCAAACGCTTCTTAGGGATCGAGGTTGTTCGAAGTGATATGGGCATTTATCTGTCACAGCGCCAATACGCTCTCCAGCTCCTTAAGGATACTGGGTATCTTGATTCACGACCACTGTCCACGCCTATGAACCTGAGCGAGAAACTTACGTCAGCAGACGGAGCACTATTGCATAATCCCTTTTCTTACAGACGATTGATAGGACGGCTAGTCTACTTGACCTTTACACGGCCAGACATAGCTTTTGCGGTCCAAAAACTGAGTCAATACATGGCGTCCCCACGCACTACTCATATGCTGGCTGCACATCACCTGTTGCGGTATCTGAAAAACTCTCCAGGGCAAGGAATTTTTATGGCAGCAGAACAAAATCTAAGTCTGACAGCTTTTTCCGATGCGGACTGGTCTTCTTGTAAAGACACGAGGAAATCTGTGACTGGTTTTTGCACGTTCTTGGGTAGTTCATTGATCACTTGGAAGGCAAAGAAACAGGCGACTGTGTCGCGATCTTCCACAGAAGCAGAATATCGAGCGCTAGGCTCAACGGTAGCTGAGATCTTATGGATCAAAAACCTTCTTGCTGAACTATGCGTTTGCTTGGATCAACCACCGTTGTATACTGTGACAATCAGTCCACCATTCAGCTCGCCTTGGATCTCAAATTCCACGAACGCTCGAAGCACATCGAGATTGATTGCCGTTCGGCATCATATCTCGAATGGGACACTCGAGTTACTTCCCGTGCGCAGTGAGCACCAACTTGCTGACATGTTTACCAAGTCACTTTCAGGCCCGACATTGAAGCACATTATGCTCAAGATGTCCGTAAGAGATCTCTTCCATCCATCTTGTGGGGGGGGGGGGCTTTCAAAAACACATCAGCCACAAGAGGGAAATCTGGGTTCAAGTCCAAGTTCAGTTGCAGCTTCAGCTGGGAAGGCTCGCGTGATATAAAGCTATATTAAAAGGAACGTTTCTTAAAGTCGTTTCTTGTTCAAGAGTTTACTTATGAGAACGCAGTTGCTGGCGACGACTTCTCCAACAGAGCATATATATGTTGGCGCGGGAGATTTATTTAATCATTAAGTAAATCTCTGCTTTCCCTCACAGTTGATGAGCTGGACGTTTACCCAAATTCGGGGTATTTTTCTTTTTTTCTTTCGATCACTTGATGTAAGCAGTGTGTATAGAGCTGCTTAGATTTGTAGAAGCAGTCTGCTGAGTGAATAAAGAATTTGATTCTTGGATCGTGGACGTAGGATTGATTACAATCCAAACCACGTTAAATGATTGTCTTGCAAGCTCCGTTGCAGATTACTGTCGTGAATTTAGTATTATCCGCTCGTAATTTTTATCTTAATTAGCTAATGCGGTGTCCCCTTTCGATTCCAAATGGTGTCTAAGTTTCCAACTTTTATTCTTGGAATGGATGTTAGAGTACATTTGTTCGTACAACATCCATCCCAAGATGGAATTTTCGACACCATTGGGAATTGGGATCGAAGGCGATACTTCGCTAGCTAATGAAGATAAAAATTAAAAATCCCTTTCACATTGCAATTTGTATAATACATGGTGATAACTTTCGCTTGTATTTTGATTCTTTTTCCCCGAGGCTTATTTGTATTTCATAAAGGTATCCTATTATTTCATTTTAGTACGTGTATCTATACAGTAGAAACTCTATAAATTAATACTCGGTAATTTAATAAACCCCTTAATATAATATTTTCGGGCGGTCCCGACTCGGGGATAACGTACTAAATTAATAATTCTCTAAAATTATAAGATAATAGACTTTTGATAATTTCTATAGGTCCCGTATAAATTATAAATTAATAATTCCACATGTAAAACATTCTCATATCACATGAACAAAGATTACTTGAAAAATGAATCAATTGTCATTTGTTTTTTGTTGAGATCAATTTTTCCTTGCATATTATCTCTAATTGTCCTTATCATTGTAAAAACTCCTGGCGTTGTTTTCTCATAGGTCAACAAGAAATTTTCCCTTGCATTTGATGTTTGGGAAATTTGAAAGTTATATACACTATAAATTAATAAAATTATTAATTTATCGATAAATTAATAATTATTAATTTATCGATTAATTAATAACTCTTTTAAATAATAAATTTGGGCGGCCCCAACTGTATTAATTTATAGAGTTTCTACTGTATGTTGATCCAGAAAAGGTGAGAAGACAAGAAAGAAAAATGAAAAATGAAAAATTAGGGAAATACCATTTACGTTACAGTTTACACCACTTTCTGTAAGAAAGAAAACGGTAGTGATGGTTATTTTCCGAATGTACAAACAACCATGCGTAGGGTACTTACCATGATGACTTTTGTCGTGCTACTTGGCTCTTAGTCATTGGTACTAGTCGCTTTGACATCTATAAAATGAACAAGCAATTAAACTTCAAAAAAATAAAAAATACAAAAACTGAAGAAAAAAGAAATAAATAAATAAAAGTAAAGTCACTTTTTTTAGAAGCAAGGATTTCATTTCATCAATCTAGATGGACACAAAGATACAATAGAGCAATAACCAAACTGTTACAACATAATTGACTATTTCTGTTGCGTATGATCGGTGATAGCTCAGTATCCGTTCTCAAATCCCCAAAAAAGGGAAAATAACCCCGAGGGGAACTCCACAAAGGAGGAAAATACTCCCACAAAGCGGAGAAAAAACACCTATGAAGGGGAGAACCTCCAACAAGGAGGAAACTCCCCCGAGGAGAAAACACCGCACGACACAAATGGCCAGGCGGTGCGAGCGGCAAACAGCCGTTGGCCGCAGGCGAAAGGCGGCGGTGGAGGAGGGGCCGGCAGCAGACGGCGGCAGACGTTGGGCGGTATCCCTCCCGACCTGGCTGAACCTCGGCTGACCACGGCAGGAGGGCGACGATGGTGATGGGGAGGCGGCGGCCGGCGGCAGGTGCGCGACGACGACGGTTTTATTTAATTTTGAAAAGAGAAACAAAACAACTAACAAATCCTTCAAATCCCTGGCCAAGGAGATGGAAGCGCGGAGGAGATGGCGCAGGTGGAGGAGGCGGAAGGCAGCGGTGGAAGGAGCTCGGCACGGTGGCGGCAGCGATGGCGGCAGGCGGGAGAAGGCGGCTGTCGATTTTTTTTTTTAAACTGAGAAAGACTTGCAACAGAGAGCTCCTCCTACCTCCATGGGAACATGGAGGTAGGGGGAGGAGGGGTAGGGCGGCGACGGTGTGAAGTGGTTAGGGTTAGGATTTCTATGTAATAAGCCGACAAGTTGGGATGAATGCGATATAGGGAAAGGGTAGATAAATTATTACATTATATGTTTCAGCATCAAGGTAAATCTTTTGCAATGATTCCACTATCCTATCTCGTTGTCTCTGATCCTCCTTTTTATGGCCTGCTTAATATGCAAAAGTGGTTCTTGTCTCTAATACTAAGCTTTTTAAACCCCACAACCAATAAGCTAAAGAAACATGAAAGGACGAATAATCATATATAAACAATAAAAAGAAAGTAAAAATGAGAACTAGGGTATGTGGGACAAGGTTCTCAAACCGGATTTTCCAACCGGAACAAATTTTAGTAGTTTAAGGTTTAGTGGTGTATAAAACCAGAATCACACCGGAGTAAAACCGGTATCTCTAGATATATATATTTTATGAATTTTTTTCAAATTTTATAAATTAAGTGACAAATTAAATAAAACTAAATTATGTTGGGGTTAAAAATTAAGTGTAATATGGGGATGTCAATTATTAAAATCTATCAATCTGGGTCAAAATTATATATAAAGAAAATATTGGGTTCACAAATAGTAAGTGTCGGATGGTATTCGAACCCAGCCCATTAAGATAAACTAGTACATTTAGAAACTCTCTATGCGTGTGCATAGAATATAATTATATTTACGTTACTATCTATTCATTTATTATTTTAATGTCTAATAGAAAAATATAATTTTTAACTATATAAAAGAAAAAATAATATTTAGGGATGTAGGTATAGTAAATGAAAAATGTAGAAGTAATATGAAAATTATTAAAGTAATTAAATAAAAAATATAGGGAGTAGATTACAAATAAATGACAGACCAAATGTACCAGTTTATAGCCACCACGAATCCTTTTCATAATAGAATAGATAATCAGACCTTCAGCAGTAAACCAAGTTACAATATTCTCGTAAATATACTGTTTTTTGTACAACTTATTGATAATCGAATATCGAATTTTTTTTTGTAAATATAGATCGGGACCGAATTTCCCGTTCGGTCCTGTCTTCAAAACCGTGATGTGGGTCAAAAAGCGCAATTGCATAGAAAAGAGATTTCTGTTATTCTTTTTCATAGTGACGCGCACTCAAAGCAGACAAAATGACTATCGCCGCTCAATGCTCATCGTATACTATTATCGCCTCCTTTGCTTTCAGTTCATCACTATTGTTGGGGTTGAGCCGTAATATTTAATTCCGCGCCAGCGGTATTAGTTGTATTTGTTTGGACCCCGCGAAAAATTATCGGATATTAATTAAAGTCGAAATGACACTGAGAAAACACCGAGATTTTTACGTGGTTCGGCCAATACCGCCTACCTCCACGGAGAGACAATAGTTTTACTATATTTGAGAATATTACAGCGTACAAAATAACGCTCGTGTTTAAACCCAAAACCCGAGACCTTACCTACCCGGGTGTACCCACTCTCAACTACCTAGTAAAAGCTATACCCACTCTCACCCTTATCCGTCCGGACAAAATTTTCCTTTTTTCTTTTCTCCCTCTCTTTTTCTCTCTCCCTCACTCGCTCTCTCTTTCTGTCAATTTGGGGTGAGATTTACAAATGAAGAATAAAAGCCTTTTTATAGGCTGAGCCACATGCAAAATTCCAAACCAAAAAACGTCATGGCATTCGTCATAGAGCAGTGCACAAAATGAATTTTGCTTCTTTGACTTCTTATACGTGAGCTGGATCCAACAATTCTCCCCCTCCAGCGACATTCAGCATCTTCTCTAGAGAGCACTCCAGTGAACCCGAGAATGAGAGTAACCCGTTCGTAAATACCACGAACGTCCATTGGCCTTCCTTGTAGCACCTACACATAATCAAAATCAAGAATTTCTATCCTACCCCACTTGATTCATTCAACGACCAATCTTATGTGCGTCTATGTTGAACCGACTCGACCCGTCGATTCCCGAAGAGGGACTTCGATGCAACCCCTTCTCCAGCAGGATTTTCCTTCTCACCATCGTCTGCTTTTATACCACGCTCGAGCGATTTTCGTGAACCCATCGAAGTTTGAGTATTATATACCATACTCACATCCAGACGATACAAACCTTTGCACTCTTCTCCCTTTGGTAGGACCATTTCCACCATGTGTGATTTTCCAGACTCCCCATGCTATGAAAACTCAATAGCCCTGGAATCTGATTGGCTCAAGAATATTAAATTCTACGCAACTTTGAGACAACGTCACACCACCCAAAATGCGTACCGCTCCGTCAACCATTTTGATCTTCCCCCTTCCAACACACCAAACAACACGCTGTTCATCGGCCGTGGAGATCGAAAAAACCATTCGGAACGCATCAAAATACTCTCTTGGGGGAAACCCGAATTTAATATCCTTCTTTCTGAGAACGAGCGCCATCATTAGAGACTGTGAGAACGTCTCCAAGATAAACCGTGTGCTACCCGCTGTGGAATTTTCCTAGCCTCTTGTCCTTCTTCCTCCAAGTTAGACCGTTTCTCCTGATGTGTCCTGGCTCACCACATTTGTAGCATCACATGCCATTCCCCCACCTGGATTTGGACCTGCTACTGTCCCCAAATCCCCTTGGAGTATCACTTTCCTCTATGATTCACTCTGAAAAATAGCCAACAACCTGCTATCGCCAAAATTTGACCGCCTTATCTTTTCATGCTCCAAAAGAGTTTACTCCACCATCCACCGTCTGCACGTATCGTACCGGATGGTTATGATCAAATTATCACCCGAATCAGGAAGCGAGGTAAGAAGTAACAGGGCCTTACTTCTTCCTCTCAGACACATCTTGACCCCAAATCTTTCGTCATTTACTCCGACTTTTCCTCGTCTCCCATCAAAGCTTATCGCCCAGCTTTGACAAACGAGCACATCCTTCACTTTTTTCTGCCACAGAGTGAAACCTCCGGCACTAGCACATTGTCGCAATTTGGTGTCATCCGTCGTTATTATCCTTGCTGTCAGATATTTCCCAAGAAAGGCTAACGACCTGCCTCACAGCACTATTGCCATAACTCCAAAACTCCACCGCCGCACAAGCTCCGACCACATCTAGCATACCATCAACGATAACCATCTTGTACCATCATTTCTTCAGCACAAGGCATCACCTCGTTGAAACTTGCTGTAACACTGGCTCCCCCAAATCGATGATCCCTTCTGATATCTTTTCTGATGTGGAAGATCAGACACATCTGCAACCACAGAGCATACTCAGAATACCAGTAAGGTTTGGCTCTGATACCACTTGTTGGGATTGAGCGGTAATATTTAATTCCAGGCCAGCGGTATTAGTTGTATTTGGACCCCGCGATAATTTATCGGGGTATTAATTGAAGCCGAAATGACACTGAGAAAACACCGAGATTTTTACGTGGTTCGGCCAATACCGCCTACCTCCACGGAGAGACAATAGTTTTACTATATTTGAGAATATTACACCGTACAA
Source organism: Craterostigma plantagineum (assembly GCA_027422505.1). Lineage (NCBI taxonomy): Eukaryota > Viridiplantae > Streptophyta > Magnoliopsida > Lamiales > Linderniaceae > Craterostigma > Craterostigma plantagineum. The sequence continues at coordinate 4,868,265 of JAPQWV010000029.1, forward strand.
AATAACGCTCGTGTTTAAATGCAAAACCCGAGACCCCTTACTCACCCGGGTAATGTTTTTGTACCCACTCTCAACTTCCTAGTAAAAGCTATACCCACTCTCACCCTTATCCGTCCGGACAAAATTTTCCTTTTTTCTTTTCTTTTTCCCTCTCATTTTCTCTCTCCCTCACTCGCTCTCTCTTTCTCTCAATTTGGGGTGAGATTTACAAATGAAGAATCAAAGCCTTTTTATAGGCTGAGCCACATGCAAATTTCCAAACCAAAAAACGTCATGGCATTCGTCATAGAGCAGTGCACAAAATGAATTTTGCTTCTGTTGACTTCTTATGCGTGAGTTGGATCCAACAATTATCATCTCCACTCTTTGTCACACACTCATTTATCACCTTTCCATATATTTTTGTTTCATAAACCCTACCTATAGTTGTCAGTTTATGTTGGCTAGCAGAGCACATGGAGAAGCCGAAAGTTGTTGGATCATGCGAGCACGATAATGACGAAAATGCCAAAGAGATGATTACAGAAGGTGATGATGAGCTCGAATTGGGCTTGAGACTGAGTCTTGGTTGTTGTGTGAATAAGGGAAATGGTAAGAATTTGAAGTCTTATGGAAGGATATTGACCTCTAAGGATCTTATTAATGGATTCTCGTCTGGTAATAAGAGGGAAAAATCTGTTGAAAATATAAACTTGATTTGGGCTCGGACTATTAAGAGGTGGATTTAGTATTTGGGCTAAGGAGGATTATTGGCCCAATATCTAGAAAGTCATGGATATTCTAGATATATCCATGGAACTCTTTAGAAACTTATAGAATTAGATATTATTATAGAGTATTCTAGATTAGTGTGGTGTTGGCTAAATCTTAGCCACACATTATGGAGGTGTTACTACTATAAATAGGGGTGAACCCTTGGCATTTGTATCAAGCAATCAAGCAAGTGAAAATCAAATCAAGTGTTGTAAGGCCTCTTCCTCTAAACACTATACTTCGAATTTCTCCCTTCTGATATAACTTCTATTTCCAACAAAGTGGTATCAGAGCACTTCAATATCCAACAAAGTGGTATCAGAGCTAGAAGATCCTAAGGCGATGGCGAGCGGCATGGTTCCCTTCCAAGTTCCGACACTCAACAAGAGCAACTACGACAACTGGAGTATCAAGACGAGGGCGCTCCTTGGATCACAAGACGTATGAGATATCGTGGAGAAAGGCTACGCCGAGTCGAAGAACGAAGAAACCGAATCTCAACCTCAAAAGGATAGTTTGAGAGAATTGAGAAAGAGAGACAAGAAAGCTCTCTACCTAATCTACCAAGGATTAGATGACGACGCTTTCGAGAAGATTTCGGAAGCAAAGACCGCCAAGGAAGCATGGGAGAAGCTTCAAACGCGTATAAAGGAGCTGATCCAGTAAAGAAGGTACGTCTTCAAACTTTGAGAGCCGAGTTTGAGGCATTGCACATGAAGCATGATGAGATTGTGTCGGATTACTTCTCAAGGGTATTAGCAATAACTAATCAACTAAAAAGAAATGGCGAGAAACTTGATGATGTCAGAATCATGGAGAAAATTCTTCGCTCATTAGACCCAAAATTTGAGCACATCGTAGCCATCATAGAAGAAACTAAGGATCTAAAAGAAATGACGATGGAGCAACTGTTGGGCTCATTGCAAGCCCATGAAGAGAAGAAAAGAAAGAAGGAAGGGATTGTCGAACAACTACTCAAGCTACAAGTTGATTCTACTAAAGAAATGAAAAATAAGGAGAACTATCGTGAACGAGGCTATGGGCGAGATCAAAGAGGAGAACGAGGCAGAGACCATCGACGTGGATATGAACGAGGTTGGAGGCCCAACGACGAAGACAAAAATATTCATCAAGGAAATGATTATCCAACAAGAGGACATTGGAGAGGTAACTCAAGACCAAGGTATGACAAATCACATATTAAGTGCTATAATTGTCAGAAATTCGGGCATTACGCTTCCGAGTGTCGAGCCGGTAAAATCAATAAAGTCGAAGAGAGAGCTAACTACATTGAAGAGAAAAATCAAGAAGAAGAGATTCTACTGCTTGCCCGTAAGGATATTGAGATCGGCGAATGCAATAACTGGTACCTAGACACCGGTGGGAGCAATCGCGTGAGTGGAAACAGAAGCATGTCCTTGGAGTTAAATGAGTTAGTGAGTGCCGACATTGATTTTAGAGAAGAGCATAACATCCCGATGGAAGATAACAATAACATAGAGGTGATGTTCGATAATGAAGAAGAATTTGAAGAAATTAGCATGGAGAAACCAATTATAGAGAAGACAAGAGACGTACATGAAGCAACTACCAGAATATGAACCATCGAATGAGATGAAGAGCGCACTACATGAGCTCAAGAAAACACCAAGAGCTTGGACCTCACGAATCAACAAGAAACCCCACAGGAGAAATATGAGAACGAAACAGAATGGGCCAAACATGATTCTCAGGGATGACAAGTCGGCAATAACATTAGCTAAGAATCCAATCAGCCATGACCGAAGACAACGCGTTACACGGAAGGAAGTGAACCTAAGTTACATAAAGAACTTCAAAATTTTTCTGAAAAACAGATAACGCAAAAATGTAAATATATTTGAATGAGAATAAAATAAGTAAAGCACTAATTTTTCAATAGGATATACTTAAATAATTAGGATAATTGCAATATATTTTAATGGTTACGAGTTAATGTGAGCTATGAAAAATTATACGATTATTTTATTTAAGTACAACAAAATGATCTTCGATAATTTATAATTAGAAATAGTTTTTCAATTATATGTATTAAAATCTAGATTATAATGTTTATGATATACATTGGTATGGAATATAGTAATAATATTTTGTATAGAGTAAAATATAGAGGAGATGGTTGGAGTTTAATGATACTGTTCAAACTTTATATTGTGAAATTGTAGCAACTGTATATATAGAGGGTTGGTTGGAGATGGCCTAAGAGAGGATAACCAAGCATTGGACACCACGTTGAGATTATCTAACATTATCACGTCGATTGTTCTCGTCGCGCTTGTTAGGAATTATTTATTGTGTTCAATTAATTATTTAATCTTAATCTTGTAATTTATTTAAGTGAACTGTGCTTTAATGTTTTGGAGCCCATCGTTCTTATCCTTGTAATGGGCTTACAAGGGCCGAAGTATTATATACCAACCTGTGGTATAAATACTAAATCCTGAACACGTAGTTAGTGTTGTCTTGTGCGTCAGAAATACAGAGAGGTTATTGAGCCGCCCAACCCTCCTCAAGAACGCAAGCACACACCCCACGCTAAGTGAATCTTCCATTTATTTTCGTGGTGTAATTACTTGGAAAATGCTTTTGTTGGATAAAAACGGACAAACAAGTGGTATCAGGCCAAACGCGTGCTCAGATTTGAGAAAATTTTCGACAAATCATTTTTGGGTGTTCTTCCTATTCATCACTAATTTCCGAAAATTTTTATATGTTTTGGGATGTTGATTGAGTGTTTAGGATTGAAGATATAAGTGTCTTAGATTCATTATCCAGACCAGATTTGAACAATTTTGGGTGTTGTGATTGAAATTTTATGTGTTTTTAGGGCGTCGGTATTTTACAGAAGTTGTCGCAAAACCCTGTTTCGAAAATCCGACTTGCGAAAAACAGTGGTTCGAGAAATAGACCTTGCGAAATTAGTTCCAAAGAAAGCTTAGGAATTTTATTTCTTTAACAATCCTTGCCAGAATTAATTTTGAAACAACAGTTGCGAAATTTATCATTTCTCGAAACCACAATTGCGAGATTCACCCCTTTCGAAAAAGAAGCTATAAATGGATGGGCTAAGAAAATTGGCTACTGCCTACTAAGAGATTCAAAACGAAAGTTCCCCCCACAACTGCCAGGCTTGTGGGGAATTGCTCGTAGCATTCCTCTTTACTTGTGCATCTTACTTCGGAGTTGGAAACAACTCATACGATCTTTGTATTGATTGCTACCAAAAAGTAGGAGATTGCCAACCCCACGAGCATCCTTTGAGTGATTTCACCTATCAACATGCTTTGTTTACATCGATCACCAATCAAAGAAAGGTAACTCATTGCTCAGTTGTTTTCGATAAATCATTTCATATATGTATCTATTTTTGCTGCTGCTTATTTATTCCTCAGAGAGAGTTAGCAGAACTGACCAAGATCGCCCACGCCCAGTACGAAGCAGCGCCTGAATATATCAAATCATCAGCAATGGAATTCTTCAAGAAGATGGATAAAGACGGAGATCAAAATAGATTTAGAAGTATTAAAGCACCAAATACAAAGGGATGGAACGAGCCACTTGAAGTCTGGTTATGAAGCTGATAAAAGGAGGGAAGCTCACCAGACTTAAAACAGAGTCGTGGGCCTTTTAAAAACGTTTTCTTATTAAGTGGGCTTTTCTCTGTAATCTTTCTTCTTCTCTCTAATTCATCATAGAGTTCATCAATAAAAGTCAATAGGGTTTGATCGTGGATGTAGGATTCAAATCTGAATCTGAACCACGTTATATCTTTGTGTTTGCACATCACAATCCAACGATTTCGATTTGTCATGGTATCAGAGCGATTGAATTAAGCTCAAAGCTGCGATTTATCAAGATTTCATAAATTTGGGAATTATCCAGTCTGACAATTTGTCGATCATCATGGCGACGAATACGACACCAGTTCGTCATCATCAGCTGTGTTAATCAATGATCGGTACTTTCTTAACAACAATGACACCTCCCGGCAGATTCTTGTCCATGAAGTATTGAATGGCCAGCCGTCCGATGATGATAGCGCTCATTGGGAGGAGTAAGGAAGCCTTTGTTAATGGAGATCTTAAAGAACAAGCTGCAGATGATCAGAATGTAGTCCCCACTCAGAATCAGATAAGCGCTTGGAAGAGAAACAACAACGTGGTCATATCATGGATTCTCAATTCTGTTTCTAAAGACATATCGGCTAGTATATTGTACAGTGGAACAGCGAGAGAGGTGTGCATCGATCTTCAGGAAAGATTCGGCCAGACGAACAGGCCGAGGATCTTCCAATTGAAGCGGGAATTGATGAATTTAACTCAGGGATCAAACGGCATAGCTGCTTATTTTACCAAACTGAAAACATTGTGGGATGAGTTGGCTACTTTCAGACCAACCTGTAAATGCAAGTGCGGAGAGATAAAGAAGATGACAGATTTCTTGCTGAGGAATATGTGCCGACATTCCTCATGGGGCTGAATGACTCATACGCGCAAGTCCGGGGATAGATACTGCTCATGGAACCTCTTCCTTCCATTAACAAGGTATGTTCTCTGTTGATCCAAGAAGAAAAACAGAGGTCCATGGCGCCACAAGCTCGCGGGAATGAAGATCAGACTCATAGTATGGCTATGATGGCGGCTAAAAGTGATCAAGAACCAACGAGAAGGGGTACCTTTGGCCCAAGCAAGGATGCAGGGAAGCCTATCTGTACCCACTGCAACAAGAGGGGCCACACAGTGGAAACCTGTTACCAAATACATGGTTTCCACTCGGCTTCAAGCAAAATTGAAATATAAGGGAGCTAGGATGAATCATGCACTTGTGGGTCCAGCTAGCGGACGAGATCATCCCATTAGTGGAGGGGAGACAGATAGCTCCGGCCTTGTCCAGCTGCAAGTCACTCCATCACAGCTCCAGAGCTTGAGAGCACTGTTAAACCAACCAATGACAGGTTTGGAACCAGAAACTGAGACAACTCAGTTAACTGAAAAAATGGGAGGTACATGTTTTTCTTTTAATCTACCTGTGTTCACCTATGCAAATGATTGGTTGCTGGATTCTGGAGCAACCAGACATGTGTGTGGTGACCCAAAAATTCTGGAAGACTTGCATGAAATAGAGGAATCAAACGTTATACTACCTAATGACACTGTCATTAGGGTAAATAGGGCAGGGTCATTCACTGTCAATAAGCACATCATATTAACTGAGGTATTGTTGGTACCACAGTTTCATTTCAACTTAATTTCAGTCAGTCAACTAGCTAACCAAATGGGGTGCACCTTTTGTTTTAGGACTGATGGTTTCTTTGTGCAGGACAATTCCCTACGGGTGATTGGCAGGGGTAAACAAGTTGGTGGTCTATATGCACTGCAAGTTGATCCTGTTTTTCAGTTAGCTGCTAGAAATAAATATGTTCAGTTTGTTATTAGAAATAAATCTGATCAGGCTGCTGCTAGAAGTAAACCTGTTCAGTCTGCTGCTAGGAATGAGACTGCATTTCTAAATGGTGTGACAATAGATCTATGGCATGATAGGTTAGGACATCCATCTAGTAAGGTCATGGATATCCTTAGAGCCTCTTTGAAGCATGATCATAGTACTGAGCACTCGTTTTGCAAGATCTGTCCAGTTGCAAAACAAAGAAGAAACTCATTTCCAAATGATTGTAAAATGGCTTGTTCTGCATTTGATTTAGTCCACTGCGATGTATGGGGTCCCTTCCATGTACCATCTCATTTAGGACACCAATACTTTGTCACAATAGTTGATGATCACTCCGTTTCACATGGCTCTTTATGATTAGCAAAAATCTGAGGTGAAATCTGTCCTTGTCCATTTTCTGTCATTGACAGAGACTCAGTTTAGTGCAAAAGTTAAAACAGTGAGGACTGATAACGCGAAAGAATTTAACCTAGCTGAGTTATTCAAGCAGAAAGGCATTGTGCATCAACTATCATGCGTACAAACTCCACAACAAAACTCGGTTGTGGAGAGAAAGCATCAACACTTTTTAAACGTGGCTAGATCTTTGTTTTTCCAATCTGGTATACCTATCAAGTATTGGTCAGAATGTGTGTTAACTGCAACCTTCCTCATCAATAGAACACCATCCTTTATCTTAGGAAGGAAGAGCCCTTATGAAATCCTGTTTCAAAAACCAGTCAATTATGATGCATTGCGTGTATTTGGTTCTCTTGTTTTTTCCTCAACTCTTGCAGCAGGGAGAAGAAAGTTCGATGCAAGGGCCAGGGAGTGTGTTTTTCTTGGCTATCCAACTGGGACGAAAAAATACAGAATCATGGATTTAAAGACACGGGAGATATTTGTATCAAGGGATGTCAAATTCAAGGAGGATGAATTTCCTTTTAGGAAGGAACTTTCATACTCTGCCTCGGTGGATCCTTTTTCTACTCTTGTCATTCCCAGACCTTGTGCAATGGACCAGTCTGATACACTTCAGCAACATGATGGGGACTTCTCTGCTGAAGACACCACATATAACAGTCGGGGAACATAATTACCACCTCTGCTGGGGCAGAACTTAGGAGGAAATCACAATCAGTCTCCCCATAGTACACAGGGTGATATAGGAAGCTCAACTGCAAATGAAACAGAGCATGGCCATCAGACCCAGCAGGAACATGGGAATGAACAGCAGGTCCAGCAGGAACATGGGAGGCCAATCAGACAATCAAAAAGGCCACCATACTTAAGAGATTATCATTGTAACAGGCTGGAGGATAAGAAAGAGCTCTATCCCATTTCGAGGGTCATTTCATACAAACATTTTCTACACCAGTATCAATCCTTCATCAGTAACATTCTCATGGCAGAAGAACCAAAGACCTACATGCAAGCATCCAAATCAGTAGAGTGGGTTGAGGCTATGAGTGATGAGTTCAAAGCCTTGGAAGAGAATGGGACTTGGTCAACTGTCCCATTGCCACAAGGGAAGAAGACCATTGGATGTAGATGCGTATACAAACTAAAATTTGATGAAAAGGGGGAGAAAGCAAAACAGAAGGCACGATTGGTAGCGAAGGGATATGACCAAAGGGAAGGAGTGGATTACATTGACACCTTCGTACCCGTGGCTAAGCCGAATACTATCAAAATCCTACTCGCATTATCAGCCAAACTTGGATGGAACCTAGTCCAGCTAGATGTAAGCAATGCATTTCTTAACGGGGAGTTGGCAGAAGAGGTTTACATGGACACTCCCCAAGGTTTACAGGTAAACTGTGAAGAGAATAGGCAGCAAAGGATGGTGTGTAAGTTGCATAAATCGATATATGGACTGAAACAATCATCGAGGCAATGGAATAGGAAGTTCACCGAATCTGTCAAGCAGTTTGGTTTCAGGCAGATGGACTCAGATCACACAGTATACACACGAGGGCAGGGGCCTCATCTGGTTGTGTTATTGGTGTACGTTGATGACATTATACTGGCTAGTCCCTCAGCAGAGATGATACAAGAAGTAAAGGCTCAACTACATTCCAGTTGAATTAAAGATTTGGGCGGGCTTAAGTATTTTCTTGGTATTGAAGTAGCTAGAGGGGAGACTGGAATTTATATCTCGCAAAGGCAGTACACACTGCAACTTCATGAGGACACATGCTACCTTGATTCCAAGCCATTAACAACTCCGATGAATCCTAGTGGCAGACTATCTGAGAAGGATGGAGAATTACTGGTAGATCCTTTCAAATATAGAAGACTCGTCGGCAGATTACTCTATTTGACCTTCAGAAGGCCCGACATTGCCTTTGCCGTCCACAGACTTAGCCAATTTATATCGGCACCTCGATCAGGACACTTGATGGCGGCCCATCATTTACTGAGATACCTGAAGTCTTCTCCAGGACAGGGTCTTTTCTTCAGCTCACTTTCTGATTTACAGCTGAGAGGTTTCTCAGACTCGGACTGGGGGTCTTGCACAGACACAAGAAAGTCCGTTACAGGGTATTGCATATTTCTAGGGGACTCCCTGATTAGCTGGAAAGCCAAGAGACAAGCGACAGTATCTCGATCATCCACGGAAGCTGAGTATCGAGCATTAGGGGCAATGGTGGCCGAAACCTTATGGATTAAACACTTGCTTAAGGAACTTGGCACAGATACAAGCCACGCACCAGTTATTTACTGTGACAACAGTCAGCTTTAAAGCTCGCTTCAAACCCGAAATTCCATGAGCGGTCGAAACACATAGAGATGGATTGCCACTTCGTTCGGCATCACGTCGCCAACACTACTAAAATAAAAAATTTTAGTCGCAACTTATTTCGTCACTATATGTAGTAAAATTGTCAGTATAATTACCTAGTGATGACTTTACATGTTGTCACTATGTCGTGACTCTAGACATTGTCACTAAATAATTTAGTGATGACTATCATACTCATCGGTAAGCCGATGCTTTAGTGATACAATATATCATCACAAAAGACATGTGCTCTAGCCACATGAATTTCCCGCCACTATTAAGTGATGCTTTAGTGACATGCCGTTCTCGCCACTATAAACCGACCTTTTAGCCTCAACTAAAATTTATCACTATAAATTAATCTTTTAGTCACGATGCACTATTTTTATCACTATAATTAATCTTATAGTCGGATACTACTGTTGTCAGCATAAAGTAAAATTCGCCACTATATGTTTTTTAAAATTTAATCATTATTATAATTAAATTAATTTATAAATTATGGGTATTTTGTGAAAATTGATTTCTAGCTATAATTTTCGTTTATAGTGATAACTCGTAAATTCAGTATAGTGATGAACATTAAATGGCCGTTTATCATAAAAAACCAAATTCAAATTCTGATACATATATATATATATATATATATTTATACGTAACAATGGATCATTAATTAAATAGAACAAGAAAAAAGAAAATTCATTGATATAGAATCAGCAACCAGCAGAACAAATGCAAAGGGTCATAAACTACGTGAGACACAAAACCACAAGCAACAAAAAAAAATCAAGGCCACATCTATTCGACCGAGCAACTAACTTACATCATTGGTTGATGGTTGAATACGACCGGGCACGCTTATGCTCTGAATGATGGAAGGAAGCTGGCTTTTGAGAATAGCTTCTACTTGAGAATGTACTTGGGATTCTTGATTGTTGAGTTGAGACTCTAAGACCTCCAATCGTAAAGCCAGCTCGTCATTTTTTTTCTTGAGGGACTCTTGAGTTTATCTAGCTTCTTCAGCTTTCTTTCTCAAGTCTTCATTCTCCGTTGCTAATTCAGCACTAACTCCATGTCCTCTTTTAGAAGGCGGCTTCAATCCATCACCACAACCACGCAATCTGCTTGACCTCTCGGGTCCAAGTCTCTTTATAAATGCTTCGTCTTCAGTTAGGGGATCTTGTCCACCCTCAGTCGGCTCACTTTGAATCTTGGTTAAATCCTCCTGAAAATTATGCTTTAGCATCACTAAAGGGGGTCTCAAATTGATGAAAAAAAAACAGTTAAAATGACGTACATAGACTTCCTTTGAAGCTTTGAGAAATGATAACTTTGAGAAATTTTCACACCCTGGATAAAGCTCTTTATCAGCATCTTTCAGTAATCTCATAAATTTATCGGATTCCCATTTTGGCACAGCATTCTCGTCTCTCGCAGACTCATCTCCTTCCCAAGCATTCGTAGTTGCTGCTGTATGGCAACCCTCTAGCATGCTTTGCATGTCATTCCTATTTAAGTCGTTGGACTCATGCTCGTCGCTGCTTTCTTCATCGATATCAAACTCTTCTGTATCAGACTCATCATACTCCTCACCACGAAGAATCCAAGGGTCGTAGTCTCGAATTATGCCATATTGTAGCAAATCAGCTTCAACGTCATATCGACTTTGAAAGCACACATTGCTGCATCTCTTACAAGGACATCTAATTTTTTCTCCCACTCCAACAGAAGAATATGCAAAATCCAAGAACTGTTGAACTCCATTTTATACTCTGGACATGCTCTATTTGCAAGTTTCATCCAACCTTTATCCATTTCAACTTCCTGTTCATATATATGAAATTGAAGATTTCAAATTCTACTAAGATAAAATATAATAAATTTAGCAAAATAGTCCAACACTTCGAAGCTTAACCATAAAAGAATGTAGAAAATAGATTGCATATACACAACAATCAGAATGCTCTAGTTGACAGCAAGTCGACAAGTATTACTGAAAATATCAGTTTACAGCATATTTATAAACACATCTAAGAAAAGAACGTAAAGCACCGCATTTAATAATAAAAATAGAAAAAAAAACAGAAACGAACGACGCATAGAAACGACATAAAACCCAATTTCTTTCAAGATGAGATTAACGTCATCTGCACATAATTACAATGATTCCATATCATAACACCAACATTAAACCCAATTGGGCGGGCGGAGAAGTCGTTAAATTAGGAGATGATTCCAGTTATGTAATTATGTAATTAATTGGGAGATGATGTTAATTCAAGTTCTTGATTGAAATCTGACCTTGTTCTTAGTCAATCAACACCGAAGCACAGGGGGAGAAGTCGGGCGGTAGCGGAACGGCGGACAAAGGCGGCAGCGAAACGGCAGACAACAGTGGGCGGAGGTCAAATGTTTGGAGGGTGGACCTTGGAGCGAGAACTTGCGAGGATGTGTAAGGTCGGCCGTAATTAACCCGATTTCTCGAACAGCGATAGAGAGGAAGAGATGATTCAGATTAATAATTGCTTGTATGTGTGTTCGTGTATGTGTTTTCGTGTATGTCTGTGTGTGTTTGTGTAGGTGTGTTGTGTGTGTCTGTATGTAGAGCCGTCAAAACGGGCTTGGGCCCGCGGGCCGGCCCGCCCCGCCCCGCCCCGCTAAAGTGGCGGGGCGGGCTCTGAAATTTTAGGCCCGCCTCCTGGGCGGGTAAGCCCGCGGCGGGTGCGGGCTTTGGCGGGGCGGGGCGGGCTACCCGCGGGCTTAGCCCGCCAGAATAATTAAAAAAAATATAATGTTATTTATTTTATAATATTACAAATATATAATAATAATAAGGTATTTAATAACATAAATAGATTAATATTAAAAAGTTTATTAAATTAGATATATTTTCCTTCATTTTCTTATTTTTTTTCCAGTTTTTATATTATTTTTTCTATTTTTTGTTATTATTTTTTTTACTTTTACTTATTTTTTTTATAATTTTTTATTTTATTTTATTTTTTTAATAACTGGCGGGCTAAGCCCGCCAGGCCCGCTACCCGCCTGCAGGCGGGGCGGGCCTTCATTTTCCAGGCCCGCCAGCAGGCGGGCTTACCCGCCCCCGCCCCGCCAGTGGCGGGCATTTGGCGGGTACGGGCCGGCCCGCCCCGCCGGCCCGTTTTGACAGTACTATCTGTATGTGTGCCTGGGTTTGTGTGTGCCCATGTGTCTTTTTATTAGTGATAATTTAGTTATCATTAATATAACTAGCTTAAGCCCGTGCGTCGCACGGGTTATTTTTAAGAGATTTTTTATTTATTAGATCTATTGTTACCGGAAAAACCCGCGATCGGGCCATCTATTTTATAGTGGACCCAAGACTCGCCTATTTATTTTATAGTGGACCCGAGTCCCGCCTCAAAACAAAACTGCCCCGCTTTTATAAATTTTTTCTATATAATTTTTCTATAGTACCTCATCATGTAGCCAAGTTCCCTTCGTCATAAGGTTTTTGAAGAATTCTTTGCTGCGTTCTTCTGATAACAGCGTACCAAAATAGAATCAGTATCGTTCATTGTTTCTATTGTCGCCGATACACGCAGGAAGAATTTTGACATCTTGTTGATATGCATCGCAAGAGTTTTGTCTACCGGGACATTTTTTAAAATCAAACGGTGTCCGCCGAACGTGGCTGCATTGTTCTTAGATGTTGTAATGGATCGTCTCTTGGCTGACTGGAAATATTAATGTGCTTCCTTTTTGCCTGCAGTTTCGTCTCCTTTGTTGAAGGGATGTTAGTTGTGAATGTTCCCTTCCGTTCTCCGTCAGGTGTAGGGCTTCTATTTCCTGTAAATAAATCGGACATGGATGTATAAGTAGTAATAATGTGTTCAATTTTGCTAAATAATGTTTGACATACCAAGTGTTTGTTCTATACGCGATAGCCTCAAATCGATTTCTGAGTAATTTTCGCTGATCTTCACTGTCGAACCTTTCAGTAACATATTGGACATAGCCATCTATTTACGTTCTATACGATCAACAAATTCTCTAGCTTTCTGATGATGACCGGCGACAATGACGTCTAAATAATCTCTTATTTGATTCATCATTTTATGAAACCTTTTTTTTTTGTTTTTTGTGTGTAATGGTCGTAAAATTATGAAAATGATTTGATTTATATAGATACTAAGTCGACGTTAAGGAACTGAAAAGACACTACTCTCCACTCGTAACTTCTCAGTAGAATGTATCAGCTTGCTTTGTAAATGAGTTCCTGATTAAATGTATTTAGTGTGTAGTCATCACTGTCTTAATTGTTTGGATAATATTTCGATGTGTCTTTTCATTTCAACGGTCATCATAATTACGTAGTGAGTGGTTATATTGTTTAAGTAATAGACCGATGCGTCTTTTGAGTGCAATGGTTATCATGATTACAGAGTAATTATTGAACGGTTATATTAATCCACTCTATTGTGTTAAGTTTCGTAGTGTCTAGGTGATAAATAATGTAGTTATGTCTAGATTAAGTGTAACAGTAATATAGAGAGTCTTGTAATGTAATTATGTCTAAATGAAGTGTAACAGTAATATAGGTACATTAATGAATTATCTGAAATCGTGCGACTGGACAGATTTTTGCACTACTGTACTGCAGTTGTCGATAGCATACTTTTCGTTTAGTATATCAGCGGCGCAGCATAGGCCATCTCTTGTAATTACATGACTGTTTGATTCGCAGTCGTGCAAAATATAGCATAGCATCTTATTACACTGCACCCAATCGTAGCTTGACGCGTCAACAATATTTACAACTTTTTTCCTATTCGAATAAAACATTTGAGGCCAGTAGTGTGAAAGTCGGTGGTGCATTATGCAAAAGTTAAAAGTTATTCAGTTTAATTTGATGTGCAACTGTTTCTGGCATGCTTATCAAGTTACATGCTTATGAAGATTAGCCGCAACATTTATTCAGTTGACAATATTTTCGATATTTCTCCAACTTCGAACATTAACATTTGAAAAATAAGATGGTCAGTAGTGTGGAAGTCGGTAGTGCAGTTTTGAGATGTTAAGCTTATGCACTTGAGGATGACGCGTAACTGTTCTTGAGTAATTAGAAATGAGTTGCTGTAATATGTTGTACTCTTTTCGTAATATATGTAGTAATACATGTACATTAACGATAAAATGATCATTAGTGTGCAATTCGGTAGTGCATTATGCAAAAGTTAAACTTTTTCAGTTATGTTCGTTCAGTAGTGTAAACTATAGGCCAATTCCCTTTTTGGAACAATAACATTTGAAAATAAAAAACGGTAATCTATCCGATCGCTCTCATAGTAGTGTGTAATTTGATAGTGCATCATGGAGAAGTATGAAATGAGATGTAATATATGTACATGTTTTCAATTGCAACAGTAATTCTCCCATGCTTTACAACGTTTTTCCTATTTCGGACAATATCTTTTGAAAAATGAAAAACGGTAACTTGTCCGATCGCTTATCTTTATGCATTTTCCAATGTTACGTAAACAGGGTATTTCTGGTCCTTTATAGAGAAAATAGATGAAGTCCAAACTATTCAAGTGTATAATTCGGTAGTGTGTAATTCAGTAGTGCATTACGGCTAACATTTATTCAATTAACAATATTTACAATGTTTTCCCAATTTCGAACATTTATTCAAGTGTAAAACGGTAATTTGTTCGATCACCGGAATAACTAATATCTGTTTTAATTCTTAAGAAAATGGATAGTAGTGTGCAATTCGGTAATGCATTATGGAGAAGTAACTCGTAAGGCTTGAAATTGCAAGAGCGAGACCACACGCGTCCAATTCGCAGAAAGGCAGGCATGCAACATCATTAAAATAACGTCTTATCTTGCAGGATTCTAAAGAATAACATTTAACGAACATCACTACAATGGCATCCAATCTAAAAACTACTTGAACTTCTCAATCTTTTCCTTCTTTATCTTCTTACTTCTGACATGTGGAATGCGATCGGCGTCAACACGTTTAGGTTTTTTTAACGTTGACAGAACCATATCGAAATCATGGGGCGTTTTCTGTTAAAATGAGATCTTTTGGACCAACAACAGACTCCACAACGCTTTTACAAACAACATCCTTAGGGGGGCGGGTCTCGGTGCGCATTTCTGGCTGGGGTTGGCAAAATCCGCATCCGCCCCGAACCAAGCCGGGTTTTGACGGATTCGAGTCTAGACCCGTCCCAGTCCCATTGACATCCCTAATGTTATGTCATTTTATCAGTATTTAATGTAATACTTTGATCTTTTGTTATAATTAAACAGATAAAAAACTTATGAAGTATTATATGTCATTTTACTTTTACGTATGGTTATGATGTTCCAAATTTAGCTTTAAAAATGTAATGAGAAAATACTTGTTGAAAAAAGAATCACGTACAGATGGGAATTACCTGAAAATATCTTTGGATTGATATTCGTCACGATAACCACAATACCAGCCCCAAAAGTTCCTTTCAACCTCTTATAAAACTCAAGCGCTTTATCATCCCAAGTTGTAATAGTTGCATGGTGCTCAAACCGTTTAAAATTTTTTGATCCAAAAATTCAGAGAATTCCTCACCGTAGCAGTGTTTTTCAATATTTGGTCTTAGCTATTTCTTTTCAATATTTGGTCTTAGCTACTTTGATGTTAAATAAGTTATTACTGCTGCATTGAATAGTAATTCTGTTTTTTAATCACATATCTTTTCACATAACATCCACAACTAACATCCCATCAACTAAGAAGATGAAACTGCTGGCAAAAAGAAAGCACTCTAATATTTCCATTAGAAAAACAGACACGTTGGAGGGACACCGTTTGATTTCGAAGAACGTCGCGGTGGAGAAAACTCTTGCGATCCATGTCAACAACTTTTCGTAAACAATTTAAACTATTTACCATAATCTGACAATTTAAACCATTTAAAATCGAAGAATCCCTTAAGTCGTTTTTGTGAGCGGTCATACATTGAAAAGTTCCACCTCTGTAGTGCAAACGCCTGCATTGCAAAATCTAAGGTGACAAATATCCGCTGGGATCGCAACATCTTCATCGGCATCAAATCTATTTCTGAGTAGTGAAGTCCATGATTGAGTCAGTAATGCGCAAATCTAGAAGAATATATGGGATCATAAGTCGTGTTTTTTGAAATACATCTTCAAAGAATCTCATATCCCTATCAACCGAGGGTTCAGAGTCATGTACTATTATTGACTGTTTTTATAGTCAATAATGCGCAGTATCCAGTGACATTGATTTATGTTGACTGGGATAACTATAAGATCTGTTTACTCCCAAGAAAGAGAGAATTTTTTTCATTTCGATTTATTATTACCATTTATGTTTTGGTATTTGTTCTGACGATTTTGACTGGGGTAAATCGCATAAGTATATCATATCTCGCAGTTGCGACTGATACCTAGACAGTAGTATTATCAAACGATGAGACTTAATTTGTACTACTGATAACAGTAGTGTAATTAATGACTTAAACGGCACTACTGATAACAGTAGTGTAAGTAAGGACTTAAATTGCACTACTGATAACAGTAGTGCAAGTAATTGCTTAAATTGCACTACTGATAATAGTAGTGTAAGTAACTTGTAACGCATAATACACTACCGAGGTGCACTATTATTGATTGTTTTCTATAATCAACAACTCATAGTATCGATCGACGTTCATTAATATTCGTTAGAATAACTATAAGATCCGATTCTTGACATGGAACAGATGGCCAATACTCCACAATACCCTGTGCATATGGGCGACCCATATGTAATTATACTCTAATAATTGTCGGAATTTTATGACCATCAGATTTGTAAGATTGTTCATGAATGATTTTTGTGATTGATTATTATATGACTACCATAAACTTTGTAAGACTGCTTAATTGAATTCATGTTGTATGATTGTTGTTAATAAAATTATTGAAAGACTGCACCGCTAATTGGTTGTCATAATATATAGTAAGACTCTTGGTAGTGTCCTTATATTTTTCTATTGGTGGCACGGTTGTACAACATTGAGATTGAAAATAATGTTGCAATATTAACTCATTAGTTTTGCCGACACATATTTAAGTTTTCTAAAATTTCTAAAGAACTTTTCTGATGTTAATAATACTATCATGTTCAAATGTTAACGTTGTGAGATGTATTATACTAAAAAATTATATAAATGTGTTTATATGCTTTGTATTATATTTTGTAAGACTGTTATGGATAAAAATATTATAAAACTACCCGAGGGCCTCACCGTTTTATTATCTATTTGTAGCACTGGAAGTAAGATAATGATGTATAACTGCTTAGAGTATACATTATATGCCTGCAAATGGTAACATTGGGATGTATATTGCCCTAAACCATAAACCTTTAATCTTAAACTCATCTATACTACTCCAACGAACGATTATTGTTGTATTATACACCGGAAGCACTTTAAGACTGCCCCGCAACATATATAAAGATACAATTTCAGAAAGAATATTTTGGTCACCAGCAAAAATTGTACAGCGAGAATGAAAGCTTTCTAACGTCTAATAGATCGATCATTCATGCTAACATCATACCATACCACTTGTTATACATAACTGTACGCATATGATTAAGGCAACAATAAAAAAAGAGAGAGAGAGAGAAGTTTGAGAAAGAAATAAAAGGCATAGTATTCAGCCGAATCACAAACTTTAAAGAAATCAAGCTCTAGGGCTAAATGGCTTGCTCACATCCCTATGTCTCGACGTACATGCTTGAGCCTGCCTACCTTCTTGTTTCTTCATGTTCCCTCACAAAGAAAATTTGTATAAAGTTATCCTCGACTTCCCTATTCACATCATGCACAAAAAAAAAATTTAGATAAAGTCTCACCTGATCAAATGTCAATGAGCTTAACCTAGAAAGATTAATAAACTTGATTAGAAACGAAAATGGAGCAGACGTGTGTGAGGAGACTACTTATGTAAAACAATCGATGACCAAAAATCCAATTAAGAGACGATTTCATTTCACATACATAAAACATAATAAATTTCAACTCTCATCGTGTTCTCTGATGTTTATGTCTTGCAACTGTGAAACTCTTACATGTACTTCATCTGCTTCCTTGAGCCTTGGAAGGCTTCCTCTGGTCCACGTGGATGCTGCCTTTTAGAAAACCAGTGAAGAAAAATAAGTCAATATTTTCAATGACGATTATGATAATTAGCCCTTTACCTATTTTCCAATAAATATTAAAAGTAAGACAATACAAAAAGAAGAGGGTGCCTCCTTTATTTTCTTGCTACCCACGGATTCAAGCTCTGTAAGCTGTTTCACTTAACACTCTGACCATGCTGCGAGATATGACATATTAGTCACATGTACTTATTTTTTCTCAAGGCTCCTTAAATGGCTGCTAAACAAAATTTTCAATGCTTAGTTAACTTAAATTGTAAGCCTATTGAAAACTCTAATTAGATTCTCACCTTGGCTCTCTTGTAGCCTGAGATGTGAAGCCACAAAACTTGATGTTGCTTGCACTTCCAGATCCTCCCTTTATTCACACGAAAGAAAATGAGATGACGATCTTATGATAAGATAATACTATCGAACGATCAAATTTATTATAATTAATACCTGTCATGTCTTGATTCTCACCCCATTTGTAGTCCCAGATAGTTTTACTTCATTAACCACAACATCCGAGACGCACACTTCTGAATTTCCAGAACCTAAGCTTCATAAGAATCAAATCAATTCAACGTTGGAGACGTACACTTCTGAATTTCCAGCACCTAAGCTTCATAAAATTCAAATCAACTCATAAATTCTTGCAGAGAGTGATAGGATAATACTATAGAACGATCAAAGTTATTATAATTATAACCTGCCATCTCTTGATTCTCACCCCATTTGTAGTCCCAGATAGCTTTGCTTCATTAACCACAGCATTTGAGACGTACACTTTTGAATTTCCAGCACTAAAGCTTCATAATAATTAAATCAATTCAACATCTGAGACGTACACTTCTGAATTTGCAGCACCTAAGCTTCATAAAAATCAAATCAATTCATAAATCTCTTGCAGAGAGGATATAAATATGAAGAAAACTGCAATATAAACCTGGGCTAACGCTGAATCAACATCAAAAACTTTCAACAACCCCAAAACAAAATCTCCTTCGGCATCAATATGATTTTTAGAAACTTTAGAACCACCCTTCGCCATTGATGTTCTGATACACGACGTTCTTCACATGCACAGCCGAGCTCTGAAGGAAAATAAAAAAAACATATTAAACTGATTCAAAATATAAAAAAAAAAATTTGTTTTATCACAATAACTCTGATCAATGATTATAGGGTTCTTCACATTTTGCATCTAAATGTTCGGAAACTTGATGTTGCTTGCACTTCCAGATCCTCACCCTAAGAAAATGAGATTATGATCTTATGATAAGATAATACTATCGAACGATCACATTTATTATAATTATTACCTGCCGTGTTTTGATTCCACTTAATGTTCTGAAATTTGATTTTGCTTGCACTCTAGATCATCCCTTTATTCACACTAAAGAAAATGAGATGACAATCTTATGATAAGATAATACTATCGAATGATCAAATTAATTATAATTATTATCTGCCATGTCTTCATTCTCACCCTACTTCTAGTCCCAGATAGCTTTCCTTCATTAACCTCAACGTCTCAGACGTATAGTTCTGAATTTCCACCACCTAAGATTCCGATACTGCATAAAAATCAAATCAATTCATAAATCTTTTGCAGAGAGGATATAAATATGACCGTAAGGCTGGTGTTCAGCTAAGACGGAAGTGAAAACTGCAATATAAACCTGGGCTAACGCTGAATCAACATTAGAACATTTCAACAACCCCAAAACATAATATCCTTCGGCATCAATCTGAACTTTAGAACCACCCTTCGCCATTGATGTTCTAATACACGACGTTCTTCACATGCACAACCGAGCTCTGAAGGAAAGAAATAAACATAGTAAACTGAGTCAAAATATAAAAAAAAAAAAAAACTTATCTTTTTTTTATCACAATAACTCTGATCGATGATTAAAGGGTTCTTCACATTTTGCATCTCAATGTTCTAAAAATGAGATGACGATCTTATGATAAGATAATACTATCGAACGATCAAATTTATTTTAATTATTACCTGCCATATATTGATTCTTGTCAATGTTATGAAACTTGATGTTGCTTGCACTTCCAGCTCCTCCCTTTATGCACACGAAAGAAAATGAGATGACGATCTTATGATAAGATAATACTATCGAACGATCAAATTTATTATAATTAATACCTGCAATGTCTTGATTCTCACCCCATTTGTAGTCCCAGACAGCTTTGCTTCATTTCATAAATCTCTTGCAGAGAGGATATAAATATGACAGTAAGGCTCGCGTTCAGCTACGGCGGAAGTGAAAACTGCAATATAACATGGGCTAACGCTGAATCAACATTAGAACATTTCAACAACCCCAAAACATAATCTCCTTCGGCACCAATCTGAACTTTAGAACCACCCCTCGCCATTGATGTTCTGATACACGACGTTCTTCACATGCACAACCGAGCTCTGAAGGAAAATAAATAAACATACTAAAACTGATTCAAAATATAAAAAAAGAAAAAAATTATCTTTTTTTATCAGAATAACTCTGTTCGATGATCATAGGTTCTTCACATTTTGCATCTCAATGTTCTAAAAATGAGATGACGATCTTATGATATGATAATACTATCGAACGATCAAATTTATTTTAATTATTACCTGCCATGTCTTGATTCTTATCAATGTTCTGAAACTTGATGTTACTTGCACTTCCAGATCCTCCCTTTATTCACACGAAAGAAAATGAGATGACGAACATATGATAAGATATACTATCGAACGATCAAATTTATTATAATTAATACCCGCCATGTCTTGATTCTCACCCCATTTGTAGTCCTAGATAGTTTTGCTTCATTAACCACAACATCTGAGACGTACACTTCTGAATTTCCATAACCTAAGCTTCATAAGAATCAAATCAATTCAATGTCTGAGACGTACACTTCTGAATTTCCAGCACCTAAGCTTCATAAAATTCAAATCAACCCATAAATCTCTTGCAGAGAGTGAGGATAGTACTGTCGAACGATCAAAGTTATTATAATTATAACCTGCCATGTCTTGATTCCCACCCCACTTGTAGTCCCAGATAGCTTTGCTTCATTAACCACAGCATCTGAGACGTACACTTTTGAATTTCCAGCACTTAAGCTTCATAAGAATCAAATCAATTCAACATCTGAGACGTACACTTCTGAATTTGCAGCACCTAAGCTTCATAAAAATCAAACCAATTCATAAATCTCTTTCAGAGAGGATATAAATATGAAGAAAACTGCAATATACACATGGGCTAACGCTGAATCAACATCAAAACCTTTCAACAACCCCAAAACAGAATCTCCTTCGGCATCAATCTGGTTTTTAGAAACTTTAAAAGTCTATAAAAATACAAAATACAGCCCCCTATATACATACATACATACAGGTTAGTACATGTTAGGTCATTACCTACGATTCAAAGAAAAAACAAAAAAAAAATGTAACTAAAAGAAATTGATAATAATACAAAGCTGTAAAACTCATCTGCCAAGAAAAGAGACCACCCCATATTTCATCCTTCTGTTCTGTCCCCTCATCGTGTGTCTCTTCTTCTCTTCTCTTAATTATTACACAAACTCTTAACATTAAAGCTTAGAGAGATGGGTGAGGGAGACTCCGACGGGTCGGGTTTGGGTTTGGGTCTGAGCTTGGGTTTGGGAAGTTTTACTGAGAATCGGAGTTCAAACGATTCTCCGCCGGCGCCGCCGCCCATTGCAGCTACAACGCCTGCGTTTCCTTTGAACCTCTTCAAGCCACCTTATTTTTTGCGGAGCAACGAAAAATCTCATGGCTCTTTTTATGGTTTTCGAGCACCTTCATCAGCTCATAAATGTCTTCTCTTTTATTGAATTTTTTTGATCGAGATCTAAGTGCTCCCGATCTTCAAACTTGAACTTCGACCGATTTAGTCCAAGCAGATTCGAAGAAGAGAAAATAGAAAGAAAAACTTTTGAAAGTGACTGTTTGTCTTTGGTCTTTTGATATTCCAACGTGAATGGCATTTACTAATTCCAATCAAACATAAACCTTAGAATTCGATGGCACAATGTAAATCTCACAACATTCAGACCCAAAATGGTAATTGAACTTTTGAGCGCTGAGGTGTCACCCAGCGATTGGCTATAGGGGGTCAATGAGAGGTCAACTATTTTACTTTTAATAAGTATATGATTATATTTTCAGTGATGATGTCGAATTGACACAAATATTTGTATTGATGATAAAGTGATGATATTTAATGTTATCATTATTTTGCTTTACATTAATGACACCATTCTATTGTCACAATAGGTTCTCAAGTTTTTAGTGTCAATGAGTAGTGACGTGAGAAAATATTGTCACAATATATCACAATTAGTGACAACGAGTTGTGGCGAAATTTTTTTTGTCACTTTCTTTTTCAATTAGTGACATCAATTTTTTTGTCACAATTTTTATATCTACGGTGATGACATATTTCTTGCCACTAGGAAAGTAGTCACAATAAATAATTTTTTTTGTAGTGCAAAGGCGCGATCAAGCTGTTGCCTATCCGAACTGAATGCCAATTGGCAGACGTTTTTACCAAGCCCCTTATGGGTCCCTTGTTGCAGCAGATTCTAGTCAAGATGTATGCTCTAAACCTATACCATCCATCTTGCGGGGGGCTATTAAAGCACCAAATACAAAGGGATGGAACGAGCCACTTGAAGTCTGGTTATGAAGCTGATAAAAGGTGGGAAGCTCAATAGATTTAAAACAGAGTCGTGGGCCTTTTAAAAACGTGTTCTTATT